>CM062809.1:367135724-368515263 GCA_031772625.1 Pinus tabuliformis
CTCTTTCTAGTATTCGTAACCTATAACTTGGTTCATTTACAGTTGGCCAACAAATTTACTTATACATCCCACCCCACCTGTTTAGCCGGTTTAATTCAGCGAGACCACTACTTCGTGGCCAAGCTCAACACTCTGTGTGATGGTGTGTGAGAGTATTGTGGTACTTTCTCTTGTTCTATTTGGGAAAATAGACCTCAAACCCAAATAGTTTGTATTAGTCGTCTCATACCCTAGGTCCGTTAATGCTGAAATTTTAATTTTCATTTATTCCTCATAATTCACCATAGCAACAAATATTTTATTCACTTATAAATCGCACCCTTTTTTTTTCTAAAATATGTAACAAAACATATTCATTCCTTGGTTATCATAACACATCAAATCATTGAATATCAACAGTCAATTAACACAAGTAAAGCTTGCCATTTAATTCTAATGTTACCAGAGAACTTGATTTATAGAGGAATACTTTCTACAATTTAAGAACTTCAGTATAATTCTCTTTTGAAAGGAATACAATCAAGGAATTCCATGAGAGATTGACCTCTCCTCGCCACAATAACGATGATTACGTTGGATTCTCCTCCCAAGCTTTCAGCCTCCAAAAGAGTAGATTAGGCAACGACCTTTAAGGTATTTTCACTTGCATTAGGGCCTTGACCCAGCCAAAAAATTCAGAATAAACTCAAGGTCTCCACTCGCTCACAGTGTAGATCAGGAGTACCTTGATGGCAGTGTCCTACCCAATAATTTTGTCTCTCCTCTCTCACGTGCCTCTTGCTTCCTTTTTCTGCTTTCCTCGGCCCCTTTTTCCCACTGAGATCCTTATCTCTATAGAGAGAGATTATCTAACTATCTATAACTATTTGGTACCTAACAATCTCATTTTGGGCATTTTCTCTCATGAATTCCAAGATTTTCATTTAACATAAATAAATTAAATGATAACAGTTTCAAACATCACAATTCCACTATGCTTCTTCACGAAGCCCATTATTTACCAAGTTCACATAGTAAAAGTAACTATAAAATATTTACAATTTGGAGGTATTAAATCTTCCCCCTATTGTGCAAAACATCACCCCCGATGTTTAATCATGTGTTTGCAATAAGCTTGGATATGCTTCTTGCATAATGTTACAATCTTCCCAAGTGGCCTCTTCTGTGCTAAAGTTCCTTCACTGCACCTTAAATTGGGTGATAACTCGCCTTCATAACATTGTTTCTCTCTGCTCGAGAATGTGCAAAGGCTCTACTAGAAAGTTTTCATCCAGTTCAATCTGTCGACAATCATGAAGCTATCATTAGTTATTATAATTGTTAATAAAGAACATACTTATATACATGTACATTTTCCTAGAAAGAAAATCCAATATTACACTTACTTGGACCTCTTGCCAACTAATTATATGTGTGGGGTCATATAAATATTTTTTTAGTAATGAAACATGAAATAGATTGTGAACCCGGATATGACTAGGGAGTGCGAGATGGTATGCCATCGTTCTTATTATTTCCAATATTTGGAAAGGGCCGCAATAATGGTGAGCGAGTTTTGGATAGCCTCCCCACCTTAAGGTACTTTTATTGGGCTTAACCCGCACATACATATGATCTCCAACCTGAAACTCTATATAAGTCCTTTTTCTATATGCATAGGCTTTCTGTTAATCTTGATCAACTTTTAAATTTTGTCGTACCTTCTTGACAATATGCTCCATTCTTGCTAGCATATTTGGTCCTAAAATTAACTTGTCTTTAGGGTTGCCCCAGTTGGTAGGTGTTATGCACCTTCTTCCATACAACACTTCAAAGGGACTCATTCTCAATGACTCATGGTAACTATTGTTATATGCAAATTCAACTAGGTGAAGGTAATCCTCCCACTTGGTTGGTTGCTGCATTATATACATTCTCAACATGTCTTCAAGTACCTTGTTCACGCCTTTGGTCTGCCCATCTGTCTGAGGATGAAAAGAGGTAGTAAACTGAACTTAGGTGCCCATCCCAAAAAAAATATCCTTCCATAATGCAGAAGTCAGGGAAAATTTTAAGAACCACCCTAAATTTATATGTATAATAAATGGGTGAATCCTCATGATACCTAGGAAAAATAGGAGGCGATTTTATCAATAATATAATATGTATACATAATTTTTTTGGCGAATCTCTCACCGGATTATATTATCTTGTAAAGTCATGGCAAATCTATCACTGAATTATAAAATCTTGTAAGATCTTGGCAAATCTTTCATTGAATAATTAAAAATGAAGTCTTGGCGAATGTTTTGTTAAAGTATGAAACCATATATGATAATAGGAAAACATATTCATTAAATTGTAATATACTAACATACATGTTTGGAAAAAAGAAACATAATTTTCTCTTCCTACAAACAATGTTGCAAGTTTCAATGGCCATGTTTGTCAAGGTTCTCACTGTACACTCTTTCATATCCTTCTATTAGTTTTCATAATATTCCGCAACAAAGTTCTTGTAGGTGTTGATCTTGACCACCAGTTCTGTCAAGGTAGGAGAGATTAATCTTTTCTCTACCACTTTTGTCAAGCTATCAAATTTCTTTCTTATTCCATAGAGTCCAACTACGAGATTAAAAAAAAACATATTTTGTACCACTTTTGTCAAGATATCAAATTTCTTTCTTATTCCATAGACTCCAACTCCAAGATAAAAAGTAAAATAAAATAAAATAAACACTCACACACACATACACATTTTGTTTACCCCAACACACCAACAAGTAGCAAGCCCCAACTATATAATATAAGAAAGTAGTAGGTGTTATCACTCCAGGAAACTCTCTGAGGTTGTAAATCAGAGATGCCTGGTAACATATAAATTTTAATATTGTTCTCTGAAATATTGGAATGAAAGATGGTTTGGATCAAGTCGGATAACCATTTCAGCTCTATTCACACTCAAGGCATGCATGAACACCCCCAATAACACAAGGCTTTAGACTGCTAATGCTCAATAGTTTGTAGATTTAATGGATAGATGGAGAACACTGACTATGCCAACAGGTTGCACACATGGACCTATATGAATGGCTAGATCCAGGCAGAAAATGAACTTACTGACTATACCGGCAGATGCGTATATAATTACACATATAAATAGCTAGCCATAGGCAGCAAAGAAGCTTGGAAATCTAATATATCAAAGCAGAGATAAGATGACAGTTATCTGGCCTCGAACACACAGAAAACCTGAACAAACTGTTCAGGTGCAAGCATAGAACAGAAGAGAAATGGACATTAAACATGTAGCAGCAAAAGAAGCTTGTATTACTAAAGACTACAGATGAGAAGCTTGAGAAAACAGGGGAGGAATAATCTCCAAAAGTTGAACCCCTGTTACATCTTGTTTTCAGCTATTTATAGCTTGTTTACAATGGTCCTCAGCCTTTTGAGGCTTTAGGTGTCTTAATCTATCCTTCTGTCTTGTTTAACTGATTGATTCCCTCAATAGGTAGGCATGGCTCGGCAGTTTTCCTCTTCTGACAGAGAAATAACCATACTCAGATATTTTGGGTGACCTGCTGTGATGCATAGGAGCTCCCTCGTGCCAAAGTTGCCCCATTAAATTTGTTAGGATGACTGATGCACTAGCAGGGCCGTTAATGCTCCATGATTTTATCTGATTTGGGTTGAGGCGTGTAGTGGCCCTTCCCCTTCCCTTTCTGGGTTATGTTTGTCGGCCGTTGTCCCTCCGTTGAATCCTTCTTCTGGTATATAACATAACTGCACGGTTCCTTCAAGGATGGCTTGCCGCTTGAACCTGCAATGGAGTGGCTGTCGTTCTTATGAAATCCCTGCACCGATCCCTTGCTTTTTTAATATTTGAACAATATACATAAAACAGCTGCAAAATCATGAAAAATGGCTCTGGCGGATTTGAAGAATATATATATTTTACTTTCGAATCCCATCGGATCCAAAACCCATCATAATCGGCATCTGCCCAGGGCTTCCCTTTATATTTTCTTTATACAAAGAAAATACACCAAATACATTGAAAATGATATGGGCGCGGACTTGCCCACGGGGCTTTGGATTGACGGTGATTGGGTGCACTGTTAAGGCACTCCTTGCGATAGGTCGCCGGTTCAAATCCCCCGTGGGTACTTAGGTTAGTCTTAATTGAGAAAAAAAGATATGGGTGCGGACTTTAAAAAATATGAAATGGAGTGTTGTGCATATATCGGGTCCGGCCCATCGGCCTGCACCATCATTTGTGTTAAAGCCCCGCCCCTTTGAAAGTGCCGATGCGATATCGGCGATCACCGCGGACCCGATATTTTATAAAATGGAGTGTTGAAGGGTCATCGGGTCCGGCCCATCGCATCGGCGCATAACATATGTGAAAGGCCCTGTACTCTTTAGCAGCCCCGATAGCGCAATGTCGACGTGATGCGAGCCGTTGATTTGTGCACGCGATTAACGACCCTGATCAAATCGCTAAACCGCAATCGCAATGCCACTGCCGATACCGCCGACCCGCCGATCGCTGATATTGCCGCGGACCCGATATTTTATAAAATGGAGTGTTGTAGGGCCATCGGGTCCGGCCCATCGCATCGGTGCATAACATATGTGAAGGCCTTGTACTCTTTGGTAGCCTCGATAGCGAAATGCTGACGTGATGCGAGCCGTTGATCTGTGCACGCGATTAACGGCCCTGATCAAATCGCTAGACCGCAATCGCAATGCCACTGCCGATACCGCCGACCCGCTGATCGCCGATATTGCTGCGGACCCGATATTTTATAAAATGGAGTGTTGAAGGGCCATCGGGTCCGGCCCATCGCATCGGCGCATAACTTATGTTAAAGCCTGCCCCTCGTAATCGCCGATAGCGAAATGCCGACGCGATCTGGACCGTTGACCGGCCAGATCCAACGGCTGATATGATTTCGGACCCTTAAGCCTGCAACTTTGGTTTTTATGTGATTTTTTGGGTATTTTCACCTTCTGATAGTGTAATTCTGCCCTCCAAAGGGCTTCCCTCTTGCAACCTCTTTGATCAGTGGGTAGCTTTTGTCATGTCTTGATGATTTGAACAGCAAACATGGATTTTGGGCATGACTATAAGCATATTTGCAGCCTTTGAGAGCTTTTTGAATCTATTTTTAATCCATTTTCATAGCAAAGCTAACACTGGCTCCTTCTGGGGATGAGATCCTCCCTGTGAGGTCTCAAGAACCGCAGATCAATGCCTTTCCTGTAGAAAACAAATTAGCCAAAATTTCCTAGTGTTCCATTGGGCATGGAGTCTACTTTGCTTATACTAAAACTGAAAAAATAAAATATTTACAGTTTTAAGGCCTAAAGGCCTTAAATCACATAGCTTTTCAAAAACCGCCCATTAATTGGGCCATCAAAAACTGGTTCTCCCTCCATACTTTTCAGTATGAAGGTATTGTTCCCTTGAATCTGTGAAATGATGAAAGGGCCCATCCAGAGAGCATCAAATTTCCCATGATTGCCTTTCTTTTCTTTAAATGCATCCCATTTCATAACCAAATCCCCAACCTGCAAGTTATCTCTCTTTGCCTTCTTGTCAAAGACTTCCTTGATCCTCTGCTGATGTGTTGTAGCTTTTTCAATCAGCTGCTCTCTGATCTGATATAATTCTGTTAAATCAGTGATTCTATTGGCCATAACATCTTCTTCATTCTGCCCTATTTGGAGCAAATTTGCCAAAGGAAGAGTAAGCTGAATTGGAAAAATAGCATCAGTACCATATACCAGCTTGAAAGGAGAGCAGCCTGTAGATCTTTTGATGGTCACTCTGTCTGCCCATAGTGCATATTTGAGCTTTGCATCACAATTCTTCTTATTATCTTCTAACAGCTTCTTAATAATCCAGATCAGACTTTTGTTAGAGGATTCTGCTAGACCATTCCCTTGGGGGTAATAGGAGGTGGAATGAACAAGCTTAATGCCCATTGAATCACACATTTCCACCAACTCTTTTGCCTTGAAGGCTGCTGCATTATCTGTTATAAGCTTATGTGGGCAACCAAATCTGCTGAAAATGTTTTCTGATAAAAATTTCATTACCACATTATGATCAGCCTTCCTTGTTGGGATTGCTTCAATCCATTTTGTAAAATAATCAGTGGCAACTAAAATCCACCTGTGCTGGCCACTGAAGTGCGGGTTGATTTCACCAATGAAATCCAAGCCCCACTGCTGAAAAGGTCCTTTTGCAATTATTGGCTTTAGGGGCAGGGATTTTAACTGCTGCTTTCCTTCAAATCTCTGGCACCTGTCACAAGATTTAACAAAAGAAAATGCATCAGAAAATAAAGATGGCCAATAGTACCCAGCTCTGAGAATCTTTTGGGTTGTAGTTCTCCAATAATGATGTCCTCCACACATGATGTTATGGAACTGCTGCATAACTTCTATTGACTGTTCTTTGTCCAGACATCTTAAAAGCACTCCAGATGGATCCTTCCAATAAAGCGAGCTATCATTGATGCAATATTCCATTGCCTTTAGCTTTAACGTTCTTGCTTGACTTTGAGAAAATTCTGAAGGAACTTCTAACTCTAAAAGGAATTTAATTATTGCAGCATACCAATTACATGAAGCTAGGTTATCGGTCACCGACTGCCCTCTCTGCGATTCAGTTGTTTCATGCTCTTTCATTAGACCATTTCCTTCTACATTGAACAAGAAATCGACGTCCAAAGATTTGCAATTTTCTTTAGCCAACAGTTTGGCAAGCCCCTGACCTCTTACCAGCTTGGTAGGCTTCAGCCCTATGTTGAATTCTATCATTTTTGCAATCCATTTTGCTCTTTTTCCATCAGCATTAGGTTGCGTTAAGACATCTTTTATTGCAGCAGAAGGCACATATGCAACTATTTTGGAATGCAAGATGTATACTCTGAAAGTTTTCAAAGATTTGATAAGAGCGTATGCTTGTTTCTCAATAATATCATACCTCAGCTCAGCATCCCTTAAGGCTTTACTGAAAAATGCCACCAGATGCTCTGAGCCTTCTTCATCTGCTTGTAATAAGACTGTTGCAAGGGTGTCGTCAGAGGCAAAAGAAAATATGCGGAACTCCTTGCTATAATATGGACTGATTAAAGTGGGGGCCTCCATAATTTCCCTTTTAATGGACTCAATTGACTTTCTCGCTACACCATTCCACTTGATCTCTGACCCCTTCTTCAACATAGAGGTAATATGCTTCACAAGTTCTGCAAAATTTGGGATAAATCTCCTTACAAAATTAATCTTGCCTAGAAAAGACTGGATGTCCTTCTTCGATCTCGGGACAGACAAGGTCTGTATCGCTTTTACTCTTTCTGGGTCAATTCGGACACCTGCAGCAGAAACAATATGTCCCAACAACTTGCCTTCTTCTAACGCAAACTCTGACTTCTTAGGATTTATTGAAATCCCAAACCTTCTGCACTTCAAAAACACTTTCTTCAAATGTTGCACATGGTCTTGATGGCTACTGGAGTATACTGTTATATCATCCAGGTAGATAAGGACAAATTTATCCTTTTCTCCCACAAATGCTATATCCATAGCTCTCTGAAAGGTGGCTCCAGCATTCATCAACCCAAAAGGCATCTTGGAATACATAAAGGTACCCCAAGGAGTGGTGAATGCAGTCTTTTCCTGATCATCCGGATGCACAACAACCTGATTATAACCTGAAAAACCATCTATAAAAGACATTACTTTGGCACCTGAGACTTGCTGCAACAAATGCTCCATTTTTGGTAGAGGATAATTATCCTTTTTGGAACATTTATTTAGATTCCTGAAATCAACACATAGTCTGATTTCTCCACTCTTCTTCCTCACAACAACTAGATTGGCCACCCATTTAGAATATCTGAGAGGCACTATGATCTTAGCAGCCAGCAACTTTTTAATTTCTTTCTCAACCAGAGGAAGGAGCATAGGATTCATTGGTCTCAGCTTCTGTTTGAAAGGAATAGTGTCTTTCTCAAGCGGAATTTTATGCTGAATTATATTTTCATCATATGTCTTCAGATCGTTGTACTCCCAAGCGAACACATCAGCAAATTGCCTCATTAATTTGCAGTATTCAGCACTCTGGTCAGAAGATAGATTGGCGGACAGATTTATGAATTTGGGGTGGCCTGGACCTCCTATATCATGTTTGCAAACTGTAGTTTGATCTTCTTTTTGGGCAGCTTTGTAAGGCACATCATTGTGATCAAACAATCTCTCAAGAGGAATTAGACCCTTAGGAATATGGTTGCTAGGGTGTTGGACTATGTTATTCTTGCCAATCTTATTTCTAAGCTTGGACTTGGGATCTTCTAACAAAGCATCATTATTTTGGTAAATCTGAATTTCAGAAAACTCATCAATGACTTGAAGAAACCTATTTAGCTCATCATCATCATCAAAAACCCTCCAATGGTGGACATTATCAGGCACGGAGGGTCTATACTTCATTTGTACCTCATAAACTAGTTTGGAAGGCGATGGAGGTATAAACAAACTAGCTGAGACAGCAAGGGCGTCGGCAAGCTGATTTTGGGCTCTAAGAATATATGAAATGCAGAAAAATTCAAAGAACTCTTTGGTTCTCCATACCTCATCTCTGTACGCTTTTAGCCTTGGGTGCTTTGCTTGGAATGTTTTGTTCACTTGCTGAATTATCAGATCAGCATCTCCGAATACCTTCAGCTTCTTTATTCCTCTGCCTTTGGCGGCATGAAGGCCCAACATCAGTGCTTCATATTCTGCTATGTTGTTTGTCACCTGAAAAACCAGCTTCAGAGACAATTGAACTGTTTATTGTTGTGGAGACACTAGCACCACCCCTGCTCCTGCAGTCTCCTTGGTACATGCTCCATCAAAGAACATCTCCCAAATCTGACCTCCTGTATTATGCTCAGCCTGAGCTGTTGGTTTCCTGATCTGCAATGCAGCCTTCTGAGATTCTTCTATTTGGAGAATGCAAGCTCCAAAATCAGTGTCCACTGCATATATGGGACGGTTTGTAGGATTCTTCTCATCGCTAATGATATATGCCAGCTGTGCTTCTCTATATAACCTCCTGCTCTCTCCTCCGAACACTGGGACAGTTGCATAAGATAAATCGTTCTGCAATGTTCCACCTAGTCTCTTAATCCACCCTCTGGACAATAGCATGTCAAACTTAGGAGGGACATCTGCCACCAAAATATCCATTATCATGCTCTTCATGGGCAGCTGGGTTAGGGAAATGGCTAAATATTTAATCAATCCCAGACATTTCACCTTCCTTGAACCAAATGAGAATAGGTCATGATATGGTCTGGTGATGTCAAGGCCTAACTCTTCCATGACGGTTTTAGGCATCAGATTGTGTCTGGCACCTGTATCTAGGAGGCAGTTTTGGAGAATTTTGTCATGAATGGTCAAGGAGACATAAAAATATGGGGAATTATCCTTGGCAGGTTCATTCATTGGGCTTAGCACAACTGCAGTCCTATCGTATTGCAAATTGACAAAGTCAGTGGAGGTTCGTGTGATCTTCAGCTCGAGAGCCTCAAGGATAGGCTTTCTAAACATCTCACTCTTTACCAGTTCTGTCAGAGGCACGGTTATTTTTAACTTCTGAACTTCTCATTCGAAGCTAAAAGAGAGAGGTAGCTTGTTAGGACTTTTTACCTCTTGAACTGGTGCTTCGAGGGTGACTGGATCAGCTGCTGGTCTTCTTTGTATGCTATTATGGGTCTCTGTTTGGACGGCAGCTTTTTGGGCAGGATTCTCCTTGATATTATTTGCATTTGACCTTAGATTATATCTTTTCTACTCCCCCGTTTGCAGAACAGCCCCTCTGTCCCACCTTTGACTGTCTTGCTCCTACAGCAAAGACTCTTCGTATGAATCCAATGTCAAAAAGGCATCACTGCCTTTATCTTCCATACAGAGAATTTCATCCTCATCTTCAATATGTTCCTCCTCCATGACCACATTCTAGAAAGGAGCCTTAACCTTTTGATCTTCATTAGTTTCTTTACCCCTCTGAATGGTTTGTGATTGTTCATTGGCTCTTCTGATTGGATTCGGATTTCTTGGTGCAAATGTGCCTGGGAGCCTTGTCTTCCCAGGGTTCTGCTCAATCTCCAGCTTAGAAATTTTAGCAGGCAGTGACTCGATCATTCTAGTCATTTTATCAAGTTTGGTATCTGAGGATGAAGCAGAAGAAGCCTCGCCTCTCGGCCTCCTTCTATCAGCGTGACTTTTGAGCTTTTTTGCAGCCATAATGTTAGATTCGACTTCTAGTGCCGCATCCTGCATTTCAGCTAGGGTGGCACATCTTCTTTCTCTCAACAGCAAACAGAACTCAGAGTCAAATGCACTGGTGTAGGCAAGTTTGGCAGAGGTGGGGGTAGGCTTTACCTCAGCTGGTATCTTACTATACATACGGTTGAATCTTTTATTAAAATCAGACAAGGATTCGGACCCATTTTCCCTCTTCAGGTTTCCAAGCTCCGTATGATAGTATAGCAAGTCCTTTTTATCTTCCCAGTGTTTTAGGAACGTATCATCTAAAGCTTCGATATCTACTATAGATCTTGGGGCTTGTTCTCTAAACCATTTCCTAGCCTCCCCATCTAGACTTTGGACAAAGACTCTCATCCACACATCATCTTCACTAATATCCAGATTATCAGCATAGCTATAAAATGACTCAAGGTGTTCTTTAGCAGTGACACCTTCAGTCCCAGTGAACTTGGGCATATACTTCTGATATTCTCCAGTGGGCATAGCATTCAAGGGAGTGGGCAGTATTAAAGGTCCATACCTGGCGGCTATGATTCTTTCCATTTTGGTGGGTGCTTGTGGTCCTGCCATGTTTGGAATTTCTGGGAAGGACACTAGAAGATGGGGCAGTGGGAAATAATGTAATGGATGGCAGAGATATTGGGATGTTTTGGACAGTATGGAAAGCTTTCTTTGGACTGAGATTCAAAGGGGAACTAAACGGACAAGGAGCTTTATGAATCTCTGCAGGTACTTCTTCATTAGCAATACTAGGCTTTAAATATTCAAACTACGTATCCTCAACTAAGAACTTCTCATGCAGAGACAAATAAGATTTCTGGGGCTTACCTGATTTTGATGCTCCCTTCTGTGATGTTTTCTTCGGGTTAACAATCTTCTCAGGGTCCGGCACTGGGACAGCTGGAGACTTCTGCGGATTTCTTCTAGTATGCCTCACAAACTGAGCCAGAACTTCAAAGTGGAGTCGCCAAAGGATGGCCTTCCTCTAGTGGAGTCGCCAGACAAATGATTACAACCAGCGTCTATGTTCAAACCTTGTCTGTCATCAAAGCTTGAAGCTGTGTCGTCTCCCATGGAAGCTGAGCTTCGATTCTCTTCTCCCTGGCAACGGCGCCAATTATGTTATCACTCCAGGAAACTCTCCGAGGTTGTAAATCAGAGATGCCTGGTAACATATATTTTAATATTGTTCTCTAAAATATTGGAATGAAAGATGGTTTGGATCAAGTCAGATAATCATTTCAGCTCTATTCACACTCAAGGCATGCATGAACACCCCCAATAACACAAGGCTTTAGACTGCTAATGCTCAATAGTTTGTAGATTTAATGGATATATGGAGAACACTGACTATGCCAGCATGTTGCATACATGGACCTATACGAATGGCTAGCTACAGGCAGAAAATGAACTTACTGACTATACCGGCAGATGCGTATATAATTACACATATAAATGGCTATCCATAGGCAGCAAAGAAGCTTGCAAATCTAATATATCAAAGCAGAGATAAGATGACAGTTATCTGGCCTCGAACACACAGAAAACCTGAACAAACTGTTCAGGTGCAAGCATAGAACAGAAGAGAAATGGACATTAAACATGTAGCAGCAAAAGAAGCTTGTATTACTAAAGACTACAGATGAGAAGCTTGAGAAAACAGGGGAGGAATAATCTCCAAAAGTTGAACCCCTATTACATCTTGTTTTCAGCTATTTATAGCTTGTTTACAATGGTCCTCAGCCTTTTGAGGCTTCAGGTGTCTTAATCTATCCTTCTTTCTTGTTTAACTGATTGATTCCCTCAATAGGTAGGCATGACTCGACAGTTTTCCTCTTCTGACAGAGAAATAACCATACTCAGATATTTTGGGTGGCCTGGTGTGATGCATAGGAGCTCCCTCGTGCCAAAGATGCCCCATTAAGTTCGTTAGGATGACTGCTGCATTGGCAGGGCCGTTAATGCTCCATGATTTTATTTGATTTGGGTTGAGGCGTGTAGTGTCCCTTCCACTTCCCTTTCTGGGTTCTGTTTGTCGGCCGCTGTCCCTCCGCCAAATCCTTCTTCTGGTATATAACATAACCGCACGGTTCCTTCAAGGATGGCTTGCCGCTTGAACCTGCAATGGAGTGGTTGCCGTTCTTATGAAATCCCTGCACCAGTCCCTTGTTTTTTTAATATTTGAACAATATACATAAAACAACTGCAAAATCATGAAAAATGGCTCTGGCAGATTTGAAGAATATATATATTTTACTTTCGAATCCCATCGGATCCAAAACCCACCATAATCGGCATCTGCCCAGGGCTTCCCTTTATATTTTCTTTATACAAAGAAAATACAACAAATACATTGAAAACGATATGGGCGCGAACTTTAAAAAATATGAAATGGAGTGTTGTGCATATATCGGGTATGGCCCATCGGCCTGCACCATCATTTGTGTTAAAGCCCCGCCCCTTTGAAAGTGCCGATGCGATATCGGCGATCACCGCGGACCCGATATTTTATAAAATGGAGTGTTGAAGGGTCATTGGGTCCGGCCCATCGCATCGGTGCATAACATATGTGAAAGGCCATGTACTCTTTGGCAGCCCCGATAGTGAAATGCCGACGTGATGCGAGCCGTTGATTTGTGCACGTGATTAACGGCCCTGATCAAATCGCTAGACCGCAATCGCAATGCCACTACCGATACCGCCGACCCGTCGATCGTCGATATTGCTGCGGACCCGATATTTTATAAAATGGAGTGTTGTAGGGCCATCGGGTCCGGCCCATCGCATCGTCGCATAACATATGTGAAGGCCCTGTACTCTTTGGCAGCCCCGATAGCGAAATGCCGAAGTGATGCGAGTCGTTGATCTGTGCACGCGATTAACGGCCCTGATCAAATCGCTAGACCGCAATCGCAATGCCACTGCCGATACCGCCGACCCGCCGATATTGCCGCGGACCCGATATTTTATAAAATGGAGTGTTGAAGGGCCATCGGGTCCGGCCCATCGCATCGGCGCATAACTTATGTTAAAGCCTGCCCCTCGTAATCGCCGATAGCGAAATGTCGACGCGATCTAGACCGTTGACCGGCCAGATCCAACGGCTGATATGATTTCGGACCCTTAAGCCTGCAACTTTGGTTTTTATGTGATTTTTTGGGTATTTTCACCTTCCGATAGTGTAATTCTTCCCTCCAAAGGGCTTCCCTCTTACAACCTCTTTGATCGGTGGGTATCTTTTGTCATGTCTTGATGATTTGAACAGCAAACATGGATTTTGGGCATGACTATAAGCATATTTGCAGCCTTTGAGAGCTTTTTGAATCTATTTTTAATCCATTTGCATAGCAAAGCTAACAGTATGTATCCCAAAAGCCTGAAGGGGATCTAATGGAAAGAAGTGACCATTGTCAGAAGCCTTCCAATCAATATATTAATATATACATATAGATTTATTATTATTTTAATTGGAAATCTTCAATTAAATAATAAAATTTAATTACGTCTCTCCCAATCAAAATTTATTATTAGCATAATTCACTACCTTCATACGTCTTGAATTTTTTAACAACGTTGTAACATGTGGATTAATTTCCTTTTTGGTGCACAATCTTCGCCTTTTAGGACAATATGGTGCACTGGCCCAACCCCTACAAATCATTACGACAGATTAAGAAAAGCAGAGAAGACGAAAGGTTGTACAAACTAGCATATTTTTCAAGCACTGGCCCAACCCTTACAGATCATTATGACAAATTAAGAATAACAGAGAAGATGAAAGGTTGTACAAACCAGCATATTTTTCAAACTAATCCAACATCAGTACCTTAACTTTTTCATGAAGATATCATATTGAGAACGTTTGAAAAATAGTGGGAAATCTGGGCACTGACTATCTCTCTTCTGCAAGGGTGATGTGGAAAGAGTGATAAGATTTCATTGTTTTCAATTTTTTTTTTAAATCAGAAAAAACCAATATTAATGGAGATATTGGTATTTTTTACTAAATTTTGTGAAGTGACTAAAGGTAGCTTTAACCATTCACCTTAAGATGATTTTTATAATATAATTTCCTAAGTCTATTTAATATCTTCATTATCATAAAAACCAACTTATATCCATCTTAACTCCACTTCTACCACTCTTGGAGGGATGAAATCTATTTATCCCTCTCAACACTTGGTAAACCCATAATTAAGATGGATCTAAGCTGATAGAATTTCCCCTTTAAATAGTCTATTCTCACATGAATACCATGATATTACCATGGGTCAATAGCATGGGTTATCATAAACCTGGAGCTTAAAAACTACCATTAGTAATTTATAAAAATTAATAAAATTAATAACTGATTCTTTTTTTTCTTTTCTTTTTTTAACCGAATTAAAATGATTAAGTGACATTAAATTACAAAATCCATTTTTACCCTTGATCTACCAAGCCCGGGGATCAAATATTTTTTCACTCTATGCTAGTTTGCATATCACGATATTTGATCCCTCTTGGGGCTTACTAGATCCAGAGTAAAGATGGATCTATGCTGGTTTAATTCCCGCCTTTAAATAGCCTACATTCCACGTGAATACGATGGGTCAATACCATGTGCCATCTTTTTTTTATTAATACTAATATTAGGGAAAATAATGGGTTAATAATGTTTTTTTTGCATGGTAGTAATAATAATTTGGCCCATGGTATTTGGCCCATAGCTTCACCTAAATATAACACATTTTTTGAGTGTTCTTAAATATAATGTGACTTCTGGAGTAAATATAAAAAAATGTTTTATTTATTTACCAGACCTCTCGTTTATTTATATTTTTATTAATTTACCATACCTCTTTTATAAATATGGTATTTGGCCCATAGGATTCACTTTAATAAAACCTCTTTTTTGAGCCTTTTTAAATAGAAAGAGGGTTATGGACTAAATATAAAAAGAGGTTTTATTTATTTACCATACTCCACTTTATCTATATTTTTATTTATTTACACATAAATATAAGGTGACTTATGGAGTAAATATAAAAAAAAAAAAAAAAATTCCATTATTCTTTATATGATTATGACGACTAAATAGATGCAAACTTGGAATATGGCAAGAACATTATTCAATCTTTAAATAAACATGAAAATAATAGACTTGAACTTTTAAATAAAATGAATTATTCTTTTGTGATCATTTGTTCCAAAAAATAAGGTCATTTTCTCGAAATTAACCCCAATACCATGAAATACAGGAAAATGAAAGGAAAAAACTTTTTTTACACCGAATGTGGAGGGTGAAATAACTATCATAAATACCTATTCTTGAAAATTAGGGCGAATGGAAGGTTGTAACTTCTAATTTCAAGGGCTAAATTTACTTTTTTTACTCTCTCCCTTAAAATAAGGTGGGCTAACCTCCATACCTAATTTTTTTATAAAATAAATTTGAGGTGATTTGTAACAATGTACTGTGATACAAAATATTCGTCCAATAAAAATATAAAACCCTTTAATTTCGCCCAAGGGCAAAAATTCGCCCCTAAAATTTTCCATGGCAGAAGTAAATTTCATATCTCTATCTGAGATGACCACCTTAGGTATGCCATGCAACCAAAATATTTCTCTCATGAAAATGTCTACAATTTGGACAATCTTGTATGTGGATTGTACCAGAATGAAATGAATATTTTTACTTAGCTTATCCACTACTACCATAATTGAGTCATTGTGTATTTTTTATTTAGGTAGACCTGTTATAAAGTCTAAGGTGATGACATCCCATTTCCATTATGGAATGAGTAATGTATGCAATAGTCTTGCCTGGTCCTGATGTTCAACCTTGACTTGCTGACATTGCAAGCACTTTGCTAAATAATCTACAATATTCTTCCTCGTTCTAGGCTAGAAATAAATTTTATTTATTGCAATAAACATTTTTTTATATCTGGGGTGGGCAACATAGGGGCTCTTATGAAATTCATCTAAAAATAATTGCTTGATAGCCAACTAGTTAGGAACATACACCCTCCCCTTGAAAGTTAGTAAACCATCTTTACTTATATTGTATTTTGCTTGATTTCCAAAATTGGTTGTCAATTTAGCTTGCTACCATAAAAACTCTTATTCTAGATCCTTTTGGTTAGCCTCCTTAATTTGGTCATCAAAATTATTTTCTACTCTACTATAGGAGACATCGTATACACAATGTAGTTTTCTTCTTAGAGCATGAGCCACACGATTTTATTTTCCTTTAAGATGCTTTATATCAAAGTCAAAATCGCTCACAAAAGTGGTCCACCTACCTTGACGTGCATTAATATTGAGTTTCTTAAAGTAACTTGTTAGATTGTTGTGATCAGTCATCAAAATAATTTTTTTACCTAACAAGTAGTGTCGTCATACCTTTAAAGCATGAACTACAATAGTAAGCTCTAGATCATATGCATAATATCTCTACTCATGTTATTTTAACTTTTGGGATCTATAAGAAATCACTCTGCCCTCTTGCATCAAAACCCCACCTAGTCCTTCTTGGTAGGCATCTTTGAAGACTACAAATTCCTTTGTAGGGTCCAAAATTTTTAGTACAGGGGATATAGTCAATAAATGTTTTAATGTATCAAAACTATGCTAATAGTCTGTTGTCCATTTAAAATTTCTTCCCTTTTTCTATAAGGACATGATAGGATAAGAAATTTTAGAGAATCATGCTATAAAACGATGGTAATATCCTTCCAGAAGTATAAAAGGCCGAATATCTGCCAAATTCTTGGGGACAAGCCACTCCATGATAGCCTTGATCTTCTCAGGATCCACAACTATCCCTCCAGATGAAATTATGTGTCCTAAGTATTGTATCTGGTCTTTATAGAAATCACATTTGCTATACTTAGCATAAAATTGATGTTCCCGCAAGCTATGCATAACTATCTGAAGGTGTTTCTTATGCTCTTCGAAATTCCTATAATAAATTAGAATATCATCAATGAAAATTAGGACAAATTTATCCAAGTAAGGATGAAATATGCCACGCATTAATCTCATAAATGTCGTTGGGGAATCGGTAAGCCCAAATGGAAAAACAACAAACTCATAATGCCCATGTCAAGTCCTAAATGTTGTCTTGTAAATGTCTTCTTCTTTTATTATGATTTTATGATAACCAGATTGTAAATCAGCCTTAGAGAATATGATGGCACCATTAACTTGATCAAATAAATCATCAATTCTTGGCAATGGATAAATATTTTTTACTGTTAATTTGTTTAGTTTCCTCTAATTGATACACAATCCTAGGGTTCCATCCTTCTTTATTACGAACAGTACAAGGGATCCCCAAGGTGACACACTAGGACAAATGTACCCTTTGTTAAGTAATTCTTGCAAAATAATTTTTAGTTATGTTAACTCAGGAATACTCATAATATCGGGGGCTTTTGACATTGGGGCTACTCCAGGAACCAATTCTATTGTGAAATCAAAATTACGCTTTGGAGGAAGCCATGGAATTTCCTCTAGAAATATGTTAGAAAACTCATGGGCCACTTGTAAATTATCTAAGGGAGTTGATATATCCTTTGTGTTAGAGTAACCAACTTGCACAACATAAATTTGGCACCCTTTTCTAAGGAATTTACCTAACTAGGTAGTTGTAATAGGTCGTAACTTAATAATCCTCTTGATCCCTTGAAGTTCTTGTCTATTACCCTCCTCTGTGAGGAAGCTTATAGTATTCTCCTTACATTTCACTAAGGACCAATGTCCTTCTAACCAATACATTGAAATTAATACATTATAGGATCCTATAGGTAACATATTCAAGTTCACCCTAATTTGTTGTCTGCTACTTCAATAGGAAAATTGTCTACCTTAACAATCACCCTTATTTTATCCCCAGTAGCTAGCTGTACTAACCAAGTGTTTCTAAATTTACTGGCTTTTAATTGACATAATTCAATTTTTTGGCTAACATAACTTAATCTTTCCCCTGGATCTACTAAAATAGAAAGAATACAGTTAGCTATTTTACCTTCCAATTCTATCATTATAGGCTCATAGTCATCCTAATGGTCCTCCAAAGCATCATTAATCCTTGGTACAATTCTTGCCACCTCTCCCACAATATACGCTTCTTGTATATTGGTAGTTGGTTCCATTCTGATGCGATGTAGACAATTCTTATAATAGTGGGGTTCCCCACAACCCCGAAACTATAAGGGAGGTTTTTGGGTTAGGCTAGGTTCCAGATTTCTAGAAGCTTCAACTTACCTGGGTTCATTCTGCAATCTAAATTTCTGTTGATTTTTTCCAGATTGTCTGTGTTGCTAACCCTTGGGTACATTCTTAATACTAACATTTTTCAAATTTTTGGTGCTCTCGAATTTTTTTTGTCCTTTCTTATTCAACCAACTTTTCCCACCTTCTCCCTTCTGCTTCATTTGTCGATAACAAATTGGAGCCTTACGAATTGCTTCATCCATTGTCCTAGTATTGTCGAATTCCAAATTTTCCTTCATAATTGCAGCTAACACTACTAATGAAACATTGTACCTTAGCCTTCTCTTCTCGAATCTAGGGTTTGTATCACAGTAAGGAGGTGTATTTAGTTACAATGTCATTCATGGACATTTGTCCTAATTTCAAATCATGAAACTCCTTATCTTTTTCATCACAGAATCGCTCTATCAAGTATTTGTCCTTAATTTTTTTTATGGAAGCTATCCCATGTCACCTATTTTTCATCGATTGTCATGACCATCTTAATTTATTTCCACCGTAAGGTGGCTTTGCCCTGCAATTGGTAAATTTCTAGCCTAGACTTTATATTTCCACCATACTCATAGATCTGGAAATATTTATTCATGTTAATTAGCCAAGCTTCCATAGTTTCTTCATTTTCCCCGTCAAGCATCGGGGGTTTAATATTTTCAAATTCCCCCCTGTAGTTCAACCTTTTATCTTATGGTTCCCTTCCCACCAAAAATCTTATCCGATCCTTATTCATGGTTGTTTCGACCTTCTTCAGATTTTGGGTCATCCTCCCTCTGTTGGTGTGTTCCTATTATGTCTTCATTCTCAAGGTTGGGATTAGGATTCCTTAGATTCTATCTATTTGAGAGACTTTTCAAAATTCTTTCCTACTCCAGCCTCAAGTTTTCATTGTCAGCCCTTAAGTTCTCCATTTCTATTCATAGTTGTTGAACACTTTCTAAAAAAATTGCATTCGTATTGCGGGATTCCTTCCCCAACTGAACCC
This sequence comes from Pinus tabuliformis, assembly GCA_031772625.1. Classification (NCBI taxonomy): domain Eukaryota; kingdom Viridiplantae; phylum Streptophyta; class Pinopsida; order Pinales; family Pinaceae; genus Pinus; species Pinus tabuliformis. The sequence goes on from CM062809.1 coordinate 367,155,277, forward strand.
ACATTACGGGGTTTCCTTCTGCCATCGGTATAGGTCCAGCTTCCACAATTGGTCATGTAAAGCCCACCCCTCTCCTCATCTCGTCTCCACTCTTTGCAACATTACACACTTGTTATTCATGGTTACCCAACAGGACACAGTGTTGAAACCATGGTGCTCTGATACCATTTGTAACATCATCTACTACCAAAAGACATAAAAAAAGAATATAAATAACCTTTATGCATACATCCACTAAAGATATTACAACTTGATCATTTAATTAGACTATGGGTAAGGTTGTGTTTCATGACCCTAAAATGGTTTGGATTATATTTCTTCGAATAATTGTAAATCTCCACTTTTACATATTGTTAATAATGGTCATTTCAGAACCCCTTAGTTAACTCCACAAAATTGTCTTTATGTTACCTAGGGTGCACCATATCATGTTCCCATGGTTTTCATTATGCTAGATTATAACAAAGTTATTTGTATATGAATTATGGTATTTTAGTAATGTAAGGTGGTGGGGTTCATGAATGGGTTTCACTTTTCCATCAGACCTTCCCGAAGTTGGTGATTTAACAATAGGCTTAATCTTGACTGTGAATCCTTTAGGGTTTGGATCTGATAGTCCAGCCCTCTTCCCACGAAATTTAGTAACCACCCAGTTTTCCCTATCATTTTTACTGCCATTCATTCGTCACCACCTACTGGGGAAGCTCTATAATGGTTCCATATGGAGGAATGATTTCTAATGACGATCTTTAGGTATACCTGATTCAACTACTATAATGTTTGTGAAATCGGGTTTCCAAACTCTCTATTTATGGTTTTGAGCTTTTACCAACCTATTTACAGGGTGAGAGTGATTTCTTGATGAAGTACAACCATATTTTATATCCATTTAGGCTCCAGGTAAGGCCAGTTACTTTTTCTACCTCTGTTACTTATTCTCACCAGGAATTTACAGTCTTCCTCTGCCTGTACTCATTTTTATTTTCTTTTCTTGTTACGTGTGCAGTTGAAGGACCTTGGCGTCGACGTACTTCATTCATAGGTAAATAATTAATGGTTTAGTGACTCGTAATTCCCTTATAGTTTCTTTTTTTCCAAATTTTGGTAATAATCTTGTCCCTTTCTTATGGTCATTATAGGGTAACTATTATAGGTGAGTGACTCATCCGTGGTCAAAGGCCGAAATTCAGAAAGTGTGAAAATCTCTTATTTTCCTGATGTTAGCTTGACATTAGCTTGACACCTTATCCTAATTTGGGGTTCCTCCTTACCAGGTTCTTTTCCAATGCTTTCTCGGGTATATCGAGGTTTTTCAAAAGCTGACTAGTTATTATGCTCAATGTAATATTTTCTGAGACTATTGTTTTTCCAAAAAAAATTGGGACATGTAGAGGTTTACTGGATGTTGACATTAGTCAGTGTATAACCCTAACTAGAGACTTTAGTCTTATGGTTTAGTTTACAGTCCTTCTGTATGTAGAACATTTAAACATAAGCATTTTATAAAGGATGGGATGGTCATTCTTCAATTCCCTTGCAATTATTATTGTTTTTTTCTTTTTAATGAGAGTTTTCTAACTTTTGTGTAGTGATTCTGTTACAGTGGATTATAGTTACATGCACAAACCATTATTTATATGTTCCAATGTTGCTTAAACTACCACATTGGGGTAGACTTGGTCTTTTAACCGAGCTGCATTTTTCTTAGAACAAACCCTACATGCAAATGAATTTGTCTCCCTTCCACTGATTAGGGACCATAATGGGTTCCAGTTTACTGGCTTGGTCTGCCTCGACCTAGAAACTAAATTGGTTTCCTTCCATATGTCAATTACTTGAAACCCCTTGTTAGGAGTTAGCATTTTTCAAGATTTCTTTCAGATTTAATAATAGTTAATGTCATGGAAATGAATTTCCGCTAATTCATAAGGTTCCACTCAAATTTATGGGTTTAAACCATTTTATTTTCTTTACATATCCAACTCTTCTTGGCATTCATGACATATAATTTGGTTCGTTTACAGTTGGCCAACGAATTTAGTTATACATTCCACCCTACTTGTTTAGCCAATTTAATTTAGTGATACCACTAATTCGTGGCAAACCTCCACTCTCTGCACGATGGTGTGTGTGAGTATTTTGGTCCTTTCTCTTGTTATATTTTGGAAAACGTACCTCAAACCCAAACAGATTTTATTAGTCGACTCAGACCATAGGTCCGTTGATGTTGGAATTTTAGTTTTCTTTTATTCCTCAGAATTGACCGAAGCAAGAAAATTTTTATTCACTTATACATCACACCCTTTATTTTTTGTAAAAGACGTAACATAGTAAATTCATTCTTTGGTTATCATATCACATCAAATTATTGAATATCAACAGTCAATTAATGCAAATAAAGACTTCCCTTTAATTCTGCTATTACCAAAGAACTCGATTAACAAAGGAAACCTTTCTACAATTTAAGAACTTGAGTATACTTATCTTTTAAAAGGAAGACAATCAAGGAATTCCACTAAGATATTGACATCTCCACCTAGCCACGAGAACGACAATTAATTTGATTCTCCCCCCGAGCTTTCACCCTCTAGAATAATAGATTAGACAATGACCTCTAGGTTCTTTTCGGTGGCATCATCGCCCCACCCCAGCCAAAATTTTCAAAATCAACTCAAGGTCTCTGTTAACCACCATTTTGTTGGTGATATCTCCAGGAGAATTATTTTTCTCCATGACGTCCTCAGCTAGTAGCCAGCAACCCCTTGTAGCCCCAACTAGCTCATTTTCCCATTTCTCCACCACCTAAGCTAGTCATACGGTCCCTCACTCATTTGTCATGATCGCAAGTTTGAAGGTGGGCCTCCCAAACCTAAAGGTATGTCTTGTCATTTGGTAATTGAGTACTTTAGTTTTATTATTATGGAGATTATTAAGCATGAATTAATTGGGGTATTTGGTGGAATGAGTGGACTAGGTTTGTGCCCTTGTCCCCTACATCTCTTTAGGGGTGTTAACCTTGAAACCTAGCCCCATGGGATCTCTTTTACTAAACTTTTGGCTTTTGGGGTGGTATTTCATGGGAAAACCTGATTTTGGGTGTGTGGTCCTACTCCCTGATTCATGCATATCATCCCCCTTCCGCTTATCATCCCTCTTCTACTTGGATACCCATGAGGTTACTTGTATGCCTCCACACCCATTGGGAACACCATAGGTTTATTATTTGGAGAACAAGGGGCCAACCGCTTGTCCACTACTTTTGGGAGTCCTATTCATCACTATGGCACTTATGGACTTCATCAGACTTCTTAGAAGGCCCAAGGACATGTATTATTGATCATTTGACTTCTTAAGAGGCTTATTATTTTGTTTATGGGCTAGTTTAGTGGGTTTGTCACCAAAAGTTAGTTATATTGCACATGATTTTATTCTAAGGGCTAATGTAGGCCTAATTAGTTAAATCAAACTCATTAGAAGTGTATAAATACAAGTGATGTGATTTCATTTTAGAATCATCACTTTGTTTTGTACTTGTGATCTCTTTAGATATTTTCTCTATTCCTTCTTGGTGGATGAAATTTAGGAGCATGGAATGAATTTTGATGTTTGGATTATCTTCTCTCATATTGGAGCTTTGTGATTGGTAAATTTGTTGATGGTTGGATATATTGTCTTACATGTAAGTACAAATTTAATTCTATTCTTTATTTTACTTTGTCATATGCATTGATAATGGGATTTTGCTATACTATGGCTAATTGTTACATGCATTATTGCGAAATTGTGGAATTACTATTTCTATATAGCATCTCTCAGTGTATGGACCATGCATGTTGAACGAAATTCTCCTAAGGATAATTTTATCAATGAATTTATCTTGATAAGCCATCTCTTTTTGAAAAGTGAAGTATAAAGCTTTAAGGTCACTCTCCCTTTCCTTAATGCTAAGCGAAGTTGTCCTTGAAGCCTCCTTGACCTATAAACGAAGTCCATTCTCATTATTCTTCTTAAATCCAATCTCCCCAAAGGATTAGGCACTGGTATACCATAAGGTGATCACCTTAAACCTATTTTTCTTCCCCCTTCCCCTCTTTTTCTAGGCCACATAGATCACCTATGGCATCAATTATCTCACAATCTAGCCATCCAAATACTTCGTTTTTTGGTCCACAACTGTGTTGGTGTGTCTTCAAAAAGCCCTCAAAATCTCATGATATTCTGGGGGAGGGATCTTAAGATATCGCAAGCCCTAGCTCAAAGACTAATTCTTGCCCTTAGTTTCGCTTAGGCTAGAAACCTCACTCGTATCCTTGCCTTTTCTTTTATTGAAAATTCATTCCTTGATTCCTTTCACCTCCCTAATTAGGTCAAGTTTATCATTGGTTGCTAAAACCTATCCCCTTGACCTAACCTCGGGTCTGCTTGGTCCCGTGTGGTCGCATGCATTATCAAGGTTAATTCTCCAAGGATCACCTGGAACCTAAGTTTCCAAAAGAATTCTAGGGATTAGGGATCTCTTTTATAAGACACATACTCAAAACCTAACCCTTGAAATTCTCCCCAAGCCCTTCCTAGAGATCCTTCCATCTTGCCTTCCAAGACAAGTAAGCCGCAATATTGAGCCTCTCTTGTGAATAGGCTTCTAGGATCATCCTTCATCCATTTGTTGCAGTGATTCGAATTCAAATAGGAACACAAAAAATTATAGATATAACCATAAATACAAAGATGTAGTAGAAATAACGCTTCATTTCATTAATATCAAATACTGAAATATGCTTACAAAAGAATGGAAATAAGACTAGCTCGGGTGATGGTAGCTTATCTCTGAGAAGAGATGTGGTGGCTACATGCCTCTCAACTGTGTTACAATGAGGCTCAGAGACCTATTTGTTATTTAGAAACAATGGAAAACCCTCAACATCCAAAAACCTAACCCTAGGAGATGAAGCACCAAAACTATGAGCCTCGTTTGGGTAAATTGGTACATCAACTTCCTAGGGTCATAACTTTGGCATATGATCTTCGTTTGACGCGCATAATACCTCGCTAGAAATATCTATCAGAGGACTACAACTTCCCACTGGCCAACACTAGTCCACAACCCTTATTGGCCCTGGGTTTCCCAGAAAAGGCTGTTTAGGGCCTCAAAACGCCTCCGGAAGTTCAAGACCTAAAAAACTGCCAAAAATAGTAAATTGTCTGACAATTAAGGAAACTAAAAAACTGAAAGAGATGGTGGTGGGGGTTCAAGTGGAATAAGTGGGTGGCCACTAACATCCACCTGGATCATGCATAAATGGGGAAGGGTGAGGCCTCCAATCTGCGCAAGCAGCCCCAACCTTATCTTTGTGTCTAATAGTTGGCGAGGATAGAGTCAATTGGGAGTGCTTGTATTGTCTATTTTTCCAATCACTAGCCAAGGTGTCATGTTGTTCTGATACATCTACGTTGACCTTTTGACTTGGGCATTGTAGAGTATTGTCTACCTTATCCTGGGAACTATGGAAAAAGGGAACATCCTGAAGGGAAAGAATATCAGGATATGAAGGAACTTGCAAGTTAACCTACCACCCTTGTGTGAATATTGGGGTCCAATTATTCCAAAGGGCATGGGCTTTCCTTGTAGGAAGCGTCCCTCCAAATCGCCTAGTGCACTCCGATATCAGATTATCAACTTTGTGACAACCTAGACACCTAAAAGGTATCCCCCAATAATCCACCTATTACCTAATTGAGAAGGTTCACCAATAAATATCCAGAGAAGCTGGGAGCCCTTTGGAAAAATTTGCTTCAATAAAAAACCATGCCACTCTCTTGTCCAAGAATCATGTGCATTCTTCATCCATGCAGTAAAGTCTAACAATCTTTTTTGTGATCTCTAAAATCGTCATTTTGGACCATAACTTAAGAGGGAGCCCCTACTAATTTAACCCAAATGTATTTTCTCTTTGGATTCTATTTGATTGGATCTAAGCTAATGAACCATTTTTGCAGAACTAAGACTCATCTTCCTTTCACCCATGGTAAGGCCCGAACCTTTTTTGCATCCTCCTTGAAGTCGCATAAAGTGGAATATGAACCACCCATTTAACAATATGCTTACCTTTGGACTATATCCAACTATTGATGTTCAGTTCTTGTGAACCCACTCCTACATTTGGGATCCTGGCATTTTTATATAATCCCATCAGCCCACCAAAACTCTTTCCTTCAACCTAACAACATTATCCTAGTAAACATCCACGCCCATTATAAGTTTTTGTATTTCCTCTTGTGATTTAACCAGTTTCGCCTTCTTCCTCCAAGAGTGTATGTGAAGATCGATATCATCTTGAGACACATTACCAATGTTTTGATCCATGTACTTTTGGCCCAATGCACCATTGTCCCTTTGCACAAACAATGTTGCAGAGGAGTTTCGTTTACTTGTCGCGAATTCATTTTCAGGAGCAATGGTTATATCTATTAATGCCTTCACGTCATCGAGCCACTCACTGATTGGAAATTGACTTTCCATTGGAACTAAAGAGAAATCCACCACGTATTTGAGGTGGCAAGAACAACCAATGAATCATTGCTAGGAAATGTGTCTCTTTACTGATCCAAGCACTCTATTTAGGAAGTTAGGGTTTTTGGAGGGCCATGCTCACTTATAACCCACCAACCCACCTCTTCATCTAACCGTTGATCATAATATGTATATACCACTCCACTTTAGGTCAGAATCTGAGACTGCCAATTGGTAGAGCCTTTTGAGAATTGGATGGATTAAAATCCGATAGCCAACAAACCAACACTACTGAGAATTAGAACTTCATGTGGCTATTGTGTAGGAGATCTGTTGGTTAAGATGAAAATCTATTTGGTCTGTAGGTTACTTGTAACGACTCCCAATGTTGAAGACAACGTGCCTTAATTAGGGACGTCCCGAGAAATATTGTGCTAAATAGATTTCTATCCTCATGCCCCCCAAATAAAAAATGCCTAGAATTCAAATTTATGGTTGGTAAACAACCAAAGAATGTCGCATTAACTCCCCTTTTTCGTACCTTCCTAAATCTCACACCAACATTCCCTTCAGTCGTCCTCGAGAGGACTCTAGATCCAAGATCAAATCCAATGGGGTAGAGAGTTCCTTTGCAAAGATACTGGGAAATTCAAGATTACTCCCACCGTGGATAAGAAATCCCCTAGAGACTCAGAATTGGGGGCCCACACTGTGTCATGCACAACTCGCTGAACACCAACAACATCTTAGCCAACATAAGTTGCAGCTCAACCTACAACATCCACAGCGTTGTTTAATATTGTCGCGAAGATTTTGATTTGCTCTTACTCCACTGTAACCATGCTTTCTGACTAACACCTTATCAGTAGATCTCCTTACCAGAATGGGGCATTTAAGCTTCTTTGTTGCCTTCTTAATGCCATTTAGCAAGAAAACACAGTGTTGTTTTTCTTCCAAAATATGAAATATCTCTTTTCCTCCTCCACTTTGTCCTTGTATGACCTCTGATCCATATCATCCCTATCAGAGGTTTTCTGAATATCTTCTCAAAATATATGCATATTAACGCCGAAAGTTCGTTTCTCAGCCTTTGCTATTCCTTTATAAATAAGCTTTCTAAAAGAAAGGATACGGTCTCTATCTACCTTGATTAAAAAAAAACATATTGAATTCTTACCATATTTAGCTTTACTCGTGTCCTTCACCATTAGAAAGATAAACATAATAGCTGCAATTAGTAAGTGACATAATCTGGATAATCTCAGTTACCTCTAGGTCGTCCATGAAAGGATTTTATGAAAACACCCGCATGTCCCTTTTCAATCGCTAACTGAGCCTCCATACCTAACTCACATCAGCATCCGGTTGTCTCTATAGGCAATGATCCCCATTCTCACTTACGTCCAAAATGAAGCGGTGTGTTTGGGATCATTGTTTTTGGTACGTGAATTAAAAATGGAAAATAATTCGATGGTTATAAATGCTGCATACGAAATATTTCAGACCTTACCATTCGAAAAAAACGGAGTTGTCTATAATGTGCTTTTTTGGAGATTTCGTTGACGGAATCCGGCGGAAGAAATTGAAGTTAAATCTTGATTTGTTGCAGTTAAAATGGTTTTTTAACTGCGTATTTGGATTCAGCACCTTGAAAAACCCTTAGGACGCTTTGATTGTGCAGAAACTAGCTATCAAACTTGCGATTCCAATAAATTGCTGCCAGATTTTGACTAGAAAAACCCACCGAAAAAACTTCCAAAAAATCACATTATAAGCAACTGCGAAAAAAACTCCCTAATCTATTCGGAAAAGCTCCTTTCTCTATTCGAAAAGTATAATAGTTGATTTAGTTTTTATAATTTCAGTGCATACAAATATTTAATAAATTATCAATTCTTTCCAAATGCCAATGGAAAATATTTTCCAATTAATGAACTGGGTGAGTCGGATCGAGTAAAAGAATTGAACCGTCCAAGTTAGAAGGTTGGAAATGCTTCTTTTATTTATTTTTAAATGTATGCTACTTAAAAAAATAATTAAAAAACTTAAATTAACAAAATAATAGAGTTAATATCTTGTTCTTTTTCAATCTAATAATTATTATTTTGGATCTTTAATAAAGACCACTTCCAAAATAATATCCTTCACCAACCTTCTAACATCACGGATAGTTTTTTTAAGAGTAAATAAAATTTGTTTCTAAATATATGCTTTATTGTAAATTTCTTCAGCGTGATTTTATAATATTTTTATAATGGATAAAATATAATATTTTCTTTTAATAAGATATCTAATTATTTGGATTTTTCACTGTAATATATATATATAAAGATTCTACATCAATTAATTAAACTAGTATAGATCTATTTTAATTATAGATGTACCAATCAGGTAAACTGGTATAGATTTATTTTAATTATAGATTTACTAAAAATACAAAGGGATCAAATCTCATTATATGTTAAAAAAAAAATTAAATGTGAAAGTTGAAAAAAATTACATATTAAAAAATTTAATATCTTTTAGTGTTTGATAAACCCGCACTTTCAATAGATCTATAGTGGTTTTTTGTCTCTTTATATATCATGTATAATTTTAATTGCTGAAATTATAGTTTTTAATAATTTATATTAATAATTAAATAAATTACGCATTTATCTCTTATTAAGAAGTAACAAATTATTTGACTTTTAATTACTATTTCTTTTTTAGTATTGAAATACTTTAATAAATTCAACATTACATATATATACTCTTTCACTCTATATATATACAAATTTTTTTCCTATATATTCAAAAAAATAATTTAAATTTTATATAGAAATATTTATGAAAGAAATTAAAAAAAAAAAATTAATTTAATTATTTTATTTCTATGAAGTTATAAAAAATTATATCATTTAACATAGACATCTAAATGTTATTTATAATTCCAAAAATTAAAAGTTTAATATTTCTAGTATATTTTTTTATAGTTATTGTAATATTAATAATTTAATAAAAAATTAGGTTATTAACAATTTGTAATTTTTAATTAAAAATAATTAAATATATATAATCACTTTTATTTTTATTATAATATTTTTGTTTTTATTATATTAAACATTTTTTTTATTTAAAATATTTAAAAATATATATGAATTCACATAAAATTACACATCCCTTTCTTACTATAAAATTTGCGTGTATACTCAATAAACACATCATTTAATATTTCCAACTAGATAACAAAATTACCATAATATATAACCATATATGTTTTGCACAATTTCCACAACTTCCAAGTGTTTCTCATTAAGTTTTTTAACCCTAAGTTTTACAAGTTTTCTTTATCCAATTTATAAGTTTTACAAGTTTTCTTTATCCAATTTATATATTCCTAAAATTTATGTATCTATGCTTTAATGGTGTGATCTAATTATGTCTTTTATTTCAATGAGTCGTCTTTTTTTATTCCAGTACTAATTATTCGAATATTTTTTCAAGAGCGATTTGAATATTGTAAAGAATAAATATTGCAGAGACTAATAAAACATGGGAAGATTTACGTGATATGAACTTAAAAGTTCACTTAAAGTAATTTGTAATTTGAATTCAGCACAGACTACTACTGCATATTCTACATGACTTGGATCCTATCCATGGTGATACTGCTACTGATCGCGGGGGATCGTATCCATGATGATAGTCCTGATAATTTGAGGGCATATAAATAGTTATGAAATAAAAGATTCGTTTCAAATGCCAACGTAATAATAATAGTATAACGGTTTATTTATTTATTTATTTTTTCAGCATGGAAAAAGGTTAAATTTTTATTAAATTCCATATGCGGAAAAATAGTACATCATAAATTCTTGAATCTGGTGAGATTTGTTGTCCACAGTAATACTTATCATCCAGACTTCATGTTGAGAGGAAAGACCTTTCTTCGATAGAGCATCAACCACTTTGTTATATTCTCTTTCAATATGGCCTATAGAGTAATCCTTTCTGTAGTTCCATATTGTCTCAATCCTGTTCAGCCATCCCCATAAGTTGATGTTTTTTATGACATGTTTAGATCTAATATGATCAATAATCATCTTTGAATCTCCAAATATCTGGAGCCCTCAAATGTCGAGAAAATCACAGAAGGATAGAAGCTCAGCCAGCGCCATAACCTCAGCTTTGTTATTGGATCCAACACCACCATTCCAATATATTTCAATCTGCTGCCCCTCCATAGGAATGATATAAACGCCACAAGCACAGTATCCATGTTGAGCCGCCCCATCAAAATAGGCCCGCGGGACACCTGTGGGTTCCATTGACAGAGCCTTTCTCCCATTTCTATCCCGAGAAAGCTTTGAGAGATTTAGAGTGTTGTATCGATAGAGAATTGATTCAAAAACTGTAGAATGATTATCCATTTTTGAGTTAAATATAGCCGCATTCCGCCATTTCCATATGGCCCATAAGGACAGCAAAGGAATGGACCTCCAATCAATATTCATGTCGCCCCACCATACAAATGCTTCCAAAATGGAGGGGAAAGTGATTCTGTTGATGCCGAAGTGGGAAGCCAATTTCTCTCATATCATCTGTGATAGGGGGCAAAGAAGAAAAATATATAGGTTGTTGTAATGACCCCGTAAAAGCTAGTAATTAGGAAGTTACCATGGTAAGAAATTAGTGTGAACTACTAATTACTTTTTGTTAAAAGATATTTATTTTTTATAAATGAAAGATATTTTTTTGGTGTGCAAATGCTGGCAGTCTCCTAAGGGAGGATTTGGAAAAAGAAACAGTTATGATAACTGAAAAAGAAACTAACCCTCAGCCAGGAAAGGTCCTGGGAGGGAAAATCCCTGGTCTATTGTGACAGAGAGGGGGAGGAAAATCTGTGAGAAAGAACAGAAAGAAAGAAAGAAAGGGTTAAGTCTGGTCAGGACCAGATAACCCTAGCACAACTGTGCAAGTGTCTTGTTGAGGGCTGCAGGCCTGCAAGACAGCTCGGGGGGAGAATCCAAGGTATCACTGGATCTCATGGTTGGGTGGATAAGAGCAAACCTACAAGTTGCAGGTGAAATTCTGGAGCATTGAAATTCATGTGTCTGACAGAACAGGTATGGGTTGTTACCAGATTAGCTTTCTATATTCTGTATACTGGTATATAAAAGAAAGTACAGTGAAGCTTCAGTTTTCTGAGTGATAGTTAACTACTTAGTTAATGGAAGTATTGCATACAGCTCTATGAGTCTATAATGTTATCTGCTTGAATTTGTTAAATGATGAACTAAACGTCATAGCAATGCACGATAACGAAATACAATGTATATTAGCTGAATGAAAGCTGTAAACACAACATAACCTACAGGTCGAATCAATAGGTGATGACTGTAGACGATGCATAACTATCAACAGACAGATAAGTATATTAAACTGTGTATACAAAACATAAGTTATAGACCGATATCGGGAGGCTGTAAGATTATGTGCAATCTACAGACAGAGCCGATACGGGAACGCAGTTAATGCATGAGCCATAAGAATGGAAATACTTTAGCTGTGAGAAAACCCAAGACAAAATAAACGGCATGAATCGCTACATGACTATCTGTAGTCGTATGAGGAGCTTCATAAAAGTTCTTAATAGCTTAACAGTGAACACAGTGATAATACAAGAATGGTTCGTTGGAAAACAACCATGCGAATCTATAACTGGAAGAACGGAACAGTATATATATATATTAAATGACTGTGTATTCACAAAACATAGAAGACAAGATGTGTCGCGTATAATAAGAAAATCCATTGCAGAGATAACTCATCGAAACACAGCACTTAGGGTTTCAATCTACTACACACGTAAACCGGATAGATGTTGATAAACATTGATATCTGCAATAACATATAAATTAACAACATGTGAGACGCTTAAAGCCCAGAACGCTGTGACAACGGTCATCCAACCTCCGTCTCAGGTACGAGAGGGCTGTGTAAACAAGAAGACTGTGTAAACAGAGGGTTTCATTATCACAACTCTATGAGTATTATTAAACCCTCGAGGGGTTAAACCAGTTATTACAAGGCCACGGCTGTAATTTAATAAACAAAAACTTATCAAAAGACCACGGCTGTTACTTAATAAACAAAAACCCCAAACGAATCTGGAGAATGGATTCATATAAAGCACAAACAAATGAATGCTCGACATAACCAAGATAAATGTAAATACGCTCGTGCGTTCAAAGAAAACAATTCATTTATACATATATTCCATGTCCTGAAATAAGAACCCCGCAGGGTATGACAACAGACAGTTCATAATTTAACCTGAGAGCCGAGGATAAATCCTGGTCTCGGTAAACATTCAACAAATCCATGGCGAGTATATAACATCAGAAGAGATAGTAACAGTCTCTGTCTTAAACCAAGTCCGGCCAAGGTTGCCGTGAACTTCTAAAGAAGATTTACAAACTAAACGAAAATCAAATATATGTATATCAACATTTCAGAACCAGATTAGGCACGGCTCCGGCATGAGGAGGCCTGCCGCTCACCCTAACCCGGTTTGACAAAAGAAGGTTAAACCTGAGACAACGGGTGGAAGTTGTCAGGAGGAAAACCCCAGGTCGAAGGAATGAATCTTCATATAAACCTTAACTCCAAATGCACAATGAATCTACCAAACCCTCGTCAGGGAAAATACCTGGTAAGTGCCGGATTCCTTGAATGCCTGGCGCGGAATGGAGGCCAAGAAGTCGGTGCCTGCACAACCAAAACTGGAAGTTAGAATGATACAACCAGAACCTTAACCTGTGGAAAAGACGATACAAGTAAAGAAAAAGAGCCATGTGTAATATCTGAGGCTCAGCGGTGTTACCAGGGTTGACTGAAACGAACCAGCACTGAGAGCAGCAATGACCCGCGGAGCAAAAGTGAGCACCACCAACCGAACAGGTGCAAATGAACCCGAGTCTTGCGGTCCAAGACTTTTATAAACCCCTTAAACCCTGAAGTCATTGTGAGCCCTTAGATCAACTGGGCAGATCCTCACCGTTCGCTCGGATGGGAGTTGGCGCGCTTCAGCAGCGTTCCCTCCAAAGCAATCACATGGGTCAAGTACGAAGACAGCCACCTGGCCAGGGTAGCTGAGACATTAATAGTTCTTCACACCTGGCGCTTGGGTGGAAGTATGGCCAAACAAATGTAACATACAGGCCTTATAACAATATCACAATGCCGTGGATATGTATCATACGGGATCACATATAGTCAAAAGACCTAACACATGTTATAACCCTGTTGCATGTCGGAAACGAGAATTGAACCACTGTTGTATTATAAGCTTTATACATATATTGAACAGTCATCGTGTCATTAAGCGTTATATGTATATATAAAGGGCTAAGGGTTAGCATTACAATTAAATTTTTTTACCGTGGTATATTCCCATGGGGATGTGACAATGTGGTATCAGAGCAGAGGTTTCAGAACTGTGGCCTCTGGAACAGTAAGGTCCAGCTGCATTATATAGTACATGTATGGGGAATAGTGCTAATTGTGTTCTGTTGATTGATTAGGAAAATAAAATAACAGAAAACAGCAGCTCACTACCAGTCAATCATAAAGATGGAGGAGATACCGGGAGCTGACGGCATTCCTCGGAATAATCCAGAACTGTGGGTACAGCTTGATGCAGAGACACGCAGTACTAATCTGGCAATACTGCAAACGGTTCAAGAACTGAAGGATGAGATGGCGCGTCTGCGAGAAGATAACGCACGCTTGACAGTGGAGCAGGAAAGAATATTAAGGAGTCTGTCAGGAAGACAGAATCCGCTATTAGCCAATCCTAGTGCAGAACAGCAAAGAGCAACCGAAGAACGGAATTACGCACCTGAACTCTCTGAGGAGAAGGAAGACCATTCCGACAATGTAGTGGAACAGCAGACTTCCAAGAGGCAGAAAATGGAATTACAAGGAGAATTCCGAAAAATTAAGCCTCCACAGTTTGACGGAGAGCAGGAAGAAGCGGCAGAGGCTTGGTTAATTAATATCAACAAATATTTTCAGCTATACGAGTATGACCAGAATTTGAAGGCGCGATTGGCCATCTTCCAACTACAAGGCAAGGCAACCCTGTGGTGGGAAGAAATCAAAATTGTGAAAGGAGTAAGCGAGCAGAGCATAACCTGGGAAAAATTTCAGAAGTACTTCAAGGAGAGATATTTAACTGAGCGTTTCTATGACGAGAAGGCTCGGGAATTCCACGATTTACGTCTAGGACAGCAGTCCATGGACGAGTTTATTAACCGCTTCACCTCCCTGCTTCGCTATGTACCATATATCAAGGAGGAGAAGGCCAAAGTGCAGCGATTTGTGAGCAGTCTACCAGCGTATATAAGGGAACGTATTGAGTTTGATAATCCCAGGACAATGGATGAGGCGATTCGTAAGGCAAGAATCTGTTATCAGCAAAACAAGCAAAAAGGAGACATCTCAAACAAAAGGTGGAATGAAAGAAAAAGCAACAGAGTTGCTGGTAACAGCAAGGGAAGTCGTGGTAATGGCAGCAAGGTTGCTGGTAAAGGACCTGTTGGCAGGAATATGGCAAAGAGTACTTTTCGGTCTAAACCAAGTGAGAGCAGAATCAGTGAACCGCCTGTCAGATTAGACCTTGAAGGAGGGACCAGACCTCCAGTCCAATGCTGGGGTTGTGGAGGCCCACATTATGTAAAGAATTGCCCTCAGCGTAAAGGGGTGGAGCAGATATCTCAGATCCAAGAAGCGTCAACTGTTGGAGAAGTGGCGCGCAGCATGCCAAAAATTAACGCGGCTTTGGAGGACCGTCAAGCGGAATACCAGCCAAGCATGGTGGAATTCGAAGGTAAAATTTCTAATCTTTCCATAGCTGTTCTTATTGACCCAGGCGCTACTTTAAGTTATATTAGCCCAAAAGTAGTAGAACATTGTAAGCTATCTTCTGAAAGATTTAAGAACCCATGGCTGGTACAGCTAGCCACCGGGGCTAAAAGAAGAGTCTTAGCCAAAATAAATAACTGTCCTTTTAGCATAGCTGGACAGTCAATTATAGCAGACTTGAATGTGCTTCCGTTGGGGTCCTATGACATTCTGATTGGTATGGATTGGCTGGAAAAGCACTGGTCATTGGTGAACTGCAAGACCAAAACCATCTATTATAAGGATGACTCAGGACAGCAGCTAGAATTACAAGGGATTAAACATCCTGTACAGATCCGGCCTATCACTGCCTCCCAGTTGGCTAAATGTCTCAGGAAAAAGTGTCAGATTTACGCTATTCAAGTTGGGTATACAGATCAGAAAAACAAAGTAGCTGCATTAGACAATATCCCAGTGGTGCATGAATTTGTAGATGTATTTCCTGAGGAAGTACCAGGATTACCTCCTAAACGGGATATAGATTTTACTATAGAATTGACACCAGGGGCAGCACCGGTGTCACGAGCACCGTACCGGATGAGTGTACCTGAATTGACAGAATTGAAGATGCAGTTACAAGAGTTGCTGGAAAAGAATTACATCCGCCCCAGCGTGTCACCATGGGGGGCTCCGGTACTATTTGTTAAAAAGAAAGATGGGACTCTCCGTATGTGTATAGACTATCGTCAGCTGAACAAGCTCACGATCAAGAACAAGTATCCCCTGCCTCGGATTGACGAACTCTTCGATCAAGTGAAAGGAGCAAAAGTGTTTTCTAAGATCGATTTGCGATCTGGTTATCATCAAATCCGAATTAAAGAAGAAGACATTGCAAAAACCGCTTTCAGAACACGCTACGGTCATTACGAGTTTGTGGTACTGCCCTTTGGCTTGACCAACGCACCCGCCACCTTTATGTGTTTAATGAACAGCGTGTTTCACCGGTTCCTGGACAAATTTGTACTAATATTCATAGATGACATTCTGATATATTCTCGTTCCCATGAGGAACACAAAGAACATCTCCGGTTGGTGCTGCAAACCCTTCGGGAGCATCAGCTGTATGCCAAATTTAGTAAGTGTGATTTCTTCAAGGAGGAAATCCAATACCTGGGCCATGTGATTACCCAAGAAGGAATAGCAGTAGATCCGGAGAAGATAAGGACTATTATGGAGTGGCCCATACCCAAGGATGTAGCTGATATCAGATCCTTTATGGGATTAGCAGGCTACTATCGAAGGTTTGTGGAAGGGTTCTCAAGAATAGCCTTTCCTATCACGTCCTTGCAGAAAAAGGGAAAGATATTTAAATGGTCAGCAGAGCTTTGATCGATTAAAGCATTTACTCACTACTGCACCCATCTTGAGTATAGCAGATCCTAATAAGGATTACGTGGTGTGCACCGATGCAAGCAAAGAAGGGGTGGGAGGAGTATTAATGCAAGAAGGAAGAGTAGTCGCGTATGAATCAAGGAAACTAAAGGAGCATGAACAGAAATACTCTGCCTATGACTTAGAATTGACAGCGGTGATCCATGCTCTAAAAATGTGGCGACATTACCTCCTGGGGAGGAAATTTCTGTTGTTGACAGATCATCACAGTTTGACCAATTACTTCAGCCAGCCTACCTTGAATGCGAGGCAAGGACGTTGGGCAGATTTCCTAAGTGGCTTCGATTTCGAAATTAAGCATTTAAAGGGCAAAGAGAATCGGGTGGCTGATGCCTTGAGTCGCAAGGTACAGTGTTTGTGCGAACTTTCAGTTAGCAAGTGGCGGACCTCTTTGTTTGAACAAATCAAATCAGCAGCAAATCTGGATGCCGACTACCAGCAGTTAAAACAGCAGGTACAGCAAGCAAATAAGGAGAAACTGCAACAAGGCTTTACCTTGGACAATGCTGGCATGTTATACTTTAACAAGAAATTATATGTACCTGATTCAAATGACCTTAAGTACCTGATTTTGGATGAATTCCATACCAGCCACTATACTGGCCACCCAGGGTACCAAAAGATGATCACGGCGCTAAGGAAAGAATACTTCTGGCCTGGAATGAAGAAGCAAGTGATTGAGTACTTGGCAAAATGCTTAGAGTGTCAGCAGATTAAAGCAGAGCATCAGCATCCAGCCGGGCTGCTGCAACCGTTGCCTATTCCGGAGTGGAAATGGGAAACCATTTCCATGGATTTCATAACAGGTTTGCCTCGAACAAGGAAAAACCATGATTCCATTATGGTAGTGGTGGATAAGCTTAGTAAAGCAGCACACTTCATACCCGTGCAATCCACCTATAAAGCAGTACAAATTGCTCATCTTTTTATGCAAAATGTGTTCAGATTGCATGGACTACCAAAGGTAATTATTTCAGATCGGGATGTAAAGTTTACTTCCACCTTTTGGAGGACATTGTTCGCAGAATTGGGAACCCAGCTAAACTTTAGCACAGCATATCACCCGCAGACCGATGGTCAAACTGAGCGAGTAAATCAAGTGCTGGAAGATATGTTGAGGGCTTATGTGATGATGAAGCCAAATCAATGGGAAGAGTATTTGCACTTGGTGGAATTCGCATATAACAATGGATATCATACCTCGACACAATTAAGCCCTTTTGAGGTCTTGTATGGGCGGAGATGCCGCACACCCTCAAGTTGGGGTGGACCCGAGGATAAGTTGAGTTTGGGTCCGGAAATGCTGAAAGAAATGGAAGACACAGTGAAAAAGGTACGGGCCAATTTAAAGGCTGCACAGGACCGGCAGAAAAGTTTTGCAGACAAGAAAAGAAGGTTTAAGGAATACCAGGTTGGTGACCATGTGTTTGTAAGGATCCAAGCTAGAAGGAGCACATTGCAATGGAGCGGATGCACCAAACTGGCTCCTCGGTACTTTGGTCCTTTTCAGATTTTGGCTAGAGTGGGGCCGGTGGCCTACCAACTCGCTTTGCCAAGCCACATTAGAATTCACAATGTATTTCACGTCTCTGTTCTAAAGAGATATGTATACGATCCCAAACATGTGATCCGTTGGCAAGACGTTCGGGTAAGAATTAACCCCGTTGTTTGGAATGTGACAATATGCTTAACAGAAAACTGATTAAGAATATTGATTGTCTGCAGGTCGAACCGGAAGGCGAGGTTCTGG
The DNA here is from genome assembly GCA_031772625.1 of Pinus tabuliformis. Classification (NCBI taxonomy): domain Eukaryota; kingdom Viridiplantae; phylum Streptophyta; class Pinopsida; order Pinales; family Pinaceae; genus Pinus; species Pinus tabuliformis. The sequence goes on from CM062809.1 coordinate 367,173,879, forward strand.
TCGAGCCACAGAGCATTCTCGACCAGAGAGAAGTGCGGCTGCGGAAACGGGTTATTACCCAAATTAAAGTGCTGTGGCAGCACTATGGGCCTGAGGAAGCTACTTGGGAAGACGAGGAGCTTATGAGAAAAGCGTACCCAAACTTATTTAATGGGAATAGACATCGGGACGATGTCCAATCCCAGGGGGGGAAGATGTAATGACCCCGTAAAAGCTAGTAATTAGGAAGTTACCATGGTAAGAAATTAGTGTGAACTACTAATTACTTTTTGTTAAAAGATATTTATTTTTTATAAATGAAAGATATTTTTTTGGTGTGCAAATGCTGGCAGTCTCCTAAGGGAGGATTTGGAAAAAGAAACAGTTATGATAACTGAAAAAGAAACTAACCCTCAGCCAGGAAAGGTCCTGGGAGGGAAAATCCCTGGTCTGTTGTGACAGAGAGGGGGAGGAAAATCTGTGAGAAAGAACAGAAAGAAAGAAAGAAAGGGTTAAGTCTGGTGAGGACCAGATAACCCTAGCACAAACTGTGCAAGTGTCTTGTTGAGGGCTGCAGGCCTGCAGGACAGCTCGGGGGGAGAATCCAAGTTATCACTGGATCTCATGGTTGGGTGGATAAGAGCAAACCTACAAGTTGCAGGTGAAATTCTGGAGCATTGAAACTCAGGTGTCTGACAGAACAGGTATGGCTGTTACCAAACTTGGCTTTCTATATTCTGTATACTGGTAGATGAAAGAAAGTACAGTGAAGCTTCAGTTTTCTGAATGATGCTTAAATACTTAGTTAATGGAAGTCTTACATACGGCTCTGTGAGTCTATAATGTTATCTGCTTGAATTTGTTAAATGATGAACTAAACGTCATAGCAATGCACGATAACGAAATAAAATGTATATTAGCTGAATGAAAGCTGTAAACACAACATAAGCTACAGGTCGAATCAATAGGTGATGACTGTAGACGATGCATAACTATCAACAGACAGATAAGTATATTAAACTGTGTATACAAAACATAAGTTATAGACCGATATCGGGAGGCTGTAAGATTATGTGCAATCTACAGACAGAGCCGATACGGGAACGCAGTTAATGCATGAGCCATAAGAATGGAAATACTTTAGCTGTGAGAAAACCCAAGACAAAATAAACGGCATGAATCGCTACATGACTATCTGTAGTCGTATGAGGAGCTTCATAAAAGTTCTTAATAGCTTAACAGTGAACACAGTGATAATACAAGAATGGTTCGTTGGAAAACAACCATGTGAATCTATAACTGGAAGAACGGAACAGTATATATATATATTAAATGACTGTGTATTCACGAAACATAGAAGACAAGATGTGTCGCGTATAATAAGAAAATCCATTGCAGAGATAACTCATCGAAACACAGCACTTAGGGTTTCAATCTACTACACACGTAAACCGGATAGATGTTGATAAACATTGATATCTGCAATAACATATAAATTAACAACATGTGAGACGCTTAAAGCCCAGAACGCTGTGACAGCGGTCATCCAACCTCCGTCTCAGGTACGAGAGGGCTGTGTAAACAAGAAGACTGTGTAAACAGAGGGTTTCATTATCACAACTCTATGAGTATTATTAAACCCTCGAGGGGTTAAACCAGTTATTACAAGGCCACGGCTGTAATTTAATAAACAAAAACTTATCAAAAGACCACGGCTGTTACTTAATAAACAAAAACCCCAAACGAATCTGGAGAATGGATTCATATAAAGCACAGACAAATGAATGCTCGACATAACCAAGATAAATGTAAATACGCTCGTGCGTTCAAAGAAAACAATTCATTTATACATATATTCCATGTCCTGAAAAGAGAACCCCGCAGGGTATGACAACAGACAGTTCATAATTTAACCTGAGAGCCGAGGATAAATCCTGGTCTCGGTAGACATTCAACAAATCCATGGCGAGTATATAACATCAGAAGAGATGGTAACAGTCTCTGTCTTAAACCAAGTCCGGCCAAGGTTGCCGTGAACTTCTAAAGAAGATTTACAAACTAAACGAAAATCAAATATATGTATATCAACATTTCAGAACCAGATTAGGCACGGCTCCGGCATGAGGAGGCCTGCCGCTCACCCTAACCCGGTTTGACAAAAGAAGGTTAAACCTAAGACAACGGGTGGAAGTTGTCAGGAGGAAAACCCCAGGTCGAAGGAATGAATCTTCATATAAACGTTAACTCCAAATGCACAATGAATCTACCAAACCCTCGTCAGGGAAAATACCTGGTAAGTGCCGGATTCCTTGAATGCCTGGCGCGGAATGGAGGCCAAGAAGCCGGTGCCTGCACAACCAAAACTGGAAGTTAGAATGATACAACCAGAACCTTAACCTGTGGAAAAGACGATACAAGTAAAGAAAATGAGCCATGTGTAATAGCTGAGGCTCGGCGGTGTTACCAGGGTTGACTGAAACGAACCAGCACTGAGAGCAGCAATGACCCGCGGAGCAGAAGTGAGCACCACCAACCGAACAGGTGCAAATGAACCCGAGTCTTGCGGTCCAAGACTTTTATAAACCCCTTAAACCCTGAAGTCATTGTGAGCCCTTAGATCAACTGGGCAGATCCTCACCGTTCGCTCGGATGGGAGTTGGCGCGCTTCAGCAGCGTTCCCTCCAAAGCAATCACATGGGTCAAGTACGAAGACAGCCACCTGGCCAGGGTAGCTGAGACATTAATAGTTCTTCACACCTGGCGCTTGGGTGGAAGTATGGCCAAACAAATGTAACATACAGGCCTTATAACAATATCACAATGCCGTGGATATGTATCATACGGGATCACATATAGTCAAAAGACCTAACACATGTTATAACCCTGCTGCATGTCGGAAACGAGAATTGAACCACTGTTGTATTATAAGCTTTATACATATATTGAACAGTCATCGTGTCATTAAGCGTTATATGTATATATAAAGGGCTAAGGGTTAGCATTACAATTAAATTTTTTTACCGTGGTATATTCCCATGGGGATGTGACAGTTGTTCTCAATATTTGATCTGTATAGGGGACAAATCAATTCTGTTTTTGAAGATTTTCCATGTAAAATTTTTGTTGTAAAAGACTAACCAAACAAATAATATGATCTTAAGGGGGCACCCGGTTTTCCATAGAGAGTGGGGGAAGATATGAGTCCGCTGTTTACAGTTTATTTACTTTCTATAATGCATAAAATTACCTAAGAAAGTATTCGTTTCAAATGCCGACGGAATAATGAATTGGGGAGAGTCGTATGGAGTGAAGGAATTGAACAGTTGGAATTGGAAAGTTTGAAATGGTTGTTTCATTTATTTATGTATCTGTATTAAAAGAATAGTTAGAAATTTTGAATTAACAAAATAATAAAAAGTTAATATCTTGTATTTTTTTTCAATCTAATAATTATTATTTTGAATCTTAAAAAAACAATTTCGAAGATAAGATATTTTACCAATCCGATGAATAAGTTTTTAAAAATCAATAAAATTTATTTTAACATATATATTTTATTATAATTTTTTCATGGTGATTTTATAATATTACCACTTTTTAAAATACAAAATATATATTTTATTATAAAATTCTTTGATGGCGATTTTATAATATTATTATATTTTTAATCTAATGAATATATTTTTTTTTACATTAATAATTTTTTTTTAATTATATGTTTCATTATAAAAAAATTCATCGTGATATCACTAAACAAATGTTTATGCCATGAATGATTCAATCTTTTATTCATGCAATCATAACCATACAGGATATAGGAAGAGGAGGGGAGTCATACTTTTTAATTTGAAAACACAATAGCTATTTGGTGTCTTGTAGTTTCTAATTTCTAAGCTTGAGATCTTGCACATACACCACCAATACACTACTTAAATACCTTTATAGAGATTACATAACAATTAAATACCTTTTACCCCGATCGGGGTGGAGAAAAGAGAACTGCACAAGGAAATGATGGGGTGCAGTACACGGCAGCAAAAGCCACATCTCAGGGTAATCATTTTAAGGTTTGTAACGACGGCATGCAGGAGAGACCAAAAACCAAGACAAGGAACCGAGAGAATTATGGAAAAGGCAGGGGAGAAGAACGGCGACGCTCAGTCGGTGAAACAAAGGATAGGTGGCGATATATCTACAGGAGCAGGAGAAGATAGTGATACTGACAAATCGAAGATTGGAAAGGTGGCGAAGTTTGAAGCAGTCTGGCAGAGAAACCCTGGTTATCGTCTCAGAAGAAGGCAGGAAGTTATGGCAGAGGGAGGTAGGAAGGAAAGTCTGTCCAAGGAAGGAGAGGTGAGGAACAAATGGAGGGAGCAGGAGCTGACGGAGGAAGAAGAAGGAAATCGCAGGGAAGGAGAAATGGAGACCGGGAAGGAAGAGTGCATGGCGAAGGGGACTTTCGAGGTGGGGCAAGGTAGTAGGGGTAACACTAGAGGCAGACCTTCCAGAAGAGGTAAAGGCAGGAGGCGCAGGGGTCGCGGGAGAACTTGGCAAGCGGATCGTTATGAAACTGAGACACCGGCTTCAAATCAACAGAAAAGAGGACGTCGATCCACAGAGCAGATAGCTCAGGAAGCAGAGAGAGCATACATCAAAGGGACCAATGAGGAGATCAGAAGGATTATAGATGTCTTGGAAAATAAAGTCCTGGAGGAGGCCTCTGATCCAGAAATGGAGGAATGGAGCATTCTTATTCCGGACCCTGGGAATACAAGGGGGCGCTTATCGTTGTATAAGCAAGCACTGCATATGTATTGGGTTGTGAAACATCTATTAGCTAAAGCCATGGAGCAGGTCGCCGAAGAGATGACGGAGATAGCTCAAGGTTTACCGAATTTGAAAAAGGAGATGAATAACCTACAGCTCACGCTCCTGAAGCAGGACAGCAGACTGGAGGAAATCTGAAGCATGCTGAAAGAGATAACCACCGCGCAGCGCGAGGAGGAAATCAAGCAGGAACTCATGGTAGATTGACAGTTTTGCTCTGTTTTCAATTGATTTCTCATCTAGGCTTAAGAGAATCAGTTTTTGTGGGCAAGTTTTTTGAACTGTAATCGCTGATAGGCATATAGAAATAGTATGTAGATAGGGTGATGCTTTGGTTTTAAACCTGTTGATGCACCTGCATAGTTGATAAGTTGACATTCTCAGACTCTTGGTGACCAACAGACCCGGTTTCCCTCCGGGGCGGGTTGAGGTCACCAACGAATGTATATATTTTTATTTTGGTTGTATATAATAGAAAAGATCCTGTCGTAGCTTACAAAAAAAAAAAACAATTAAATACCTTTTGAGAGAAATTTTTCAAATAAAATGTGGAAGATGATTTATATCTCTGGACTCTCCACTCGTTTTTAAAGACTTTAAAGACGTTACGAATTTAATGATTACAAATGAGAGCTATGAATCCATCACCTCAAATGGAGAAGTGAAACATGATATGCGAGTTTGGTCGAGCTATGAATCTATCACCTCAAATGGACAAGTGAAAAATAAATATGCAAGTTTGGTCTAGCCTCTTCTCTATTGACACTTCATCATGACCTTTTTGTGTATCCTCCTGTAGATCAGTATCTATAGATATTGAAATTCCATTTCAGATATTGGTTGACATTGATACAACATATTATATTGTAAAATAACAAGCTTTATGCTGGGGAGTAACACTGGAACATAATTATATCTGTATAATATAAGTTGTTTGATTATTATATTACGTGTTGAATTAAAAATTAGTTGTTAAAAAATAATATTAAAATTAGCATAGATTTATCTTAAATACGGATCTAACATGAGCTGAAAGGATCAAATTTCTTCACATGTAAATTTTTTTAGAGTGCAAAATACAATGTGTAATTTTTCATTATTTAAATTATATTCTTAAATGTTGAAAGTTAGAGTATATATAAGACCAAACAAACGTTTTAACCATTAAAACGACCTATTTTTCATGATAAATATATATGTTTTTTAAAATGATAAATATATACATAGTTGACATTAATATATTTTACATAAAAATGTTTTTTTATTATTAATATATTTTTTTCAGAATTAATTAGTATTAAAATATTTTATTTTAACAAAAACATTCTATATATAGATATATATGAAGTTGATATACACATTTTTTTTTTACTTCTAATTACATTGGATCATATTCATATTTTTTTTATTATAGTCAACATTTTTTTAAAGAAATATATAAATCAAATAAAATGAAATGAAATATATAAATTATAGGGGTTAACCCAAAATATTTAAATAAATAAATTACTAATTAACTTAAATTAATATATTACTAAAATACATTAACTAAAATACAAAAGAATAAATTAAACAAAATATGCAAATAATAGTTAAGAGAAAGGGTAAAGTGAGTAGTTTAAATATAATAAAACTAAATATGTAGCGTCAATCCAAAATATTTAAATAAATAAATGATTAATTAAATTAAAATAGATAAATGGAATCAATGGATTGAGAGAAAATTAGGGAGGATAATGGAAAGATAGAAGCATATGATCAATTAATTTATTCGAAAAAATGAGAATAACAATGAAATTGGAAAATATTGATAAAATTGAAAGGATAAATGAGCTCGATGGTGGATAATTTGTTGTAAGGATGGCTTAAATTATAGTCATCCTCTCAATTAAAGTTTTCTGAGTGTTTCTCTTCTTCAAGGGCCTCTCTAAGGATTCTAGAATTGTAAAAAGAAATAGATGTAAGGATTTTGGTTAAATCAAAGCAAATTAGATGTTTAGTTAAAAGAATGGCCAACTATGAAAAACTTTGATATCCTAAGATAATTGGTGTCCCCAATATGTTATTTAGTGTGAGCTTTGAAGGGATGCCCACTGTAGCCAATATATGATTTTCCACAGGAATAGGGGATTTGGTAAACCATTGAATTCAACATAGGGTCAAACTTATCTTTGGCTCACTAAAATGTTTGTTTCGATGTTTTGTAGGGTTTAAATGATTTTAATGCTCTTTTTTAACAAGATTTTTTCCATGAGGTTAGTGGTCCTTTTTTTTAAGGGATAGAAACTTCCTTCAAAAGGAGAAGAAGAATGGGTAATTGATTTGGGATTAGAGATGCTCTTGAATTATTTTTTTATATGAAAAAAGGAATAACCATTGGATCTGAAAGCTTGGAATAAGTGAGATTGTTCAGAGGGAAGGAATTAGGGAGCATAAATTTTAAAGGATTGGGAGGTGAGGGTTTTATGAATGCCATATTTTTGGGAAGGGTGGTGGTGAGAATAGGCATGAAGATAACATTTAGTGTGGTTCTTTTTTTTGTAAATTTGATTGGTTAGGGGGCCATTAGGAAGTCGGTTGACAAGGACATCTAGGAACAAATAGAGTTATTGAATTTGATTTCCATGGTGAATTGTATATGAGAAAAAATTATATTGAGATGGGAGAGAATTGCATCTAATGCAGGTATAGCATGTTTCCAAATAAAAAAGGTATCATCGACAAACCAAACCAACATTTAGGCTTTAGATGCCAAAAGTCTAGAGCTTTCACCTCAAAGTTTTCCATAAAGATGTTAGCCACAACAAGAGAAAGAGTTTATGAACTCATTATTGTACCTTGAGTTTGTTCATAAATGGTTCCTTTGTAAGAAAATAAGGTTAATGAGAGGCAAAGTTTACTCAAGTTAAGGGTTTCAAAACCAACAAGTTTAGAAGTCAGACCAAGGGTTTTAAATCTTTTGCCTTGACCCTACCCCTTTACAATTATTTATATATTTCATTTTATTTCATTTTATCTATTGGCTTGACCCTTTCTATTAATTGTTATTTAATTAAAAAAATTTAATTCTCTTTTAATTTAATTTAATTAGTCATTTATTTATTTAAATATTTTGAGTTGACCCTCTCTCTTAATAGTTATCTATATTTTATTTTACTTTATTTAATATATTGACTTGACTCTTTCTCTTAATAATTATTTACATATTTCATTCAATTGACCCTTTCTCTTAACAACTAATTATAATATTATTATTATTCTTTAACGACTATGCTCATTTTTTTAATATTATTCTTAACAACTAATTCCATATTCCTCTTTCTATTAAAGGATTAACAACTCCCATTTGTCATAATTAAATTCTCAAACTCCTTGACAATGGGTGGATTGTCCACCCGAAATGTTGGATAGAATTAAACATTCTCCACATAGTTTCATCCAAAAATTTCTCGCAATAGGAATAATTTTGGAAATATAAACTCTTTCACCCAAATATCTTCCTGTAAAATTTTGTTAGCACAATAATAAAATTATCATCATTGATAATTTATATATGAACCATACGAAATAAATTCTTTATAATCAAAATAACATATAAAAATAGTAAACCTCAATGGAACATGATGAACCTCTCCTTCAACCCAGCAACCTGGTTTCCTCCTCCAGAAGGGTAGCCTCTCATAGGACAAAAACTCTCATTTTATAGTATAGACCATAGATGTGACTTTTTGCTGGATGAGAAAAGTATATATAGGCCTTTATACCTCCTTAATAAAATGAATTTGGAAACTTAGTAGTAAGAGAAGTCAGGAAACTCCCATAATAATTCACCCCTAGTTGAGTCATAAAGCCAACCCACCACGCTAATCTCCTTGGAAATGAGCAGTTTTAGAAAACACCTGAAGGACACTAGTTGCAAAGAGAGAATATGAGGTAAATGATTTTAATGCCCATATACTTAATTTATCTCGGTGCACTAGTTTGCATCAAAGTCAAAGACTCCGCCCCTTTATTAGAATGATTTGTTAGACATATAATACACACAATTTCATTTTTATTTTCTAATATTTTTAACAAATTTATCCAAATATTACTATGTGATTTAAGATGAAGAAAAATATTAATATCCAATAGATTTCCACGTAACTATGGCATAAAATAAAAAATAATGATTTCGTCTACTATTATATAAAATAAATAAAAAAATAACATGGTATTCAACCAGAATTTGTGAAGCTCAGGCCCTCAAGCCATGGCACAAAATAAAATAATTTTTAAAATAAAAATTAAATTAACATGCAGATCCATACAATTTAACAAACACAAAAGATGATGCATGAATTCAAATCTTCATGGGAATATAGCTAGAGAGTCATTTTTTTTTTTAGCAATGTTTAACGATTCAAGATGATTTTCAAAAATATAAAATCATATAATTTTTATAAACATTTAATGGTAATATCAAAATTCTCAAATTCAATCAAAATTTAATTGAGAGATCTGTTGAAATTAATGGAAAATGTATTATTGGAGAGAGTCGATTCATTTGTTATGCGTAAGTCTTAGTTTAGGAATTAGTTCCTACATTCTAGGTGGTTGTTCTAACTCTCCTATTTGCATGTAAACTATATATATTATTGATGATTAATGATGAAAGTGTAGAGAATTCTGCTAGAGACAATCTCCAGGTGAAACTCCTCACGTGTGAGCTACACATTTTCTGAATATATGCTTGTTTCTTCTGTTTTTAACATGGTACAAAACTGGCGAGTTTTTGGCGGCTGTAAGAGCATTGGCCTAGAGAGGAGGCGAACAGGGATCAAAATTGAACACATCAGAGCCCTTCAAAGGGTCTCTGGCACGTCAGAGAAGTAGGGAGAAAATTTTACCCATCAAAAAAAATTTAAAAATTGATTTTTGTCATTTAAAAAAAAAATGGAATAATATCTTAAAAATTTTTAAGAAGTGTTGTCAAATTTTCAATCTTTTTTTTAAATTTCATTTTTTTTGAAATTAGAATTTTATGAATGTTGAATTTGTAAATTTCTTTTCATGTTAAAACTTAAATCCCATTTCAGAAACTCCCATTTCAAAAACAACAGTTTCCTTTTGAGTTGTTTTTTCTAATTGTGCAAGTTCTTATTAATTATTATGTCACAATTACCTTTTGATACCATTACATTTGGTAGTTTCTGAGTTTTTCCCATTTCAAAACAACAGTTTCTTTTTGAGTTGTTTTTTCTAATTGTGCATATGATGGAAGTTCTTATTAATTATTATGTCACAATTACCTTTTGATACCATTACATTTGGTAGTTTCAATTGAGAGCGACTAGATGTCAATATGGGCCATGTATTAGGTCTGTAATTTCACTGGGTTGTGCCTGAATGCTGCCCAAAGCAAGGTTTGACGACGATTTAAGCTGGCGAGGAGCATAGATTCATCATTCATCAAACGCATGTCCAGCAAGGTTTAAGCGCGATTTATGCTTGGAGAGGAGCACATTCAACATGCTTCCTAACATACTGGATTTGATTTGTTTGCGGATTCCCAATTCCTGGTATGTTTTCATATTAAAAAAGGAGATACCAAAAACATATACACCTTTGTACACTCTTTTGTTGAATCCTAAACCTGTTTAGAATTTTACTGAATTTTTTCATTCATGCAATAAACTTAAATTTGATTGAGCTACTTGTATATTGGCTTGAACTGGAGTAGGAATATAGGTCTCCTGTTTATCCATTGAACAAAAATTTCCTACAAAATTAATCCTTATTTGAATTGGAGCAGGAATATAGGTCTCCTGTTTATCCATTAATGGTAAATGCATCCGATATATTAGTTGCGGCTCATATCAGACCTGCCTTATACACAACATCCATGGGGTTGTTGTTCCACCATTCTCCTGTGAAAAAATAAAAAGAAATTTGAAAATAATTTACTGTTGTCAATTGAATTGCTCTTTTTTTTATGCTTTTCATTATAGAAGTGCGACCTGAATATGTGCCTTTCTAAATGAAATTAAGACCTGCCCTTCAAATTTGATCACTGGAGGCGAAGTGCTAAGAAAAAGCAATAGATATTTTTTTTCTCTAAGGTAAACTGGAGTAGTGCGAGATTTGCCTTAAAAATCGTGCTTCCCTAGCTTTGGAGTAGTGCGGGATTTGCCATAAAAAGCATGGTGTTCACTCTTTACTCCATGAATTTATCTTCAGTGCACCTGATTCGACCCCCAGATTACGCTCTGCAACTATTGAGCTGGCAGGTTGAGCTGTGGCAAGCTAAGCTGGCGAGTTGGCGTGGTCGAGCTGGCAGTTTGAGCAGTCAGAAGAGTTGCTCGCTGGCGGTGAAGGAGCATGCAATATTGGAAGACCTGAGAGTCTAAGCATTCATCTTTTGAGCGTTCGATCAAAGCACCATTAAAACTGAAGGAGACGCGGTGCCTGTCTGCGTAAGGATTTTTTAAGGCAACGAAAGTTTGTGAGTTCTTATGATATTAACACATTCGAGTGTGTAGATCGAAGATAGAGTTATTTATTCTTTAAGTTGACAATAAGAGAATCGATCTGTGCAGTCTTGTGGATCAAAGACGAATTCATGGTGTGTCTGCCAGTCAGAGAGCTAGATACGAGCTATGGTGCTGGTGGCGACGAGGATTTATGATTACTAGTGTGAGGATCGTTGGTGTGGCCAGCCAAATCGTCGAATCTGCAGTGGCAGTACTCAAAGCTGCAGATCCACCCTAGAATCGATGAATCTGGTGATCTGTGGTATCACTGATCTGGTGTGGCTACTGGTTGCTACCTCCTTCGTGTCTGGTGGCATGCTTGCGAAGCAGTGTGACTTGTGGAGGGAAAAAACGGGCATGGCATGGTGCATCATGGTCTCCAATGATCTCCACAAATATTCAATGTGTCTACAATGTGCAGCACTAAGCTCTGCACCTGCTCTAATCCTCTTCAAAGGTTGCTCCAAAATTCCTTCAGATATGCTACTCAAAGGTATGTGAGATAAGCTCCAAAAAATACTTCATAGGTGCTCCAAAAGGTCTCCAACCAACTTCAATGATGATGGCTTCAATAGATCTGCACACAATGTCCTTTCGTAGTCTTCAATAACCCTTCATTACTTAATGACAACTTTGTCTATTATAGAAAGGGTCTTCTAAAAAATTCATATCTACCCAAGATATTATTCATAAGATTATTACTTGAGGACTTGAACAATGTCCTCAAGATATCCTCTTTTGCTACAAGTAGTACAAGAAAAGGTTGCTTCAAATGTATACAAATCCTTAAGGTCTACAACTATGACTATCCTCCTGTTCGGGTTGCCTTAAGTCTGTTTACTAGAGGTCTAATCTAGTTGATGATATTACACTGCAGGAGGTTTGTCCACTATTTGAGCTACCACAGTCAGACCTATACCCCGTCTGAGTTACCACAGAAGTATATTCACTCCCACAATTACGCTTATGAGCTACCACAATCATTGTATTAGATGAAACAGCCTGAAGGAGAGATCTAAGCTATGTTGTTGCACCTAATCGTCACTTTCCACAGGTCCGAGCTCCACCAAGGCTGCAACGTGTAAGGTCTGAAATATATATATACTCCACAGGTCTGAGCTGCTTCATGTATTTAAACAACGATCTGATCATAAAGAATTTCCGAACCAATGTTTTCCTATCCTCTTTTGCCTCCTTTATCCTTCTGTGATTATTCTATGAAATCTTGACCGAATTCATGTTGAAAAATGAAGGTTTAGACATATATTTATAGTTATTTTTGACTAAACATGAAGGGACACGTCTCTGATGCTGGTCAACATGAGTAGGCCAAGTTAAGGTCGTCTCACTATCCAGACTTAATAAATTAACTTCAAAAATTCATAACTTTCAAACCGCTTGGAGTTTCAGGTTGCGTAATAGCTCCTTGGAAAGGAAAAATTATGCTCTAAAATATGGTGTAGGTCACATGGAAATATTCTTACTCTAAGGAGGTGACTGCTCATTATTTAGTGAAAAAACATATGACAACATTTTTCATGAATGGGCTTCTCATGAATGAGCTTACTTTTGTTTGGTTTCTTCATCAAGGCTCCTAGGCTCATAAATGTCATCATGTGCCCAAGATAGTGATGTGTCATCAATAATATGTAGTATGTAGTCTTTCATCATCATCGTGTAGTATTCCATTATCAAGATCACTAGAGGTAAGGACATCTAAGGTTATGGCTTCATAAGATCATCAAGACCGTCAAAGGTAAGGATATTCATCACATAAGTCATCAAGAGCTCCTAGATCATCAAGGTACACTTGGAACTTCTTCATTAGTGACTTGGCATCTTCATCAATGACATTATAGCATCTCAAGAATATTTTTCATCCCAACTAATACCATATTGACATCAATGACAACCTAGATTAACAATCTCCCCCTTTTTCATTGATGGCAATTTTCTTTCCCTTTCAAATAATCTCTCCCCCTTCGACATCAATGGAAAATGGGGTGTCCAAGAAATCCCCCTATCAAGCTTCTTATTTTCTTCATGAATAATAGTTCTTCATAGGTACGTTACTCCCCCTGTCATGGTTCTCTTCTTTCTGGCAATGTGGTCTATGATATGTTTGTATTTTTTCATGTGGTGAATCAGCTCCTCCTGCCTGCACATCCTCCTTTGGCTCAGGAAACATTACCTGCTTAGTTGATAAAGTGGAAGACATCTTAACAACAATTCATCAGATAGATAAGAGATCATATTCTTCAATGGAGCTACTCCCGAGAGATGATCTATCAACAAATGATTGTTCAAGTGTGACTCATCAAGGTTCTCATAGGATCCATACATGACTAGCTTTTGCAAGAATGCTTAATCATCATAAGCTCCCCCTAACTATATGCATGGCCTTATTTCTGACAGAGTCTCCCCATCAAATACTTAGATTATCAAGGATCGGTTCAACAACATGTGTTATTGGCTGGAGAGTTCAAGAGATTTTCAGATTGTATTTGCTTCCTTCTCCATACTTGTGTAACTTTCTTTGCAAGCATAGTTCTAGCTTGAGTAGGTTCCCAAGTCAAGTTACAATTACGTGCCATATGTCCAATGTTATGCCGCTTGAAACACTTTATGTTGTTAATGAATAAGAATTCATGACTTCTTGCAAAATTTCTTCTCGGAGATTGACGAGGAACATTATATTTATCTTTGTGATATGCCCTACAATATTTTGCCATGTGACCAAAGTTTGTATAAGAATAGAAATAACCAAGAAATATACTTTGGTACTTGGGAGAATAAGGTTTCCTTGATGTACTTCTGAAGTCTTTTTGCCTTTGGATCCTTTGATGATAACCATTGCTTCTTGCCTCCTTGACACTATCATCATTTCTTCTTGGAGTAGGATTTCTTCCAATGTCAACTTGACTCTTTCCGCATCAACATTTCTTCCAGGCTTCCTCACATCCTTGTTGTTTGAAGCATTATCATTCTTTCTTGAGGATTCACCTACATAGCTAAGACCTGATTTATCAAGGGGAGACCTTTGATGACTTAGGATGTCATTTAGGGTTTGAGATTTTTTCAAGTTCTTATTCAACAAGTCAACTTCCTTTTTAACAAAGGCGATTTATCCTTTCAACTTTTCCAAATATTCATCTTTCATAACTAGTTACTTCTTCATTTCTTCCATCATCTTGGTTGCTTTAGATGACTGGCCCTAAGGAGAAGTGATTTATGATTTTAACTTGGTGATGTCATTGTCCTTTTCTTCTAGTTGGTATATCATGGTGTTTCTCTCCTTTTCTGCTTCATCAACTTGTCCTTCTATGAATGTCAAAGCTTCCATCACCTTCTCAGCTCCTTGTGCTTGTTTCCTTACTTCTTCTAGTTAAGATCTAAGGGAGGAGACCTCTTCCTTGTATTGACCAATCTTTGCTTCAAGTTTGTTCAAGCTTTTGTGCCTTTGTTCAAGGTGGCTTGACAAGGTATCTTCCCATTTCTTTGCGTGATCCAATTGATTTGTCATGGATATGACTTCTTCATGATGCTTTCTCTTGTTTTGATGAAATTCTTCCTTAATCTTGGCGAGCTCCTCATCTCTTTCCTGTACTTGAAGCTTGATAAGGTCAAGTTCCTTCCTTGTCTTGTCCTGGTCACCAACTTGTGCTTTCTTCTTAAGTTCCTCATTTTCCTTTTTCAAATTATTAATCTCTTCCATGGTAGCCATAAATTTAGTGATGTAGGTTTTAACCCCGTACAGAAATTACCTGCTTACAAATTCTAAAAACATAAAATAAACAATAGCGAGAGCATAACACATAAAACAAATATATACAGAGATTTTCCCCTGGATCCCAAAAGTGGGACTAGCAAATTGATTAGAAAGAATATAACACAACCCAACAAGTGAGGAGATCTTCATAATATTTTTCATTCTCTTCATCTTCTAAGTCTTCTTTAGCCTTGATGTTATCACTCTTATCTTCACCTTCCTTGATGGGCTTTGGATTTCCTTCTTGTTTTCGATCATTTTCTTGACTATAGATCATTGTCAATGCTCCTTTGAGTGAATATCATGAAGTTTATCCCATATGCCTTTCGCTGATGAACATTTTTCAAAATTGGCCTTCATAGAATCAGGTAGCCCATTCAAGGTTTCTTTCATTTATCTTGTATTATGTTCCTTGGAATTTCCATCCATAATGCTATTAGAAATCACCGATTTCCACACTTCAATGCCTTGAGTTTTTAAGAAATTCCTCATTCTTGCTTACCATATATCAAAGTTTCCATTGAACAATGGAACCTTCACAAATTGAATGACTTCAATTTCGGTGGTTGAGGGAGACACATATTTGGGAGGATTGGAGACTTTCTTCCTTGGCTTCGCCATTTGTGTTCTAATGATCAACCTTCAAGTTGTTACACTTTAAGTGAAGGTACTGGCTCTAATACTAATGGTTGGAAATGTTGAGAGGGGGCTGAATCAATATTTCTTTTCAGTTGTTACTTTTACTAATTATATCACTTATATTTAGAACACAAAAATGAATAATAGGAGTAAACGCTTTTATTATATAATCTTTACAATGAATCAAGTACAATATGGATTTGTCTCCAACCCTTAATGAAGACACCTAGGCTCCAACATGGGATGTGCCAAGCACCTACTTGGACTTTAGTGAGGCTCCAACCTCTAGGGTTTCAACCCTATCTTATCCAAGGCACCAACCTTGATTTTAGGAGCACCAACTCCAAGGACACCAATCCTTTAGCTTTTCTTTATCAAGATATGTTAGGCTGTTCTTCACAGCTCCCAAAGTCTTCTTCAGTGAGCCCTGTCAATCTTCAACAATCCCTTCACTTAATTGTCACGTCATATCATCAATGACAACCTTGTCTCATAGAAGGTGTCACCACTACTCTTCATTATACCCAAGCAAATATCTCTCCGAGTCACCTCATGATGACCAATGCATCATGGTCTCCAATGATCTCCACAAATATTTAATGTGTCTACAATGTGCAACACTAAGCTCTGCACCTTCTCTAAGCCTCTTCAAAGGTTTCTCCAAAAATGCTTCAGATATTGTACTCAAAGGTATGTGAGATAAGTTCTAAACAATACTTCATACGTGCTCCAAAAGGTCTTCAACCAACTTCAACGATGATGGCTTCAATAGGTCTGCACACAGTGTCCTTGCTTAGTCTTCAATAACCCTTCATTACTTAATGACAACTTTGTCTATTATAGAAAGGTTCTCCTAAACAATTCATATCTCCTCAAGATATTCTTTATAAGATTATTCCATCAGGACTTCAACAATGTGTTGGAAATAATACTGAGAGGGGGGGTGAATCAGTATTATCAAATTCTTTTAATAAATCTTCCTTATTTGTTCTTTGAATTATTTTTGCATGTCAGTACCATAAAATAATGAGCATGAACAAAGGAAACAGATAGTCACACCAAAGAACACAAGATGTAAGGTGGAAACCCAATGTGGGTGAAAACCACCTGCTGCAATATGTCTCTATCTTCTTTCAAATTAGAAACTCCTTTTACAATGGTTTTGTACTGGTGCAGTCCTTTACCAGTACGCAGGCTGCAACCTGCAGAGAGCTACAACTCTCTCTCGTTTTCCAGTCTCTCCTGGAATGGAGCTACAACCCCCTACTTCTTTTCTTACAAGGACCACTTTTCATAAATTTTCAAACTGGATCCATAACCATCAAATGATCATCAAGTATAAGAAAATCACCCAGTCAACTGTAGTAACCAGATCAACAATAATAGAACCAAACCCAGAACACCTTATCAACAGAAAAATACAGCCAAACAAAATGTCTTAAGACAGATACGTAGTTTTTCTTTCTCTAGTCTGCGTGCGTACGCACTTCACCTTCTGCTCCCCTGCGTATTCCCGCAGAGACTCTTCTGCCGCACAGCGTGTCCACGCACTGTTTCTTCAACCGCACTGCGTATTGTTACTGCAGGTACGCACCCAGAGACACTATCGCGCCGCGTACTATTACTGCAGGTATGCACCTAGAGATACTACCGTGCCGCGTACTTTTACTGTGCGTACGCACCTGAACCTTTGTCGCTCTGCGTACCCACGTAGTTCTCCTTCTTCTGCTCTGCGTACCCATGCTGCTCTTCTGTTTCTGCTCTGCGTACCCACGCAGATCTCCTGTTTCTGCTCTACGTACCCACGCAGCTCTTCTGTTAAACACCTGCGTACTTCTGATTAGGGCCGAATAGGCAGTCCACCAGAGTGGCACAGTTGCTCAGATGCCCAGATCTGATCATGCGCTCGAGAGATCACCCTTCACAGGTTCGCTTTCAACTTCATATAGATCAAGCTTTTAAGACCATAACCCAATATTTTAGATCATAAGATATTCAATTGCAAAAGATACTTAGCCAAGTGATCTCCTTTGCTTTATATAGGCAAGCTCCTCCTAAAATCATGGAACAATACCACGAGCCAAAACCATAATAACACAAATACCGTCGGCTAAATACCAAGGGTTAAACATAAGAAACCCCACGTGTTCTTTTCTCTGCCTTGAAATGAGTGCATTGGGGGTACGCACCTCCTGAACGGCTGACCTGCGTATCTGGCCGCAGTCCCTTCACAGTCTACCTGCGGGTACGCACCTTCTGAACTGATCTCCTGCGTACTTCTTAATTTTCAACATATTGAGAGCCTTGCCACGGGAGTTGCCATCAAGTACAACATCTGTAACATATAGCCATACCAGAAACATAATGCCAACAATCTCCCCCTTTGGACTTGATGGCAACCTCAAAAACTTCAGCATCATTCTCCCCCTTTGACATCAAGGGCAAAGGGTTATGCTCCCCCTAAGAACATGCTCCCCCTGAATATGAACCAGATCTGCAACGAAGAACCATAATCCACCATGAAATAGATAGAGACATATTGCAGCTACTTCCAAGATCTCCTTCTGAACATCCTCCATAATGCCAACAATGCATTATATGCTCCCCTGAACCTGTGCCATCAACCAATCAGCCACCCAGCACATGTACGCATATACCCCAGATGAACCATGCGTACAACCATCAATCAGAAGAGTTTCAACAATAAGATGATGCATCAACAACCCCCAGCTTTTGCCTGAGGTATTCAAAAGTCTCCCTGGGCAATGGTTTGGTGAGAATATCAGCAACTTGTTCCTTAGAAGGAACATACTCCAACTTGACTTTTTGTTCAAGCACTTGTTCCCGGAGAAAATGATACTTGATTGGTATGTGCTTGGTTTTTGAATGCATGACAGGATTCTTTGAGATGTTGATTGCACTTGTGTTATCACATAAGATGGGGATAGGTGGTGTACAAGTGATTTGAAAATCCTGCAAAGTCTGCATCATCCAAAGGAGTTGAGTGCAACAAGATGCAGCAGCAACATATTCTGCTTCAGCTGTAGACAAGGCAATCGAACTCTGTTTCTTGCTGAAAAAAGATACCAGTCTAGAACCCATAAAGAACGCACCACCACTTGTGCTTTTCCTGTCATCCACGCTTCCGGCCTAATCTGCATCGGTATAAGCATGAAGTGTGAGATCTGCATCTCTAGGATACCATAAACCATAGTTTTGAGTCCCTTGAAGATATTTGAAAATTCTCTTTACTGCCTGAAGATGAGTCTCCTTCGGATTTGCCTGAAATCTTCCAACTATTCCAACTGCATGCATGATGTCCGGTCGGGTACCTGTCAAATAAAGTAAACTTCCAATCATAGATCTGTAGGTTGGTTGATGTACTGCTGCAGATTCATCATTTGCACTGAGGCTACATCCTGTGACCATGGGTGTACATACTGGTTTTGCATCTTCCATGCCATATTTCTTCAAAATCTGTTTGAGATACTTGGTTTGAGATAAAAAGATTCCTCCTTCCTTTTGTTGGATTTGCAAACCAAGGAAATATGTCAGTTCTCCCAGCAAGGACATTTCAAATTCTTTCTTCATGACCAAGGCAAAGCTTTGACTCATAGCTTCTTCATTGCTGCCAAAAATAATGTCATCTACATACACAACAAGTATTAGCAATTTGTCATTTTCAACTTTTATATAAAGATTGCTATCTGCTGATCCTTTTGAAAAACCTTGTTGATGAAGATATTTGTCCAAACGGTAGTACCAAGCCCTTGGAGCTTGTTTGAGACCATAGAGAGCCTTTTTCAATCTGCATACAAGATTTGGATCATTTCCAAGAATGAACCCATCTGGCTGCTCAATGTAAACTTCTTCTTCCAAGTCTCCATTCAGGAAGGCTGATTTCACGTCCATTTGAAATACTTTGAAGTTTTGAAAACTTGAGAGAGCAAGGAACATTCGGATGGCTTCAAGTCTTGCAACAGGAGCAAAGGTTTCTTCAAAGTCTATTCCTTCTTGTTGCGCATACCCTTTACAAACAAGTCTAGCCTTGTTTCTAATTACTTCTCCATTTTCATTCAATTTATTTTTGAAGACCCATTTTGTTCCGACAACATTCTTATCCTTTGGTCTAGGAACCAGCTCCCAAGTGTTGTTCTTTTCGATCTGCTCAAGTTCTTCATCCATTGCTTTCACCCAACATTCATCTTTGCATGCCTCTTTCACATTCTGTGGTTCAGTAGAGGAGAGTAATGCCAAATAGCTTGAGGCTTCTGCAACTGTTCTTCTTGTTTGTACACCTGCTTCTTTCTGCCCCATAATCTGAGATTCTGGATGATTCTTCTGAACATATCTAGATGGAGTCTTTTCTTCTATTCTTGTCTGCTCCTCTGGTTCTTCTTGAGGTTCTTCATCATTCTGTCGTTGAGGGTAGCCTTCATCTTCTTCGATGTCTTCATGATGTACTTGCCTAGGAATGTATCCCTTCTCATCAACCACTACATCAATGCTGTCAACAATTCTGCCAAGTCTTTTATTGTAGCACTTGTATGCTTTGCTATGTGGAGAGTAACCAAGAAGAATACCTTCATCTGCTCTAGGTTCAAGTTTGCCAAGCTACTCATCAGTATTCTTAATATAGCATTTGCTCCCAAAGATTTTGAAGTGCTTTACCGAAGGAGTCTTACCACTCCAGAGCTCATGAGGAGTTTGAGTGTTGTTCACCCGAACATTTGTCTTGTTGAGAATAACAACCGCAGCATGTGCAGCTTCACCCCAGAAGGTTGCGGGAGTTCCTGACTCATCAATCATAGCACGAGCCATTTGTTGGATTGTTCTGTTCATTCTTTCCACAACTCCATTTTGCTGAGGAGTTCTAGCTGTAGAGAATTCTCTTCTTATCCCATGTTCTTCACAGAAATCGAAAAATTCATTTGAGGTAACCTCCCCACCTCTGTCGGATCTGAGGCACTTAATTTTGTGACCCGATTCATTTTCAACCAAGGCTTTGAAGGATTTGAATTTTTCGAATGCTTCATCTTTGTGCTTCATAAGTCCTAACCAGACAAACCTGGAGAAATCGTCAATGAATAATATCAAGTATTCTTCTCCTCGAGGTGTTCTTTTCCTGAATGGACCACATGTATCTGTATGTACTAGCTCAAGAGGCATGCTAGCTGATCCTTCCTTCTCTGGAAAGTTAGTTCTGGTTTGTTTTCCAAACTGACATGATTTTCATATGGTGTTGTCAGGAATTTTGATATCTGGAAGATAGCGAACTGCCTGATATTTGCATGCTTTCATTATTTGTGAAAAGCTTAGATGCCCCAACCTCCGATGCCATAACCAGTGCTCATCATCCTTGCTCAGATAGCATTGTTGTTGTCCTTCTTCAAATATGTACAGATTATTTGGAGTTCTTTTGCCTTTGATCATTGTTTTACCTGTATCAAGATCACGAACAAGACATCCATTTGATCTGAATATCACCTCGGTTCTTTGATCACACATCTGGCTGACACTTAGAAGATTATGCTTCAATCCATCAACATACAAAACATTTCCAGCCTTGACCTTGTCTTTTAACTGAGCAATTCCTTTTCCTTTTATAGTTGCAGGAGTATCATTTCCAAAAGAAACTTTCTTTCCCTTTTCTAGAGTAGAATATGACTCAAGTTTTTCTTTATCACCTGTCATATGCTTCGAACATCCACTGTCAATGTACCATAGATTTTCCTGTCCCTCTGCATAAAATGCTATCCCACATCTTTCTGTTTGTGGTTCCTTTATTCTCCATGTTTTGGTGCTTGAGGCTTGTTCCTTTTTCTGCTGAAACCTGCTCCTGCATTCAGAATCTCCATGACCAAAGTTATTGCAAATAGAACATTCTACTTCATTTTCAAGAGCCGAAAAGTTGTTATAGGTCCTTTTTGTAATCCCGGTCATACTTCTTTGTTTTTTAGCTTCTCTAGTCATGATTGTTTTATATGCAACACATTGAGCTGCTTTGTGACCAAAGTTATGACAAGAGAAACATTGTCCATTGAAGAAACTTCTACGGTTATCAAATCTACCGGCCAAGTGATTGTAATCTCTATTGTCATTCATTCTTGAACCAAATTGAGAAGATTTTACCTGTGGCTGGTTGTAGCTTTTGTTCACTCTTAAGATGGATTGCCCCTGATAGTCTTTGTTTGCAATTCGTCCCTGCTTTACCTGATAGTCTCCATTGTGCTTTTGCTCATTCCTTTTTGCTGCATCAAGATAACTTTTTGAAGTGGATGCTTGAGAAGTTTCTCCATTATAGCCCAGACCTGTCTTGTTTAGAGGAGAACGTTGCAGATTGATAATCTCATCCAGAGTTTCAGATCCTTTGACAAACTTAAGATTAATAGCTTTTGTTTTCTCAATCTCTTTTCTAAGAGCAACAATTTCACCTTCTAATTTTTCAAGATGTTTTTCTTTTTCATCAATTTGAAATTGTAGAGTATCAATGATCATATTCTTTTCTTCTATACATCTCTTGAGTCTAGTAATTTCTTCAAAAAGGTTATCCACATCTATAGCATCCATATAATCATCATCTTCAAATGCCATTAACAGTTTATATTCATTACCTTTTTCATCTTCATCACTATTTGATAGACCATCACTATCTTCATGAGTGTAGTAGCTTTTCTTATTTGTACCCTGTTTCTTGTTCCATCTAGCAGGTTCCTTTCCTTTATCCTTATAAGGACATTTTGCAGCAAATGACCTACTCTTCCACAAGCAAAGCATTTAAAAGGTAACTTACCTCTGAACCTTCCAGAACCCCTTTGAAGATTTCTGACAAAATTTGATTCTTCTTCTTCTTCTTCTGGTACGTGACTTGCTTCATAATAATCTCCTTTGCCTGATGCCTTGAAAGCAGCTTCTCTTCTGTCTGATGGACCTCCCTTTCTCATTTCATAAGCGGTTAGAATTCCATGTAGCTGAGACATAGTAAGAATTCGTAGATTTTCCTTTTCTTCTATTGCAGATACTTTAGATTCAAACTTGGGGGACAATGATCTTAGAACCTTTTCAACCACAATAGCCTCTTTTATTTCTTCACCCAAATTTTTCATGCAATTAACAATCTCATCAACTCGAAGAAAATAGTTAGCCACACTTTCATCATTATACATCCTGAGATTCTCATACTGAATCCTGAGAGTTTGAAGTTTAGCACGCTTTACCTGTTCATCTCCTTCGTAGCTCAAGACAATCTTGTCCCATATTTCTTTTGCGGATTTATATTGCATAACCTTTACGAATTCTGTTTGAGATAAGCATCCCAGCAATGTATTGACTGCTTTAGCATTTGTTTCATATTTCTTCTTTTCGGCCGCATCTGTAGGTGTAGCTGAAGGAAAAGCGTAGCCTGTATCTATGATATCCCAAACTTCTGTACCAAGAGATTGAAGATAGGCAGTAACTCTTACCTTCCAATAATTGAAGTTTGTCCCATCAAAAATTGGTGGCCTGATTGATGCTTCCCTCTCGTAGTTGCTCATGATGAATGATCTTCCTTCAAGCGATCAAGCTTCTCCGAAGGACCTGCTCTGATACCAATTGTTGGAAATAATACTGAGAGGGGGGGTGAATCAGTATTATCAAATTCTTTTAATAAATCTTCCTTATTTGTTCTTTGAATTATTTTTGCATGTCAGTACCATAAAATAATGAGCATGAACAAAGAAAACAGATAATCACACCAAAGAACACAAGATGTAAGGTGGAAACCCAATGTGGGTGAAAACCACCTGCTGCAATATGTCTCTATCTTCTTTCAAATTAGAAACTCCTTTTACAATGGTTTTGTACTGGTGCAGTCCTTTACCAGTACGCAGGCTGCAACCTACAGAGAGCTACAACTCTCTCTCGTTTTCCAGTCTCTCCTGGAAGGGAGCTACAACCCCCTACTTCTTTTCTTACAAGGACCACTTTTCATAAATTTTCAAACTGGATCCATAAACATCAAATGATCATCAAGTATAAGAAAATCACCCAGTCAACTGTAGTAACCAGATCAACAATAATAGAACCAAACCCAGAACACCTTATCAACAGAAAAATACAGCCAAACAAAATGTCTTAAGACAGATACGCAGTTTTTCTTTCTCTGGTCTGCGTGCGTACGCACTTCACCTTCTGCTCCCCTGCGTATTCCCGCAAAGACTCTTCTGCCGCACAGCGTGTCCACGCACTATTTCTTCAACCGCACTGCGTATTGTTACTGCAGGTACGCACCCAGAGACACTATCGCGCCGCGTACTATTACTGCAGGTACGCACCTAGAGATACTATCGCGCCGCGTACTTTTACTGTGCGTACGCACCTGAACCTTTGTCGCTCTGCGTACCCACGCAATTCTCCTTCTTCTGCTCTGCGTACCCACGCAGCTCTTCTGTTTCTGCTCTGCGTACCCACGCAATTCTCCTTCTTCTGCTCTGCGTACCCACGCAGCTCTTCTGTTTCTGCTCTGCGTACCCACGCAGATCTCTTGTTTCTGCTCTGCGTACCCACGCAGCTCTCCTGTTAAACACCTGCGTACTTCTGATTAGGGCCAAATAGGCAGTCCACCAGAGTGGCACAGTTGCTCAGATGCCCAGATCTGATCATGCGCTCGAGAGATCACCCTTCACAGATTCGCTTTCAACTTCATATAGATCAAGCTTTTAAGACCATAACCCAATATTTCAGATCATAAGATATTCAATTGCAAAAGATACTTAGCCAAGTGATTTCCTTTGCTTTATATAGGCAAGCTCCTCCTAAAATCATGGAACAATACCACGAGCCAAAACCATAATAACACAAATATCGTCGGCTAAATACCAAGGGTTAAACATAAGAAACCCCACGTGTGCTTTTCTCTGCCTTGAAATGAGTGCACTGGGGATACGCACCTCCTGAACGGTTGACCTGCGTATCTGGCCGCGGTCCCTTCACGGTCTACCTGCGGGTACGCACCTTCTGAACTGATCTCCTGCGTACTTCTTAATTTTCAACATATGGAGAGCCTTGCCACGGGAGTTGCCATCAAGTACAACATCTGTAACATATAGCCATACCAGAAACATAATGCCAACACAATGTCCCCAAGATATCCTCTTTTTCTAAAAGTAGTACAAGAGAAGGCTGCTTCAAATGTATACAAATCCTCAAGGTCTACAACCTTGACTGTCCTCCTATTCGGGCTGCCTTAAGTTTGTTTACTAAAGGTCTAATCTAGTTGATGATATTACATTGCAGGAGGTTTTTCCATTATCCGAGCTACCACAGTCAGGCTTATACCCTCTCTGAGTTACCATAATGGTAAATTCACTCCCACAATTACACTTATGAGCTACCACAATCATTGTATTAGATGAACAGTGTGAAGGAGAGATCTGAGCTATGTTGTTGCACCTAATCATCACTTTCCACAGGTTTGAGCTCCACCGAGGCTGCAATAGGTAAGGTCTGAAATATATATAGATATATATATATATATATAGATATATATATATATAGATATAGATATATATATACTTCATAGGTCTGAGCTACTTTAGGTATTTAAACAACAATATGATCTTAAATAATTTTCGAAACAATGTTTTCCTATCCTCTGCGGCCTCCTTTATCCTTATGTGATTATTCTCTGAAATATGGACCGAATTCATGGTGAAAAATGAAGGTTTAAACATATATATAGTGATTTTTGACTAAACATGAAGGGACACTTCTTTGATGCTAGCCAATACGAGTAGGCCAAGTTAAGGTTGGCTCACTGTCTAGACTTAATAAATTAACTTCAAAAATTCATAACTTTCAAACCGCTTGGAGTTTTGGGCTGTGTAATAGCTCATTGGAAAGGAAAAACTATGCTCTAAAAGATGGTGTAGATCACATGGAAATATTCTGCCTATAAGGAGGTCAAAAATAATTTTTAATGTGATTGGTCATTGTTTAGTGCAGAAATATAGGACAACAACATTTTTCATGGATGGGCTTCTCATGGATGAGCTTACTTTTGTTTGGTTTCTTCATCAAGGCTCCTAGGCTCATAAATGTCATCATGTCCCCAAGATAGTGACGTTTCATCAATCATATGCAGCATGTAGTCTTTCATCATGATCTTATAGTCTTCCATTATCAATATCATTGGAGGTAAGGACATCTAAGATTATGGCTTCATAAGATCATCAAGACCATCAAAGGTAAGGACATTCATCACATAGGTCATCAAGAGCTCCTAGATCATCAAGGTATCCTTGTCACTTCTTCATTAGTGACTTGGCATCTTCATCAATCACATTGTAGCATCTCAAGAATATTTTCCATCCCAGCTACTACCATATTGACATAAATGACAACCTAGATTAACAAAGAAATAGCACGAGAGAATTTTTTTTCTCTACGGTCAGTTGGAGTAGCACAGGGTTTGCATTAAAAATTGTGCTTCCCTAGCTTTGGAGTAGTGTGAAATTTTGCTTAAAAGGCATGTTATTCACTGTTTACTCTAAGCATTTATCTTTAGCGTGCTTGATAAGCACGGATCCGACCCCCATATTATGTGCAGCAACTGTTGAGCTCGCAGGTTGAGCTGTAGCGAGTTGAGCTGCCGAGTTGGCGTGGTTGAGCTAGCGGTTTGAGCAGTTAGAAGAGTTTTTTGTTGGCGGTGAAGGAGCATGCAAGACTGGAAGACCTTAGAATCTAAGTGCTCATCTTCTGAGCATTCGATCAAAGCATCATTCAAACCGAAGGAGATGTGGTGCATGTTTGCATAAGGATTTTTTAAGGTAGGGGAAGTTTGTGGGTGCTAGTGATTTCAACACATCCAAGTGTGTGTAGCGCGAAGGTATAGTTATTTATTATTTAAGTTGATGGTAGGAGAGTCGATCTATGCAGTGTTTTGGATCAAAGACAAATTCATGGTGTGTCTACCAGTCGGAGAGCGAGATACGAGTTGTGGTGTTGGTAGCGACGAGGATTGTTGATCCCTAGTGTGAGGATCGTTGGTGTGGCCATCGAACTCACTAAGTTTACAGTGGTAGTGCTTGTAGTTGCATATCGACCCTAGAATCAGTGAATCTGGTGATCTGTGGTGATCTGTGGTATCACCGATCTGGTGTGGCTGTTGGTTACTGCCTCCTTCATGTCTGGTGGCCCGCTTGAGAAGCTTTGTGAATTTTGGAGGGCAGAACTAGGCATGGTGTGGCACCCATCATGGGTTTGTGGTGACCTTTGCAAAGGTGCAAATCATGTGGAGGAGATCCAAACTCTATTATTATGTTGCTACGATGAGATCTATCAAGCCTCCATAGTTTTCAATTTCGAGCACACCCTAAAATAGTTTGTCTCCATATGACCAACCGCTCTGACATTCAGAAAGAATACCTGGTTCCCTTTGTTGTTATCAAACTGGTGGCCCATCCCTGTGTTATGTGGGCGTTGCAAGTTATGCGTTGAACTCCACAACGTTGTTGGTCGATTGCTAAGTTCTGCAAAGCAAGGGTTTTTAGTTAAAGGTGCAATTTGCATATTTTTAAATATTTGCATATGAAGCTGATTCCCAATCTGGTTGAATCAAATGTCGTCGTTTTGTTTTAGATTGAATTTTCTAGCTTGGAGATTGATATTGAGATTGCTAGTGTTTCTCAATAAGTACCAAATCACATCAAAAGGTGCTATGATTATTTGGTGGCTGAAATTGTTGGCATTTTATTATTGTTGTTGAAGACATCTCGATTGTTGATGAGTGTGGATCTTGTGTTGGATCCATAAGATTGGTCTCTCACGATGAATAACCAGATGGCATATGCATACTTGAACAAGAGAAATCAACTCGATAGGTCAAATTAATCTAATTGGAAATTCAAGTTGCAAACCCTGCTTGAGGGGAAAAGTACGTGAGCGATTGAAAATAGAGATTAATTGAAGCCTATTGCAGTAGGAAGCGGAACAACTGCAACAATTCAGGATTGGGAGAAGAGGGAGAACAAGGAAAAAGTTTTGTTGAAATTTTCGATGAAAGATTGCATTATCCCTCACATCAGAGAGTGTAAATCAACAAATAAGATTTGGACAACTGTCAAGGATTTGTATGAGATAAAGAATACAAATCACTTATTGTTCCTGAAGAGAAATATTCTCTCCATTAAAATGGAGGACAATGAATCAGTTGTAGCATTCATTTCTCGGATCAAGGAGTTGAGAAATAAGTTGTCTAATATAGGGGAGACAGTATTGAACATTAATCTCATCACGGTTACCATGAATGGTATGAATGATGATTATCAGATGTTTATTATAGGCTTGAATGCAAGGGAGAAATCCTCCAATTTCGAAGAATTAACAGGGATCCTGATGCAAGAGGAAGAGATTTGGATGAATCTGAAACCCTAAAATTCAGATCTTGCATTAATGGCAAAAAAAATCCTTTTAGATGGAAGACAAGTGCATGAAAAAAAGGCGGAGGTACACCACAAAGAAAGCCACCTCAAGGTATGTCTTCAAACATCAGTGATTCAGGAACCAAATGTTTTAATTGTGGTAGAGTTGGTCACATTGCTAGAAATTGCCATAAGAACAAGCTTGATGAAGGTCGACATAGACATAAGAAGCATGCAGGGCACTTTGATAATGAAGATCAGAATTAGAACCTCAGATTATTTGTATCTGATTTTTCCTTCTCTATTAAGAATGATGAAGCAGAAACGTGGTTTGTGGATTCAGGAGCTTCTACCCACATGACAGGTAACAGAAAATAGTTCGAAAGTTTTAAAGAAACGAGTGGCGGTGCTAATATATACCTTGGTGATGACAGAGCCTACCAGATCAAAGGACATGGAGACATTCATGTGATTTTTCCTGATGGCAAGATCAGGAAAATCCAAAATGTGATGTATGTACTCGGAATTAAAAGGAATTCAATTTTTGTTTCAATGATTACAGATCAGAACTTGAAGGTAGAGTTTTTAAAACCTATTGTATCATTAAGGATTTTCTAAATAAACATAAACTAGTTACATCTGGAATTCTAGTTGGAGGCCTCTACAAGTTGAATGTCACAAGCGTACCACACCAGGCTTTGACTTCAAAAACAATGACAACAGAGAATCTTTGGCACCATAGATTCAGACACATCAATCTCCCTGACTTAGTGGTGCTACAAAAACAAGGTATGGTCAATGGTCTACCTGTTTTAAAAAATGTTCATGTTGATTGTGAAGGATGTGCCCTCGGGAAGATTCATAGGGATGATTTTCCCTCAAGTTTACATAGAAAGAAGATAGATATACTAGATTTTGTGCATAATGATATATGTGGGTCAATGTAGACAAGGTCATTAGGAGGTAAATATTACTTTTTATATTTGTTGATGATTGCACAAGATTTACCTGGGTATATTTTCTCAGAAAGAAGAGTCATACTTTTGAATATTTTAAAGAGTTCAAAAGCATGGTGGAAAAACAAACAGGGAAGTTCATCAAAATTATTTTGCTCAGATCAATGGGGAGAATATTGTAAGTAGAGTGACTTCATCAAATATTGCAAGGACCATTGGATAGTTCAACATTTTGTAGTACTCCACACTCCTCAACATAACGGGTTTACAGAGAAGAAGAACAAAACCCTTGTGTGGTGTGCATGCAACATGTTAAAAGGTAAGAACCTGTCTAATGAATTTTGGGCAGAAGAAATAAATATTGTAGTATATTTAAATAATAGGAGTCCAACAAAATGTCTTGATCTTAAAACTCCATTCGAAGATTTATTAGGTTTTAAACTTGTAGTTAATCATTTAAGAGTTTTTGGCTCGAAATCTTTTTCTCATGTTCCAAAAGAGGATAGGAAAAAACTAGATTCAAAGGCCATTAAATGAATTTTCGTAGGGTATTGTACAGAGTTTAAACCATATAAACTATTTAATCCCTCTACTCACAAAGTGTTTGCAAGTAGAGATGTAGTATTCCATGAGCAAGTTGATGACGGAAATTGTAGTAAAGGCAATGAAGAGTGGCACATGCCTTTGTTGGTGGAAGATGGAAGTGATGAAACAAGGGACAACCATGAGCAGCAACAACAACAAAAGGGAGAATCAAGTGATGCAGGTACAGTTAGCAAGCCAAGCCCACCAAGGAATGAGCAAGACAGATTTGAGGCAAGTCCACCACTAAGGAGATCAGGTAGGCAAACTCAATTTCCAGCAAGATATAGGGATCATGCTCTTATAACTAGTATGTTAAATGTTGTTGAACCCTCAAATTATAAAGAAGCAAGTGAATATGATGAATGAAGGGAAACCATGGAAGAGGAATATGATTCAATACTTAAAAACAAAACATGAGATTTAGTTGAATTGTTAGAAGGAAAAGAACCTATAGGTTGAAAATGGTTATATAAACCTAAATTAAAATCTGATGGTAGTGTAGACAAATACAAGGCTAGGCTGGTAGCTAAGGGTTATTCACAAAGAGAAGGAATTGATTATGAGGAAACCTTTGCTCCAGTAGCTAAGTTAAACCCTATTAGAATGATGATATCTTTAGCTACAAAACATCATTGGAGTCTACACCAACTAGATGTGAAGTCTGCATTTTTAAATGGAGAATTGAAAGAAGAGGTTTATTTAAAACAACTTGAAGGGTTTATCAAACAGGGGCAGGAGCATTTAGTCTGCAAATTAAAGAAGATGTAATATGGTTTAAAACGGGCACCGAGGTTGTGGTATGAAAGAATTGGTTCATTTTTTTCTGCAGCATAGTTATAAGAGGAGCAAGAACAACCCAAATTTGTATACTGTGTTTGATGAAAATGGGCAAATTGTTTTGATTTCTTTATATGTAGATGATCTTATTATTACAGGAAATGTTGATGAGCTCATTAAAGAAATCAAAGTGTAGATGTCACAGGTTTTTGAAATGAAATGCCTTGGAGAGTTACACTATTGTTTGGGTCTTGAAGTCTGGAGGGATTTTGGCCAAACTCTTATGTCTCAAGGAAAGTATGTCAGGAGCTTATTGAAAAAATTCAAAATGGATTAGTGCAAAGTTGCCTCAGTTCCTTTACAGTAGAATCTCAAACTTCATAATGATGATGGTTCTAAGGAGGTGGATGCAACACTATACATACAGACAGTTAATTGGGAGTTTGATTTAGCTAACTACAACTCAACCTAATTTAGCTTTTGCAGTTACTGCTTTGAGTTAGTTTATGTCAAAGCCTCTTGAGAGTCATTGGGTGAAAGTGAAAAGCATCTTAAGGTATCTTCAAGGAACCTTGGGCTTTGGTATTAAATATATTGATTCGTTTGATTATAGGTTGACAGGTTTTTCTATTCAGATTGGGCCAGAAATCTGCTGGATGACAGACGATCCATAACAAGTTATGCATTTAGCATTGGGTCCGAGGTCATTGCATGGAGCAACAAAAATCAGAATATTGTATCCTTGTCTTCAATAGAACCAGAGTATCAAGCAATGTGTATAGCAACGTGTGAGGCAATTTGGTTGAGGATACTTCTCCATGATGCCGAAGAAGAAGGAAAAGATCCTACAGTTATCAAATGTGACAACCAAAGCTCAATCAAAATTGCAAACAATCGTGTGTTTCACAAAAAACAAAGCATATTGATACGCAATTTCCCTTTGTTAGAGAGAAGGTTCAGTCAAAAGAGATCTATATTGAATACTATAATACTTGTGATAATGCAACAAACATCTTTACCAAATGCGAAGAATTAAATTTGAATGATTGAGGGAGATGTTAGGAGTACTAGTGAATCCTTTCTCCATTAAAAGGGAGTGTTGAAATTAATGGAAAATGTATATTATTGGAGAGAGCCGGTTTATTTATTATGCGTGAGTCTTAATTTAGCAATTAACTCCCACATTTTCCCTAATTATTCTAACTCTCATAATTACATATAAAAATACTCAGCAAAGAAAAATAATTGTTATAACTCTCATAATTACATATAAAAATACTCAGCAAAGAAAAATACTTGTGCAATTTATACATACAATTCTACTTAATTAAATTATCAAAAATAAATCATGTTGTCATGCAATTTATACGTGCTATTCTACTCACTTGGATTATGAAAGACAAATAAAAAAGGAATATGAACGCTGTAAAAGAATAAAAAAACTAACAGTTTGAAAAAATGCAAGATAAACTTAGAAATCAAAGACTAGTAAAAAAAAAAATGTGCACGTTGTAAAAGGAAAAAAAGTCAAGCGAACCATCTGAAAGAAAATAACGATGAACTCGGAGAGAAATAAAAAAGGAATGTGCACGTAAGAATCAACGAAACCATTTGACAAAAAAACACGATGAGAATTGGAAAGTTGAATGGACAGCCGGGATCTGTTTGGTTAAGGCCCAGTAAATACTGTGGATGGTTCGAGATGAGTTATGCGCCCACAAATATATAGTGGTTGACGGTTCTAGAGGAGGTAGGCCCCGGAAATACATATATCTGGGGGACTGTTTCAGAGATAAGAACCGTGAATATATAGCCATTGGGGGACCTGAGAACCGTGACATAAAAACAATGATGAACTTGACATGAACGGCGCGGATCTGTTTATAGGAGTTATTTTTGTTCTAATTTTATTAATTTTGGGTGTTAGAATCTGGGGAATATGGATTAAGCATCCTAGAAAATCTCTCTAGGACACTTAGATTGTGCATGGGTTACTCATCAATTTTGTGATTTCAATAAATTTTTGCCAAATTTTAGAGAAATTAAACCAGAAAAACCCATCTGAAAAATATCCAAAAAATATTACTAAAAACAACTTGCTATTTATATCCGTAATCAAAGTCTCTACAAGTCGGGCCCTTTGTTAGACACATACATGGCGGAGGCAAAATATGAATGATAAAAATGAGATTGCATATCTTATTCACAATTATACATATTTATAATACATAGGAGTGACCCTTGGTTTCATATTCCAAGTGGTCCCTTGGACTCCCTTTGGTTGTTCAGTTTCCACACCAACCCTTTGAGGATTAGGTGTCTAACATTCCCCCGCTTTATCAGAAGGGGTATGTATGAGTCCAAGAAGAGAGATGTAATATAAAATGTGCAAAAACATGTACGGCAGCACTAGACTGAATGTGCTCTTTGAAATGTTGGTATAAAGGGGGGTGGTTTAAGGATGACCACAAACACTGGAACGCTTAGTGCAGTTTCTGGAACTCTTCCAAGTCTAGCAAGAAGTTGAAATCTTATGCAAGAGGAAGTGTCCCTAATGCTTTGAAGAGGGAGACTTTCAACCTGAAAATGGGAGGTCTACAACCTGTAGTGGTTTAAGGATGACCACCAGCTCTAGAATACTTAAAGCAATTCTTGAAACTCTTCAAAACTGGCAAGAAGTTGAAGTCTTCTGCTAGAGGAATTGTCCCCAATTCTTTGAAGAGGCATCACCAACTGAAGGCATTCTCAGGGGTATCTTTGTCTCTAGCTACAACGCTAAATCTTGTATGGCAAGTTGTGGCTCAAGCTCGCTTGATGTGGCTTTGAAGCTTGTATATAACCATTACTTCCCCCCCTGTCAGATACAAGGTGAGCTGATGGAAAAAACTCAACTACAAGACTATTCAATACTCTAGAACAAGTTCTAACATATGACTAAAATATCTTCTTGGTTATTGAAGCCCATTGCCAAGAAGCGATCCATCCAAGATGAATCTTTGTTCTTGCATGAGGTTTGTTTTTTAAGCATCTGTGTGAAGAATGACTAGTTTTATGAGAATGCTTACATAGATGAAGATCAAAAAAATGATCTTTCACATGGCCAACTCGGTCACAGTGTTGACATTTAACATTTTTTTGTTGTTGTTGTGGAAGAGGAGTAGAATCTAGAACTGAAGGTGAACTGCCATGAAGAAACCCAACACTCTGAAATTTGATGGCCTTTGAGTAATCTGGAATATGAAAGGACACATCCTTGTCATATCCTAGACCTGTTGTGTGCTTGTTATGGACAAGCTCTTCCCAAGGTTTGATGATTGGCTTGGGAATTGTATGTTGAATTTCTGCTTCTGCATTCAAGTCTGCTATTGTACTAGGCTCAGTAATCTGAACAATTTCTCGCTGCTGATTACAAACAATTTTGAACTAAAAATTGGGATTATTCAGAACAAAAACAAGTTTGGAATCATGACTACGTTGTTGTATCTCATGTTGATGTAGCAAAGATTCAAGTTGCAAAAAATCTATCTTTTCTTGTGCATCTTGTAGACAAGTTCGAATTTCGAAGAGAGTTTCTTTATTAATTTGGATTGTGATATGAACATTGGACAACATTAGAGTGCTTAAGAACTCTAACAGATTATCAATTTTCGCCATTGTCTCAGCAGATAAACCCTGATATGCAAATGATTTTTGCCATAATGTTCTCCACTGTGGGTGATTTTCATAAGTTTATTCACTATACATTATTTTTAATGCTTCCACATGCACTAACAGTCTCCAAATAAACTTATATTTTCCAATAGCAACTTCAAAAATTAAATGCAATAGCCATTAAGTGACAACTCCTATAGAATGGACATTTCTCATTCAAAAATTTAACTATACAGTGAGCAGATTGGAAGATAGAACCTGATAATTAAATGACATCCAACACAAATATGCAGTTATCAGTCCCCAAAATGGCACTTCAACAATTGTTTATGATGTATGCTGCCCAGGAAATGGAAGCATAGGTAAAGAGAGATTCTACGTCCCAGTTTAGAGGTAATGCCCACAAACAATTTGTAATAAGTAGTGGCTTCTAGATGAGGAATACACCCTTCAAACAGTGATATGCTCACGCTTTAGCTACTCAGAAATTTGTCCCCACCACATTCACACGCAAACATAATTTCTAGGGTCATCATAGAGCACTTCAACGACATATCTGAATGGCAGTCATGGATGCGTAGAGAGATTCATGGAAGATGGTAGCTTTGTCGATTCAAAGGTTGAAAATTTTAAGTCGATTCCGTTCGGATCACGTAGGAGAGGTTGTCCCCGATAGGACTTGGGAACGCAAGTTTTAGAGTTTGTCATAGCGCATATTTTGCACTGTTTCGACTGGAATATTCCCCAAAGAATCTTATAGGTGCAATCTCTTAGACCAAACAACAACCACCATATCAATATGCACTCATTGATGGCTTCGCATGATACTCCATACCTCTATATCGCAAAAATCATGGATTTGTGGTCTTAACACACAACATCGTAATGTGCAAACTCCATGCATTCTTTGAGATAAGTATGAGTGGCGTAGAGATGATAGGTGTAGGGGTTTGACTACTTTGAATCAATGCATATATGCCAAGTGTACATCCATCAAATGTAACTCAACTCACTAACATATAATTTCATAGAACTCCCAAGTAAGGTATGAATGGAGTAACCTGTAGTGATATATGGACACTGTTAGCTCTGCTATATAACATTGATTCTCTAAAAGCTGGAGGCGGACTTGGTCTTTGGTTATGCTCAAAGGAGGCCTATAATGGTCATTCTCACCTTCTCCTTTACCTCTCTCACCCTCTCTTCATCTCCATTTCCCGTGCTTTTGGATTAAGTCTCATTTAAAAAATCCTTTGCTCTCAAGCCCCGAGTGCTAAAACCCATACCCCATAAAACCTGCGCTCATACGACAAAGCGCCTTCACAAACCCTTCACCTGTAACCTCCACTGTCAATCTCTGCCTCCTGATCCAACGGCTCCCGTCGCAGTGACTTACGCAATCATTTCCTCGTCATTTGATCATCTCCGCCACGATCGGACGGCGTCCGCTCTCCCCGCGCTCGTGAAGTAACGGCACGTTAAAGCGCGATGGAGAATGGTTTTCCTCTCTCCTCCGCTGCCATGCGTCACGTGCTAAGTGGGATCGTGTGCCATCATCATTTTCCGCCCAACTCCCCAACGGCGGTGCTATCAATACCGCTTACTGCCCGACCCTCCGTCCTCACCCGATAACGTCCGCCATTTCCGCCGCCCAACGACTGTTGGATCTGCCCGCTGGAGATCCAACGGCCCACAATCATCCCGCTCCCGCCTCCCCCGATATTCCCGTTGGTTCATCCCCGCCATCTATCCTCTTGATCCGATGGCTAATTTTCCTCCTTCATCCGACCCGTCTATTCGCTAGGCAGTCCGCGCCACTTGATCACTCTGTATGCCCGAAGGAAGAAGGTGACCAGTCTTTTAGTACCATTTGCAGTCGCTCCTCAACAACCATATTTAATCAACAGTATGACCGAGAAAGAAAAGGACAGAGCTCGAGCAGATACCTGCATTTAACAGTTATGGAGCTTCATCCTATACAGCACTCCAACTGCCCGAGAGGACAGCAGAACACATGAAAAATATCAGATTCATCCACTAAAGCAAGCAAACGCACTCAGAAGCTCCATCAGGCAACTAAATGCGGTTGGTGGTCAATTATGACCTCTCCATACTTAGAATGGCCAAGTGTCTTTGTATTGAAACTCTATATATATCCAAAAACAAGATGTAATCAGGGTTGATGGTTAATGTTTTGATGTAAGGTTCAACTTCTAGAGACTGTAACTATTTTGATACTTGCAATGTCTCGTCTTCATTTTCAGCTAATTCAAGCTTCTTTTGTTGTTAATTGCTCACTTTTCATTCTTCTTCTGTTCCAAGTTGTGCCTGATATGTTGTATTTCTAAGCTCTTGATGTTTAGCATTAGAGAAGCTGTCGTCTTATCTTTGTGTTAAAGTCTTGTATGTATCAGTGAATGAGCTATTCAGGTTTATTTTCACCTAGTGACAGAGAGCTGTCATCCTGTCTATGCATAGGGAATTAGATTTGCAGACTTCTTTACTGGTCGCAGCCGGCCATCACATGGTCTTGTGTATTTGCCGGTGTGGTCAGTATTCTCCATATTCACCCAATCCTTAAACTGTGAGTAATTGGTGGTCTAAATCCTTGTAGTCTGGGGGTGTTCACGCATGCATGGAGTTAAGCGAAGTAGAAGTGGTTACCCGAGTTGAACAAGCATCATTCCCTCCATTCATCTATTTGCAACAATAACTTGAATTTATATGTTCCCGAGCATCTCCGAGCTACAATCTAGGAGAGTTTCTTGGGGTGATAACATTAATTGGTGCCATTGCCGGGGAGAGGAGATTAAAGCTCAGCTTCCCTGGGATAACGACATAGTTCCAGCTCTGATGATAGACAAAGTCTGGACACATTTCTGGTTGCAATCATCTATCTAGCGACTCTACTGGAGGACCAACCTAGCGGCGACTCCACATTGCAGTTCTGGCTCAGTTTGTGAGACATACTTGGAGAAATCCTCAAAAATCACCAGCTGACCCAGTGCCTGACCCTAAGAAGATTGTTAAGCATAGAAAAACATCACAGAAAGGAGCATCAAGATCATGTAAGTCTAAGAAATCTTATGTATCTCTACAAGAGAAGATTATAGCTGAGAATATATAGTTTGAAGATTTAGAGCCTAGCATTGTTAGTAAAGAAATACCCACAGAGACTCATACAGCTCCTTGTTCATCCAGTTCCCGTTTGGATCTCAATCCAAAGAAAGCCTCCCATACAGTCCCTCATACTCCTTTGTTTCTGTCATCCATTTCATTGCTCCCTACTATTCAATCTGCCAGTATCCTTCCATCTATCCCAGTCATGGCAGGCCAGCAAGCACCCACAAAGATGGAAAGAATCATAGCTGCTAGGTATGGACCCCTGGTCTTGCCTGTTCCTTTGAATTCCATGCCTGCAGGAGAGTATCAGAAATACATGCCTAAGTTCACTGGTACAGAGGGAGTAACAGCTGAAGAACACCTTGAGTCTTTTTATAGTTATGCTGATAACCTAGATATCAGTGAAGATGAT
The DNA here is from genome assembly GCA_031772625.1 of Pinus tabuliformis. Taxonomy (NCBI): domain Eukaryota; kingdom Viridiplantae; phylum Streptophyta; class Pinopsida; order Pinales; family Pinaceae; genus Pinus; species Pinus tabuliformis. Next base: position 367,211,510 of record CM062809.1, read on the forward strand.
GTGTGGATGAGAGTGTTTGTCCAGAGCCTTGATGGAGAGGCTAGAAAGTGGTTCAGAGAATTGCCCCCTAGGTCCATAGCAGACATTGAAGCCTTAGATGATGTGTTTTTGAAGCATTGGGGAGATAAGAAAGACCTGCTCTATTACCATACAGAGTTTGGAAACCTCAAGAGGGAGAATGGGGAATCATTGCCTGATTTTAATAAAAGATTCAATCATATGTATAGTAAGATACCAGCTGAAGTAAAGCCTACCCCCACCTCTGCCAAACTCACCTATGCTAATGCTTTTGACTCTGATTTCTGCTTACTTTTAAGAGAAAGAAGATGTGCCACTCTAGCTGAAATGCAAGATGCAGCTTTAGAGGTGGAATCTAATATCATGGCTGCAGAAAAGCTCAAAAGTCATGCTGATAGAAGGAGGCAGAGAGGTGAGGCTTCTTCTTCCTCTGCTTCATCTTCAGAACCTAAATTAGACAAAATGACTAAAATGATAGAGTCATTGGCTACTGAGATATCTAAGCTAAAGGTTGAGCAGAGCTCTGGAAAGGCAAGGCTTCCAAACACATTTGCTCCAAGAAACCCAAATCCATTCAGAAGAGCAAACGAACAATCACAAATCATTCAAAGAGGTAAAGAAGCTAATGAACAACAAAGAGTGAAGGCTCCCTTCCAGAACGTAGTCATGGAAGAGGAGCAGTTTGAAGAAGAGGATGAAATTCATTGCATGGAAGATAAAGGTAGTGCTGCCTTTTTGACATTGGCTGCCTATGAAGAATCATTACTACAGGACCAAACCAGTCAAAAGTGGGACAGAGAGGCTATTCTACAGACTGATGAGCAGCAAAGATATAATCTGAGGTCAAAAGGAAACAATGTCAAGGAGAATCCTGCCCAAAGAGCTGTTGTCCCAATAGAGCAATAGAATATCAGACAGAAAAGACTAGCAGCTGATCCAATCATCCTCAAAGCACCAGCTCAAGAGGTAAGAGGTCCTGACAAGTCCCCTTCCCCTTTCAGTTTTGAATCAGAAGTCCAGAAGTTAAAAATATCTGTGCCTCTGATAGAACTTGCAAAGAGTGAAGTTTTTAGAAAGCCTATCCTTGATGCTCTTGCGCTGAAAGCCTCACAAACCTCCACGGACTACATCAATTTGCAAGATGATAAGCCTGCAGTTGTGCTTAGCCCAATGATTGAACCTGTTGATAATAGCTCCCCATCATTCTATGTCTCCTTGACCATTCATGACAAAACCCTCCATAATTTCCTACTAGACACAGGGGCCAGCCACAATTTGATGCCAAAAGCTGTCATGGAAGAGTTAGGCCTTGATATTACCAGACCATATCATGATTTATTTTCATTTGATTCGAGAAAGGTAAAATGCCTAGGATTAATCAAAGACCTAGCCATTACCCTAACTCAGCTGCCCATGAAGAGCATGATTATGGATATTGTGGTAGCAGATGTCCCTCCCAAGTTTGGCATGCTGCTATCCAGAGGGTGGATTAAGAGACTAGGTGGGACATTACAGAATGATTTATCTTATGCCACTGTCCCAGTTTTTCGGGGAGAAAGCAGGAGAATGTACAAAGAAGCATAGCTGGCCTATATCCTTAGTGATGAGAAGAATCCTTCTAATCATCCCATTAAGCTGTGGATACCGATTTTGGAGCATGTATCCTCCAAATTGAAGAATCCCGGAAGGCCTCATTGCAGCTTAAGAAACCAATAGTTCAGGCCGAGGGAGAGCAAGGAAGTCAGGTTTGGGAAATGTTCTTTGATGGAGCATGTTCCAGGGAAACTGCAGGAGTAGGGGTGTTGATGATATCTCCAGAACAAGAAAGCACACATCTGCCTTTTAAGCTGGCTTTCCAAGTCACCAACAATATAGCAGATTATGAGGCTCTGTTATTGGGCCTTAATGTAGCTAAAGACAGAGAAATCAGAAACGTAAAGGTGTTTGGAGATGTTGATCTTATCATTCAGCAAGTGAACAAAACATTTCAGGTAAAGCACCCAAGGCTGAAAGCATATAGAGATGAGGTATGGAGACTCAAAGATTCTTTTCATAGTTTTTGTATCTCATATATCCCTAGAGTCAGAAATCAGCTTGTTGATTCCCTTGCTGTATCTGCTAGCATGTTTATTCCTCCTATGCCTCCCAAACTAGTTTATGTAGTTCAGAGGAAATACAGACCATCCTTGCCTGATAATGTCTAGCATTGGAAAGTTTTTGAAGATGATGATGAAGTGAATAGGTTTCTACAAGTCATTGATGAATTCTCTGAAATGCAAATTGATCAAGAGAATGAAGCTTTGGAAGAAAATCTCCAGTCCCAGCGTAGAAACAAAATTGGCAAAAACAGCATTGTCCAGCTGCCCAACAATCGGATACCTAAAGGTCTAGTTCCCTTAGAAAAGTTGTTTGACCAGAATGATGCCCCTTATAAGGCTACCCAAAAAGAAAACCAATCTGCAGTCCATAGGCATAATATAGGGAGTCTAGATCATCCCAAATATATAAATCTGTCCACTCATCTATCTGCTGCCCAAAGCTCTGAGTACTACAATTTAATGAAGCAATTTGCTGATGTTTTTGCCTGGGAATATAGTGACCTGAAAACATATGACAAAAATATCATCCAGCATAAAATCCCTTTAGAAAAAGACACCATCTCTTTCAAGCAGAAACTAAGACCAATAAATCCTTTGCTCCTCCCACTAATTGAAAAGAAAATCAAGAAGTTACTAGCTGCCAAAATCATAGTCCCTCTCAGATATTCAAAATAGGTAGCCAACTTGGTGGTGGTGAGGAAAAAAAGTGGAGAAATCAGGCTCTGCGTTGATTTCATAAACTTAAACAAATGCTCTAAGAAAGACAATTACCCTCTACCCAAGATGGAGCATTTGCTGTAGAAAGTCTCAGGAACCAAAGTGATGTCTTTCCTGAATGGATTTTCAGGGTATAACTAGGTTGCTGTACATCCAGATGACCAAGAGAAGACTGCATTCACCACTCCTTGGGGCACTTTTATGTATTCTAAGATGCCTTTTGGGTTGATGAATGCTGGAGCCACCTTTCAAAGAGCTATGGATATAGCATTTGTAGGAGAGAAGGATAAGTTTGTCCTTGTCTACTTTGATAATATAACAGTGTAGTCTAGCAGCCATCAAGACCATTTGCAGCATTTGAAGAAAGTGTTCCTGAAGTGTAGAAGGTTTGGGATTTCATTCAATCCTAAAAAGTCACAGTTTGCTTTAGAAGAAGGCAAGTTGTTAGGACATGTTGTTTCTACTGCATGTGTTAGAATCGACCCAGAAAGAGTAAGGGCAATATAGACCTTGTCGGTCCCAAGATCAAAGAAGGATATCCAGTCCTTTCTGGGCAAGATAAATTTTTTAAGGAGGTTTATCCCAAATTTTGCAGAACTTGTAAAACACATCACCTCCATGTTGAAGAAGGGGTCAGAAATCAAATGGACTGATGCAACAAGAAAATCTTTTGAATCCATCAAAAGGGCTATTATGGAAGCTCCTACTTTAATCAGCCTAGATTACAGCAAGGAATTCCATATATTTTCATTTGCCTCTGATGACACCCTTGCAGCAGTTTTGATGCAAGCAGATGAGGAAGGCTCAGAGCATCCAATGGCATTTTTCAGCAAAACCTTAAGGGATGCTGAGCTGAGGTATGATATCATTGAAAAACAGGCATATGCTCTTATAAAATCTTTGAAAGCTTTCAGAATTTACATTCTGCACTCCAAGGTAATTGCATATGTACCCTCTGCTTCAATAAAAGATGTCCTAACGCAGCCTGATGTTGATGGAAGAAGGGCTAAATGGATTGCAAAGCTTATTGAATTTGACATAAAATTGAAGCCCACCAAGCTGGTCAGAGATCAGGGTCTTGCCAGATTGATGGTTGAAGAAAACTGCAGGATGTTGGACATAATTCTCATAAGCACAATTTCATAGAATGGCCAGACAGAAGAAGAAACAGTTGAACCAAGGCGAAATCAGTCATTGGCAGAAAATATAGCTTCTTGTGAATGGTATTCTACCATGGCTCAATTCTTGCTGAAGCTAGAAATTCCTCCAGGCCTTAGTTCAAGCCAAGCCAGAACTATCAAGCTCAAGGCAGCTAAATATTGCATTCATGAAAACCTGCTCTACTGGAGGGACCCCTCTAGAATTCTTTTGAGGTGTCTGGACAAAGAACAATCCATTGCAGTCATGCAGCAGTTTCATTCCAACATATGTGGAGGACATCATTATTGGAAAACTACAGCCCACAAAATCCTCAGAGCTGGGTACTACTGGCCCACCTTATTTTCTGATGTCTTTTCATTTGTTAAATCTTGTGATAGGTGCCAAAGATTTGAAGGGAACCAGCAATTAAAGTCCTTGCCCTTAAAACCCATCCATGCTAGTGGCCTTTTTCAACAGTGGGGCTTGGATTTCATTGGAGAAATCAATCCACATTCCAGTGGCCGGCACAGATGGATATTAATATCCATAGATTACTTCACTAAATGGATTGAGGCCATCCCTACCAGAAAGGCCGATCACCATGTGGTCATGAAGTTCTTAGCAGAGAATATCTTCAATAGATTTGGTTGTCCACATAAACTAGTTACAGACAATGCAGCAGCTTTTAGGGCAAAAGAATTGGTGGACCTATGTGACTCAATGGGCATTAAGCTGGTTCATTCCACCTCATACTACCCTCAAGGAAATGGTCTAGCAGAATCTTCCAACAAGAGCCTGATAAGAATAATTAAAAAGCTATTGGAAGACAACAAAAAGAATTGGGATTCTAAGCTCAAGTATGCACTATGGCCTGACAGAGTAACCACCAAGAAATCCACAGGGAATTCTCCATTCAAGCTGGTATATGGTACTAAAGTTGTATTCCTAATTCAGTTAACCCTCCCTGTGGCAAAGTTCTTGCAAGAAGAGCAGAATGAGGAAGAGGAAATGGCAAAAAAAATCACTGATTTAGCAGAGATACATCAAATCAGAGAACAGCTGGTTGAAAAGTCTGTAGCACATCAAAAGAAAATCAAGGAAGCTTTTGACAGGAGGACAAAAATAGATAATTTTCAGGTTGGAGACTTGGTTCTTAAGTGGGATGCACTGAAAGAGAAGAAAGGCAACCATGGGAAGTTTGATGCTTTATGGACGGGGCCTTTTATCATTTCTCAGATCCAAGGGAACAATACTTTCATGCTGCAAAGTATGGAAGGAGAAACAGTTTTTGATGGCCCAGTTAATGGGCGTTTTCTAAAAGTTTATGTTATTTAAGGTCTTTGGCCTTAAATTTGTAAATATGTCATTTTATCAGTTTTAGTGTAGACTCATTTAGATTCCATGCCCAATGGAACACTATGAAATCTTGTTGATATGGTTTTTGTAGGAAAGGCAATGATCTGCAGTTCTTGAGACCTCACAGGGAGGATCTCATCCCTAGAAGGAGCCAGTGTTAGCTCTGCTATATAACATTGGTTCTCTAAAAGTTGGAGGCGGACTTGGTCCTTGGTTATGCTCAAAGGAGGCCTATACTGGTCATTCTCACCTTCTCCTTTACCTCTCTCACCCTCTCTTCATCTCCATTTCCTGTGCTTTTGGATTAAGACTCATATAAAAAATCCTTTGCTCTCAAGCCCCGAGCGCCCCATAAAACCCGCGCTCATACGACTACGTGCCTTCACAAACCCTTCACCCGTAACCTCCACCGTCGATCTCCGCCTCCTGATCCGACGGCTCCCGTCGCAGTGACTTACGCGATCATTTCCCCGCCGTCCGATCATCTCTGCCACGATCGGACAACGTCCGCTCTCCCCGCACCCGCGAAGTAACGACACGTTAACGCGCAATGGAGAGTGGTTTTCCTCTCTCCTCCGCCGCCACGTGTCATGCGCTGAGTGGGATCGCGTGCCATCGTTGTTTTCTGCCCAACTCCCCAATGGCAGTGCGATCAATACCGCTTACCGCCCGGCCCTCCGTCGTCGCCCGATAATGTCCGCGCGTTTCCGCTGCCCGACGAACATTGGATCTGCCCACTGGAGATCCAACGGCCCACGATCATCCCGCTCCCGCCTCCTCCGATATCCCCGTTGATTCATCCCCGCCGTCTATCCTCTTGATCCGACGGCTGATTTTCCTCCTTCATCTGACCCGTCTATTCGCCAGGCAGTCCACGCCACTTGATCACTCCATATGCCCGAAGGACAAAGGTGACCAGTCTTTTAGTACCATTTGCAGTCGCTCCTCAACAACCATATTTAACCAATAGTATGGCCGAGAAAGAAAAGGACAGAGCTCGAGTAGATACCTGCATTTAATAGTTATGGAGCTTCATCCTATACGGCACTCCAACTGCCCGAGAGGACAACAAAACACAGGAAAAAGATCGGATTCATCCACTAAAGCAAGCAAACGCACTCAGAAGCTCCATCAGGCAACTAAATGCGGTTGGTGGTCAATTATGACCTCTCCATACTTAGAATGGCCGAGTGCCTTTGTATTAAAACTCTATATATACCCAGAAACAAGATGTAATCAGGGTTGATGGTTGATGTTTTGATGTAAGGTTCAACTTCTAGAAACTATAACTATTTTGATACTTACAGCGTCTCGTCTTCATTTTCAGCTAATTCAAGCTTATTTTGTTGTTAATTGCTCACTTTTCATTCTTCTTATGTTCCAAGCTTTGCCTGATATGTTGTATTTCTAAGCTCTTGATGTTTAGCATTAGAGAAGCTGTCATCCTATCTCTGTGTTAAAGTCTTGTATGTATGAGTGAATGAGCTATTCAGGTTTCCTTTCACCTAGTGCTAGAGAGATGTCATCCTGTCTGTGCATAGGGAATTAGATTTGCAAACTTCTTTACTGGTTGCAGTCGGCCATCACATGGTCTTGTGTATTTGTTGGTGTGGTCAGTATTCTCCAAATTCACCCAATCCTTAAACTGTCAGTAATTGGTGGTATAAAGCCTTGTAGTCTAGGGGTGTTCACGCATGTCTGGAGTTAAGCGAAGTAGAAGTGGTTATTCGGCTTAAACAAGCATCATTCCCTCTATTCATCCATTTGCAAAAATAAGTTGATTTTACATGTTCCCGAGCATCTCCGAGCTACAACCTAGGAGAGTTTCTTGGGGTGATAATAGACACGTTAAACACAGTGTATTAAAAACTGAATCCTGTGATGATATGGAGGATTTGACAGAAGAGACAAATGATGATACTGTAAAGCAGACGTTGGAGAAGAATAAGTTGACAGCATGAATGTTTTGTAGTCTGGAAGGTGTGTATGCAGCAGAAAAGATTCTCGAAGTTTTAAGAAAAAAATTTAATTGATTTATCACAAGGGATGGGGAGCCCCACATCATCCTGTTTTGAAGTCCTCGCAAAAAAATGAAGAATCAGGACCCTTTATTCAACCAACATCAACAACAACACCAGGCTCGTCATGACAAGCAAAAAAAGAAGCCGATTGTGAGAGACCAACAAAGGGGCGAAGATCTGCATGCCCAGACTAACACTTCTAACGTAAGATGCAGTAGCGGTAACCTGTTCATCTATTTATTCGTCATTCATTCTTCATAGCCACCTCTCCCTCGCTACAAAGTCTGAATCGCACAGTCTTCATAAGTTCCTACACCAACGGAATCGAATACGAATCCTATTGATCCACGCAAACCCCCAAAGGTGACTCCCATATATCTATGTCAAATAAGTCAAATAATACAAGACAAGTAAGAGGAAGGGAGTCAGTTTCACTCCTTAGTCAATTTTGTCTCAACTACTAGGCTAAGCAACTGCTACTGCATTGGATTCGAACATCGAGCGACCTGTGAGTCAGCGAAGCAATTATTCAAAAGACAATAACCGCGTGTGTTGTTAGAATGTTATTCATCTAGATTTGGAAGAGGTCAGAATACATAAGGTTGTTCAAGTTAGGACCACTATATTTCGTGAGGGAGAATTAGTGCAACAAAGTCTTAGAACAATAACAGAGGGGCGTTAAATGTGTAAAGAATATGGCATAGAATTAGGATCAGAATGACAAGACTGAAATTAAGAACATGCATACCAGGGTGGAGGCCACAAAAGCAGTGGCTCAAATTGGTGCATGGCCAGAATTCGCCTGCTCTGATACCATGTTAGACACAGACATGGTGGAGGCAGAATATGAATGATAAACATGAGATTGCATATCTTATTCATAATGATACATATTTATAATACATAGGAGTGACCCTTGGTTTCATATTCCAAGTGGTCCCTTGGACTCCCTTTGGATTTTTAGCTTCCACACCAACCCTTAGAGGATTAGCTATCCAACGCCCTCAAGCCATAGTTGTTGAAGTAACATGGGAACGGTTACAGGAAGAAAAACATCATGAACGTACCTCGACATCACGAATATGTTTCTATTCATAATCGGTGGGTGGTTGCGGAAATGCATATATCCGATAGATGGTTCTAGAAGCTCTAGAAATATATAGCCATTGAAGGAAGCGCCATAAATGGCTCTATATATCTCAAGTCCTATCATTTTTGGGCACTTTCGTCCTCCTCTATCTATGTTGTCTATGTGTTTGGTTGCGTGGTTTGAGTCTGGGTCAATCAGTAAGTCTGGTTTGAGTCTGGGTCGAGTAGTGTGTAGCTTGGGTTTGAGTCAGTCAGTCAGTTCTGTATGGATAGAGGAGGAGGAAGAAAAAGGGCTTATGGAGATCAATGATCTTCGTTCAGTATAGTATGCATCTCATTGAATTCATGGAGATCAGTGATCATCGTTCAGTATGGTATTCATCCCATTGAATTCATGGAGATCAATGATCGTCGTTTAGTATGGTATGCATCCATTTTCATTGCCCTGTTTTTCTAATTGTAAATTATTTCGTTGTCATTTACACCAGAAATAGGAAACTTGTGGCTAATGTTGCTATGAAATGAATGAATGGCACAGGCTATTGCGGTTGTTGCTGATTGCTAAGAAATGAATGAATGAATGAGACACTCTATAAGAAATGAATGAATGACACAAGTTATTGAGGTTGTTTCTAATTGCTAAGAAATGAATGAATGAGATAGGCTATTGAGGTTGTTGAATCAATGAATGAGACACCCTATAAGAAATGAATGAATGACACAAGTTATTGAGGTTGTTCCTAATTGCTAAGAAATGAATGAATGAGATAGGGTATTGAGGTTGTTGTTGATGTTCCCTGAATAAATGAAATCATGATTGCGAATTTAATTTCAATTCCAGGTATGGGCCTCCATATGTCCTATTATTTGGTGCATCAACCATTTTTTTATTGCGCTCTACGGGCCAATATGGTGTAGATCTCACATAAACATGTAAACGTAAAAGTGAATGTAAACATAAATCTCTTTTTATATTTACTCCATAAACCTCTTTATACTTACTCCAAAGGTATGGTAAATAAATAAAAATATAAATAAATTAGAGGTATGGTAAATAAATAAAGCCTCTTTTCATATTTATTCCATAAACATCTTTATATTTAAAGAAGACTAAAAAAAAAGATTTTATTTAGGTAAAGCCTATCGGTCAAATACCATTTTAATACCATGCACCAAATACCATATTTATAATAAAAATATGATAAATTAATAAAAATATAAATAAACCAAAAATATAGTAAATTAATAAAAATATAAATAAACAAGAAATATAATAAATTAATAAAAATATAAATAAACAAGAGATATATAAATAAACAATCCTTCTTGCAATTGGGATTTCCCTTTTCCCATCATGCGATAATGCTAATGCAAGATTCAACATTACTAAGCATGACTCGCCCTTTGAAACACTTTTAAGAAGGAAAACCGTAATTGCGAAGGAGGTGTGGGTGTTGATGTTCATCACCTCCCTAAAGCTTCCGACAAGGAGAGATAATATATCTTTCTTTACATCAATTTTGTATGGCTTATCCGTGGCCATTATATTTGTGATTCGGATGAGGCAGTGGAAAACCTGAAGCCTTATTTGTGAGTGGGCTCCCTGCAAAGCCATGGGTCAGCAATGCATTGCATCAAGCAGAGATTTAGGAAGCGATGGATTCATGATAGATAAATAGGTTTCTAATTTGTCAAATACCTGTAGCAGTGCGAGGTGGATTTCGCAGTTCGTTTTCATTCACAGTGTGTTTATAGTTTACTGTTTTATAATAATGAGACTATTTAGCCTATGGGTTAGTTCAATTCATTATAATCTTGATAATTAAGTGTTATATTTTTTTGAGATTCAAGTTAAGATTTAGCTGAAAAGTAATGAAAATATTTTAAAATTGGAAATAAATTTCAAATTTTTTCTATTTAAAATATATAATATTAAATTTACATAATTGTTAATTGAGTCTTTTAATCTTAATATAGATGAATGACTTATTTAAGGTAGTTGAATCTCAAAAATATCTAATATAATGCATTGCGAAAACTTTCAAAACTTAAATACAAAAGAGTGAAGGGAGATTTACTTTAAAGGTTTATGAGGCACAATGCTTGCTAAAGTTTTGCAAATGGGATAGCAATCTAAGTGGGTTTGATCGTGGGGAAAACTCCACAAAGCCGGCTTGAGCCTTATTTGCTAAAGTTTTGCAAATGAGGTAGCAATCTAAATGAGCTTGATTTTGGGGAAAACTCCACAATTAAGCAGACTTGAGCCTCGCCTGTGAAATAAATAACCCCCTAAAAAACCTTGGTTACTGAATGCAAGCCCCAAAAATGCTAAATAAATTATTCAAAAATCATAAAAAATTAAACCATTATTTTAAACCATAAAATTACTTAACACAAAAGGCATCGACTTACAAAATAAGGATCAATGTTTTCAGGCTCGGAAACCCGTTTAACGGGGATCAGATAAAAATCATGAATTAGAAGTTTGTCAGAACGTTGTTTGGAAAGTCTTTAAATCGCTGATGGTGCACGTTTTTTTGGTTTTATTAAAGTAATTGGTAAGTAGGCTAGTCCTTAATTTGTCTGGAATCACACGTTAAACTTAAGGATTTGAACCTTGAATTTATCTAATCATAATAGTATAACTTGCATCTCACCTTTGAACCTTGAATTTATCTAATCATAATAGTATAACTTGCATCTCACCCGTTAAACTTAAGGATTTGAACTTGAATCTATTTGACTATAATACTTCGGTTTGGCTAACATTGCTGATTAAGCTTTCAACCAAAGAGTTTGTCGTTAAATTTTTTATTTGACTTCATTAGTTACAATTTGATTTTGATTATAATTAGATTTGATATAGAAAAGATTCAAACATACAGAAAAATACAAAAACATGTAATTTTAAAATTTTTAAAAAGCTTTTCTATATTTTAACTTTTTACATTATTGAACCATTTTAATTATTTAAACATTAAAAACATTATACATGTTTATATAAATCACACAAAACTATATCACTTTTAAAAACGTTAACAACCTTAAATCACAAATTTTTCAAATATGTTAACGAAATCACACTTTTAGGAATTTGTTTATGCAGTCGATCCTCTTTGTCAAGGCTGCACATTTTCCTAAATCTTCGTCAAGGCTGCACATTTTACTAAATCCAAAATAGCTCACTTTTTATGAAAGAGTCTTAGAATGTTTTTACTAGCAGTGTCAGAAATGATGACTATTGGGCTATTACAATGAAGATCTTGTATTTTTCTCGGATTTGGTGGAGAATGGTTTTCAAGAACCAACAGATGCAGCAGCATACAATGCCTTGTCTCAAGCAGAAAGGGATTTATTGAGGGACAACAGGAAGAAGGATGCAAAAGCCCTCTTCTACATTTTTCAAGCAGTTCATGAAAGTATTTTCCCAAGGGTTGCAGCAGCAACGAAGTCCAAGCAAGCATGGGACACCCTCTAGACAGCCTACCAAGGCATGACAAAAGTCAAGACAACAAAACTGCAAATGTTGAGAAGAGATTTTGAAACACCTTTTATGAAAGAGTTTGAGAATGTAGACTCGTTTTTTACACATGCAATTGAGTTGGTTATTCAAATCAAGTCTCATGATGAGACACTTAAAGAAAGAGAATAATTGAGAAAGTTTTGAGAAGTTTTCCATTAAAGGTTGATGCCATCGTTGTGGCCATAGAAGAGACAAAGGATCTCTCACAGTTCTCAGTGGATGAGCTTCATGTATCACTGATTTCTCATGAACATAGACTAAACAGAGTAACAAGCTCCTCATTGGAGCATGCTTTTTAGACACAAGTTTCATTTGGTCAAGGTCGAGGCAGAGGAATATCATATGCTAGAGGAAGAGGAAGAAGCCCACACAGAGGTCGAAGAAGCAACCCTTCAAGCTCAAGTGGAAGGGGTAAAAATCAAAATCCTAGTCAAGGCCCAAGCCAAAATCAAGCACAAGGTCAGAGGTATGATAAATCTTAAGTCCAGTGTCATTACTGTAGATATGGTCATTATGCAAATGAATGTAGAAAGAAGCAATATGACATTAGTAACAAACCAAGTGTAAATTTCACAAAAGAAAATCAGAACCATGATAACATGTTTTTAGCTTAAGTGATATATGGTATCTAGATTCAGGGTCCAGCAATCACGTGTCAGGAAACATAGAAATGTTTTCCAATCTAAATGAAAGTGTGATATCTGAAGTGACATTAGGGACTAATAGCAAAGTCTTTGTCATGGGGACAGGAAGAGTTAATATCCTAACAAAGAAGGGGCAGAAAAAGTACCTCTTAGATGTTTACTTTGTCCCTGGTTTGAAGCATAACCTCATAAGCATTGGACAACTCATGCAAAAGGGCTACAATGTTTTTTTTTCAAAAATGATGAGTGCACAATTTTGGATAAACCTCCAAGCAAACAGCTGATTACAAAGGTTTAGATGACAAACAATAGAATGTTTCCCCTAAAGATAAGATCAAATTTAAGGAAGAAGTTGCACAAGCACAACTATTAATGAGCTCACAAGAAGATGAAAGAAAAGTTACAGTTGTCACACAAGTAAACTTTCAAGCAGAGGTCAAAGATGAAAATTGGTTATGGAATTTGAGATTTGGTCATATTAACTTTGGAGCTTTGAATTTGTTGCATAGAAAAGACATGGTGAATGGGTTGTTGCTCATAGAAAAATCGAACAACCTATGTGAAGGATGTATCTTGGGCAAGCAACATAGAGAGACATTTCTAGCAGGAAAGTCAATAAGGACAACGACACCTTTGGAGATTGTCCATTCAGATTTATGTAGACCAATGCAAACACCATCAATTGGTAGAAGCCATTATTTATTGACCTTCATAGATGACTACACAAGAAAGACATGGGTCTATCTCCTAAAACAAAAAAGTGAAGTGTTTGAGCACTTTCGCCAATACAAGGCTCTTGTTGAGAAGCAAAGTAGACATGACTGACAGAGGTGGTGAATACATCTCAAATGATTTCCTTCGATTTTTTAGGGAACATGGAATTCACAAGCAATTTACAACAAGGTATACACCACAGCAAAATGGTGTAGCAGAAAGGAAGAATAGGACCATTATGGAAATGGAAAGAAGTATGTTGAAGGCAAAGCATTGCCAAATGATTATTGGGCTGAAGTTGTTGCTTGTGCAACATATATCTTGAACAAATGTCCAACCAAAAGTGTCATGCCCCTACACCTGCGGTAGTATTTCAACTGCTTATAGCGAGGTGCGGCACTACTAATCATTTTCTTTTCACCAATACTTACGATTGTAAACTACGCCAAACATTCCACACTTAGTTTTATTTCTTGTTACCAAGTATTATTAATGTTCCTTTATACAAGTGAAAGCCCATAACATTCACATAAACAACATTATACAAGAGAAATGCACAACAGTATAAATGGAGGGGCAACTCCCTGCAATATGAGTCTGCCCGAATCAATATATATAATCTTCTTTTACAAGAACAAGTTAAATCTTGGGAAACCCCAAATTTACACTTAGCCAATTTTCAACTTCGGCAAACTTGGTTGCCCAGCTCGTCGGCGCCTCTGCATGGTCACTGCACGACTCACCAACCCTTCATTCACCTTGTCTTACGATCGTGTTGTTTGCCCAACTTAGGCGCGCCTCATCGTAACCAAGTCGCCACACACGGGCGCCTCCACATGAGTCACACCTTCGTTCACAATCTCAACACTTCACCGTTTCCACCATTTCGTCATGCACGGCGCGCCCTCACCCAATCGCCCGTTCGCACGATTCTTTGTTTCGGCATACACGTCGTGCCCTCTCCCGACCACCCATCCGCACGTCCACTCGTTCACCCAAACTCGTTCACCCGAAAAACTTCACCCGAGTCGCCACACGATTTCACCTGGGTCACCCGATGCCCTCACCTAGTTCGCCTGAATGACTTCACTTGGCTCGCCCGGGTCGCCCGACGACCTCGCCCGAACGACCTCACCCGAGTTTTTTGCCCGACGACCTCGCTCGAGTTTTCTGCACGACGACCTCGCCCGAGTTCTGCCTGAACGACTTCACCCCAGTTCTGCTTGAACGACTTCGCCCGAGAACGACCTCGCCCGAGTTTGCCCTCGCCCAAGTTTTATGCACGAGTTTCCTGCACGAGTTTTTCGCCCAAGTTTCTCACCCGAGTTTCTCACTCGACTTTCTCACCCGACTTTTCTGAATGACTTTTTCAAACGAGTTTTCCACCCGAGTTATGCCCGTCATGCGGGCTCATCCACACACTACATAACTCCTTGTTCGAACTCGTGTTGATCGAATGATGGTCGTTTTCCTCCAAACGCCCTCCAATATATACAGGCGGGTGGCGGGTTATGTCACCCGGTCGACCCACGCCCAACGCCCAAGCTAACTTGTTCACAATGTGTTGTCTCGTCCAGGAGGAGGGTCAGCCCGCCCAACTCATGGGACCGCCCCCTCAACTCTCCCAACACCTTATAAACTCGTCCAAGTTTCATTTCGTTTCATATTTCGCACGTCCTTCGCATGGTTGAGTAGCCCTGCCCATCGCACAGACCGCAGGTCCTAACATCCTCCCCCACTTGAAGTCATTGTCGTCCTCGACAATATCTCATCCTGGAAACCACCTGTCACCAAGATCACCATACCAAGGTATACACCCCATCGGTATGTCATATATCGGAAATCATCTCAATCCATGACCACCAACCACCCTATCACAATCTCCACATGCTGCTCCCCATCGTGGAAGGTTGTTCCCTCCATCTCAAGCTACATGCCCACTGTAACATATCATGTCGACCTCATCATGTGTCGTCCTTGTGTGAACTACTGCCATGATACTCCAACATAATGCTAACATATCTCTGTACACTGTCGACCCCCATGTTTAAACTAGTTGGGTAGCTAATCCAACTGTCATGCTCAAACCATGAGAATGCACATCCTCATGCCATCGTCAGTCATTTCTCAAAAAATCCTATCACATCATCAACTCGATCAAGAATCCATCTCCATACAAGTATAAGCCATGCTCAGGTCCATGAAGTAGTCTCCATCTCGTCTGCAACACGGTGTCCATGATGTTTTCTATCCAACATCATCATCCATCTGCAAAACATCCATCTCCTCAAAGTGAAGAGATCATCTCATCAAACTCCAACTCTCGATGTGCCACATCCAAGTCCATGAAGCAACCTCCATCATATCTGCGATGTGCCATCCCTCAAGTCTGTCATAGAAACAAGTATACACCTGTCTCCTCTATCCATGTGCTGCTTGTGATCATAGATCAATCAGCTCTCATCTGTCAAAAGTGGTTAAGTCTCAGCTCAACCCATGCCCAAGTGTTGCCACCAAGGCATCATCATCGTTGTAACTCCATCACTCCAAAGTGTCTCATATTGATCCTCCACATCAAGTCACTCTTTCAATCCATTCCCATACATGTACTTGAAAGTATGCACCCCATCCTACATCAAAGTCTCTGACCTCAGCTCCTCAATGCATCAGATCCTCTAAGTCCACCATATATGAAGTCCCCAAAAGTCACAACAATCTCATGTCATCATGAGCTCCATGAGTCATCTCCAACCAACATCTCAACAAGCATACAAGTCTTGACCAAAAGGTCTCTGCAAGATGCCTCAGCTCTCCATGTAGTAGGAATGCTCCATAGTTTGCTCAAAACTCCATCCAAGTCCATGGCTTTGTTGTACAAGAGTGAAAAACCTCTCCATCGGCTCATAAACAAAACATCTCCATGTCACACCAACAATCCACCTGCACAACATCCTTACCTTGGCACTCCTCATTAGATGCCCATAAGTGACACCTCTACAAGTGCTCCTGCATAATGTCCCTGCATAGACTGCCATGCTCCATGTCTCCAACCTGATGTCCATGACTAAGTTGCCCATGTAGTCCAACCAAGTAGATCCATCACAACAATCAGTCATCCTCATCCAAGTCTGCAATCTTCGGTCTAGTGAACTTGGTCACCCAACCATATCATCATCACATGAGTCTCTCCATCATAGCTCCCCCACTAAAGGTTCCACCAAGACTATCTCTTGGTCTTAGCCATGAGAAGTCCACCCAAGCAACTCAAGTGTATGCCCTCCTCAATCTGTCCATGAGTCATGTAGGACACTTAGCCAATTCTCCATGTGGCTAAAGCATGACCCAATCCTCCACAACGATCATCATGTTCCTCCTTTGTCACGGGCCTTTGCACCTTCTACCATAAGGTCACAAACAACCCTAACAATTCCTGCAACAATAAAAAATCCTTGCTTCTCCATACAAGGTCTCATCATATACATCTCCATACAAGGTCTCATCATATACATCCATGGTAAGATCCTCCCTAGCATCGGCAAACTGATTTTGCCCTTCC
Organism: Pinus tabuliformis; assembly: GCA_031772625.1. Taxonomy (NCBI): domain Eukaryota; kingdom Viridiplantae; phylum Streptophyta; class Pinopsida; order Pinales; family Pinaceae; genus Pinus; species Pinus tabuliformis. The sequence goes on from CM062809.1 coordinate 367,228,387, forward strand.
CTGCATACGGTTCATCTACCAAATGCTCAAGTGAAACACAAGTATCAATACTTACTTCATCATCATCATGAGGCTCCTCCATAGGAGTGTCCTCACCCATCCATGTCTGCAAACTGCATGATCCTGGTCCAACTTGATCAATCTCAAGTTCATCCTCCATCGTTGTCATATCTGCAACATCCTTGATCATCACGGCTTCCTCTTCCTTGTTAGCACAATCTGCAACTTCATCTTGCTCCATTGTCCAACCAAGTTGAATAATTTCGTCTTCAACATTCTTTTCCAAGACTTCAAGTTCCTTTCGAATCTGGGGGTTCTCTTCTTTCATCCGCTTCAACCTGTATAAGGTAAGCAAGAGCTTCCCTTCGCATTCTTCCAAACCTGCCATGCCTTGTTGTTCAGCTGGGCCCAAGCACTAAGCTTCTCTTCTGCTAAACCTGTTTCACCATTCACCTGAATCACCCTGATATTCCACTTGTCACCTGCAAAACTTGAACTTCCTTCCAAGTCTCCGGTCTTCGTAGAATCAGCTCCTTGATTCAGTTCACCAAGTTTCCTGCAAAACTTGGACTAGCTCTGATACCAGCTGTCACGCCCCTACACCTGCGGTAGTCTTTCAACCGCTTATAGCGAGGTGTGGTACTACCAATCGTTTTCTTTTCACCAATAATTACGATTGTAGACTACGCCTAACATTCCACACTTAGTTTTATTTCTTGTTACCAAGTATTATTAATGTTCCTTTATACAAGTGAAAGCCCATAACATTCACATAAACAACATTATACAAGAGAAATGCACAACAGTATAAAGGGAGGGGCAACTCCCTGCAATATGAGTCTGCCTAAATCAATATATATAATATTCTTTTACAAGTACAAGTTAAATCTTGGGAAACCCCAAATTTACACTTAGCCAATTTTCAACTTCGGCAAACTCGGTTGCCCAGCTCGTCGGCGCCTCTGCACGGTCACCGCACGACTCACCAACCCTTCGTTCACCTTGTCTCACGATCGTGTTGTTTTCCCAACTTGGGTGCGCCTCGTCGTAACCAAGTCGCCACACACAGACGCCTCCGCACGAGTCACACCTCTGTTCACAATCTCAACACTTCACTGTTTCCACCGTTTCGTCGTGCATGGCGCAACCTCACCCGGTCACCCGTCCGCACGATTCTTCGTTTTGGCATGCACGGCGTGCCCTCGCCCACCTACCCGTCCACGCGTCCACCCATTCACCCAAACAACTTCACCCGAGTCGCCACACGACTTCACCTGGGTCGCCCGATTCCCTCACCCGGTTCGCCCGAACGACTTCACCCGGCTCGCCCGGGTCGCCTGATGACCTTGCCCGGTTCGCCCGAACGACCTCACTCGAGTTTTTTGCCCGACGACCTCACCCGAGTTTTCTGCCCGACAACCTCGCCTGAGTTCTACCTGAACGACTTTGCCCGAGTTCTGCCTGAATGACTTTGCCCAAGAACGACCTCGCCTGAGTTCGCCCTCGCCCGAGTTTTCTGCACGAGTTTCCTGCACGAGTTTTTCGCCCGAGTTTCTCACCCGAATTTCTCACCCCACTTTTCCGAACGAATTTTCCGAACGAGTTTTCCACCCAAGTTCCGCCCGTCATGCGGGCTCATCCACGCACTGCAGAACTCCTTGTTCGAACTCGTGTTGATCGAATGATGGTCGTTTGCCTCCAAACACCCTCCAATATATACGGGCAGGTGGCGGGTTATGTCACCCGGCCGACCCACGCCCAATGCCCAAGCCAACTCATTCACAATGTGTTGTCTCGCCCAGGAGGAGGGTCGGCCCGCCCAACTCATGGGACCGCCCCCTCAACTCGCCCAACACCTTATAAACTCGTCCAAGGTTCATTTCGTTTCATATTTCGCACGTCCTTCGCATGGTTGAGTTGCCCTGCCCGTCGCAAGGACCGCAGGTCCTAGCAAAAAGTGTCATGGATGCGGTTCTTGAAGAGGCATGGAGTGGAAGAAAGCATAGTGTCACTCACATGAGAGTCTTTGGATGTGTGGCGTATGCACATGTCCTGGATGAGTTGAGGAAGAAGTTGGAAAACAAGGGGGAGAAATGCATATTTGTTGGATATAGTGATGAATCTAAGGCATACAAGCTCTACAATCCATCAACCAAGAAAGTCATAATCAGCATAGGCGTGCAGTTCATAGAAGAGGAAGCATGGGATGGAAGTTTAGAGAAGATAGTCAATGTGAAAGCTTGTATACCACATGAGGACAAAGAGGAATTGACATTAGCAAGCAATTCCTCAACAATGACTCCCTCTACTCCTATTCAATCAAAACAAAGCAGGCGGCAAGCAACACCATCAACAAATAATAGGACAATGTCACGCAGTCAAGAAAGTGCTTCTCCAAGCACGCATCAAAGTGCAACACCAAGTGACATGTCAAGCCCATCTTCCACAAGCATAAGAAGACCAAAATTCAGAAATTTAAATGAGATTTATGAGCAAGATGAAGTTGATAGTAGTGCTCGTCTGAATTCCTTATTTGCATTGTTTTGTCATGTAGATGACCCAATCCATTTTGAGGATGCAATCAAAGAAGAAAAATGGGTTGCAACAATGGAGGAAGAAATAAAAGCAATAGAAAGGAATGATAACTAGGAGTTAGTGGACTTGCCACAAGGAAAAGAAGTCATTGGAGTGAAGTGGGTCTATAAGACCAAGAGAAACGTTGAGGGAAAGATTGAAAGGCATAAAGCAAGGCTAGTTGTCAAAGGATACAAGCAGCAACATGGAAGAGATTATGTGGAGACGTTTGTGCCAGTCGCGAGGATGGAGACAGTGCGCAAGTTGAGAAGAATTTTTTTTTGGATGGCCTTAAATCCGATATTCATAAGTTTACGGTAGAAGATTTGGTTTACCAACAAAATAAAGTTGAGACAATTAAGACCCAAAGTTTGTTACAACCTTTATCCATTCCAAGTCAGAATTAGGAGGATGTCTTAATGGATTTTATCATAGGGTTACCAATTCCAAAGGAAAGATTGTCATCATGGTGGTAGTTGATAGACTTACCAAGCATGCACACGTTGGTGCACTATCTCATCCTTTCAAAGCCAGTACAATTACTACTAAATTTATGGAAACAATTCAAAAGCTACATGGAAACATAAAGATTATTGTAAGTGACAAATATCCCATTTTCACTGGAAATTTTTGGGCAAAATTATTCTCTTGTCTTAGTACTCAATTAGTTGATAGCACATGTTATCATCGTCAATCTGATCAGAAAACTGAGATAGTGAACAGATGTTTGGAAGAATATCTCTATTGCTTTGTATCTGATAAACAAACACAACGGGTCAAGTGGTTACCTCACGCAGAATGGTGGTATAACCCTTCCTTCCATATGCAGCAAAAATTACCCCATTTATGGCACTTTATGGATATTATCCACAATTCATCACATCGTCTTTAAGAGAAAATTCTAAGGTTCAATAAGTGGAAGATCACATTGACCATCAACAAAAAATTCTCTAACTCTTGAAGGATAACCTAACTCTAGTACAGAATCAAATGAAACAACATGCATACCAAAATTGCAATGAAAGAAGTTTTGATGTAGATGATTGGGTATTTTTATGTCCACAACCACATAAACAAATGTCCCTCAATAAATAAAGGAAGGATAATAAATTATCACCCAAGTAATATGGTCCTTACAAGATGTTGCAAAAGATTGGTAATATGGCATGCAAATTGGAGATGCATGCATCTTCTTGCTTACACCTAGTTTTCCATGTTTCATGCTTAAATAAGGTTATAGGTGACAAGCTCCTTATTCAAACAATAATCCCAAAACTTGACGAGGGAGGAAAAATCATGTTGGAGCCTGAAGCATTCATGGAAACAAGAACCTGGTAGTTACGGAATCGATCAATTTCAGAGTATCTCATTAAGTGGAAGAAATTACATGCCTAAGATTCCACAGAGGAGGATGAGAATTTATATAGAAACTTCCAAAACTACTCAATCATTGAGTAAAACACATTTTTGAAGGAGAGGGGCATGTTAGGTCCCTATAATACTAGTGTAGTCCCCATATTTGTATATTTGTGCCCCACATAGCCCCCATATTTGTATAGTTGTGCCCCACATAGCCCCATATTGTTATTGTTATGCCCCATAGAAGCTCACTATTTTTATTAATAAGCCCTTCCATTATTATTGTTATATAGGCCCTCAATATATTGTGACCTTTTAGACTCCTTTATACCAAGGAGGTCTTGTCATTTGTTTCATTGAATAATTTTTCATTTAGTTATGTAAAAGGAGGTTTCCCCCTCGAAGAGGCTTATTTTCAAGTCGTTGATCTATATTTTTTTATGTTTTATGAGTTGGTTACATAACAACGAAGAAGGAAAAATCATATTGGAGCTTGAAGCAATTGTGGAGACAAGAATCTAACAGCTACATAATCGATCAATTTTAGAGTATCTCATAAAGTGAAAGAACTTACCTACTAAATATTCCACATGGGAGGATGATCATTCGATATAGAAGCATATGAAACTATTCAAGTGTTGAGGACAACATTTTTTTGAAGGAGAGCAACATGTTAGGTCCCTATAATACTAGTGTATCCCCCATATTCTTATTGTTGTGCCCCATAGAGGCACATTAATGCTATTATTGAGTCCTTACATTATTATCTTTATGTAGACCCTAATTATATTTTGACCCTTTAGACTCATATATATACCAAGGAGGTCATGTCATGTGAATCATCAAGGAATTGTTCATTTATGTGATGTGAAAGGAGGTTTCCCCCTCAAAGAGGCTTATTTTTGATTCGTTGATCTATCTATTCTTCTATTTTTATGATTTGGTTACATAACACTTTGAGAAGTAGAAATTGTCATAGAGGTTATTTGATTTATGAAATTCATCACATATAAAAATAATAATGAAAGGTCTTACTTGCTCAATGAGTTGGCCTTTTTGTTTTCTTCCCATGCTTTGATCTCTATATTATTCTTCTCGTTATTCAATTTCACAAGAATGACCTCTGCAGAAATTACCATTCATTAATAACGTGAAGCTGTTAAGTCAAGGAAAACAAATATAACCAAAACAAGTTGGATATTGTGAAACATAGCTAATGCATGGCATAATAGAACCATTGCTATAAAAATAAGGAGTGATTTTAAAATTACTTGGATTCGAAAGAGAAAAACTAATAGAAAATATAGATTATACTTCCCCCGTTTAACAGGTCAAAGCTGACGGTGCAACTCATAATTTGCGCTTATGTTGTTTTTACCATCCTAAGTGGGTTAACTTCTAATGAAGCAACATTGTTGTGAATTAAGTACTGCAAAATTTCTTATGGCCAATGTAAAGAAAAGACAGAGTTCAAACATGATTCCCTTTTGAATTTAAAGGAAGGCAAAGCAAATCACCATGGTATTGCATGATGACAATTTTTATGTGCCTCACTCCATGATTTTTCCACATCCATTATTACACAACAATTGAAGATGTTAATGAGGGAGGTGATATGTGCTTTATGCATCTATTATTGCACAATAATTGAATGTGTCAATGAGTGAGGTGATATATGTCATTTTATACCTCACTCCATATCACCCCCTTAATACATCTACCCTAACCCCAACCCCAATATTTCCCACCTCTTACTTTCTACTTCCATCTCCCTCACTCTCTTCTCCTCTCTTCCATACTCACACCACCTACCAACCCTCCTCATTGCCTCCCGCCATGCCACCCTAATGTTGCCTCCCTCCCTACACTCCACCCCCTCATCTTACTCGTCCATCCTTCCCTCCCTTAGTCCCTTTCTCTCACTCCCTCTACCCTGCTCCTCTCCCCATTCCTCTCACTGCCTCTCCCTTTCTCCCACCTTTCATCACCCCTCATCTCCCACCACACCATCCATCCCCCCACTCACACTCCCTCTCACCCCTCGATCTTCCCCTACCTCTTGAATCCATCATCCTCTCTATTGCCCCTTCATCCCTCCCTCTCTCTATCCATGCTGCCCCCACCCCCTCAATCAATTCTCCCCATTTCACAACCCCCTTCATTCTCTCCCCATCCCCATGTCCCCTTATCCTTCTTCACACACCGCTCACTCACTTTGCCTCGCTTGGAATACTCTCCCTTCTTCTCACTCCCACTCCCTTGCTTTTGTCCCCTTCCTCTCACTTCCTACCCCTAATCTCTTGCCCTCTCCTACTCCCTTCCCCCATGAACCAGATCTTGGGGGGCCACAAGATTTGAGTAATTGTGGGGGCGAAGGAAAAGAACAAAAGTAAACCCAAACCAGAAAATAAATTAGGAACTAACTTTTATTAGATCAAGAAATGATTGTTGCAACTACATTGTGTTGGATGATCTACGCTCTTACAAAAAGAGGATCGTTATTTATAACCTTTTTTAGTTACATTACCATGGGTAAATACCTTGGGTGGGAAAATACCATGGGCGGATTTCCATTCGGATCATTCCTCCCTCCTTAGGAAGCAATAGTCCTCATTGCGTGAAGTGCCCTTCGAAGAATATTTTTTCGAAGATGAGTTGTGGATGACCAAGTGTTGTTGAAGACAATGGTTTTGCGTGGTTGACCCATAACCAATGGTTTATCTATGACCCATAACCATGATGCATGAAGATCCGAGGATAGAGATACCCTGTAATTCTTGTGAGCCAATTGTGATATTGATAGTGTGTGGCCAAGCAAATGGATTTCGATGGAAAGGGTTTTCCATGGTTGACCCATAACCATGATGAATGAAGATCTGAGGATAGAGATACCCTGTAATGCTTGTGACCAACTGTGATATTGATACTGTGTGGTCTAGCAAATGGACTTTGATGAAGCGTGGGTTTGTGGATGACCCATAACCATGACAAATGAAGGTCCGAGGATAGATATATCCTATAATGTTTATGACCAACTGTGATACTAACAGTGTGCGGCCTAGCAAATGGACTTCAAGATATTTGGTTTGCCAGTATGTCAATATGAAAAAGAATGGTTCATAAAATGTCTCCAATATAACTCAAATGTGCCTCCTCTCCCATGAATAGAAAATTATTCATAAACCTTTCTTCATGCTTAACCGATGCATATCTACATAATAACTCGAACAGAGGAAACATACACCATCCTTCTTATTATATTATTGATGATAATGGCATGAAAGATAGCAACAATGACCTCATAAATGGAGCATTTGCTAATGAATGTTAGAAAATTATATATTACAGAGAAATGGAACACATAAAATATTGCAGAAATATAAACACATAAAACAAGAGAGACACAAATATACATCGTTCACCCAATTTGGGCTACGTCCACGGAGAAATATCCAGTCCTTCCTTTTATATTATCCAGCAAAAATGAGGAGATACTACAACCGATCTACTGTAATTTCCTCTTTACTCTCACACAATATCCTCTCTCTTCCTCGCTCAGAATACACATGTACATAGTCGCAATACAATTCCCTCATATATAGCGAGGGGTTGCCTTCTAGAGAAAAAAACCTTAAATTAAACATAACTTCTATCATTAGATCATCTGCCTAATGAACGGCTCAAATTGACTACAAAATTACAATATTTTACAAGGCAATTTTACATCTATTTTTAGCTTCAGGGGTGTTGCCCCCGAATCCCCGCTAGGGGAGGGCTCTAAAAATCATCGTTTCCCCCCCTTGGACCCCCCTGGTGGCGAGCGTTGCCACCCCATTACGAACTAGGGTCCAATGCGACAATACCTCTAAAGAAGATAATTAGGGTCCACACCCAAAAATATACCACTTGGAGACTGATTATAGAAGCTCCACCACTGCTTTGTTTGCTGGACAATGACTCCACTTTGGACCTAGTTGTTTCTCATATTCATCATCATACTTGAAGACCAATTGAAACCGAGCAGAATCTCAGTTTCTCCCTAGTTACAACTTTTGTTAACATATCTGCAGGATTCTGGCTAGTGTGTATCTTTTCCAACTTCAACTGTCCATCTTCCAACACTGACTGTATTAAATGGTACTTGAGTTGCATATGTTTACTCTTGGAATGAAATGTTGAGTTCTTTGCAAGATGAATGGCAATCGAGATGTCACTGTATAACCTGCCCAACTCCTACTTCTTACCCAAATCATCCAAAAACCTTTGTAACCAAATCATTTCTTTAATAGCCTCTATAGTAGCAACATAATTTGCTTCCGTCATTGAGAGTGCAAAAACACTCTCCAATTTTGAAACCCAACTGATAGTTGTTCCACCTACAATAAACACATGCCCTATGGTGCTCCTCCTGTTATCTCTATCACTTGCCATATATGCATAAACATATCCCTGTAGGGCAATGTTTGAACCACTAAAGCATAATTATTGATATGTAGTACCTCTCAAATACTTGAGAATCCACTTCACTGCCATCCAATTTTCTTTTCTTGGATTTTTCATGTACCTGCTTACAACTCCCAGTACATGTGTAATATCAGGCCTTGTGTAGACCATTGCATACATTAAGCTTCCAACTGCTGATGCATATGGAACTTTAGACATATAATCCATCTCTTCCTGGGTCTTGGGACACATCTCCTTACTTATTTTGAAATGTTTATCCAAAGGTGTAGTAACTGGTTTTGCATTCTGGATATTAAATATTTTCAACACCTTTTGTATGTACTCACACTGAGATAATGTTAATTTGCAATTTTTCATGTCGCTATTTATTCTCATACCAGGGATTTGTTTTGCAGCACCCAAATCCTTCATTGTAAATGAATTTGCCAATTTTCCTTTGAGCAGATTTATTTCCTTCATGTTAGACCCTGCAACAATCATGTCGGCTACATACAATAACAATATAAGGTAGTTGTCATCATTTTATCGTTTGAGATAAAAACAATGATCAGAGTGACATCTAGTATAACCTTGTTCAAACATAAACCTGTCAAATTTAGATACCACTACCTTGGAGCCCATTTTAAGCCATACAAGCTCTTCTTCAATCTGCACACTAGGTTTCCCTTCCCTTTGACCTCATATCCTTGTGGCTATTGCATATAGATCTCTTCCTCCAAATCTCCATGGAGAAAGGCGGTCTTTACATCTAACTGCTCAAGATGCAAATCTTTTGGTGCTACTAGACTTAAAATAGTTCTGATTAAAGTCATTTAAACAACAGGAGAAAATATATCATCAAAGTTTATTCCTTTTTTCTATGCAAATCCCTTCACCACAAGTCTATATTATACCTTTTTCTACCTCCATCTTCTTCCTTCAACCTGTAAACCCATTTATTCTACAATTTTGTTTTACCTGCAGGCAACCTAACTAAGTCCCAAGTCTGGTTATGTACCAAGGAGTTCATCTCTTCTTTCATGGCTAGCTCCCACTTCTTCGTGGTTTCTACTTACACTGTTTTTTCATAACATTCTGGTTCACTAGAATCAGTCAACAATAAATAATATAATGAAGGAGAGTATCGTTCAGGGGGTCTACTTATCCTGGTAGATCTTCTAACACCACTTTCAGGTGTTTTAGGTGATTGTTGTTGTTGTTATGGCTGCTGATCATTATGATTTTCAAGCACCTTTACTTTTTCTGTGATCTCATCAAGCACTGTGTTTTCTCTGTTTTTTTTTCTTGTTTCTTTTCTTGCATCTAATCATTATACAAAACCTTTTCATTGAATATTACATCTCTTCTCCTAATGATTTTGTGATTTTCATAACCATATAAGTGATAACCAAAATCATTATCACCATATCCAATAAAGGTACATTTCTTTGATTTTGCCTCAAGCTATGTTCTATTTTGTTTGTTAATGTGGACAAAGGCTTCACAACCAAAAGTCTTTAAAAATGAGTAGTTAACCTTTTTACCTATCCAAGCCTCCTCTGGAATATCTCCATCAAAGGAACTTGAAGGCCTTTTGTTTATTAGATAAACAACACTATCTACAGCATCTACCCAAAATTGTAAAGGCAATCCTGCATGCAATCTCATGCACCTTGCACGCTCCATGATTGTCATGTTCATCCTTTTTGACACACCATTTTATTGTGGTGTTCCTGGATCTATCTTCTTTCTGCAAATTCCATGCTCTGAACAGTACTCATCAAACTCTTTGTTGTAATATTCATCTCCATTTTCTAATCTAAGACACTTCAACCTTTTTCCTGTCTCATTCTCAACCAAAGCTTTCCATTTCTTGAAAGTATCAAATACATCATATTTATTTCGAATACAATAAATTCAGGTTTTCTTGGTTGCATCATCAATAAAATTAACATAATAGCGAGAGCCACCGAGAGATGATACCTGAGAAATTGCCCATACATTTGTATGCACAAACTCTATTTTTTCATTCTTCTTTTATTTCCCAACTCTCAGAAATCTAACTCTCTTATGTTTTCCATAAACACAATTCTCACAAAATTCCAAATAAACATGCTTCAAACCTGGCAAAAAATTTCTTGAGTGAAGAATCTACATCCCCTTCTAACTCATGTGCCCTAGCCTATGATGCCACAATGTTGTATTTTCTCTTGTAGAGGTAAATAATTAACGAAATTATAAATACCATTGCATAGGTACAACATTTTCTCCTTTTGCTATTACCAGGGCTCCTTTAGTGACCTTCCAGTTTTTATCTGTAAAAGTAGTTACACAACCTTCACCTCCCAACTGCCCTGTTGAAATTAGATTTTTCTTCAGATCTAGAACATGCCTTACCTCCTTCAATAGCCATTGGTTTCCATTTTGTTGTTTTATGAAAACTTTACCCATTCCAATGATTTTACAGGGTTTATCATCACCCAAATGAACCTATCCAAAATCTCCTTGAACATAATCATGAAAATGTTTCCTATCAGGTGTGGCATGGAATGAGGCCCCTGAATCTACCACCCAGACATCAATAATATTTTCTAATGAAAGAATAAAAGAATCTTGCAACACATCACCTGTCACATTCACTTCATGATTGTTTTCTTGTTGCGTGTCTCCTTCTTTTCCCTTCTGAGACTTACAATCTTTCTTCAGGTGTCCTTTCTTCTCGCATTTCAAGGACACTATCCCTGATCGAGACTTGGATCTTCCTTTCCTTGACTTACTGTGATATCTCGGGCTCTCTCCTCTTTCCATTTTTCTTCCCCTAGTCTCTGCAGTCAAAGAATTAACTGGTGTCTCACAGAGCTTTTCTGTCGCATTTCCTCACTAAGGATTGCACCAACAACTTCATCAAACTTTAAAGTACTAGATCCAGAGACTGAGTTACTAATGGCCATAACTAAAGAATTCCAACTTTTTGGTAATGAGCACAAAAATAACAGAGCCCTAACTTAATCATCAAAAGTTACCTCTACAAAACTTAACTGACTGGTAATCATATTAAATTCATTTAAATGATCAGCAACAAATCGACCTTCTGACATCTTCATATTAAATAAGCATTTCATAAAAAATACCTTATTTGAGGCCGAGGGTTTTTCATATAGTTTCACCAATGCTGACATTAAACCCTCTATTTTCATTTCCTTTGAAATATTAAAGGCTACTGACGTTGCTAGGCACAGTCATATTCTTCCAAGTGCCTTTCTGTCGAGAATACCCCATTATGTGTTTGTCATACTCATTGGCTTCTTTGTCTTTCCGCTCAATGGTAGGTACAGATCTTTCTGATATAGATCATATTCTATCTGCATCTTCCACAACTGTTAGTTTTGGATATTATAATTTTCGACCCTAAACCTACCATCTTCCACCATTGCTCCCACTCAAACTAGGAACCCTTCTTTCCTGTGAGTTTATCAGCCAAATAGACCTTCGGCTCTAATACCAGTTGTTAGAAAATTATATATTACAGAGAAATGGAACAAATAAAATATTGCAGAAATATAAACGCAGAAAACACATAAAACAAGAGAGACACAAATATACGTGATTCACCTAATTTGGGCTACGTCCACGTAGAAGCAGCCAGTCCTTCCTTTTATATTATCCAGCAAAATGAAGAAATACAACCTACAGTCGATCCACTGTAATTTCCTCTTCGCTCTCACACAATCTCCTCTCTCTTTCTCACTCAGAATACACATGTACATAGCCGCAATACAATTTCGTCATATATAGAGAGGGGTTGCCTTCTAGGGAAAAAAACCCTAAATTAAACATAACTTCTACCATTAGATCATCCGCCTAATGAACAACTCAGATTGACTACGAAATTACAATATTTTACAAGGCAATTTTACATCTATTTTTAGCTTCGGGGGCGTTGCCCCCAAACCCCCACTAGGGGGAGCTCTAAAAATCACTGCAGACCCCCCAGCGGCGAAAAAACAAGCAGCGTTGTTGCCCCATTACAAACTGGGTCCAATGCGGCGATACCTCTAAAGAATATAATTAGGCTCCACATCCAACTATGAAAACATCATTGATAGAATCCAACAATGACGCAATATGATGCATTGACATGATGTTGACAATGACATTGATTTCCAATTTCATGTTTCAAAAGGAGCATTGCAGAGTAGAATACATCCCTCATAATCTTTTTGTCATGAACCTAATTTGTTACAATTGTAATTCTAATGAGGAAATACCACCCAGATCTGATAAAGGAACACTAAGATCTCCATCAACACCATGTGGCATAGAATCTTGCTTGTGTCAATTTTTTTGTTTGATATTTCCCAGTCTCCAACCTTCTTGGACTAAACTCACATCTCTGCAATCAAAATGGTTTGCATAGTCTGCTTGTTGCTACTTTTCTTATTCCTATCGTCAACATGCTATCATTGATATTTGATTTATTGATGGGAAAAATTTATGCACTTTTCGGTAAGGAATACAGGAGGCGAGAGCGTCCCTCCTACATGCTCTTACAAGTTGGTCAACAAGAAGGTGGAAACTTCTCTTGTTCAGTAGCTGGTGCATTGCCAAGAAGTTCCACACTACATAGAAGAAGTGGGGTACACCAGGAAAAAATCTGTTTAGCCACCACATAGAAGAACACATCGCAGATAAATGGCAAGGGCTTGACTGCGTATGATGATATAGTTAGAGCTATAAGGCCAAGACAAAAGTGTCTGCGCTGAGAATGGCCCCCAACCTTATCCGCTCGATTTTGCCACCCATGGCCGTGAAGGATGTGAACATGTTGGGGGCTCTATCAACTAGAACAAGTAACATCATGTCACCCATGCTAGGAGATAGTCGTAGGAGTACCACCATGTGCCCCACCATGACTGAAAATGGAGCTTTGTGGCGGTAGTGATGACACTTCCAGTGGGTTGGTGAGTAGTGATTCTTTGGTACGTCAAAACCAAGGGGCTCATCTAGATACCAAAAGGTTCAGAGGCTTCTTGGATTTGGTTGGAGTGTAAGCATTGCTGACAACATTAGAAACCGCAATGGCAATTGTTGTCGCCCAAGCAGCTATGTCCATGTTTATAAGACTATTGGTGGCCATAATTTCTTCAGGGACTAGATCATGCAAGGCTCTAGCGGAAAGTGCCAGCATTGCAGATGAAGCGGCATCCCTGACTTCATGTGGGTTGAGAGGAGCCTGAAGGCAGTGTCCCTGTATCCTCAGAATCGGTTGCAAAAGCTCCCAAGGGAGGGGAATTCTCGCACTCTTTTCACTGCAATCATCCATCTACACACCTTTTGAGGACAAGCTATTATCAGTATCATGTCTTATAGGGTTATCATTCATATAAGCATTGTCATCATGGATAATGAATTTTCTTATTTCATCAATCAGGGCTCTTTCAGTGTTAGTTATCATAGGGCTATTATAATTCTTTGCAATTTCATCCTCCTCCTCCTCGAAATTAGAATCGAACAAGTCTTCTTGTGGTCATTTGTGGAGCTAATCATCAAATCTATGAGCACAGACACAATTCTGACCAGCCCAAAATTCGACCTTGGCCCCGGTAGGTATAAGGGAAATCTTCTGGTAGAAGAGATCAAGGGCGACTCCAACAATGGATGCCCTCTTCATGGATGTGAGGGCACCTTGAGGCTCCATGGGGGCGAAGAGCTTCTTGACATAAGGCATGGGACAAAAATCACGTTGAAGGGGATTGCGGGGGGCATGGTTGAGAGAGGGCTCAGCTAGGTCGAGAATGTGGACAAGCAGAGGCTTTCCACGTATACTCTTGATTTCACTGGTGTAGAGAACTAGTAGGATGACCTCGAATCTAGAAAGGGGATCATGGAGGGAGTGTATATCGAATACAAGATGGGAGAAATAGATTCTGACAATGAGGTGAATATACCTAAGAATGGCGAGTTGCAAGTCGTTGTTGGAGGAGAGAAAGGTGTTGTAGAGACAACGACAGAGGTGGTCGGAGGCAGAACCAGAGGAGGTGGGGGGAGTGCATAGGAGACGATGTACATGACCTCCTGACTGTCGAGGAGGCCTTTGGCAGGCCTTTCAGATTCCTTGAGCGACTTTGTTGATTGCTAGAGCTTCCTCTACAATTGACTCTCTCGACTCCATTATCGGTCGTCCCAACTCCTTGCATGGGATGATGGTGTCCATAGAGATGTTAGGGGGTGGAGCGAGCTTTGGGTCAGGAATGGGAGAGGGATCGTCATCCTCGCAGGGTGGTGTAGGGAATGCAATGTAGGTTGGGTGGGAAGGAATTTCCAAAGCTCGAATTGATTGTGGGTGCAGGTCCTCAAATCTTTATTCCATAAACAAAGGAAGGATAATGAATAAATCTGGGAACTTCGACCCTTGAAACCCTGGTCGCCATGGAGTCATAACCCACTCTGATACCATTGATCCAAATCTTGGGGGGCTCCAATATCTGAGAAATTGCGGGGAGCGGGAAAAGAACAAAAGTAAACCTAAACCAGAAAATAAATCAGGAACTAACTTTTATTAGATCAACAAATGATTATTGCAACTACATTGTGTTGGATGATCTGCCCTCTTACAAAAAGAAGCTCGTTATTTATAACCTTTTTTAGTTACATTACCATGGGTAAATACCCTGGGCGGATTTCCATTCGGATCACCCCATCCCCCTCCACCACTCTTCCCCCTCGTTACATCCCTACAACCACTCCCACTTCTTCTAAACCCTCTATATACCCTCACTCCCTCGCTACTAACCTACAACTCACCTCCAATAAACCGCTCCCCCTACCCTTCCAATTACATCTTCCTCTCTTTTACCCTCACCCTACCTCTCATTCCATACCCACACCTTTCTTACTCATTCCTACTCTTTACCCCACTTCCTTCCACTGATTTCCCCACTCCA
This sequence comes from Pinus tabuliformis, assembly GCA_031772625.1. Taxonomy (NCBI): domain Eukaryota; kingdom Viridiplantae; phylum Streptophyta; class Pinopsida; order Pinales; family Pinaceae; genus Pinus; species Pinus tabuliformis. The sequence goes on from CM062809.1 coordinate 367,243,707, forward strand.
TCCATCCCTCCCCGTAACCACTACTACTCCCTCTTGCACTACATCTATCCTTGCCCCCTTACTCACTCCCCCGACTCATTTCCCATCCTACATCCACCACCACCACCACTGCCACGCTCGACTCCCTAAAAACCTATCCCCCACTCCCAACTCCCTCCCTCACTACCCCCTCCCTCACTACCGTTCTTTCACAACCCCATCCCAAATATTCCTCTCCTCCTCTCCCACCCTCCTTTGCTTCCCACTAAAAAAACAGACATAAATACTAAAAAACTACTTACATATAAAGACTAAAAAAATAAATTACTATAAAGATAAATAAAATAATAAAGACTATAGAATTTTTTTTAAAAAGACATTAAAACCATACCCCATACATTTTTAAAAATGATAATATTGGACAAAATACTCATATGCATATAAATAAACATTAAAAAAATTCAAACTTATAGCCATGAGAATAAATATAAAAAATAATACACTCATACACAAATAAAAATTCAAATAATTAAATAAATAAACATTATTATTATTATTTTATATATATAAACATATTTATATAAATATAAATAAATAAATACATAAAATAATATCATATAAATCTAAACTTTTTTTTAATAGGGAATATAAAACAAAAACACATTAATAATAATCAACATTCAATTATACATTGGAAAAACTTATTTATCACTTAATATCATTTGCAATATTTATCATAAATTGTAGGATAATATTAAAGTAAAATTTCCTAGCTGAAAAATAATAAAAATTCCCAAATAATTTTGATAAACTTTTGTCTAAATTTTTGAAAAATCTAGGATCATCTATTTTTCCTAAAATAAATTATTTAAACACTCTCACAATCACATTTTTTTTGATAAATTTCTGACAAGATTCTTAAAAAAAAAATTCATATTCTAAGAAAAATTGTAACCCCTTACAAAACTAAAAATTAAATTAAATTAAATTAACAATTTAATAAAATTAAATTAACACATATAAAATAAAACATCTTAATAAATATTGAATCATTACATCTTAATAAATACTGAATCATTACTTCAACATAGCACATCATAATAAATTCTAATAATTACCTAAATTTCACAGAAGTATTGTATAAAAGGTTCGAATGATTTTTTTTCAAAAACCTCACTTATATATAAAGTGCGCTAAAGAAATATATATTTCTAATATAAATACCTAAATTATTTTTAATTGATATCAAAATTTTCTATCAGAAAATTTAGTGAGATAAGATCTATATCATCTTAGTGATTGTAAGTGTTGATTAAGACTGACATCGAACACGGCCTATTGTCTGTGAAGCCAAGAGGACTATTAACAAAACTATCAATTATCCACTCATTCTTCGTTGAGACTTCATCTTTCGCATCATTATTTTGTTATTGGTAGGGAGCACTTGTTTAAAATTATCTGACTGATTAAAGATTAATAAAATAAGGATATGTATTTAGTGTAATTTTTTGGATTTTCAGAGTTTGAATTTTGGTGGAAAAATTTAAGGTAAAATTTTGATTTGGGTTATTTAAACTAGTTTTTTTATTGTATATATGGATTCAACACTCTGGAAAACCTCTCAAACACTTAGATTACACAAAATTACCCATCAAAACCTAGTATGATATGAGATGTCTGCAATAAAAAGTTATGGTGAACTTCATGTGGCTATTGTGTAGGAGATCTATCGATCAAGATGAAAATCTATTTGGTCTGTACGTTACTTGTAACGACTCCCAATGTTGAAGACAACGTGCCTTAATTGGGGACGTCCCGAGAAATATTGTGCTAAATAGATTTCTATCCTCATGCCCCCCAAATAAAAAAATGCCTAGAATTCAAATTTATGGTTAGTTAACAACCAAAGAATGTCGCATTAACTCCCCTTTTTCGTACCTTCCCAAATCTCACACCAACATTCCCTTAAGTCGTCCTCGAGAGGACTCTAGATCCAAGATCAAATCCAATGGGGTAGAGAGTTCCTTTGCAAAGATACTGGGAAATTCAAGATTACTCCCACCCTGGATAAGAAATCCCCTAGAGACTCAGAATTGGGGGCCCACACTGTGTCATGCACAACTCACTGAACACCAACAACATCTTAGCCAACATAAGTTGCAGCTCAACCTACAACATCCACAACGTTGTTTAATATTGTCGCGAAGATTTTGATTTGCTCTTACTCCACTGTAACCATACTTTCTGAATACCACCTTATCAGTAAATCTCCTTACCAGAATGGGGCATTTAAGCTTCTTTGTTGCCTTCTTAATGCCATTTAGCAAAAAAACACAATGTTGTTTATCTTCCAAAACATGGGATATCTCTTTTCCTCCTCCACTTTGTCCTTGTATGACCTCTGATCCCTATCATCCCTATCAAAGGTTTTCTAAATATCTTCGCAAAATATATGCATATTAACGCCAAAAGTTTGTTTCTCCTAAACTGAACTTTCCAATAGATAATTACAGCCTTTGCTATTCCTTTATGAATAAGATTTCTAAAAGAAAAGATATGGTCTCTATCTACCTTGATTATAAAAAAAAACATATTGAGTTCTTACCAGATTTAGCTTTACTCGTGTCCTTCACCATTAGAAAGATAAACATAATAGCTGTAATTAGTAAGTGACATAATCTGGATAATTTATAAATGCTGCATACGAAATATTTCAGACCTTACAATTTGAGAAAAAACTCACTAATCTATTCGGAAAAGCTCCTTTCTCTATTCGAAAAGTATAATAGTTGATTTAGTTTTTATAATTTCAGTGCATACAAATATTTAATAAATTATCAATTCTTTCCAAATGCCAATGGAAAATATTTTCCAATTAATGAACTGGGTGAGTCGGATCGAGTAAAAGAATTGAACCGTCCAAGTTAGAAGGTTGGAAATGCTTCTTTTATTTATTTTTAAATGTATGCTACTTAAAAAAATAATTAAAAAACTTGAATTAACAAAATAATAGAGTTAATATCTTGTTCTTTTTCAATCTAATAATTATTATTTTGGATCTTTAATAAAGACCACTTCCAAAATAATATCCTTCATCAACCTTTTAACATCACGGATAGTTTTTTTAAGAGTCAATAAAATTTGTTTCTAAATATATTGTTTATTGTAAATTTTTTCATCGTATTTTTATAATTGGATAAAATATAATATTTTATTTTTTTAATATAATATATTTAATTTATTGGGACTTTTATATATATATATATATATTAAATTTGAGTTACTTTAAAATTAAAAAAGATTCTGCATCAATCAATTAAACTAGTATAGATCTATTTTAATTATAGATGTATCAATCAATTAAATTGGTATAGATTTACTAAAAACACAGAGGGATCAAACCTCATTATATGAATTTTTTTTTTTAATGTGAAAGTTGAAAAAGATTTATATATTAAAAGATTTAATATCTTTTAGTGTTTGATAAATCCGTGATTTCAATGGATCTACAGTGGCTTTTTGTCTCTATATATCATGTATAATTTTAGTTGTTTAAATTATAGTTTTTAATAATTTATATTAATAATTTGCTCACAGAGGTTTGGTCTTGTGGCCAGCGGACGATCTGCTAAGTCATCTGTGCCGTTGTGCAGGTCACGAGTTCGAGTCTCGTCTTAACCGAGGGTTGTTCTTGCGGGCTGGGTGGTTCCTCCTAGAGGTTATAGTGGCAGTCAGTGGGATTCGACCGATCTACTAAGCCGTCTGTGCCGCTGTGCAGGTCACGAGTTCGAGTCTCATCTTAACCGAGGGTCGTTCTTGCAAGTTGGGCGGTTCCTCCTGGAGGTTATAGTGGCAGTCGGTGGGATTCGACCTCGTGTGTCATGCCCCCAGGCCGGCAGTAGTCTTTCAACCGCTCTTGGCGAGGTGCGGCACCACTGAACACTTTCTTTTCACTAGTACTTATGTTCATGGACTACGCCTAACCACTTGTCCTACTTAGTTTGTGTTTCTCAACCAAGTAATTATTATGTTTCCTTTATACCAATGAACACCCATACACATTCATTATCAACAACAATTATAAATGAAGAACACAATTGCACAGTATAAAGGGAGGGGCAACTCCCTGAACAATGAGTTTGCCCGAATATAATATATTATACAATCTTTCAATGTTACAAAGCTTTACAAGTATACTTGGGAAATACCAAGTTTCATACTTAGCCAAAATTACAACTTCTCACACCTTCGTGTGATAACCAAAGTCCTTTGCCCAAGTTGGGCGGGCGCGCCCTCACACGAGTTGCCTACCGTACTTCACAACCAAACCTTGTGCACGATGGGCGGGCGACTCCACCAAGTCACTAAGACACCCTCGTTTCTCCTTCACATGGCTTCACCAAAGCTTCACCATTTTATGTTTGCACGCGCCAGGCAACTTCACCAAGTCTCCACCCGTGCTCCTTGTTCACACGTCGGGCACTCCCACGCGCACTCTCACCCAAGATCGAGAACCTGTGCATTTTATCACGTGCGACCTTTGCCCAAGGTTGGGCGCATTACCTTGCTGCACCTTCCCTTATTTCTGCGATCTCACTCCTTAACTGCGCACTTCTCCTTTGCTCGAGTTGATGACCGAGAGTTCGATGCTCCAAATTCCACCATCAACGCATCAATATATACGCTCTCACACATGGTTAACCACCTCTCGACCGACCTGCATAATATGTCAAACCAACACCTTCGTTTATGTCAAACCAACACCTTCGTTTGTCTTTGCGGTTGGTCGGCCCATCAACCAACGCTTCGCCTAACAATCCTTCCACTGTCGGCTTATCAAGTGAACGCCCACGCTATCCACCGTATAAACATAAGACTTTCTCCTCACTTGTACGCACGCACGCTCCAAGTGTTCGCTCGGTCATTTTTGTTAGCTCGCATGCTCGGTTGTTGAACCAATTCGTCGCCAAGCCTTCGCACTTCACGTTTCGGTTATGCCAAGGACCGCAGGTCCTTACATCCTCCTCCACTTGAAGTCGTTGTCATCCTCGACAACATCCCATCCTGGTATCCATTCACTAAGATCAAGATTTACATATCCGAACTGTCTTATCCATGATATCAACTCCTCCACATACTGCAAACATCCCTGCAACATATGTAGAACCACATCTCCATCATGTGTCGTCCTCCCGTGTAGTCTGCCTGCCAAGATACTCCCCTGATTCTGTCATCTATCTGCACATTGGTACCCCTCATGACTCAAGCTAGTTGGGTAGCTAATCCAACCATACACCCAACCCACAAGAATGCACATCCTTATGCCATCATCAGTCTTTCCCTGACTTCTGCTACATCTCGGACTCATCAAAGTCTGCTCTCAATCCCATGCTCAAGTCCATGGAAACTCCATCCCATCTGCAACATGATCGGTCCATGGTCTTGTTGTACAAGGAGTGTACAACCTCTCCATCGGATCATACAAAACACCTTCATGTCACATCAGCATTTGCACAACATCTCTGCCTCGGCATTCCATAGAATGTCCATGAATGACACCTCCTATACATGCTCCTGCATCATGTCCCTGCATGCTCATGCTTCATGTCTCCAACCTGATGTCCATGACTCTAGTTGTCCATGATGCCCAACCAAGTGGCCTCATCCCAACATCTGATCATCTGCATCCAAGTTTGCAAATCTATCATAAAGAAGCCTCCTTCAAGGCCCCTTGTCAAGGTGGTGCAACCCCTTCCCATCAAGGTCCCTGCACCAACCCATCTCCAAGGTTGTCTATAGAGAAAGGAGGGCCAGGAAGTTTCCTCCCTGACTCTCATCCACCCATGTATCAGATTGATATTGTGTCCTCAAATACCTATGCATAGCCTCAACCTCCTCACATGTGCACCCAAGCTTACCTAGCTTGTCCTTTGTCAACTGAAAGTCATATATGCCCATAGCATACCTGCAAAAGTCCACTATACCAGCCGGATCTCTACCTACGTAATCTTATCCAACCACTGCTTCTGAAGTAGTACTCAGACTCCCTTCATTTGCAACTCCATTATGAAGATCATCATCAGAAGATGTCTCTGTCAAGTGCTTCCTGATTCGTGAGATTGTCCTCTCACTTCCTTCCTTCTTCCTCACTCTTGCAACGAAGTCAATCACCTTCCCTTCCTTCGTTGTTTGAGTCATACTCCCAAGTCCTCTTTGCTCCACATCCTCATGCTTCACATTCAGATCTTTGGGATACAAATTCATAGAATTCATCCTTGGTCTATACCCCAAGCAACTCCTTCTATTCATCGGAACCAACATAGTTCTTCCTCCAGTTGTGATCAAGAGAATGTCCCGGTCCACCATTGGTATGGCTTGTGCAAGCTTCATGAAATCTTGCCCCAACACCATAGAATGATCATCCATGTCTATGATCCTCAAGTCCAACATTCCAAACCACGAGCCCACTCTCACCTGAGTGTTCTCCATTACACTAGTAACAACCTTCATGGTAGAGTTGACTTCTTTGAAAGCACTCCACTCCCTCTCCATTTCAGCTTTCTTCCCAAAAGACTTTGTTGCCTTCCTACTCAAGAAGCTATGAGTAGCCCCCGTATCCACCAAAGCTGCAAATCTCTTGCCTTTCATGGTCACCTGCACAAAACTCAGCTTCAAGGCATCACCTCCTTCTGTCGGATTTATCTTGTGTCTCACATCAGCAACCTTCTTCAAAAACTCAGCCTCAGAAGTGTCCATTGGCTTGTGCTCCAATTTGACATTCCTCCTAAGGTACTTCACTTCCTTGCTTGGCTCTTCTAAGCAATTTGATCCTGGCTCAGCTTGACTTCCTTCAAGCTTGTCCTCCATCGCATCCTGCTTAAGTGCACCAACCAAGTTCCCATTGACTACCCTCATGGAACCCATTGACTACCCTCATGGAACTAAGCTTTCGAACATCCTCTGGATTGTCTCAGTAGTGAGTCCCTAGCCTGTCAATGTAGTTGAGCTCATCTTACTCAATTACAACAACCTTCTTATCAAGAAGTTTCTTCTTCATTTCGTCCTCAAGTTGCTTGATTTCGGTCTCCACCATGGCACTTTCCTTCCTCAACCGGGCTCTTTCATCTAAGAGCTCTTGAAGATCAAGTCCATTTTGTTGGATCTCCTTGTCAAGTTCCCTGAGTTCACCATCCATTGTACTTCCACATTGAAACTTGAGTTCTTCAAGTTCTTCCCTTAGCTTCGAACAACTTTCCCGAATCTTCATATTCTCAGCCTTCATCGAAACCCAGTCAGAACTCCATTTCCTCATCTGTTCCAACACTTTGTACCGGAAGACTTCACCTGCATTATGGCTAGATTCACCTATCGTAGGTTCATCCACCATCTTTGCCATTTCAGCCTTCTCCACATTCACCAGCTTCACCAAGTTCCTGCAAACCGAACCAGTTCTTGTTCCACTTGTATGTGAAACCAACTTCCTTCACCTGCAAGTACCTGCTTCATTGTCACCAACTTCCAAGTGTATACACACCTGCTTCCCCAGCTTCCTGCAAGACTTCTCCAAGTCTTCAGATTAGCTCTGATACCAACTGTCATGCCCCCAGGCCGGCGGTAGTCTTTCAACCGCTCTTGGCGAGGTGCGGCACCACCGAACACTTTTTTTTCACCAATACTTATGTTCATGGACTACGCCTAACCACTTGTCCTACTTAGTTTGTGTTTCTCAACCAAGTAATTATTATGTTTCCTTTATACCAATGAACACCCATACACATTCATTATCAACAACAATTATAAACGAAGAACACAATTGCATAGTATAAAGGGAGGGGAAACTCCCTGAACAATGAGTCTGCCCGAATACAATATATTATACAATCTTTCAATGTTACAAAGCTTTACAAGTATACTTGGGAAACACCAAGTTTCATACTTAGCCAAAATTACAACTTCTCACACCTCCGTGTGATAACCAAAGTCCTTTGCCCAAGTTGGGCGGGCGCGCCCTCACACGAGTAGCTAGCCGCAGGCTACTCCATGCATGAAGGTATGGGTTCGTCGTGCTATGGAGAAGGAGAAAATGATGAGCTCCCTATGGTTCGGTCGTTTGAACAGGTGTAGCAAGCCGCAGGCTACTCCATGCATGAAGGTATGGGTTCGTCGTGCTATGTGGTCTAACCTCCTCTTTTCAGCCATGCATGGTTCTTACTAGGCCTGCGACACTCCCCGTTAAATACTGTTTCTTGCTACCCATTGCATTTTTCTCTTCCTCTGGCCCTTCGGCTAGAGGTGCGACCGCCTACACAGTCTACCGATTATACATTTTCCTGCATGCTCTTGTTCTACTGAAAATCATGCTAAGATCCTTGCTGCATAGATTAAAAGCATCTTTCTACTTCTATAGCCCCTGCACAGACCTTCGTTTCCGCATTGGGAGGTGCTGGTGTATAATTCATGTCTACTGTTGTTGTTTTCACTGCAACAGCCAGTCAGAGGCATAGATCTATCAGTTTATTGTCTCAGGTAGTCTATAGTATTGGCTTGAGAATTGCTGAACCCGAACTCTAGTTCGAATCCCTTAGGCTCTCTTCTCTCGGTAAGGGCCCATTGCCGGAATCCTTGACCGGTATGTCACTGGTTTTTCTTTTCAAATGTGATTTTCCGACTACTGATGTGGTTCATTAATTCTTCGCCTGCAATTCTGCTATCCTTCACTGCACTGAAAGTTCTCGATACTAGGCAACATGACATATTGACGGTGGTATCGGCTCTTTGCTGCCAGCTTCTTAATTCAAACCGATCTTAGGATATCTGCCTCCTGTCCTTGTAGCTTCCTTTCTGGGGCTGGGGTACTTTCGCATAGGAATTTCATTAAATTCAGACATGGTCGACCTGACAAAATCTATGGGAATCCTCCTGGTGGCTCGTTCCCCTATAAGCTCTTCTATCTAGTGATATTGTCATCCAGGTTTATTTCGGGAACGTTAGTACCTCTTGTCAGGCTTTTTCATAAAATTCTATCTGTTTCACTAATGTCGATTGACAGTGACTCGCCGGCCACGAGGGCTCTTTTTTCGGCTGCCATTGAGGCTGAGGATGCACGTGAATCCTCCATTCAAAATCCAAAATGGCATGCCACGGTGGATGAGATGCTTCTCCCTTCTTGTCAGGCTATTTCTCCTCCCTTTTGCCTGGATTTGGAAGCGGACAAAAAAGATCCTGTCTCCCCCAAATTTAGCACAGACCATGAAAAGAGGAACCGCCTAAAGAAAGCAAGGAATCCGGTCAAAACTATCCCACCTTCAAAGGTTGTTTCTGTCTCCAGTGTGACGTTGTTTGATCGTATTGAAAGCCTACAGAAGCTCGCGCTCGTCGGTAAGTGGCACTTTCCGGAGATGTCCGAGAATGAAATGAGAACATGGCTTTCTTCAAAGTGGCGCCCCCTGATTGGTTATACTCCAGTCATTTCTAGGTTGATGAAAGACTGGTTTTCCTTTCAATTCTTAAAGATAGCAGACCTAGAAATGGTCCTTAACAAACCGTGGGTCGTTGGCCGGAGCTTTTTGTTTCTATCTCCATGGTATGTGGGCTTCAACCCCCTCAAAAACACCCCATCTCATTGCATGATTTGGGTAAAGCTACCCAATTTACCGCTGGAATTATGGTCTATTGAAACTCTTATGGTGATTGGAAATTCAGTGGGTAAATTTATTTATGTCGACCCTGGGGTCAGGGGGGAGAAAGATAAAAGGATAGCGTGGGTGCTGATCGAAAAACCCTACAAAGGTGGATATCCGGAACATATTCAGATCAATTGGGAAGGCTCCACAATATGCCAACGACTTGACTATTGGGGTATACCCTTCCGGTGCTCTCTTTGCCACCGCACAGGTCATCTCATAAGCAATTGCAGGTATCATCTCAAGCGGAAATCCAAGCGTGCTTCTCGCCTTAGAGGAAGAATCAATGCAATAGAATCTTTGTCCGATGATGCTGATGCCCTTCTCTTTCATCAGCCTTCCCAGGCTAAACCCTCTTCACACTCCCATTCTCAAGACCGTTCTCAAGATCTGCCCACTCCGGTATTGGAATGCTCTCCCATTTCGGAGCCTATTGATGATAATCCGGTGCCCTCACCTTCTCCTATGGATAAAGCCGAGTTTGTGGTTGGAACGCACCCCATAGTGATTAGCTCATCATCCCCCCCATCGGCCACGGCATCCGCTCGTCCATCCAGAGGCAAGGAACCCATGCCTGCCCCGACGCCTGCAAATTCCCCTTCAGAATCTCCGATTAATAAATCGGACAGTGACATTGATTTCCTCTTGCACAAGAACCCTTCAATCCTCGAGCCTCTAACCATCCATAAACCCTCTTTCCCCTCCATCAGCCCCAATTCAGCCAAGAATATAACTGTCCGGAAAAAGAAGAAAGGGGACTCTCGCCATTTCAGGGGCAGGACTATTGCTTCAGACTATGGCATCACTAACCTTTCACTTGTGGAAGTTCCAATATCTGACTCTCCTGCACCTCAGCCTCTTAGAGCATGTATGGCTGGACAGCCATCCAAATGACTTTTCTGACTTCTCTGAACATCCGGGGATTGGGTGCCGCCCCTAAATTCCAGGCACTAAAGGAGATATTCGTATCAGCCCACTCTCAAATCATTTTTATCCAGGAAACTATGCACTCAAGCAAAGCTTCCATAGCTTTCTTCCGAAGAATGTTTCCAACTTGGTATATCGTTGCTTCAGACGCTGATGGACTGTCGGGAGGACTGGCAGTCATGTGGGATCCGACTCGGGTCAAGGCAAAAGCCTATAAGTGTTGTGCGGGCATCCTTCTTTCTGCTTTGGTCAGGGGCCGGGCCAAGATCTTAAATATTCTAAACATCTATGCACCGTATAGGAACAAATCATCCTTTTGGGATCTGTTGTTTGCATCGGAGATCCTAGATATCCAATCTCTTTTGATAGCTGGGGATTTTAATATTGCTTTGAACTCTAACGAGCGTTGGGGAAACTGCAAGAAATCTGATCCTTTTGCTGATAGGCTTCGTGCGGAATTCCTCAATAGGAACCTGGTCGATGTTATCCCTCAAAAGATGGCTCCGACATGGAACAATTGCAGAACCGGCTCGGGGTACATTGCCAAACGTCTTGATCGTTTTATTATCAATGCCTGTATAATTGAGCAATGGGGAATGCCGGTCGCATGCACAGGTTATGATTATACGTCTGATCACCGCCCCATCTTCCTTGAATGGAGGAATTTGGAACGTAAACTGGGATACTCGTTCAAATTTAACAGGATCTATCTCAAAGATGAGTCATTCAACGCTCTTATCACTTCAAAATGGGAGGAATTAAAACAGCTGGAGCGGTCATCCTTCTCAACCTTTCGTGATAAGATCCAATCGCTGAGAGTAACGGCTAAGGATTGGCTAATTAAAAAGAAGAGAATGGATAACAAGGCGCTTGAAGACATAAAGAAAGAATTGAGGGTTTTAACGGACTCGGCCCCCTTTGAGTCTTTGTCATTCGATCAAAAAATCCATTTTAGATCCCTCGAGAAGATGAAACAGGCGTTGCTGCTCAAAGAAGAATCATCGTGGAGGCTCAAAAGTAGAGCGCTTTGGCTCAAGGAGGGTGATCGTAACACAAGATTTTTTCACAATTTTGCAAACGCGCGGAGGATAAGGAACTCGATATGGAGGATCAAGGATGAAAATGGAACCTTCGTTCATTCCCAACACGATATCGAGATGGAGGCATCCAAGTTTTTCCAGAAGCATTATAAGAGGCGCCCTAACGAGATTAATGATGTATTCTGGTTGGTGGAACAGGTTCCTGTAATGTTTGATGAAGCTGCCAATACAGACTTTCTAAAGGCCATCACGGAGGAGGAACTTCAGGATGTCATAAAAAAGTTTCAGAGGGACAAAAGCCCCGGGCCAGATGGATGGCCGATCGAATTCTTTTTGCATTTCTATGACTTGTTCAAAGCCGATTTGCTGAGCATGGTTGATGCGTCCCGTATGTCGGGGAATATCAATAGCGCCCTCACTGCAACTTTTATAGCACTTATCCCTAAAAAGGAGCAGACCGACTCTTTTGCTGACTTCAGGCCAATAGCATTATGCAATATCCTCTTCAAAATCATTTCAAAGATTATTGCTGAAAGATTGAAGCCGATCCTAAATTCCTTCATTTCCAAGGATCAACATGCGTTTTTAAAACACAGAAATATCCTGGATGCTGTCGCCTCGACTCAAGAGTGTCTGTTTTCTGTTATATCAAAGAATCTTGATGCTGCTATTCTAAAGATTGATTTGGAAAAGGCGTATGACTGTGTGGATTGGGGTTTCCTCCGCATCCTCCTTGCAAAAATTGGTCTGGGGTCTCAAGGAATTAATTGGGTGATGGCCTGCGTTGAGAACGTTCAATACTCAGTAATCATAAATGGTCTCCCAGCAGCTCCCTTTAAGGCGGAAAGAGGACTTCGACAAGGATGTCCTCTCTCTCCTCTTCTTTTTATCCTAGTCATGAGCACTCTCAGCTCGCAGATCAACACAGCTGCTACAGAGCATCGTTATGCCCCGATTAAGATCTGCAAGAACATCTTTCTTTCACACAATCTGTTTGTCGACGACATTCTTACTTTTGCTATGCTATGCAAATCCAGTTGGTTATGTCTCTCAGGCATCTTTCAGAAATTCCAATCTGCAACGGGCTTGGTCATTAACAGAGCCAAATCCACTTTATATCATAGTGGCTCAAATCTGGAACTTGCGCAATGGATTGCTGATCTATTTGGTGTCAATTTGGCATCAATCAATGACGGATTCAAATACTTGGGCTTCTTCCTTAAGCCAAAGGCATACCGAAATCAGGATTGGGCATGGATGATCGACCGTTTTTACAGGAAGATTTCAAGATGGGAGATGCGATTTTTATCCCTTGGAGGTAGATTAATTCTCGTTCAATCTGTTCTTTCCCAGCTTGCGGTCTATTGGGCTCATCTCTTTTATTTGCCTGCTGCTATTGTAAGGAAAATGGTCTCTTTATCAGCAAATTTTCTTTGGGGAGGGCGTTCTCATCATTCTAAGATCCACCTGGCAAAGATGGATATCATTTCCAGGCCCAAACGGTCAGGCGGTTGGGGTCTTCTTCATATGCGTTCATTTGGCAGGGCACTTCTCTGCAATTCTCTTCACAGGGGCGTCTTTGGTAACGGCATATGGAGTGCCATCATCAATCAAAAATACTTGAAAGGCAGGTCTTTGGTTTATTGGTACAGGAATAAGATTCTTGGTTCAAAGAGAGGATCTGCTATTTGGCTGGGATTCAAAAAGGTACAGGACCTTTTCTTCGATTTTCTTAAGTGGCGCTTTTCCTCTGGCTCCAATATCATTATAGGTGTAGATGCAACTGTTTATGGTCTGGAAACAAAGCTCTCCCCTGATTTGATATCATTTCTACACACACGGGGTTTGTTCACTTGGGATAAATTAATTCTGTCATGGTCATCCTCCTCGCCGATCTGGAAGAGTGCTCAGGATCTTGGTCTACCTCCTTTGCTGCAACAGTCTTGGGAACTGGCGAAAAAGTTCTTTGAAGACAAAGGCATCATTCAGACAGGTGATATCGATGAACTGATTTGGTCCAAGCCGAATTCAACACAGCCAGTACGTGTACAAGATTTATATGGTGTTGCCTCGTCTTATCAACAGCTGCGGCCATCTCCAATCTTCCCTTACAAATTTTGGAAAGCTCATTGCCCGCTTAAGGCAATTTTATTCTCTTGGCTGCTTTTTTCAAATAGGAACCTTTCATGGGAGGTCCTTCAGCGAAAGGGATGGTCGGGCCCAAGCAGATGTGTTATGTGTCGACAAGCGCCGGAAACAAATGCCCACATGTTTTTCCACTGCCCAGCAACAGCCCAAATCTGGTATGAACTTTCATTATCTCATGGTTTTGCTCAGCAGGTTTTTGCTTCTGTGCAGGAGGGATTCAAATGGTGGTCAGCTCAAAGCCCAGATTTACGATCTTTATTCATCATTACCTGTTGGTGTCTCTGGAAGTGGAGGAACGCCTGCATCTTCCAGGACTCCAAGGATCCCATTCTCTCTTCTCTCATTTACATATCTGCGATGCTCAATCCAGCATGATGTTTTTCTTTTTATGATGATCAGCAAATGGTTTTGCTTGGCCTTTGCTTATATCTTTGGTTTTTTCAGGATATGTCTTGTTATATTGGGTTTTCTCATGGACTTATCTAGGCTCCAGGCCTGTTAATATCTACTGAATGCTCAGAACTGCCGGCCATCTGCCTGCCGACATGCTTTTGGCTCTTATGTATCTGCTTTATATTTCCTTAATATAAAATATGATGATTTTCACTCTGAAAAAAAAAATAACAGTTTATTTACTTTTTATAATGCAAAAAATTACCCAAGAAAGTATTCGTTTCATATGCCAACGGAATAATGAATCGGGGAGAGTCGTATGGAGTAAAGGAATTGAACAGTTGGAATTGGAAAGTTTGAAATGGTTGTTTCATTTATTTATGTATCTGTATTAAAAGAATAGATAGAAATTTTGAATTAACAAAATAATAAAAAGTTAATATCTTGTATTTTCTTTCCATCTAAATCTTAACAAAAAGACTATTTCGAAAATAACATATATTACCAACCTTTTAATCCGATGAATATTTTTTTTAAATCAATAAAATTTATTTTAACATATATATTTTATTATAATTTTTTTAATAGTGATTTTATAATATTACACTAAAAAACAAAATATATATTTTATTAGAAATTTTTTGATAGTGATTTTATAATATTATTATACTTTTAATCTAATGAATATATATTTTTTAAAATTAATAATTTTTTTAATTATATGTTTTATTATAAAAAAAAAAAAAAAATCATCGTGATATCACTAAACAAATGTCTATGCCATGAATGATTCAATCTTTTATTCATGCAATCATAACATAGAATACAGGATACAAGACGAGGAGGGGAGTCATACTTCTAACTTGAAAACACAATAGCTATTTGGTGTCTTGTATTTCCAATTTCTAAGCATGAGATCTTGCACATACACCACCAATACACTTGAGAGAAATACACAATACTTAAATACCTTTTGAGAGAAAATTTTCAAATAAAATGTGGAAGATGATTTATATTTCTGGACACTCCACTCATTGTTAAAGACTTTAAAGACTTCGCCAATTTAATGATTACAAATGAGAGCTATGAATCCATCACCTCAAATGGACAAGTGAAACATAGATATGCGAGTTTGGTCTAGCCTCTCCTCAATTGACACTTCATCATGACCTTTTTTTTTTTTGTATCCTCCTCCAGATCAGTATCTATAGATATTGAAATTCCATTTCAAATATTGGTTTACATTGATACAACATATTATATTGTAAAATAACAAGCTTTATGATTGGGAGAGTAACACTTAGAACATAATTATATCTGTATAATACAAGGTGTTTGATTATTATAATACGTGTTGAATTAAAAATTAGTTGTTAAAGAATAATATTAAAATTAGCATACATTTATCTTAAATACGGATCTAACATGAGCTGAAAGGATTAAATTTCTTTACATGTAAATTTTTTTAGAGTGCAAAATACAATGTGTAATTTTTCATTATTTAAATTGTATTCTTAAATGTTGAAAGTTAGATAGAGCATATATAAGACCAAACAAACGTTTTAACCATAAAAACGACCTATTTTCATGATAAATATATATGTTTTTTAAAATGATAAATATATACATAATTGACATCAATATATTTTACATAAAAATGTTTTTTTATTATTAATATATTTTTTCAACATTAATTAGTATTAATTTTTTTTTTTTAACAAAAACATTCTATAAATAGATATATATAAAGTTGACATACACATTTTTTTTTTTACTTCTAATTACATTCGATTATATTCATATTTTTTATTATTATAGTCTACATTTTTTTCTATTATAGTCAACATTTTTTTAAAGAAATATATAAACCAAATAAAATGAAATGAAATATATAAATTACAAGGGTTAACCCAAAATATTTAAATAAATAAATTACTAATTAACTTAAATTAATATATTACTAAAATACAAAAGAATAAATTAAACAAAATACGCAAATAATGGTTAAGAGAAAGGATAAAGTGAGTAGTTTAAATATAATAAAACTAAATATGTAGCCTCAAGCCAAAATATTTAAATAAATAAATGATTAATTAAATTAAAATAGATAAATGGAATCAGTGGATTGAGAGAAAATTAGGGAGGATAATGGAAAGATAGAAGCATATGATCAGTCAATTTATTTTAAAAAAATGAGAATAACAATGAAATTGGAAAATATTGATAAAATTGAAAGGATAAATGAGCTCGATGGTGGATAATTTGTTGTAAGGATGGCTTAAATTATAGTCATCCTCTCAATTAAAGTTTTTTGAGGGTTTCTCTTCTTCAAGGGCCTCTCTAAGGATTCTAGAATTGTAAAAAGAAATAGATGTAAGGATTTTGGTTAAATCAAAGCAAATTAGATGTTTAGTTAAAAGAATGGCCAACTATGAAAAACTTTGATATCCTAAGATAATTGGTGTCCCCAATATGTTATTTAGTGTGAGTTTTGAAAGGATGCCCACTATAGCCAATATATGATTTTCCACATGAATAGGGGATTTGGTAAACCATTGAATCCAACATAGGGTCAAACTTATCTTTGGCTCACTAAAATGTTTGTTTCAATGTTTTGTAGGGTTTAAATGATTTTAATGCTCTTTTTTAACAAGATTTTTTCTATGAGGTTAGTGGTCCCTTTTTTTAAGGGATAGAAACTTCCTTCAAAAGGAGAAGAAGAATGGGTAATTGGTTTGGGATTAGAGATGCTCTTGAATTATTTTTTATATGAAAAAAGGAATAACCATTGGATCTGAAAGCTTGGAATAAGTGAGATTGTTCAGAGGGAAGGAATTAGGGAGCATAAATTTTAAAGGATTTGGAGGTGAGGGTTTTATGAATGCCATATTTTTTGGAAGGGTGGTGGTGAGAATGGGCATGAAGATAACATTTAGTGTGGTTCCTTTTTTTGTAAATTTGATTGGTTAGGGGGCCATTAGGAAGTCGGTTGACAAGGACATCTAGGAACAAAATAGAGTTATTGGATTTGATTTCCATAGTGAATTGTATATAAGAAAAAATTATATTGAGATGGGAGAGAATTGCATCTAACGCAGGTATAGATGTTTCCAAATGAAAAAGGTATCATCGACAAACCAAACCAACATTTAGGCTTTAGATGCCAAAAGTATAGAGTTTTCACCTCAAAATTTTCCATAAAGATGTTAGCCACAACAAGAGAAAGAGTTTATGAACTCATTATTGTACCTTGAGTTTGCTCCTAAATGGTTCCTTTGTAAGAAAATAAGGTTAATGAGAGGCAAAGTTTACTCAAGTTAAGGGTTTCAGAACCAACAAGTTTAGAAATCAGACCAAGGGTTTTAAATCTTTTGCCTTGACCCTACCCCTTTACAATTATTTATATATTTCATTTTATTTGTTGGCTTGACCCTTTCTATTAATTGTTATTTAATTAATTTTTTTTAATTCTCTTTTAATTTAATTTAATTAGTCATTTATTTATTTAAATATTTTGGGTTGACCCTCTCTCTTAATAGTTATCTATATTTTATTTTACTTTATTTAATATATTGACTTGACTCTTTCTCTTAATAATTATTTACATATTTCATTTAATTGACCCTTTCTCTTAACAACTAATTATATAATTTAATATTATTATTATACTTTAACGACTATGCTCATTTTTTTAATATTATTCTTTAACAGCTAATTCCAGATTCCTCCTTCTATTAAAGGATTCACAACTCCCATTTGTCATAATTAAATTCTCAAACTCCCTGACAATGGGTGGATTGTCCACCCGAAATGTTGGATAGAATTAAACATTCTCCACATAGTTTTATCCAAAAATTTCTCTCAATATGAATAATTTTGGAAATATAAACTCTTTCACCCAAATACCTTCCTGTAAAATTATGTTAGCACAATAATAAAATTATCATCATTAATAATTTATATATGAACAATATGTAAATGGCAACAACATAAAAGAAAAGAAATAAATTCTTTATAATCAAAATAACATATAAAAATAGTAAACCTCAATGGAACATCATGAACCTCTCCTTCAACCCAGCAACTTGGTTTCCTCCCCCTAGAAGGGTAGCCTCTCATAGGACAAAAACTCTCATTTTATAGTATAGACAATAGATGTGACTTTTTGCTGGATAAGAAAAGTATATATAGGCCTTTATACCTCCTTAATAAAATGAATATGGAAACTTAGTGGTAAGAGAAGTCATGAAACTCCCATAATAATTCACCCCTAGTTGAGTCATAAAGCCAACCCACCACGCTAATCTCCTTGGAAATGAGCAGTTTTAGAAAACACGTGAAGGACACTAGTTGCAAAGAGAGAATATGAGGTAAATGATTTTAATGCCCATATACTTAATTTATCTCGGTGCACTAGTTTGCATCAAAGTCAAAGACTCCGCCCCTTTATTGGAATGATTTGTTAGACATATAATACACACAATTTCATTTTTATTTTCTAATTTTTTTAACAAATTTATCCAAATATTACTATGTGATTTAGGATGAAGAAAAATATTAATATCCAATAGATTTCCACGTAACTATTGTATAAAATAAAAAATAATGATTTTGTCTACTATTATATAAAAAAATAACATGGTATTCAACCAAAATTTGTGAAGCTCGGGCCCTCAAGCCACGGCACAAAATAAAATAATTTTTAAAATAAAAAATTAAATTAAGATGTAGATCCATACAATTTAACAAACACAAAAGATGATGCATGAATTCAAATCTTCATGGGAATATAGCCAGAGAGTCATTTTTTTTAAGCAATGTTTGACGATTCAAGATGATTTTCAAAAATATAAAATCATATAATTTTTATAAACATTTAATGGTAATATCAAAATTCCCAACGTTTCACAAAGGGACGCCACAAGCAAAAAGGTCCAGTCAAAACGGTTCCTCAACCGGCTGTCTCTGTCACAGGTCCAACTCTGGTAGAACGGATCGAGAGCCTCCAAAGGCTCGCCCTTGTGGGGAAATGGTATTTTCCGGAGCTCGATGAAACTCAGATAAGAAGTTGGGTCTCCAAATCCTGGATTCCCATTATAGGTTACACTCCTATCATCTCACGGCTAATGAAGGACTGGTTTTCCTTCCATTTCCAAAAAGAGGAAGACCTGGAATTGATTCTGAATCGGCCATGGGTTTCGGGCCGAAGTTTTCTTCCTCTCACAAGATGGTACCTTGGCTTCGATCCTCTAAAGAACACCCCCACCCACAGCATGATCTGGGTCAAACTGCCGAATCTTCCTCTGCAGCTGTGGACGCCTGAGATTCTTGCCACTATCGGAGGTGCTATTGGAAAATTCATTTACGTCGACCCCTGGGTCCGTGGTGAAAAGGACAAGAGAATTGCATGGATTCTTATAGAAAGACCATATAAAGGGGGTTATCCCGACCAAATCGAGATCTCTTGGGACGGAACAAAGATCCTCCAAAGGCTCGATTATTGGGGCATTCCGTTCCGTTGTTCTGCATGCCATCGCACCGGCCATCTAGTCAAAGATTGTCACTATCGCAGACGCAGACTCCGTCCCCTCACTCGGGTCAATGAGGAAAATGAAGGATCTCTCTCTCGCTCCGAAAAAGATGGCCCCCTGGGGGAGAATTTTTCTTTCCAATCGGCAGATTACAGATGTTCAAAAGAGGCCTCCCAGTCCAGACCAGATTCGCCAATATTCACAGGTTTTAGAAGCACTCCTATCTCGCCGGGGGCAACCGAGGCGATCCCTTCTTCTCCAAATCCCATCTCGAGGGAAGAATTTTACAGCTCCCCTGTCAATGAACAGCATGAAGAGGCTCCTGTTACTGCCCCCCCGACCATGAATGCCTCAGACTTTGTGGTCGGTTCTCATCCCATCATCATCTCCTCCTCCACGTCCCCCCCCTCTGCTACCCAAAAAGGGAAAGAAGTCCACCACTCCCCGACCCCATTCAATTCCCCATCGGACTCCCCGGTCAACACTCTTGACAGTGACATTGAACACCTTCTCAACTGCAACCCTCCTGTTTTGGAACCTTTGACAATTCATAAACCATCCTTCCCCTCTATCAGTCCCAACTCGGCCAAAAACATCACTGTCAGAAAAAAGACCCGTGGTGGGAGTCGTCACTATAAAGGCCGGGCTATATCCTCTGAATTAGGATTATCAAACCTCCCCCTTATTGATGTTCCTATCTTCGAGTCCCCTCCCCCTCAGCCCCTTAGAGCAAGCTCGGCTGGCCAGCCGTCCAAATGACCTTCCTTATCTCCTACAATATCAGGGGCCTTGGAGCCGGCCCTAAGTTCTTGGCTCTAAAGGGCACTTTCCTCTCTGCTCGGCCCTCCATCATCTTCATTCAAGAGACTATGCACCCCAGCTCGGTCTCCTTAGCTTTCTTCCGCAAGATGTTTCCTACTTGGCACATGGCCGCCACTAATGCGGATGGTCTCTCTGGAGGATTGGTTTCCATGTGGGATCCTACTTTGATCAAGGCAAAGGCATTTAAATGCTCCGCAGGCATCCTTCTCTCTGCATCTATTAGAGGGCGCCCGAATTCATTAAACTTGCTGAATATATATGCCCCTTACAGGCACAGATCCCCCTTTTGGGATTCTTTATTCTCCACAGGCATTATGGACATTAATTCGTTGCTTGTTGCTGGCGATCTCAACCTCACTTTAAGTTCAGAAGAATGCTGGGGGCATGGCCAACCAGTTGACAGATTGGCGGTCAGAATGCGGAGGGAGTTTTTTAACCGGAACCTTGTCGACATCTGCCCGGTCGTTATGACCCCCACTTGGGACAATGGCAGATTGGACTCTGCCTTCATAGCGAAAAGGATAGATCGCTTTCTTCTGCACGCCAGTGTTATCCTTCAATGGGGGATGCCACATGCTAAGACAGGCGGGGAGCTCACCTCTGACCACAAGCCCATTTTCCTTGAATGGGCACAGGCGGATCGAAGAATGGGATACTCTTTTAAATTCAACTCCATCCACCTTCAGGACGAATCCTTTAATGAATTTATAAAAAATTGCTGGGAGGACATCATCAATTCTCAAGACGCTTTCCTTCTAACATTTCGGGACAAGATCCAACTTCTAAGAGATAAAACAAAGTCATGGCAGCATTCAAAGAAGCTAAAGGATGCACAGGATCTTATCGACATCAACTCAGAAATAGACAGAATTGTTTCCTCTATTCATATCAGTGGTAGAACAATTGAAAAGGCCTCCTCCTTGTGCTCCCTCGAAAGGAAAAAACATGCTCTACTCCTTAAAGAAGAGGCCACTTGGCGGCTCAAAAGCCGTGCCATTTGGCTTAAAGACGGAGACAGGAACACCCGGTTCTTCCACAACTTCGCAAACGGTCGCAGACTCAAAAATTCCATATGGAAAATTGAAAACGACCAAGGTCAATGCTTCTCCTCTCAACATGAAATCGCAGCGGAGGCCACTCGCTTCTTCAGGCAGCAATATTCGAGACAACACAATGACCTAAACGACTCCCTCTGGGCGGTTGAACATCTTCCGACCATGTTCGACGATGAGGCCAACGATGTTTTCTTCAGGACTGTCACGGAGGAAGAACTTTCTGCAACCATTAAGTCTTTCAGCAAAGACAAGAGCCCCGGCCCTGATGGCTGGCCGATGGAATTTTTCTCCCACTTTTATGAGCTCTTTAAAAAAGATCTCCTTTGTATGGTCGATATGTCTCGTCTTTCTGGCAGCATCAACAGCGCTCTTGCTGCCACTTTTATTGCCCTAATCCCTAAGTCTGAAAGACCCTCCTCTTTTGGCGATTATAGGCCGATTTCGTTGTGCAATTCTCTATATAAGATCATCTCAAAAATAATAGCAGACAGATTGAAGAAAGTTCTCAATTCTTTTATATCCAAAGAACAGCACGCCTTCCTCAAAGACCGGCTCATAATGGATGCGGTTGCCATGGCTCAGGAGTGTCTCCACTCTATCTGCAACAAGAACATCAACGCTGCCGCTCTCAAAATTGACCTCAAAAAGGCCTTTGATTGTGTCGACTGGAGTTTTCTCAATATTCTTCTTTCTAAAATCGGCTTAAGGCCTCCGGCTATTAAATGGATTATGGCATGCGTGGAATCCGTCCAGTTCTCAGTTATTATCAATGGGGTTCCATCCACCTTCTTCCATGCCGAGAGAGGGCTCCGTCAGGGATGCCCTCTCTCCCCGCTCCTTTTTATCTTGGTTATGAACTGCCTCAGCTCGCACATCAACCATGCCGTGGACGAGGGTAGATGCAAGCCGGTCCGTATATGCAGGGACATCTCCCTCTCCCACAACTTCTTTGTCGACGACATCCTTCTCTTTGCCATGCTCTGCAAGCCATCCTGGATATTCCTCTTCTTGCTTTTCAAAAAATTCCAGGCTGCTACAGGTCTCTCGATCAATTGTGGAAAATCTGTGCTATATCATAATAACTCGGATCCTGCATTGGCCCAGTGGATCGCTGAACGTTTTGGAATCAATCTTGCCCTCTTAAAGGACGGCTTTACCTATCTGGGCTTCCGCCTCAAAGCAATGGGGTATCAATGTTTGGACTGGGCATGGCTGGTGGACCGCTTCCTCCACAAGATCTCTCGGTGGGAAATGCGTTTTCTCTCTCTTGCTGGTAGATACATTTTGATTCGGTCTGTCCTCACTCAACTCTCTGTGTATTGGTGTCACCTTTTTCTCCTCCCGATCTCTGTTATCAAACAAATGAACTCCATTGCTGCCATCTTCTTGTGGAGCGGTCGATCCTCCCCCAACAAAATCCATTTGGTTAAGATGGGCTCTATCTCTCGCCCCAAAGAGAAGAGTGGATGGGGCCTTCTTGATATGCATCTCTTCGGCAAGGCGCTCATTTGCAAATCCTTACACAGAGGCTTATTTGGAGACGGTCCGTGGAGTCTCTTGATAAAACAGAAGTATCTAAAGGGCCGTCCCTTGGCACACTGGCTCCATCGAACCACTCTTGGCATTCGATGTGGCTCCCCCATTTGGAACAGTTTCAAAAAGATTCATCCTTTCTTCAGGAAACACCTAAAATGGACTCTCTTCTCCGGCTCCTCCATCCTTATTGGTATAGACCCCACTCTTTTCAACCTGGAGTCTATGATCCCCCCTTCTCTGCTCCTTTTTTTCCATTCTAGAGGTTTTTTCACTTGGAACTCCCTCATAGACTCCTGGTCTTCTCTTCATCCGATTTGGAAAACCGACCTCCAGCTCGCCATCCCTCCCCCCCTCCGCCCCCTATGGCTATCCTTCACCTCCCGTTTCTCCCACCATGGGATTGTCCAACATGGCACAAAAGATTCCCTCATTTGGTCCATCGACTCCAACATCCATCACATCTCTGTCCGGAAAATTTACTCCTCCATCATTGCTGATCTCCCTCCCCTTCCCTCTGTTTTTCCAGTTAAGTTCTGGAAGGCCCCTTGCCCTCTAAAAACCATTCTTTTCTCTTGGCTGCTCTTCTTTGATAAGAACCTCACCTGGGATGTTTTACAGAGGAAAGGTTGGCACGGTCCTGGCAGATGTGTTCTCTGCCTACAGGAGAATGAATCCAATTCCCACATGTTTCTCCAATGCCCTGCTGCCCAAGCAATCTGGTATGAACTCTCGTCACTTCTCAGTTTTCCTCACTGTTTATTCTCCTCCGTACAGGATGCTTTTTTATGGTGGGCAGATCAAAGTTCCGATAGACAGGCTCTCTTCTGCCTCACATGCTGGAATATCTGGACGTGGAGGAACCGGCGCATCTTTCAGGCCTCCTGCCTGCCGCTGTTCTCCATTCTGCCTTTTATCATGGGATCCATGCCCTCTCAGATCTGATTGATGAGTCCATCTACATCATGCGCATTGGAGCTCAGGATTTTGCATATATGTCTATGTTTCTCTCATGTTTATCCATATGGCTGTAATATTTTGTTTTCTGGTTCCCTCTATATTATAGGCTCACTCATTATTTTGTCGTTGTTACAAGCACACAGATGCTCTCTTCTCTTTTTGATTTCCATGTCGACTCATGTGCTCATATACTCTCTTTATGTTTCCACATGCTGCTGTATATTCGACGCAATTTACATATGCGCTCATCCGGATCCTTTTATACATATATTCCTCCCTCGTCATTCTGACCGAGGTTAAGATACATTTTATACAGACCATACTTCAAGACTGCGGTCTTTAAATTGTATCCACGATTCATATATTTCTCTCAATATATATTCATGCTGATTTTTTCTTACTGAAAAAAATCAAAATTCCCAAATTCAATCAAAATTTAATTGAGAGATCTGTTGAAATTAATGGAAAATGTATTATTGAAGAGAGTCAATTCATTTGTTATGTGTTAGTTTCAGTTTAAGAATTAGTTCCTACATTCTAGTGGTGGTTCTAACTCTCCTAATGGCATGTAAACTATATATGTTATTGATGATTAATGATGAAGGTGTAGAGAATTCTGCGCAATCTCCAGGTGAAACTCCTCACGTGTGAGCTACACATTTTCTGAATATATGCTTGTTTCTTCTATTTTTAACCTGGTACAAAACTGGCTAGTTTTTGGCAGCTGTGAGAGTATTGCCCTAGAGAGGAGGCGAAGTGCTAAGAAAAAGCACGAGATATTTTTTTTCTCTAAGGTAAATTGGAGTAGCGCGGGATTTGCCTTAAAAATCGTGCTTCCCTAGCTTTGGAGTAGTGCGGGATTTGCCATAAAAAGCATGGTGTTCACTCTTTACTCCATGAATTTATCTTCAGTGCACCTGATAAGCACAGATTCAACCCCCAGATTACACTCTGCAACTGTTGAGCTGGCAGGTTGAGCTGTGGCAAGCTGAGCTGGCGAGTTGGCGTGGTCGAGCTGGCAGTTTGAGCAGTCAGAAGAGTTGCTCGCTGGCGGTGAAGGAGCATGCAATATTGGAAGACCTGAGAGTCTAAGCATTCATCTTCTGAGCGTTCGATCAAAGCACCATTAAAACTGAAGGAGACGTGGTGCATGTCTACGTAAGGATTTTTTAAGGAAACGAAAGTTTGTGGGTTCTTATAATATTAACACATTCGAGTGTGTAGATCGAAGATAGAGTTATTTATTCTTTAAGTTGACAATAGGAGAGTCGATCTGTGCAGTGTTGTGGATCAAAGACGAATTCATGGTGTGTCTGCCAGTCAGAGAGCGAGATACGAGCTATGGTGCTGGTGGCGACGAGGATTTATGATTACTAGTGTGAGGATCGTTGGTGTGGCCAGCCAAATCGCCGAGTCTGCAGTGGCAGTACTCATAGCTACAGATCCACCCTAGAATCGATGAATCTGGTGATCTGTGGTATCACTGATCTGGTGTGGCTACTGGTTGCTACCTCCTTCGTGTCTGGCGGCATGCTTGCGAAGCAGTGTGACTTGTGGAGGGAAAAAACGGGCATGGCATGGTGCCCATCATGGGTTTGTGGCGACCTTTGTAGATGTGTGGACCGTGTGGAGGAGATCCAAACTCTGTTATTCTGTTGTTCGGTGAGATCTATCAAGCCTCCATAATTTTCAATTTTGAGCGCGCCCTAAAATAGTTTGTCTCCATTTAACCGATCGCTCTGACATTAAGAAAAAAGACCTGGTTGTCTTTGTTGTTATCAACCTGGTGGCCCATCCCTATGTTATGTGGGCGTTTCAAGTTATGCATTGAACTCCACAATGTTGTTGGTCAATTGCCAAGCTCTAAAAGCAAGGGATTTTTGTTAAAGGTGTGATTTGCATATTTTTTAATATATGTATATGAAGCCCAATATTTATTAAAAGAAATAACACGAGAGATTTTTTTTTTTCTCTAAGGTAAATTAGAGCAGTTTCGGATTTGCCTTAAAATTCATGCTTCCGTTGCTTTGGAGTAGTGCAAGATTTGCCTTAAAAAGCACATTGTTGGAAATACTAAGAAGGGGTGAATCAATATTTTTTTTCAATTGTTACTTTTACGAGTTATATCACTTATATTTAGAACACAAAAATCAACAACATAAGTAAATTATTTTATTAATATAATCTTTACAATGAATCAAGTACAATATGGGTAGGGCTCCAACCCTTGATGAAAACACCCAGGCTCCAACCTGGGATATGCCATGTACCTACTTGGACTTTAGTGAGGTTTCAACCTCTAGGGCTTCGACCCTATCTTATCCAAGGCACCAACCTCAATTTTAGGAGCACCAACTCCAACAACACCAATCTTTAAGCTTTTATTTGTCAAGATATGTTAGGTTGTTCTTCACGACTCCCAAAGTCTTCTTCAACGAGCCCTATGAATTTTCAACAATCCCTTCACTTAATTGTCACGTCATATTATCAATGAAAACCTTGTATCATAGAAGGTGTCACCACTTCTCTTCATTATACCCAAGCAAATATCTCTCCAAGTCACCTCATGATGACCAATGCATCATGGTCTCCAATGATCTCCACAAATATTCAATGTGTCTACAATGTGCAACACTAAGCTCTGCACCTACTCTAATCCTCTTCAAAGGTTGCTCCAAAATTGCTTCAGATATGCTACTCAAAGGTATGTGAGATAAGCTCCAAACAATACTTCATAGGTACTCCAAAAGGTCTCCAACCAACTTCAATGATGATGGCTTCAATAGGTCTGCACACAATGTCCTTTCTTAGTCTTCAATAACCCTTCATTACTTAATGACAACTTTGTCTATTATAGAAAGGGTCTCCTAAAAAATTCATATCTACCTAAGATATTATTCATAAGATTATTCCTTCAGGACTTGAACAATGTCCTCAAGATATCCTCTTTTGCTACAAGTAGTATAAGAAAAGGTTACTTCAAATGTATACAAATCCTCAAGGTCTACAACCTTGACTACCCTCCTATTCGAGTTGTCTAATCTAGTTGATGATATTACACTGTAGGAGGTTTGTCCACTATCTGAGCTACCACAATCAGGCCTATACCCTGTTTGAGTTACCACAGAAGTATATTCACTCCCACAGTTACACTTATGAGCTACACAATCATTGTATTAGATGAAACAGTCTGAAGGAGAGATTTAAGTTGTTGTTGCACCTAATCATCACTTTCCACAGGTCCGAGCTCCACTAAGGCTGCAACAGGTAAGGTCTGAAATATATATATACTCCACAGGTCCGAGCTGCTTCATGTATTTAAACAACGATCTGATCTTAAAGAATTTCTGAACCAATGTTTTCCTATCTTCTTTTGCCTCCTTTATCCTTCTGTGATTATTCTATGAAATCTTGACCGAATTCATGTTGAAAAATGAAGGTTTAGACATATATTTATAGTTATTTTTGACTAAACATGAAGGGACACGTCTCTGATGCTGGTCAACATGAGTAGGCCAAGTTAAGGTCGTCTCACTATCCAGACTTAATAAATTAACTTCAAAAATTCATAACTTTCAAACCGCTTGGAGTTTCAGGTTGTGTAATAGCTCCTTGGAAAGGAAAAATTATGCTCTAAAATATGGTGTAGGTCACATGGAAATATTCTTACTCTAAGGAGGTGACTGCTCATTATTTAGTGAAAAAATATATGACAACATTTTTCATGAATGGGCTTCTCATGAATGAGCTTACTTTTGTTTGGTTTCTTCATCAAGGCTCCTAGGCTCATAAATGTCATCATGTGCCCAAGATAGTGATGTGTCATCAATAATATGTAGTATGTAGTCTTTCATCATCATCGTGTAGTATTCCATTATCAAGATCACTAGAGGTAAGGACATCTAAGGTTATGGCTTCATAAGATCATCAAGACCGTCAAAGGTAAGGACATTCATCACATAAGTCATCAAGAGCTCCTAGATCATCAAGGTACACTTGGAACTTCTTCATTAGTGACTTGGCATCTTCATCGATGACATAATAGCATCTCAAGAATATTTTTCATCCCAGCTACTACCATATTGACATCAATGACAACCTAGATTAACAATCTCCCCCTTTTTCATTGATGGCAATTTTCTTTCCCTTTCAAATAATCTCTCCCCCTTCGACATCAATGGAAAACAGGGTGTCCAAGAAATCCCCCTATCAAGCTTCTTATTTTCTTCATGAATAATAGTTCTTCATAGGTACGTTACTCCCCCTGTCATGGTTCTCTTCTTTCTGGCAATGTGGTCTATGATATGTTTGTATTTTTTCATGTGTTGAATTAGCTTCTCCTGCCTGCACAACCTCCTTTGGCTCAAGAAAGATTACCTGCTTAGTTGATAAAGTGGAAGACATCTTAACAACAATTCATCAGATAGATAAGAGATCATATTCTTCAATGGAGCTACTCCTAAGAGATGATCTATCAATGAATGATTGTTCAAGTGTGACTCATCAAGGTTCTCATAGGATCCATCCATGACTAGCTTTTGCAAGAATGCGTAATCATCATAAGCTCCTCCTAACTATATGCATGGTCTTATTTCTGATAGAGTCTCCCCATCAAATACTTAGATTATCAAGGATTGGATCAACAACATGTGTTGTTGGCTAGAGAGTTCAGGAGATTTTCATATTGTATTTGCTTCCTTCTCCATACTTGTGTAACTTTCTTTGCAGGCATAGTTCTAGCTTGAGTAGGTTCCCAAGTCAAGTTACAATTACGTGCCATATGTCCAATGTTATGACACTTGAAACACTTTATGTTTTTCATGAATAAGAATTCATGACTTCTTCCAAAATTTCTTCTCGGAGATTGACGAGGAACATTATATTTATCTTTGTGATATGCCCTACAATCTGTTGCCATGTGACCAAAGTTTGTATAAGAATAGAAATAACCAAGAAATATACTTTGGTACCTGGGAGAATAAGGTTTCCTTCACGTACTTCTGAAGTCTTTTTGCCTTGGGATTCTTTGATGATAACCATTGCTTCTTGCCTCCTTGACACTATCATCATTTCTTCTTGGAATAGGATTTCTTCCAATGTCAACTTGACTCTTTCCTTTACTGGGAGCATCAACATTTCTTCCAGGATTCCTCACATCCTTGTTGTTTGAAGGATTATCATTCTTTCTTGAGGATTTACCTACATAGCCAAGACCTAATTTATCAAGGGGAGACCTTTTATGACTTAGGATGTCATTTAGGGTTTGAGAGCTTTTCAAGTTCTTATTCAACAAGTCAACTTCCTTTTTAACAAAGACGATTTATCCTTTCAACTTTTCACAATATTCATCTTTCATAACTAGTTGCTTCTTCATTTCTTCCATCATCTTGGTTGCTTCAGATGTTTGGCCCTTAAGATAAGTGATTTCTGATTTTAACTTTGTGATGGCATCGTCCTTTTCTTCTAGTTGATATATCATGGTGTTTCTCTCCTTTTCTGCTTCATCAACTTGTCCTTCTATGAATGTCAAATATTCCATCACCTTCTCAGCTCCTTGTGCTTGTTTCCTTGCTTCTTCTAGTTAAGATCTAAGGGAGGAGACCTCTTCCTTTTATTGACCAATCTTTGCTTCAAGTTTGTTCAAGATTTTGTGCCTTTGTTCAAGGTGGCTTGACAAGGTATCTTCCCATTTCTTTACCTGATCTAATTCATTTGTCATGGATATGACTTCTTCATGATGATTTCTCTTGTTTTGATGAATTTTTTCCTTAATCTTGGCGAGCTCCTCATCTCTTTCTTGTACTTGAAGCTTGATAAGGTCAACTTCCTTCCTTGTCTTGTCCTGGTCACCAACTTGTGCTTTCTTCTTAAGTTCCTCATTTTCCTTTTTCAAATTGTTAATCTCTTCCATGGTAGCCATAAATTTAGTGATGTAGGTTTTAACCCCGTATAGAGATTACCTGCATACGAATTCTAAAAACATAAAATAAACAATAGTGAGAGCATAACACATAAAACAAATATATACAGATATTTTCCCCTCGATCCCAAAAGTGGGACTAGAAAATTGATTGGAAGAATATAACACAACCCAACAAGTGAGGAGATATTCAAAATATTTTTCATTCTCTTCATCTTCTAGGTCTTCTTTAGCCTTGATGTTATCACTCTTATCTTCACCTTCCATGATGGGCTCTAGATTTCCTTCTTGTTTTCGATCATTTTCTTGACTATAGTTGTCAATTCTCCTTTTGAGTGAATATCATGAATTTTATCCCATATGCCTTTCGCTGACGAACATTTTTCAAAATTGGCCTTCATAGAATCAGGTAGCCCATTCAAGGTTTCTTCCATTTATCTTGTATTATGTTCCTTGGAATTCCATCCATCATGTTATTAGAAATAACTGATTTCCACGCTTCAATGCCTTGAGTTTTTAAGAAATTCCTCATTCTTTCTTACCATATATCAAAGTTTCCATTGAAAAATGGAGCCTTCACAAATTGATTGACTTCAATTTCGGTTGTTGAGGGAGACACATATTTAGGAGGATTGGAGACTTTCTTCCTTGGCTTCATCGTTTGTGTTCTAATGGTCAACCTTCACGCTGTTAGGCTTTGAGTGAAGGTACTGGCTCTGATACCAATGGTTGGAAATGCTGAGAGGGGGCTGAATCAATATTTCTTTTCAATTGTTACTTTTACCAGTTATATCACTTATATTTAGAACACAAAAATGAACAATAAAAGTAAACGCTTTTATTATATAATCTTTACAATGAATCAAGTATAATATGGGTAGGGCTCCAACCCTTGATGAAGACACCCAGGCTTCAACCTGGGATGTGCCAAGCACCTACTTGGACTTTAGTGAGGCTCCAACCTCTAGGGCTTCGACCCTATCTTATCCAAGGCACCAACCTTGATTTTAGGAGCACCAACTCCAAGGACACCAATCCTTTAGCTTTTCTTTGTCAAGATATGTTAGGTTGTTCTTCACAGCTCCCAACGTCTTCTTCAGTGAGCCCTGTCAATCTTCAACAATCCCTTCACTTAATTGTCACGTCATATCATCAATGACAACCTTGTCTCATAGAAGGTGTCACCACTACTCTTCATTATACCCAAGCAAATATCTCTCCAAGTCACCTCATGATGACCAATGCATCATGGTCTCCAATGATCTCCACAAATCTTCAATGTGTCTACAATGTGCAACATTAAGCCCTGCACCTTCTCTAAGCCTCTTCAAACGTTTCTCCAAAAATGCTTCAGATATTCTACTCAAAGGTATGTGAGATAAGTTCTAAACAATACTTCGTAAGTGCTCCAAAAGGTCTTCAACCAACTTCAACGATGATGGCTTCAATAGGTCTACACACAGTGTCCTTGCTTAGTTTTCAATAACCCTTCATTACTTAATGACAACTTTGTCTATTGTAGAAAGGTTCTCCTAAACAATTCATATCTCCTCAAGATATTCTTCATAAGATTATTCCATCAGGACTTCAACAATGTCCCCAAGATATCCTTTTTTTTATACAAGTAGTACAAGAGAACGCTGCTTCAAATGTATACAAATCCTCAAGGCCTACAACCTTGACTATCCTCCTGTTCGGGCTACCTTAAGTTTGTTTACTAGAGGTCTAATCTAGTTGATGATATTACATTGCAGGAGGTCTTTCCATTATCCGAGCTACCACAGTTAGGCTTATACCCTCTCTGAGTTACCACAACGGTATATTCACTCCCACAGTTACACTTATGAGCTACCACAATAATTGTATTAGATGAAACAGTCTGAAGGAGAGATCTAAGCTATGTTGCTACACCTAATCATCACTTTCCACATGTTTGAGCTCCACCGAGGCCGCAATAGGTAAGTTCTGAAATATATATATATATATATATATATATATATATATATATATATATATATATATATATATATATACTCCACAGGTCTGAGCTGCTTTAGGTATTTTAACAACGATACGATCTTAAATAATTTCTGAAACACTGTTTTCCTATCCTCTACGGCCTCCTTTATCCTTATGTGATTATTCTCTGAAATATGGACTGAATTCATGGTGAAA
The DNA here is from genome assembly GCA_031772625.1 of Pinus tabuliformis. NCBI lineage: Eukaryota > Viridiplantae > Streptophyta > Pinopsida > Pinales > Pinaceae > Pinus > Pinus tabuliformis. Next base: position 367,275,873 of record CM062809.1, read on the forward strand.
AATGAAGGTTTAAACATATATATATATATAGTGATTTTTGACTAAACATGAAAGGACACGTCTCTGATGCTGTCCGATACGAGTAGGCCAAGTTAAGGTTGGCTCACTGTCTAGACTTAATAAATTAACTTCAAAAATGCATAACTTTCAAACCGCTTAGAGTTTTGGGTTGTGTACTAGCTCATTGGAAAGGAAAAACTATGCTCTAAAAGATGGTGTAGATCACATGGAAATATTCTGCCTGTAAGGAGGTCAAAAATAATTTTTAATGTGATGGGTCATTGTTTAGTGCAGAAATATAGGACAACAACATATTTCATGGATGGGATTCTCATGGATGAGCTTACTTTTGTTTGGTTTCTTCATAAATGTCATCATGTCCCCAAGATAGTGATGTGTCATCAATCATATGCAACATGTAGTCTTTCATCATCATCTTATAGTCTTCCATTATCAATACCATTGGAGGTAAGGACATCTAAGATTATGGCTTCATAAGATCATCAAGACCATCAAAGGTAAGGACATTCATCACATAGGTCATCAAGAGCTCCTAGATCATCAAGGTACCCTTGTCACTTCTTCATTAGTGACTTGGCATCTTCATCAATGACATCGTAGCATCTCAAGAATATTTTCCATCCCGGCTACTGCCATATTGACATAAATGATAACCTAGATTAACAAAGAAATAACACGAGAGAATTTTTTTTCTCTACGGTTAGTTGGAGAGCACGGGATTTTCCTTAAAAATCGTGCTTCCCTAGCTTTGGAGTAGTGCGAGATTTTTCTTAAAAGGCATGTTGTTCACTGTTTACTCTAAGCATTTATCTTTAGCATGCTTGATAAGCGCGGATCCGACCCCCATATTATGTGAAGCAACTATTGAGCTGGCGGGTTGAGTTGTGGCGAGTTGAGCTAGCGAGTTGGTGTGTTCGAGCTAGCAGTTTGAGCAGTAAAAAGAGTTTTTTGTTGGCGGTGAAGGAGCATGCAAGACTGGAAGACCTTAGAGTCTAAGTGCTCATCTTCTGAGCATTCGATCAAAGCATCGTTCAAACCGAAGGAGATGTGGTGCATGTTTGCGTAAGGATTTTTTAAGGCAGGGGATGTTTGTGGGTGCTTGTGATTTCAACACATCCAAGTGTGTGTAGGGCGAAGGTATAGTTATTTATTATTTAATTTGATGGTAGTAGAGTCGATCTATGCAGTGTTATGTATCAAATACAAATTCATGGTGTGTCTACCAGTCGGAGAGCGAGATACGAGTTGTGGTGCTGGTGGCGACGAGGATTGTTGATCCCTAGTGTGAGGATCATTGGTGTGGCCATCAAAATCGCTAAGTCTATAGTGGCAGTGCTCGTTGTTGCATATCAACCCTAGAATCGGTGAATCTGGTGATCTATGGTATCACCGATCTGGTGTGGCTGCTGGTTACTGCCTCTTTCATGTCTGGTGGCTTGCTTAAGAAGCTATGTGAATTTTGGAGGGCAGAACTAGGCATGGTGTGGCACCCATCATGGGTTTGTGGTGACCTTTGTAGAGGTGAGAATCCTGTGGAGGAGATCCAAACTCTGTTATTATGTTGCTCTGGTGAGAACTATCAAGCCTCCATAGTTTTCAATTTCGAGCACACCCTAAAATAGTTTGTCTCCATATGATTGACCGCTCTGACATTCAGAAAGAATACTTGGTTGCCTTTGTTGTTATCAACCTGGTGGCCCATCCTTGTGTTATGTGGGCGTTGCAAGTTATGCGTTGAACTCCAAAACGTTTTTGGTTGATTGCTAAGTTCTGCAAAGCAAGGGTTTTTAGTTAAAGGTGCAATTTGCATATTTTTAAATATATGCATATGAAGCTGATTCCTAGTCTGGTCGAATCAAATGTCGTCGTTTTTTTTAGATTGAATTTACTAGCTTGGAGATTGATATTGAGATTGCTAGTGTTTCTCAATAAGTACCAAATCACATTAGAAGGTGCTATGATTATTCGGAGCCTAAAATTGTTGGCATTTTATTATTGTTGTTGAAGACATCTCGATTGTTGATGAGTGTGGATCTTTTGTTGGATCCATAAGATCGGTCTCTCACGATGAATAATCAGATGGCATATGCATACTTGAACAAGAGAAATCAACTCGATGGGTCAAATTAATCTAATTGGAAATTCAAGTTGCAAACCCTGCTTGAGGGGAAAAGTACATGAGCGATTGAAAATCGAGATTAATTGAACCCAATTGTAGCAGGAGGCAGAACAACTGCAACAATTCAGGATTGGGAGAAGAGGGAGAACAAGGCAAAAGTTTTGTTGAAATTTTCAATGAAAGACTGCATTATCCCTCACATCAGAGAGTGTAAATCAACAAATGAGATTTGGACAACTATCAAGGATTTGTATGAGATAAAGAATACAAATCACTTATTATTCCTGAAGAGAAATATTCTCTCCATTAAAATGGAGGACAATGAATCAGTTGCAGCATTCATTTCTCGGATCAAGGAGTTGAGAAATAAGTTGTCTTATATAGGGGAGACATTATCGAACATTGATCTCGCTACGATTACCATGAATGGTATGAATGATGATTATCAAATGTTTATTATAGGCTTGAATGCAAGGGAGAAATCCTCCAATTTTAAAGAATTAACAGGGATCCTAATGCAAGAGGAAGAGATTTGGATGAATCTGAAACCCCAAAATTCAGATCTTGCATTAATGGAAAAAAAATCATTTTAGATGGAAGAGAAGTGCATGAAAGAAAGGCGGAGGTACACCACAAAGAAAGCCACCTCAAGGTATGTCTTCAAACATAAGTGATTCAGGAACCAAATGTTTTTATTGTGGTAAAGTTGGTCACATTGCTAGAAATTTCCATAAGAAGAAGCTTGATGAAGGTCGACATAGACATAAGAAGCATGCAGGGCACTTTGCTGATGAAGATCAGAATTAGAACCTCAGATTGTTTGTATCTGATTTTTCCTTCTCTATTAAGAATGATGAAGTAGAAACTTGGTTTGTGGATTCAGGAGCTTCCACCCACATGATAGGTAACAGACATTAGTTCGAAAGTTTTAAAGAAACCAGTGGTGGTGCTAATATATACCTTGGTGATGACAGAGCCTACCAGATCAAAGGACATGGAGACATTCCTGTGATTTTTCCTAATGGCAAGATCAGGAAAATCCAAAATGTGATGTATGTACCAGGAATTAAAAGGAATTCACTTTTTGTTTCAATGATTACAGATTAGAATTTGAAGGTAGAGTTTTTAAAACCTATTGTATCATTAAGGATTTTCTAGATAAACATAAACTAGTTACATCTGGAATTCTAGTTGGAGGCTTGTACAAGTTGAATGTCACAAGCGTACCACACCAGGCTTTGACTTCAACAACGATGACGACAAAGAATTTTTGGCACCATAGATTCAGACACATCAATCTCCCTGATTTAGTGCTGCTACAAAAACAAGGTATGGTCAATGGTCTACCTGTTTTAAAAAATGTTCATGTTGATTGTGAAGGATGTGCCCTCAGGAAGATTCATAGGGATGATTTTCCCTCCAATTTACATAGAAAGAAGATAGATATACTAGATTTTGTGCACACTGATATATGTGGATCAATGCAGACAAGGTCATTAGTAGGTAAATATTACTTTTTATTATTTGTTGATGATTGCACAAAGATTTACCTAGATATATTTTCTCAGAAAGAAGAGTCATACTTTTGAATATTTTAAAGAGTTCAAAAGCATGGGAAAAAACAAACAAGGAAGTTCATCAAAATTCTCCGCTCAGGTCAATGGGGAGAATACAAGCAGAGTGACTTCATCAAATATTGCAAGGACCATTGGATAGTTCAACATTTTACAGTACCCCACACTCCTCAACATAATGGGGTTGCAAAGAAGAAGAACAAAACCCTTGTGTGGTGTGCACGCAAGTTAAAAGGTAAGAACCTGTCTAATGAATTTTGGGCAGAAGAAATAAATACTGTAGTATATTTAAAGAATAGGAGTCCAACAAAAAGTCTTGATCTTAAAACTCCATTCGAAGATTTATTAGGTTTTAAACTTGTAGTTAATCATTTAAGAGTTTTTGGCTCGAAATCTTTTTCTCATGTTCCAAAATAGGATAGGAAGAAACTAGATTCAAAGGCCATTAAATGCATTTTCATAGGGTATTGTACAAAGTTTAAACTATATAAACTATTTAATCCCTCTACTCACAAAGTGTTTGCAAGTAGAGATGTAGTATTCCATGAGCAAGTTGATGACATAAATTATAGTAAAGGCAATGAAGAGTGGCACATGCCTTTGCTGGTGGAAGATGGAAGTGATGAAACAAGGGACAACCATGAGCAACAACAACAACAAAAGGGAGAATCAAGTGATTTAGGTACAGTTAGCAAGCCAAGCCCACCAAGGAATGAGCAAGACAGATTTGAGGCAAGTCCACCACTAAGGAGATCAGGTAGGCAAAATCAATTTCCAACAAGATATAGGGATCATGCTCTTATAACTAGTATGTTAAATGTTGTTGAAACCTCAAATTATAAAGAAGCAAGTGAATATGATGAATGGAGGGAAACCATGGAAGAGGAATATGAGTCAATACTTAAAAACAAAACATGAGATTTAGTTGAATTGTCGAAAGGGAAAGAACCTATAGGTTGAAAATGGTTATGTAAACCTAAATTAAAATCTAATGGTAGTGTAGACAAATACAAGGCTAGGCTGGTAGCTAAAGGTTACTCACAAAGAGAAGGAATTGATTATGAGGAAACCTTTGCTCCAGTAGCTAAGGTAAACCCTCTTAGAATGATGATATCTTTAGCTCCAAAACATCATTGGAGTCTACACCAGCTAGATGTGAAGTTTGCATTTTTAAATGGAGAATTGAAAGAAGAGGTTTATTTAAAACAACTTGAAGGGTTTATCAAACAAGGGCAGGAGCATTTAGTCTGCAAATTAAAGAAGACGTCATATGGTTTAAAACAAGCACCGAGGTTGTGGTATGAAAAAATTGATTCATTTTTTTTTCCGCAGCATAGTTATAAGAGGAGCAAGAACGACCCAAATCTGTATACTGTGTTTGATGAAAATGGGCAAATTGTTTTGATTTCTTTATATGTAGATGATCTTATTATTACAGGAAATGTTGATGAGCTCATTAAAGAAATCAAAATGCAGATGTCACAGGTTTTTGAAATGAAATACCTTGGAGAGTTACACTATTGTTTGGGTCTTGAAGTCTGGAGGGATTCTGGCCAAACTTTTCTGTCTCAAGGAAAGTATGTCAGGAGCTTATTGAAAAAGTTCAGAATGGATTAGTGCAAAGTTGCCTCAGTTCCTTTACAGCAGAATCTCAAACTTCATAATGATGATGGTTCTAAGGAGGTGGATGCAACACTATATAGACAGATAGTTGGGAGTTTGATTTAGCTAACTACAACTAAACCTGATTTAGCTTTTGCAGTTAGTACTTTGAGCTAGTTTATGTCAAAGCCTCTTGAGAGTCATTGGGTGGCAGCGAAAGGCATCTTAAGGTATCTTCAAGGAACCTTGGACTTTGGTATTAAATATATTGATTCGTTTGATGTTAGGTTGACAGGTTTTTCTATTCAAATTGGGCCGGACAGCTAGATGACAGACAATCCATAACAAGTTATGCATTTAGCATTGGGTTCGAGATCATTGCATGGAGCAACAAAAATCAAAATATTGTATCCTTGTCTTCAACAGAACCAGAGTATCAAGCAATGTGTGTAGTAGCGTGTGAGGCAGTTTGGTTGAGGAGACTTCTCCATAATGTCAGAGAAGAAGGAAAAGATCCTACAGTTATCAAATGTGACAACCAAAGCTCAATCAAAATTGCAAACAATCATGTGTTTCACAAAAAAAAAGCATATTGATACGCAATTTCCCTTTGTTAGAGAAAAGGTTCAGTCAAAATAGATCTATATTGAATACTATAATACTTGTGATAATGCAACAAACATCTTTACCAAATCTAAAGAATTAAATTTGAATAATTTAGGGAGATGTTAGGAGTACTAGTGAACCCTTTCCCCATTAAAAAGGAGTGTTGAAATTAATGGAGAATGTATATTATTGGAGAAAGTCAGTTTATTTATTATGCGTGAGCCTTAGTTTAGCAATTAATTCCTACATTTTCCATGATCGTTCTAACTCTCATAGTTACATATAAAAATACTCACCAAAGAAAAATCTTTGTGCAAATTTATACATACAATTCTACTTCATTAAATTATAAAAAATAAATCATGTTGTCATGCAATTTATACGTGCTATTCTACTCACTTGGATTACGAAAGGCAAATAAAAAAGGAACATGCACGCTGTAAAAGAATTAAAAAACGAACAGTTTGAAAAAATGCAAGATAAACTTGAAATGAAAGACTAATAAAAAAAATGTGCACGTTGTAAAAGGAAAAAAAGTCAAGCGAACCATTTGAAAGAAAATAACGATGAACTCGGAGAGAAATAAAAAAGGAATGTGCACGTGAGAATCAACGAAACCATTTGACAAAAAAAAACACGATGAGAATTGGAAAGTTGAATGGACAACCGGGATGACTGGAGCTAACCAGCCATATATTGGGTATTTAATGCCCTCAGAGTAGCCCGCAACTTAGCTTGATAACACGGGAGCGGGCAAATATTATTTAATGCCGAATTTGCCCGTTCCCGTGTTATCGCGTTAAGTCGCTTGCTGCTCTGAGAACATTAAATATCCAATATATGGCTGGTTAGCTCTTTCCGATTTGTTTGGTTAAGGAGCAGGTAGGCCCAGTGAATATTGTGGATGGTTCGAGATGAGTTATGCGCCCACAAATATATAGTGGTTGACGGTTCTAGAGGAGGTAGGCCCCGGAAATACTTATATCTGGGGGACTGTTTCAGAGATAAGAATGGCGAATATATAGCCATCGGGGGACCTGAGAACCGTTACATAAAAACAATGATGAACTCGACGTGAACGGTGCGGATCTGTTTAGAGGAGTTATTTTTAGTCTAATTTTTTTATTTTTGGTGTGAGAATTTGGTGAATATGGATTAAACAACTTAAAAAAATTTTAGGGTATTCAGATTGTGCATGGGTTATCTATCAAGTTTGTGATTTCAATAAATTTTTGCCAAATTTTAGAGAAATTAGACTAGAAAAATCTATCTGAAAAATATCCAAAAAATATTATTAAAAACAACTCGCTATTTATATCCGTAATCAAAGTCTCTACAAGTTGGGCCCTCTGTTAGACACATACATCAAAGTCTCTACAAGTTGGGCCCTCTATTAGACACATACATGGCAGAGGCAGAATATGAATGATAAACATGAGATTGCATATCTTATTCACAATGATACATATTTATAATACATAGGAGTGACCCTTGGTTTCATATTCCAAGTGGTCCCTTGGACTCCCTTTGGTTGTTCAGCTTCCACACCAACCCTTAGAGGATTAGATGTCTAACATTCCCCCCTAATCCGAAGGGGTATGTATGAGTCCAAGAAGAGAGATGTTATACAAAATGTGCAAAAACATGTATGACAGCACTAGGTTAAATGTGCTCTTAGAAATGTTGGTATAAAGGGGGGTGGTTTAAGGATGACCACCAACACTGGAACGCTTAGTGCAGTTTCCGGAACTCTTCCAAGTCTAGCAAGAAGTTGAAATCTTCTGCAAGAGGAAGTGTCCCTAATGCTTTGAAGAGGAAGACCTTCAACCTGAAAATGGGAAGTCTACAACCTGCAGTGGTTTAAGGATTACCACCAACTCTGGAATACTTAATGAAATTCCTAGAACTCTTCCAAAATTGGCAAGAAGCTGAAGTCTTCTGCTAGAGGAAGTGTCCCCAATTCTTGAAAGAGGCATCACCAACTGAAGGCATTCTCAAGAGCATCTTTGTCTCTGGCTACAACTCTAAATCTTCTATGGCAAGTTGTGGCTCAGGCTCGCTTGATGTGGCTTTGAAGCTTGAATATAACCATCACTTCCCCCTGTCAAATATAAGGTGAGCTGATGGAGAAAACTCAACTGCAAGACTATTCAATACTCTAGAACAAGTCCTAACATATTACTAAAATATCTTCTTGGTCGTTGAAGCCCATTGCCAAGAAGCGATCCATCCAAGATGAATCTTTATTCTTGCATGAGGTTTGTTTTTTAAGCATCTATGTGAAGAATGACTGGTTTTATGACAATGCTTACATGGATGAAGATCAAAACAGTGATCTTTCACATGGCCAACTCGGTCACAGTGTTGACATTTAACATTTTGATGTTGTCGTTGTGAAAGAGGAGTAGAATCTGGAACAACTGAAGGTGAACTGCCATGAAGAAACCCAACACTCTGAAATTTGATGGGCTTTGAGTAATCTGGAATGTGAAAGGACACATCCTTGTCATATCCTAGACCTATTATGTGCTTGTTATGGACAAGTTCTTCCCAAGCGCTGATGATTGGCTTGGGAATTGTATGCTGAATTTTTGCTTCTGCATTCAAGTCTGCTCTTGTACTAGGCTCAGCAATCTGAACAATTTTTGGGTGCTGATTACAGTGAATTTTGGACTAAAAAATGGGATTATTCAGAACAAAAACAAGTTTGGAATCATGACTACGTTGTTGTATCTCATGTTGATGTAGCAAAGATTCAAGTTGCAAAAAATCTATCTTTTCTTGTGCATCTTGTAGACAAGTTCGAATTTCTGAGAGAGTTTCTTTACTAATTTGGATTGTGATATGAGCATTGAACAACATTAGAGTGCTTAATAACTCTAACAGATTATCAATTTTCGCCATTGTCTTAGCAAATAAACCCTGAGATGCAAATGATTTTTGCAATAATGTTCTCCACTGTGGGTGATTTTCATAAGTTTATTCACTATACATTATTTTTAATGCTTCCACATGCACTAACAGTCTCCAAATAAACTTATATTTTCCAATAGCAACTTCAAAAATTAAATGCAATAGCCATTAAGTGACAACTCCTCTAAAATGGACATTTCTCATTCAAAAACTTAATTGTACAGCGAGCAGATTGGAAGATAGAACCCGATAATTAAATCACAGCCAACACAAATATGCAATTATCAGTCCCTAGAATGGCACCTCAACTGTTTATGATGTATGCTGCCCAGGAAATGGAAGCACAGGTAAAGAGAGATTCTACGTCCCAGTTTAGAGGTAATGCCCACAAACAATTTGTAATAAGCAGTGGCTTTTAGATGAGGAATATGCCCTTCAAACAATGATATGCTCATGCTTTAGCTACTCAGAAATTTGTCCCCACCACATTTACACGCAAACATAATTTCTAGGGTCATCATAGAGCACTTCAACGACATATCTGAATGACAGTCATGGATGCGTAGAGAGATTCATGGAAGATGGCAGCTCCATCGATTCAGAGGTTGAAAATTTTAAGTCGATTCCGTTCGGAGCAGGCAGAAGAGGATGTCCCGGACAGGACTTGGGAATGCGAGTTTTAGAGTTTGTCGTAGCGCATATTTTGCACTATTTCGAATGGAAGCTTCCCCAAAGAATATTATGGGCGCAATCTGTTAGAGAAAACAACAACCACCATATCAATATGCACTCAGTGATGGCTTCGCATGATACTCCATACCTCTATATCGCAAAAATCATGGAGGTGTGGTCTTAACACACAACCTCGTAATGCGCAGACTCTATGCATTCTTTGAGATAAGTATGAGTGGCGTAGAGATGATAGGTGCAGGGGTTTGACTACTTTGAATCAATGCATATATGACCAGTGTACATCCATCAAAAGTAACTCAACTCACTAACATATAATTTCATAGAACGCCCAGGTAAGGTATGAATGGAGTAACCTATAGTGATATATGGACACGTTAAACGCAATGTATTAAAAACTGAATCCCATGATGATATGGAGGATTTGACGGAAGAGACAAATGACGATGCTGCAAAGCAGACGTTGGAGAAGAAGAAGTTGACAGCGTGAATGTTTTGTAGTCTAGAAGGTGTGTACGCGGCAGAAAAGATTCTCGAAGTTTTTAGGAAAAAAAATAATTGATTTATTACAAGGGATGGGGAGCCCCACATCATCCTGTTTTGAATTCCTCGCAAAAAAATGAAGAATCAGGACCCTTTAGTCAACCAACATCAACAACAACACCAGGCTCATCATGACGGGCAGGAGAAGAAGCCGATTGTGAGAGACCAAAAGAGGGGTGAAGATCTGCATGCACAGACTAACACTTCTAACATAAGATGTAGTAACGGTAACCTGTTCATCTATTTATTCGTCATTCATTCTTCATAGCCCCCTCTCCCTCTCTACAATGTCTGAATCACACAGTTTTCGTAAGTTCCTACACCAACGTAATCTAATACGAATCCTATTGATCCATGCAAACCCCCAAAGGTGACTCCCATATATCTATGTCAAATAAGGCAAATAATACAAGGCAACCAGGAGGCAAGGAGTCAATTTCACTCCTCAGTCGATTTTGTCTCAACTACTAGGCTAAGCAACTGCTACTGCATTGGATTCGAACACTGAGCGACCTGTGAGTCGGCGAAGCAATTATTCAAAAGACAATAACCGCGTGCGTTGTCAGAATGTTATGAATCTAGATTTGGAAGAGGTCTGGATACATAAGGTTGTTCAAGTTAGGACCACTGTATTTCATGAGGGAGAATTAGTGCAACAAAGTGTTAGAACAATAGTAGAGGGGGTTAAATGTGCAAATAATATGGCAGAGAATTAGGATCAGAATGACAAAACTGAAATTAAGAACATGCATACCTGGGTGGAGGGCACAAAAGCAGTGGCTCAAATTGGTGCATGGCCAGAATTAGTTGTTCTGATACCATGTTAGACACATATATGGTGAAGACAAAATATGAATGATAAACATGAGATTGCATATCTTATTCACAATGATACATATTTATAATACATAGGAGTGACCCTTGATTTCATATTCCAAGTGATTCTTTGGACTCCTTTTGAATTTTTAACTTCCACACCAACCCTTAAAGGATTAGCTGTCCGACGCCCTCAAGCCATATTCGTTGAAGTAACACGGGAACGGTTACAAGAAGAAAAACATCATGAACATACCTCGACATCACGAATATGTTTCTATTCATAATCAGTGGATGGTTGCGGAAATGCATATATCCGATAGATGGTTCTAAAAGCTCTAGAAATATATAGCCATTGAAGGAAGCGCCATAAATGGCTCTATATATCTCAAGTCCTATCATTTTTGGGCACTTTCGTCCTCCTCTATCTATGTTGTCTATGTGTTTGGTTGCGTGGTTTGAGTCTGGGTCAATCAGTAAGTCTGGTTTGAGTATGGGTCAAGTAGTGTGTAGTTTGGGTTTTGGGCACTTTCGTCCTCCTCTATCTATGTTGTCTATGTGTTTGGTTGCGTGGTTTGAGTCTGGGTCAATCAATAAGTCTGGTTTGAGTATGGGTCAAGTAGTATGTAGTTTGGGTTTGAGTCAGTCAGTCACTTCTGTATGGATAGAGGAGGAGGAAGAAAAAGGGCTTATGGAGATCAATGATCTTCATTCAGTATAGTATGCATCTCATTGAATTCATGGAGATCAGTGGTCATCGTTCAGTATGGTATTCATCCCATTGAATTCATGGAGATCAGTGGTCATCGTTTAGTATGGTATGCATCCATTTTCATTGCCCTGTTTTTTTTAATTGTAAATTATTTCGTTGTCATTTACACCAGAAATAGGAAACATGTGGCTAATGTTGCTATAAAATGAATGAATGGCACAGGCTATTGCGGTGGTTGTTGATTGCTAAGAAATGAATGAATGAGACACTCTATAAGAAATGAATGAATGACACAAGTTATAAGAAATGAATGAATGACACAAGTTATTGAGGTTGTTCCTAATTGCTAAGAAATGAATGAATGAGACAGGCTATTGAGGTTGTTTAATCAATGAATGAGACACCCTATAAGAAATGAATGAATGACGCAAGTTATCGAGGTTGTTCGTAATTGCTAAGAAATGAATGAATGAGACAGGGTATTAAGGTTGTTGTTGATGTTCCCTGAAGAAATGAAATCATTACTGCGAATTTATTCCAATTCTAGGTATGGGCCTCCATATGTCTTATTATTTGGTGCATCAACCATTTTTTATTGCGCGCTCTACGGGCCAATACATGTAAACTTAAAAGTGAATGTAAACATAAATCTCTTTTTATATTTACTCCATAAACCTCTTTATACTTACCCCAAAGATATGGTAAATAAATAAAAATATAAATAAACTAGAGGTATGGTAAATAAATAAAACCTCTTTTCATATTTACTCCATAAATCTCTTTATATTTAAAGAGACTAAAAAAAGAGGTTTTTATTTAGGTGAAGCCTATCCCCAAATACCATTTTAATACCATGGGCCAAATACCATATTTATAATAGAGGTATGGTAAATTAATAAAAACCCTAATACTAGCATTTGCACCAGATGTTGCAAAGGAAACGCCGTAAGGCATAAATTGATGAACAATCCTGACATGTAAATGATCATTTAAAATAAGAATTAATAAAGAAAATTGCATGCAAAAGTGGAAGATAAAGCTAAATTATTTACATTATGTGAAGTTTATAGAAAATATACTACTTGTAACAAAGATTGGCTCTTGATTTTCTAAGATGTGAAAAACATGATGGTGATATTTCCACATTTGAAATTGCATCAAAACTTTATGAATGATTCTTTATACATGGATTGGACACTTGCATCTATATCGCATGAGTTTGTGTGAGCATTTTGTATATGGTGAGTTCTAGGAAGAGTAGTCCATTAAAATTGACCAATATAGGTCAAGCAATACTCATAATACATAATACTCATTAAGAAAAACATATATTCCTCTATTATGTATACTTATTTACTATGTGGTTTTGAGTAACGTTGTTGAAAAATATAATCATTAAATTAAAGGATATATTCATCTATTATGTATATTTATTTACACTAAAAGGTGATTAACATTTACCATTATCTATTATTTCCATTTCTTTCTTTAAAAATGCAAGAAACATAATATCAAATCAATCCCATGTGATTGAAACTCAAAACCTTTCATTTGACTTCTTGTAATTTTTTGTTTGAGCTTTAACTAGAACAAAAATTCAAAGTGTTTGACAATTTGAATATGATTATTCATTAATTTTCCAATTGAAGATGAGTACGTTTAGCATTGGCCAGGTTTCATGAAGAATAAAATGATAATAGAGGATATAATACAAATGTCACAAATGATATAAGATATAATACAAATGTCACAAAGATATCCACAACGATATGATAATAATCTGCAATTTAGCAATTTGCATAATAAAATCTAAAAAATTAACAACTACATTTATTATTGCTTAGAAGATGAATTAAATTGGCTATGTTTGATTAGAAGAGAAGTTCAATTATAACTTTATTTTAAATTATTATTATTAATTATAAAAAGAAACACAGACACACATATATAAAAAGTAACAAAATTCTTAATCATGAAAATTCATCACCATTTTACCATGGAGATTCTTAATGTAATGATAGGCTTTGCTACTGTAAGATTTAATCACTCTCCTCTTTGTGTTCTTCTTGTTGAAGAGACAAATGGTATCAAAAACACAAACCTAATCAACTACCAACAACATTACCCAAATTTTGTAGTCAAAGTAGTCAAAGCAGTGCTAAGGCCAAATCTCAAGGAAAATTATAATTATATATTTTACAACAAAAGATTGACCTCTTTCTCTTCAACTGCAAGGGCAAGAGTGGTAGTGGTAGGAGTACCACCACCACTAGAAGGACCAACTACAAAAATGTAGAAGCACCACCACCTCCTGCATCACAACCATCAAAATTCATGTTTAGTAAAATAAACTACCAACTTAATGTACATCCATACATGCATCAAATTGTGCATTCAATTATAGCGGGAATTGATGTAGAGATAGGCATACCAGAGCCCACACTGATAAGGACATCTTAGGTCAGTAGGATTCTATTCACCCCCCCATGTCTTCCCACATAATTACTAGGTGTCACTAGATACTAAGGAGGTCGATTTACATCTGGCCTTAGTGGAAGATGGCATTGTCTACCAGTTTATATAGGAGGTAGTCTAACATCTTATTGTGGAGGATGTTGTGAATTTTTTGTCTCTTGGTCATTTCATGTTTCCTCAGTTGTTGTCATTTCCTCTTTGTTTGAAAATCATGTGATGGATCATACCTCGGCAAGTTGCAACATAAAAAATAAGGCATCAAAAAATCAATATTTTCTTTCTATATTATGGGGAAAAATATTTAGCCCTCCAAAACTAGAATTAAACTTGAATGGAAATTTAATTCTAACCGAACAACAATTAATGCATATATACTTAAATATAACCAACTTGCTAGATGCAAGGGACAAGATCTATCCAAAATTATTTAACATCAAGTAGATCCTTTGCACTTATTCTCTATCAATTATAAGACCAATCAGAACATTCCAACACTAAACAATGATTTTTTAGGGGAAAAAACAGAAAAAAAACATATGATCGAAAGTTCCATGGATGCATCTTTCATAAACCGGAATAAAGACAAAATAAAATATTCACACTCCACAAAGATTTCTTCATGCTTGAATTAAAACTTCTACATTGTGCAAAATGGAAAAGATACCATCAATTATGGAATGAAGTTCAACAAAAGTAGTAATTGTGTGCTTATTGATTGGAAAAGAATGAGTAGTTAAACAGAAGTGAAAATATATTTGACTAGGATCCAAAGTGGGAATTTTTTCCACAATATCCATAGCATACGAAATAGAGAACTTTGTAAACTTTTCCTTCCTATAATGTCATACCAGCTCAGCAACTCCCAATATGTGTCCTTCCATTGCTTCGAGAAGCTTTTCCTTTGTCACCTGCAATGTATTTTCATTGCAAATATTAATTTAGTTTAATATTTTATAGGCCTTTTAAGCCTTGGATATATTTTGTTGCAGTTGTCCCTCATGAATGTATAAGCATGAATAGCCACATGACAGTTGATAGTCTAATTCATTATATTGAGACCAAGTTTTGAGTACCACATGAATGTATAAGCATGAATAGTCACATGACAGCTTATAGTCTAATTCATTATATTGAGACCATGTTTTGAGTACCAACCTTATTTCCAATATTTATGAAATCATCCACCAGATAAAGAGTAGTGAATTCATATCGATGATCCCCAACAGGTGGATTTGGTTATTGTAACCCTCTTTAATCATTCAATACTTGCTATCTTCACCAACGTCTTTAGGAGAGAGAAATTTACAGTAAGACTTGGAAAGCCAAATTACATTAAAAATCATGAATGAATGAATGAGAGACTAACTTGGAATTTTTCAAAAAACCCATATACATCCCAAACAACTCTCAAAAAAGAGTAAAATTTCGAGTAAGACTTGGAAAGCCAAATTATATTAAACATCATGAATGAATGGATGAGAGACTAACTTGGAATTTTTCCAAAACCCCATATACATCCCAAACAACTCTAAAAAAAGAGTAACTATATTAAACATCATGAATGAATGAATGAGAGACTAACTTGGAATTTTTCAAAAAACCCATATACATCCCAAACAACTCTTAAAAAAGAGTAAAATTTCCAGTAAGACTTGGAAAGCAAAATTATATTAAACTTCATGAATGAATGGATGAAAGACTAACTTGGAATTTTTCAAAAAACCCATATACATCCCAAACAACTCTAAAAAACAGTATATATATTATATATACAAACTAGGTTAGAATCAATGACAATGTACATACACAATGGTTGAACTTAGCTAATTAACCCTATACATACATAATGGCTAAAAATAGATAATTAACTCTCAAGAAAGATTTACACCTACACTAACTCACCAAGCAACCCATCACAAAAAGAGGGTAAAAAATCTTGTGTGTACACAATGGCTAAAGGTATCTAACTAACTCTAATGTGAGATTAGGATTTAACCAGAGGTCTTTGATCCATGAGTTCATCCACTGAAAAATGGTGAGCCTGTTCATCCCACTACATGGTTTTTATTCAACCAACTTTCCTTAAAACCAACCAGAAATTAACAAAGATTCCAACCATTTGTCCATTCTACATAAATGGAGCTTGGAATGAAACCAAATTAATAACGAAGATTCTAACCATTTTTCCATTGGTCGATTCAGCATGAATCGAGCTTGAAATGAAACCCAATTCTCAACGCTCCCTTACATTGTTGTCCTATTGTTTTATGCATTAGGGCTATAAAAGATTGCAACCCAATTCTCAACGCTCCCTTACATTGTTGTCCTATTGTTTTATGCATTAGGGTTATAAAAGCTCCCTTACATTGTTGTCCTATTGTTTTATGCATTAGGGTTATAAAAGATTCCAGCGAAGTAAGGTTAAGGGTTGTTTTTCTTAGACTACATGTTTTTAGTTTTCATAATGAACTTGCTCCGTAAGTTAATATTTTTTTTTTAAATTCAAACTAATTCATAATTATTTTTGTTTTCACCCATTTCTTTAACCGTGGCAAAAAAAAAATTATTTTACATACTTCCCTAATATGGGTATTGAAGCAACTAAATTGATAGAAAGTAAATTGATTTATGACCCTAATAATATGGTTATTGAAAGAACTAAATTGAGGGAAAATAAATTTATTTATGACCCCAATAACGTGGGTATTGAAGGAACTAAATTGAGGGAAAATAAATTTATAAGTTAATATATATATATATATATTTTTAATTTCAAACTAATTCATAATTGTTTTTGTTTTCACCCATTTCGTTAACCCTGGCAAAAAAATTTCTTTTACATACTCCCCTAATGTGGGTATTGAAGCAACTAAATTGATAGAAAGTAAATTGATTTATGACCCTAGTAATATGGTTATTGAAAGAACTAAATTGAGGGAAAATAAATTTATCTATGAACCCAATAACACTAGTATTGAAGGGACTAAATTGAAGGAAAATAAATGGACTAAATTGAGGGAAAATAAATTTATCTCTATCCCCAATAACGTGGGTATTCAAGGGACTAAATTGAAGGCAAATTGATCTCTTCTCCCAATAATGTTGGTATTGTGGGTATTGAAGGGACTAAATTGAAGGTAAATTGATCTCTGCTCCCAATAATGTGAGTATTGAAGAGACTAAATTAAGAGAGAGGTAAATAAATATTAATAAATTTACTATTTTAAAGATTTTTTGGTTCTATATTAAGTACTTCAATTTGCTTTTACACATATCTAAAAAATAATAAAATTTATGTCACAAAAAATGTATATTATTTATTATAAAACAAAAAACAAAACAAAAAAATACATTTCTGATTATTTCAAAAACCTCAGAATTCTAACACTGAAATTCCAGAGCAATAGATATCAGAATTTTAAGTAAATAACTTTTTTGCTTTTAGCTACCTTCAAACAAGCTATGAAAATCTACATAAAGTCTCATAAACATAAATAATTTTCATTTTAATAAATAAATAAATATACCCTACATATCTTTCATTTGCATGCATAAATGGCATATTTGTGCAATTTTACAACCATTGTCTTCCTACTCACTAATATTCCTTTTGTAATTACCCTTTTTTTGTTTCAAGCTTCTATGCAAGGCCTTTCTTAATATTCCTCTTAGTTGTGTATAGTATTTTGATTTTTTTAATTGAAAAAATTGTTTTTTGAAGGCTAAACTTTGTGCTACGCTACAAAATAAATAAATGTGGTTTCTACTTCTTATACTCAAAACAAGAAATTATGTTTTATATTCCAGAATATTAATAAATTTACTATTAAAAAATGTCCTATATTAAATATTTCAATTTTATACACAACTAAAAAATAAAATTTATATATTACAACAGATGTACACTCTTCTTTTATTAAAAAAACTGGAAAACATCATTATTAATTATTTCAAAAACATAAGAGTTCTCAGACTCAAATTCCAGTAGATATCCGAATTTTAAGTAGATAACTTTCTTTTCTTCACTATAAACTTCGTTCTGAGTTTTAAAATTGATATTTGAATTTAGAAAACAAAACCGAGTTTTAAAATTGATATTTGAATTTAGAAAACAAAACTCCCTTTAGTTTCTGGATTAAGTATTTTTGAATTGAAACTTAGAAAAAAAAGATTTCAACCGTCTGAATTTATAGAAGTCATTCATGCGTTAAATAATAATTAGAACTTTTAGCTACTTTGGAATGAGCTTCGAAAATCTGCACAAAGGCTAAGGAACATCGATTAAGGAAGGTTTAAATTACAAAGTTCTTACTTCCAAATTTAGAACTTAGAGAGACATTCTAATTTCGATCGATTTTTAGATTTATAATATAGAAAACCGTAGGGAATTCATCTTCTCCATGAATTTCGATTTTCAACTCTAGTTGAAGTAAAAGTAGTCAAACTGTTGTAACTCTACAGGCTGTCATTCAAATGCTTAAATTATACTCAAGACAACTAATAGAAAAACATAGTAAATGCTTAAATTATACTCGAGACAACTAATAGAACAACATAGTAAATTTATCTCTGTCCCCAATAACGTTGGTATTGAAGGGACTAAATTGAAGGCAAATTGATCTCCGGACTAAATTGAAGGCAAATTGATCTTTTCTCCCAATAATGTTGGTATTGTGGGTAATGAAGGTAAATTGATCTCTACTCCCAATAATGTAAGTATTGAAGAGACTAAATTAAGAGAGGTAAATAACTAGCAATTGCTCCAAAATGTGCAAAAAGAGGCCTATAGTTTGTTTAAATTCCAAAATAGTATGAAGAATACATTTGTAAATATGTATACCATATATATTAAAAATTTAAATTTTATATAAATATTATAAAAGATGATATTTTAGTTTTATTACATATAATAAATTGTACATATTTATATATAATTATTTAAATTGAAATATTGTAAAAAATGATATTTTAGTTTTATGGATCTTTATTATTATGTATAATAAATTGTACAAATTTATATATAATTATTTAAATTATATAACTATTGAAAACCACCATTTAAATTTAATTAAAATGTTGCAACTATTTTATCTCATGATATAATATTCATACGCAAATTATTTTCACTAAAAAAGCCCAACTACAAAATTAGTCGTGTTTCCTATATATGGATATACAATTAATCATAGTTGTGATTCCTATATATGGATATACAATTAATATTCGTCATTGGTATTTGTTCTACTCTAGGAATTTTCATTTGGAAAACTACTTAGAGGTTGCATAAACAAAAAGAGGGTCTAATTTTGTTTAGAGATTCATTAATCCATTGAACCGTCCTGTAAGATTCCTTCCCGCCAAATCTCCGGCAATAAGAGTATCATCGTGGCATGTTATTTGTAAACAAATGGGTAAATATTTAAACTTACCTTATATGTTCAATAGCAAATTGAAAAAATATGAGGGCCTTGATTCTCCTAGAGAAAAAGAGAGATAGGGCCTTGATTCTCCTAGAGAAAAAGAGGGATAGGGAGAATGTTGATATGAACTAAATAAATGCAATAGACAAGTAAACAAGTAAATACTTCAGAAGAGGTAGACATTAAAGCTCATAAATGTAGCCACAAATGGCCTCAAATTCTGAACCTCATATGCAATCATTTTGAACTAAGAAAAATAAAGAATCCTTCCCTAAACTTGGTATCCATCCTTGTGCATATTGAGTACACAAACCCTTGTTGATTTGAGATGTGACTGGAGAGCACCAATCTCTTGAAGTCTTCTTGCAAAGTTCATATTTTCATGGAATCACAACTCTCTATTTTCTATCCTGCCAATTAATGACTGTTAATATTTCAAAAGAACCTAATTCATTAGTAAGCATGAAATATTTTTAAAAGAAGCATGCAGTATCATAAAACTTATTTCTTATGCTATAATACAAATAAATTTAATTATATAGTTGGAAAATGAAAATTAATATTTTTAAAATATGAGTTTAGATAATTGTTTTTAAAAAAAAAATTGTTTTAAGTGTTATTTTTGGAGTTGTCTTGATTTATGTTATTTAAACTATTTTTTTATTATATATATATATATGAATTTAACACCCTTAAAAAATTCTTGATTTGTGTTATTTAAATTGACTTCTTTTGAATGCATAGATAGATTCAGTGCTTTTTAAAAATCACACAAATTTATTTAATTTAATCTTTATATATATATATATATATATATATGAGAGAATAAAATCATATCAAATTTCAAATATTTAAATTAAAAAATTATAATAGTTGGATAAATAGGGTACTCATTCTTAATATAAATAACTAAACATATAAAAATAAAATAGCTAGTAAATTAAGCAATGGTGGTAATTGTGTGAGTAGTTGCATTTGATCAAGAAAAAATTAAACATAATGAATAATCTTTCCCAAAACACTTTATAATTAATTGACATGGATCTTTTATATATTGTATTATGTAATTTTGACATGAATAATAAAATATTAAGATGTAAATTTGAAAAGATTATTATGTTAAATTATAAATAAATTAATTTAAATTAAAAATAAATAATAAATTTAAAGAAAAATTAATTACTAAAATTTAATCTAATAATGAATTCTGCAATATTTATTTTAAATTTTAAAAATAAGAATTTACATATTTATATTATGCAATATTTATTTTAATTTCAAAAATAGGAATTTACATATTTATATTGTATTATGTAATTTTGACAATAAGATCTAAATTTTAGAAGATTATTATGTTAAATTATAAATAAATAAATTTAAGTTAAAACTAAATAATAAATTTAAAGAAAATTTAATTACCAAAAATTTAATCTAATAGTCACTTCTGCGATATTTATTTTTATTTTAAAAATAAGAATTTACATGTTTTTTTAACATTTATTTTAAATTTTAAAAATAAGAATTTACATGTTTTTTAACAGTTAAATTTTAAAAATAGGAATTTACATGTTTTTTAACATTTTAGAAGAAGCAATAATTTAGATATTTAACAATGTAATTAGGGAAACAAATTATTCTTCAAACTATTAAACCTAAAAAAATGCAATATTTATTTTAAATTTAAAAAATATAAATTTACATAATTTTTAACATTTATTTTAAATTTATAAAAGTGCATTAGTTTGGGTCTCCACTTCATGCATATAAGTGGCAACTGCATCTCCCTATACATGTGTAATTGGTACACGATTTCCTGTGTAGATAAATTTAAGAATTTAATCAAGATGTAAATATAATGCATGTGAAGAGATATATAGCATTTCCTTTTTTGAGGAGATGAAACTTAAAAGTTTGTTGTTGTTGTGTTTTTTCTCTAAATAAAAAAAGCTCACATGCTCATTTCAAACCCTAAAACATAAAAAAAAGTTTATTTATTTAATTAAATAGATTAATTTTTGAAAACATGAGATGCATAAAAAAAATTATAATGGTATACAAACTCATTACTTATAGTCCATTGAAGCAAGATTGCTACAGAATTTATTGACAAATGAACTTTGATTCTATGCAAACCCATTCCATCAATTAAAAAAAAGAGTTAATTATTCAAACAAGAATGGAGTGGAGGTCAAAATCGCTTGAAGTCACTGCTTGGCAAATAGATAAACACTTTAAATTTGCTTCCTCTTAAATAAGCTGGTATTAAGCACCAATTGCAATATGTTATGGAAAAGTGGTATAGTTGTCAAAGCATTCTATCCTGTATTAGAGAATTATATGCAATAAACACATTTTGTTTTGAAAGAACATATTATCAATTATCCATATTTTTGCAAATTTTAGAAAATGACATGAAATGGAGCAAAGAATATATTTTTTACGAAATTGTTGTTGGTTTGAAAATATACATGCATCAAAATTTCTTACTTAATCATTGTTTGTTTTAAAAAATTACATGGATCAATTGTATTGGTCTATTAAGTTATGAATTAATTTTGACATGAATAATAAAAATTAAGATGTAAATTTGAAAAGATTATTATGTTAAATTATAAATAAATTAATTTAAATTAAAAATAAATAATAAGTTTAAAGAAAATTTAATTACTAAACATTTAATCTAATAATGAATTATGCAATATTTATTTTAAATTTTAAAAATAAGAATTTACATATTTATATTATAATTTTAAAAATAGAAATTTACATATTTATATTGTATTATGTAATTTTGACAATAAGATGTAAATTTTAGAAGATTATTATGTTAAATTATAAATAAATAAATTTCAAGAAAAAATATTCTTATTTTAAAAATAAGAATTTACATGTTTTTTAACAGTTAAATTTTAAAAATAGGAATTTATATGTTTTTTAACATTTTAGAAGAAGCAATAATTTAGATATTTAACAATGTAATTAGGGAAACAAATTATTCTTCGAACTATTAAACCTAAAAAAATGCAATATTTATTTTAAATTTTAAAAATAGGAATTTACATAATTTTTAACATTTATTTTAAATTTATAAAATTGCATTAGTTCCTACACGTGTAATTGGTACACATTTCCTGTGTAGATAAATTTAAGAATTTAATCAAGATGTAAATATAATGCATGTGAAGAGATATATAACATTTCCTCTTTTTGAGGAGAGGAAACTTAAAAGTTTGTTGTTGTTGTGTTTTTTTCTCTAAATAAGAAAAGCTCACATGCTCATTTCAAACCCTTAAACATAAAAGAAAGTTTATTTATTTAATTAAATAGATTAATTTTGGAAAACATGAGATGCATAAACAAAATTATAATGGTATACAAACTCATTACTTATAGTCCATTGAAGCAAGATTGCTACAGAATTTATTGACAAATGAACCTTGAGGCTCTCCCATTATTTGAAGGTCAAAATGGCACGGTTAATTATTCAAACAAGAATGGAAGATGCAGATGGCGAGGCTCTTATAGTCCATTGAAGCAAGATTGCTACAGAATTTATTGACAAATGAACCTTGAGGCTCTCCCATTATTTGAAGGAGGCTCTTATAGTCCATTGAAGCAAGATTGCTACAGAATTTATTGACAAATGAACCTTGAGGCTCTCCCATTATTTGAAGGTCAAAATGGCACGGTTAATTATTCAAACAAGAATGGAAGATGCAGATGGCGAGGCTCTTCTAGATAAACACTTTAAATTTGCTTCCTCTGAAATAAGCTGGTATTAAGCACCAATTGCAATATGTTATGGAAAAGTGGTATAGTTGTCAAAGCATTCTATTTTGTATTACAAAATTATATGCAAATAAACACATTTTGTTTTGAAAGAACATATTATCAATTAACCATGTTTTTGCAAATTTTAGCAAATGACATGAAATGGAGCAAAGAATCTATTTTTTACGAAATTGGTAGCCATGTCATAATGTCATAACAATTTACGGCTGTTTGTTTGAAAATATACATGGATCAAAATTTCTTACTTAATGATTGTTTATTTGGAAAAATTACATGAATCAATTGTATTGGTCTATTAAGTTACGAATAACGTGTTAATAAGAATTTTGTTTAACCATCTATACATGGATCAAAATTTCTTACTTAATGATTGTTTATTTGAAAAAATTACATGAATCAATTGTATTGGTCTATTAAGTTACGAATAACGTGTTAGTAAGAATTTTGTTTAACAATCCAATTATGATGCGATCTTACATATTATGATTGGCATTTAAAAATTTGATTGGCATTTAAAAGTTTATATTCCCATGTATAAAGGACAACTCAGGATAATAAAGCTAAATGATGGGAATAAACATTTGGCCAATCTCTGAAATACAACCCAATAAATAAAACCCAACAATACTTTGATATAAGTTTATTTAACCAACGGAAACCAAATAAATATACTACTTTAGCTTTAATTGTGTTAATACAACTTCCTTGACCTGATCCTCTCAAAAATAAGACGGTTTTACCCACAAATTTCTTCTTTAAACTAAACGCGGTATATGGACTGGTCTGTAAAACTATTTAGTTTTTATTTTTTTTTGGGAGAAAAAGTATACATTTTAATACCCTGTATCACCTACTCGTTCCACTGCAACGTGTGCGTTATTATACACATGATTTACTTAGTAGGTAGCACAAAGATCGAATCGAAATTTTCAGAAAGCTGCGCCTTAATCCTAACTCTGGCGGACACAGTGGAGTGTCATTTTGTTCAAATGCAAGAAATTTTGAATATCTTCATACATTGGGCGCTCCATGGTTATGGGGCGGAACTTCTGAGTAAAACTGTTTGCCAAGAGAATGGCCTGTGATGGCACCACGACTTCATCATCGGCCACCTCTGCAACCATCAAACCCCTTTTCTGCGCCATTCTTCTTCCTTCAGCTTCTTTTCTGTTTTTCCTTTTGCTTCTCCTTCTACTGCCGGCGGTTATGGTGAATTGAAATCATTACCCAAACCCCTCATGCTCTGCTACAGCAGTGAATCAGACACCTAAACACCGAATTAAAAGTCCTTGCTACAGCAGTGAATCAGACACCTAAACACCGAATTAAAAGTCCTTGCTTCCAAAATCAGGTGTCGTCTCTCTGAATGGGAAGACTTTTCCATTGAATGTTCTTGCGATCTTCCATTGAATGTTCTTGCGATCTACCTTCGTGACACAGAAATCGCTATCTGAAAGCAAACCGAACCATATTAAAAAAATATGTGTGAGGAACCAACGCCATCGTAAATCTTGAAAAGAAACAGACTGGTGCTTCGAGAGACTTGCCGACGTGTTTGTCTCTCCTTCAGCGGCGCGAATCAAGGAAGCAGTTACTAGCGGTAATCGGTCTCTCCTTCAGTGGCGCAAATCAAAGAAACAGCTCTCCTTCAGTGGCGCAAATCAAAGAAACAGTTACTACCGGTAAGTGGTGAGATCTATGGCCTAAAACTTTTCTATCGTCTAACAAGCAACGCCAGAGTGGTAGCTGGGAAAGTCTTTCTCAGAAGAAACGCTTTACTACGTAAATATAAAGTATTCAAAGATAAATATCAAATTTTAAATTTTTAAATTTTAATTCATAAATAAAAATATTTTAAAATTTATATACAAATTATTTAATAATAAATATAGCTACACTATTTACATTCGTTTAAAAAAACACAATACATTTCTCACATTCCTCTCTATTAAATAAACAAAAATAGATTAATATACTCTTACTAATTAATATATTAATACATAAATATAATAATTATTATTTTTATAACATAAATGTATGTATCTAACCGATTAAAAAGATAATATATATGCAATTGCTAATATGGTAAATAGTTAACAAAATTATATATATGAGTGGAAAAATAGAATCACTTTTGAAGAATAATATAATAAGTGCAGACAATTCCTAAATTATATAGGAATATAATAATGTAATACATAAAAAATAATGTATATATTTAATTCATGAAATTGATTTATTATTATATAAAATTAATATAATATAATTAATGTAATTATATAAATTATATGATCGAAAATTGGAAAAGTTTAATAGACAAAAAATTTCATCATAAACAATATTTAACAAATTATAATAATCGCGTAAATTATAATTTAATTGTTTTAATTTTATAAAAAATAATTATGAACTTTGTTTATGTAAATATTTAAAAATTATAATTAACCCAACAATGAACCATAAAAAATTAAATATTATAAAGAAAACCCATCTCAAATACAGTTAAATATTATAAAGAAAAACTTATCAAATACGGTTATATACTTTTATACTAAATTGAAAATGTATAAATGTATAATTTTTAAAAATATTTTGTTAATTAAATATTAAAAGAAAAAAAAAAAAAAACAAAAACCAAATCAAATATAGATACATAATTTTTTTAATTCAATTGAAAATCTACTATATCCAATAATGGTTAAATTCATACCACCGGGAAAATATATATATATATATAAATATAAATTGTGAATACAACAAAACTATATATTTTATTAATGTTAAAATAAAAATAAATAAAAACATAAATATTTTAACCGTGTAATACATATTTATATATATTATATTCAAAATCATATATTCAACTAAAACCTATTAATTTAATAAATTTATTAATCAATCCAACACTTCCACTGAATATATAATTTTGTGAATAAATCTACAAAATTATAGATGAACTTAATAATATGATACATATAACAATTTCTGACAAATAAATCCCTTCGACGAAATTATATATTCAAAAGAAATATATTCAACTAAAACGCTTTTATTTAGTAAATAAATATACTCAGCCAACCCAACGCTTCTTCTAGAGTGGAGAACAGTGATTAACAAAAATATATATGAACTTAGTCATGTGAGGCAGATAAAGAATTGTAGAGGGATTTCTCCCCATAAGATTGCAATTAAAATCCGTGTGTAACCAATTGCCAAGGAATTTCTGCACAGACAGTTCCTGACGGATTTTGATTTCGAATATGGACTTTCAACCTATGGCATTGGAATCTCAGCCAGGAATTTCTGGTTTAAACTTTAAATTATCAATTTCTTTATCATTTAAATTATTTATTTTTTAATCCAATGTGTGAACCGTGACTGTTCTCGTCGAACCTGTGAGCGCTAATCTCAGTGTTCTCGAAAAACCTAGAATCTGCAATGTCTAACATCCAAAACATGAAACTAAATAGAACTCGGCCAAATCGAAATCAATTGAATTTTAAACGAAGCCACTTTAGTTGATTTCAACATAATCAAGCCTGCCCATGTCGAAATCGAAACACAAATAACAAAAACTAAATTAAAAAAATAAATTACAGTATATGCGCTTCGACGACTATGTTTGTCAAAGTTGACTACGTAAGGTTTAATATTAAACCTACAACTTATAGCGTCTCGAAAACTTGCAGCTCGACATTCCAGCTACTCAGGGTTTTTCAAGGCGCTCCGATATCATCCTCTACAGCCATGGCCTTCGAAACATTCATGAGAATCATGGCTCTCTGTGTACTAGATTAAGTAAAGATCATTTAACAATCAAGTGAGTATTCATCGCAGATAATAAGCACAATACCAAGATCATATCACAAACTCAGTGTGAGAAAAAGTATACATTTTAATACCCTGTATCACCTACTCGTTACACTGCAACGTGTGGGTTATTATACACATGATTTACTTAGTATGTAGCACAAAGATCGAATCGAACGTGTGGGTTATTATACACATGATTTACTTAGTATGTAGCACAAAGATCGAATCGAAATTTTCAGAAAGCTGCGCCTTAATCCTAACTCTGGCGGACACAATGGAGTGTCATTTTGTTCAAATGCAAGAAATTTTGAATATCTTCATACATTGGGCGCTCCATGGTTATGGGGCGGAACTTCTGAGTAAAACTGTCTGCCAACAGAATGGCCTGTGATGGCACTACGACTTCATCATCGGCCACCTCTGCAACCATCAAACCCCTTTTCTGCGCCATTCTTCTTCCTTCAGCTTCTTTTCTGTTTTTCCTTTTGCTTCTCCTTCTACTGCTGGCGGTTGTGGTGAATTGAAATCATTACCCAAACCCCTCATGCTCTGGTACAGCAGTGAATCAGAGACGAAAACACCGAATTAAACTTGCTTCCAAAATCAGGTGCCGTCTCTTCTGAATTGGAAGACTTTTCCATTGAATGTTCTTGCGATCTACCGATCTACCTTCCTGACACAGAATTCGCTATCTGAAAGCAAACCGAACCATATTGTGAGGAACCAACGCCACCCTAAATCTTGAAAAGAAACAGACTGGTGCTTCGAGAGACTTGCCGACGTGTTTGTCTCTCCTTCAGCGGCGCGAATCAAGGAAGCAGTTACTAGCGGTAATCGTCTCTCCTTCAGTGTCTCTCCTTCAGTGGCGCAAATCAAAGAAGCAGTTACTACCGGTAAGTGGTGAGATCTATGGTCTAAAACCTTTCTATCCTCTAACAAGCAATCGAACGGTGTGAAACCGTCCAGAGTGGCAGCTGGGAAAGTCTTTCTCAGAGGGAACGCCTTACGGCGTAATTAATATTAATAAAAATACAAATGGCTCGTGATATTGAACCATGGTATTGAAAACTAATGATATTGACCCATGGTATTCAAGTGGAATGAAGTTTATTTAAAGGGGGAATTAAACCAACATAGATCCATTTTTACTCTCGATCTTTGTGTTGTATTACTTGAAAATGGCAAATCGTCATTCCAAATAAATGCATATACATAATTTAATAAAAATCAGGAATCCCAATATATATGAATCATGATCCCCAATTCCATGTATATGAAATCATGATGCTGAGGCTTATGAGGCTCCCTAAGTTAGGCACTAGGTCCTCCATCGCCGCATTCGAATCACTAATATCATGGCACCAGATAAGCCATGCGACATCGATTTAATGAAAGATGTATTATCTCTCATTGTGGAAAGCTTTATTTAACGAAGCGGGGAACATGAACAATCCCTCTTGCAACTAGGGTTTCCCTTTTCAAAACTATTGCAGAGGTCCAGTCATGCGTAATAATAATGCAAGATTCAACATTACTAAGCATGACTTACCCTTTGAAACACTGTTAGCAAGGAAAACCGTAATTGCGAAGGTGTGGGTGTTCATGTTCATCACCTCCCTAAAGCTTCCGACAACGAGAGATAATGTATCTTTCATTACATCAATTTTGTATGACTTATCCGTGGCCATTATATTATATTTGTGATTCGGATGAGGCAGTGGAAAACCCGAAGCCTTACTTGTGAGTGGGCTCCCGGCAAAGCCATGGGTCAGCAGTGCATTGCATCAAGCAGATTGAGGAAGCGATGGATTCATCATAGATAAATAGGTTTCTAATTTGTCAAAGACCTGAAGCAGTGCGAGGTGGTTTTCGCAGTTCGTTTTCATTCACACTGCTCATTCTGTTCTAAAAGCCGGTACATAACACAGGCAGATCTGCTTGTATTTTGTTATATGGATAAGATTTTGTATCTCTATCTCCTACAGACATTCTGTTTTTTCCGGATAGTCTAAGGTTTTTGATATGATTAAACATCCTCAAATATGATGCTCTCTTCGAATATATCCCCAGCTGCGAGGGCAAAATGTAAGGAATATGATCCTCCAAATACTGTACATATCTGCTCTGTATATTTCTTATACATAATACAAATATTATTATGTTTTTTCTTCTAAAAAAAATAGTTTACTGTTTTATACGGAAGAGATGTCATTTATACTGAAGAGATGTCATTTATTTCTGGAGTCGAGGGGAAATATTAGTATTTTGAAATAATGAGAATATTTAGCATATGGGTTAGTTGAATTAATTATAATTTTGACAAGTGTTATATTTTTTTTGAGATTTAGGTTAAGATCTAGCTGAGAAGTAATGAAAATATTTTAAAATTGGAAATAAAGTTCAAATTTTCCCTATTCAAATTATATAATATTAAATTTATATAATTGTTAATTGAATTTTTCAATAATAAATAATTTATTAAGACAATTAAATCTCAAAAAATAATATTTAATATAATTCACTGCTTAAAACTTTTCAAAACTTAAATACAAAAAAGTGAAAAGAGCTCTACTTTAATAATTCATGAGGCACAATACTACACATTTTACTAAATCAAAAACGGAACGGAAGAGATGAGCACACCCCAACAGAAGAGATGAGCACACCCCAACATTAGTTTTTCGTGGTTTTCGATTTCATTACCCTCGGCGAAGGGCACTGGAGGGTACAAGTCAACGTAGGTGGAGAGTAAATTCCTGTCGACGTTTCCCATTTCACTTTCGCTTTCAGTTGGTTCATAAGGAATCGATTCATCCCTTTATTTCCTCCCATAAAACGATGTGAAGATAAGCGTATAATGCTCTGTCGTATATCTCTCCATCTGCCGCTTGTTAATTTGACGTAGTTGAAGAAATGAAAATCACAAATCCCTAGTTCCAGGTAAGGTGTATATATAGTTTGACAGGAATCCTCAATTCATAATTCAGTTCTATAATATATATAGAAATGAAATCATGATCCCCAATTCCATGTATATGAAATCACTAATGTATATATATATAGAATCTCTAATTGCATTAGAGATTCTTATAAAAATTAAATAGATTCTCATAATTTTTTATTGGATAATCATAAATTTTCATTCATGGCTTTAATCTGCCTGCGTGACTGTGTACAGTTGTATCTTCAATGTTGGAAAATAATCCCAGCAACCATACTTATCAAATATTTTGCAAGCTGTGAAGTTGCCATTTTGTTTGTAGGCTCTGATTTTGTTTGGAGGAGAAAAGATCGAAGGTCTGAGCAGTAGTATAAAGATGACTATTCCGCAACATATCAGAGTTAAAGCATTTAATGTGAGTTGGTAAATATGTATGGGTGAAACATTTGAGGCCCAACTTAGTTGTAGTCAGCAACTTCTGCAAGTTTAGAAAATCCTATTTGATGTGTCATGTATTAATGAGTCAAATGTATGTTTTTTTGTAAAAATATGAACTTAAAAGTCATTTGCAAGGTTGAGCCAGAGAGAGGGTGAAACTCTGAGAGGTAAAGAGAAAATCGTGGAGCGAATTTTGGTGAGCACGTGACACTCTCAGAGGTAAAGAGAAAATCATATGAATGTGTTTTCATGAATTAGAGTTTAATCGAGTGTTATTTAGTTGCTCCAAACTTTACTCTGTTTTACTCTGAGTTATTTTGTGTGTTTTAATTAAGCCTGTGTGTAGTTGCGATATCCTTGCCACAACCGAATTCTGAGCCAGACTCCTCTCCTATGCCCGTGTGAAATTTAACACGGCATCAGAGCAAGTTTTGTTAGTGTAAAAACAAATGTTTTCTAACATGGTATCAGAGTGGGTTTTGTTAGTGTACAAACAAGTGTTTTTACTAAACAAGTGTTTTCTAACATGGTGTTGGGTTCTGTTAGTGTAAAAACAAGTGTTTTCTAGTGTAAAAACAAGTGTTTTTAATAGCAGTTATTGAGCCACTCCTCTCCTCTGCCCTTATGAAATTTTTCTAACATGGTATGAGAGCGAGTTAAACTCTGTTAGTGTAAAAACAAGTGTTTTTACTAGCAGTACCAGAAATGGTAACATCAAGCAAAAGCTTGACTAGTCCTCAAATAGCTAAATTTAACGGCAAAAATTATAACTATTGGGCTATTACAATGAAGACCCTATTTTCTTCTCGGATTTGGTGGAGAATGGTTTTCAAGAACCAACAAATGTAGTAGCATACAATGCCTTGTCTCAAGCAAAAAGGGATTTGTTGAGGGACAACATACAATGCCTTGTCTCAAGCAGAAAGAGATTTTTTTAGGGACAACACGAAGAAGGATGCAAAAACCCTCTTCTACATTTTTCAAGCAGTTCATGAATGTATTTTCCCAAGGGTTGCAGTAGCAACTAAGTCCAAGCAAGCTTGGGACACCCTCTAGACAGCCTACCAAGGCATGGCAAAAGTCAAGACAACAAAACTGCAAATGTTGAGAAGAGATTTTGAAACACTTTGTATGAAAGAGTCTGAGAATGTAGACTCGTTTTTTACACATGCAATTGAGTTGGTTACTCAAATAAAGTCTCATGATGAGACATTTAAAGAAAAGAGAATAATTGAGAAAGTTTTGAGAAGTTTGCCAGCAAAGGTTGATGCCATTGTTGTGGCCATAGAAGAGACAAAGGATCTCTCACAATTCTCAGTGGATGAGCTTCATGCATCACTGATTTATCATGAACATAAATTGAACAGAGTAACAAGATCCTCATTGGAGCATGCCTTCAAGACAGAAGTTTCATTTGGTCAAGGTCGAGGTAGAGGAAGAGGAAGAAGCCCACACAGAGGTCGAAGAAGCAGCCCTTCAAGCTCAAGTGGAAGGGGTAGCAATCAAAATCCTAGTCAAGGCCCAAGCCAAAATCAAGCACAAGGTCAGAGGTATGATAAATCTCAAGTCCAGTGTCATTACCGTAAGAAGTATCGTCATTACGCAAATGAATGTAGAAAGAAGCAATATGACATTAGTAACAAATCAAGTGTAAATTTCACAAAAGAAAATCAGAGCCATGATAGCATGTTTTTATCTTGTAATGTAGCACAAGAAAATTAAAGTGATATATGGTATCTAGATTCAGGGTGCAGCAACCACGTGTTAGGAAACAGAGAAATGTTTTCCAATCTAGATGAAAGTGTGAAATCTGAAGTGACATTAGGGATTGATAGAAAAGTCTTTGTCATGGGGACAGGAAGAGTTAATATCCTAACAAAGAAGGGGGAGAAGAAGTACCTCTTAGATGTTACTTTGTCCCTGGTTTGAAGCATAACCTCATAAGCATTGGACAACTCATGCAAAAGGGCTACAATGTTTTTTTCAAAAATGATGAGTGCACAATTTTGGATATGCTTCCAAGAAGACAATTGATTACAAAGGTTCAGATGACAAACAATAGAATGCTTCCCCTAAAGATAAGATCAAATTTTAAGGAAGATGATGCACAAGCACAACTATCAATGAACTCACAAGAATATGAAAGAAAAGTTGCAGTTGTCATACAAGTAAACTTTCAAGCAAATTTCAAAGATGAAAATTGGTTATGGCATTTGAGATTTGGCCATCTTAACTTTGGAGCTTTGAACTTGCTGCATAGAAAAGACATGGTGAAGGGGTTGCTGCTCATAGAAAAACCGGACAACATATCTGAAGGATGTATCTTGGGCAAGCAACATAGAGAGACATTTCCAGCAGGAAAGTCAATAAGGACAATGACACCTTTGGAAATTGTCCATTCAGATTTATGTAGACCAATGCAAACACCATCAATTTGTGGAAGCCATTATTTATTGACCTTCATAGATGACTACACAAGAAAGACATGGGTCTATCTCCTAAAACAAAAAACTGAAGTGTTTGAGCACTTTCGCCAATACAAGGCTCTTGTTGAGAAGAAAAGTGGACATTACATCAAAGTCCTTAGGACTGACAGAGGTGGCGAATACATCTCAAATGATTTCCTTCGATTTTTTAAGGAACATGGAATTCACAAACAATTTACAACAAGGTATACACCTCAGCAAAATGGTGTAGCGGAAAGGAGGAATAGGACCATTATGGAAATGGCAGGATGTATGTTGAAGGCAAAGCATTTGCTAAATGATTATTGGGTTGAAGTTGTCGCTTGTGCAGCATATATCTTGAATAAATGTCCAACCAAAAGTGTCAGGGATGCGAAGCATGGAGTGGAAGAAAGCATAGTGTCACTCATATGAGAGTCTTTGGATGTGTGGCGTATGCACATGTCCCGGATGAGTTGAGGAAGAAGTTGGACAACAAGGGGGAGAAATGCATATTTGTTGGATACAGTGATGAATCTAAGGCATACAAGCTCTACAATTCATCAACCAAGAAAGTCATAATCAGCAGAGACGTGAAGTTCATAGAAGAGGAAGCATGGGATGGAAGTTTAGAGAACACAGTCAATGTGAAAGCTTGTATACCACATGAGGACAAAGAGGAATTGACATCAGCAAGCAATTCCTCAGCAATGACTCCCTCTACTCCTATTCAAGCACAACAAAGTAGGCAGCAAGCAACACCATCAACAAATAATATGATAGTGTCGCGCAGTCAAGCAAGTGCTTCTCCAAGCACGCCGCAAAGTGCAACACCAAGTGACATGTCAAGCCCATCTTCCACAAGCATAAGAAGACCAAAATTTAGATGAGCAAGATGAAGTTGATAGTAGCGTTGGTCTGAATTCCTTATTTGCATTGTTTTGTCACCTAGATGACCCAATCCATTTTGAGGATGCAATCAAAGAAGAAAAATGGGTTGTGACAATGGAGGAATAAATAGAAGCAATAGAAAGGAATGACACTTGGGAGTTAGTGGACTTTTCGCAAGGAAAAGAAGTCATTGGAGTGAAGTGGGTCTATAAGACCAAAAGCAACGTTGAGGGAAAGATTGAAAGGCATAAAGCAAGGCTATTAATTAAAGGATACAAGTATCAGCATGGAAGAGATTATGCGGAGATGTTTGCACCAGTCGCGAGGATGGAGGCAGTGCGCCAGTCGAGAAGAATTTTTTTTGGGGATGGCCTTAAATCTGATATTCATAAGTTTACGGTAGAAGGTTTGGTGTACCAACAAAATAAAGTATAAAATCAAATGAAACAACATGCATACCAAAATTGCAGTGAAAGAAGTTTTGATGTAGGTGATTGGGTATTTTTATGTCCACAACCACATAAACAAATGTCCCTCAATAAAGCAAGGAAGGATAATAAATTATCACCCAAGTTTTATGGTCCTTACAAGATGTTGCAAAAGATTGGTAATATGGCATGCAAATTGGAGATGCATGAATCTTCCTGAGTACACCTAGTTTTCCATGTTTCATGCTTAAATAAAGTTATAGGTGACAAGCGCCTAGTTCAAACAATATTTCCAAAACTTGACGAGGGAGGAAAAATCATATTAGAGCCTGAAGCAGTCATGGAAACAAGAACCTAGTAGTTATGAAATTGATTAATTTCAAAGTATCTCATTAAGTGGAAGAAATTACATGCCGAAGATTCCACATAGGAGGATGAGAATTTATATAGAAACATCCAAAACTACTCAATCATTGAGGAAAACACATTTTTGAAGGAGAGGGGCATGTTAGGTCCCTATAATACTAGTGTAGCCCCCATATTTGTATTTTTGTGCCCCACGTAGCCCCCATACTATTATTGTTATGCCCCATATAAGCTTACTATTTTTATTACTAAGCCCTTACATTATTATTGTTATGTAGGCCCTCATTATATTGTGACCCTTTAGACTCCTATATATACCAAGGAGGTCTTGTCATTTGTTTCATTGAATAATTTTTCATTTAGTGATGTAAAAGGAGGTTTCCCCCTCGAAGAGGCTTATTTTCAAGTCGTTGACCTATCTTTTCTTATGTTTTATGAGTTGGTTACATAACAACGAAGAAGGAAAAATCATATTGGAGCTTGAAGAAATTATGGAGACAAGAATCTGACAGCTACATAATCGATCAATTTTAGAGTATCTCATAAAGTGAAAGAACTTACCTACTAAATATTCCACATGGGAGGATGATCATTCGATACAGAAGCATATGAAACTATTCAAGTGTTGAGGACACCATTTTTTTGAAGGAGAGCAACATATTAGATCCCTATAATACTAGTGTATCCCCCATATTCTTATTGTTGTGCCCCATAGAGGTACATTAATGTTATTATTGAGTCCTTGCATTATTATCTTTATGTAGGCCCTAATTATATTTTGACCCTTTAGACTCATATATATACCAAGAAGGTCGTGCCATGTGAATCATCAAGGAATTGTTCATTTATGTGATGTGAAAGGAGGTTTCCCCCTCAAAGAGGCTTATTTTTAAGTCGTTGATCTATCTATTCTTCTATTTTTATGATTTGGTTACATAACACTTTGAGAAGTAGAAATTGTCATAGAGGTTATTTGATTTATGAAATTCATCACATATAAAAATCATAATGAAAGACATGGCACATGTTGTACTTGTTCAATGAGTTGGCATTTTTGTATTCTTCCCATGCTTTGATCTCTATAAATGTTTCTTCTCACTATTCAATTTCATAAGAATGACCTCTACAAAAATTACAATTCATTAATCATGTGAAGATGTTAATTCAAGGAAAACAAACATAAACAAAACATGTTTGATATTATGAAACATAGCTAATGCATGGCATAATAGAACCATTGCTATGAAAATAAGGAGTTATTTTAAAATTACTTGGACTCCAAACAGAAAAACTATTAGAAAATATAGATTAATCTTACCGCTTTTAATAGGTCAAAGCTGAGGGTGCAACTCATAATTTTCACTTATGTTGTTTTTACCATCCTAAGTGGGTTAACTTCTAACAAAGCAACATTGTTGTGAGTTAAGAACTACAAAATTTCTTATGGCCAATGTAAAGAAAAGGCAAAGTTCAAACATGATTCCCTTTTGAATTTAAAGGAAGGCAAAGCAAATCACCATTATATTGCATGATGAGAATTTTTCTGTGCCTCACTCCATCATTTTTCCACATCCATTATCACACAACAAGTGAAGATGTTAACGAGGGAGGTGATATGTGTTTTATGCATCTATTATCGCACAGTAATTGAATGTGTCAATGAGTGAGGTGATATATGTCATTTTATACCTCACTCCATATCACTCCCTTGATACATCTACCATAATCCCAACCCCAATATTTCCCACCTTTTACTTGCTACTTCCATCTCTCTCACTCTCTTCTCCTCTCTTCCACACTCACACCACCTACCAACCCTCCTCATTGCCTCCCGCCATGCCACCCTGATGCTACCTCCCCCCCTACACTCCACCCCCTCATCTTACTCGTCCATCCTTCCCTCCCTTAGTCCCTTCCTCTCACTCCCTCCACCCTGCTTCTCTCCCCATTCCTCTAACTACCTCTCCCTTTCTCCCACCTTTCATCACCCCTCATCTCCCACCACACTATCCATCCCCCCACTCACACTCCCTCTCACCCCCTCGATCTTCCCCTACCTCCTAAATCCATCATCCTCCTTGTTACCCCTTCATCCCTCCCTCTTTATCCACGCTGCCCCCACCCCCTTAATCATTTCTCCCCACTACACAACCCCCTTCATTCTCTCCCCATCCCCATGTCCCCTTATCCTTATTCACACACCGCTCACTCACTTTGCCTCCCTTGCAATACTCTCCCTTCTTCTCACTCCCACTCCCTTGCTTTTGTTCCCTTCCTCTCACTTCCTACCCCTCATCTCTTGCCCTCTCCTGTTCCCTACCTCCTTTCCCCCCATTATCCAGATCTTTTGGGGCCACAAGATTTGAGTAATTGCGAGGGCGAAGGAAAAGAACAAAAGTAAACCCAAACCAGAAAATAAATCAGGAACTAACTTTTATTAGATCAAGAAATGATTGTTGCAACTACACTGTGTTGGATGATCTACGCTCTTACAAAAAGAGGCTCGTTATTTATAACATTTTTTAGTTACATTACCATGGGTAAATACCTTGGGTGGGAAAATACCATGGGCGGATTTCCATTCGGATCATTCCTCCCTCCTTAGGAAGCAATAGTCCCCATTGCGTGAAGTTACCTCTGGAGAAGATTTTTTCGAAGATGAGTTGTGGATGACCAAGTGTTGTTGAAGACAAGGGTTTTGCGTGGTTGACCCATAACCGATGGTTCTTGTATGACCTGTAACCATGATGCACGAAGATCCAAGGATAGAGATACCCTATAATTATTGTGGCCCAACTGTGATATTGACAGTGTGTGGCCAAGCAAATGGATTTTGATGGAAAGGGTTTCCATGGTTGACCCATAACCATGATGAATGAAGATCTAAGGATAGAGATACCTTGTAATGCTTGTGACCAATTGCAATATTGATAGTGTGCGGTCTAGCAAATGGACTTTGATGAAGCGTGGGTTTGTGGATGACCCATAACCATGACAATTGAAGATCCGAGGATAGAGATATCCTATAATGTTTGTGACCAACTGTGATACTAACAGTGTGCAGCCTAGCAAATGGACTTCAAGATATTTGGTTTGCCAGTATGTCAATATGAAAAACTATGGTTCATAAAATGTCTCCATTATAACTCAAATGCGCCTCCTCTCCCGTGAAGACAAAATTATTCATAAACCTTTCTTCATGCTTAACCGATGCATATCTACATAATAAATCGAACAGAGGAAACATACACCATCCTTCTTATTATATTATTGATGATAATGGCATGAAAGATAGCAACAATGACCTCATAAATGGAGGATTTGCTGATGAGTGATAGAAAAGTATATATTACAGAGAAATGGAACACATAAAATATTGCAAAAATATAAACACATAAAACAAGAGAGACACAGATATACATCGTTCACCCAATTTGGGCTACGTCCACGGAGAAACATCCAATCCTTCATTTTATATTATCCAGCAAAAATGAGGAGATACAACCTACAACCGATCCACTATAATTTCCTCTTCGCTCTCACACAGTATCCTCTCTCTTCCTCGCTCAGAATACACATGTACATAGTCGCAATACAATTCCCTCATATATAGCGAGGGGTTACCTTCTAGGTAAAAAAACCCTAAATTAAACATAACTTCTACCATCAGATCATTTGCCTAATGAACGGCTCAGATTTAATATGAAATTACAATATTTTACAAGGCAATTTTACATTTATTTTTAGCTTCGGGGGTGCTGTCCCTGAATCCCCACCAGGGGAGGGCTCTAAAAATCATCGTTGCTCCCCCTTAGACCCCCCTAGTGGCGAGATTTGCCGCCCCATTACGAACTAGGGTCTAATGTGGTAATACCTCTAAAGAAGATAATAAGGGTCCACACCCAAAAATATCCCACTTGGAGACTGATTATAGAAGCTCCACCACTGCTTCATTTGTTGGACAATGACTCCACTTTGGACCTAGTTGTTTCTCATCTTCATCATCGTACTTGAAGACCAATTTAAACCGAGCGGAATCTCCGTTTCTCCCTGGTTACGACTTTTGTTAACATATCTGCAGGATTTGGCTAGTGTGTATCTTTTCCAGCTTCAACTGTCCATCTTCCAACACTGACTGTATTAAATGGTACTTGAGTTGTGTGTTGAGTTCTTTGCAAGATAAATGGCACTCGAGATGTCACTGTATAACCTGCCCAACTCCTGCTTCTTACCCAATTCATCCAGAAACCTTTGTAACCAAATCATTTCTTTAATAGCATCTATAGTTGCAACATACTATGCTTCTGTTGTTGAGAGTGCAACAACACTCTTCAATTTTGAAACCCAATTGACAGTTGTTCCACCTATAGTAAACACATACCCTGTGGTGCTCCTCTTGTTATCTCTATCACCTGCCATATATGCATAAACATATCCCTATAGAGCAATGTTTGAACCACTAAAGCATAATTCTTGATATGTGGTACCTCTCAAATACCTGAGAATCCACTTCACTACCATCCAATTTTCTTTTCATGGATTGTTCATGTACCTTCTTACGACTCCCAATGCATGTGTAATATCAGGCCTTTTGCAAACCATTGCATACATTAAGCTTCCAACTGCTGATGCATATGGAACTTTAGACATATAATCCATCTCTTCCTGAGTCTTGGGACACATCTCCTTATTTTGAAATGGTTAGCCAAAGGTGTAGTAACTAGTTTTGCATTCTGCATATTAAATATTTTCAACACCTTTTGTATGTACTCACTTTGAGACAATGTTAATTTGCAATTTTTCCTGTCTCTAGTTATTCTCATACCAAGGATTTGTTTTGCAGCACCCAAATCCTTCATTGTAAATGAATTTGCCAATTTTCCTTTGAGCACATTTATTTCCTACATGTTAGACCCTGCAACAATCATGTCGTCTACATACAATAACAATATAATATCGCTGCCATCATTTTGTCTTTTGAGATAAAAACAATGATCAGAGTGACATCTAGTATAACCTTGTTCAGACATAAACCTGTTAGATACCACTGCCTTGGAGCCTACTTTAAGCCATACAAGCTCTTCTTCAACCTGCACACTAGTTTCACCTTACCTTTGACCTCATATCCTTGTGGTTGTTGCATATAGATCTCTTCCTCCAAATCCCCATGGAGAAAGGCAGTCTTTACATCTAACTGCTCAAGATGCAAATCTTCTGGTGCTACTAGACTTGAAATAGTTCTGATTAAAGTCATTTAAATAAGAGGAGAAAATATCATCAAAGTATATTCCTTTTTTCTATGCAAATCCATTCACCACAAGTCTATATCTATACCTTTTTCTACCTCCATCTTCTTACTTCAACCTATAAACCCATTTATTCTGCAATTTTGTTTTACCTGCAGGCAACCTAACTAAGTCCCAAGTCTGGTTATGTACTAAGGAGTCCATCTCTTCTTTCATGGCTAGCTCCCACTTCTTCCTGGTTTCTACTTGCACTGCTTTTTCATAACATTCTGGTTCACCAAAATCAGTCAACAATAAATAATATAATGAAGGAGAGTATCGTTCAGGGGTCTACTTATCCTGGTAGATCTTCTAACAGCACTTTCAGGGGTTTTAGGTGCTTGTTGTTGTTGTGGTTATTGTTATTGTTCTGGTTGTTGATCATTATGATTTTCAAGCACCTTTACTTTTTTTGTGATCTCATCAAGCACTGTGTATTCTCTATTTTATTTTTCTTGTTTCTTTTCCTGCATCTAATCCTTATACAAAACCTTTTCATTGAATATGAAATCTCTGCTCCTAATGATTTTGTGATTTTCATAACCATATAAGCGATAACCAAAATCATTAACACCATATCCAATAAAGGTACATTTCTTTGATTTTGCCTCAAGCTATGTTCTATTTTCTTTATTAATGTGGACAAAAGCTTCACAACCAAAAGTCTTTAAAATGAGTAGTTTACCTTTTTACCTATCCATGCCTCCTCTAGAATATCTTCATCTAAGGAACTTGAAGGCCCTCTATTTATTAGATAAACAACACTATCTACAACATCTACCCCAAATTGTAAAGGCAATCTCATGCACCTTGCACGCTCCATGATTGTCATGTTCATCCTTTTTGGCACACCATTTTATTGTGGTGTTCCTGGAATTGTCTTCTCTCTGCGAATTCCATGCTCTGAACAGTACTCATCAAACTCTTTGCTGCAATATTCACCTCCATTGTCTGATCTGAGACACTTCAACCTTTTTCCTATCTCATTCTCAACCAAAGATTTCCATTTCTTGAAAGTATCAAATACATCATATTTATTTCGAATATAATAAATCTAGGTTTTCCTAGTTGCATCATCAATAAAATTAACATAATAGCGAGAGCCACCGAGATATGATACCATGTGCCCTACCATGATTGAAAAATGGAGCTTTGTGGCGGTAGTGATGGAACTTCCAGTGGGTTGGTGAGTAGTGATTCTTTGGTACATCAAAACCAAGGGGCTCATCTAGATACCAGAAGGTTTAGAGGCTTCTTGGATTTGGTTGGAGTGTAAGCATTGCGGACAACATTAGAAACTGCAGTGGAAATTGTTATCGCCCAAGCATCTGTGTCCATGTTTATAAGACTACTGGTTGCCATAATTTCTTCAAGGACTAGATCATGCGAGGCTCTAGTAGAAAGTTCAAGCATTACAGACGAAGCAGCATCCCTGACTTCATGTGGGTTGAGAGGAGCCTGAAAGCAGTGTCACAGGATCCTCAGAATCAGCTGCAAAAGCTCCCAAGGGAGGGGAATTCTCGCAAAAGCTCCCAAGGGAGGGGAATTCTCCCACTTGGAATTCTTTCCAAGATGCCATGAAGGAGCAATATTACCCTGTCGGAAGCTATTAATATAAATACTAAAGTGGACCACACTGTAGCAAGGAAGGGACCAAGACGTGTCGAATTTCACGAATATTTTTCACAACCTTCGCACGAAGTTGGGTATCAAGGATTCTAAGCGACATTTGGTACTCAAGTACCACAATTGTCTACACAAATACATCTAGGATGAGATGGAGTTCTTAGACATCTCCTCGCTTGGCGCCGCCTATCGATACGCTCTCAAGATCAAGCATAAATTTAAATTGAAGAAGCAAGATCATTGTCATACCATTTACAAAAAAATATCATCTAGATATGCTTGATTAGATGATTATTTTGATATAGTATGTATTGTGGTGTATGTCAAAACCCATCTAGTATGGCATAACTATACATGGTACTGGATTAAAAATGGTATGTTTTCGTTTTCATGGAGTTGCTTCCAATATAACAAACATTAAACTATGAATTGGCATGAAGAAAAATATATCAAATTGTAAAGAAAAAATTATTTGAGTCAAATTAGAGTCAAAGACCCTCCAAGACCTTGTCATGGTGCCTCAAGAAAATCGGCCTACATGAAAG
Source organism: Pinus tabuliformis (assembly GCA_031772625.1). Classification (NCBI taxonomy): domain Eukaryota; kingdom Viridiplantae; phylum Streptophyta; class Pinopsida; order Pinales; family Pinaceae; genus Pinus; species Pinus tabuliformis. Next base: position 367,317,933 of record CM062809.1, read on the forward strand.
ATCAATTTAGCCTCAAGGAAGCAATTCGTACCTGTGGAACAAAATTTGGTGTTCATGAATGAATTCAATTTTGGCATTTGATTTTGCAGTTTGGCCAAAGAGAGCCTTTGTTGTATATCTTGGCTTGAGTTGTTATTGTTGTACGTTAGTGGGTTGATATTGTAATTGTTGTAATTATTATACATCATTTGGGTATTAGATTGGTGAGCTACCCACAACATATTTTATTATGTGCATGTGTCATTGTATTGTATAATTCAAGGTTATTGAAAGTTGCTTATGTGTGAATTTTTGTTAACTAACATATATACTCTGCACACTTACCTAAAATAAGTGAAGGTGTAGTCCAAGTTTTAAGTAAATATGTCTTGGGAAAACTTGTGAAATGAAAAAATGTTGGTGCTACAAACCCTAGGAGTTCATGGTGTTTCTTGAACCATGTAAGTATCATTGGGCCGATGATAAGCGATATTAGAGTTGAGATCCTAGATAAGGTTGTGGGTCATCTTCACCACTATCACATCCATTTTAGGTGGTGTTGTACCTTAAGAAACCAATTTCCTAGCTATAGAGAAATTGTGCTTAAGACATTAATAAATATTATTTACTATCACTTCTTTGTCACTTTATTGTTTGTTGTGTCCTCAAATGAAGGACCGGGAGAACTTGGTCTTTAACCCTTAATACATGTATGACTAGAACATCTCAGAATGCCATTTGTTGCTAGATATAAATGATGAATGAAGAAAGTTTGAAAGGGAATTTAAAGATAATATGTTGATCTTTCATAGAAACTATTATCCGTCACTTAGAAGAATTATGAAAATGAGAACTGAATCATAGACAATATGCTGCTTAACACAGAAACTACTACCTGTGACCCTTGGAGAAGTTAAAGATAATATGTTGATCTTTCACAAAAACTTTTATTTATAACTTAAAAAGGAAAGTGGAAACTTCAAGTATAGGAGCGCTCTTTTAAGGAATTTTAACTTTATCTACATAAGCAAATAAAAACCTGCAGCTTCATTACTATACTTGAAAGAAGAAAACATAACATGACACATGACACATGACAGAGAAGGTTACAAAATTATACCCAACAACTCATGGAAACTTCTTATTCTTTCATTAATCAATGACGATATCAGGAATACAGTGGCCTAGTCTCCGGGTTCTCCACAATTCCAACCACCAACCCTTTCTCTGTAAATTTTCCTCTTTTTATACATTGTGAAACAATTGCTGATCTCTGAAACTGTCAAACTACTAAAACTGTTTCTCTAACTATCTGAAGTAAGAATTATTACAAAATATTACACAGAGGGTAAAGACATTTCAAAGAGCATAAAATAACAGGAACATAACTGAATTTGGAAGGGGATGATAATTGTTGGCTTGCTCCGTTAATCCATTGTTGGGTTCCTCTGTAAACGCTTTAATAATAATTAATCCACTTTTACCATAATGAACTGTGTTTGACTTGTATAAACCTAGGCTTACGCATGTATCAGATGCATTTTAATTGGCCAAAACACCAAGAAACCCGACCAATTGCCTTTTCTTCAAATTCGGCTTTAACACTAATTTTTCCGCTTACACAACGAAATCATCACAAAACACACCAAGCGGAACTGAAAGGAATTAACTCTGTTTAATAAATCTATCGGATCTACCTTTTCAACAACCTTCTGACTTCCCATCGCAAATCGCAATCGGCCCATTTCAAATGATATATCAATAAAAACCTTTACAACCCGTGATAAGACGGACGCGATGAGTTATAAAATATAGCATATAAACTATCGGGTCTGGAATCCCCATCGCTCATCGCAATCGGTAAAGGAACCAACATACATGCATAAAAGGCTTTGCGGACCCACCGGAGTTATTAAACACATTATATATATATATATATATATATATATATATATATATATTCGGGTCCGGCCCTTATCGCAGATCACGATCGGCGGGATCACATACATATATAATAAGCGCTCTATGTTATTTCAGACCCGCCGACATTATAAAACATGGCATATATAATATCGGGTCCGGAACCCAATCGCAAATCGCAATCGGCGCTTGTCAGCAGAACCAATCGTCCATAATCATTGCGGACCCGCCGAACTTTTAAATGCAACATATATATTTCAGGTCTGGTGTTAACACTTTAACACTTGTTTCCTTTGTAAATCCGATATATTTCTTTATTTATTTCTCGTTTCGATATGCACTTATATATATATATATATATATATATCTATACATATACATATACATATACATATATCGGGTCTAGCTCCATATAACCATTTATATAATGACTTGTTTTGTTTGTATAGCAACTTTGGCTACTCCGGGGCCGATTCTTTTACAATTCTTTTAGCGATTCCGCTATGTCACTTCTTCATCTTGCTTTTATCTCTTTTTAAAGATATTTTCAAGTGATTTTTGAATGAAACATGAATATTAAAGGTAACAAAAAATGCATGCTACAACATTTGGCTCCACCTGGGGATAGTGCTTCTGCCACAGAAACACTAAGAATCGTAGATTAGTGCCTTATCCATTGGGCATGGAGTCATATATTGCTTCACCAAACTTAACTGTGTGAAAATTTTGTAATATCTGCAGTGATAAAATTCTTGCGCTTTGATAGCAAAGTATTGAGAATCATAGATCAATAGCCTTAGTTGGGCATGGAGTCCAAAACTGCGAAAACCCTGAAATTTGACAAACTGGAACCTGACAATCTTGAAGTCTGAAACCTCTACAAACCAGTTTCCAACTGGGAAAGTCACCCTTATTCATCAACTAATGATTAAACTGAAAGAACTGCAACTAGAAACCAAATGCTCAACACCTGAGCTTATTTATGTACAAGTTCCTACATATGAACATGATTGATCTCCATTAGGTGAAGTCAATCTTCCAATGGTACCAGGTTAGCATTTGGGTGCTTAATCTAGAACCATTCTACCAGTGAATCTTGAAAATGCAATTCATCCTGAATAAAAAATAAATTATGCATAAAGGTAGCTCACAACAAAAATTAGAAGTATATCCACAAAATGATATGTGTAGATTGCTGATAAATTCCTCCATGTAATCTACCACAGGATCTTCAAAAGTATAAGAAAAAATATGTTCTTGATCAGCTCCAAAAAAGAAATTCTCTATGTATAAAGGTTCCTACTCGATTAAACCTTCTATTGGGCTAATATGTTCAACAGAACAATCAACAACATCTTTAAGGAAATGATCTATGTCACTTTCATGTCTCCTCTTTTCATCTCTAAGCTTTGATTGAAAATAATTTGTAATTCTAACTTCAGGGAGAAAGAATTTTTTTTTATCATTACTATATGACATATGATCAACTTCAAATAGATTATTTACCTCTGATCCATGGGCATCCTTATGTTCTTCAATGCACTGATATACCATCTCTTTATCAGCTTTCTCCTTACATAAGATAGCCTCTTTTGCTATGATAGATGGCTCAATATATTGCTGTCCAACATATTCCACTTGCTGGTTTCTTCCTGTATGTTCAACACCCAACTGATGAACTTGAAGAACTTCATCTTGTTCCCCATTTAAACCATTTTCATTATAAATAGGAGGATCATCAAATTTAACAAAATAGGAACTTTGGGGATTGATTTGCAACTTAATTATTTCTTCCTCTTCTCGGCTGTTGAGAAGAAATTCTTGATGCATGCTTGAACTTTCCTCCATCTGAATACTCTCTTGATTTGCTTGGAACAGGGTCATCCAATTCTCTGCTTGGGATATCATTGGAGAGAAATGTTTTATAAACTTCTCCATATCATTTTGAGAAAATGATGCTCGATCTGCTTGGAACATAGTCAACCAATTCTTTGCTTGGGAGATTATTGAAGAAGAATGCTTTATAAACTTCTCTGCATCATTTTGAGAAAATAATAGTTCCTCGCTTTCAGAGACTTGCTCATAGTTAATCTGGCTATAATCATCAGTTTCCTCAATAGGATTATCTTGAGCTTTTAAAGTTTCTTTAAAATCATAATATTCACAACAATTTTCAAAAAGAAACTTGTGTGGATAATAAACTCTATAAGAAGAATTGAATACTGAATGGAAATCTTTCAAAGATGAAATGCTTGAACGAGGCAGAGACCTGAACCAAGCCCTAGCTTCTTGGTCCAAAGAAAACAAAAACATCTTCATCTTCATGAATGATGCCATGCTGTTCCATACATTCATGAAACTCTTGGAGATGTTGAGCTAGATCTTCATATTCCTTTCTACTGAATTTTGGAAGATACTCATTCTGGATATAAAATGCAAGCATATCATGAGGATAGTCGGTGATCCCAATAAAATCAAATGGATCAAATTTATGGACTAAGAATGCAGGGAGAGCCATTAAAACTCATAAAATAAAACTTCAAAGTACAGTGGAGTCGCCAATCAATGTGGTAAGTGAAAATCACAGGTGTGAATGTACAACCAACTGCTGAAACTTGTCACTCTCAAGAAGCAACTTCAAACTTAATGAACCCAAGAAAAAGTCATCTTATTCTATTGCTTTGCAGGCTGTGGTCTTTGTCACAATGGAGTTGCCTTTTATTGCTTTTATTCGAAACAGCCAAATATTTCCTCCTCACTGAACAACCAGAGGAAAATATTGAAAACCCAGGGAAAAGTGTTCTTGTCTTCTCTCCCCAGCAACGACGCCAATTAATGTTGTACCTTAAGAAACCAATTTCCTAGCTGTAGAGAAATTGTGCTTAAGACATTAATAAATATTATATATCGTCACTTCTTTGTCACTATTGTTTGTCGTGTCCTCAAATGAAGGACCGGGAGAACTTGGCCTTTAACCCTTAATACATGTATGACCAGAACATCTCAGAATGCCATTTGTTGCTAGATATAAATGATGAATGAAGAAAGCTTGAAAGGGAAGTTAAAGATAATATGATGATCTTTCACAGAAACTATTATCCGTTAGTTAGAAGAATTATGAAAATGAGAACTGAATCATGGACAATATGTTGCTTAACACAGAAACTACTACCTGTGACACAGAAACTACTACCTGTGACCCTTGGAGAAGTTAAAGATAATATGTTGATCTTTCACAGAAACTATTATCTATAACTTAAAAAGGAAAGTGGAAACTTCAAGTATAGGAGCGCTCTTTTAAGGAATTTTAACTTTATCTACATAAGCAAATAAAGACCTGCCTCTTCATTACTATACTTGAAAGAAGAAAACATAACATGACACATGACAGAGAAGGTTACAAAATTATACCCAACAACTCATGGAAACTTCTGATTCTTTCATTAATCAACGATGATATCAGGAATACAATGGCCTAGTCTCCGGGTTTCCAACCACCAACCCTTTCTCTATAAATTTTCCTCTTTTTATACATTGTGAAACAGTTGTTGATCTCTGAAACTATCAAACTACTAAAATTGTTTCTCTAACTATCTGAAGTAAGAATTATTACAAAATATTACAAGAGGGTAAAGACATTTCAAAGAGCATAAAATAACAGGAACATAACTGAATTTGGAAGAGGATGATAACTGTTGGCTTGCTCTGTTAATCCGCTGTTGAGTTCCTCTGTAAACACTTTACTAATAATTAATCCGGTTTTACCATAATGAACTATGTTTGACTTGTATAAACCTAGGCTTACGCATGTATCGGATGCATTTTAATTGGCCAAAACACCAAGAAACCCGAACAATTGCCTTTTCTTCAAATTCGGCTTTAACACTAATTTTTCCGCTTACACAACAAAATCATCACAAAACACGCCAAGCGGAACTGAAAGGAATTAACTTTGTTTAATAAATCTATCGGATCCGCCTTTTCAACAGCTTTCTGAATTCCCATCGCAAATCGCAATCGGCCCATTTCAAATGATATATCAATAAAAACCTTTACAACCCGCGATAAGACGGATGCGCTGAGTTATAAAATATAGCATATAAACTATCGGGTCCGGAATCCCCATCTCTCATCGCAATCGGCAAAGGAACCAACATACATGCATAAAAGGCTTTGCGGACCCGTCAGAGTTATTAAACACATTATATATATATATATATATATATATATATATATATATATATATATATATATATATATATATATATATATATATATAGATCGGGTCTAGCTCCATATAACCATTTATATAATGACTTGTTTTGTTTGTATAGCAACTTTGGCTACTCCGGGGCCGATTCTTTTACAATTCTTTTAGGGATTACGCTATGTCATTTATCTCTTTTTAAAGATATTTTCAAGTGATTTTTGAATGAAACATGAATATTAAAGGTAACAAAAAATGCATGCTACAACAGGTGGTACCAAAATAGAAGACCATGAATATAGTTAAAGGATTATATAACATGATTTAAATCTCCTCATCATTGTCACTTTGTGATATGTGAGATAACAAAGCAATAGTTTTGCACATAAATGGATAGTTCTTAACAATGGTATATGGTGGAGATTTGTATGATAAGGGTTTTAGGAGAGTGCAATGATGGTCTTCATTATTTCTTCCATGACAAAGGAATTCTAGGAGAGAAATCATTGCAGTTGCAGTAGATGGATTGTTTTGGCAGTTGTGCTTGGATTTTTGGAGTGATTGGTTCATTTTCATTTATGGCTTCTTCAAAGCACAAAGGTAGTGACATAGATAGGTAATATAAGACCCCTAATATGAATGATCGATTGCCAAATGTAGATCTTATTGTAGGTTACTTGATTGACACTATACAAAATCATGGAGAGAGATCTAATAAACAAGAAGAAAGGTTGAAAGATATAGAGAGTGAGTTGGTGATTTTATGATAGAGATTATGTGATTGGGATGATTTGATTTCTATCTTCAAGAAGGTTGTTTGCCTGGGCTTATCCAACACAATGATGAAGACCAATGTTAGAGAATTATAGATGTATGATGGAATGAGAAGTGCAAAGGTGTTAGGGAATTTAAATTGGGACATTGAGCAATTCTTGGATAAGAAGAGTAGTTGTTTAGATGAGGCCAAGATAAATATTACAACTATGTTTCTAATAGGGGAAACCAAGCTATGGTGGAGAAACCAAGTAGAGGACTTTGTAGTAGGTTGCGTCATGGATAGGATATATACATGGGTAGATTTGAGGGCTACTTTACATGTATAGTTTCGGCCTAATAACCAAACATGTATGGCTATGAATCAGTTGATTTCCTTGAAATTAAATATTTTTTTGCGCTTATGTTGGAGATTAAGGGCATGTCAAAGGAGGATAGATTGTTCCATTTTATGAATGGACTATATTCATGGGCACAAAGTGAGTTGTGGTGATAGAACATTCAATCTATTATAGTAGCTAACACTATTACTGATAAATAATTGGAATATAAGGGTGAAAGGATTTTTCCTCCAAATAGTATTGAGATAGAGCATGGTGGTAAGGGAAAGAAGAAGAAGGAGAAGGGGAAGTCAAAGGTTTGAAAAGATGGAGAGTCAAAGAAGTTAGCTGCCTTGAGAGAGAAGAAGTTAGTACCATGTTGGATTTGTGCTAAGGAATATTATGCAAAGGAATGTCCATTAAAGTAGCAGTTATAGGATTTAGAATAGACAAAAAAAGAACATAGTTGGGGTAATGCAGGTTTTAGGAGTTGTTTTGGGAGAAAAAATCACACTAATGTAATATTTAGTGGAAACCCATTTGACTTATGTATATATAGAATTTAATGGGAGGAAGGTGCTAGTTATGATTGACATTGGAGTGACTCATAACTGTGTTAATGAGGATGTTATGAGATAGCTTGGGTTGTATCCTAAGCCCCCACGCACATCCTTCAAGGCTATTAATTTAGAAAAGAAAAGGGTGGTTGGCACAAGTAATTATGTTTAGATATAGCTTTACGAGTGTCAAGGTGAGATGTATCTTACAATTATGCAATTTGATGGCTATGAGATAGTGTTAGGCCAAAGGTTTATGATACCAACATTAGCCATTTTGTTTCCTCAATTATATAATTTGATAATAATTTATATACCTTCACTAGTGATTATGGTTATGAGAGCAGTAGTGATGGGGTGAGATCTTGGGTGACATCCATATGCATGGGTGATAGAGTTTCATTGGGGATGGGAGATGCAAAGATGATCAAATAGATTGTTTCAATACATGAAAAGAGGATTCAATATTTAGGGGACAAGTTTCAATAAGTGGAGAATATATTGCTACAATATTTATATATTTTTTTTTAACTTTGGGAGATAGTACCCATGATAGAGTTCTAAATTAGAGAGAGATAGATGGAGTGGAGACAATATTCTTGGATCATTTCATATATCTGGTGGATGAGTCACTCGTGATCCAGGAGTGTAAGGATGATCCTCCACATCCTTAGTATAAACATGTTAGGGAGGAGATTATATATATCACACAAAGACTTGGAGAGGGTGAGTGGTTGTATGACCCTAATTTGGAGTAAATCATAGAGGAGTCTAAGGGTAGGATTGGTTCATATAATGCTTTGTTGATGTACATGCTACAAAAGCATGCAGAGACTTTATCAAGATAGTAGAGTCAAATATGGATGGATATTGGGGTGGTAGTTGTGAAAGCTTCCTTACCCTTTCTTCTCATTGAAAGTCATTTTTCTTGGGTATCATGGGGGTTCTTGTTGGGTCACCAATATGGCATCCTTCTCACCGTCAAAATCATTCCTTTCTAATCATCCTTTCACTTATTCATCATCATTTTCACCATAGTTATTTGTAAATATGCCTTATTAAGTTTATAAACATCAAGTGGTTAATTGTCATGCATTTTCTTTGTTATTTATTAATTAATTAGGATTTGATTGGTTTTACTAATGGCAATTGACTAGTTTGAAGTTAGTTTCAGTATCCATCTTCATGGTCGAGGTATCAACATAGGTCTAGAAGAAAATCGAGCACATGGGTTTTTTCCTAAGAACCCCAATATGGATTTCTGTTGTTCAAAGCTCACCAAAATCACATGTGTGAACCTCTAACATTTTATCAAAGGCAATGAGCAGTGGTTTTCAAGAAGTCAACTTCTGATGTGATTTGTAGGCAATTGAAGATGAATTTTGACAAACTAGAAAATGGATGTTTTTTGTGAAAGGATCCCATTTAGGCTAAATGCAGATGATTTCCTCAAAATGTGAAGGATATGAGAGATTTTCATGATTCTTTGAACCCTATTTTGTCAGATTGCATGAATAAACAATTTGCTAATGTGTCACCCAATGCCCATTCAAGCAAACGAGGTTGGAATGAGATATGTTGGTAAATTCGTGGCAGGGAGATAAGTTCTAATTAGATCTTGGTTTATCTTTGTATCTGATATCATCAATATCCAAATTATTTGCAGTTTGTTACCCTATACCAAATTGGAGTAGAAAAAATCCTTAAATAGTGTTTTTTCATAAACTCTATAAATACTATAACTCCTTTGACGAAAATCGGAGATGAGACATAGATAGACTTGAGTTTTTGACTTGTTGCGTGAATTATTTCTCCATATCATAATTATACACAACTGATTTTTATTCATCATGCGAGTATGCATTCTTGAGCTAATTTAAAGTTAGTTCCTTATTTTTTTCAAGGCTCATGCAACCACCAGGACGGTCTCTTGAGTAGGACATATGATGCTCTTTTTTGTAGTATAATTTTGTTTGTTGTCTCCCTACATTTGTTTTATTACTATTTTTTGATTCCTATACTTTGTCTTCATAGCATGAGTTCCAGTGCTATGTTCTCATTATGACATTCATTTATATAATTTTTTTCTTAACCAATGTTTTTTTTTCCTTTATAGTTATCAATCAAGCGCTCAAAAAACTCCACAAAAAGAAGATAGAGTTAGTTCAAGGATCACTTAGGTTTATTTCCTGTAGTGTGAATCTCAATTTCAAGTTGTGTAAATGTTAATTACTTGTAGTGTTTCAATAGGATGTAGGTTGAATATATAGAACTTATGATTGAACATTGATCAAATCCATAAAGACTTCAAACATCTATATTCAAAGATTCTTCAAAGTTTATTATTAAAAATTAGTTGAATTTCTACATGGATGAAGAAATTCTTGTTGCATCAATCCGATCTAATGCTTATGGAACCAAGAACCCTTTAAAACTCCGTAGCAACTTCAAATCGAGATAAATCCTTATCCCTTAGGAGTTATACCAACTGCCATATATCACAGAAAAGGTCTCTTAGAGGACTATCCAACCAGGGAATTTGCAAGAGCATTTGAAAATCTTCCTGAAATTGAAATTGATGACAAGACTTGACATAAGTGATAACCATTAAACAACCACTTACAACTTTCTCAATAACCAATTTGTCTAACAATCTCCCCCTTTGGCGTTGATGGAAACACCACCAAACATTGCATGTTATTGATGGCAACACCTCCGCTTAGCAACTATCTTAGCAACACTCCCCATGTCAAGCCCTGAAGCTGCTCACTCTCTACTGCTACTACTTGTTCACACTCCCCCTTATTGAGAAGCCAATGGATAATCACTCTCCCCCTTTGCACACTTTCCATATTCAAAAACTATGTACATATTTCCAATGTTTGATCACTTCTCCCCCTTTGAAATCAATGGTAAAGGGTGTTGGTTTGTAGAACTATATTGTTTGTGCATGGTGCCCTGTGGGCTTCGAGATGCAAATGTCAAATTAATCTCCCCTGTGATTATGCTCCCACTAAACTTGGGCTTTTCCAACTGATCTAAGTCTTCTGTTGAGTTACCATTTAAATGAAGACCCATACGCTCCCCCTGAAGACTTCACATTGCTGAAACAAGTAGATCCCCCTGACATTGTATTGAGAAACTTTCCATTTCATCATTCTTCCCCTGTAGCTCACTTGCTAAATTTCTCCATGTGTTGAGTAGCTTCTAGTCCCCATACATACTGAATCAGTGAGTTGAAGTAGATATCAATCCCAATCATTGTATGAGGTATTCAAATGGTTCTCTAGGAAGTAGTTTGGTGAATATATCTACAATTTGCTCATTATTGGAAACATATTCAAGCTTAACAACCTGATTAGTAGCTTGATCTCTCAAAAAATGATATTTAATTGGAATATGCTTCATTTTGAAATGCATGAGAAGATTCTTTGAAATACTAATTGCACTAGTATTATCACACATGATCGGAATAGGATCAATGTATTCAACCTTCATATCCTTAAGTATTTGCTTCATCCAGAGGATTTGAGTATAGCATGTAGACACTGCTATATACTTAGCTTTAGTTGTAGACAAAGAAATATAATTTTCTTTTTTCTCACCCAAGATATTAGATAATTTCTCAGAAAGGAGTACTCTTTTTATAATCAATGCTACCTGCCCAACCTGCACCAATGTATGTTATTAAATTGAAATCTTTGCATCTAGCATACCATGGACCATAATCAATTGTGCTCTGTAAATATTTGAATATTCTCTTGATGTCATTCACATGGCTCTCCTTGGGGTTAAACTGAAATCTAGCAACTAATCCTACAACTAGCATTATATCGGTCCTTGAGGCTGTTAAATATAAGAGACTTCTGATTATTGACCTATAAGTAGTCTGATTTACATCGAGGGATTCATCATCCTTGCTCAACTTACTTCCAGTGACCATGGGTGTGCTAATAGGCTTGCAATCTTCCATATTGAATTTCTTCAAAAATTCTTCTAGATATTCGGACTCATAAATGAAGATACCTTTGTTTGGTTGAGAGACTTGTAAGCCAAGAAAGAATGAAAGCTCACCTAGCATGGACATTTCAAACTCCTTCTGCATTTCTTTTGCAAACTACTAACCCATTTGTTCCAAATCGCTCCCAAAAATGTTGTCATCTACTTATACATCAATGATTAGCACTTTATTACTATCAAATTTAATATAGAGGTTATTATTAGTTATTTCTCATTTAAATCCTTATTGTTGTATATACTTTCCCAATAGTGCATACCAACCTCCTAAAACTTGTTTTAACCCATACAACGCTTTTCTTAGTTTGTAAACTTGATATGCATCTTTAGATAGTTGAAATCCAATGTATACTTCCTCCTCTAGTTCACCATTAAGAAAAAGCTAACTTGGCATCCGTCTGAAAAACTTTAAAATTTCTATGACTTACAAATGTCAAAAACATCCTAATATATTCTAATCTAGGTATAGGGCCAAACTCCTGGAGATTGTTTTAACCCATACAACGCTTTCCTTAGTTTGCAAACTTGATATGCATATTCAAATAGTTGAAATCCCTCTAGTTGTTCAATGTATACTTCCTCTTCCAGTTCACCATTAAGAAAATCTAACTTGGCATCCATCTGGCAAACTTTAAAATTTCTATGACTTACAAATGCCAACTACATCCTAATAGCTTCTAATCTAGCTTCGAAATCAATACCTTTTACCTATCTGTATCATTTGCATACTGGTATAGCTTTATTTCTTACTAATTATCCCTCTTCATTCAACTTATTTCTAAACACCCACTTGGTACCAATGATATTTTTTCCTTTTGGTCTAGAAACCGATTCCCAAGTGTTATTTTTCTCTATCTAATCTAGCTCTTCATCCATTGCCTTAATCCAATATTTATCTTCACTAGCTTGATTAAAAATTTTAGATTCTATTTGGGACAATAGTTCCAAATTTGAATGTCTAGAAGTGCCTATGAATTTCCTTCTAGCCTGAACTCCCAATTCCTTATCCCCAATTATTTGATTTTTGGGATGTTTCTTCTATACATACTTGGATGGAGTTTTGTACTTTTGAGGGGCCTTTTCTGCTTCCTCTTCTTCATCTTGGTCCTCTTGTTCTTCATATTCTTTAAAGACACTTGCTACATCATTTGAATTTTCGTTTGATTTAGATTCTACTAATTGTGCCAAAGCTTCATCTATCCTAACATCAATGCATTCCACTATTTTCTTTGATCTTTTATTGTAGCACTTGTATCCCTTGCTTCTAATTAAATAGCCAAGGAATATACCTTTATTTGCTCTAGAGTTGAATTTCCCCAACTTGTCATTATTTCTCTTTATGTAGAACTTTCTTCCAAAGACTCTTAGATGTTTACTAAAGTTGGTTTACCTTTCCACAACTCATAAGGGGTTTTATCATTGTTTGGTCTTAACTTAACTATGTTTGATAAATAGATTGTTCTTTGATCTGCTTCTCCCCAGAAGGTGTTTGTAACCTTTTCTTCATCCATCATTGCTCTTGCCATTTCTTGAACTGCCATGTTCTTTCTTTCCAGTACTCCATTCTATTGATGAGTTTTGGCTACTGAGTATTGTCTTTTGATCCCATGCTCTTCATAGAATTCCTAAAAGTCATTCAAGGTGAATTCTCCTCCTTTGTCTATTCTCAAACATTTGATTTTCATACTCTTTTCGTTTTCTTTAGATGAATTACTATCTTCTTTAAAATATAAACTCTTCTTTCTATGAATATTTCCCTTTTGGTATTTGTGAGGTTTATTTCTATTTGTTTGATCTTTTTCTTTCTCTTGATTCTCAGCTTTAGTGTAAGGACATTTTGAAGCAAAGTGACCAATTATACCACAATAAAAGCATTTGAAGAGCAATATACTTTATGCTTGCCATATCCTCTCTTTAACTTCCTTACAATTGAGCCATCTCCTGATCTTACTCATAAATGGAGCAATCTTGGTATTCACTAGGCTTATTTGAAGCTTTAAAGGCAACCTCGATTGGTTTTGACTTCTTTTTTCAATTCTCATTTCATAAGCTGTGAGAATTCCATGAAGTTTCTCCATCGAGAGAGTATTCAAATCATGCATCTCTTCAGTGGCATATATTTTGGCAATGAATCTCATAAGAAGAGATCTCAATACTTTATGAACTACTACATCTACTTCAAGTTTCTCATGAAGGCCTCTAATCATGTTAGCTACCTCATTAACTCTGAGAAAATATATTGTTATACTTTCATCGTCATTCATATTTAAACTTTTAAACCTCATTCTCTGAGTTTCATTTTTGGATTTCTTAACTTTGGCATCTCATTCGTAGTTATTATTAAGTTTATCCCATACCTCCTTAGCATATTTTCACTGCATTACTATGACTAGCTCAGATTGGTTAAGACCAAACAAGATTGCATTTCTAGCCTTTGCATTGTTTGAATAGGCTCTTCTTTCATGTGGATATGTTAGAGGAGTTGTTGTAATTGTGTATCCAACTTCAACAAATGCCCGAACATCAACACCAAGAGACATTGGATAAGCTTCTATTCTCACTTTACAAAATACATAATTAGATCCAACAAACATTAGTGCTCTATTTGAAAAGACATCCTAATTGGCCATGATTCCCTATGGATCTACCTTCTAGTTATTAAATTGTTTTTGAAGGAATTCAATTTGATACTAATTGTTGGGAAGCAAATAATATTGAGAGGGGGGGGTGGTGAATCAATGTTATACAAAATTTACACTTATTTATTCAATTATTCAATCAAATGTAATCAATTGACACAACAAAGCCCCATTGACATAAAAAAATTGAACATAGGAAATAATGTGGAAACCTATACAAGAAAAAACCACAAAATTTGTCTTGATTATGATGTAATTTTAAGCTCCAACTTTTGATTACATCAAGTTTTTGTGAGCACCAACTCACAAGAGGCATCCACCCCCTGAAATATGTAAGCCCCAACTTGCTAGAGGCACCAACCTCTGATCTTTACAAGCACCAACCTGAAACAACGAATTAGATCTATATTTCATCCAATTTTCAAACCAAGATACATGGCATTAAGGTATTCTTGAACAATTTGATAATTCTTTGAAATCCTCTTTGTCTCTTACAACCATTCTTCTTTTTCTTTAATTCTCATATCAAAATATTAGTTATAGATCTACCATCTATATTCCCATCATTCTCCTCATATCCATAAAAAAAATGTTATGCTCTACATAGACAACACTTCACTCTCAGTGTTTACATTGGCAATTAACTTCACTCGTGTGCATAAGAGCAACTCTATTTCTTAATGTTGGCATCTTTTTATTCCACATGTTGCACCTTTTATTTTCTATCGGAACAAACTTTAATTTTCAAATAAATTTGGCACCAAATATAACATTTTTCCAATCACCCAAAATACAACAACACTAAATTTTCGTAGCTCCTTCTTGTCAACTCATTTTCTCAGCAAATTATGGGCCAAAGCCGAGGTCTCAAGCCCTAATACACTTAACGCTCATCACCTACCAGTCGTCACTCTATCTGCCCACTTCTATTTGACCCAACGCATCAAACGCTAATGGTCGATAGGCCGCTCGATGCTTGTTTGCTCACTCCTATGATTGGGGGCTATGACTAAAGGTTGTTCCTCCATGACCCATTGCTCGCTACTTATCACTCTTCACTTGTTGGTGTACGTAACACCTTATTTGACCAATGGTGATCAATAGACTAGACTGTTATGTGACAATGCCACCCTTTGATAAGAAAGACTTTGTCTAGTGCTTCCATGCTTGCACTCTATCACTTGTTGCCATTCAAAATCTTGTGTTCTTGTCATTGGGTGATGGGTAGTGGTTGATGTCCCCACCTTCGTAAATCTATGAAAATCACTGAAAACATTTAACACTAAAAGCCTTCGTAAAACCAGTCCTTGGTGCAAATCCTAAGGTTATGCCACATCACAGTCTACCATGTGTCAATCCACATCAACCAATCATAACATGTCACTCATTCTTTACTGACACATACCTTTCACGTATCACTTACCAACCGTTCATTTGGCCATCCAATATCATCAAATCCACTTGTTACGTGTCACACTCACATGTTGCCATGTCATCATCTCTGCTACTTGTCATGCCATATCACTCCTATGTGTCACTCAAAAGACCCACTTGGCCACCCAAAAAGGCTAGAAAGTACTTGCCAAGTGTCGCTTCTAAGACTGCCATGTCATCTTGGCTTTCGCTCCACCACTCGCCACATGTTGTTATTTTTTGCACATAAAATGGACCAGGCGGTCCAATAAAAAATCAGGTGCTTAAAGAAAGCACTTGGTGACCAAGTGTTGCGACCTAGAGCTCTGGAGAACACTACTCGTCACTCGCTATCAGTTGCAAGTGAATGCATATTAGTGGAAGGAGTGATCGATACACACTTCAACGGTTATCTCTAGGTATTTGTGACTAGGGGTTGTGTCCAACAACCTCACTGTCATTGCTTGTTGGCCTTGTGGCCTTACTTCTTTGTTATTTTCTATTACGTTGATCTGATCTAATTCTTGCGAAACCAAGAACCCTTTGAAACCTTATCACAACATCCAAGTGAGATAACTCCTTATCCCTTAGTATTTATACTAAGTGCCATATATTGTTGGAAATGTCTTTGAGAGGACTATCCAACCAGGGACTTTGCAAGAGCTTTTGAAACTCTTCCTGAACTTAACATCAATGACAAGAGTTGACATCAATGACAACCACTGCCAACTTGCTCAACAACCAATTCGTCTAACAACTAGTGGAGTTTAATTTTGTTCAACCAATCAAGTTAAGGAAGTTATCGTCAAGCCATGGATGCTCCAGCATTTCCTAGTCAAAGTGAAGCTCCTCCCAATAGTTGATTTGATTAAATTGATTTGCCTTGATAGCCCTGACAATAGGCATAATTGGAAGGGTTTTGTCATGTCGTGCCACTCATGTGATGAGAATTATTAGATTTTAGAGAAGATTAATCAAATGTAGGATGAAATACTCTCATTGCATATAAGATATAATCAACTTGTTACTAGCCTAACTTCCACAACGGAGATACTAATCAACCAACGAGCTATTATGCATAGGATAAAGGATAAGATCACAAGCTTATGACACCAAATTGAAGACTTGTAGTACTCACTTAACAAGAAACCTATAAACCTCTTTTCATCTAGCAACATTATTAGTAATTTAGATCAAGTTCTTCCCGATTTAAATCTTCTATTCTCCCCATAGCGTGAAGGAGCTAGGTATGGAGATGTAGTCCATCCCTAAGGTTTTATTTACATATTGTAAATTTTTTCTTATTGTGCTTGTCTTTTGGTATATCTGCATGTGTAGATTAAGAAGCTTGAATATCATGCATGTAAAATTTTTAGAATGAACATTCCAAGAATAGACATGTGGGAAAGCAAACCAATTAGAAGAGCCTAGTTTTGATATATTAGTTTCAATCACATCGCAAATTCTTGTTAATATAAATTTCTCATTCGGGCTTTTCGAAAAAAATAAAAAGCATGCTACAACCATTGCAACTTTTCCCTCTAATCCTCATAGATGTCGATGTGCTGAGGTCGTTAAAAAACTTTATCTAGAATGGTCTTCGAGAATCAAAGAGATACAATAAAATATAGGTAAATGTTACGAGATTTCTCTTCTTATGCCCACATACATTGACATCAGAGAAGAATATGATTAATAATGATATCCTGGGCATGGTCTTAAGGATGTTTGTACTAATTGGTATGTAGATTGTTGTCATTTTTTAGATGAAAACTACTTTCATCTTCTATTTGATGCCTCCACTTCACCTTATTTAGAGAATATCATATAGGGACATCAACAATTGACCATGGCTACAAGTTTTCAACTTGCTTATTTTAGTTGCAACGTGTTATATAGATGATTTCTCAGATATGGATGGATTTATAAAATTAGATACACATGACCAAGGTAGGGATTTGGAGCATCATTTCTAGTTAGATATTGAGTTAGCTATCTTCTAAGGGGAGTCAACATCAACACTTAGATATGGGACCTAGGTTTGCAATGACACTTATTGGACTACTTCAACATGGTGGTTAGCAAGTATTAATGAGACCTTGGTCCTTTAGCCTACTTAAACATTATGGTTCTCATTCATTGATGGTCACCTGGTATATGGTTGTACCTTCTCACAACAAACATTGAGGGCAATGCTTTTCTAAGGGGGGTGGAATGTTAGGATACTCCCTATGGCTGTAATGGGGGGCTAAAGGGCCCATAGTAGTGTAATAATATGGATGCCATTCAATGTATGGTTGACTACGTCCATTATATTATTAAATAATGCCCACCATGTTAATTAATAGTGAATAAATGCAATGCAACCTCATTAAGAGGGTCCATTAGGTAGTCATTCATTTGTTATGATTATATTTCTCTTGATAATAATAAATAAGGATGAAGAACTCCTTATCGTTTGTGTGGAAGAGTATTGTTATTAGCTCACTAGGAGTTTGCCCTCTCAGAAAGGTAAGTGAGTAGGAGTGGATTCCTTTCATAAAATGATCAATTGTAAGGTGTTGTGCTACCTCAAGGGTTTGACATTAATAAATTGAAGAACATTTCTATATTAATATTGGGTATATTGTGTGTGATTTTATATAAATCTCAGGCACTTTACACAAATGATATATGTCTCTTCTATACTCTTCATCAATATGCCTCCAAAATTCCAACCTTTGGATTATTTCATAAACTTTGTGTATTTTTATATTTTGTGCTCTAGGTAGAGTTGTTTTATATGAATTGCTTTGAGGTATAAAATTCTTCTAATATGAGTTACCATTATGGATAAGCTCTTCATATTCCATACAAAGTTTAATTAAACTTATATAATGGGCTTCTTCAATATAATTTTCTCCTTCCACAATATCTTCACAGAAACTTAGATATTCTTCAATGATGGGGCTAACGTATCAAAGTAAAATGCCATAATTTATTGTAAGTATGAGAGTTGGGGTTTGGTGCTGGAAATTTGCAAGGGTTGTGGCACGTTGGATATTGATTGGAAGTATAACATATACTATATCAATCAAACCCTTGAAATTCTATATCTAATGGCATTGATTTGGTTGGAATTTGAGCACCTTGGTTAAAATATATTTGCTTTGCAGTACATGGGCTCATCATGGAAAAACCCTAAAACGAATTATTCTAAATCAATGATATCTTCACTTTTCAAATTCTAATTTCAGATATATATATATATATATATATATATAAATTTAATTTGTATTTATTTATTTTATTTTATAATAATTATTATTGTTATTATTTCTGAAATTGAGTGTTTTCTAAGAGGAACTAAAATCTATAGTTGGTTTCTTAATTTTTTTTCTCAAAAAGATATAGGAATTTATATATGTATTGTGACCCTCTTTTTCCCTTTGAAAATCTACCCAGGGAAAAAATTCGCCTTCAAACCAAAGAAAGAGCTCTAATACCAATCTTATGATCCTTAACCCAAGAAATTGAATCACAAACATGATATAAAAAATGTTGTACACTATATTAATATCAAAACCCCTAAAAGTAGGGCAACCCGTTATAATAATTATTTATAAAAGAAATCCACACTTGTTCACTTATCTTTTAAGATTGGGTGATCTACCAATAAGCTAAGCTCCAAATATATAATTCTTCCACACATAAATCAAGAGGACTCCATCCCTTATAGTTTTCAAGAGAACTCTAATCATAACAACCTCCTAGACTATCTAGTGAACCTTCTTTAATAAGGCAACATTACATTTATTCAGTACTAACTACCTAATGGGACTTCTTTAATAAGCTAACATTATATTTATTCAATATTGACTACCATAGTGGGTCTTATGTAATAATAGCAAACATAGTGAATCTAGTCCTCTTTTTATTGAATAACCTCCACCATTATTACTTTAATAGGACCTTTGACCCCCATTACATCTCCGGGGGGATCTCAACTCTCCATCCCATTAGAAAAACATTGTCCTCAATGCTTATTATGACGAGGTATAACAATAAAACAGGGTCCCATAGATGAGTGTTGATTGCAATGACAAACTAAAGCACTAGCCACCATGTTGAAGTAGTCCAAGAAGCTTTACAATAAACTTGGGTCATTTGAATCACAATGCCTAGGTTTTTGTGATGGTAACACCATCATGCAAGATAGTAAGAGGTTGGGTGGTTACATCGATACTTGAATTATGGGGAGATGGATGAGGGTTGGAGGAAGGGAGGCCATTATGACTAGAGCCAGTGAGAGGGTTAG
This sequence comes from Pinus tabuliformis, assembly GCA_031772625.1. Taxonomy (NCBI): domain Eukaryota; kingdom Viridiplantae; phylum Streptophyta; class Pinopsida; order Pinales; family Pinaceae; genus Pinus; species Pinus tabuliformis. Next base: position 367,338,056 of record CM062809.1, read on the forward strand.
GGTCGCGGTTGAAGTTATAAAAGACATTGGAAATTTGTGTTCAATGGCTAGGGCATAGAGGAAAGCCTACTCTAAGATGATAATTTCAAATAAAAGTAGCTCATTATGAAAATAATAACAAACTAAAACTAAATTTGAATTTAAACACAAATACCTTAACATGTACCTCCCTAATCTCTTATGAGACAAACTGCTTCCTTTATCCTGAACATACCATTGTTTAATAGTTAATAACATTTACAAAGTCTCATTCCTATTATGAATGAAAACTCATATTATACATTATAGAGTATGTATGTCTTCATAGACTTAGCAATCAAATCGCTACGCGGAGGTGAATCCCTTGTTCCACAAACAAGGAGGCCTCATACATCAATTTGGTGTCAAATTAGATATGACTTGAAAATTAGATAATAATAATTAAAAAAACATTTAACCATCATAAAATAATGAACTTAAAATTAGATAATAATAATTAAAAAACATTTAACAAGATAAATGGATAAACACAAATATTTATTTCCCATAAAGTTTGTTATACTCAAATGAACACCTTCCTCTCAAGAAAATGGATGGTAGAATGACGATATACACCATAGGAAAAAATAAATTAAAAAATAGTGAAAACATTAAGGTATTTATGATGCGGATTTAAAAACGCGAATAAATTCCGTGGTTCTTTCGCCTAAAACACTCTAGATCGCGGAGAGCGCGACCAGATGACTAGTGTCGGGAAATATATACCTGACTCGCGCAGGATAAATTCAAAACAAATTGAATTAAAAATATAAGCTTGCGAAGGGGACGGGTGGAAACAAAATCTTTTGTATTTCCTGTTTGGTAACGGAAGCTAGAAAAATATAAGCTCGCGCAGGGGACGGTGGAAACAAAATCTTTTGTATTTCCTGTTTGGCAACAGAAGCCAGAAAAAGCAGAGAGAATGGTGTTTGGACAGGTAGTGATAGGGCCTCCCGGATCTGGAAAAACTACTTACTGCAATGGCATGTCTCAGTTTCTCACACTTGTTGGGAGGTATGCTTTATGTTGTGTTCTCTCTTCAATAGTTCTCTGTATTGAAGTTGAGAATCACATTACAACTTAGGTTTGTCTCTGTGAATGCTCAGTTTTGGACACCATGAATAGTGGTTTGGTATAACGTCAATTCATCCCAAAATTGGGTTGTCCTTCGATTGTAAATATGAGTTTACAGGTCAAAACGAACAATTAGGAGTTTGAAACATAATTACCAGGTTGCAAAGATGAATAGGTTTGGTAGGGAGAAAAGTTTGGGATTTCTTAAAAAGAGTTGGAAAGGTGCAGAATTTGCTAATTGCTGTGACTTGATATTTATGATGATAACTAATTTTCTAGCCAATTTTCCTTATTTGGTTGGGTTACATCCTTTTGCTGTGACTTGAGATATATGACGATATAATTGTCTAGCCAATTTTCATTTTATTTGGTGGGGTTACGTCTTTTTGAATCTTATCAAGAGTATGTTTCCTGTTGCGCCAGGAAAGTGGCAGTGATCAACTTGGATCCTGCGAATGATGCTTTGCCGTATCCTTTCGTTCACAATAGACATTAATATATTGATTTTCCTTTCAGATGAATACGAAAAATATAAAGAAAAATGTTATTCTTTTTCCATTTCTTTTATATTTTCCCTATTTTGTTTTGAAAGTCAGTGGGCAAGATTTCGATCAGCAAACTTACAGTTAGTACCAAAAAAACAGCTATTTAGCAAAGATGTGAAGCCTGTTTATGGTTGCTATTTCATTTTAGAGGCTACAGTTCTCTTTTTTTTTTTTCATTGCAAACAGCCACTATAGTTTAAATCATCCATTATTGAAATCTAATATTCTTAATGTTAGGAATAACCTTTCTTTGTATCTGTTTATTGTAAGTCTCGTAATGTAAGTGCCAGCAACTGTATCAGATATTTCTTAAGAAATGATTCAGCTATGAATGTGTCATCGACATTAAGGATCTAATCAAGCTCGAAGATGTAATGGCTGAACATGGACTTGGCCCCAATGGAGGTAACTTTATTATCATAGAAACCTTTTGGAAAGATAAACTGCATTGTCTTGCTTTAAAGTTTTCATTAGATATCGGGGTTCTGTTCCTGCCGGTGAAACATTTTGTTGAGAACATGAGTAAAGTTTTATATCTAGACTTTAGAATATGTATTCACTACCATCCTTTGTTTATATGAACAAGGTCTGGTTTATTGCATGGATTACCTGGAAAAGAATATAGACTGGTTGCAGTCTAAGCTAGAACCTCTTGCAAAAGGTGAGTGAAATTTGTACCCAGCTTATGTTATATATCCTAAATATGCTCTCCAAAAACAAGTGCATAGGCCAGAGAGATGTTGTGATGTTTAATGTATCCTGTCTTCTTTTATCCTGAGGTGGTCTCTCAGTTTTATAACTTCCAGTACTTGTTTGGATTGAAAATAACTTTCTATCATCATTGAAACATTATGGTCCGTTTCTATTTTGCTACAAGTAGTAGGTTTGCAACGGTCAAGCTTTAGGCTCTCTTGCCAACAAAATGCCTTGCTAAGTAAAGTTTCAAATCATTTTACAACAGGTTCCATCATTTGTGGTTGGACTCAACAACAACTTGACAAACTCAAATGGAGTCAACTTGACAACTTGGCAAACTTGACAAAGAACCTAGCAATAACTTGGAATATGAAAAATACAAAATCTACCAAATAACACAAGATAAAATCAAGGATTTTTTGTTCCATGACAACTCCTTAAAATGAGATTGTAAAACATGATATAAGCTAGTAAGATGAAATGCACAATAAGACTCAACATGGACATAAATAGTAACAAATAGTTCAAAGACAACAAAATTTGTATACAAGTGGTTTCTTCTAGAAAGTTGAAACAATATGGGTGATGGTGTTGAAGAATCTAGGGAATTTAGGTTAGGGTGACATTCTTCGGACTATGATAACTACTTGTGAGGTACTTTTTACTTTTTCTTATTAGCACAATCTTCTCTTGTTATTAGTGTATGTTCTTTTACTTCATCAAATAGTTACCAAAACAGAAGAGACAAGAACACAAAATGTTGGCCCTATCCACACAAATTCTTCTTATAGAGATTCCAATTGACGAATACCAAGACCAAGACCCTTGACCTATAAGCCACTCCAAGACCAAGACACCAATCCTCTTCTTCCTCATTGCTGATATCATCATCACTGCTACTGAAATCATCATTGCTGCAACACTGAGACCATCACTACTGCACCACCGAGATCATTACTGCTGCACCATTGCTGCACCGAGATCTTCACCATGACAATGAGATCTATATACTGAGATATGTATATGCATTTATGAAAGCTGCACTGAGATCTTTATCAAGATCATGACCTTGTCACTACGTCTTCATCAAAATCATGACCGAGACCATGATTACAACTATGCCGAGATCATGACTGCGTGTGTCACTGTGGGATCACCGAGATCCTCCTCATCACAACTATGCCAAGACTATGACTGTGTCTAGAGTGTATGCCAAGTGTGTATCACTGTGAGATCACCTAGATCCTTCTCATCACAAATATGCCGAAACTGTGACTGCGTCTAGTATGCCAAGACAGTGATCACCAAGACTGTGAGGAGGCCGAGTCTTCATCTCTGTGGTATCCATCCGAAAAACACAGAGATATCTGCATACTGCACCATGGACAGACTTCCGAAATTACCTTACTGTGACATCTGAAACCCTTTTCTGTGACAGCCATCCGAAACTTCAGATGAATCCAAGTTCTGCACTGCTCTTTTGTGAAGACCGTTCGACCCAGATATTAGGCCGACATGACAGTGTCAAGAGATGTGTCTATTGATGCAAGCCGACATGATCTTCCTTTAATTCAATTTGCAGGTCGACTTCTTCAAGAGGGATTGTGCTTGTCTTTGGAGGGCTTCTAGACATTTCTATAGACTTGTATACATTAAACATAGGCTCAAGAAGAGCTCTTCATACATGACATTAATTCTAGACTCTAAGTGACAAATCCTATTATTCTAAAATCACTTGCTCCTGAAACCCATGAAGCAAGTTTACAATAATAATTTTGTTCTCTTTATTACATCATTTACATCAGTCATAATGACATGTCATTGTGAGGACCGAACCTAGTTACACTTTCTTCAACAGATGGAACACGGCATATTTGATGAATTATTAGACATGGTCAAATAAAAGGCTAAAGAAACCCTTGATCTCATGAATGAGAGCCTGGTTGGTCAACTCCTGTTTCCAGTGGTGCTGCTAAATCATTCCTCTGTCTAATCCATTTGGTTCCTCATATTGAAAAGTAGCCTACTCTTATTGATGATCCAATATGGTGTAGTGTGCATAAACACTAAATTTATTCCTTTTTTCCGGGCTACTGTTGAACCACTTGAATGTGCTAGAACACACTCCAGTTACTTTTGCATCCAAAGGCATTGCAGGTTTTGCTCAGCACAGATGGCAAGCTTCTGTGGCTCAGGAATATGGTTGCCCAAATCCTTCCACCATGCACTTAATATATGGTTAATGCCATAAGTGTTTTCACATTTTGTTTATGCATGATAAAATTGCCCTAGAGGGCTGAAATAAGGATTGCCTAGATATTTGAGGTTTTTAAGGATTGAAATATTTTCCACTGCTGTTGCTGTTTTATGCTTATTTCACAACAGCCCTAAGGTTGAAAAGTCATAGGGTTAAGATCCAGGAAACTATTGTTAAAGAGGTGAACTTTCTGAATTGTGTTATAAATCTCAATTCCTGAAATTTCAGCATGGTATCAGAGCTTGTAAGAGGGTGCTTATATGTCAGCTAAGATTACTCGGGATATGTGCGTGACTTTGTTTGAGGTTGTTGGTGTGATATCCTAAATTGCTCGGGTGAAGCACTTGAACCCTAGAAGGGTGTTGTCTACTTCCTTTTTTGCTGATTTGTCCACTTGAGATTTGTTCAAGATGTGTTAGATGACTCTTTGTCTTAGAGAGGGTGACAGGTTGGAAGGATTTTAGAATTTTTGTTCCATGGAAGCTCAAGCTTCAAATACTTATGGAGGAAGCTGATCTTTGGGAGCATGTTGAGAAATGATTCCAAAATCTACTTATCCATCACAGTTGGCTGCTCATTAGAAGAGGCAACCCAAGGTTAGGAGAATCATTATTGATTTTTTGAAGGATCATTTCATCTCACACATTGTAGATAAAAAGATAGCTAAGAAGATGTTTGGTTCTCTGGTTGAGTTTAATTTAGAATTTTTTTGCTTCTAGATAGATGCTCTTGTGAAACCAACTTTTAGCCATTCACATGAGCAAGATAGGTATTATGGTGAGCTACCTGACTGGGGCCACTAAGTTAAAAGATTGGTTGTCTGCCTTTGGAACGGTGGTGGAGGATAAGGGGTTGGTGTTTGTTGCCTTCTACTGCAAAATCTAGCAGGCCTAGTATAAAGCCTCACTAGGAAACCTAAGTATTATGGCAACAATGAGATTAGCCAACATTGTCACCTCAGTGGACTCTTTATTGCTGTTCAGTGGCCTCCCTCTCTCTGTCTATAACATTGGTAAAGATGGCACTATTTTCATGGCTCTTCGTTTATGAGAGGGCATTGTGGGTAGGCCTTCCTCCTCTTGGGATTTTTCCTATAAAGATGCTGTCCATGCTCAACCCTTCCCTAAGGCAGCTTAGTCCCAAGCAACACTTGGACTGTTTCTGGTTGATAAATTTGAGGAAGTTCCCTCCTTAGAAATCTCTCACCTTGATCTTGAGTATCTGCATCAACTTTATGCAGAGTCAGCCCTAATATGTTGTTTCAATGGCTTTACACGGTTGATCTTTACCAATGGACCCATTCTTCTTGGACCAAGAATTGCAATGTTATTTTCTGCTCAAAAGGCTTCCTCATTATGTTATTTGTGGAATTGAAAGATTCTCAGAAAGTTTTATCTAATGGGCCCTGATTCTGGGACAAGTTGGATTGTTCCTAACTTCTTGGTTTCCAAATTTTGACGCTTCCACAACAATCATTACCAAGCTTCCTAATCTTCCAGCTCACTTGTCTCGCTACTCAATCTTTTAGGGCATTGGAGACTCCCTAGGCCGTTTCCTTGCAACTGGTGCCTCTTGTGGGCAGCTTGGTGTTTACACCAATGGCAGAATATGTGTTGAAATCGATATCAGTAAAGGGCTGCCAGACCAAATCAGTTTAAAAATAGGTTGATTTTCACTGGACCCAAGCTCTGGAGTACGAGAATACTGTTTTTTGCTGTCGCTTATGTCATCAAACAAGCCATTTATAAAATTCTTGCCCTATGTTCAAATCTCAACAAAGTGGAACATTCGTAATTCTAGAGCTAAAAGTTGGAAGCCCTGTGACCCTCCTGTGGAGGGCAAGGCCTTCTCCGCTTCAGACAAGGACGATGAAGGATCTGATGATGAAATCCATTCGGTGGACAAGGTTCAGACCTTAGTTCCTCAAACATCTCTTGAGGATCCTATTGTGAACCATGCTTCTTTGACAAGCACAAAAATAGTGAAGAATAATGCTTCTTTGGGTGTATTGAAACAAGCTCATGAGTCGGCTTCTTCAAACTCTGATAAGGAATCTCCTTCAACGCACAATGATAATCTCTAGATCACTTTGATAAATTCGCCTTCAGAAAGTTAGGTCAAGGTTTTGAAAAAGAAAAGAAGGAAAGGTCGCCTCAAGTATCAACCCCAATTTGGGTGATTCTCCTTTTTAATTGTTTCTTCTTATCCTCTATGTTTCCTTTGATATTCTCAGTATCATACATTGGTCAATGTTCCTTGTCAGTTGGTGGCACACTGTACCAGAAAAAGAGTCATGATGGTATATGATGTATTTCATTTATGATTGATCATTAAATTTTCTAAACTTCCCAAAAAAGAATAAAGTATCAAAAGCTATCAAAAGGTAAGCCACGGAAAATAAAATTTTTATGGTTTTTAATGGTTTTATATGCATATAACAATAATAGAAGCCTAGTTGTCAACCTTACTTTTGTAACAAAAGTGCAGTTAATGCCAGATTTTGCCTTTCAATTTATTAAATACAATTTTAATCAATACAATAGTTACATATAGATGCAAAATTACCATAAAATCCAAATGAAAACCAAACCCCAACCCTAGTTACCAAGAAATTAGGAAAAGAAGAGTTTTAAGATGATCACCACAACTAGACTAGTGTGTTTCCTCAATTGGGCACTTGAGTCAATTAGGGAAAGCTCTATGATAGAGGGCCTTGTATGAAGAGGGTGGAGGATTAAAATTCTTCTCTTAAAATCCTTAGCGACTTGTTTTTGTGGAATATTTAAGGTCAAATGATGCATGCACCTAGTTCCTTTGATGGATTCTTGAAAGACAATTTACATACCTTAAAAATCAAGATTTTAAGAAAGATATTGCACTTTTTAATATGGCACAATAGAAACTAGTGAAACATGAATCTCCGATCACTCGTGATTAATCACGGGTCAAACTCTGCTCTCCCCTCAAACGATCCAATTCAACTATGGGCGAGTCAAACTTGCGTTGACCATGTTTGACTCGTGGTCAACGCGAGTTTCACTTGCGACTCACCGATTAATTTAGATTTAGGTGACTAAGGTGATTTTCAATCGTCAACTCGAGGGGCACGGGTTTTAACTTTTAGGGTTTCCGCATTTTTTGTTGTGTAGTTTGGTTAGGTTGAAAATTGAAAGTCGGTCTGTAATTGACTTTTCTCACTGGTGACGCCTATAACTCATACGTCGAGAAGGTAATAGAGGCATGGTTTCAGTTTCAATTTACTCCACGTAATAGAGTCGTAGTGTGTAGTGTGCTCCATTGTAGTTTCAGCGTGTGCTTGGTCAAAGATTTCAGTAGCAAACCATTATCGTATCATTTTAGCAGCAATCAAGAGATTTCAGTCACTGTGTTTTTACTAATTAGTATGCATTATTTTATAAACTTTTAGAAGCAGATGCTTCTGGTTCGAAGTAGTCACAAGTTAGGAGTCAAGACCTAGTACTTTGGATCATGTTTGGACTCATAACATATATGAGATAAGCAAAGTCTTTCGGTAGAAATCACTTACGAGAAATTTTTGGCCGACACGTTTCGAACCAACAAGTGTGGTTCATCATCAAGACCAGATGAAGAGGCAGACCATGGCAAAGGGTTATTCATATATGAGATAGTTATTCATTCATGATATTTTGGACATCTATTGATATTATGCATTGTTTGGAAATGGATTTATTGAATATCAATGAAAAATGTTTTCTTTTTTTAATTCAATATATGTGTATATCTTAAATTATTGAATTCATCGATTTTTTCCAGATCCGATTAAAGCTCTTTGCTCTTTTGCCTCGCCGATTTATTGTTGATTCCGAGTCTGGTAACATTGATAGAGACCCTACTTTTAGAAAAATATAATGCAAAGTGGAAGAAAATGGCAATAAACTTACATCAATCCCAAACAAGTCTCTTTATGCAAAAATCTCCCTCCCAAGGCTATTTGCTCCACTAAATATCCATTATGTCCAAGAGAAAAGTACAAGAGAACTAGTGTGCACTCCTTTATGTTGCACATAATGTTGTCATTGATGTCAAAGGGTTGTCTAAGACAACAACAATATCATCCATGGTGCCTAAGGAAGCAACAACACTCTCTATGAAGCAGTATGATAGTTAGGTGTCTTGTAGGATCTCATCAAGTGAAGTCAAAGGAGCTTGAATTTACTTGAGTTTTTGATGCAATTATGGTGATCTAATGATCCTATAAATAGTATGGTTGTGTAGGTCTCTTCAATACCTTTCCAATGGTATATCTTGCTTTGAAATTCTCCTCTCGGTTGAGAATTTATGGTCATTTGAAAATTCAATATTAATCATGGGTTCACTACTTTAGAGCAAAACCCACATTTTCAATACGTTAAAAGGGATGCAACTTTAAGACAGATCCATCATTCATAAATCGGGTCAATGACTGATGGAGATCCTACATGCATGATGTTTAACTTGTTAAACATCGAGTAACTTCGCTTAATCCAATGGATCAAGTAAATCTATGATAGTTTCAACAATGGGTGTTTGATAGAATTGCTCACAAGTTAACTAGAAGCAACCCCCCCATCCTGGCCTACTGCATTGTGATATGTGGCACAATTTGGTTTCACAGTGGAAAGCCAGTCATTGTATGACACATGGCAGAGGTAGATTGGAGGAGTTGATGTCATCATGGTGATGTGACATCACCTAGCACTGCCACATGGCAGGCAAATTTGTGGTTTTTGATTGGTCAATTAGGCAAAATGTGGATGACACATGGCACCCCTCTCGGGTTGCCACACAACATGATGACATCACGCTGATGTCATTGTGTAAATGACCATGGACCCCCCTGTAATTAGGTCACATGGATTGGCCACACACGGTAAAGGATCGAGTGCCTTGGTCGACTTGGTTAAAAATTGTTTGGGCCCCGGGTTCTTGGTTAGCCCTCCTGGGAAAACTATAAGTACATGTGACCGAGCACCATCTCAATACAACAAACGAATTCACTATAAATTAATACAGTGATGAACAACTCTGAGTTTATGGTCTATTGGTGTGATTGGATGGTATTTGGTTGATGGTCTCAGTTTGAGCTTAGAGAGGCCATGCCTTTTGGCTACGATTGGAGAGGCCACGATTCCTGGATACAATTGGAGGTTGGAGCCGTGTTCTTTGGTTATAGTTCTGAGCCCTGAGGGGCCACGTTATTTGGTTACATTTTTGTTACAAGCCTGTAGTGGCCACGTTCTTTGTTTACGGTTTTGAACCTGCAGGGGCTACATTCTTTGGTTATAGTTCAAACTTGGAAGGGCCACGATTCTTTGGTTGCAATTTCTTGCCCGGAGAAGACACGTTCCTTGGTTACAATTCGAGCCTGGAGGGGCTTTGATACATAATAGTCATCGACCCTAGATGGGTGTTGCTACATAGTATTTTCCGAGCTTGGATGGGCCTTGATACATAGATACATAGTATTTGCTGAGCCCAGAGGGGCTTTGATACACAATATTCACCCAAGCCTTGAGGGGCCTTGATACACAATATTTGGTCGAGCCTCGAGTTGCCTTGATACATAATATTTGCCTGTCCTATTGGGCATTGTCTCACTTTGACTATCGTGGGCATTAACCAAGATCGAATAGTGTATGTTGGCATGACCCTAACACATAAGACCAAGTACTAGCTTGGAGGTTCCACACCCTTGCCCTGGTTCAAATTCAGGGTTATTACTGCAATATAAGCTTGGATATACAAGGTTCATTGTGCAACACATTTGGTGGGGCGCCAATAGTGAATTGATCGAGACCTTAGTTCAAGTCTCGACAACAACCAGGTTAGATTAAATTCTTTATTATTGAAAATCATTTTGTAGACTGGTTAACCAATGGACGGTGGAAGTTTTGTAGCGTTGGTGCTAGATTATGACCCTTTTGTTTAATGCGCCCTGAAAGAGCCAATATGTATAATGGTTAATTTTATTATATGGTTCTAAATGGTTATTTTGAGTTTTAGAGCTCATTATTTGTCGAAATTGAAATGTGAAAGAAGTATGATGATAAGGGCTTAGAGGTGAATGCTTTTGGAGGCATAAAAACCCTTTTTGACATATATTTCATGATCATAATGCCTATTACATGGCTTTGAGGGTTTATGAGTAGGGTACACTAGTTTTGGATGTATGGTGAAAATATGTTTCGAGAAGAAGTTTATGTGACAACTAGTTGGAGTAGAGTATGAAACAACAATATGACAACTAGTGATAGTGATTGATATGATAGTTTGTGACAATAATTGCAATGACAATGTTTACAGGTTGTAGTGGTAGTGATTGTAGTGATAGAATGTGCAGGTTGTGATGATGGTGACAGTATGAATAGGTTGTGATGATGGTGACAACATGTACAAATTGTGATAGTGGCAATAGTGATTGCAGGTTATTTACCTTTATTAACAAATAACCATATATGTTGACAGTGGATCTAGGGTGAAAGATTTTGAAATGAGGTCCACAAGGAGTTGAAGAAGGAGGTAGGTGCCTCCATTGAGGTAGGTGCCTCCATTGAGGTTGGAGCCTCTATTAGGTTGGAGCCTGGTCATCATCAAGATTGGTGCCTCAATCAAATTTTAGCTTACAGTGAGCAGTTGCTTGCATACTTTCGAGGTTGGTGCTTTAATTAGGTTGTAGCCTATCACAAGTAGCAACTTGCATATTTTGGGGGTGGTGTGCTAGTCCTCTCAAATCATCCTAGTGATCTTCATCATTAAACGAGGTCAAGGCCAGCCATGGGGCTTCTTGGGTCCGATTGGGCACATCATTGAAAAAGTCAACACCTTCGCTTCCTGGCTTAACATTTTAGGATTTGAAGTTGTAGCAAGAGGCATACTATTATGTGGAGGTTCCTCAAAGCCCAACATTCATCTCAGGGGGGCAACATTGGGGTTGCAAGGTCATATTTTCTCTCAAGATTGGGGCAAGATGTCCTCTAAATGGTGCTAGAAAGATGTCAAGCTATCCCGCAAGGGATATCTCCTACATGTGTAATGAACTACCTGAAACATACCCTCAAGTGTTGATTTTTCATGAATTCCTAGGTTGATAATTACTTCATTGTTTATCTTGTGTCACTTCATCATTAGGCAATTATACGTAGAAAATATTCAACAGTAAAGACAATAATGACAGTAGAAACATGAAGAGACAACCAAACACATGAGACACAAAAATTATCCTGGGAAAACCCCAAACTAGGGGAAAAACCCAACAACCTTTTCTTAGAGAAATTTGTCCAATTTAACAAAGAATACAATTTGAATTTTCCATTCAAATGAATTCAAACAAACTAGTAATCAAACCCAGGTCAAACATGGTCAAAGTATCTATGAATAGCCTCAAAAATTTGGTTTGCGTTAGAGAATTAGACCTGCCTTAGAAGAATTTAGTCTGCCTCAAATTTCGTCCTTTTATTCTTCCTCAGATTTCATCCTTTATTTTGCCTCAAATTACGTCCTTTTCATCCCTCATGTGTGAACCAAAGTGATTTGAATTGATGCACAAATGGAGAGGACGAATGCCAACATATAAATGTTGAATGAACCGAATTGGTGTGTCCCTTCACTGGGGTCGACGTGAAAGCTGACTTTACATTTGGAGGCAAAAATTTAAAATTTAAAATTCAAATTTTCTTCTTTTTGACGCCGACTTGGAATCCACATATATATTTATCATTTCTTGTATATTTGGAGGGCTAAAACTTGATTTATGAAGACCCTCCATAGCTACAAAATTCAACACTCCCTCCTAGCTAGGGAGGTATTCCTAATGAATTTTCCAGATGTTCTCTTGTTGAATTTTTTTTCCCTATCCCAAGAAAAGGTTGAATGAGCTCAGTTATGTTGATGAATCCATCCACCTCATGTTCTATACAAGAACCATGTGGAAAGCATCCCTGCATCAACATCAAATAGAGGAACTAGCCACCCACTAGTCCTAGGGTCATCAATCTCCAAGTCATCTCTTGGAGTCTTGTCATGAACCCCACTCGACCCATGATGAATCCCTTGGCTCACTAGTCTATCAAGTCGTCACTTGGAGTCTTATTAGTAATCTCACTTGACCCATGGTGAAACCTTGGGCCCATTTACCATTCCTGCATGTCACATGTAATTGGATGGTAAAAATACTTTCCTGATGCTATAAGGCACTTGCTCAACCCACTGGCCAAACCCATGGCAATATGGTCAAAATTTATTGACTGTGGGAGCACTCGAAGGCCTCGATGCTAATTGGGCCAATCTCCCCAACCATAAATTATCCGCCGCTTGATGCTACAACATCAACACTCCCTTCAATCAAGGGAAACATTCTCAATTACTTCAAGCTTGTCAAACTTCATCTAGGGACAGTGAGAATGTCAGCAAACAACTAGACCATAGAAATACATAGGAGCATCACTGCTCCTTTTGTACCACGTACATTTATCATCATGATTGTACCTAATCAAACAATCCTGAAGCTCCCTTGCTTCTCAACTTGCCAAACTGCAATTGGAGCAAATGTCTTCTCAACGTCCTCTCCCTCTTCCTAGGAGAAAATTTGCTTTGTATTTCTCTATGTTGCCATCGCTACTGAGTCTCCACAAATCTCATCACAACGACATCCTTCAAACTCGCTGGCCTGCCTGCTCCCTTTGAACTAGGAACTCTTCAGTCATTAGGTACGAATATAGATTTCAGTACAATTTCTCCCTCTTGAACACAAATAACTCCTGGGAGTCTTCTTGCCACATATTTTGCTTCTTTCTTCCAAATGCTTCCATTTGTTGCCAGAGCCTTGACATCCTTCACAATGTACCTGCAATCCTCATTAGGAGACCATGGAAGAATGATTACAACTCAACAAAAGAAACAAAGGCAATAGGTTAACTAATAGCAAAACAATAATAATCAAGGAAGAGAGACATAAAGTACTCACCTTTTGCAAGTTTAAGGGGATTGTCAACTCCCTCAAGATCCTTGCCTTCTAGTAGAAATCATTTGCTTCCTTCTTACAAACTCATAATCCTTATTCATTAGCATCTTGATTTCCTTGCTTCCTTGCATGAGCAAGGTTTTCTTTGTCTAAAACATCCTCATGTTATCAAGGATATACATCATTTGCATTCAACATTGTAGGTCTTGATTTAGGGGTTCATCCTTAGGAATTTCAATCTTAGACCAAGCTGTCCTTTTTGATTACTATCAAACTTGTTGCTTTAGTACTGAGCTAGTCATTTTATTGTTAACCCATACTTGTGCTATAAATGATTCTCTTTCTGGCCATCATGGCAACAAACTTGTTCTCATAGCGTAGGCAACATATTTCTACAACTAGCATTCTTGCTATATGCAATGGCATCAATATGATCTAAGCTCATCCTATTCAAGTTAGTGGACAACTTAATGAATTGATACTCTTAGTAGCTCCAACAATGAAACCTTGTAAGCAATAAGCACAATCTACGACACAGATCAACTTGGGTTTTGTTTCAAAATTTGAGTTTATGCCATAGCTTTAACACTGTCACAAAATTCATAATTTATTCAGGATTATGCTTTAGGTCTTCTAGGGTTCACAAACCGCAATCCCAAGAACTTATGTGCAAATTTATTCTGCTATAGTTAATATAGGTGGGACAAATTTTCCATTCTAAAGACTAAGCTGTAAGCTAATGAGTTCTTTCTAGTAATCAACATCCTTTCACCCAGTACAATCATACTTTCACCAAGAGCCCTCACAAGGCATGTGGCATTAGAGGCTCAAATCTCAACAACTTCAAAACAACACTTAGTGCTTTTGAATACATATCTTGTAGTATAGTATAACCAAGGGAAATAAAACTTCAAGCCAATATATCTTCAATATGCTGAACGTTCTTGGTACATGTGTATGGAACACACACTTGGTTCATCCCTCTTTGTAGATCTCATCATGTCTTTGAACCATAATCCAAAACAGAACAACGGGTGTTACAAGTGACATCACAACTTCCTAAAGTGCTCTAGTAGCTGGATAATAGCATGCAATCGTCCTTATTCCTTTCAGGTCTTCTATAGAATCTTATAAGAAAATTCACTCCATCAAATGAGCAATCATTAAGTGGCACGAGCAAACTTCCTTTACAAAAGAATTGTCAACAACTTCTGTCTGCATAGTATCACAAAATGTTTGGCAGAACTTAGATGGTTGATCTCGGTCTTTCTAGACAAAGTAACTTGGCCTTCCCTTTTCAGTAACAAATGAATGCCCTTTCAACTATCATCAAAACTGAAATTTGTTCCACAAAGATTTGCTTCATAGTTTTCTACAGGACTATTAGTATAGGCAACTCCTTCAAGAATGGTTTCATAATCTAGTTCAAGAAACAAAGTTAAGATCTCCTATAAGCTTGAAATAACTCAAGAGGACTTTAAGTCAGCCCAAAAAAAGAACAACCCTTTGTTTTTGCTATATAGATGGATCCTCAACATATTGTAATGTGCTTTCTTTAGAATACATTAATAATATTGATCCCGTTCTTTATCTCATTTTTTACTATCTTGATGTGCAAAGTGTTGAAATTTTGATGTTCTATGCTGTTACAATCACTTAAATTCAGAACTTCATTATGCTGCAAAACAAGTTAAGTAATTGTAGATAGAACATAAACCATATAAACCATATGCACAATGAAAGACAACCAAGAACTCAATGAGACAGAGAATTTAGGTCAATGACCAGGGCAAACCCACAAGGGGAAAACCCAACCATATTCTTCTTCTATTAGAAATCAATTGTTCAGCAGAGATACAAAGTACAATGGGAGAATAAATAAGTTCACCAAAATCTGAAGAATATCTCTGATAGCAGTGACTAATGCAAACACTGAATCACTTTGGTTCTCCAAGATCTGCTCTTACTCTCCATGTCTCTCTCTCTCAAAATCTCCTTCAAGTCTTTCCAACTCTCTCTCAAGTTCGAATTCACAATGCACAAGTAAGTGAGGTGAGATGATATGAGACACATATATAGGAGGGGCAACGGATTATTGACATAAAGGAGGAGCAATACACATGCCTTGAGGAGGAGTTACATATGCCAAAATAGGAGTGTAACTTATGCCATAAAGGAGAGGAGTGTAACTTATGCATTTAGGAGAGAAGTGTAACTTATGAATTAAAGAGGTGTAGGAAGAATCTTTTTATGACGAGTCATTAAAGTGTGTAAGAGAATGTAAGAGGTGTGTAAGAGCATTAAAGAGAGAGAGGAATGAATCCATTAAGAGAGAGAGAGTAACATATGCATTAATTGAAGGGAGTTACATATGACATGATTGAGAGACTTGAATAATAATAATAATATTGACGATTAAGTTGAAATTGAACTTATTAGGATTGATTGATGATCAAAAGGGATTTTCCATCAACAATGCTTGATTACCATTTGATGCAAGGTGATTTACTATTTTTGGAAAGTCATGCTTGAGACTTTCTATTTTTAGAAATTCTATTTTTATAAATTCATCCTTGAGTTGCCAATTCTCAACACAAAGAATAGAGTTTAGTATTATGGGTTGGACATGGAGTCTTGTTGATGTATCTTTTACAAGTCTTCAAAGAGAACTAAGCATGTGATACTTGAAACACTTCAAACTTGTCATTGTTACTAAAACAGTAGCCCAATCGCTTCTCCTATGTACAATGCCTTCCACAATCTAAGTGTTAAAGCAAACTTTAGTAGACCATATGCACAAAAGACAACTTTGTTGGTTTTTCCACATATAGAGATATTTTGGACTTCATTTGGCCATTTTTTGAGACTCCTCAGCCTTGGATGCTCGAATTGAGGCCCTTTTTGGATTCTACTAGGCCTGCGACATAGTCCCGAGGCTCCTCAACCCCCCCCCCCCCCCCCAAGGTCTCTCGGTCCCTTGTAAGAAGCCCTGAGGCTTTCTTGACCCATTGTAACAAACCTCACGACCTTCTCGACCTACTGCAACTTCAGATTGTGGCCTAACCAAGGGAACTTCAATCTTTCTCTTAATGATCAAAGTCAAGTATGTTTATTAGATAGCCTTCGACCCTTTTCGGTTGAGAGAACACACCTACCATCAATGCTTTGACCAAATTTATGAATAGTACTAAGTCAGTCTCCCTAGGAAAGAACTTGGCCTTCTTCCAGCAGACACTACTTTTCCAAACTCGAACTCCTAGATTGAGGCTCTCTTCTGGGGCTAATTTCTAAGTGAAGTTTATCATCCTTACTTCAATGGCTATTTCTTTAACGATAGGCTCTGATACCATGTTGATTTTTCATGTTTTTCTATACTGATAATTACTTGCAATGATTACTTCATTATTTATCTTGTGTCACTTCATCATTAAGCAATTATACATAGAAAATATTCAACAGTAGTGACAGTAGAAACAAGAAGAGACAACTAAACACAAGAGACACAAAAATTATATTGAGAAAACTCCAAACCAGGGGAAAAACCCAAGAACCTTTTTTTGAGAAAGTTGTCCAATTCAACAAAGAATACAATATGAATTTTCATGTCAAATCAAGTCAAACTATCCAATGTTCAAACCTAGGTCAAACCTAGTCAAACTGTCTCTGAATAGCCTCAAAAATTCGGGTTGCCTCAGAGAATTAGGTCTACCTTAGATTTGATCCTTTATTTTGCCTAAGAGTTTGTCCTTTTCATCCCTCACGTGTGAACAAAAGTGATCTGAATTGATATGCCCAAATGGAGAGGATGAATGTAAATATATAGATGTTGAATGAACCGAATTGGTGTGTCCCTTCACTAGGGCTGACTTGTTAAATTTAGATAATAATGGTATGTTCTATGCTTAGCACAATTACTTCAATGTACTTTAAGCAACACAATGATAATTTTCCAAATTAGTTTTCAATAGCAATCACATTAACCATAAATCACATTGACAGTGACTGTAGATAGAACATAAAATAAAATGCAGAAGACAAGTCAAGACAAGAGGACACCAAATTTGGCAGATGCCAGGGAAATACCCCAATGTGGGGAAAACACTTTGATAAATATTTCTTATTATTATATCAAATGTTCAACAAAGAGAGAGGACAAAAGTCAAAATTGACTTGCCAAATCAAAGTCAAAACAACCTTGTCAAATCTGTTGTCAAACTCAGCCCTAACTAGAAATTCAAAGATGGTCAACCCAACTGTCAAATAGTCCACTTGAAGCTCAGTCAAACCCAGTCGAATTTGGCCTTCCTTGCTAGTCAAAGTCAGCCCAAAACAATCCTTCAAAGTCCAGTCAAATTCGGTCAAAGGAGAGAAAGTTTGCTGTAATTTTCAGCGGTCAAAGTTGTAATCAACCCTGAAGTCAACACTGGTTATAGTGCTCAAATTTTCTTGATTTTTGTGCTCAATAATGCGGCCTAGAGAAACAAAAATAATCCTCCAATAATCATAGTCAAAACTGGTCAAAGAGTCATTGGTCAACATTGGTCAAACTTGGTCATTTGCTGAAATTTTTGGCCTGACAATTTTGTCTAGAAATTTGACCTACCTCCTTGTGCCACCCGTGTGAGAGAGAGAAAATGCCCAATAGCTATATGAACCAATGAGAGAAGGAGAGAGATTAATGTGTGAGTGATGATGATGCCAAATGAGGTGAGAGGTCACTTGTATTTATACAAGTCTTTGAGGGTGAAGTGACACGTCCATTGGGCTTCATGAGCCTACATGATGATCTGGCCGACTTGAACAATTTGCACATCTGTGGGCATAAATTAAAAAACACACTTTTTCTTGTCCAAATTAGATGATCTTTATATCAATTTTGGTCCTCTTGAAAAGAGGAATTCAATGCAATCATCATCTCCTTCAAATGAGCTAACCCAAGCTAGAATTTGGCCCTAGTTGCCAATTTTAACACTCACTCTCAACTAGGGAGAATTCCACCTGCCAATCCATCCATCATCATCGATCATCATGCCATCTTGTCGACATGAACCACCTTTGTTTCTCATCTCATCTTTGCTATGTTGAACACTAATATGAATAATGAAGAAGAATTGATCGAGAGTAAGTCATAACACCTTACCATTGTCCACTGACAAAAGTTAGTCTAGAGGTAGAACCTCAATCAGACTTGATCCCAGATCAAGTTGTTGAACATCATGCATCTTAGTCATAGGGAGTATGACAATACACGATGCGTCCATTAGTAGTGCTATGGTCCCTAACCACTTTTCCCAACTCATTGGTCAGATGAGAGGTACTTCCCATGAGTTTCGGACTACATGGGTAGGATGTATGCTGGGGCATCAATAGGAGAAGGTGAACCACTCATTCTATGCATATGTCAATCGTAGGGAAGGTGAACCACTCACCCTACACACATGTGTCATCAATCGTAGGGGAAGGTGAACCACTCACCCTACACACATGTCAACCATCATGGGGTATCACAGGGGAAGGTGAACCACTCACCCTGTACATAGTGCACCAATAGGGGAAGGTGAACCACTCACCCTATGGTCACTCATAGCTCCAAGAAGTACCCCAAGCCCCTAGGAGCTCCTAGAGCTCAATGTCCAACTCAAGTGGGACCCTCATGGGAGGGTCTTTCCATGACTCCAAGTCTCTCTTAGAAGGCTAAGAATTTGACCTTCCCTAAGGGCTTCGTGAGGATGTTTGTGACCTGCTCATCAGTCCTGATGTGTTGGAGCCTTATTGCTCCCCGTTGTACCATATCTCGGATAAAGTGGTACTTGATATCAATGTGCTTGGAGCGGTCGTGGAACACGGGATTCTCTGAAAGGCGAATCCCACTCTGGTTGTTGCAGAAGATCACGATGGTATCTAGCATGTGCTCAAATAGCTCACTGAAGAGCTTCCTCAACCAAACAACTTCACAACAGGCCATACTAGCTGCAATGTATTCGACCTCGACGATGGTTAAAGCAACTGATTTCTGCTTCTTGCTCATCCATGACATCGAAGTAGATCTTAATGAGAAGCAACATCCATACACGCTTTTTCAATCCACCACACTGCTAGCCCAATCAACATTAGTATATCCATGTAGCCTCAAATCCCTGACAATGTATTTCAGTCCATAGTTGATTGTGCCACGGAGATATCTCAAGAGATTTTTAGTAGCAATCCAATGTGTGCGATGAGGCTCGACCATAAATTGATTCAATTTATTCACATCGAAGCATATGTCTGGACGAGATTTTACCAAGAACATCAGGACCCCTACAAGTTGTTTATATTCAGAAGGGATTGCTAATTCGGGCCTAGCAGCACTTCCACATAGCTTCTTGAAGTTGAGTTCTGTCGGAGTAGACACAGACTTGCAATCCACCATCCCACATCTCTCGAGCAACTTCATAATGTATTTTCTTTGAGAAAGGAAAATCTCACCTGGGTTTTGCCAGACCTCTAGGCCTAGGAAGTAGTGCATCAGTCCTAGGTCCTTGATCTTGAACTCGGAAGCCAACTCCCTCTTGCATTGATAAATGAGAGGGTCTGCACCTGTCAGAAAGTGATCATCTACATAAAGGGCCAAGATGAGAGGCATGTCCTTTTGAACCTTGAAGTATAGGTTAGGATCGACATCACTCCTGGTAAATCCTAGCTTCATAAGGTAACTATCAATCCTCTCATACCAAGCCCTAGGGGCTTGCTTCAACCCATAAAGGGCTTTCTTCAACCTGCATACATGTGTCCTTCGATCTTGTACTTCGAAGCCCTGAGGTTGTTCCATGTAGGCTTCCTCCTTAAGTGAGCGATGCAAGAAAACAGTCTTAACGTCCATTTGATGTAGGCTCCATCCTTGAGTGGCAACAAGAGCAATAATAGATCGGATATTGGTATGTCGGGAAATCGGTGCAAATATCTCGTCATAGTCCACTCCTTCCTTTTGAGAGAGGCCTTGAGCAACGAACATGGCCTTTTATTTCTCAACATTCCCATCTACTCCATGTTTGATTTTGTATAGCCATTTTGAGGTGACTGCGGACTTGTCCTTTGGTCTAGGCACCACATCCTAGACATCATTTTTCATGATAGATTCATACTCATCATTCATCACATCCTTCCAGACTTGGTGCTTTACGACTTTTTTAATTGTACATGGCTCAATTTGAACAATAATACTCATAGCAACTAAGTACCCTTGATACCTGTTTGACTTCTTACTTTCACGCAATGACCCTCTTGGAGCAATATGTCTTTCAGCATCTTCGAGAGTATCTTTGAGCCACAAAGGTCTTTTCCTTGAAGTAGAGGGATCACCAGGAGGTGGATCAATGGGATCCATCGAGCCTTTAACATCGGGCACAGGCTCATTTGTCGGAGGTTCATCCCATTTTTCTGCAGCATCATCATTATCCTTCCTTGGAATGGGGAGATCTTTGGCTTTCCCAAGGGTAGAGTGTTCATCGAAAGTGACATCATGGCTTACTTCCACATCTCTTTGACTAGGCACATAGATTCTATGTTGTTAAGTTTAGGTATAGTCTATGCTAAGAGCAATTTATTTCATTTTTCATAGTTAGCTCAATATCTTGTCCAAATTAGCAATCACATCAGCGTTAAAGTTAACTGCAGATAGAGCATAAACATAAATCGCAGAAGACAAGCCAAGACAAGAGGACACAAGATGTGGCGCTGGCCAGGGACAAACCCCAAAGTGGGGAAACCCTTGATCAATTCTTCTTATATGTTCTTCAATAGTTCAACAGAGAGAGAGAGATAGTACATTTACAACAAAATTCAACACTTAGACTTTCTAGATAAGAGAATAGATCATCTCTACATGAGATCAGTTGAAGACATGCTGCTTCAATTGATTCTCCAAAGTGACTCCTTCACCTATCATTGTGTAGCGTCTCGTCATCACGCTGCACCTCACTGTGCTGCACCATGTTGCACTCATCACCACATTGCTGGACCTCATGACCATGCTGTACACATCATCATGTTGCACCTTATGCTGCCACTGCTAGCCCATGTACCATACTGCACTTTGCTGCACCATGTACTAGCTGTCCCAATTAGACATGCTATACTGTTACTTTATGTACTAGCTGTCCCATCTAGACATGCTGTACCTTGTTGCTCCATGTACTAGCTGTCCCATCTATTGTTTCATGTACTGCTATCCATGTATTGCATCATGTACATGTTGTCCATGTATTGATCATGTATAGCTATACTGCTGTCTCATTTATTTGCTCCATCAAGCTTCATTGCTGCTCCATGCATCACCATGCTTACAGCTGTCCATACTTTACCATGCTGATGCTGTCCATGCTTCACCAAGCTTCATTGTTGCACTTACAGCACACATTTCCATGCTGTCACCTACAACACTCTTAGATTTCCATGTTGTCACCTACAACACACATAGGCACCTACAACACTTAGATTTACATGCTGTCACCTACAACACACATAAGCACCTACAAAACTTAGATTTACATGTTGTCACCTACAACACACATAGGCACCTACAACACTTAGATTTCCATGTTGTCACCTACAACATACATAGGGATAGGCCTCCTTGTGTTGTTGATAAGGGCTGCGTATTGTAGATAAAACAACGACTAGCTATCCTTGATTGGACTGTGGATTAGGGCCTTTACTTGCTGCTCGTTAGGCCTCCTTAGACTGCGGCTAAGGCACCTTTATTGGATTGTGGATTATCTCCTCCTTAACGTTGCTAGAGCTCTCCTTTGACTGCGACCAAATCTCTCCCTTGCCTGCGGCTAAGACTCTCCCTTACTTGCGACTAAGATAAGGCAAGATCTACTTCCTTTTAGGACTGTGTATAGGGAAACATTAGACCTTCCTTGACAATTGACTTGAGCTCCTAGATTTGACCGCGGCTAGGACATCTCATCTCCATTAAGACAACGTAGAACCCTTCTTGACTGCGTAGAGGTGTCGCCTCCTAGGACTGCATAGAGCCTTCTTTGATTAACTGCGTTAGGGCTTTTCCATTAGGGCAGCGTAGAACCTTGCTCCATTAGGGCAGCGTTATCACTTAGGATCTCTCCTCCTACTAAAACCCAAAGACTAGTAGAGAGGAAGAGATCCCAAGTGAGTGTGAAGAAATGACTTGAAGGCCACCTCTATTTATGCTAAAACGTTGAGCACAAGTGGGGTTTATTTGGTTGCTGGCCGACCTTGACGAATTGTCCCATAACACAAATAAATTCATATTTCTATGAATACTTATCGGAATCGGATGATCTTTAGATCAATACTACACTTCTCGATGAGAGGGATCCAAGAAAAATATCAACTGCCATTAATAAGATGACCCACATGGAGTTTGGCCCTAGTTGCCAATTTTAACACTCCCTCTCAACTAGGGAGAACTCTATCCGCTGATCCATATGTCTGACTGTACTATCTCTGCCATCAGTGTCTTGCTCTGCTGAGTTCTGCTAAACCATGAAGAAGAAGAATTGATCGAGAATGTCTCATACCATTCTCTACTAACCCGAAGTCAGTTCCATATGAAGAGAGTGTGTCATACCACTTTTACTGACCCGAAGTCAGTTTCATTGATCCCAGATCAATATCACAAGAGAGTGTCTCAAACCACTCATACTGATCCTAGATTAGTTTCATTGATTCCAGATCAATGGAGGTCATCCTAGTATAGGGAGTATGGTAGATACAACGATGCATCCATCGATAGTACAACTAAAGGAAGTCTGTTATCAAGCGAAGGAAGGAAGGTATAAACCGAGCTCATTTCAGGTCTGTTTTGGGATAATTTCTTCTACATGTGTGGGGTAGCAAAAGATCAGTTGCAACAGAAGGAACCAAGAAGAACAACAGTCCTTTTTGGTAGCCGAGTTGAAAGAAGTTCAAGTCATAAGGGAGGTTGAGTCAAGCTAGTAGGAATGTTATGTCCCTATAATACCAGTGATTCCCCCATTACTATTATCATTGTAGCCCTTATTGTTATTGTTGTGCCCCTATTGTCCCCATATTGTTATTATTGCGCCCCATAGAAGCCCACTATTGTTATTGTTGTGCCCTTATATTATTATTGTAATGTCAACTTTGATTATATTGTGACCCCTTAGACTCCTATATATAGAAAGAAGGTTTTGTCATTTGAATCATCGAAGAATTTATTCATTTGTGTAATGTAAAGGAGGTTGCCCCCTCGAACAGGCTTATTTTGAAGTCGTTGATCTATTTTTTCTTCTATTTTGTGAGCTGGTTGCATAACATTTGGTATCAGAGCTTTGGATTTTAGGGTTTCGCTGCTCCAAATAGGTCATCGTGGCATTTTTGCTATAACCTTTTTTCTACGACGTTTCAGAAGCTGAAATTAAAACCCATTTGAGCCGAAATCTTGATGAACCTCGGGTTCGAATTTCAAATATTTTCTCGCTATATTTTCGGAGCTATGAGCCAAGGAAGTTAGGCTTTTTGCAGGCTCCCGAATTACATCCCAAACAGGTGACCTTGGGAAAATCGTCATAACTTTCTCTTTGAGCATCGGATTGAAATTTCGTAAGAAGTTACAAAAATAGGACAAACTGTAGTTTTTTGTGTATTGTTTTCAGGTTTGAAGGTCGAAACAGTGACACATGTCAGGTCGTACAAGTCTGCTCTCTTGAATTGGTCTATAATCAGGTCATTGTGGGAGATTTGGCATAATTTTTGCTTGAAGAATCTAATATTGATCATACTGGTGGGGTTAGAAAGAGGACTCGGAGGGATACCATAGGACGTAATTTTAGACCTTGGAGATCCGAAATTACAGAGATACAACAGATTCAATATTGAGCTCCTACAAAGCGAAAAAATGTGTTTAGTTTTTAATTTTATTTTTTGCATAAGTTTGGTTTGAAAAATTAGTTTGAAGTGATTCAAAGGGCATAGTGAGGCATAATTATCATTAATTGATGCCTCGAAGAAATAAAATGGAAACACTTAGTAAGCAACCTGAAAGCTCTACCATGACTCATGAAGAAGAGGAAGAAATGCAACATGATATATCAAAATTACGAGACCAAGTGCAACAATTTTCACTCTCACAAAAGGTAATAGAAACTATGATGGATGGTTCAAAGAAAGGCATGGAAGCTAAGATGGATGGTATAGAAGCAAAACTTAATGGCAACATGGAAGATTTGAAGTTGGATTTGACAAAGTTGCTACAAGAAATGCTTACTAATGGCGAAAGGGTAGTGAAGGAAACTCATAATGAGAACAAGAGAAATGTTAATCATGATTTCATAGACTCTAACGTTGGATTGAAGACCCACCATGTTCCAAAGATCGATATGAGGAAGTTTGATGCAAGGATCCCGTAACATGGATACTACAGATGGAGCAATATTTCGATTTCCATAATGTGCAAAACACACAAAAGGTATGCATTGCAACTTTATAGTTGGAACCAAATCAATTTGTATGGTATCGATGACTTTGCTCTCGTAAACAAATTGGCACTTTTTACGGAATAAATAATACCACATTATGAGGATACAAAAAGCAACACCTTTTTTAGCCAATTGATAAATCTCAAACAAAAGGGTTCAATGATGGAGCACATTGAGGACTTCCAAAAATTGAATATAAGGATAAAAGATATTCCAGAGGAGCATAAGTTTGATGTGTTCATAGGGGCTTTAAAGGATAACATCCAACATGAGGTTCGCCTTCGGCAACTTGATTCATTGGAGAAGGCATTCAGGTTGGCAAGAAAAATTGAAAGCAAAATTATTGCAACAAGGAAGCCTACCAGTAACCACTCACAACTATAAAGATGGAGGTGTTGTTGCTTCTAGCATTCCATAACCTACAAGGTTGACACCACAACAATTGGAAGAAAAAAGTGCAAAAGGGCTTTGTTACAATTGTGATAGCAAATACACTGAAGGTCATAAGTGTGTTCAGAAGAAATTTTTTTACACATATTGTGAAGAAGAGGAAGGAAAAGAACAAGAAACGCCAAAAGAAGAGGATATACACCAGGAACAAACCCTAGAGAAAGAAGAAATGAGTCTGACCATATCTTGTAATGCATTGGCTGAAATTACCACTCCTAAAACTCTCAAGATAGAAGGACATATCAGGAAGAAAAAGGTAATAGTGTTGATTGATTCGGGCAGTACCCATTATTTTATTCATTGTAAGATAACCAAGGAATTGAATTGCTTCCTATATCCAACACAAGAGTGTCAAGTGATGGTTGCAAATGGAGAAACCATAAATTGCTCTGGAAAGTGCCATAATATCAAGCTATCCATGGGAGAATATGTATTGAATAGCCCAATGCTTTCCATTCCAATGGGTGGTGCTGATTTTGTGCTAGGAGTCCAATGGCTACAATCTTTGGGTACGATAGCTTTTAATTTTTATGAACTTTTCTTGAAATTTTTTTAGGAAGGAAAGGAAGTTGAATTAAGGGGTATCGCAGGAAAACCGGGAAAGATAATCAAGCTCTAACAGCATGACAAAGCTTCTAAAGAAAGAATAACGAGGTGTAATTGCACAATTATGTTCGCTAGAGGTTCCCACATCGAAATCATCTATTTCTCCAGATCTCCAAAAGGTCTTGGACAATCATTCCAAGGTATTTGAGACTCCCAAAGGCCTCCCACCTATTTGTGATCATGATCATGCTATTCATTTGATTCCAGGAAGTGTTCCTCCAAACATCGGGCTTCACAGATTTCCCTATGCCCAAAAGAGTGAAATTGAACGTATGGTTATAGAAATGCTAGAGGCTGGTATAATTCAACCTAGTCAAAGTTCTTTCTCTGTTCTAGTAGTATTGGTGCACAAGAAGGATGGATCATGGCGCATGTGTCCGGATTATAGGGAGCTCAACAAGCTCACTATTAAAGATAAATTTCCCATTCCTGTCATTGATGAATTATTGGATGATTTGCATGGATCAATTTACTTCACCAAGTTGGATCTTCGTTCAGGATATCATCAAATCAAAATGGAGACTGAAGACATTTCGAAAACAACATTTAGAACTCATGAGGGTCATTATGAATTTTTGGTCATGCCTTTTGGCCTTACCAGTGCACCTTCTACATTTCAAAGTTTGATGAATTCCATTTTCAAACCCACCCTTAGAAAATTTGTGTTAGTATTTTTGGATGATATACTAATCTACAACAAGTCTTGGAAGGATCATGTTCAACATGTTGACTGGTTGCTCAAACTGTTGGAGGAGAAACAATTATATGCAAAAAGCTCCAAATATTTCTTTGGAGTACAAGAGGTGGAATATCTGGGTCATATTGTATCTCATGAAGGTGTTAAGGTAGACCCTAGCAAAATTAAAGCCATTAAGGAATGGAAAATCCCCACATCCATAAAGCATATGCGAGGATTTCTCGGGTTGAAACGGTATTATCGCAAGTTTGTTAAGAATTATGGGAGAATAACAGCACCTTTAACAACATTAGTGAAGAAAGATGCGTTTTCATGGACTCCAGAAGCAACGAAGGCCTTTGAACATCTTAAAGAGGTAATGTGCCAAACACTGGTCTTAGCTACGTCGGACTTCACAAAAACCTTTATTGTGGAATGTGATGCCTCAGGAAATGGAATTAGCACTGTTTTAATGCAAGAAGAAAGACCCATTGCTTTCGAAAGTCATCCAATCAAAGGAAAGTATTTACACAAAGCTATTTATGAGAAGGAAATGTTGGCAATACTACATGCACTTAAGAAATGGCGACCCTACCTGATGGGAAGACACTTCAAGGTAAAAACAGATCATGATAGTCTTAAATACTTTTTAGAACAAAGATTATCTTCAAAAGAGCAGCAAAAATGGGTCACAAAGATGTTGGGTTATTACTTTGAAATCATTTACAAAAAAGGGAAGCAAAATGTTGTTGCGGATGCACTCTCAAGAAAGTATGAGGATGTGGAAGCATTGCTTTGCGCCATTTCTATTATCCAACTAGAATGGATAAACGAAGCAAGGGATGAATGGAAGAATGATGAAGAAGTGTGGGCACTCATTCAAAAGATACAACAAGATCCCAGTACATCTGATACATTTAGTTGGAAAAATGATTTGTTATGGTACAAAGATTGCTTATACCTGTGTAAGAATTACCAACTCAAACAAAAGATTTTTATGGTATTGCGCACCTCTCCCTTAGGAGGGCACTCAGTTTTTTTAAAAACTTACCACTGGGTTAAGAAGGAATTTATTTGGGATGGCCTTAAATTTGATATTCAAAAGTTTGTGGTGGAGTGTTTGGTTTGCCAACAAAATAAAGTTGAAACAATTAAGACCCCAAGTCTATTAAAACCTTTATCCATTCCAAGTCAACGTTGGGAGGATGTTTCAATGGATTTTATCACAGGTTTACTCAAGTTTGAAGGAAAGAGTGTCATCATGGTGGTAGTTGACAGACTTACCAAGTATGCACACTTTTGTGCATTATCTCATCCATTTAAAGCCAGTTTAGTAGCTACTGCATTTATGGAAACAATTCAAAAGCTACATGGAAACCCAAAGATTATTGTAAGCAACAAAGATCCCATTTTCACTGGAAATTTTTGGATAGAATTATTTTCTTGTCTGGGTACTTAGTTCATAGCTCATCTTATCATCCTCAATCTGATGGGCAAATTGAGATAATAAACAAATGTTTGGAAGGATATCTTCATTGCTTTGTATCTGATAAACAGACACAATGGGTCAAATGGTTGCCTATCGCTGAATGGTGGTATAACACTTCCTTCCATACTGCAGCAAAAATGACCCTATTTATGGAACTTTATGGATATCATCCTCTGTCCATCACATCATATTTAAGAGAAAATTCTAAAGTTCAAGCAGCAGAAGATCACATCGAGCATCAACAAGAAGTTCTCCAACTCTTAAAGGATAACCTCACTTTGGCGTAGAATAGAATGAAACGACAGGCAGATCAACATCGCAGCGAAATAAATTTTGATGTAGGTGACTGGGTATTTATACGGCTACAGCCATATAAACAAATGTCTCTCAAGCAAGCTAAGAAGGATAATAAATTATCACCAAAGTATTATGGTCCGTACAAGCTGTTGCAAAAGATTGGTACTATGGCATACAAATTGGAGCTTCCTGCAGCTTTCTGAGTGCACCCAGTTTTCCATGTTTCATGTTTAAAGAAGGTTATAGGTGACAAGCTCCTAGTTCAAACAATATTGCCAGAACCCTCAAAGGGGGAATGCACCTTTACACATAGACCCTTATGATATTATCCAATTCTGCTGATCTAGTGGTTGTAATAAAATAATTTAGCCAAATGTGGTTAAATTATTCCCAAACACACTTTTACAAAAGACTTGATATAACACTAGGACTCACCTAAGACCTTGTCAAGACTTTGGGGTTTAAGTTGGAAGAAAAACTTTGTTAATTATCTGTGTTTAGAAACACACATAATTCAGTGAGGTTATCAAACTTCCTAGGATGAAATCCGTTACTAAATTCAAAGGCCTACCTGGGTGTTGTTACATCATTAAACGGTCATACTAGCATCATTTACAATACAACTTGCAGAAATTGTGTTTACAATGATACAATGGTCTTGGCTGATGACTTTGAACTTTGAAAAAAATTCTTCATGTCTTTGTACTCTGCTTCCTTGGACTATTGACAAAATGTGGTCAGTAGTTCCTCTTCGGATCTCTTCTTATATGCAATCAGTCCAAAACCTTTACCAATTTGGGAAGTTCTTTCTCCCGCTAACATCGTGGAACCCTTTCCATGACTTGTGAAGTCGAAGTAAGGAAAAAATCTCAAGATCATGATCAGATACAACCACTCCCACCCCACCTAGTTCATCTCGTACCCAAGTGAACCTTGACAAATATGGTACGATGGGCTCATCCTTGCTCATCCAGATATTGCTCAACTTCTCCTTAAGAGCAAGCTTCTTGGAATCACTGGTACTCTGATACACCTTCAGGATTTTATCGTACATCTTAAACGTTGTCTTCTTTTCATGGATATGAGGCACTATATGATCTTTGACCCCTTCTAGAATGATCTTCCTTGCCTTGATATCATTCTTATTATGTTGGGCCAATTGTTGGGGGTCTTGAGGTGGCGCTGTCGCTTGCTTGATGTACTATCCCACCCCATTATCTTCCAACACTATTGTGATCCTCCCTTTCCATGGAACAAAGTTTGATGCTCCCTCTAAACAGTGATCTGCTCTCAACCCTTGGTAAGCCATCTTGCTTCCCTTGAGAGCTCTCTAAAACCTACCCACTAACAACCTGTAATCCTTCACAAAAGACTGTACTTAGGGCTTGGAGGCTGCCCACTTCACTGCTCCTTTAGTCCTTCAAAGTCTGCAAACTCTAGGTCTTGTTCATAAACCCACTTGGATGGTCTTTAGTGCTTCAAGAACTAGCCCTTAGGGCTACTCCTTGACCTTTTTGGGGGCAAAACATTTTCAAATTTAAATTAGAAATTCCCTCTTATTTTGTGGGTTAATACAAATGGAGAATTCCAATTGTAGCTACAAAATTCAACATTCCCTCTTAGCTAGGGTGGTATTCATAATGACTTCTTCAGATGTTCTCTTGTTGAAAAACTTCTCTATACTAAGAAAAGGTTGAATGAGCTTAGCTATGTTGATGAATCCATTGACCTTCTAGACTAGAACCATGTGAAAATTATCCCCACATAAACATCAAATAAAGGAACTATCTACCCACTAGTCATTGGGTTGCCAATCTACCAAGTTGTCACTTGGAGTCTTCTCAGGAACCCACCTCACCCATGGTGAAGTAACCAATCTACCAAGTCATCACATGGAGTCTTGTCAGGAACCCACTTGACCCATGGTGACACTCGAGGCCCATTTACCATTCCCACATGTTGTCACATGCTATTGAATAGTGAAAATACTTGCCCGATTCTTATAAGGCACAAGCTCAACCCACTAGTCAAAATTCATGGCAACATGGTCAAATAACCCCTGACTAGGGGAGCAATCCAAGCCTTGATGTTACTGGTTCCAATCTCCCCAACCATATTACATGGCTTCTCTGTTAATACCCATGACCTAAGGGAGAGTATCCACCCCTTGATGCTACAACATCAACACTCCTTCAACCAAGGGAAACATTCTCAATCACACCAAGCTTGTCCCAAAATTATGCCAACTTCATCCAAGGACAGAGGCTTTGTGAGAATATCTACAACTAGCTCGATTATAGAAATACATAGGAGCCTCACTGTTCCTTTTGTACCACGTTCTTTGACTTGTCATCACGGTTGTCTCCCGCACTTGATCAAACAATTTTGCAGTAGCTTTCGAAGCAACACTACTTCACAACTCGCCAAACAAATTGCAATATACTCTGCTTTAGTAGTGTTGTTAGCTTCCTGCTCATCATAGAAAACCCTAAGCTGAATCATAATCCTGATGTACTTTTCCCGTCTTTTGCATTCTCATCTTAATTTGAATTTGTGAATCCCTACAACTGTATGGGACATATCTCAATCCATATCCAACTGTATGATGCTGGTACATCAACACATGTTGTGCCACATGCCTTGGCTCAACCATAAACTGACCAACTTGAATCCACCACCACAACTGCTTCTCGGTTGCCTTGATTGAGTGTTCCCTCTAATGATGAAACAAATTCTGCTGAGACAATCCATGTTGCTCCCTTTGCCACTAAGATTCATCCGATTGAATACCATGGGAATGGCCATGAACTTGTTGTCCATCATCCCAAATCTATGAAGGATCGTAATAATACACTTCCTTTTGACCAAGCAAGATATCACCTGGCTTTTGCCACACTTCTAGTCACAAGAAGTGATACATCCAATCAAGATCCTTCATCTCGATCCTAGAGATCAACTCCCTTTGTCATGACTGCTCCCTCTATCATGAAGCAAATATTCTTGCCATTGCTGCTGTCTCTGACAAGTGAGTCCTTCAATTTTGATCAGAAACAGGATCAACCAAGATTTCTCATACCAAGCTTGAGGTCCGTACAAAGCTCAAGCTTAACCCACTAGCTAAAACCCATGGTAACATGGTCAGATAACCCCTAACCTAAGTCACCAGGTTCGAGTTCGAGTTCGAGTTCGAGGACCATGAAATTCGAATAAAGTTCGGCAACTCAAATTTTGTCGATAAAATTCGACATATAGAAATTCGAAAAAAAAATGTATATTAAAGATAGATATATCAATCAAGGCATGAAAAACAAGCCAAACCATCTTCCTATTATTTAGATATACTATTAAGCTACCTAATTGTTCTCGCATAAAAATAGTGATCCAATCCCTCTCACCTCCATCAAATCCTCCATCAAATTATTAATCATCTCCATCCTAAAAATACTAAAATATTTTTAAATATATTTCTTATAAAATAATATACTTAATTTCTCCAAATTTTTTAAAATTATAATTTTATTATTTTTTTTTCACATTAATATTAAAATTTAAAATCTAACTGTAAACCCATTAAAAAGGTGAATTCATAGCCATTAAATTTATTATTATATGACCTTTTCTTTTTATACGTGATATCTATATAGAACATATATTACAATCTTTTCGATTCTAAGAATGCAATATATAAATTACATATGCAATCTTTTCGATAATACACTTCATTCGATCTTAGATTCTGGAATACGGTTTATTATTTTTATTTCTATTACATTATATATTTTGGTGAAATGTTTATAATTATATATTTTTAACAAGTTTATAAAACGAAAACATTAAAACGCTACTATCCTTTGCTGCAAAGCGCGGGGAATATCCGTGGAAAAAGTGCTCGCTGCAAAGCGCGGGGACCACCCGTGGAAAAAGTGCTCTAACAATTTTATTTAAGTAACCTTAATAAGATTAGGGCAATGAAAAGATTGGATTTGATCGTGAAATTTAGATAAAATAATTGACATATTAAATATGTTTTATTTGAAAAATGGATATACGTTGCTGCAGAACGTGGCGGGCAAGTGGAAACACGACTGATACTTTGAACCAATAAACAAATAGGTTCGCCATTTGATTCACGCTACGCAGCAACAAAAGCCCACGGTTTATGGATTGAATGTGGGCGAACATATGCAGGAACGCATCAAATACTATACACTCTCGCGGGCGTTCTGCCAGACGTACTCGCAGATTTAAGTAACACTCATATGTCCTACTGCAAATTGTATCCATAATATCATTGCCCTCGGTTTTTGCGAACACATGGAGAAGGCCCACTGGTTTTGGGTTCTTTAGTTACACCTCACGCCTATTTCTATCGTGAAACAATGAAACCTGAGTCAATGAAACAGTCAATGAAACCTAAAACTAAAACCCGCGGGCGAAAAAAAAACGAATTTAATCATCAGCAGTCGAATTTCAACGTATTCAAACGAATTTAATGACGATTTTATTCGTCTCAAATTCGAATTCGACATGAAATTCGAGTTCGCCGAATTTAATGGCGAACTCGAACGAATATGTTCGTTTGGCCTTCAAATTCGCCAAATTTCGAATTTTATGGATAAAAAACGGCGAATCCGGTGACTAAGCCCCTAACCGGGGGAGTAGTCGAGGCATTGATGCTACTGGGTCAATCTCCCCAGCCATATTACATGGCTTCCAGGTCAATACCCATGACCTAAGGGAGATTGTCGACCCCTTGATGCTACAACATCAACGCTCCTTCAACCAAGAGAAGCATTCTCAATCACTCCAAGCTTGTCCCAGAAGTATGTCAATTTCATCTAGGGATAGAGGCTTTGTGAGAATGTTAGCAACCAGCGGGATAGAGGCTTTGTGAGAATGTCAGCAACCAGCTCGATTATAGAAATACATAGGAGCCTCGTTGCTCATTTTGTACCATGTGCTTTGAATTGTCATCACAGTTGTCTCCCACACTTGATCAAATAATTCTACAAGTAGCTTCTTAAGCAACTTTGCTTCATGACTCGCCAAACAAATTGCGATATACTCTGCTTCAGTAGTGCTGTCAACTTCCTGCTCATCATTGCAGACCCCAAGCTGAATCATTATCCTGATGTACTTTTCTTGTCTTTTGCATTCTCAGCCCAATCTGAATCTATGAATCCCTGTAGTTGTATGAGACATATCTCAATCCATATCTAGCTGTATCATGTTGGTACATCAACACATGTGTCACATGCCTTGGCTCAACCATAAACTGACCAACTTGAATCCATCACCACAACTGCTTTTCGTCACATTGACTGGGTGCTCCCTCTAACACTGAAACAAATTTTGCTGAGACAATCCAGGCTACCCTTTGCCACTCAGCTTCATCAGATTGAATACCATGGTAATGGCCATGGACTTGCTGTTCATCATTCCAAATCTCTGAAGGATTGTAATAATACACTTCCTTTTGACCAAGGAAGATCTCACTCGGCTTCTACCACACTTCGAGTCCCAAGAAGTAATATATCCAACCAAGATCCTTCATCTTGATCCTAGAGATCAATTCCCTATGTCATGACCGCTCCCTCTATCACGGAAGCAAATCTTCCTGCCATTGTTGCTGCCTCTGACAAGTGAGTTCTTCCACTCTCATTAGAAACAAGATCAACCAAGATTTCTCATACCAAGCCGAAGGTCCGTACAAAGCTCAAGTTCCACCTACTAGCCAAAACCCATGGCAACATGGTCAGATAACCCATGATCGGGGGAGCAATCTAGGCCATGATGCTACTGGGCCAATCTCCCCAACCATATTACATGCCTTCCCAGTCAATACTCATGACCTAAGGAAGATTATCCACCCCTTGATGTTACAACATCAACACTCCTTCAACCAAGGGAAGCATTCTTAATCACCCAAAGGTTGTCCGAGAAGCATGCCAACTTCATGCAGGGACAAAGGCTTTGTGAGAATGGTAACAACTAGCTCGATTATATAAATACATAGGGAACCTCGCTGCTCCTTCTGTACCATGTGCTTTGACCTGTCATCACGGTCGTCTCTTGCACTTGATCAAACAATTCTGCAAGTAGCTTCCAATGCAACACTGCTTCAGGACTCGCCAAACAAATTGCAATATACTCTGCTTCAGTAGTGCTGTCAACATTTTGCTCATCATAGAAGATCCCAAGCCGAATCATCATCCTTATGTACTTTTTCTGTCTTTTGCATTCTCAGTCCAATATGAATCTGTGAATCCTTGCAATTGTATGAGACATATCTCAATCCATATGCAATTGTATCATGCTGGTACATCAACACATCTTGTGCCACATGCCTTGGCTCAACCATAAATTGACCAACTTGAATCCATCACCACAACTACTTTTCGATCACCTTGATTGGGTGCTCCCTCTAAAGTTGAAACAAATTCTGCTGAGACAATCTAGGCTGATCCCTTTGCCACTCAGCTTCATTAGATTGAATACCATGGGAATGGCCATGGGCTTGTTGTCCATCATCCCAAATCTTTGAAGGATTGTAATAACACACTTCCTTTTGACCAAGGAAGTCCTCACTTGACTTCTGCCACACTTCTAGTACTAAGAAGTAATATATCCAACCAAGATCCTTCATCTTGATCCTAGAGATCAACTCCCTTTGTCATGACTATTCCCTCTATCATATAAGCAAATCTTCCTTCTGCTGCTACTCCCTCTGACAAGTGAGTCCTTCCACTCTCATTAGAAACAAGATCAACCTAGATTTATCATACCAAGGTCGAGGTCCAAACAAATCTTTTTCCAGTTTGCAAACATGAGATCCCCTCTCATGTACCTCAAAATACAAAGGTTTTTCCTTGTACACTTCTTCTTGACAACTAGAGAAAATGCCTACTGTCCTCTCCTTCTTGGGAGAATCCTCGTTTTTACTTCTCTATGTTGCCATCTACCAAATGCTTAATCTTGTAGATCCACTTTGAAGTCCATTGACTTTCCACAAATCTTGGCACAATGACATCCTTTAAACTTGCTGGCCTTCCTTCTTCCTTTGAACTAGGAGCCCTTTCGGCATGATTCCAGATATGAATACAATTTCTCCCTCTTGAAAATGAATCACTCCAAGGAGAATCCACTTGCCACAAACTTTTATTTCGTTCTTCCAATATTTCCAGCTGCTACCAGAGCCTTGGCAGTCTTCACGATGTACGTGCAATGCTCACTAGGAGGCCATGGAGGAAATGATTATGACCCAGCAAAAGAATAAAAAACAAGGGCCTAACTAATTGTAAACATTATAATCAAGGAAGAGAGATATACGATGCTTATCTTTTGAGGATTGAAGGGAATTTGTCAACTCCCTCTTGATCCTTGGCTTCTTGTAGAAATTATTGAAATCCATCTACAAACTCATCATCCCCGTCCTCATCATAAGTGTGTTGTCTTCCTTTTGTTCCTTGCATGAGCTAGGGTTTCTTCTTTTAGCAGAAACATCAACCTAGGTCTAGCTCTAGGGTTTTATCCACAAACCGTAGGGCTTTCTTATCAAGCCTTCTAGTTTGCTAGGGTTTATAAACCCTCGATTTCCAATTTTTTTCTTTACACCTTTGTCATATGCAAGTTTTCTTTCCATATCCAAATTGTTAGTTTTTGTAGCATTGAAGGTGTTCTAGTCGCAAAACCTCCTGGAGAGGCTAAAACACATGAGTTCTCCATAACCCTGAAATCGTTTCTAGAAATTCAAATGAGAAGTGTCTTAATTAGATTATTAGTCTATTTTTAAATATTTCCTAAGTCTAAACTTAGGAAAAGGGGTTAATTAATCAATATTAATTGAGAAAGGTGGGAATCATCTAGAAACTCACACAGATTGATTCAAAAATAATCTCTGCCATCAATTATGTTTTAATCTTGGCAGTTGGAGTCCCAACTAGAGATTATAAGAGGAGGTCGATGGGTAGATGGGGAGCACACACTAGAGATCGATTTCTAGAGAGCAGCAACAATGGTCGGAAGAGTTCGAGCTAGAGAAGGGAACCAGAGACAGAGAGGGGCAGGGATAGTGAGTCCGGAGGAATTTTTCCCGTTCCGGAGAGTCAGAAAGAGGAGGTAGAGATTTTCACTAGGAGGCTGCACAGAGGCAATGCAGAGCCTTAGAAGAGCAATTCGATCTAGTTGAAGAGGAAGACGTTTTCAATTCCAGAGGCCGGGAAAGTTTTCCAGAAGGCTGGAGAAGCACTTTATCAATCAACAATAGGCAAGACGGCTAGATTGGCAGTTGATTCAGGCAATGCAATTAAGGAACCGCGCTAGGGTAACCTAGGGCTTGTGTAAAGCTAGTTGGGTGACTAACTTTTCAGAGGCAGTCAAGCGCTGGGATTGCTCAATGGGTGGGTAATTTCCCTCTGAGGATTTTTGCCAGTATTCCTCTTGGATAGATTTGCTAGTTTGGTGATATTTGTTGTACTCAGAATTTCTCATTGCTGCTTAATTATAAAAACCCTCGGCTACTGCACCGGTTTTCCCAAGTTGGGTTTTTCCGGGGACTTTTGTGCAAAAATAACTGTGCCAAATTTATTGTGTGCTAGTATTTTCGCAGTTTCTAGTTTATCTTCTGCAGAATTTAATTTGGTGAAAATTGCAGTTGTGAATTAATCGTTGTTTGTGTGAGAAAATACACTGTTAATTAATTTACAGTTAGAAGAATAATTTCCAGTTGATGTAATAGAGTTGAAATTTTCACATGGTATCAGAGCAATCTTGATTAGATGGGGAAGCTTAGAAGTGGAAGTAAAGTTTGCTGTTTAGAGGGAGCAGTAGGACGAATTTCTGGAGGCTGCGTAGAGCCTAAGCCAGGCAGTGCGAGTTGCTCAAGGAAGTTCGATTTTTCAGTGTGGGTTGTCAGAAAAATTCGACTTGCCAGTTGAGTGATTCCATCAGGCAAAGGGAGCAACAACTCAGGTATTTTTGTTGGGCAAATTCCTTATTTGGGCGCAGAAGGGTTTTGTAGTAGCAAAATCAGCGCCAGGTGGAAGAGAAAGGAACACACACAAAGAATTTCTCTCGAGGGTTTTCGAGTTCTAGAAACCTGATTTTCTAGTTGCAGATTGGTAGACGCTGTGAGCAGAGTTTCTCACTCTAGAAGGGAGTGCCTGTAGCAGAGTCAATAGTCAAGTAGCGAGAAAGAGGGAGATTTTCGACCAGATTTAGAGATGGCCACAACTGGGCTTGGAGATCGAGATAGGTTGGAGGGAACTTTGTCATCGGGAACACTAGGATGTCCTTGTTGGATGAACATGGCCTGAAAGGCTATTTAGATAATGTGGTAGCAGTTCCTCAAGATGCAGATCAACTGAAGGAAAATGGGAAAGAGATGGTGAAGACGAAGTGGTTGATCCTGGATGGAGTCCAGGAGAAGCTGGAAGCATTAGGATGCAAAAGGGTGAAGGCATAGATCCCTTCCTCACCAGGATTTAGAAGGTCCAAGATTAGCTTGTAGACGTTGGGGAGGCACCTCAACTGATAGAGCTTGTACGCTTGGCATTGAACAATGTCTTAGAGGAGAGGCAAGTCTCCAAAGTATCCTTGGTCGAGAAAACTTGCCTAGATGGGACAAGATGTGGTCAGACCTACAATAGGAGGAGTTGAGGCAAGCTTTATTAAATAACATCGTCAGTGGAAGCAACAACAAGGGTGTGAAAGGTGAGAAGGAAGAGGAGAATGTGACCCTAGCATCAAAGGCTCCCAACCAGGGACCGGGGGAGAAGAAAAAGAAAAAAGACCTATCTAAGGTCAAGTGCTTCAGGTGTGACGAGCTTGGCCACTATAGTGCGCAGTGTCCTCTCAGGAAGAAGGACAAGCAGGAGAAGTAGGACTAGGCGACAACATCCATAGAGATAGACAAATTGTCCTCTATGCTGGAGGAAGACTTTTCCATGTGTACAACTATACTTCCAGGAGTGAGGTGGGGTGATTTGGAGTTATAGTCCCATACTTGTAGAGTTTGGGTAGGGTCCATTGAGGTATCTTGCTCATGGATCATTACCTTGCTACGGGAAGGGGGGGGTGGCACAATATTCAGTAGCAGGATGGATCAATGTCAATTGATGCAGTCAGATTCCAAAGTGACAGTTGCAGACTGGTTGTAGTCAGGTGCTGAGAAGCGCATTGCGGTGTTGACAGCAAAGTAGGACGCTCAGTAGAAGAGTCAATAGTAGCGTAAATTCTTCAGTGGACAACACAGAGGCTAGTAGCAATCAGATACTTAGGAGACAGATGCAACACAAAGACAATTGATTTAGTATTTTGGATGCTTCTCAATTGCAGTAGCAGCAACAACAAATGAGAGGGAGTTGCAGTGCAGATGCAAAGTTGGCAGTAATATAACAGTGTCCGCAACAACAAAAATGCAACATTAGAGTTGCATAGTGGGTTGGCAGAAAGATTCGGCTTGCCAGTTGAGTGATTCCATCAGGCAAAGGGAGCAACATCTCAGGTATTTTTGCTGGGCAAATTCCTTATTTGGGCGCAGAAGGGTTTTGCAGTAGCAAAATCAGCGCTAGGTGGAAGAGAAAGGCACACACACAAAGAATTTCTCTTGAGGGTTTTCAAGTTCTAGAAACCCGATTTTCCAGTTGCAGATTGGCAGAAGCTGTGAGCAGAGTTTCTCACTCTAGAAGGGAGTACGTGTAGCAGACTCAATAATCGAGTAGCGAGAAAGAGGGAGATTTTCGACTAGATTTAGAGATGGCCCCAATTGGGTTTGGAGATCGAGATAGGTTGGAGGGAACTTTGTCATTGGGAACGCTAGGATGTCCTTCTTGCTAGATGAACATGGCCTGAAAGACTATGTAGATAATGTGGTAGCAGTTCCTCAAGATGCAGATCAACTGAAGGAAAATGGGAAAGAGATGGCGAAGACGAAGTGGTTGATCCTAGATGGAGTCCAGGACCATATAATCTTGCATGTATTTGGCAAGTGTTCTTCTGAGTAGCGGAAGATGTTCCTACAGGAGAAGTTGGGAACCATCAGGATGCAGAAGCATGAAGGCATAGATTCCTTCCTCACCAGGATTCAGAAGGTCCGAGATCAGCTTGTAGCCGTTGGGGAGGCACCTCAACTGATAGAGCTTGTACGGTTGGCACTGAACAATGTCTTAGAGGAGAGGCAAGTCTTTGTCCAAAGTATCCTTGGTCGAGAAAACTTGCCTAGATGGGACAAGATGTGGTTAGACCTACAATAGGAGGAGTTGAGGCGAGCTCTATCAAATAACACTGTCAGTGGAAGCAACAACAAGGGCGTGAAAGGTGAGAAGGAAGAGGAGAATGTGACCCTAGCATCAAAGGTTCCCAACCAGGGACCGTGGGGAGAAGAAAAAGAAAAAGGACCTATCTAAGGTCAAGTGCTTCAGGTGCGGCGAGCTTGGCCACTACAGTACACAGTGTCCTCTTAGGAAGAAGGACAAGCAGGAGAAGTAGGACTAGGCGACAACATCCATAGAGATAGACAAATTTTCCTCTAGGTTGGAGGAAGATTTTTCCATGTGTACAACTATACCTTCAGGAGTGAGGTGGGGTGATTTGGAGTTATAGTCCCATACTTGTAGAGTTTGGGTAGGGTCCATTGAGGTATCTTGCTCATGGATCATTACCTTGCTACGGGAGGGGAGGGATGGTACAATATTCAGTAGCAAGATGGATCAATGTCAATTGATGCAGTCAGATTCCAAAGTGACAGTTGCAGACTAGTTGTAGTCAGGTGCTGAGGAGCGCATTGCGGTGTTGACAGCAAAGCAGGAGGCTCAGTAGAAGAGTCAACAGTAGCGTAAATTCTTCAGTGAACAACACAGAGGCTAGTAGCAGTCAGATACTTAGGAGGCATATGCAACAATTGGCAAAGACAATTGATTTAGTATTTTTGATGCTTCTCAGTTGCAGTAGCAGCAACAACAAATGAGAGGGTGTTGCAGTGTAGATGCAAAGTTGGCAGCAATATAACAGTGTCTGCAGCAACAGAAATGCAACATCAGAGTTGCATAGTGGTTGGTGGGCAGTGGCAGGAAGTCACAGTGGCTAGACATCAACAACGTATAGAGGGTGATACAGAAACAAGGTGTCATAGCAGTAGTGCAACACTAGAACACCTTCCTCGCTAAGAGGGAGTGTTAGTGTCTGTAGCATCAGAGGTGTTCTAGTCTCGAAACTTTGTGGAGAGGCTACAATGGTTCTCCATAACCCAGAAATCATTTCTGGAAAATCCACCTAGAAGTGTCTCAATTAGATTATTAGCCTATATTTAAATATTCCTAAGTCTAAACTTAGGAAAAGGGGGTAATTAATCAGTATTAATTGAGAAAGGTGGGAATCATCTAGAAACTCACAAGGATTGATCCAGAAATAATCTCAGCCATCCATAAATGGCCGTTGGAGTCCCAACTAGAGATTATAAGAGGAGGTCAATGGGTAGATGGGGAATAGACACTAGAGATCAATTTTCTTGGGTAGTTCGATTTCTAGAGAGGAGCAACAGTTGCCGGAAGAGTTTGAGCCAAAGAAGGGAAGCAAAGACAAAGAGGAGCAGGACAGTGAGTCCGGATGAATTTTTGTAGTTTTGGAGAGTCAGAAAGAGGAGGTCGAGATTTTCTCCAGGAGGCTGCACAAAGGTAGCACAAAGCCTTAGAAGAGCAGTTCGATCCAGTTGAAGAGGAAGACGTTTTCAGTTCCAGAGGCCGAGAAAGTTTTCCAGAAGGCTGAAGAAGTGTTTTCTCAGTCAGTAGCAGGCACGAAAACTAGAGTGGCAACTGATTTAGGCTATGCATTTGAGGGACTGCGTTAAGGTGACACAGGGCTTGCGCAGTGCTGGTTGGACAACTAGCTTTTCAGAGGCAGTCAAGTGCTGGGATTGCTTGGAGAGAGGGTAATTTCTCTCAGAGAATTTTTGCCAGTATTCCTCTTGGATAGATTCGCTAGTTTGGTGATATGTATTGTACTCAGAATTTCTCACTGTTGCTTAATAATAAAATCCCTAAGCTGCTGCACTGATTTTCCCAAGTTGGTTTTTTCTTGGGTATTTTGTCCAAAAATAACTATGCCAAATTTATTGTGTGTGTGTGCGTGCCAGTGTTTTCTCAGTTTCTAGTTTATCTTCCGTAAAATTTAATTTGGTGAAAATTGCAGTGGTGAATTACTTGTTATTTGTGTGAGCAAATAAATTGTTAATTAATTTATAGCTAGAAGAATAATTTCTAGTTGTTGCAATAGAGTTGAAATTTTCACACAAATGTCCAAAACCATAAGTGGAAAAGTATGTGCCATAGAGTACCTGTTCCTTTGAATTTGAAATTGTGATTTCCCGACTTCCATCAATCAAGGATGTGTTCCATTTTGGTCAAATCACCAATGTTAGTTCAAGCAAATATAGTTTTGTATTTTTCTTCTTTACCAACAACAAATCTTCATTGGAGGTAAGATGTCTCTTTCAAAAGGGGATATGGCATTCCAAAAACTAAACCCTGATCAATAAGAGTAAACTCGCAACATTCTCTGTTCAGCAGAACTAGTTAGATTAAGGGTTTGGATTTCTTCAATAGTAAGAAGCCCTAATGGATGCAGACATTGGCTCAACAACGCACAGATGCTTCAACCATACATAACACCTTTTCATGGCATACAATTTCATAAGACTATCCTCCAATTCTTATACAGGGGCTTTTTAGTTGTTAATTGTGGGACAAAATCATTGTAGAAATAGTAACTCGACCTTCACAAGAAAACTCCAATCTCCAAACTTGATGAGAAACTCGGCCTCTTCTTTAAGAAAGCCCTTTTTGGCTACTATATTACTAGAGACATGAAAGTATGCTTCATGTCTTCATAAAAAAATGGCATTCCAATGTCCTTCTTAACTTCCTCTGGCTCAGAGAGGAACTTCCTTTGGTGTATCAATCAAAGATGTACCCTTTGATTAATCAAAATTACCATATATCTAAAACTCTGCCATATAAGTAAATGGCACCATATCTCTGCCAGTACTAGCACATACAAGGCATCCTCAACTTAACCTTTTCTTAAAAAAAAACCAAGATCATGGAGCAATAGAGATGCACTTAATGCTAATATGGGTTACACAAAGCATGTCCATACCGTTTGATGTAGAGATTGTAGTACTTACAAATTGAATATGCCTTTCAAGCTGATAAGATTTTGACGCCTTAGGAAACCTTGGAGCCTTAAACTTCTTAAAATTTGGCCCAGCTTCAAATTTTGATAATCTTAAAGCAAACTTCAATTCGAACTAGGCTTGAAATAATCACCACTTCTTTTCTGCCAAACTCAGTCTTATCAGTCCTTTCTAAGCTTCCTGTAACATCCTGAGGCCTTTTCGACCTTCTGCAATTGGTTTATTGAGGCTTTTTGGCTTAATTTCTTAGAGTTCTTTGGCCTAATTCTTCAGGCTTCGACTGAGGCTTTTTGGCCTAATTCCACAGACTTCTTCGACCCTTTTGACAGAACTTCAATTCTTTGTAAACTGGTCACAATCTAGGTAGAGTACCTTCCTTGTCCACCCAGAGGTATTGGTTATTGGTCTTCTTCTAGGGTACAATCAAAGTCATCAACAAAATCAAATCCATCCTTGTCTTGAGTCTTGACCTTTCTTGACTTGACCATCATTGATTTGAGTAGGGATACACTTTAAATGGCTACTCTTTGACCTTCCTTCTTCAAGGCTACTCTTCAACCAACTCTAATACCGTGTTGAGTTTATGATTTCCTAGATTGATAATTACTTCCAATGATTTCTCCATTAATTTATCTTGTGTCACATTCATCATTAAGCAATTATACAAAAAAAATCTTGAATAGTAAAACAATAATGACAACATGATCATGAAGAGACAGCGAAACACAAGAGACACAATTTATCTTGGGAAAACCCTAACCAAGGAAAAACCCAACAACTTTTTCTTAGAGAAATTTTCGAATTCAACAAGAGATACAATTTGATTTCCTAGTCAAAAACAATATCAAATTGACCACAAACATACCCAGGGAAAAACTTGTCAACTAGAGACAAATTCAGGCTCCTGCACTTTACTCAGAAATTTCGGTCTACTTCCCAAAAAAATCACAGAGGATTCCCACACATGCGAAGTCAACAGAAGTCAAACTTGAGCTAGAATAGACTTGGACAAATTTAGACCTTCATCTCTTCCTTCTTCTTCACATGGATGCACAAAAGCAGATAAGCTTTGATGATCGGAGTTGGTGTCTACTGGAGGAGGTCGAATATGCCCCAAGTGGTGTGTTACCTTGACTGAACCGCTTGATTTTGATGGAGCCGACTTGACCTTTTTGGGGGCAAAACAATTTCAAATTTAAATTACAAATTCCCCCCTCTTATTTTGTGGGTTAATACAACTAGAGTTTACTGACCGTAGCTACAAAATTCAACAAAATCCTCCCTAGTAGTGTCCTTCCTAGAACCCTAAGGCCTCAAAGGAGGCCCCATTGGACTAGAGTCAAAGACTAACCTCCCAGGTGAAGTGAGGGAACAAGAATACAATCAAGATCAGTCAATCATCTGGATCACCCCTTGATTCATAATAGTATGCCCGAAAACGTTAAGTAAAAAGTTAAAACACATAATACAACATGGTTAAAGTACCCACCGGTGGATGACCCACCTTCTTTCAAGAAGGAATATTGGTTGGGAGAAAGAAATTTAACCAAAGCAATATGCGGAGGGTCTATAGCATCATGTCATTTGCTGATCAATAGGGCTGCTTGCTGGCTGGTTGTCCAAGGAGGAGTAAAATTTCTCCTATAGGTTACTCACTTTTTGGTCGGTAACAGGTATCATTTGGATCAAAGAGAGTACCTGGGAATTTCCTAGGGAGTTGTTTTTCCCAGGTT
Source organism: Pinus tabuliformis (assembly GCA_031772625.1). Lineage (NCBI taxonomy): Eukaryota > Viridiplantae > Streptophyta > Pinopsida > Pinales > Pinaceae > Pinus > Pinus tabuliformis. Next base: position 367,382,530 of record CM062809.1, read on the forward strand.
ACATGCCCGATAAAACTCCGAAGTACTTCTCCTCATTTCAAGGATGGTACCTAGGGTAAACCCTAGAATTTTCAGGGCACAAAGTGAGTCAACAACAAGGCTTGAAGCTATTACAATGATATATTTGTTAAGAGCTCAACATGTCAATTGCAACAATTGAACTTGGGTGTGGAAGATAAGATAGCAACAGACATGCATGATGCCTCACAGGGAGGTATTCAGAAGCCCTCCTATCCTCGTCACAAGAGTTACTGTCAACACTCTCATAAGTATCACTGTCATACACATCATAGTTATATACATCATTGTCATAGACATCATTGTCATGTACATCACTGTCATATACATCATGGTCATATGCATAGCCACACACCTCTGTCATAGAGGCACTGTCACATCTGTCATAGATATCACTGCCATTTTTGTCACATGGACACTGCCATATATCATTGTAATACGCATTGTTAAGAATCACTGTCAAGAATCACATTACTGAAGATACATAGAAGATATCATAATTATAAAACACAAGAGACACTGCCATATTTCGCTGACATAGGCACATAAGTCACAGCTATACTTCTTTGTTGTAAGCACTGTCATACAACACTGTTATAAGGACAAATCTGAAGTCATTACCAAACATCTCTGTCATTCATCACTGATGATTGCCATACATCTTACATTACTGCCATACAGGAACAAATTCCTCTGCCATATATTATTGTTGAATGCAGAATCCCTAGGGCACAGTATACTGCCCACATAATTTCCCTTTATGCCCTTCAGACAAGGGCTCTTCAACAGCTCTCCAAACTGTACATAAGCTTCCATACTGGACTGTCCAACTTAGCCCCCTCTATACTCAGAATTAATCAAAACCAAAAGACAAATGCATACCTTTGAAGGACGACATATTTTAGCCCTTGATTACACATCAACTTGTGCACTGATTCTTGAAGAATCTTGGCCCTGGTTAGGGCTCTCTGTTAGATCATGACAGCCCTGAATTTCGGTCACTAAGATACCTCAAAACCTGGCATAATCTTCATTCCAGGTCCTTCACTCCTGCGTTCTAGCTTTAATCATTTGTGGCCTAACTTCAACGTCTTTTAGGCTTTTCGGCTTACCCAAAACAGAGACTCGGCCTAGAGGTACCAACGGCCTTGTCACAGAGAGATAGTGTCAAGTCATATGCCCAGAATTGCCTTTCACTTCAGTGAGGATACCACTCAAACTCGGCCCTGCCATAAAGGTCTTGAGGACACCATAAAAGTTATCGGCCTTCCTTTTTTCTCCATACAAATCTTGAGCAAAGTTCCATAGATATAGAGACAGAAATTACAGTGGCAATTAGCTTAGATATAGCCCTAACAAGTGCAGAAGTAGTCTTTCACAACCAGTGAAGATGTCTCCATAAACTCAGCCCCTTTCCATTCACAAAAGGCCATAGAAAATTACATCTGCGGCTTCTAGAGACCATATGAACTTCAGATCAGAGAATAACAAGAGAAAATGAGATGTCATGTGTGTTTGAAGGAGCTCCAAGGATGTTCTATTTATACAATACGTTGGAGGTGCCAAGGGGTTTTTTATGTGCCAACATGACCCTTCATTAAATGAAGCCGACTTGAAGAAAGCCCTTCAACTCATACTTAAATATATGAAATGAATTTATCAATTACATTGATGATTGCTTGCCCAAGTAAAGTTGTCACATTAAAGAGGAGTGGCAAGAACACATCAATGATAATATTTTCCTTTAACCAATTTTAATTCTTCCTTGGGGCAACGCGGGATTCTTTTCTGGTAGTTGGGTTCCTATGGGGAAATTCATCCCATAGCTGCCCCAATTTTCAACATGATTGACATATTTTAATCCATACAAATTACAAAATATACTAGATAGCAAAAGACTTAGGGAGTCTGTCTTCTGGTTGGAGTGGATGGTCTCTAACAATGAGAAACTGCAAACAAAATTCTACAGTAACTATAGTGGTCGAAGACATTAAATGAAGTTTATTTCCTCAAATTCTATAACTCAACGGGGTTCACTTTGTACTCTGCATCATTGATCAAAGATCGTAATTTGGCTTTAGTGCTTGCCTGTTTTCTATAGTTATTTCTCCAATTACTACTGTATTATTTTGTACAACTAAATGTCTTTTGTATTGTGGCAGCCATTAATTATTGATATATGCAAATTTATGTCAGCTTCAACATAATTTGATCCCAATCCTTTTGTGGCATATTTTCAGATCACTACTTCCTTTTTGACTTTCCGGGGCAGGTTGAGCTCTTCACTCTTCATTCAAATGCCAAGAATATTATTCTTGAAATGACAACAAAGATGGAATATAGAGTATGTTTGTAGTTAAGACCTCACTCTTCATTCAAATGGATTTTCATTCTTGAAATGACTGGAAAGATAGGCTAAGTATATGTGTGTAGTTAAGGTCCTAAGAATGGGCAGTTGCTTATATAAACAGAGGATTTTATGCTGAAGCTTTTCATGTTCAACATAGAAATGCTCAATCCACATGAAAAATAAATAGTAATGTCGTAGCTTTTAGTTTATATGTTTCGATGTATAGTGGCTTATGCAAGTTCTTTTGATGCAGCTCGCAGCAGTCCACTTAGTTGATGCTCATCTTTGTAGTGAACCTGGGAAATATATTAGTGCTCTGTTGCTGTCTTTGACAACAATGTTGCATTTAGAGCTGCCACATATTAATGTATTGTCCAAGATGGATCTTATTGAGAGTTATGGAAAACTCGGTATTTTACTTATCCTTTTTTTGTACGATGACTAGATCTTATATGTCACGTATGATTTTCTAACGATATCCTTTTACATCATTGCTATGCTTTTGTTTTTGGCATTGGCAGTGGGAATGTTGGTGGTGTTAACTTGCATAGTTCCATTTTGGTGGTTCGGGTAGAGATGACGAAGTGGGCAGTGCAGACAAATTAATTTTCAATTATTTCTTCCTTCATTTTTATATGAATCCATGAAGTCATGATGTGTTCTTGACATGCTTTTTGGAAAAACATTATATAGTATTTCAATTATGGTTTGTATGTTGGCAATTTTACAGTATGTTTTTCTTTTCCCAAGGAAAACCTTGTGGGAAACTGAGGGATCCTTCCCCACAATTGTGGATGGAATTTCTTGTAAACCTGTTGGCTTAGACTCTTGGGCCTAACCTAGGGGAATTTGAACTATCCACCTGCTGGTACATAACTGGCCAAATGCCCAGCTACATTGGTCATGACTGGTGGAGCTAACCCCTTAGGCTACAGTATGCTTTACTTGAATACTAAATTGCTTAAATTTGTTGCAGCTTTCAATTTAGAATTCTACACAGATGTGCAAGACCTGTCATATTTACAACAATATCTAGATCAGGATCCTCGTTCTGCTAAGTACAGGTGAGCTTCGTTATCTGGTAATATTTATCTTTTTTTTGTAGCTATGGTGTATCATTCATTGTAGGTAGTGAAACTTAATGCCACTGTTCATTGCAGAAAGCTTACCAAGGCATTGTGTGAGATGATTGAAGACTTCTCCTTGGTTAGTTTTGCAACCTTGGACATCCAGGCAAGTATATATCTGAGAAAGAATGCATGTATCATGCTGTCTGCCAAATCATGGCTCTCTTCTCACTCTTTGAATGCTTGAAGTTTTTCTTTTTGCAAACTGGCAGGACAAGGAGAGTGTTGGGAATCTTGTTAAACTTATCGATAAAGCAAATGGATATGTCTTTGCTGGTATTGAAGGAGATATTGTTGAGTTTAGCAAAATTGCAGCTGCACCCTTGGACTGGGATTATTACAGATATCCTTTTGACTTTTGCTTATGATATGCACTTTTGATATATGCTTTTAGTTATTTTTCAAGATAATCTTTTTATTGTGTTCAGCAAATTGTCTTTCTTGATAGCTGAGGTTACAACTGCAGCTGTACAGGAGAAGTATATGAAGGATGACGACGACTAATTACAAATCAGGCCTGTTTAAAGATATCACTCTGAGATGTCTTTGCATTAACTGTAAAGCTGCTCAAGATGCATTCAAGACATGAACTGTTGGCATTCTTGTGGCAATCCAACTCATGTGGCCTGTGGGTGCTCTGGTCATCAGGCATCTTACACATCTTTTCTCAAATTCTCGACATTTCTAATTTCTATCAAGGTGCTCTGTCACATTCTTCAGTTCTGAAACGGAGGCTATTCTGTTAAATCTGTTTCCTTATTTCCTGTTGACAAACAAATTCTTGTTGTATTGATGTTAGCTGAGCAAAGGCACTGATTTTCAAAGTATCCGGACTATCTTTTCTCCATTTCAGATTTGATGCCTTCAGAATAGACTGGCATACCAATTGTCTAGCTTGCTGCTAGTGGTTTTGGACATTTTTTTCATAGTTCATGCAAAGTTCTCCATGGGTTTGTATTTCTTGATTGGACAATATGATTCTAACATGGCTGACTGATGGATTGCTGATTTATACATATTCTAACTTCTAAGACATTGTTTACTTTTATTGTAAGTAGAACTAGTTTGTGGGTATTTTCAGATGATGTGAAATTCACTCCTTGGATTGTGCTTCATTGTTCTTTCGGATACTTTGTTTATCGTTGAATTTGAAATGTTCATATGAGGATAAGGTGCGTCATCGTTCTATAGGATACTACTTGGTTTGTCCTTGAAACGTTCATATGAGAGGGATAAGGACCCAAAGAAAAAATTACAAATAAGGAGTTCCATCTCAGCCCATGTTAAGATACACCATTGGTTCCATAATTAATGCAGGAAAATCTAAATCTTCCTGCATCTTCAACTCCTCTGGTCTGTATTTTCGGTTAAGATGAAAATATAATACTAATTCTGGGGTAAAGTGTATCAAAGGCTGGAAAACGCCTCACTCTAGATCTTCAAGCAGTTAATGTTTCAGATCACTTTCTGTGTACACCCTTTGAGGTTCAATGCATCCCGACGGACATGCAATTGTCTAGTATTGAAAATTCTGTTATTTTTTGCAGCTCAAATTTAGAGGTGTTTGGCAGCATTTAGTGGATACCCAATCTTCCACTAAAACAGTACTTGCCTGATCGCATAGGCCCTTTTCCTCCAGCTCTGACAGTGGCTTGCATTCTAATAGCTGCTCTATCTGTCTATCTAAATTCCCCATATGGAGGCATCTCTGATTCTATAATTCAGGGATCCAATCAAATCCAGCCATGCTAAGATTAGCAGAAACCAAACTGACCCTGCAATGCAAAATTGAGATCATCGAGGTGCCTCCCTTAACACACTGGGCGATTTACTTCAAATCACGTTTCTATTCCAACGATTTCTCCCTTTAGAATTTGACCAGACATTGGTCAAGATTGAATTGTGGGCAAATACATTATCAACCATGCATCCGGGGTACTCTTTCGCCTTGGATTTGGAAGGTTGCTCAACGCAGAGAAACACAGATCTATGCCAATACAACACCACGAGTTCAATTTTGCTAAACCACAAAGATTTCTACCTCGATTTCAATGACATCAATTAATAATACGGTCTCTGCATCCAACCCTTGCACACTCTAGCATTTCATTAGATTGTATGACCTCTTCCAGTAATTTTATTCAGAATCACATCCTCACTCTCAGTGATCATCTCAGATTGTTGTTGGAATCCGGGCTCAAATTAATAATTGTTTCTGTTATTTAATGGCTTCATACACAGCCATTTCATTGATTCATGATCAGATCTGTTTGATCGATCATCCCACTAGTTGATTCTCACTTACATAAGCAGAAATCGACTTTTATTCCAAAACCATTCAACCCTTCTACAGGAAATTCCTGTAGATAAATACTACCACAACAAAACCATTCCAAAGACTATACATATAAGCTTCTGTGCATATAATTGACCACACAAATTTATTCACGGAAATGCATAACTCAGTTACAGTTTTAATTCACACAGAGAATATCATTCATTCTTAAACTATTACATAAATTAATGGCCTGATCCACCCAGGATGGGCGTACTCTCGGGCCTTTTTTCACTGTCTCCCTCACTCTCTATGGCTTGATTTTGCATTCATTTAGCCATTAACTTTTCCCTTAGGCTTACAATGATTAAATACAACTTTTAGAAACAAAGTAGATTTTCCTAGATCCATGAATCACTCCATTATTTATTCCCAAAATCTCTCATGCTTTTCAAGGCAGATTTGCCTTTGCTTTATGGAAAAAATCTTACCCATCGATAGCTTTTCTAAAACTATTACCCATACTTTCTATAATAATTTAAGAAACTAAGATTATTTACAAATGAGGAATTGGAATTCCTTTTTAATGTTGAAACTCCTTATCTGGAGCTTTGCCTTCTAAAAGCTTGGTTTTTTCGAAAATGACTAGGAAGTTGAGATACAGGGTGAATCCATAGTTATGAATTCACGATATTATACAATAGAAATAAATAAAATTTATTAGGAGGCTACGCTGAGAGATTTCTCAAGTTAAACTCTATGAAGAACCTTGAGGATGTTGGAAAATATGGAGACTTGTAGATTAGAACTTGTTTTCCTTATCATGATAATTATTTGTGATGTTATTTGGTTCTTTATTACTTCTTTAGATCTGTTCATCAAGCAATTACCAAAAACAATGGAGATCACATAGACACAAAGTACACAAGACCGCTTTGTTGTCCCGGGTGGTTGGGACGATGCAATATTGTTCTCCCCACCTGCTTTCGAAACACGCATATACATGTTGGGTTGCTGTACGCAACGATTGTATGGATTTGCTGGGTTGCTGTATGCAACGATTGTATGGATTTGCTGGGTTGCTGTCGGTTGACACAACATATGTACGGATATTGTATCTCGTTGTAATATAATTGTATCATGTTGTAATATAAAGCTTCTTCAAAAGCGGATTTCCCCTCTGAAAAAAAGTACACAAGATATAGGCTCAAAGCCAGGGGAAAACCCCTCCAAGTGGAAAACCCAGAAAATGCTTCTCTTCTTCTTTAGAATCTGCTTACAGAAACAACTTCCAAGACCAAAAGACCAAAGCCAACAAATCATCCATGTCCCAAATGAACCCCCAGAAAAATCTTCCTTTCCAACTTTTAGAACTTTGATACTGCTACATAACTATTGCAACTTTGACCCCTGCAATAGAATTTTGGCTCTCTGCAACTACTACAAAATTTCATTCTCCTGCAACTGGTAGCTTCACAAACCCTAGCAAGACAAGAGAAAAGCTTCCTTGACAAAATTTTGACTTTCCACTGTTCTTCTTCGTCCTTCTAGATACTCTTCTTCTCCTTTGCTATTGCAGATCGAACTTGCTTGAGATGTGTGTTAAAATGAGGTCGAACTCCCTTGTATTTATATCCTTTCTTGAGGGTTGAATACCCCTCCTTTAGGCCGACTTGATCTTGCTCTTGGGCCAACTTGGTCATGGGCTTATCCATGGCTTTTTCTCGATAAAGCAAATATTTTTCTTTGTTACAATGAGTCCAAATGGGAATATGGCACATGACCAATATTATTCTTTAACCTAGAAAGACCTAGAAGACCTAACTTGAGTATGAAACCCATACTCCAAAAATAAAATATATATTTTTTTCTTTCTCTTTTCTTTTTTATAAAGAATATACACTGTTATGATTGTAATGAAGACCGAACCAATTTTCAACACTCCCTCTTAACTAGGGAGGTATTCGTGGTACAAGGAATCTCAATCTTGAAGCATTATCATAAGAAGAGTCGGATTGATAAGCCATCTTTTTTTCAAGCATCTTTATCTTAACCAACACTGTCCCTGAAGGCCTTAACTGGACAAGATCATCTTTAATTATGAGTGTTATGCTGGGAGGATTTATTTGAGCTGCCACACCACCTATTAAGGCACATATCCCTTTCGAATGTCTACAAGGTATGTCCTTTTAGGACTATTTTTATCTTGGATTCCCAAACCTGGATCCTTAAAGAATATCGATCCTCTTCGACTACTCCTTTCTTGGATGCCCTACCTCATCCTCAAAGAGTATCGGTCAACAACTTCTTTCATTGGATTCTACCATCCATAAGAAGTTCCAATTTAGATGCTTATCCAATCCTCTAGACTCCATTATTTATTTATGGCCTTCACTAAGATTTATGGTTGTTAGTCATAGTCTAGTGGATGACCCACAAAGACAAGAACTATCCGATATCACTCCCTCTCAATCAGGGAAGAGATATCCACCAAACCATGCTTACCTTTAAGGTACTCAAGCTTTTTGTTTGGTAATGCTTTAGTTAGTGTGTCTGATACCTGTCCATTTGTAGGTCGATAGTGCAGCTCCACGACCCCATCTCGTACCAAGCTTCTGGTGTAGTAGTAATTGTTGTTTATATGCTTCGTCTTTACATGAAACACTAGGTCTTCCGTCAATCTTATGCGACTCTAATTATCACAATGTATCCATGTAGGGCTAAGTGGTCCTTCAAACAAGTCTAATAGTAACTTTTTGAGCCACCCTGCTTCTTGACAGACCTTGCTTGCAACAACATATTCAACTTCAACACTACTCATAGCAACCTTATCCTGTTTTCTGCTCATCAATGAGACCATGGAAGATCTTATGCTGAAGCATCCACTTGTGCTTTTTCTGATTGTCTCACTGCCACCCCAATCCGAATCTGTATATCCCACGAGTTGGACTTCATTACTAGTGTACCAGAGGCAACGATATATAGTTCCATGTAAATACCTTAGGATATGCTTGGATGCAATCCAATGATCATGTTTTGGCTCCATTTGAAATTGACTTAGGACATTTATTGCAAAACAAATGTGCAGTCTAGTATTTACTAGATACATCAAGGACCCAATCAGTTGTTTGTAGCAAGTAGGATCCACTAGACTAGGTTCCGAACTTCTCAACTTTTTTAAATTGGTAATCATGACTTGCAATCTATCATGCCATACTTTTGAAGCATCTTGATCACATATTTACCTTGACCTAGATATATCTCTCCTAACTTTTGCCATACCTCTAGTCCCACGTAATAGTGCATAATCCCACAACACTTCATATGAAATTATGCTGCTAACTTCTTCTTGCATTCCTGAATTCAATGCTCTACATCTGTAACTAGTAGATCATCCACATACAAGAGTATGATAACTGGTTCATCCTTGACCACCCTCATATATAGGTTTGGATCTGCAGTACTCTTGGTAAAACCAAGTCTCTATAGATATGCATCCATCCTTGAATACCAAGCTCTAGGTGCTTGCTTTAAGCCATATAGAGCTTTCTTTAATTTGCAGACATGAGTCTCCCTTTGATTTATTTCAAATCCTTGAGGTCACTCAATGTAAACCTCCTCATCAATGGTCCCATTCAGGGAATTTGTCTTGACATCCATTTGATGGATGTTCCATCCCATGGTAGCAACTAATGAAACAAGCGATCTTATTGTTGTATACTTAACCATGGGAGCAAAGGTTTCCTCAATCAATTCCTTCTGCGGAAGCCTTTTGCTACAAACCTTGTTTTGTATTTGCCTATGCTTCCATCTGCAGTGTGCTTTATCTCGTTAATCTAATTTGAAGTGACTGTAGACTTATCACTTGGCCTAGGGACAATCTCCTAGACATCGTTCTTCATTATGGACTAGTATTCTTCTTGCATAACATTCCTCCATTTTTTATGTTTTAGATGCATCTTCATAGGAGAAAGGTTTCGCTTCAATAAGCTTTTTCATGCATGCAACATACCCATAATACCTCTTTGGTCTCTTACTTTCCTTGGATGTTCTAGATGCTTTATGTCCTTCTGCCTCTTAAAGAGTAGTTTTTAGCCAAACAATTCTCTTCTGATTTTCTGGAACAATTACTTGTTGTATAGAATCACAAAGACCTTCAACATCTTCTTGAGCAGGTCTTGGTTCACGACCATCATTCTCCCCAGAGATATCCTCAAAGATAGGTATCTCTTCTTCATCAGAGTCAACCAGAACATCCCTTGATTTCTTGTAAGCTATGCTCTCATCAAAGATGACATCCCTGCTTACTTAAAATCAATGAACCTCCTTGATATAGATTCTATATGCTTTAGATGAAGCATTATACCTCACAAAGATGCCCTATATATTGTTTGGATCTAGCTTCTTCTCCTTGTCGTTGGGCATATGAATATACATACAACACGCAAATATTCGAAGATGATACACACTTGGCTTCTTTCTTGTAAATGCTTCTTCTGAAGTCATGTTGTTAAGAATCCTGTGAGGACTTCGATTTTGTAAGTAGATAGTTGTCATGCACATCTCTCCCTATAGGAATCGAGGGAGATCTTAATCATGTGGCATAACCTTGACACATTCTTCAATAGTACGGTTCTTACTTTGTGCCACTTCATTATGTTCAGGATTATAGGGAACAATGAGCTCCCTCTTGATTTGTGTTTCCTTGCAGAAAGCTATTAACTCTTTGGAGGTGTATTCTCCACCATTATCTGACCTTAGAATTTTGATCTTTCTCTTGGTTAGATTTTCCACTTCATTCTTGAACTCTTGAAACTTTTCGAATACCTCATCCTTGTTCTTGAGAAGGTGTTGACCACTCCATGTCAACTACCCCATAGATGTACATTTTTTGCACAAGGATTTCCATCATGTGCGAGCACTCAGATGATCCACAGATTCAACATTATCAACTTTATGTACACTGGAGTTTTGTAAACCCATTCTGCATTTTGTAATGTAAATGATTATAGTAAGACAAATGTATGTAACAACTAAGGTTAATTTATTTTTCTAATGATGATTTCTATCATAGGAGGTTTTTCATCTCACCAATTCATGTGTGTTTCTAAACATGAATGATCGACGTAGTTTTTCCCTCCAACCTCACCCCAAAACTAGGGTGGATTTTGTCATCAGGATTTTAGATGAGTCCTAGTGTTATTTATAGAGTCTCTGTAAAAGTGATTTGAGAATAATTCTAGCTATTTGGTTAGATTATTTTATTACAAGTCACTTAGTCTACTAGATCATATTTTATGTCACAAAAATGGGAGGGTCTATAACGAACATGTGTTCCCCTCTCATGTATTAAATTGTAATATCTCGCTGTAAAAAATATTTAGTGCATGATCTCTCATACTTAGATACCATGACTAAATATTAGAGGGTTGGGAAAATTATTAATCCCCTCATGAGTCAATTAATTAAATTTTCTGGCTAAAATAAATTAAAAATGCTAAGCCAGAAATTTGATTAATTTAGCTCATAGGAAAAAATAAATTCTCAATAATTTAAAATTTGTGGGTTTTAAATTTTTTAATTTTTGGAGGTCCCCGACCAAAGGAATATTGAAAATTTCAAGATATTTTGGACTCTTGGGCCTTAGTAGTTAAGTCAAAATCATTTTTTTTAATCAATTAACTCAAAATAATAATTTTTGAGTTAATTAAAAAGAAATTAAAAGTAAAATTCGCATTTCTTCAAAAAGTAACTTAATTTCAATGGTGATGATTAAAAGATCATTTGATCTTCATCAACGGTTGATATTGTTTTGACGGGGATCAAATTATCTAGATGTTGGAGAATGAATCTATAAATTAGAGGCCTCTATCCATTATTTGGATATGATTATTGAATCGTGTACTTGCTCTGAAAAACTCTTGTAACTTTTTACTTCTTCTTCTTTTTTTTTTTTTTTTTTTTTTTTTCTTCTTCTTCCTTTTTTTTTTTTTTGTTCGGTTAATAAAACACAAAGACTTTAGGGTTACAGATCGTGGTGTTCCTCTTTCAGATTTATGTGGTAATATTTATCTTAATACTATGTTGCTTTTACTTGTATTTGCTCGATAATAGCCTTTGAAGATTGATCCGTGCAAAAGTATTTTGCACAAATTTCTGGGTTTTTAAAATATCATTTTGATTTAATAGAACTAGCATGTATCTCTATTTCTTGATGATTTTATGATTATTTTGAATCTCTATTAATCCAACAATCAAATCTAAGTGTGCATAAGTTATTATTCAGGATTTGGGTGTTTGGGGGAGTCCTCAATTGGACCAACTGATTCTCAGATTACAGAATATAAAGAGCTTATTGTTTTAAATTTTTGAAATCATCTTACAAAATATTTTATTTGCATGGTTTTTTGGGCTTGTGCCTCTTTAAAATTTCCAGTTTATTTATAAATTCGTGCAAATTGTTTAGATTTGGCTAATATAGGGCTTTGATCTGCAGATCTGCTAAATCTGTAGAATATTATTATAGATTTGTAAATTTCATTTTTTTTTAAATTCACTGGGGTTTTAGGTATTTTATGTTTTTTGTATATACATGTTTTGAGGTTTTCTATCTTTTGTTTGTGTATGAATATGTCTGAAGATTGCCAATGATTTTTGTGGATTTTGGAGACAGATCTGGGCCTTGGAGGGCAAGATTTTATCTCCATTTTATTTGCAGGTCAAAGAAAAATTTCAGAAAGGAAACTCAAAAAATTTGAATCTAGGTTCTGCAAATCTTGCGAAAGATCATGGACAATTTTATTTTAGGCCCTAGAGGCCATGCGTTGGCCATTTCCAACTCTCGGCCTCATGTCTTTCCTCTTGGCCTTGACCTCCTCATTTCTCCCTCTCGGCCTAGTTTACGACCTCCCCTGCGCCTCCTCTCTCCCTTTCTCCTTACGACCTCCCTTTCTTTCCTTTGGCCCTCTCAACCTAGCTCTCGGCTCCCCTGCTGTCTTTTCTTCCTCTCCCTCATGACATCCTCTCTCCCCTGCTCCTCCTCTCTCGGCCTCCCTTGCAACTTCCCTTTCTCCCTCAGCCCTCGGTCCCCTACCTCCTTGACCCTCACCCTGAAGCCTCTCTTCCTTCACCCTCTTTCACCAAAATTTTTCACTAAATTTTTCCCTGCAATTTCCAAACAATTTTGACAAAATTTTCCTAAAAATTTTAACAAAATTTTGTCATTTTCTTTTTGAGTTGGCATATGGATCTGAAGACCTACAGTGATTTGGGAAGCTTATCTCCAAGTACCTTCAAGTTCCCAAGGGATGACTAGTGCATATTCTCTAAACCCTTACCCCATTTCATTGATTTGGTTGAAAACAAGACTAATATTGACATAGAGTTTCAGTTAGCTGAAGTTTGACAACAAATTTAGTTTGCATCTTTAACTCCAGTGCATTTCAAAAATAGAATTATCTTCAGAAACTTTTGCATGGTAATTGACAAGTTTTTGAATATTATTTCACTGCTTTTTCAGTAATTTATTTATGAGTTTTAAGATCAAATGCATTACTAGATTGGAAATAGTTAAACCCATAAATTTTCTGAATTGTTAGTTATCAGTTTGTCATGTGAAGTTTCTGCTGTTACACAGAAAAAAATCTGAATCTTGAATGGTTATAGGATCACTGATTAAAATAAAATACTGGCATTGTCATTTGTTTTAAGAGCAAATTACTAGAACTGATATTTCAGACTTTGCACCTAATTGTTGTGATCGGATTTTAAACACTTGATTTAATTCCTGAAGTACATTTGTTTTTACATGCTCATTCAAGTAGGACTAATTAGTTTTACTTATGCATCTAATGATCTTTGATTGAGTACATCATACAAATGGATTTATGAATAGAAAATGTTTTATTTCCAACATTTTACATTGGTTTCCTGTTGTGTTTTCAATAATTACTTGCGTAGACTTCATATATTACATTGCTGGTATAAGTATTTTCTTTCACATTAAGATAATTTTTATGAGCTTTAAAATTAAAAACATTCACAAAATATCTCAGAATAACTCATATTTTAGGCCCCCCTTTTACCATCACATCATTTCACTTTGCATTTGCATACTAAGCTAGTACTTGCACATTAAAATTTTACTTCCAAGCATAAGCTTGGTTGATAGAAGATTGATGGATCAAATTTAGAACATGCATTTAACTAAAATTAACCAAGTCCTTGCATTTCACTTAGTTTTAAGTTTTGCATTTGCATATGAGATAGTCTAATCATTTAGCCACAGTTTCTCATCCATTACTTGACATTTATTTCCTTCGCAAGATAGTTGACTCCACAAGGCACTGATGTCATTTTCCTCAAATAAAATTGAATCCTTCAAAATCTTGCGCAATTTAAACGAGTATTGGTTGTTTAACTGTGTCTCCTAGATTAGTTGATTCTCAACTAATCTTTCCTCATTCCATTTCCATAGGGTCTACTCCCCTTAGTCTGCTATTGGGAGACAACTCAAACAAAGAGATTGAGGATTAGGGTGATAGCCCCCGATCTGAGCCGTTGTCACGGTGCCTAGACATTTTGTGCGACAATAGAAGGTATAACCAAGTATTCTTTGAGTAATCATCAATGAAGGGTACATAATACTGATGCCCACCAAGAGACTTTATTGCCATACACCCACAAACATCCTAGTGTATGAGATTTAAAATTTCCATAGATATGGTGTCACTACTTGCAAATGGTTTCTTTACATTCTTGCCCAGAGCACTTCCCTTACAAATCCCTTTATGATCTTTTATTTTAGGGATGCCATGGACCATTTTACTAAGGGATGGCAATATTTTATAATGAAGGTGTCCATACCTTCTATGCCATAGTTAAGGACTCACTTATAGGTGAACTAGGGCTTGAGCTAGGGGAGTATAAAGTCTACACAATGTTCCTTGATGAATACCAATCACCCTTGCTTCATTAATACTAGAGCCCATACCCTAAACGAAGATCTTTCCATCAACAAAAGCAACTCTATCACTCTTATCCTCTAGACAAGAAATAGAAAGTAATTTTTTCTTCAAACTTCAAACATATAAAATGTTGTTGAGGTGAATGCTTCCTCCTGACTTGATCTCCAATGATGTAGATCCAATGCCTTGCACTAGATAGCTCTTGTTGTCTCCAAGTTCGATAAAGTGAGATGAGTCTCCCTTAGATAGGGTTTGGAGTTCACTGCATTCTCGCATCATATTTTTGGAGGCACCACTGTCAATAACCCATACATTCTCGTCCTTGAATATGCCGGATAAAGCGGAGAAAAACTTCCATCTAATACTTCCTTTGCAAGTTTGGATATGATCTTTAATATACAAATCTTGATAGATGTAGCGAGATTTCCAAGAAAACACATATCAGAGATATTTTATTGTATTTTTGCATGCATGCATCTTGGAGAGCGCACTTTATGTGGACCTTATAACATCTTTCTTGGCCAATATACCTATTTTAGGTGTTGCACCCTCTATTGTTGATTTTAATTGCATTTTCTTTCACAATTTTGCAAGGGGTCAGCTCTCTTGGAGAGCCTATAGTCCACATCCATTTTGATAAGGTCAACCACTGATTAAGGATAGATCTAACAACTTTATTAGTTTATTATTTCTTTGAATTTTCATGAAATTAGTTAAGAAATAATGTACTTTGTTGTAAGAAAGAAGAGACTCCCTCTAGAAAAAAAAAGAGATTTATCTCCATTGCATTCTGTAATTGGAATATGAAAAATGTAGAGAGATTGAAAAGTGATTGGAGATTGGAGATTGGAGATGATAATGTATGGAGTTCCCTTACATATCATTCTCAAAGAATGCTAAAGGAGTTAGGCATTAATCTCTCCATTTCATTCTGTAATTGGAATATGAAAAATGTAGAGAGATTGAAAAGTGATTGAAGATTGGAGATGATAATGTATGGAGTTCACTTACATATCATTCTCAAAGAATACTAAAGGAGTTGGGCATTAATATACTTTCTTGTATGTTCTTGTTATGCTCTACAATTTTTTGTTAATTATATGTAGTAAACCTCTTGCTATCGTTTAAATTTGAAAGCTTATTAATGAATTTCTTTTTTCATTTATGAGTTAAACAATGTGAAGAGGTTCACCCTATTGCTTTTCTTACTGTTATAAATTTGTTTTACTTCTCTTCATCTCATAAACTAGTTACTCAAATGGTCATTTTGGTTTATCTCAGGGGGTTGGGGGGAATGATTGTTATCCTCCCCACCCAAATTCAATTCCAACAAGTGACATGATGAGTTTGTTGTGATGGCTTCGAGCCTTGTTGTTGAGTTGAGCAATCCCTCAAGGACCAAAACATGTTTATTCCTCATATGGAATATAAAGATATTTCCCATGGTAAATTAATTGTTTAATTTAATAAAGAAAATAATAATAATAATAATAAAACATAGTTGCTGAAATGAAATTATAATTCAACTAGATATAACAACACTTTCAAATTTCTTTAATGACTAGCAACCATAGCACTCCAAGATTAAGTTTCCACATATTAATATCCAAAAAATACTTAGGGATAAATTGCATCAAATTAAGCCCTTTTTGCCTTACGTACACACCTTAATCATGAATATATCAAATAGTTCCTTCATCCATTAGTTGGTGGAATGTGGTAAACTCTCCCTTCCTACCATATGACCTAGCTTGTGACACACTAGTTCTTTCATTCATGCAATGTTTCATGACTCCATTAGCTCAACAGGTTGATAGGCATTGGTCACATCATTATCATTTCCTTGTTCCCCTCATCTTCATTTCCTTCCTTTCCCATATCGCCTTTCCCCATTTCCATTTTCATTTGATTTGGTATACTACAACCTTTGTTTTGTTATTACTCTTCAAACTTCACCTTGAGCCTCCACTCCATAGCTTCAACAATCCTACCATCAGAAATCCCAACTTGTGTTTGAGAAGAGCCAACTTGAAGTGTCAGGAAGAACTGCTAAGGTCACAATGGGCAGTGTGTACAAAAAGTTAACACCTTGGTGCTTGGGACTTTACATATTTTATAGGTGTTAGTTTTTGTTGTAACACCTTCTATATTCTCATTAATTATCCTTGACACCTTGTCCTTGTCAGATTTTAAAATGTACTCAATGGTGATAGCATTCCTCAGGTTCAAGAATTTTAGTTCCTTCCCATCTGCTATTTTCAAAAAACTTGGCGACTTGTCATCACATAGATGCCCCTCTTGCTGCAAAATCTACCAGACCTTGAAAAGGGAAACCCTACAAAGCATAAGATAGACCGAGAAGAAACAATGGGGTAGTGGACCAATGTCACCACAATCAAAACTCCGTACACTTTACGGATTTTCACTGATGGGAGGAGTTCCAGTAGGAAAGAGATCACTTATAATAGATATTCTAGGTGAAATGATCTCACTAGGAACTCTTCAAGAAAGACACAATTTCAGTTCAACGCTTCACAAGGAAGTAATTCGCTTTCTATAAAAATACTTAGAAATAAAGGCATGAGACCTAGGGTTTAATAATTTAAACGAGTGTTGAAGCAACCCAAGATCAAGGCTAGAAGAAAAGGATTCTTACAAAGTATGCCAAAATGCCAAGGCTCATGAAACATTCAAGGAAGTCCTTAGTTGAGGGATGAAAAACTAGGGTTTCCTTCTTAGGGCAAACACATAGGGCAAGAGAATTTATGGACAAAATTGGAGTGGATGCTCACCAAATAGATAGGTTTTGTGGCAAACCCTATCCTCACGATGTTTATGCTCTCCAACCACCAAATACCTCTTCCCTAGAATTTCGCACTAAGACCTAATTCTCTACCCTAGCCTCGAAAGGACTGAAATTAAGAGAAGAAGAAAATGGATAAAATTGACATATGACCACTAACCAAATGGACCAATCCCTTATTCTTTAGGAGTATGGAGTCCTCAATGCATTAGATCAACCAAAGAGCTTCTAGGGAGGCCGAAATTTTGATGCCCTGGCAATCAAAATTCGAACAATTGCCTATGCAATGGAAGATGGATTTCTCATGGGAGAGCTACCAAAGAGTTCACCAGCAAGGACATTCATTTACACATTTATGAGTAATGCATGAAACATCTAGATTGGTATTCAATAGATATCGAACCAATTAGGGCATAATTACAATTTCTAAAATCAACAAAATTCCATACATTAGACATGTAAGAAAATAAATTTTCAACATCTAGATACACTTACAAGATAAGATGAAAAGAATCCATTCCATTCATCCAAAGAATAGCTCCAAAGATAGACAAAACAACTCCAAATGTCATAGTCCATCAACATGTTGACGTAATGTTGTTGTAGGCCCTTCTAGGGCATGCATTGAGCTACTCTAGTGCCATGATGAGTGCAAAAAGCTCATAAAATCAAGGTCTAGGGGTTGGCCCCTAGATTTCTCTACAAATCTGTTGAATTTTGTAACTATGGTCGGCCTTCATAATGTATATTTTATCCCTTCATGTATTAATATTGATTAATGTAAAGCATGTTCTTCCCACTAGAGAAAAAAAAATAGTTTTGAGTCATGTCCTATTGGACTTTTAAAAAGAGAAAAAATTGAATTTTTGGCTCCAAAATTAGTCAAGTAAGCCCAAGCAAAAGAGACACCCATTCGACCCAGTAGATCTCTATATATAGATTGTTGGAGCTCCTCCTCAAAGTAGTGATTTGATCTCGCTCAAGCAAGAATCTTCTAGGCATCCTAGTGAAGGACAAGGACAAGGAGGACAAAAAAGAAGGATGAATTCATCTCTTTCTCTCTCTATGCAACTCACACATGTGAAGGATCTCTCTGTCTATCCAGCTTGCATAAGTTTTGGGCAATTGCAGTTACAGGGCCGAAATTCCTTGGGCAATCACAGGACGGAAATTCTGGGTTTCCGGACATTTGCTATGAGGCCAAATTTTGGCCCAAGGTAGATCAAGAAGGCCAAATTGTTGGGAGAAATTGAAGGCTTGACTTGGAGGTTGTTGACCACGTTTGACCATAGATTTGTTGATTAGGAGTCTAGTTGTGTCTCTTGTTGAAAAGAAGAATTCCTATATTGAAAAGGTTGTTGGGTTTCATCCCCAAGTGGGTTTTCCCAGAGTAAATCTTATGTTCTCTGTGTGCATTGTGATCTCTATTGTCCTACTGTATTTATATGGTTAAATTTCTTAAGAGAAATTGCATAATGATATACTAGAAAAATTAAAAGAAGATCAACATCATTAGAAGTGATTATCAGATTTCAGAAATTATGCTTGTATCTGTTGCTTTGAAAAATCAACCCGGTTTCAGAGCTTTGGTGAAGGAAGGGACATTGAGATCACTATTGTTGAGACCATGGTGATTGTTGATCTACATCCATGGCTTCCTCCATGAATCCAAAGAACAAGTTAGAAGGGACTTCAAATTTTAGAACTCAGAAAACTAGGATTGATCTTATTCTTGCAAAGAACAAAGTTTTGGATATTGTGAAGGGCAAGATTGAAGAATCATCAAATGATTCAAGAAAAGAAAATTTCAAAGAGGATGGCATCACTGCCATGAGCCTTATTGTGGATTCCATTAGAGATCATCTGATCCCCTATATCTCAAAGCTTGAAACTTCAAAGAAAATGTATGATGCCCTAACTAATCTATTTACATTCAACAACATTGGTCGAGTCATGAGTTTGAAGAATGAGCTTTGTGATGTAAGGATGACACTGTGGCCTCATATTTTGTAAGAATATCTCAACTAAGAGACCAACTTAGTTGAAGATGTGTTGAAATGATTTTGAGGTCTCTTCTATTTATAGGCTTTCCTGAAGGTTCACTTGGAGTTAAGACTGACCCAAGCAGTTACTCATGTGGTTAGGGCCGACCCATTCCATAATACATGTATGAATAAAATAATTCATAACTCAACTTTCGCTTGACCAAATTGTGTGATCGTTAGGTCGATTTTCGTCCTCTCGATAAGAGGAATACAATGCAATCATCATCTTAGTCATTTGAGTTGTCCAAGGTGGAATTTGACCATAGTTGCAAAAATTAACACTCCCTCTCAACTAGGGAGAATTCCACCTGCCAATATTTGTCCATCGAACAATATGCCATTCTGGAATCTTCGAGTGTCATCATGTATCATCACAAATCATCTTTGTCATGTAGTCATCGTGCCATGTCCATCTCAAGTGTCTCATCATCACAAATCATCATTGTACATCTCAATCTATCCTTTTCTTATTCTTGTTTATCTCTTGATTGTTCCAGCTCGAATGTTGAACATTCTTGGATCTAGAAGAAGAAGAATTTGATACTGGAGAGAAGCTCAAGGTACCACCCTCTATTCATCAGGTTTCTATCTGGAATCTCTGTCGGCAAGCTACTACCTGAATCATCATTGGAGAGCACATCATCAGGGAGCACATCTCAACCTGGAATCACATCGGGGACCAATAGCTTCCACCCATACTGAGCAATAGGATAACCCATCTCACAGGGGAGTACATCCTCGACCCCAGATCACACAGGGGAGTACACCCTCAACCCTAGAATTTCATAGGGGAGCTTTACCCTCAACCCGAAATCCTATTGTCTACCGATCTTCCCAACAATGACCCTAAATAGTCATGTGGTAGAACCCCTGCATCATAATCGCCTTGGGTTGTACACCCCCAAGTACACTTTCAACGCATTGGCCAGACAACAAGCGGTACTCCCAACAAGCTTGAATTGTGGGTATGATGTCAACCGGGGTATACTCTGCAAAGACCAGACAAGGGAGTAAAATCCTCAACCCTATGGGTAACAGATAGGGGTAACGCCCTATTGTCCAAAGTTCCCTCAACACTAGGAGCCCTCTATCTCGATTCCTCACCCTAGGAGATCAAACATGGTAGGAAGAGTTGTCTCAGTGTCCTCAATCAGCGCTGCTCTTCATCCAAAGGGGATACATCCATCAGTCCAAGATGCTCTCTGAAAAACAAGAACTTTCTCTTTGGTAATGCCTTTGTGAAAATATCTGCAATTTGTTTGTCTCAATAACAGTTGTTGTCTTTTCATACAGAACATCAAATCAAATATCATGTCAGGTCATATATAATCATATAAATCATAAAAGGATGTCATAATCATCCTCCCTCTCAAGGAGGTGCCAACCACAAGCTTGAGCTTGTTTCGAACAATTGCACTGTCTCAAAATATGAGAGTATTTCGGTCCCAACTATATATATATATATATATATATATATATATATATATATAACCATGTCATATCCAGATCATGCTCAAACAACTCTCTAAGGAGCTTTTGTATCCTGCCTCACAGCTAGCCATGCTAGCAGCATCATGATCAACCTCGGTCATGCTATGGACCTCTCATCCAAGATATCATGGCATATCTCATACTAAAGCAACATCCAAATGTGCTTATCAACATTATCAACAATACATATATGCAGACACATACCATAGGAGAAATATCTCAAAAAATAGAACACCTCATGCAGATATTTCAAAGGATGCTCGGTGGCAACTCTATGTGAATGAAGCAGCTCAATCATGAATTTATTCAGGTTCTATGCACATCATATATATAAGGATGTTCAAAAACGGAACAATGCTTCAACCATCGAAAGCCATGCCAAGTTTAATAACATCTTGAACTTCAAATCAGAGTATCCAAGGATTTCCATTTTCATTATTCAAAAACATTTCCCAATAGCTTTACAATATGGAATTTCTTTCCCAAATTCCATAAATTGATTTATCATGCCATGATACATCATTCTGGGCTTCATAAGCCATCTCCCTTTGATTTAAATCATCAGAGGCTCATCACCTGTCACAAGTAGATCATCAAGATATAAAACCAAAACCATAATCAATATCAAAGCCATACCTTGGAACTCATCATCCTGACTTCATTAGGTCACTGTCAAATATAGACATATCGGATCGGGGAGCTTGCTTCATGCAATGCTCTAAGCATAATGTCTTGCTAAGCCATCATAATCAGCCTTACATAAATCAATATTGTATCATCATATCAGCAATATCATCTCATCAGAGTTTAGAAGTCAGATCACGATCATTATCAAAGTCATCATTATCACAGTATCAATAATTTCAACCAGGAGACAGGTAGAGCTCATATCAAGTCTGAATTTGATTATTTATCATATCAACAAGTTGTAATCATCCATGTGATATAAGTCTTAGGCTTCATCAAGTCATTCTCATAATCATAACATAAGTCCGTTATGAATATAATTCATAACAAGTAAATAAATAAAATAAACATAAATATTAAATAATCAAATATTGATTAGGTTAAATAGTCATTAAGTTAACTGAAAAGGCATGTCTAAAAGAAATGCCCCGTCACAAAAGGACACCTGCTTAGGTCTCTATGCGGGTACTCAGTGAAACAATCATCACTTATACATTTATATATATATTAAAAAAATATTATTACAAATATGTTTGCGTGTTTTTACATTTAAGTCAACAAGCTATCAGTTTTTATGCTTCAGTGGTATCCAAGCCATGGCGCACAATATAATTATGTGGGTATTTGAACGTCGTTCGCCACACAATGTGCCATTACGTTCTCGTGCTGAATGCGTTGAGAATTTTAGTAAAATTCAAGAAGCATTTTAGCATTTAGAAGAAATCAATTGCAGAAGTTAAAGCATGTCGAAAGGAAATCGATAAAAACTAGGTGAAGCAAGAAAATAAGATTTTGATCAGAATGATGATAATGTTGAAGATGAAGGTGTCGCATAAAATAATCAAGATGATGATCCAAATGGAAATAATAGAGATGACATTCCAAGCTTGGAAGAAACTGTTAAAAAACATGTTACAAACACTGCGATGGAGGTTGATATGCCAAACAAAATCCAAGACATGTCAGATCCATTGCAGAGTACAAAAAAGAGTAATATTGGGGATCATGTTGATATTGAAACAATTAACCAAAAGAATAGTGGGAAACTAGAACAAATATCGGATTTGATGAGGGTTGAAGTCGATCAGTGTAATGCAGAGAAGCATGCTATAAATGTTTCTTACAAGAACATTGTGTTAGAAGAAAAGCAAGGCATTCCAGATTCCTCTTGGGAGGAAGGTAATGAACGTGGTGAAAGGAAACATTTCATTGAGGCATCATCTAAGAGTCTTTCACAGACCTGTGATAAGCAAGCAAGAAATGAAGTTGCAAATTTAAACAGCCATGTAAGACAACTTTAATGGTGTCATACCCGAGCAGATTCCGAAGTCAGCAAGGAGGAGACATGGTTTGATATTGTAGCTTCCTTAGGGGTTGACTTGGATGAGGACTTCATAAGTGCTCCTGAAGACCTTTTTGCTTTTGCAAGCAACACTTTGAAGCAACCATCGTGTAAGATAAAAGACAAATCTTGCAGATCATTGAGGTGTAAAATGGATCCTGAGATTCCTGACAGGTATATAGATTTGTTGTTGCAAGAATTTATGTATGATCCAGTTAGAATACTGCTCATCGAAGACCCAGCTCAAGTTCTATAAAACAGAGTGACACTGGGAACTATTTGGGATGACAAGCACAAAGCAGTTAACCCATTTACCCTCTAGCCCTTTGACATTAGCAATGTTATTCCCCAGGCTGAGTTGAGACAAGAAATGCTGCGATATATAGTGAGAAATTAAACCCTAACCCTAAGGCTAGATGTCATTTCTGACTATAATCAAGTCGTAGTGTGATTACGATGGCATTGTAGTTGATTCAGTAATTCTTTGCATCTCACATTTGCATTACTTGCACCATGCAACTATAAGTAATGAATCTAAAATGGTAAATAAAAATAATGAGGATGATGAAGTGAAGAATGTTGATCTAATTGTTGTAGCACTTTAAGGAGGACTCTGGTTAATCAATTGCATACTCACAGCCACGTCTCTTGAAGAAGGAGAAAATGAGTTTTTCCGACAGTCCAAAGAGACGCTGCAAGAATCAAATATAATAACAGAAACTGTCATAATGTTGAAACTTGTCCTTGTGGGTTTCAAATTCCTGGGATCGTCTCATTTGCAATTTAGTATAAATATTGTGGAGACAATTCTTAAGGAAGAAGGCTCTAAAATAAGGGTCAATGTTGTACGAGTTTTTGGCAATTTTATTGGAAGGATATGGCGGATGAGTAGGATTCACATGTTAAGTTGTCGCTGGCAGACACCTAGTTTAAAAACAAAACAAAAAACAAAAACATCGTCGTGCGCCCCCCCGCCATCAAGCAACATCTCTTCTGTCAAGGGTCAACCCACGTGTCTTGCGTGGGTTCACTCAGCTCGATATGTATATGGCGTCGGGCGTCAGTTCACATGTGAATACAAGCTTCCGCTGTTGTCCATGCTGTCGTCGACCCCGCTGCCAGGCACATCATTCTCAGTTGGCACCCTTTCCTGTGTTGTCGTTGACGTCAAACACGCTGCCAGGCACAACATTCTCAGTCGGAACCCTTTTTTGTGCTGACATTCGTCTGCCCTACGTGTTCCCCTTGTCGAACTGCCCCATCCACACAGTCAATTACCTCGCTGCTTGTCGGCCGGGCTCTCGAACCAAACACGACACCACACTCTGTCATTTGGATCGTGGGTAAATCATAGTCAAACGAGTGCAGCCCTAATAGTCTGGATTCACGTCGGGTTCACCAGGAAAATGATGTGGTTGCCGTGATTTTTTTGGCTTACAATAATTTTATATATATACTAAGGTTATTGCTATTTAAATAATCAATTTATTAAAAATAAATAAAGTTGTTAACAAAAAAAATTAGAGTTATTTAAAAAAATAAAAAATTGATAACCCTGGATTCAAGATAGCGTTACCAAGCGAATTATACAGGCAGAGGTACCAATGGTGTTGAGTTACATATGCCGAGATGACAAAAGCAAACTGAAGGAAATCGCCGACAATAAGATTTGAGGACAAAGCTTCTGAAGGAAGGGGCTATGTTATGAATATAATTCATAACAAGTAAATAAATAAAATAAATGTAAATATTAAATAATCAAATATTGATTAGGTTAAATAGTCATTAAGTTAAGTGAAAAAGCATGTCTAAAAGACATGCCCCATCACGAAAGGACACCTGCTTAGGTATATATATGCGGGTCCTCATTGTAGCAATCATCACTTATACATTGATATATATATTAATAGATCATTATTACAAATATGTTTGTGTCTATCAGTTTTTATGCTTCAAAGTCATACTCATAATCATAGCATAAGTCATTCTCATAGTCACAACATAAGTCATAGTGCCCACATAGCATTGACATTAGGGAAAATCAACAATCCTCAGATCGAATTATTAGACATCAACTCAAGTCCAAATTTGCTATCGTAGTGAGATCTATATTTAGAGCATATCTCAATCATCAAAGTTAATGTCATGCACCATGACAAACATTGTTCATCTATATCAATCAGTCAAATCATGCCAATCTCTTGTAGCACAAACATAGTGACATATCTATATGTCCCGGTCACCTGCAAACACAAGTTCAATCTGCATGTTCATGTTATGGAAAACATTCAAGCTTTTCCTGCAGCAAAACTTGTTGTTATCTTCAAAATACATCTATGGTACTGACATCTTCCAAGTGACCATCTGATTTCATGCACAATACTTCATTATATGATCAACAATTTAACTCAACAATTTCAGAAATCAATTAACAGTGGCAGAATATGTTAGGGACATCATGATTCAGAGTTCAGACAACTTTAGAAAGCTTCAGATGATGGTCAACAATAGTCAAACCTCTGGTCGCTCCCTTCAAGTTAGCATGAGAGCGACTTTAGTTGCCTAGACGATGTCTAGGCCTTAGCATGCGTGTGTCTAGGGACGAGATCTCCTAGATCTGTGACTGTGACCGGAGCAAAAACCCTAATTTCTGTATGGGCTTTATATCTAAGACTCTGTTGTAGATCAATACTTGTTAGATGCACATAAATCATACTTCAGCAACATAGAATACAAATAGTAATAAGGGTAAGAATCTTGAGAAGAGATTCTCCCTCTGACTGGGGATTTGCATCATTCATCTTCATTCATGTAAGCAACCTGTCTCTACTTGAGTCATTCAATAACAGATCTGTTAGATCATAAACACATGACTATCAAAATCATCACATCAATCTTTCATCGAAGGTTTAGACTCAAAGCAGCAGATAGATCTCAAATATTATGAACATAATAACACTTTTTATCAAGTCACTCCATCAAGTTACAGTATCCAGTTTGACCATATGCTGTCAAGATAAGACCACAGGTAATAAGAGATCTAGAATGTAAATCTTGCACTTATACCTCTCACATCAAGGTTATCATGCTCTTCATGACCAATGAGATCAAATTAGGTCATTCAATAGAGCTTTATGAAAACAACAAAAGTGTCAATCATTCCTCCATATGCTTTCATGATGCTTATCGCAAGCATTACCAACAAACTCATGTATAGGAGTCAATGAACTATCCTTCTATATGAAATCCATTATGACAAGTATCAAGAGTATCATTTTCTAGAGCCAAGGTGCTAGCCTTCTTTATAGGATCAAGATATCCAACAAATAGATCATAAATGTTAGCCAAACATCAAGAGTATCAATGTATAAACATTAGATAGCCTCATAGAATTCAAGAAGGTCAAAATTTTCAAAACCAAGTGCATAATTCCATCATAGGAGACATATATACAAGTCACTTTCATATGCATGTGTGAGCCATTAAAGAAAGAAACATTCTCATCATACCTTAGGGCTTACTGAGCCAATAGCTGAAACACAACATACCATGCATACTTTGTGGTATTCCCTGTGCACCTTTTAATTAGACATAGGTCGCTTGAAGCACTTTGTCATCTTTTCATCAAGTACCTCTTTATCTCTTTCCAGATCTGCATCTCAAAATGATCCTCAAGAAGGATCTACTCATCACATCTCATCAAGGAGGTTAGAAACATCCATATACTCAAATACATATGCAGGAAGTACAAGCAATAAACATAATCATCATATCTATAAGTATAACAAGTAAGAAGCATCATAAGTCAAGAAATACTTATCTTCAATGAGCGATCCTCTCCCTCTTGAGCCAATCTTCAAGAGTCATCAATGTCCATGGTCCATATACCAATGTTGCCCTCAAGTATCCATCCAGATCTGCTAGGGATTATCCCATCTAGGGCTTCATACATCAAATCTCAAGTCTTTGCCATAAACCAGGGTTTTCTCTCCAACCCTAACCTCATAGAATCCATCTGTTAAACTTGGCAACTAGTGCCAAACTTCATGTGGGTCATCTTATTCATGGATGATGATATTTTTATTAGATTCCTCTCATCGAGAGGTGTAGGATTGATCTAAAGATCATCCGATTCCGATAAGTATTTATGGAGATATGAATTTATTTTTATTATGGACTAATTGTCAAAGTCGGCCAACAACTTATGTAGGCTCAGAAGCCCAACAATCACATCTATTCAACCCCATTTTGTGAAAATTGTTGTTGTTCTAAATTTTCAAAATTAAAAGAATTAAAAATAAAGAGAACATTTTATAATATCCCAAAATCCTTATAAATTTATCTATTTGGGATATTATAGACATTGTGAGCAATAATTGCTCTATGCTACTGCACCAACCCTGGTAATGATCATCATGTGATGAACATTAATGGGATCTGGAAACAATGTGGTGAAATTATCTTTGTGATTTTGGTGTGGATTATGGTTTTAAGGCAACTTGCCTTTGAATTTTGGAGCCACTCGAGGGCACCAATCTCCCCAATCTCCCCATATTTGGCCATAATGGAATTCAACTGTTGTTGAGCTGCATCAACTCCTACTGTGTGCTTGGTGATTTAGTACCCTCAATTTTGCATGAGGTAATGATGTCTCTTTATTTAATTTTTTTTTCCTATTGACCTTCCATTTTTACTACAATTGGGTGTAATTGAACTCTCAACATGCCTACGAGGACTCCTATACAAATCTATAGCCTTCTCTAGTTGTTTTCACTCTCACCTCCATGCACACTGGTTCATTGGTCTTGGATCTCCACTCTTTGCATTCATTAACTCACCCCCTTCTTAATTTAGTGTGTATGTGTGTATAATTTCATAGTAAGTTGTGGGATACACTACTCAAATATTCACATTGACAAGTTAAGAAACTTGTAAAATGACCATCTAAAACTTGTAATAAAAATGTCCACATGTGAAATAGTTTATGAATTGTTGAAGCTATGCTTCTAGAAAATTTGTCAAAGTGCATCTTAAGTAAAAAAGAAATGCCATGCCTTTGTCACATCTAGTGTTAATGCCTCAAACCAACACTTCCATTCCATTTGTTGTTGAATACCAAGCGTGAAGATAAAAATGGCATGCATGCATAACACACTTGATTTGCTCTAGAGAAAACCTCAATCAAGGAAAGGTTTCAACATTGGAATGCATTGTCTTATTATTCTCAAGGTATTGCATTCCTCTTGAACACCACAAAATTTAACAATAATATGTTCCAACATAGACATCCCTTCTTTTAGTAATTTGCATGCAAGTCACTTAGTTGGAAGAGTATATGTGCGTGTGTGTATGCGCGCAATAAGTTATGGGGTTGGTTATTAAATCACACTAACAAGTTCCAAACCTTGTAAAATGACCATATAAGACTTGCAATAAAAATATCCACGTAGAAATAGTCTATAAAATGTTGAAGCTATGCTTCTAGATAGTTTGTCAAAGCATGTCTTAAGTGGAAAGAAATGTTATGATTTTGTCACTTTTTGTCTCAATGCCTCAAAGCAACACATTCTCATTCCATTTTTTGTTAAATAATAATTGTGGAAAGAAAAATGGCGTGCATGGATAACACACGTGATTTATTCCAGAGAAAGCCTCAATGAAGCAAAAACTTCAACATTAAAGTGCATTTTCTTTCTTCTCAAGGTGTTACAATCCTCTTGAACACTCTCCACATAAATATTATTGTGTGTTGTAAGTGAGCTAGATGAGTGGCATTAAATTCATCTTATACAAAAGAATTATAACCCAATATCATGTTATATATTGCTCTCATACTAGATTGTTGAGCAACTTAATGACAAGGAAGAAATTTCTTCGACTATCTTGAAAAAATTGTCTAGATTGCACATTGCACATTGCCCACTTCTATTTTGTCTTTGTGCTCTTGCCATGGAGATATATAAAACTTAGTGAAATATGATCAAAGGTATATTAACCTTGACTTTGTTATTTTTATTAACTCTAACTATTGGAAATCCATTACCTAGTAAATTCTCTTGTTGTAAATTAATTTAGAATGGATCTACTAAATAAAACCACTGATGGAATTTTTAATAGGTAAATAAAATATAAACAATTGAAGTAAGATAGCCAATTTCATGCCTATGCACACACATAAATTCTTTCCTTCAAATATGTTGCTTCATTAATTAAATTCTTCAATAAGCAAGGGCTCCCTTATTGGGAAAATAACCCATAAAAGACAAACACAAGCCACAATAAATTTCTAGAAATTACTGGGTGCCTGTACGGATGGTACAACCTCTCTAAAAAATCGTGAATCACCCATTGAACCTTATGCTTCCAGACAACCTACTGTATGCACCCTTGTGGCACTGTGTATAATATACTATTACACTGTGTGGCCTATTGTGGCACCTATATATATTGTACATGTTGAAGAATGTAACTGTTTTCAGTCTTCGTAATTGCATTTCAGTCATGATGTAATGTATTTATCAAAAGAAAGAAAATAAATTTTATTATAAAATAAATTGACTTATCAAATCATGGATTTCATGCTTGGGTCAATGGTTACTAGGTCAAAGCCTCCATTATTGGCTTCTAGGTTTTATGTCAAGTGTCCTTGTCCATGTCATAATGTAATAGACCCTTCTTGGGAATTATCAATCAAGAAACAAATTTATTTTTATGTGAATTAGTTCATTTAGGCCTCCTCCACCAAGTCAGCCTAAACCTGGATAAGTCAGCCTAAATAGGGAGGCATAATCCACTATAAAAGGGCAACAATTCGACTCATTTGGAGCACATCAACCACAAGTTCGATATATAGTTGGAGACAAAAATAGGGTGTGAAGTTCAAGGAATAGGAAGAAAACCATAACGAAGAAGAAAGAAGGATTTTCCAAGCAAAAGGAAGTCGAATTTCCTCTCTTTACTATCACACGTGTGAAATTTTGAAGTTGTTGGGGAGGCCGAAATTATGGATCTACAGTAGGGATGAAATTTTGGTTGTTGGTGGACGAAATTCTGGGTATTTTCTAAGCTGTAGCTATGGACAAGAAGAGACTAATGAAGTTTTCTGAATCATATTGGAAGGCTAACTTGGTAGAGGAGGAAGATCTTCTGGTTTGGTCTAATGTCTTGGTCTATCTCAATTTGATTAGTGGAAGAGTTTGACTAGGTTTTAATTTAGAGAGAGGTTTTATCCCTGCCTGAGTGCCTACATATAGTGTCGTTGATATTTATGTTTTGTTTCGATGATTTCTTGATGAAACAAATATAAAAGAAGAACATAAATAGAATATAATAAGTCCATAATAATATCACAAGTAATTATCAATGTAAGAGAATATTTTTGCCTTTCTGGTTTTCTAGCATGGTATCAGGGCTAAGGTGAAGAAGGAAGGAAAAGACAACTGGAGGTCAATTGAAAGACGAGTTAGGGAGGAAGGAAAAAAATAAGGTAA
Source organism: Pinus tabuliformis (assembly GCA_031772625.1). Classification (NCBI taxonomy): domain Eukaryota; kingdom Viridiplantae; phylum Streptophyta; class Pinopsida; order Pinales; family Pinaceae; genus Pinus; species Pinus tabuliformis. Next base: position 367,413,124 of record CM062809.1, read on the forward strand.
TTAAGGAAAGGATCATATAAGAAGAGAAGACTTCTATCTTTAAAGACTATGAAAATCTAAATGAAGACAAAAAACAAGCTAGAAGGAGCCTCCAACTATAGGTCATGAAAGAAGAGGATATATCTTATTCTTGCTAAGCATAAATTTTTGGATCTTGTTCAAGGAAAAGTTAAGAAACCTACAAATGATGCATAAAAGGAGAAGTACAAGGAAACTGAAATCTTGGCCATGAATATGATAGCAGATGGAGTGAAGGACAAGCTAATCCCATATATATCCAACTTAGAATCTGCATAAGAAATGTATGAATCCCTCTCCAATTGTTCACCATTAAGAATATTGGTCAGATATCTAATCTCAAGAATCAACTAAGAACAATTAAGATGATGGAAGATGATATTATTTCATCATATTTTGTAAGGATATCTAGGATAAGAGATGAAATCCAAGATATAGATGAAATTGTACCAGAGAAAGGACTCGTGATTTCTACACTACTAGGTCTAAGAGAATCTTGGAGCTCCTTTGCATCGGGGATCAACTGTTGGAAAGATAATCGAACCTTTGAACAAATATGGAATGCATACAGTCAAGAAGAAGACCGCATCTCATTACTAAGTGACAAAAAGGAGGATGAAGAAGACAATATTTCAAATGCCTACACTGCTCAACACAAGAAGAAGGGTGTATTCAAGAATTTTAAAGGACCTAGGAAGAGAGTTGACCTATCCAAGATTGAATGCTACAATTGTCATAAGATGGGTCATTACAAAAGTCATTGTCCTGAAAATCCAAGAAATAAGAAGATAGAAATAGAACATGCAAATATTGTCGATGAAGCTCCACCAAAGAACAACAAGACATAAGAATTTGAAGTCAAAGGCTTATACTATTAAGTCTTCTCTCACATATCCTTCTAAATCTACTATTCTAAGTTTTGTAATGTTTTATGTTTTGATATTTAGGATTCATAGATCTAATATGTCTTATTAAAAATTCTTGAAGTTGTTTTCATAATGTTGTAGGTATCCCTCATAAATATTGAATTAAGAGGGAGCCTTCACCATTTTACCAAAAGATAAGTATCTTGTTCCTTGTTTTCTCTCTTATGTTTGGTTTCCTCCTCACATTGAGATTTGTTTTCATTGTATACTAATAACCTTTTCTTTATAATTTTCCTTGGTAGGAAAGCTTGCAGAATACATAAAGGTTATGGAGGAGACTTCAAAGGATAGAATTGAAGCATGGAATAAGTTCTGTTTCAAAGGAATCCCTTCAAGAGTTGGTCTACAAGGTTTGTTAAAGACAACTGAAGGTATGCCACAGATTACAATATTTGTTACAAGGCTTTCTTTATATAAAAGGTATGATCATTTTTATTTTGAAATTTTCGTTTATTACTAACTATCTTAGGTGTAGGGTTTTGAATCATAAAGATTCTTGTTAGGGTGTTTAATAATTAGATTGAATCTACCCTCGATATACTGTCTCTTGTCATTTTATTATTCTTGTGAAACCCTAACCTTTAGGGTTCACTTTAAAACCCTGACCTCTTGGTGCTAAGGGTATGTCAATATTTATAGTGAAACCCTAGTCTACTTAGGGATTGTTGATAAATTCTAGAACATATGATGAAATCCTATTCTTTTGAAGTTTAAGGTTTTGATAATGTCATGGTAAAAACCATATTCCTTTAGGGTTTTTTGTTCAATGTCTAGGTTATATAATGAAACATTAGATTTTTAGGGTTTAATGAATTATGGTTTATGAACAAAACCCTTGTAATAACTAAAGTAAGATCCTAGGAATGAAACCCTAGGTGCATTTGTCCGTATGATTGAAATCCTAGCCTGGTCAAAATTGTTGTATATCAAACATTGATGTATTGATGTTTGTATCTAGGGTTTACCTAATAAATATTGATATGAGATGCTAGTGAAATCCTAGATATGTATATATGAGTATGCTAACTTGATTGTTGATTACTGAAATCTAGGGTTTGTAACAAAACCCTAGTAGAGTCAATTGTGAATTCTATGAAATAATATTGAAGCTGTAGATGTATAGTTATATGCTTGGATTAATATATTTTTTGAGTTGATTTAAGTCTTGATAATGGAGTCTAGGGTTTGTGACAAAACCCTAGCGAGTTCTTGAAGTCAAGAATATAAAATATGCAACCATCGTTGAATACAAACCTAACTAGGTTTAGGTATTTGAATGTTTTGATGCTTCCATTATAATGACATGATTTTGATATGGTTAACTTCATGATTCTATATATTTGTATTTGGTTGTAATTGCTATTAAATTTTTGCAGGTACATAATATTCAAGATGTTGAAAATGTTGATAATGAGCATGACGAAGGAAGTTATAAGAATGATGATGATCAAGATGACCTTGATGCCATGAGAAAGAAATAAATCCTTGAAAAGTTGTAGTCTCTACAATGTTATAAAAGAAGGAATTTGTTGATCTCCCTAAGTTAAGAGGGAGCTTGGATGAAAGAAAGGGTATATCTCCCTAGTTAAGAGGGAGGGCATATTATGACAGTCATAATGAATTCCTTGAAGAAAGAATGAAACCGAAGAACGAATGAAAGTACTACAAATGAATTTGCAAACAAAAGAATCAGTAAGTACTAAGGTTGTATTTGGTGCTACTAGAGAAATGAAAGAAGAAAGCTTCTGGTGCAGCTTGATGATGATATAAATGATTGAGGACCCTGAAGGTTTGTGTCTATATATTTAAATATTTATTACTGATTGGGGTTGTGTGTGTGTGCAAATATCTCCATAAGAAGGTTGAACATTTGAAACATGCTTGGAGTAGTGGATATATATCTGATTTAGTTGATAAGGAGAGATGAAACATATTATGGAAACAAGATGCTTGGGAGGACATCTAGCTGGTCTATGTGTTGATGTCTATATCCCGAAGTAGGGAGGGTGGTGTTGGTCATGGACCTCTGACCTTAGATACACACCTAGATCCCCGGGTTGGTATTAGAGCTTAAAAGCATGATGGTACCTAAAGTGTCTAAAGCTTGAGTACACCTTAGTCCCACCTGATTAGAGTACCCTGGTCAGGTATCTAATCTATAGCACTTCGTGTGTTGTGACTCTTCATAGAGTATAGCGTTTGAGATCTTCCACGTACCTTTGTATATATGTAACTATGAATACCTCCATAGTTAAGAGGGAGTGTTGAAGAATGTAACTAGTGTAGGTCTTCATAATTGTATTTAAGTCATGATCTAATTTATTTATCAAAAGAAAGAAAATTAAATTTTATTATAAAAGAAATTGACTTATCAAAACATGGGTTTCATGCTTGGGTTAATGGTTATTAGGTCAAAGCCTCTATTTTAGGCTTCTAGGGTTTATGTCAAGTGTCCTTGTCCATGTCATATTGTAATAGACCCTTCTTGGGCATTATCAATCAAGAAAAAAATATTTGACGTGAATTAGGTCATTTAGGCCTCCTCCACCAAGTCGGCGTCAACCTAGACAAGTCAGCCTAATTAGGGAGGTAGAATCCACTATAAAAGGACAACAACTTGGCTCATTTGGAGCACATCAGCCACACGTTTGATCTGTAATAGTTGGAGATAGAAAAATGGTGAAAATTTTAATGAATAGGAAGAAAACCATAGCGAAGAAGAAGGACGACCTTGTCAAGCAAAAAGAAGTCAAATTTTCTGTCTCTACCCTCACACATGCGAAATTCTGAAGTTACTAGGGAGGCCAAAATTTTGGTTGCTGGGGGTTGAAATTCAGGTTTGTTGTTGGGCTGTAGCTGTTGGAAAATAATATACTATTAAAGTTTTTTGAATCATATTGGAAGGTTTATTTGGTAGAGAAGGAAAGTCTTTTGGTTAGGTCTAAGGTCTTGGTCTATCTCAATTTGATTAGTGGAAGAATTTGACTGGGTTTTCCCTTAGAGAGGGGTTTTAGCCCTGACTGAGTGCCTACATATGGTGTCGTTGATATTCATGTTTTGTTTTGATTATTGCTTGATGAAGCGAAGATAAAATAAGAACATAAAGAGAAGATAATAAGTCCACAAGAATATCACAAGTAATTATCAATATAAGAACATCTTTCTACCTTTATGGTTTTCTAACAGTACAACCTACTACAATGACTTTTGCATCATTTGTACAACCAAATCTACATGTACAACCCATTTCTTGACTTGTTGTGTGACAATGTTGTATGGCCACCTCTCGACTTGTACTACGATTTCCCTGTATGGCCTAGTTGCATGCTTTTTGCCAGTTAATTACTTTGCCACTTTAAAAATTGCTTATTATCTCTCCCAAAATAAACACTTGAGTGAAGTTGCTTTATCACTCATTATGTTTCTCTTGACCTTGCACACCTGGATGAATGTACTTCTTCACCTATTTATTGATACCCTCATTATCTCACTGTCTTGTTCTCGCTTGATGTATCTTTTCCCTAAGCCTAGCATTCCTTTTATAAGTTTGATTTATTAACAAAATACACAACCCTAATCTCCAAATTGATTGACAATTGATATTATATATCAACTTCACTTGAGATCAACGATTGGGATTCATCTAATTCACTAATGAAAATAACCTTTTCATTTAATTAAATTAATTCAATTTTTTCTTCTAAAAGGAAATTGCTTTAATAATTCCTTTAATTAAAATAATTTGCTAAGGTTAAAGGTTATTTGGATGCATTCCACATGTCTAAACACTTAAAATTGTGAGAAGTCCTTGTCCAATGCTACTATCATGAACACTCCCTCTTAGTGAGGAAGGTACTTCTAAAAGAACTACCTGGAACTAGCTTTCTCTCCAATCCTGACACAATGTCCCATGTATCATCCTTTACCATGGAATTCCTCCAAACCTACTTGTCTATCGCCTCTTCAATGATGTTAGTCATTAATGGCATGTATTTCATAAACTTCTTCGGAGGCATACTCTCCCTGAATGTGCTCTTAAGACCCTCAGCATGTTCTTGAGCACCCTTTAGTGTCTGCTCAAACACCTAGGTCTCTTGAAAGAAATGGAAGGAGCTACTAAATACTACCCACTTTAAGGTTGACTCCTTGAACTAGAAGTATTTAAGTGTTGTTCTCCCTTCAGAGCCTCTTACTCCTCATTCTCTGTCACTATGGGTTGGAACTCATGAGACTTCCTAAATGCCAAGTTCTTGAATTTAATATTTCTGCTCACAACTCTCTTCCTTCGCATTGGGATGAAGATTCTATAAGCTTTTGAGGTCTAACTATTTCTAAAAAATATCCTCTTCTCTCTTAAAGGCTCCAACTTTATCATCTTCTTCATAGGGACATGGATGTATATTTTACAACCAAAGATCATAAAGTATCCTATATATGGCTTCATTCCTATGAATGCTTCCTCAAGAGTCTTGTCCCCCTATATCATGTGAATACCCTGTGATGAACCCTATTCTACACATATACTGTAGTGTTACATGGCTCTACTTAAAGAACATAGGTAAATCCTATTCATGTAGTGTAACCTTGGCAAAACCAATGATGGATTGGTTCATTCTCTTAGTAAGCTCATTTTTCTAATGGTTGTATGAGACTAACATCTCTCTCTTGATCCCTATCTCCTTGTAGAAATCCTTGAAGTCACTAGAGGTGCAATATCTCTCATTATCTAACCTCAAGACCTTGATCTTCTTGCTTGTTTGGTTCTCCACCCGGTCCTTGAACTTATACAACTGGCTGAAGACCTCATCCTTGGTATTCATGAAGAAGATATTGGTTTTTATAGAGTAGTCATCAATGAATGTGAAAATAATATAACACTCAATTCACTAATGCCAATAACATTAGTACACACACATATAATGAAGGAGATCCAAGATCCCCTTAGACCCACTCTAGGTACTTGGAAAAGAAACATTGACATTATTTCCAAGTGCACACGCTCTTCTATGCAATATTGAAATATCAGATACCAGTGATAATCTCCCCCAGGATTGGAAATGTCTTGTAGCATAGATGTCATGGTTGTATACCAAATCTTGAACACGTTTTCCCTTCAACCTATACAATTTTCCCTCTCTAACCCTGATGGAAACTATTGTGTTTGGGTTAGTATCCCCTAGAAAAACAAGCACCTACCCATTCCTAAACATGAAATTATATTCATTATCCTCTATAATTGGCACTAAGAACAAGTCCTTTTCTAGTCCTAGTATAAATAACACAACCATGGCTTCCAACATTCCAAATGACTCAAGTTGGAACTTAATGGTTCCCTTTACCTTCATTGCATAATTGGAATCATCACCAAGCTCCACATGAAACCTTGATTATTTATTCATTATATTGTTAAAAATCTATTGTGCTTCTATCACATGGCATGATAAACCATTATCCAAGTACCAGGCACTCCTGATGATGGCGTTTGTAAATAGAAAAGAGTCCTATGAGAATTCATTCTTGAAATTCATTTCAAACTCATTATGATATACCTTTGTTGATGCTATTGTCTTCTACAACTTCCCCTTCCTCTTCTTCTTATTTGGACATTGTGATACATAATCCCCATTATCATGGAAAATGAAGCACGTGAGCCTTCTTCTTCCTAGTTTGTGATCCCTCATCATTACCATTGGAACCCTTCCCTTTTCTCTTATTTGTAAGACTGACCAAGGCCAAGTTCTCCTCTCCATCCCCTTGTTTTCTAGCCTTAAACTCCTTGTAAGTCTCTTCCTAGATGTAATCATCCCAAAGATTCTCCTAAGCACAAAGTCCCTTGACAAGTGTTTCCCATGGCTTAGTGAACCCATTTAGTGCCACATTGATGAGTGTTGGCTCATCCACTTTCTCCCCAATGGTTTCCAACTGATCTCCTATCTATGTGATCTTCATGAAGTAATAGGTAACATTATTGAACTTTGACATTTGCATGAATTTGAGCTTGTTCCTCAAGATCATCTTCATGTTCATGTTCTCACTTAGCAACAAATCCACTAGATCCTTAAACATCTCTTTGGCCTACTAATTCTCTACCAAGTGTCACATCAAATGATCCTTTAAGACATCCATTATCACTCTCTAGTTTCTTATGTCCTTCTTTCCATGAACTGCCTTGATTGGTACATCTGTCGATACAGGAACAACCTCTTATGCAATCTCCCAAAGGTCATGCTCCTTTTAAATAAAGGTCACCCTTTCCTTCTAGGACAAGAATTTAGACATTACATCCAATAGGTCTTCAAAATTGATCCTCCCTATTGCCATTACTAGATTTGATAAAATATGTCATGTGCTAAGTCATTTTAGCACACAGAATAATAAAAAATTGTTGTTTATTTATAGGTATGCTCAAATTTCCTTGTATATCTAATAGATCTACTATAAATCTATATGGATATATGTTTTGGTCCTTTTAAACACCCACACAAATTTATTTTTCTACCAAACCATTGACTAGTACAACCTCCCTCTCTTCCTTCAAAGAATGGCCTCCACCAATCTCATTGCTAGCTTATCTATGTAAAACCCAAAAGTTGTCCCCCCTCATAGTGCAAGCTCTGATACCATGTTAATTTTCTTGACCCTATCTATTGGAAATTTATTACTTAGTAATTTCTCTTGTTGTAAATTAATTTACTATAGATCTACTCGATAAAACCATTGCTTGAATTTTAACAAACAACTAAAATATAAATAACGGAAGTAAAACAACAAATCTCATACATATGCACACACATGAATGTTTCGTTTCAAATATATTGTTTGATTAATTAAATTCTTCAGCATACAAGGGCTCCCTTTGTGGGAAAATAACCTTTAGAGAATCAATACAACCTACAACACATTTCTAGAAATTACTGGGCACCTATAGGGATGGTAAGGCCCCTCCAAAAAACATGAATAACACAACAAACCTACTGCTTGCAGACAATTTTTTGTACAGACCCTCATGACATTGTATGGACTATATTGCCACGTTGTTTGGCCTATTGTGGCACCTGTACAAAATTTACATCCTACTGCAATGACTCTCATGAAACTTGTACAACTAGATCCGCGCATACAACTTATTCTATGAAATCATTGTACAACCACCTTTCGGCTTGTTGTATGCCCAACTACACCCTTCTTGCTAGCTAATTACTATGCTACTAAAAAATTATTTGCTATCTTTCTTGAGCTAAACACTTGAATGAAGTTCCTTTATCACTCACTGTGTTTCACTTGATCCTGAACACTTGGATGAATGTCTTTCACCCAATCACTTAGATCCTCACTATCTCACAGTTCTATACTCACTTGATGTTTTGTTCCCTTAACTTAACCTTCCTTTTATAAATTTGAGTTAATGATCGAATCCAAAACCCTAATCTCCAATGTGATTAATGGTTGAGATTAGATATCAATTTCATTTGAGATCAACAGTTGAGATTCACCTAATTCACTAATGTAAATAACCTTTCAATTTCATTAAATTAACTCACCTTTTTATTTTTTTTGTAAAAGGAATTTCCTTTAATTAAAATAATTTGCTAAGGTTAAAGGTCCTTTGGATGAATCCCACATGTTTAGACACTTAGATCAATGCAAAAGTACCTGTCTAATGCTACTATCATCAACAAACTTCATTGGAATATTCCTATATTGTATGACTAAGTCATCTTGTTGACAAACAAAAACATGAGATAAATTTCACCCGTGGACTAATTTTCCTTTTTTTTCAAAAAGTGATTTGCCAATTTCCATTTTATCCACCCAAAATTTGTGATATAAAAGTATTTTACTCTCAAAATCACCAATTTTTTCTATAAAATATATGAAATACTTGTAAATTTTAGCATGTTATGAAAATATAATCAAACATTTTATGGTTGGAATTTTAAAAACTAGTAATATTCACCATGTTTCTACACTTTAAGATAATTATAGGCCCTTAAATTTTTCCTAGTTTTTCGAGAGCACAACTTTCGCTTGGGAGTTGAAATTACTAGTATGACCTATCACATGAAAGCTCTTCATGAACATTCTTGTATAACCTTATGTCACTAGCTTCACATGGGTGAGTAATAATAGTTGGTGTTACTTCCACTTGGTGCTTCAATGATCTCATTACCCATGGTGCTTCCACTTGGGATCACAGTGGTCTAATTATGAACATATGTGACAAGTTCTACAGTGAGTTTTAGAATTCACCTATCAATCAAATGTGTATGTGTGTTATAGAGCTCAGATAGTTCTCGTGTGGACTCAAATAAACACTCATTCATTCCATTTGTTGTTAAATACTAAGTGTGGAAAAAAAAATGGATATGCATGGATAAGACACTTGATTTACATAAACCTCAGTGGAGGAAAAAAATTCAACATTGGAATGCATTGTCTTATTATTCTCAAGGTATTACAATCATCTTGAACACTCTCCACATAAATATATTTGTGCATTGTAGATGAGCTTGATAGATGACATTGCATTCATTTTGTACGAAATATTTATGTCCTGATATCATGTTATAATTTTCTCTCATACTAGATTGTTGAACAACACAATGAAAATGAATAAATTTCTTCAACTATACTTAAAAAAATACTGAGATTGTACACTCCTTGCTTCTATTTTGTCTTTATGCTCTTTTTTATAGAGATATTAAAAAAATTAGTCAAATATGATAAAAAATATTGACTTTGAATTCCCTTGGGATATTCCCAACTAGTATTATATGGCTAAAACACTAAACACTAAACATCCAACACTAAGCATCCCTTATTTTAGTAATTTGTATGCAAATCATTTAGTTGCAATAGTATATGTAAGTGTGTGTGTGTGTCACAGAGAGAGACATCCCTTATTTTAGTAATTTGTATGCAAATCACTTAGTTGCAAGAGAGAGAGAGAGAGAGAGAGAGAGAGAGAGTTTCATAATAAGTTGTGGGGTGTGCTACTCAAATATTCACATTGACAAGTTAAAAAACCTTGTAAAATGACCATCTAAGATTTGCAATAGAAATGTCCATGTAGGAAATAGTCTATAAATTGTTTAAGCTATGTTTCTAGATAGTTTGTCAGGGCATGTCTTCAATAGAGAGGAATATTATTCTCTTGTCACTTCTAGTGTTAATGCCTCAAACCGACACTCTTTCATTCCATTTATTGTTAAATACTAAGTGCAGAAAGAAAAACAAACATGTATGGATAACATACTTGATTTACACTAAGAGAAAACTTCAATTGAAGAAAAACTATAACATTGGAATGCACTATCTTATTATTCTAAAGGTATTACAATCCTCTTGAACACTCTCCACATAAATGTTTTTTGTGCATTCTAAATGAGCTAGATAGACGGAATTACATTCATTTTCTACAAAATATTTTAGCCCAATATCATGTTGTACTTTGTTCTCATACTAGATTCTTGAGCAACACAATGACAAGGAAGAAATTTCTTTGAATATCTTCAAAAGATTGCCTAGATTATACATTGCCTCCTTCTAGTATCCCTCTATGCTCTTTTTATAGAGATATTCAAAAAATTAACCAAATATAAGCAAAGGTATAAAAATTTGACTTCCCTTGGAATCTTCTCGACTAGTATTGTATGAATAAGTCACCTTGTTGACCAAAACTAAAAAATAAGAGGGGCTAAATTTCACCCATAGGTTATTTTCCATTTCTTCCCAAAAAGGGATTGACAAATTTCCATTCCATTTGCTTAAATTTTATAACATACAAGTATTTTACTCTAAACATCAGCAAAAATTTATAGAAACTATATAAAATTCTTATAAATTTTAGTATTTTTACAAAAAAATTGTCAAACATTTTATGGTTGGCATTTTAAGAATTGAAAAGGTTTGCCAAGTTTTCTACACTTTAAGATAAGTATGGATCTTTAAAATTTTCCTAGCTTGTTGAGTTGAACTCACTACTCTAACCTGTCACAGGAAATCTCTATATGTATATTTTTGTATACTCTTACATGGCTATATCCAGATGGGTGAGTAACAAGAGTTGGTGTGACTTCCACTTGGTGCTTCAATGATATCATTACCCATGGTGATTCCACTTGGGATCATAGTGGTCTCATTATAGACATATGTAACAAATTCTATATTGGTTTTAGAATTCACCTATTAATGAAATATGTGCATGTGTGTGTGTGTGTCTTGTAGAAGCCATATATATCTGATATGGACTCTACTTTTAAGTTTCTTTAGCTCATTGGAAAGGTTTCAATTTTTTCTAACCCGTATCATAATTACATGTGATAATTAATGACCATTTGGACCAATGAATTTGATCACTCAATACATACCACACATTTAGTCAACCTCTTGAATTATTGGCATTCAGATGAGCAGACTGTCTGTTTTCTGAGTCATCTGCATACTTGGCCAGCTTAGTTTTCTTATCCTTTTAGAGCCATACTTGGAACTTATTCCATTCAAAACACGCCTCAGAATATGAGAGGATTTTGGGACCCATAAAATCTCAATTATAAAGAAGGTGGAAACAAATAACTTCCAAAGGTTTCTCCAAGTCCTATATATAATGTGCTGAAAGGTACCCTTCTTCTAACTATTGTTAATTAACTTCTTTCCCAAACTTGTTTTATCCTTTCCCCCATGTGCCTCCATGAATTAGGCCCCACCATCTTTGACCAAGCAATATTTGTTTTTGTTTTTTGTAAAAGAGAGCAACCTTCTTCCATAGATAAGAACTTCTAAACATCACATCACATCAACAAAATCGACATTGATGGAAAAATTAACTTTATAATGCCTCATGATTCACGTAGTGGAATTGTTTTGCAACCAACTCAATGGAAATGGTCATGGATGTTCATATGTTTTAAAATCAAGTTCATCAAATAAAGCTACAAAAAATGATCACATTAAGAAACATTATCGTAAAGAGCATTTACCTTTTTGTTCTCCTCTTAAACCTTGACTTAGAGAGTGCATTTATTTCTTCACTTTCCCTTGGCTCTTGTAATATAATCCAAATAATGTTTCTTTCCAAATTAGAATTGCATTCTATCATAAGCATTTCATCTATGTAGCTACCATTACTCCCTTCTTGGACGTGTACCACTCGTATTTAATCAATAGCACCAAGCCCTCTATGTACCTTGATGTTAGTGACATTGGTTGTCAAACTGTGCTATCATGACCCTACTACAAATGTAACCATCAATCAAGAAAAATCTTCTCTTGAAATTTTATGTTTTTTCTATCTTATGTTAATGCTTAGAGGGTGATATTAATGACAAAGATCTCAAGATAGGCATTGATTTTGATGATATGTAGGTATTTGTTGTAGCATGATTTTTTGGATGCTATAGGTCATCTAGAGCCTATTTGTTGATATATTTGCAGTTCAAAGCTCGATTTCACTCAATGTTATTTTGGATATGTGCACCCTTACATGTTATATAAATGAGAACTTGTAATTTGTGGGCCTGTGGTTGATGAATATTATAACTACTATATGAATGATGTTATATGGTTTAATCCATGTTTTTATGTTTTTTTATCACTAATTCATCATTTTACATGATTTTGTTGACATATATGCATCAAAATATATATAAATATATATATTATATAAAATTTGCTCCCGACTTGGGAGCTTTTGAAAATGTCACTCCCTGCTCCTGCTTTTTTTCCCGCTCTCAAGAATCCATTGAATACATGACTAAGTTCCTGAATCCTAACCAAAAATATTTAGTTGAAGCAAAATTACTTGATCTGAATCACATACACATAAACATAATTCTGCCCAATCAATAGTTCTTCATTAATAAATTTATAATGGAACTTACTTGGGCTCTCGTCCTAGGATAATGTCCCAAATAAGAAAATATAAAACTGATCACCAACCTTACTGCACTCTGTAGGATGCAACACATGCTCACTGAGAAGCCTCTCTCGATCTTGTTACAATTATTGATGAAACTTCCAACACATTTAGACTTGTATTTTTTCAAGGATAGTTATCGATGAAGCTTCAAACACTTTGTATCCATGTGTCCATCTACATCACAATGTTTGTAGTGTTTTTTGGATTATTTTTCTTTCTAAGTCGTGGTTTCAAATTTCATGCCTTTTTTATGCCTCTTCTTGATACTTTTGCTAGTCCACTTTCATGTGTAGCTCAAGCTTAAAAGCTTTATTACTTGGTTCATGTGTGCTTCCAATTCAAAAGTTACAACTACCTTTGGAGGCTATGTCAACCTCCAAAGTGGTTCACTAATATCCTAATTTATTATTGTGGAATACCTAAAACAATGGGTTACTTTTGAATCTTAGACATATAAACTTGAACACATTGTCCTTGCTCTTATCTGTAATAACATTTGCCATCTCATGATTTGATCCTCTTCATATCAATGTGATGGAATTATGATATGTTTAATTCCTTGAAGTGTTCCTATTTAGTGGTCATGGGTTTCTCAGCCAACCCAAAAGCATCCATGTAACTCTCCCAACATATCAAATAATGATCGAGCAACCATGAATGATAATTTTTTTTGTTTTTGTTTCCTATTCTAGTTAATCCATAAGATCCACATGTCCAAATTCCTAAGGAAATTAGTTATTCCAATTAATTACCCCTCTTATAATAATTTCTTTAATCACTAAAGAAATATCAGATATTCAACTTGTTGGGTTCTTGTCCTTTTAACAAGCAAACTCTTTCTCGTTTCCAACCCACTCACACACTTACCCAACTTTTCCTTCTTATCCCTTTTGGAACCATTTCTATTGATGTTTTTTCTACTAGTGGGGCCATTGAAATATTCTTATCATTTCTTATTCCCCCATAGAGGTTACAACTTAGAAAGCACTATGCTGAGAGTTCCATGAAATTTTTGCTTAGTCGTATTCTAAAGAACTAGGCATAGAACCCTATATTATCAAAATTTACTTCAAGACATTAGTGAATGAAACACTCATTCAACAAAATAATGACCTATTCACCCTATAAAATCCCTTGCTAATAAAGTAGAAGTTGATAAACCTTACAACATATATTTTATCTACCCATATGTATCCAATCTCTTCCCTCATATTAAAAACCATGACAATATTCATATTTGCACTGACTTCAAGAATATCAACCAAACTTGTCCCAAAGGAAACTTCTCTACTCATTTCATTGACCAAGTAATTCATGAATGCATTAACCATGAATTAATCTCCTTATTGGACAAGTTCTCCATGTATAATCACATCCATATCCACCATGAGGATCAATTCAAGAACAAATTGTCCATAACCTAGGGAATTTCACTTTATCATGTCATGCCCCTTTCCCTTCAGAACATTAGAATAACTTCTCAACCAACCAAATCATTTTCATTCTATGATATGGTCCACTTTGTTCTATTATACCTTGATTATCTCACATATAGATCGAAACAACACTCACAACACTTAAAGTACCTTTGCATTTTCTCCTTCAAAGTTGACAATAACATTTTCTTTAAAACTTCCCAATTGTGATTTATGTGTCAAGGTTGGATGTCTACTTCGATTTTTTATCTTGAATTAAGGGATTATCATTAATACTTTAAAAGTATAGGCAATTAAGATACCAATGTTTAGCGATGTTCCAAAGATAACAAGTAGTGAAAATACAATTAGGACATAAGTAAATGTAGCTTCCCAGGTCAAAATGGGGTGTTACGTACACCCACCCTTTATAAAACTTCATCCCAAATTTATGGTAAAAAAAGTGAGGGATGATATTGATATATGGTCTTCAGAGGCTCCCAAGTAGAAGATTGTAGGCTATACTTGTCCCACTGCATATTAACCTGGTACACTAGACAATGTCTAAGTTGTCAAACCTTATAGTATAATATGCATAATGGTTCAACCATAGTGGTTTCCACATATGAGACTTGCAATTCCTTCCAATTCAGTTTGTGATATTCCTTAACAACAAAATTTTGTGAAACTAATACATGAAAAACATCATGAGTTTTATGCAAATGGAATGGAAATACAAGACAACATGCAATTGGTCCAATTCTTCCTTAAATCTTAAATGGCTTAATAAATCAATGTGACAACTTTGTCCCCTTTACAAACTAAATGATGCTCCTATTATGTCCGACCTAAATAAAAATCTAATCTCCTATCTCATAACTTTAATTTGTACAAAAACACAACTCTTATGTCTATTGTGCACCTCCTTTAACCATTATCTAATATGAATCACCCGTTCCACCATTTCTTCTATCAATTTAGCTCCAAATGTCACTCGGTCCTCTAACATTTCTCAATTCAATGGTGTTCTATGTGGCCTTCCATATAGAGCTTGATAAGGAGGCATACCTATTGAGTTTTTGTAATTGTTATTGTGAGAAAACTCCATCACAGGTAGGTATTTCTTCCAATGGGTTTGGTTATGCATAGCATGAATCCTCAACATGTCTTCATAACTCAATTCAGTCTTTCTATCTACCCATGCATTTTAGGATGATAAGTTGTGCTAAAGTTCAAGTGCCCATAATGCTAACTGCAAACTTATGCAAGACCTGGACATAAACCAAAAGTCTATCCAAAATTACTTTTTTAGACAACCCATGTTATCAAATAAATTCACTTGTAAACATGCATGCCACATTGGTGACATCATAAGTGTTCGTAACTATAATGAAATGTGTTCTTTTGTTTAACCTATCTACTACAACCATAATGGCATCACACCTTTGTGATGTGAGTGGAAAACCCACAATTGAATCCATAGAAATAACTTCCCATTTGGACATAAGAACATTAAGCAGTTGTAGGAGTCATGTCACGTGGTGATTTTTACAACAAAATATTGCACCTAGTGCAAAGCCTCACTAGGTGACATAGAAAAAGTGTAAGACACGAGAGTGTCACCACTATCACCCCAACAAGTACTCCCCTCTCTTTGGTAAAAGACAAAATCCAACACAAGGGAAGATTCCATGGTATAGCTTATGGATCAAGTAACCCAAGGATATTAAGTTGAGGATCAAGAAACCCTAGGATCTTAAGTTGAGGATCAAGAAACCCAAGGATCTCTGGTAATGACACCAAAAAGGTTACAAAAAAATATGGAACCTAGTGAAAAGCCTTTATACGCGACATAGACAATGTGTAACACATGAGAGTGTCACCACTGCCATTTCAATCACTACTTCCATTTCTTTAGTGAATGACATAATACAACATAATGGAGGCTTCCTTGGTAGGGCTTACGGATCAAGTAACCCAAGGATATTAAGCTAAGTCCCTCCTAAGGATCCTACAACATAGATCCATCATATAAGGGCATGGCAAATTAGGGTTTGAGGTGGATGAAGGAATAAATTCCAAATTTTGGTTCAAGTGAGATATGGGTCAATCGAAAGGATATTATTATCCTAAAGAGTGCCAAATATGCTTCTCGAACACACCAAAATTGAATAAAATATTAAATGATGCTATAAAATAGGGTTTTAAATTAAGAAATTATTGCAAAATAATAAATTATGACAACAACAAATTTAGCTGTGAAAATAGTGAATAAACTTGATGCCCTCAAACACCTGCGTGCACCAATCTTCAAACCTTAATGGCTACGACCCCTTTAACTAGTCTCTGCGAAACGATTCAATTCAGTAACCCAATCTTTCCCTTCAACGTTTCTTCCTATCGAAACTCTATAACCCTTTATAATCCTTTAAGTCCTTAATCCCACATATATATAACCACTCCTCTTTAACCTTGTTTATCTTGGACTTACCACATAAATCCTTCAAATCGACACTATAATTATTATAAAACCTTTATAAAGGAAATATGCATAAAACATGTGTAACACACCTTTTCCCGCTTCTTCCATAGTCTTTGCACATTTCTCGAGGGCTCCCCTTTATCGTTAATTGCAATTGGGGTTGGTTGTGGTCATGCAACACATAACTCCTCCTCCTCCTCTGATATGCGATAATGCCAGATTCCAAACGCTATACAATGATGCCTATTCCTTATCGGGTTCGCTTAACTTCGCATGTCGCATTACTCTCCTCCGATCCCAATCAACGCTTCATCAGTGATCAACGTATTGGCCATCACAACATCAAAATTCTATGGCTGTTGTCCCTTGACACCTCCGACTTCCGATTTGTGATTAGATCACGATCGTTGAACTGGTTCTGATCCAATAGTCCTCGATCAATCGGTGATCGCTCATCGCAACTACCCAAAGCTCGGTTCTGATAACTTCAAAAGGATTCCGCCGATGCGATTTAATCCTGGCCGTTGATAATAAAGATCCAATGGCTACAGTCCAATGATACTTCGTTCTTTCGCCCTTCCCTTCACTTGTTTTTTTTGGCCATTTCTTCAGTTCTTTTATGGTTTTGGGATTTCTTTAAAGGTTCTTCCTTTCGCTATTCCGCTGTGCAATTCTTTTCTCCTGAGATTAAACTCTGTGATTCTTTAATCACGAATGCTTCAAGCATTTCTTTGGTTCTTCCTTCGAATGGATTCAACGATCCATCATGATCCTCCGCCTCATTTTCACTCTTTCCTCTTTGTGTATTCTCTCTCCTCTTTGTGTTCGCCGAATTTGCCTGCACATATATATGTATTGTACAAAAACCCTGACTCACATTAAATTCAACATTCAATCACTCAAAACACACATTTATACTGATTTGAATTAATCTCCGCATATAACAAATAAACAAAGGGTTACATATTGGACTCGGTCTCTCTCTCTCTCTCTGGCCTACTCTTCTAATATTAGTGGCCTCTTTTACACTCTGCCCATAGGCTTAGAAACACATTCGAATCTGGCTAAAAAAAAGAAGAAGAACCCCTCCCTCTCTCTCTCTCCTTTCTTTTCAATACATTGTTAGCATTTCTTTTACAGTTGAGTAACTGTTCCTCAATTATTTTTCGGTTGCCCAACAGTTTCCTCAAACAGTTCTAAACTAATCCTAACTTAATCTATTTGCCTAATTTAGGAACTAACAATGGTTGAGTCAACCTTAATTTTAAATGAAACAAAATAAAACAGAAACAAAAATATTTCCCAGTTGTCGCCTCTTCATTCGGATGCTCCTGCATCAGGCTCCCGGGGTAAATTAAATTCATGGCTCCTATCCATGAGCTCTTCAATAGAGTACCCGATGCTTTGAATCTGGCAAGCATCTAACCAAGAGCTATCTTCAATAGGGTGACCCTTCCACTTGACTAGGTACTGCAAATATTCCTTCCTTCGAGTCCGTCTGGCCACCTGGGTATCTAGGATCTGTTCGATCTCTAGAGGCTTTGCTGGGGGCATTTGTTTAATCCACAAATCATTCTCTTTCTGGGTGTCCCGTGTTCATCTTTCCGAACTGTCTTCGTCATCTGCTGCAACGCAGGGATACAGATCTGCCACATTGAAAATGGGTGAAATTCCAATACCTGTGGGTAACTGCAGTTCATAAGCATTCGCAGAAAACTTCTGAAGAATCCTACAAGGCCCAATTTTTTTCCATTTCAACTTGTTGTATTCACCTTTAGGAAACCTCTTCTTGCGTAGGTGTGCTAATACCATGACTCCTATGTTGAATTGTACCTCTTGCCTTTTCAAATCTGCCTTCTGCTTGTATCTTTGGCTGTTGTTCTGTAATTTTAATTTCACCTGTTCATGAAGATTGCTGATTGCCTTTGCGAAGTCTTCACCATCAACACTCCTGCGTTCCAATTGTCCCAAATCCCGTAACTCATGTACTCCACGTGGGTGCATTCCGTATAGGATCTGGAAAGGACTATTGCCTGTGCTTTGGTTGGGCGAATCGTTATAAGCAAATTCTGCTTGTGCAAGCACACGATCCCACTATCGAGAATTTTCTCCAACCAAACTCCTCAATAAATTTCCCAGACTTCGGTTCACCACTTCAGTTTGACCATCGGTCTGTGGATGATAAGCTGAACTGAAGTTTAGTTTGGTGTCTAATTTCTTCCATAAGGTTCGCCAAAAATGTCCTGTAAATTTAACGTCTCAATCCGAAATAATAGACTTTGGCAAGCCATGTAATCTAGCTATCTTGGTAAAGAACAAATGTGCTATATGTGTGGTGTCACTGATTTTCCTACATGGAATGAAATGTGCCATTTTGGTGAAACGATCCACCACCACCATGATGGAATCAAATCCCCATTGCGTCTTTGGAAGACCTAAGACAAAGTCTAAACTGACTGAGTCCCATGGTCTGTTCGGAATGGGTAAGGGCGTATACAACCCTATGTTTTAGCTGTGTCCCTTTGCACGCTGACACACTTTGCATCTAGTCACAAACCTTTGTACATCTCTGCACATCTTCGGCCAATAGTAAAAGTGGCTTAACTGATCCAAGGTCTTGTCTATGACAAAATGCCCGGCTAAACCTCCATTATGCTTTTCCTGGATTAAGTTCTCTCTCATAGAACATTCCGGAATACACAACTACCCTCCTTTGAACAACAATCCTTCCTGCATATTATAGTCTATCCATGAACTGTTATCTCTCAACAATGGATTTGGCAAGCTTCATAAGCTTCCGTAAAATCTGCATCTGCCTCATACAAGTATTTAAGATGTTCAAATCCTAGTACTTGTATTGTACTTTCCTATAGGATCAAATTCCTTTTGCTTAACGCATCTGCCACTTTGTTGGCTTGACCGCTGATGTGTTTCAACAAAAACGTGATACTCTGCAAGTATTCCACCCACTTCACATGTTTATGGTTCAACTTATGCTGCTGCATAATATACTGCAACACAGAATTTTCTGAAAATAAGAAAAATTCATTAGCCAACAAATAATGTCTCCAATGCTTTAGCGCTTGAACCACTGTATAAAATTCTTTTTCATAAGACATGTATTTCTGCCTAGTTTCATTTAGTTTCTCACTAAAATAGGCTACTGGCTTGTCCTCTTGGCTAAGTACTACACCAATGGCTGTCCCACTGGCATCACAACGAACTTGGAAAAGTTTGTTAAAGTTTGGTAATCTCAAAATCAGTTTTTCGGTAATTTTCCTTTTGAGTAGCCGAAAACTCTTTTCTGCCACTTCTATCCAATGGAAAGGCTGATTTATTTTCTTAATGGTGTCCAACATAGGTGCACAAATCCCACTAAAATTTTTAATAAATTTCCGATAAAAACTCGCCAATCCATGAAAAATCCGTACCTCAAACAAACTTTTGGGAGATGGCCAGCTAACTATGGCTACAACCTTTTCCGGATCCATTTTTAGTTCATTCTTAGAAACCACAAATCCCAAATAAATTAACTCTTTCTTGAAAAAATAACATTTCTTCAAATCTATAAGTAATTTATTATGCTGCAATTTTTCCAATACATACCTCACGTGTCGAAAATGTTCTTCCTTTGTCTTGCTGAATATAAGTATATCATCTAGATACACAATCACAAATTTTCCAATGAATTCCTTGAGCATCTCGTTCATCAACCGCATGAACGTGCTAGGGGCATTGCTCAATCCAAACATCATAAATAGCCATTCGTACAAGCCTTCATTAGTCTTGAAAGCTGTCTTCCAGTTGCCACCTTCTCGAATTCTGATTTGGTGGTAGTCGCTTTTCACGTCTATCTTTGAAAAGTACGCTGCTCCACTCAAACAATCCATCATACCATCCATCCGATGTAATCAGAATATGTACCTGATAGTAATCTTGTTAATGGCCCAGGAATCCGTGCACATTCTCCACTCACCTCCTTTCTTGGGAGCTAAAACCATTGGCATCGCACAAGGGCTTAAACTCTCCTGAATCAGTCCTTTGTCCAACAAACCTGCACCTGCTTCCGGATTTCTTCATTATCCTTTGGAATCATCCGGTAGGTAGCCTTGTTTGGAAAATTGGCTCGTGGAATAAAATCAATATGGTGACTATTGCTCCTCTTCGGTGGTAATTTGTTCGGTAGATCGTCTACCACAATATCACTAAATTCTTTTAGCATTTTCTGTATTTCCTTAGGTAAGTCAGTGACTTCAGTATGGACCAATATTGGTTTTGGCCTTCGCACAATTTCATACTTCACCTCATCATCCTCCATCTGTCGCAGAAACTTTTTTCCACCTAACAGTAGTGTCTTTGTTCCACTGGTTTCTGTAGCATCTTCTTCCTTCATAGGCACTAGGGTATGCTTAATCCCATCTTTAACAAAATTGTAACAATTTGTTGCCCCGTCATGGATGACCTTCCTATCATACTGCCATGGTCTTCCTAACAGAATATGGCACACGTCCATAGGCATGATATCACAAATCACCTTGGCCTTGTATTTTCCAATATGGAACTCTACTTCACACTGCTCATCGACCAGCAGTTGGTGACCTTTTTGCAACCAAGACACCCTATATTGATTTGGGTGCTTCAAGTTCTTCAAACCCAAATTTTCCACCATTTCAGTAGCTACCAGATTATCAGTACTTCCACTATTTATAATCAATTTGCAACATTTCCCATGCAACTCGCATAGAGTTCGGAACAATGCTTTCCTCTGTGTCTGATCAACTACTTCCTTAGCTGGTTTTAATAATACTTTGTTCAACGCCAAGGCTTCCTCGATTTTTGGTATATTCTCCACCTCCTGTGGTGGTGCCTCCGCTTCATCGGGTTGAGAAACATATGCTCCCCTCTGCCCCGTTTGTTCATTTTCAGGACATTCAAAGGACCTGTGTTCCCACTTGTGACACTTGTAACACTGATAGGCATTTCCTTTGCCTCTGCCATTACCTCTTCCTCGCTGGTATGGCCTTCCTCCTCTGGTGTTACCTTCCTTTTCACTCTGTCCTAAAGTCTTCGAAGAACTACCCTCTTCATTTCTATTGGTAGTCCTACCTATGCCAAAGGTTTGTCCCCTACCTCTACCAAACCCACGTCCTCTTCTGGCATTCTGTTTCCGAGCAATATTTTCCTCCACCTTCAAAGCACTTTGATAAGATTCCTCCATGGTCCTAGGGGAAAGAATACTAATTTCATCTAGGATCTCCATCCGTAGACCATTTACAAACCTCGTTGTTTTCTTAGGGGTATCTTCAACATATCCAGCTCTTAGGTTAATTTTACAAAATTCTTCAGTATATTCCTTCACAGTCATCATTCTCTGCTTCAGGTTCTGTACCTGTCTATAAAGGGAAATTTGATAATCTTTAGGCAGAAACTTTCTCTTCATTTTAGCAACCATCCTGTCCCATTTTTTAATCATGGGTTTGTTTAATCTCCTCCTTTCTGCCTGTACATTATCCCACCACAATGCTGCATGTCCCTTCAATTTTGTGATAGCAAACTTGACCCTCTTGTCTTCGCTGGTCTCTTCATACTCAAAATATTTATCTAATTCACTTATCCAGTCTAACAAGGCCTTTGTGGACAAACTACCATCATAATTAGAGAGCTATGGTCTTGGCTTGCTGCTAGCCAAAAAAATTGACTTCAATAGCTTAATTTCGGGTCCTTCGTCATCTGACCCATTTGTCGTGGCTATGTTTTCCTCCTCACTGTCATCCCCACCTTTCGGATCTCTACGTTTCCCTACTTCCACTGCTGCCAAACGTGGAGTTACATTTCTAATCTCTTCTCGTAACTCTTCATCTGCTGCTCTTCGGACGACTCTTCCTCGACCCCTTCTTCCTACCTCCATCTTTACTAAGAGAAGGAAAACCTGCTCTGATACCAAAATGATGTCGTCAAATACCTATGTGCACCAATCTTCAAACCTTAATGGCTATGGCCCCTTTAACTAGTCTCTATGGAATGATTTAATTCAGTAACCTAGTCTTTCCCTTCATCATTTCTTCCTATCGGAACTCTATAACCCTGTATAAACCTTTAAGTCCTTAATCCTGCATATATATAACCACTCCTCTTTAGTCTTGGTTATCTTTGACTTACCACATAAATCCTTCAAATCGGCGTTATAATTATTATAAAACCTTTATAAAGGAAATTCACATAAAACATGTGTAACACACCTTTTCTCGCTTCTTCCATAGTCTTTGCACATTTCTCGAGGGCTCCCCTTTATCGCTAATCGCAATCGGGGTTGTCCGTGGTCACACAACACATAACTCCTTCTCCTCCGATATGTGATAACGTCGTATTCCAAACGCTATACAACGATGCTTATTCCTTATCAGGTCCGCTTAACTTTGCATGTTGCATTACTCTCCTCCGATCTCGATCAGTGCTTCATCTATGATCGTCGTATCGGCCTTTACAACATCGCAATTCTATGGCTACTATCCCTTGACACCTCTGACTTCTGATTTGTGATTAGATCACAACCGTTGATCTGGTTTCGATCCAATGGTCCTCAATCAATCGGTGATCGCTCATCGCAACTGCCCAAAGCTTGGTTCCGATAGTTTCAAAAGGATTCCACCGATGTGATTTAATCCTGGCTGTTGATCATAAAGATCCAACGACTACGGTCCAACGATACTTTGTTCTTCCACCCTTCTCTTCACTTGTTTTTTTTTCGCCATTTCTTTAGTTCTTTTGTGGTTTTGGGATTTCTTCAAAGGTTATTCCTTTCGCTATTCTGCTGTGCAATTCTTCTCTCATGAGCTTAAACTCTGTGATCTTTAATCATGAATGTTTCAAGCATTTCTTTGGTTCTTCCTTCGAATGGATTCAATGATCCATCATGATCCTCCGCCTTGTTTTCACTCTTTCCTCTCTATGTATTCGCTCTCCCCTTTATGTTTGTTGAATTCACCTGCACATATATATTTATTGTACAGAAACCTCGACTCACATTAAATTCAACATTCAATCACTCAAAACACACATTTATACTGATTTGAATTAATCTCCGCATATAACAAATAAACATAGGGTTACATATTGGACTTTGTTTCTCTCTCTCTCTAGCTTGCTCTTCTAATATCAATGGCCTCTTTTACACTCTGCCCGTAGGCTTACAAACACATTCTAACCTGGCTAAAAAAAAGAAGAAGAACCCCTCCCTCTCTCTCTCTCCTTTCTTTTCAATACATTGTTAGCAGTTTCTTTTACAGTTGAGAAACTGTTCCTCAGTGATTTTTCGGTTGCCCAACAGTTTCTTCAAACAGTTCTGAACTAATCTTAACTTAATTTGTTTGCCTAATTTAGGAACTAGAAATGACTGATTCAGCCTTAATTTTAAATGAAACAAAATAAAATAGAAACAAATGTTAGAAAATTAAATATTACAGAGCAACGAAACACATAAAAATATTGTAGAAATATAACCACAGAAAACACATAAAACAAGAGAGACACATATATACATGGTTCACCTAGTTTGGGCTACATCCACGGAGAAACAACTAGTCCTTCTTTTTATATTATCCCGCAAACTGAAGAGATACAACCTACAACAGATCCGCTGTAACACCCTCTTCGCTCTCAATCTCCTCTCTCTTCCTCACTCAGAATACAGAGATATATAGACGCAATACAATTCCCTCATATATAGTGAGGGGTTGCCTTTTAGGGCAAAAAACCCTAAACTAAAAATAACTTCCATCATCAGATCATCCACCCAATGAATGGCCCAGATTGACTAGAAATTACTAGACTTTTACAAGGCAATTTTACATCTATTTTTAGATTCGGGCGCGCTGCCCCGAACCCCCGCCGGGAGGACCGCTGGCCCCAGGACCCCCCAACCGGGGGGGATCAGCCCCCTCGAACCCCTGTGGGGGGGACAAGTCCCCCCCGCACCCCCTTGTGTGGAGGGGTGTACAATCTTCCTGGGGTATACATCCGGCTGAGACCTTTGAATATAGAAGATAATCAGGCTCCACACCCAACAATCTCCCACTTGGAGACTGATTATAGCAACTCCAACGCTGCTTCATTCGCTAGACAATGACTCCACTTTGGACCTGGCTGTTTCTCATCTTCTTCATCATACTTGAAGACTAATTGAAACTGAGCAGATTCTCAGTTTCTCCTTGGTTACAACTTTTGTTAACATATCTGTAGGATTTTGTCTAGTGTGTATCTTTTCCAGCTTCAATTGTCCATCTTCCAGTGATGAACGTATGAAATGGCACTTGAGCTATATATGCTTAGCCTTGGAATGAAATGCAGAGTTCTTTGCAAGATGTATGGCACTCTGGCTGTCACTGTATAACCTGCCCAACTCCTGCTTCTTACCCAATTCATCCAGAGACCTTTGTAACCAAATCATTTCTTTACTAGCCTCTATAGCAGCAACATACTCTGCTTCTGTTGTTGAAAGTGTAACAACACTTTGGATTTTTGAAACCCAACTGACAACTGTTCCACCTATAGTAAATACATATCCTGTAGTGCTCCTCCTATTATCTCTATCACTTGCCATATCTGCATCAACATATCCCTATAGAGCAATGTTTGAATTACCAAAGCATAATGCTTGATTTGTGGTACTCTCAAATACCTAAGAATCCACTTCACCGCCATCCAATGTTCTTTTGCTGGATTTTTCATGTACCTGCTTACAACTCCCACTGCATGTGCAATATCAGGCCTTGTGCAGACCATTTCATACATTAAGCTTCCAATTGCTGATGCATATGTGATGAGTAGTTTACCTTTTTACCTGTCCATGCCTCCTCTAGAATACCACCATCGAAGGAACTTGAAGGCCCTCTATTTATTAGATAAACAATAGTATCTATAGCATTTGCCCAAAATTGTAAAGACAATCCTGGAAGCAATCTCATGCACCTTGCACGCTCCATGATTGTCTTGTTCATCCTTTCTGACACGCCATTTCCTTGTGGTGTTCCTAGAACTGTCTTCTCTCTGCGAATTCCATTCTTTGAACAATACCTATCAAACTCTTTGCTGCAATATTCACCTACATTATCTGATATGAGACACTTCAACCTTTTCCCTGTCTCATTTTCAACCAAAGCTTTCCATTTCTTGAAAGTATCAAATACATCAGATTTATTTCGAATACAATAAATCTAGGTTTTTCTGGTTTCATCATCAATAAAAGTAACATAATAATGAGAGCCACCAAGAGATGATACCTGAGCAGGTCCCCATACATCTGTATGCACAAGCTCTATTTTTTCGCTCTTGTTTTCTTTCCCAACTCTAAGGAATCTGACTCTCTTCTGTTTTCCATAAACACGATTTTCACAGAATTTTAAATCAACATGCTTCAATCTGATCCAGGTGGATGTTGGTGGCCGCCCACCTATCCCATTTGGACCCCCACAACTGTCTCTTTCAGCATTTTCAGTTTCTGTAATTGTAGCACAACTTACTATTTTTAGCAGTTTTTTCGGGTCCTGAACTTCCGGAGCCGTTTTGAGGCCCTAAACGACGTTTTTTGGGAAATCTGGGGACAACATGGGCCCATGAATTGATGTTTCCCTTGTCAAAGTGGTAGTTCTCGGATAGATCTTTCTAACGAGCTATCGTACACGTCAAACGGAGATCGTATACCAAAGTTACGACCCCAGGAAATTGATGTACCAATTTACCCAAACAGGGCCCACAATTTGGCGTTTCATCTTCTAGGGTTAGGTTTTGGGATGTGAAGGGTTTTCCATTGTTTCTCAACAATAAATAGGCCTTCGAGCCTCATTGTAACACGGTTTTAGAACAGTTCAGAGGCATGTAGCCACCACATCTCTTCTCAGAGATAAGCTACCATTGTCTTAGCTGGTTTATTTCCATTACTGTTTGTAAGCATATTTCAGTATTTTACCTTAATGAAATGAAGTATTATTTCCACTGCATATCTGTGTTTATGGTTATCTCTATAAGTTGTTGCGTTCTTGTTTAAGTCTGGATCAGTGGTATCAGAGTGGTCTGCTTTTTCTCTGTTTTTCTTTGCGTGTCCCCAACAAGGTTGGGATATAAGGAGTTAAGGCTTGAACTGGTCGAACCTTTGCAAGACCAGCCTCGCAAATCCCGACGACCTCCCATGGTGGATGAGAAGAAAGACGAGGGGGTAGGAGATCCTATCAAAATCTTGCTCGAAGAAGCCCTCGAGTGGCAAAGGAACGCGAATATGGATAACTTTGCACATATCCTTCAGCGGCTACCCAGAGGCGACGCATCGGCTTCCAACAGCTACTCTGGGAACGCCACACCATTTAAGGTACAAGTGAATTTTGAAATCCCCATATTCGAGGGTAAAATATATGCAGATGCCGTAGATAAATGGTTAAATCTGCTAGATGGGTATTTTTCTGTTCATGAATTTTCGAGTCAGGAAAAGATTGTTTTTGCTCTTCTCAAAGCAGCCCCCCACGTCAAGGACTGGTGGGAAACCTACTGCGAGCAAAAGGATGAAAGTACAGGCTCACTATTTTCAGCCGCACCCACTTGGAATGACTTCCGGGATGCCATCAAGGAGCAGTACTACCCTCTAAAAAGCTATGAGGACAAATACTTCAAATGGACTACACTGTGGCAGGGACGAGACCAAGATGTGCCGGAGTTCACAAACATTTTTCATACCCTTCGCACATAGTTGGATATCAAAGATTCTGAGTTGCATCTGGTACTCAAATACTACGGCTGCCCACACAGATACATCCAGGAAGAGATGGAGTTCCTGAACATCTCCTCGCTCCGCAGGACGTACCGATACGCTGTCAAAATTGAGCAAAAGTTCAAACAGAAGAAGCGAGATTTTGGATCTGCAAATCTGAAGCCTAAAGGACAAAGCCAAGGCGGGGTGACCTAAGACAACCCATTGAAGCCGCAAGAAAATAACAACACCATGAAGCCGAAGAAGGACATAGGAAAGTGGTGTGAGTTCCACAAGAGTCCCACTCATAACACAAGTGAGTGTTGGACCAAGCAGTCACTGGTGGCCGAGTTGAAGGCTTCTGAATTAGATGCATGTTCTGACCCTGAGCCAGAACCCAACAAGGGGAATGGCAAAGGGAAGCAGATCATTGATGCGGATCCAGCGCCACTTTTTCCACCACCAAGGTCCAGAAGAATGAGCCCGAAGACCTAGAGGAGGGGGAGCGTCTTTTCCACTCACAAATGTGGGTGAAGGGTTCACCGCTGCAATTCATTGTCGATAGTGGCAGCCAAAAGAACCTCGTTTCAGTAGAGGTCATGAAGCAGTTGGGCCTACCGAATACACCACACCTGCAGCCGTACAGTATCGGGTGGCTTCATGAAGGACGAGATCTCAAAGTTCGCCAGCAGTGCCGCCTTCCCTACAACATCAAGCCCTTCACAGACGAGGTATTATGTGATGTTACACCTCTGGATGTTTGTGATGTATTATTAGGCCAGCCATACTTGTGGAGGCGACATGCTGTGTATGAGTCAAGGCCTCGCGCTATCATCATTTCTTTGGGTGATTCATTATACAAGATACCAAAGGTAGCCCCACCTACCGTCACCTCTTTGATCACTGCTAAGAAAGGCACTAAGCTCATCTCCCAGACTAGGAAATTCATTTTCTGTCTGATTCGCTCCCAAAGTAAGGGGAAGATCGTTGCTACATCCATGACCCCTACAAAGGGTTCCTCCATGCAACAACATCAGCAAAGGGATACAGTCATGACAAAACACAGGAACAACTTCTCCTCACCCATAGGGGTACCACACAAGTTTCAGGTGGGAAACAAAGTCTGGTTGCATCGACAGAAAGAACACCTTACCAGAACCCATAAGAAGCTCATAGCTCTCTGACATGGTCCTTATAGCAGTACCAAGGCTGTGGGGAATAATGCTTTGGAGCACATCATTCCTCCATTCCTTCGCCTGCACCAAGTGTTCAATGTGGACCGTCGTCGACCATGCTTCCCACTATTACTGGACACATCAGAGATTGCAGTACAAGTTCAGCAGATGGAGGAACTCAACGCAATGGGGACCATTGCTTCCTCAGGGGGGAGGAATGATCCAGGTGGATGTTGGTGGCCACCCACCTATCCCATTTCGACCCCCACAACTGTCTCTTTCAGCATTTTCAGTTTCCGTAATTGTAGCACAACTTACTATTTTTAGCATTTTTTTCGGGTCCTGAACTTCTGGAGCTGTTTTGAGGCCCTAAGCGACGTTTTTTGGGGAATCTGGGGGCAACATGGGTCCATGGACCGATGTTTCCCTTCCCAAAGTGGTAGTGCTCGGATAGATCTTTCTAATGAGCTATCGTACGCTTCAAATGGAGATCGTATGCCAAAGTTACGACCCCGGGAAATTGATGTACCAATTTACCCAAACGGGGCCCACAATTTGGCGTTTCATCTTCTAGGGTTAGGTTTTGCGATGTGAAGGGTTTTCCATTGTTTCTCAACAATAAATAGGCCTTCGAGCCTCATTGTAACATAGTTTTAGAACAGTTCAGAGGCATGTAGCCACCACATCTCTTCTCAGAGATAAGCTACCATCGCCTTAGCTGGTTTATTTCCATTACTGTTTGTAAGCATATTTCAGTATTTTACATTAATGAAATGAAGTATTATTTCCATTGCATATCTGTGTTTATGGTTATCTCTGTAATTTGTTGCGTTCTTGTTTAAGTCCAGATCACAATCTTGGCAACAAATTACTTGAGTGAAGAATCTGCATCCCCTTCTCACTCATGTGTCCGAGCCTATGATGC
Organism: Pinus tabuliformis; assembly: GCA_031772625.1. NCBI lineage: Eukaryota > Viridiplantae > Streptophyta > Pinopsida > Pinales > Pinaceae > Pinus > Pinus tabuliformis. The sequence goes on from CM062809.1 coordinate 367,442,717, forward strand.
CATAATACCGTATCTTCTCTTATATAGGTTAAAGCATTAACATAATTAGAAATACCATTGCATAAATACAATGTACCAACCTTTCCTCCTTTCACTATTACCAAGGATCCTTTAGTGACCTTATAGGTTTTATCTGTGAAAGTAATTATGCAACCTTCACCTCCCAACTGCCCTATTGAAATCAGATTTTTCTTCAGATCTGGAACATGCCTTACCTCCTTCAATAGCCATTGATTTCCATTTTGTTTTTTTATGAAAACTGTACCCATTCCGACGATTTTACAGGGTTTATCATCACCCAATCAAACCTGTCCAAAATCTCCTTGAACATAATCATGAAAATGTTTCTTATCAGGTGTGGCAAGGAATGAGGCCCCTGAATCTACCACCCAGGCATCAATAATATTTTATAATGAAAGAATCAAAGCATCTTGCAACACATCACCTGTTACATTCGCTTCATGATTAGTTTCTTGTTGTGTGTCTCCTTCTTTTCCCTTCCGAGACTTGCAATCTTTCTTCAGGTGTCCTTTCTTCCCGCATTTCCAGCACACTATCCCCGATCTAGACTTGGATTTGCGTTTTCTTGACTTACTACGATATCCTGGGCTCTTTCCTCTTTCCATTTTTCTTCCCCTAGTCTCTGCGGTCAAAGCATTGCCTGTTGTCTCACTGGAGCTTTTCCGTCACATTTCCTCGCTAAGGATTGCACCGACAACATCATCAAAATTTAAAGTACTAGATCGAGAGATAGAGTTACTAATGGCCATAACTAAGCCATTCCAACTTTCTGGCAATGAGCGCAGAAATAACAGAGCCCTAACTTCATCATCAAAATTTACCCCTAAAGAACTTAATTGACTTGTTACTGTATTAAAATCATTTAAATGGTTTGCAACAGATCCACCTTCTGACATCTTCATATTAAATAAGCGCTTTATAAGAAATACCTTATTTGAGGTCGAGGGTTTTTCATATAGTTTGGCCAATGCCGACATTAAACCCTCTGTTGTCGTTTCCTTTGAAATATTGAATGCTACCGATGCCACTAGGCATAGCCGTATTGTTCCAAGTGCCTTTCTGTCGAGAATATCCCATTCTGTGTTTGTCATACTCATTGACTTCTTTGTCTTTCCGCTAAATGGTAGGTATAGATCTCTCTGATACAGATAATCTTCCATCTGCATCTTCCACAACTGGTAGTTTTGGCCATTGAATTTTTCGGCCCTAAACCTACCATATTCCGCCATTGCGCCCACTCGAACTAGGAACCCTTCTCTCTTACGAGTTTATCAGCCAAATAGACCTTCGGCTCTGATACCAGTTATTAGAAAATTATATATTACAGAGCAATGGAACACATAAAAATATTACAGAAATATAAACATGGAAAATGCATAAAACAAGAGAGACATAGATATATGTGGTTCACCCAGTTTGGGCTACGTCCACGAAGAAACAACCAGTCCTTATTTTTATATTATCCAGCAAACTAAAGAGATACAACCTACAATAGATCCGCTGTAACATCCTCTTCGCGCTCAATCTCCTCTCTCTTCCTCACTCAGAATACAGAGATACATAGACGCAATACAATTCCCTCATTTATAGTGAGGGGTTGCCTTCTAGGGCAAAAAACCCTAAACTAAACATAACTTCCATCGTCATATCATCTGCCCAATGAACAACCCAGATTGACTAGAAATTACTAGACTTTTACAAGGCAATTTTACATCTATTTTTAGCTTTGGGGATGTTGGCTCCCGAACCTCCGCGGGGAGGACAAGTCCCCCCCCGCACCCCCCCGCGTGGAGGGGTGTACAATCTTCCTGGGGTATACATCTGGTTGAGACCTTTGAATACAAAAGATAATCAGGCTCCACACCCAACAACACAAATATTTCCCAGCTGTCACCTCTTCATTCGGATGCTCCTGCATCAAAACTATAAGAAATGTAGGCTAAATTAGAGAGTAAACTAAGGGAAAAGTTGCAATAAATTTGGATGGTTAATAAGGCTCAAAAAAATAAATAAAACATTGAAATAAATCCTTGAAAATGGCTAAAAATTTGAATTAAAAACTTCAATTTTGCTTCTCCAATACACTTTTACACAATGTCTAACCCTAGGGCATACATGAACAAGTCATTAAATGTTGAAACTATGATATTTTTTTCTGTAATTTAACCCTAAAATACCATGAATTAAAAATAAAATTGACTTTTATATTTGAAAATAATGCCACAAGAGAGATGGACAAGTGCTTTCTCAATCTAGGTCACATTGATTCTAGGATACAAATAATTATAGGGTTTCCTTGGGATGATACAAAATCTATGAAAACTAGGGAAAATAATCAAACTTACCCTATGTTTTGAAATTTAGGTTCTACATTTTCTAGATGATTAAGGGAAAGAAAAACCTATCTCTATTCCTCAAATACTTGGAGGAAAGGTTTATCTCAATAAGGGACAACAAAGGAAATACAAAATAACCGACTTAGAAAAATAACATTAACCCTACATAACTTAATACTAAGATAAATGAAATAAACTAATTTACTTCACCATGTAACATCCATGAAAAGAGATCCCATCATATCACAAATCCACCCAAAAAAGTCACTCAACTAGGACTCCACAACACATGAGAAAAGAATCACTAATCAATAGAAGTCATGTTCCAAGTATGACAATGAAGAAAGAGACAAATCAACGTCCCCATATATATCAGGGCAACTAAGTTGATTTAGCTCTAATTTGCACTAAGATCCCCTTAAAATTAGTTACCCATGATACAAGGTGGATAAGTCATTAAGCCAACCCACAAACATAACCAACATAATGTAATAAGTTAAAAGTAAACCTTAATTAACCCAGAGGTGTGAGTAGGAAACCCTCCAAGGGTGATATAATCTCCAAAAAGGCATGTATCTCCATGAAAAGGTTCAAGGAATGATGCAAGGGGTTTGAATTATCCAAAAAGTCATGTTTCATCATCAAAATGGTGGCTCATCATGAATGAAAACCCTCTCAAGTCCAACATCCTCCTCTAGAAATCCCATGTCATCATCAGATACATCATAAGGTTGATGCCATCATACTAGGGCATGGCGATACTATGGTAGAATACGTACAATCCCCTTTAAAGGGGTTGCATGCCGTCATCATCATCAATCATCACCAACATCGTTAGGAGAAGAGAAAAATCCACTAAGAAGGTAAAATCCTAGCTTGGGGGAATCTTGTCACCTCCTAGGTGCACCTGATATCTAAGCAATGCCAGAGCTTAGATCACCAACATCCAAAGTCCTAAGGTTGAGGGAGGATCTCATCAACTATTACAAGCCAAACTCTAGGTCAACGCCTATCATAAGGTGATAAATGTCCTTTGTCAAAGTGCTTTATGTCACCATCAAAGTGGCTATATATAATATTCGAAGAGCTAAAGAAGCATCATATCATCCCTTAAGGGATCTTAGCTGCATTAGGAAGAACCATCTAACACATACTTAAGGAATCAAGTGAGACAAACATCATGGGTACAAGAACCATAAGAGCATCAAGGTGAGACATATTCAATGTCAAAATCATGAAAGTACTTCATGCAATTACCAACTTCAAATGCCTTGCTAGCATATGATTGTATACATCTTATCAAACTTAGGTACAAAAGGGTTATCAAATGACCCTATTAGCTGCTTTGACCTTAAAGGGAGGAATAGTTTTTAGGACAACCCTTTCAAATGATAGGTGCAAGTGATATGTGTTAGGGTTTGAGGTTTACTTCATAAAAGGGTCATAAGCTTATAATAGGTTATGTAACACTATTGTCCATGAGTGCCTCTATAGAGGGAGAGCTTAGCTACTTGAGTTACATAGGTGCAAGTGATATGTGTTAGGGTTTGAGGTTTACTTCATAAAAGGGTCATAAGCTTATAATGGTTATGTAACACTATTGTCCAGGAGTGCCTTTATAGAGGGAGAGCTTAGCTACTTGAGTTACCTCCCCTCTTTATTTTTCCAATCTCCCTTTTTTTCCATTTTCTTCATTTGATATGGCTTGTTTAAAGAGCTTGATTGATTTATCATGTAATAATGATGATACACTATCCCTTTAATGATTGGAAATTTATTTCTTCAACAAGGTTGGTATGTTCTTTGAGAGTTTCATTTACTTTGATAAGCATGGTATGCATGGATACTCCCGGGGATGAGTGGCTATACAAGAGGGGGTAGATCTCAAGCTATAATTGGATTTCGATTGCTATACATACATTACCATTCTTTTACATTTTAAAATTTGACTTATGTTTTTTCTTTTCTTATAGCTACATTAACATTAAGTATTTCCAACTCCTTGTTCCCATGGAATGACATATACATGAAACTAGTACAAAATATTGATAATAACTAATCAAAAGATGGGAGGAAAAAATATGGGGAACAATCACAAGTGTTAAGTATGGATAACATGGAACATTACCATCATCAAAGCCTCATATTTGTGTCTCTCCTAGGTAGTGAAAGAAATACCTTAAGGAAGTCCACACTAGAGTACGGGCAAATGATAACCACGAAGGTGAAATAAGGGAACAAGTACACAACCAAAAGTGGTCAACTCCTGATCCATTCTATAATTCCTTAAACATTAAATAAAAGTATTTGAATGCAAAAATGATTAATGTACCTCACAATAAATGACCCACCTTCATCAGACAAAATAAAATACTACATAAGAAAAAAAAGAAATTAATAAAATAATGTTATGCAGACAAATTTTAATATATCATTTTTATTATTTTACTTTTACCAAAGTTACCCAAATAAATGTCAATTTTATCAAAATAACCCTATATATCTATCATTTTTATTATTTTACTTTTACCAAAGTTACCCAAATAAATGTCAATTTTATCAAAATAACCCTATATATATATATAAACACAAGATTTAGTAAAAAAATTCAATATATTATTTCAAATCCGTTATATAAATTCTTAAATATAAGGGACAATCTATCAAATAAATACCTTAACATAAAGAATGGAATTAGTCATTAATAAAAAATGACTAAAATTAATAACATTGTTTTAGCAACATTTATTTTTGCTATGAAAATGAATATGCACAAAAGTTAACACTCTCAAACACATTTTTCCAAATATTTGAATGGACAATATTTTTTGTTAAAAATTGCTTACTTCTCACATTTTTTGAACCCTTATTCTCCAATTTTTTATGGGAAATTTTCGTGGATGAAATTTGACAGTGATTTTTAATTAATTAATTATTATTATTTTTAATCTAAATCCCCTACACTAAATTGATTTCTCCTCATGTTTTTTGAATCCTCGATCTCCAATTTTTTTATGGGCAATTTTCATGGACAATATTTCACTGTAAAAATTACTCATTTTTCAAGTTTATGAATCCCTTGTTTCACATTTTTGTGGGCAATATTTGATTCTAAAACATTGTCCATTCCTCATATTTCTAACCCTCCATCTCACAAGAGCATAATTTTTTTCCAAACCCCCAAAATAGTTGATAAATTCTAGGTTTGACTAAAAATTTCATTTTGCAGTCAAAAAATGAATCCATGAAGCCATGAATAGTTAACCAATCCTCAAGCAGAAAACACCCTCTCTCCAATATATGGCTGTGACAAAACTTATATCTTACGGTGTTGATTATCTTTAGGATGTCAGTTAAATATAACAAATTTACATGAAGCAAAGGTACTCACACATGATCCAAAGCATGTCAACGTTGAAGAAGGGTTAACTCAGGTCACCTATCCAAATATGAAAAGAGAGGGACAAATATACGAAAGGGCCTAGAAATTGACATCAAAATCCTAGCGCAAGTTTGAAGTGATCAAGGTGGATCTTCAGATACAAGGGCATGAAAAAACTCAAAGATCAAAGTGATTGGAATGAAGTCAACCTAGGACCAGAACAAAGATCTCATCGTTTTGATTCCAACGGTGCAAACGATACTTCAATCTGAGTCCAGATGATGAAGTTATTGCAAAAAGAAGGGCTCTTCAATCCTTAAGAAAAAGAGGACTTTCCTTTAGAAATGGGTCTTAAAAGTCTTAAAGGAAAATCACAATCGGAGGTCGCATGAGGGCGGACTTAAGCATCGGACCATGGAACCCCCGATCACCAATCTCTGATTAGATCAGATCGGCGGATTGGAGGCAACCGCAATCGGAGGTCTTACATATATATGTGTGTATATCGGCGGTGATAGGTTGCGATTGGTGATTAATCGGATCGACGATCATTATCGGAGCGATACATGAGGGAATGTTGATGTGATCGACCGACGCCGATATCGACGATCGGTCATTCCCAATAACCAGGACAGGGACACCCTCGATAGGCTGATTGCGACTTCGGCGTAGACCCGATACAGACTATAAGCCTGACTTAATAATATTTGAAATCCGGGTCAACAGGTTTTGGCGGATTTCTTATTGTTTTTGGGATTTTTCAAAGTTTTATCATTTTAAAATATAAGAGGCCATTTACAGGAATGGTTACGCCCGCCAATGCTTCCACTCTACCGACCTCTCTTATTAACCAGAAAAGCTTTGTTTTAAATGGGATCTTGTCCAGGAAATCATTATATAAAGGGATCAATGGAAGAGCACGGTGGAGGTATTTTTATGGTTGCAGCACGCTGTTTTGCAAAGGCCGAGAGAATCCTTTGATCTGTTTTGGACAGTTATACGACTCCAGCCCTCTTCTATTGTTGCGGGGAAGCTTTGGTGCTGCATACCACTCCATCTCAGGCATTCATTTCATTGCCATCAGGCTGATTGGGGGTATAAGCCTCTTTTTGGATAGATTGATAATTGTAATTATGTTTATTCATGCCATTTAATAAGAAAGGCCTCCCCATTGTTGAGTTGGGCCTGGAGACGTAGTCCGAATTGGACGAACTCTGTTATCAAGCCTTGGTGTTCTCTTTTGTGCCTTTTCATGTGTTTTCTTCTTCTTTTCATATGTGCACATTTATGTGTTAAGCTGCAATTTATATATGTAGTTCTTTTCTATGCATCTATAAGCGAAAACATCCGGGATCAAGTGGTATCAGAGCAGGGCTTTTTAGATGTGAATTGCATGTTTGTATGCTAACAAGAGGCAGGCTTCAAAGAGGCGAAGGGAATCTAGAACCTTTAGATCCAGAGGCCAGGTGTGCACCTCAAAGAAGAAACATGGCTGAAGAGGAAGCTTGTATTGAAGAGGAGTGCAATTTCAGAAAGAATTTCTACTCATTGGCAGAGAATATCAGTTAGCTAGTTATAAGACTGGAAAAAGCTAAAGAGAGGAATCCAAAAGGACAAGGTTCAGCACATGGGAATGATGGAGAAGAACCTCCTCCTTGTCCTTCTAGTGTTGAAGGTTCTTCTTCCCCACACCACCATAATCAGAGAAATCCAAAGGATGCATCGAAGAAACCTTTTTTTAAATTAGATGTTAAATTTGATCTTCCTGTGTTTTATGGTGAAAGTAATGCAGAAAAGCTTAACAATTGGATCAGGCAGATTGAGGTTTATTGTAGGATTCAACAAATTGTAGAGGACGAGGTGAAAATCCAGCTGGCATCTCTACAGCTGGGCAACACAACTCTCGTTTGGTGGGAGAGTAAATTACAGAGCAGTAAAAATGTGGGTAAGCTCTTTTCCTCATGGTTTGCTTTTACTTCTGCATTAAAGGAATAGTTTTGTCCCTTAGGATACAAACAGAAAGCATTGATGAATTGGCAATATTTTAGGCAAGGCAAAGGGCAGGAAGTTCAGATTTTTACAGAAGAATTTAGGAAGCAAGCACTGAATTTGGGTATTGCATGAGATACAGCTGAAGTTGTAACTAAGTATATTGGCTCACTGCATAGTTATATTTTGCTTTCATTATTGTTGTTTGAACCAACCACTATTGACACAGCTAGCGTGAAAGACATTCATATTGAAAATAGGGGCAAGAATGAAAGAGAGGACCAATCCCGAAAGCCACCGTTCAAACCTCCCAATGGCAAATCCAATGTGAAATGGAAAGGGAAGGAGAAGAAAACAACAACAGCCAAAGAAGGAGAGCGGCCTTATTGCAATCATTGCAAGAAAGAAGGCCACAATGATGATCACTGTTGGAAGTAGCACCCAGAGAAACGCCCAAAGAAGTATGGAGGAAAAGGGAAGTAGAAAACAGTGGCAGCAACACAACAAGACCTTGGATTAGATTCAGGAGATGAAGTGCTGGTCACAGTAGTGGGAACAAAAGGTACCTTTACACCTCCTGTTGATTCTAAATCACAAGGAAGCACCAGTTCTGTAGATGAGTCCATTTCCAATGATAGAAAAAGGATTGAATTATTTCATATCAGAGTAGTAGTAAACCATACCAAAGTAGAAACTTTGTTTGATACAGGGTCCCAAGCAAATTTAATTACAGAATCTCTAGTAAAGAAGCTAGGCTTAGAAACAAAACCACACCCAAAGCCTTACCCGCTGGGATGGATACATGATAAAGCTAAATTGAATGTAACCCAATAGTGCAAGGTAAAATTTGTGATTACTTCTAAGCTGGTAGATGAAGTAGAGATGGATGTTATACCATTGGACATCTATGGCATGGTATTGGGGAGCCCCTACCTATATGACAGAAAAGCTGTCTTTTTCCGCCATGAAAATAAATACCACATCACTAAGGATGGGATAGAGTACATAGTGCGGGCTCATCAAAACAAAATTAACGCTAGCCTCGTAAGCGCTGGGCAGATGAAATGGATGGTGAACTCCAACAAGGCATGCATGCTTATGGTAATCAGGGAAAAGGAGGCCGAATTCGCACATGCATTCCAAGGCTGCGATGGGAAGCATAAAGAGGAATTGATGGATTTAATTGCTGATTATAATGCCTTGTTTCGGGAGCCGCGGGGACTCCCTTCACAGAGGGAGATCCAACATGAGATCCACCTATTGCATGATGCCCCTCTGCCGAATATCGACATGTACAGAATGTCAGCAATCGAAATGGAGGAGATCAAGTGTCAAGTACAGGAATTGCTGGACCAAGGCATGATCAGGCCGAGCTCCTCTCCATGCGGGTCGCCGATTGTTCTAGTGCTAAAGAAGGACGGCAACTGGAGGATGTGCGTGGACTACCGTGTGCTCAACAAAATATCAGTAAAATATCGCTATCCCCTCCCACACATAGATGATTTATTGGATCAATTAAAAAATGTTGTATACTTCATAAAATTGGATTTGTGCAGTGGCTACTACCAGGTTCGAATTGCGGAGCAGGACGTGTGGAAAACCTCTTTCAAAACCAAGCAGGGAATGTTCGAATGGATGGTAATGCCATTCGGGCTTTGCAACACTCCAGCCACCTTTATGCGGGTTATGAATAATATATTTAAGCCCTTCATTGATGAGTTTGTTCTCGTATATTTAGATGATATACTAGTTTTCAACAAGAGTTGGTTTGAACATATGGGTCATGTAAAGAAAGTGCTTGATGTGTTGAATAAAGAAAAACTGTTTGTAAAATTGTCAAAATGTGAGTTCAGGAAAACCTCTTTGGGTTACCTAGGTCATATTGTTGGTCATGGTCAGTTAAAAATTGATCCCACTAAAGTTGAAGCAATTGTAAATTGGCCTAAGCCTACTAGTGTAACTGAGGTTTGTAGCTTTCTAGGTGCAGTCTAGTATTGTAGGAGATTTATTGCTAATTTTTCTGTTATTGCAGCACCTTTGCACACATTGACAAGTGTGAAATAGGTCTTCCAATGGGGAGGAAGATAACAGAGGTCCTTCGAAACATTGAAGGAAAAAATTATCACCACGACAGTCTTAGCCTTACCTGATCTCCAACAGAGATTTTAGATCGAAACCGATGCCAACAGTTATGCCATGGGAGTTGTACTGATGCAACAAAAGAAGCCAATTTGTTACCATTATGAGAATTTTTCTCAAGCTGTAATAAACTATCCCACCTATGACAAGGAGCTTTATGCCTTGGTGCAGAGTGTGAAAATGTGGAAACACTACCTGATCGGCAAGGAGACCATCATCCATATAGGTCATCAGCCCTTGTAGTACCTTCAGTCACAAACCAAGTTGCAACAAACTCGTCATTTCAAGTGGATGGGCTTTCCTCAACAGTTTCATCTGGTAATAAAGTAAAAGAAGGGAACTGGCAATAAAGTGGCCGATATGCTATCTCGCCCTCCTATTTCTGCTTCTGTTATTTTGCATAATGCTTCGTTGCCTTTTGAAATTTATGTTGAACAATATGCTAATGATGATGAATTTAAGGAGGTTTATGCAAAACTAACCCATGGTTCACAGGTGGACAACTATCACTTGCAGGGGAAATTGTTGTATCACCTTGGTAAATTGTGTATTCCCATAGGAAAAAGAGTGCATGTAATTCGAGAGGCCCACAACTCTCTTGTGTCTGGACACTTTGATGTTGAGAAGACTTTAAGTCATGTACAAAGATTTTGATTTTGGCCTCATATGAAAAACATTGTGACTTGCTATGTAAAGGGTTGTGTGATGTGTTCTATTTCAAAGCCCTCTAATAGAAAACTTGGGCTCTACACACCACTCCCTATTCCGAGTTGTCCATGGAAAAGTGTGTCAATGGAATTTGTAGGAAGTATACCTTTGTCTAGGAAGACTATTTGTATGTCGTCGTTGACCGGTTTAGAAAAATGTGTATTCTTATGCCTTGTAAAAAGAAGATTACTGCAGAGCAGACTGCTTGTCTTTTCTTTAAGTATGTTTGGGTCCACTTTGTATTACCCACATCAATTGTGTCAGATTGAGACTCTTGCTTCCTTGGGTAGTTATGGACTAGTTTGTGGAGAATGATGGACACCAAAATGAAAAGGAGTACGACATTTCACCTGAAAACCGACGGGCAAACAGAGGTTGTTAACCATACCATGGTACATCTATTACGAGGCTATTGTGGGAAGCATCCCAAGTTGTGGGATGAACAACTCCCCTATATACAACATTCCTATAACCGAGCAGTGTATTCATCGACACAATTTTCACCATTCGAGACATGCTTTGGTTACCTGCCAAAGGACCCTTTAGACATGGTCTTTGGAAGGGAGGATGGCTCCAATGGACATAATGACAAAGGCAAAGCTCAACAGTTCATTCAACGAATCCAAATGATTCACCAAGAAGTGCAAGAACAGTTGGAAAATAGTCAAGCCCGTTACAAGGCTCGACATGATAAACACCGGGTTGACCATCAATTCTAAGTGGGTGGCAAGGTGTGGTTCCACATCAGCAAATATAGGATGAAGGGAGAAGGAAAGAAGTTGTGGCCAATCGGGTATGGAGCATTCACCATACTGGAGAATATTGGGAACAATGCCTTTCGTCTTGACTTGCCGGTATATATGCAGATGTACTCAGTAGTGAATGTGGAGAACCTGAAGCTGTATGAACCTCCTTTGATCATGGACACTGATGAGGTGGGTACAGTACCTATTGTCGATGATTTTGCACCTGAATATCTCGATGAGTTACCCGAAGACATAATCCTCGATAGAAGAACCAGGACATCAAGGTGAGGAGATGTAGAATACCTTCGATTTGGATTCAATAGAATGCATCCCAGCAAGGCCAGATGGCTAGAGAAAGAGAAAGTGAGGGCACAATACCCTCACTTTCCAATTGACTAATGAAAAGCTTTTGGCAATCCAAAAGCTCCTTAATGGGGAGGAATGATCCAGGTGGATCTTCAGATGCAAGGGCATGAAAAAACTGAAAGATCAAAGTGATCAGAATGTGGTCAACCTAGGACCAGAACAGAGATCTCGTCATTCTAATTCCAACGGCACAAACGGTACTTCAATCTGAGTTTGGATGATGAAGTTATTGCAAAAAGCAGGGCTCTTCAATCCTTAAGAAAAAGAGGACTTTCCATTAGAAATGGGTCTTAAAAGCCTTAAAGGCAAATCACAATCGGAGGTTGCATGAGGGCAGACTTAAGCATCAGACCATGGAACCCCCGATCTGATCTCCAATCAAATTGGATCGGCAGATCGGAGGCAATCGCAATTGGAGGTCTTACATATATATGTGTGAGCGATACATGAGGGAACGCCGATGTGATCGGTTGACGCCGATATCGACGATCGGCGATCGCTGATCGGTCATTCTCGATAACCAGGACAAGGACACCCCCGATAGGCCGATTGCGACTTTGGCGTGGACACGATACAAACTATAAGCCTAACTTAATAATATTTGAAATCTGGGTGAACAGGTTTTGGCAGATTTCTTAGTGTTTTCTGGATTTTTGGAAGTTTTATCATTTTAAATGATAAGAGGCCATTTACAGGAATAGTTGCGCCCATCGATGCTTCCACTCTGCCAACCTCTCTTATTAACCAGGCAAGCTCCGTTTTAAATGGGATCTTGTCCAAGAAACCATTATATAAAGGGATCAATGGAAGAGCACGAGGGAGGCATTTTTATGGTTGCAGCACGCTGTTTCGCAGAGGTCGAGAGCGTCTTTTGATCTGTTTTGGACAGTTATACGACTCCAACCCTCTTCTATTGCTATAGGGAAGCTTTGGTGCTGCATACCACTCCATCTCAAGCATTCATTTCATAGCCATCAGGCAGATTGGGGGTATAAGCCTCTTTTTGGACAGATTGATAATTGTAACTCTGTTTATTCATGCCATTTAATAAGAAAGGCCTCCCCATTGTTGAGCTGGGCCCAGAGACGTAGTCCGAATTGGACGAACTCCGTTATCAAGCCTTGGTGTTCTCTTTTGTGCCTTTTCATGTGTTTTATTCTTCTTTTCATATGTGCACATTTATGTGTTAAGTTGCAATTTATATATGTAGTTCTTTTATATGCATCTATAAGCGAAAACATTCGGGATCATGAAGCCATAGGAAAACCTTTCCGAATACATCCAACATCCTTTCAGAACTTTGAAACAATTGGCACGACCTACAATTTCTAGCTCGCTTCTTGCTTGACTTGCAATTTTCAACTCACTTCCTACTTGACTTGCAATTTTCAACTTACTTCCTAATCAACTATTGTGTAGTGCTCAAATGGTGATAAAAATGGAAATAAAGAGTTTGAAAGATCTATATGATATTTATTCATTTTCTTAAAATGAAAAGAGGGATCATTCACTTTTTAAAAAACAAAAAGAGAAATATTTAAAAAAATATAAATTTCTAAAACATAAAAAGAAAGAATATCAAAATAAAATGAAAAATGTTGCAAATTTAAAATGGAAGTTTTCTTAAATGTGATAAAGGGTGATTTATCTCTTTGGAGACATGATGACTAGGGTTTTATAGGTTTTTGGATTTCCTTCCGTCGCTGACAAGTTTCAGGTCTTTGAATCAATCCAAGTGTTATTGCCATTGTGTGGTGAAAGGATTCAAGACTCTCAGAGCCTAAATACTCGATTGTTTAAATGTTGCTGATTAGAGGGGGTTTTTCATTCACAAACTATGTTGTTCGATGGAACATTGAGGGTGTTAGTTAGAGGATTGACTATTGGTATCGACTACATGCGTTGGTATCTGAAACCATATTTTCATTTGCAGTGTCTATATCCTCCTCTTTCAATATAAATGCAATGCAATCATGTTTAAAGGTTTGGGTGCTCTTAACAGTGGGCCTCCTTCTAGCCCCTGTTCCCTACTTTTTATTTCTACTTCTTCCTTCTAACTTCAACATCGTTGCAACTGGGACACATTGTCTTTTGGAAACTCCTTGGTGGTCTGCAATCACAGGGCCCTTTTTTCAGCCATAGTTCATGACCCCATTTTTTCAGGGAAAGGATAATATGAAGGCAATGTTCCATATTTTTATTAAACTCCCTAGTGGGATGTCCTCAGAGTTTTGGGTAATAGATACATTTTTTGTCTCTTCCCTCAAATGAATTATTCATGGAAAAGAGGGAATACCCTTACACTTTCAATTTCTACAATATGAAGGCAAGGTTCTACATGACACTACACAACTAAAATAATATTTTAGTATCAGAAACTCAACTATCATTTTGAATATAAGGCTGAGAGGGGGTGTTAATGGAGCCTGGGCTTCAAATGGACCCTTTGTCTCCTTCAAAGAAGCAGTACAAGGGAATATCTTTTCCCCTATAGATCATAAATAGAGCATTCCAGACCCCTATATTGCCGAACAAATGAAGAAAGATCCTTCCATGGAAGTTAATCTCCTTGGGGTATCTTCTCTTCTTTTTATTCTACAATCTAAAGTAGTCATTTGCATATTTAATGGATTTTGGCCTATACATGGAACTTTTATTTCAATAGATCTTCTCCACGTGGACTCCAAATTTTGACATATACCTTTTCTCAAAGGGATTTTTTACAGTTGAATTTGAAACACATAAGAATTTGGATTTTGTTGTAATGAAGGTCCTTGGTTTTGGGGTAAAGCCGAGATTTTCATTAGTCCAAGGTTCTCTGAGTTTGATGCCACCACCATGGTGGTCTCAGCTATGTGGATTTGGGTGAGGCTCCTAAACATTCCTCTCCCTTTTTGGCATCATAAATTCCTTGAAGAAATAGGAAACACTCTAGTCAAATTCAAAAAATAGACCCAAGAAGAAAAAATAATGGACTCTGCATTTTCTAGGATATATTTGGAGATTGATCTTAGAAAAGGGCTCACAGATCATATAAATTTGGAAAACCACAACTTCCATTGGTCTCAAGTCTTATATTATAAGAACACAACATTTCGATGTTGTGTATGTTTTCAAACTGGACATTTATAGAATTTATGTCCAAGCAAAGAAGAATCCAAAGAAGAAGAAGAGGTAGACTACTAGACCAAAAGGATGACAGTTCCCAGAAAAACATCCTTTTGAGGAAAAGAAGAAAAGACAAATGCAGTTTTTAGTCATAGCTTTCTTACGTTTTTTATTGTTATTTCATGGATTATGCTATGGGGTTTATAATATTTTTTGTGAACCTTCTTTTGTTGCTTCCTTGTCTTTTTTGCTTACACTTGTACTCTTTTTGTCTCTATGTGCATACACACTGTCTTTTTTGCTTACACTTGTACTCTTTTTGTCTCTATATGCATACACACTTTGTGTGTTTGCAAAATGTAATTTTTATATCATTAATGAAAATTACATGTTTTTTTTTCTCCGGGAAAAAAAATGTGATAAAAGGTAATATTTAAAAATTTAAAAATATTACTAATATTACTAATTTTTGTATTCATTTCTAAATATTTGTGCATAAAAATAATGTTATTCATATTATATGGGTTGATTTTTTTTATTTTATTTTTTTTATTTTTGTCTAATTAGTGCTCAAACCATGATTTACGCTTCATTAAAAACACACTCAACCTAGGATTTACACTTCATTAAAGATAATCTTGACTTTCTAATTTATATAGATTAAGATATTATTTTTATTTTTAATATTTAATATAGTTTTATGTCACTTGGGCACCATTCATGCTTAAGGTAGGTAAGTCATATTAATAAAAAATTCACATATGTCCAAAATTAATGAATAAAATTTGGCATGTCATATTAGGTGCCTAGACACACTTTATTCCTTTTAAATTTTAAAGGATTTTGATTGGCTTACACATTATGATGTGGAAATTCAATTTTAACTTTTTAAAACCAAATTTCCTCTAATAAATGAATGTATGAATGGGAGAATGGGCAAGAGGCATCTCAAGCTGGATACTTATGGGTCATAGTAGGGGTTGCTAGCTGACAAACTACATAGTAAGAGAAACATTTTCTCTTAGGATTATGGATGTGGATAGGTAACATCTTGCTCCAACTCACGGACATGTGCTCATCCTAAAGAACATGATTCATGTGTTCGCATGAAGAGTACATGAGAATCCAAGCAATCCTTGGTGCTCACAG
Organism: Pinus tabuliformis; assembly: GCA_031772625.1. Classification (NCBI taxonomy): domain Eukaryota; kingdom Viridiplantae; phylum Streptophyta; class Pinopsida; order Pinales; family Pinaceae; genus Pinus; species Pinus tabuliformis. The sequence goes on from CM062809.1 coordinate 367,458,661, forward strand.
ACATATAATTTGCATCACTCTAACATTTTCTAGATTCTTCAAATGAAACTATTAGTAACATATTAGCAGGGTGATACTGCCATCCTAGAATAGGAAAGATTATAATTACTATATATAAAAAATATAACTAAACCACTATTTTTTTTTTGTCTTTTTTAAGAACAAACAAATAAATAGATACCCAATGAAATCAACATGTTAAAAACAAGGAAGGATGCAAAATAAATATGTATGACATACAATCTACTCTAATCTACTATAATATATCAAAATCAAATGAGTGTTAGTATAAGGCTTAAGAAGCTGATCACTAAGTGGTAATGGCAACTTCAACCCATCAAGATTAGTCAAGCAAAAAGAATAAGCTTCAATGTTTTCATGAACCTTGTATAGGTAGGGATCATTATGTATTATCACTAGGTCTCCCTTTTCTAATCCTTCTCCTTCGCATTGTGATTAGGGTTCTTCTTGGCTCTATGCCTCCTTTTCTTTTTTACATTTTGATCACAAGAATATATTAGAGATGCTTGAATAATAGGGGAAGACAACTCTTCAAGGTTAATATCATCATTCAAGTGGCATATGTCATTTCTTGCACTACCTGTTTCTTTCAAATTATTATTCCTTAAAGGTATCTGAGTGCCGAAGTGTTGCTAAACAATGTCTGTAATACATAATAATAATAATAATAATGAAATAATATAATATTAAAATATAAGTAAATAAACAATAAACAATAAATAAAAGATAATAATAATTAATAAATAGTAAACAATAAAGAGAAGATAATAATAGTAAATAATAAAGAAAAGATAATAATAGTAAATAAATAATAAATAATGAAGAGAATATAATAATAATAAATAAATAAATAAAATAGTAAATAATAAATTGGAGTTCTAAATAAATGTATATAAAAGTAATAAGAATAAGTACAGTCAACAAAAAGTAAAAAGGAATAAAATAAGAAAGAGTTAAATTAAGAGAAATATTAAATTAAGTAAAACTTAAAATAAAGAAATAAAAGTTGCATGTTGACACATGGAATATGTGCATGCGGATCCCTTTTCATTTTTTTGATCTATTTAATGGAGGATGAGAATAATGAAATACATCCATTCCTTCATCCATTCTCTTGGGAGAAAAGTGTTTTGAGACAAAGGATCCCTTGACTGTAGTACATTGATTAAATAATTGGAGGTGGTTAGCTGTAGAAAGATTATGTGCAGTTGAGCCTATGGTTGGGTGGAGATTCATCCCCAAAAACTTTGTTGTGGTTAGCGGAACTCACAGAGCATTCAATTCCAAAAGCAAAAGTAAGGAATATCGTCGATACAGGTAAGTCATCTCTACTCGTGTTTTTTCAAAAATTCTATGTTAAATAGTTGAATAGTTGCGCTGAGTATTAATCACATAAATTGATATAATTATTTGTATATTTTAAATTGGGGTTGTTACATATGGTATTATAGCAAAGTTACAACTCATGAGACCTATAAACCCTTATCATGCTCTATATAGTATTATGGATTTTTGAATTTAATTGAAGAAAAACATTAAAAATCCCACCAAATAGAAATTCATGTATTCATAATTAATTAGCTTCATTGAACAGAGGAAAAGTAATATATATGGAAAAAAAAAACAATTACTTGAATATATTTTAATTATAAAAATATAGAATAATATGCCGTAACTCAAACCTCTTATGATATGCTGATGTCATAATTCAAACCTCTTATGTAACTCAAAAGAAACTCTATTTTTTCTTTCTTCTAAACAGTTTGACAATGAGATTCAACGTTGGTCCTACTAGACCTCTAACAAAAATAAAGATCGAATGAGAACTAAATATTTCACCCACAAAAATAAAATATCAAATAAAATAAAATACTAATTTATGTTGAATCCGTGGTGATCTACTATCCTCAGTAGCCGTATCGGACCCTCTGTGTTGAATTGATGGTTATTTATTGATTATATACATGTATATGAAAGTGAATTACTTGTCTTTGTATATGATTGCTATTTTTTTAATTAAAGATTATTTTAAGTCAAAAGTTATTTGATTGTTATTATAAATTATTTTTTACAATGAGATTTTTTTTGTCTAATAAGAATCATATTTTTTAAAATGGGAGGGACTAGTTTCCAGAAGAAGTATTTATCGGTTTTTTTTTTTTTTTTACATATATACATGTCAGACAAGTTAACATCTGTTACATCTCGATATATTCACATTACAACCTCATTGAAACTTTATATGCTACTGCACAGTGTTACAAATCGGGACTCATAGTTGGTGGGATGCGTGGCAACCGACTACCCCAACTATTGATCCATGCACTCGCGTGCACAATATTTTTTAATTATGCAATTATATATTAAAAAGATTTATCAAGCTACAATTGCATTGGTCAATGCTGATAATGTAATTAATTTGTTTTCCGGAAAATTATATAATAAAATAAACTATAGCTTAACATAATTTTGGGATATTTTAGTTCGTTATCAAATTAGAAAGAGAGAGAAATATGAAAATAAATTATTCTTGTGTCCTTAGCTCATGTCGAGAAATTAGAGAGTGAGGGTATGAAAGGGTGATTTTATAGACGTGTTAAATATAGAAAATGTAATTTAAGTATAAAATTTGTATGCACATATTAATAATAAAGTTTTTGTATGAATAGTAAATATAATATTTATATACAAAATATTTAAAATTGTATTATTGTTATAATTAATATTTTGATATATTTAGTGGTTAAATTAAAAAATATAATAATTTATAAGAATTAATTTAAAGTTATGATAGAGAATAAGGAATTCTATTTCTTATATGGGTATGTGTAATAATATGTATAGTTGTTCTGAACATATTTTTATAATGGTTATTTGTAAGGTTTAGTTATGGTGAAATTAAATAGTAAACATATTTTTAGGATAAATGGTAAATATAGTGTAAAAATGGTTTATATAAACAAAAATAATTTTACGGGGATAGTAATTTATTTGGTTAAAATATTGTTTGCAGTCTTTGCTAAATGATTTTTCTTATGAATATCTCTTTGATCATCAAGGATGATTTACAATAAAGGAGAAGGGATAATGGTAAGTGAACACATGTAAATCTTATAAAAAATAAAATAAAATTATGAAACCTCTTAATTGTGTCTTATTCCTTAAATTTTATTGATACATTTAAATCATACACTATGATTTCAATTATGGTTTTAGTTCACTGTTAGAAAGAAAGAAATTATTTTAATGTCCACGAGGCTAAAGATAGCCTATGGGATAGATTGCTTCTTCATCTGCTTGATGTATTCAACCCTTTTTCTATGAAGCATCAAAATAAATGCTCCCAGCGTCTAGACAAACCCCTCGCTAAATAGATTATCCCAAGAGCTAGCTGCTAGCATATTTGCATAACTTTCCTTGTTGTCTTTCAAGGCCTCACATTTTAAAATGAAATGGCTGTTGAGTATAATGTTGGGATTAGGTTTCATGATATGATGATATGAGGATAATGATGCACATGTGGTTCTTATTTATATAATTGTTACGATAATGTTGTTGTATGCTTATGATGAATATGATATGCATAGTAATTATGACGTTATGATATGAGGTATATTTGACATGTGGTTCATTTATTATGTGATGATATGTCTTTGATGTTGAATGTTGATGTTATAACTTAGGAGGATATTATGATGTGAAGCATGTAGTAATTGTATGTAGATTTATAACATGCAAAGTTTTGTGATAACAATGATATTATGTTCTCATGATGACATGCAAGACTTGGCATGTGGATTATTTTCTATGATACTGTGATGTTATAGCTAATGCATTAGATGTATGTTGAGATGTGGTGATTGACAAGAAATCCACAAATGGGCCGAGAGGGTCGGTTTATTTGATGATATCATGGGAGCCCATACCTGCGAGGGAGAATATGTAACACCATATGGGTCGGGGACAAACTCAATCAACACTACATATGCCAGTTGTTCCTTTGTCTTGTATAGCTCTTGATCAATAGATTTTGAGGGGCTATGGGACCATCTTGAGGAGGCCAAGTGCCTGATATTGGATTGGGATGTCGAACTATGGTGGGGGTGTAATGACTTCGATGCTTGGGGTTGTGCACCTTAGTGAGTGTGGAGGGAGTGAGGCAACCTTGTGAGATGCTCGGAGTCATTGAGTATTGGGACCAGATGCTTGCCTTAAGGTAGATGAGATCTCAGCCTTGGCGCGAGCCTTGGGGCCAACCATAGGCTATGGTATAGACCAATGAGGCTTATGCCTGGTTTCGAAAGTGGGAAAAAGGACATAGATTCATTGGGATTTCCCAGGTGTTGTGGAAAATTTCTATGCATGCTGGTTATACTAGTTCAGCAGAGGGTGTGGGGCAAATGTGAAGTAATAAATAACTAAATAAAATAAAATGTTAAATGATTCAACTTAACTTCGGGACGAAGTTCCTTAAAAAGGGGAAGTATGTAATACCCCTTAATAATAATAATAATAAATAAATAAATAAATATAATAAATAAATAATATTAAATAAAGTAAATAAATAATATTAAAGAAAAGATAATAATAGTAAATAATAAAGATAAAATAATAAAGAAAAGATAATAATAGTAATTAAATAATAAATAATGAAGAGAATATAATAATAATAAATAAATAAAACAGTAAATAATAAATTGGAGTTCTAAATAAATATATATATAAGTAAACTATAAAAATAGTAAGAATAAGTAAAGTTAACAAAAAGTAAAAAAGAATAAAATAAGAAAGAGTTAAATTAAGAGAAATATTAAATTAAGTAAAACTTAAAATATAGAAATAAAAGTTGCATGTTGACACATGGAATGTGTGCATTCGGATCCCTTTTCATTTTTTGGTCTATTTAACGGAGGATGAGGAAGATGGGATTCATCCATTCTCTTGGGAGAAAAGTGTTATGAGACAAAAGATTCTGTGACAGTAGTACATTGATTGAGGGCTCGGGGTGGCCAAATTTAGAAAGAATATGGGGAGATGAGTCTATGGTTGAAAGAATATGTGTAGATGAGTCTATGGTTGGGTGGAGAGTCGTCCCCAAAATTTTTGTTGCAGTTAGCAGAATTCAAAGAAAATTCAACTCCAAAAGTACAAGTACGGAATATCGTCAATACAAGTAAGTTTTCTCTACTTGTGTTTTTCGAAAATTCTATGTTAAATAGTTGAACGGGTTGAATATTAATTACATAAATTGATGTAATTATTTGTATATTTTAAATCGAGGTTTTTACAATGTCAAGGATTAAGGTTCCATATGTTCACTTTCTTTAGCCATGCTTTCCTCAAATACTTCATCAATATTCTCTTCTAACGAAAAATGGAATATTGAGAAATCCTAAGGATGACCTTTTGCTAGTGTCATTGAGTTGACAAAGTCATGATGGCTATATAACCCTATTAGAAAGGGATACTTGATAGATAGTATCATTGAGGTCCTCTACATGGTACCTTGTAGTGGATTCTCTGTATATATATAAATGGTTTACCATCAAGGGTAGGGATAGTGGGAGATGATAGGTCCATTTGTAGGTTTTCCCCAAGCTAGCATACCACTTTTGACAAAGGAGCATGCCCTATGCATTAGGGATATCCATAAGCATAGATATGTTTGGACTAAGTCCTTAATAAGGTCATAGACTTTGATGGATTGAGAATGAAACCACAAACATTCCTATATGGCCCAGTAATTTACAATTTAAGTTGATTCATGACTTTTAATGACCTCACACTAGTAGAGGCATTAAAATAAAACATCCAATTATGAAGTAATAAATATTTAGTTACTAGTGTGAGGAAGAAAAGTAGATTCCCTCCATTCCTTCATTCATAATGCATGTTTTGTAATATAATAGGTAGGTATTTAGGCTCCTTGTCAAAGTTTAAGAAACTTTTGACTTGAAATATTTGTGCTGTAAGTTTAATTAACTCAAGGATAAGCATACATATATTTACTTTACCAAGTACATTACCCAAATCAAAATTTTAATCAACCTCATCATTCTTTTGGGTTGAGGGAGGACTAGGGTTAGTATTCTAAGGCAATGGAGTACTAGCCCCTCCACTAGAAGTGACATCATCACTATTAGTTGGAGGGTTAATGTTTTTCCTGTTTCTTCTTTCATAGTAAAGCTCTTTACTAAATTTATCCCTTGTTTTGATGGAAATCACATTTACAAGTTTTGAGACAACCTTTGACAAATTCCTCATGTTGTTGTTTTGTAAGATGATACTCTTTTTTCATGCAACATTGTAAGGTGATATGAATCATTGACTAAGTTTAAATGCTTAGGATTTTCTCCACCATTTTCTTTATTATAAGGGAAATCATCAACTATGAGGTTGTTCGTAGTACAAATACTACCCATCATCTTCATAGTTAACCATGTCTGAAAGAGCTAAAGTGTTAGGAACAATTAGCTTAGGAACATGTCTATTGTTTTGGTCTTATTTCCTTCTTGGTGGCCTATTGTTGTTGAATGCGATCTAGGAGGATAACTAGAACATGGCCCTTTATAATTTTCTACAATGATCAATCTATTCATCATATCAAGTTTCCCTTGAAAAATTTTGTTGGTCTCTTTATCAAAATTTTGAGCAAAATATATCAACTCGCTTTGGGTCGGGTCAACATGATTCATGGATCTAGACTTGGTTTTAGATTTTTCTCTAGGGTCAAAGAAAATTACAACCTTTGAAGCTAGAAGTTTCTCTTCAATGTAGATAACATAATCTCTAGCTTACTCAAGGGTTGTAGGACCTTTGTCCCTTCAAATGAAGCCAAATTGTCCATAAGAAACACTAGTATATTGCAAGAAAATGTACATCAAAAGAACTCATATATTTCAAGAAGATAGCATCTTGTGAAGGCTTAAGGTTATTAAGAATCATCTTGACCAAATTGTCAAATCTTTGGTTAAAATTTTGAACATTTTCAACCTCTTTATTCATTAGCAATGTTATCAACTTAACAAGAACTTTACTGAGTCCTCACTTTTTTGGAGATTGGATCAAATCATGACCCTTATTTTGATTTTGAAAAGTTGTGATGCAACATCACTCTCTCTACATTTCAGGGTTAAAATTCCAGCATTTTTTTACAGTGACATTAAAAACCAAATATCATGATTATGAAAGATATGGAAAACCACGCTGAAATGCAAAGAGGTGATGCTTTTTTTTTCAAGGTTAAAATCAAACATTTTTCAATCATGGAATTAAAGACCAAATATCTTGACCATGAAAGACATGAAAAAACATGTTGAAATGCACAAGTGTCAATGACCCCTTTCTTTTAGGGTTAAAATTCATTCATTCATTTTAATTTTTTTTTATGTTAAAATTTTGTTGATTTTTTTTTAAAGCTATCTTAACTTTTTGGTTTTAGTAAATTTTTATTGATTTTTTATTAATTTTTTGTTTGGAAAATACATTTTAAAAATTATTTAATTTGTTTTTTGTTTTTTTTTTCATATTTCTAATTAACAAATTTTTAATGTTTTTTTGCATTACATCATTTTTTTAAAGGGTGTTTTTCATGATTTTGTGTACACTAATGATGATTTTATAACCCACAGTTAAAAAATATTGCAATCTTAGTACCTCATTGAAAATGGGTCAAGTTGTCTTGGCTAAGATCTCAAAATAGCTATACTTTTAGCCTTAAAAAGACTACTCTTGATATAATTAATCTTTGATTTAAATGTTGATTTTAATGTTTTTTTTTTAGTCATAATATTTAGTTTATAATGCCATGGTGGAAAATTGTTGAAACTTTAAAGCGTTTTGTACTTGTGATATTTGGTTTTAATTCCATCGTTGAAAATTGTAAAAAATTTAAGGCTTTTTAGAGCCATGCTATTTTATCTTTAACATCATGGTTGAAAATTGTTGGCATTTTAAGGTTTCCCATGATCACGATTTTTGTTCTTAATGCCATGGTTGAAAAGAGTTGGAATTTTAACCCTAAAAAAGGGTGACGCAACATCACTACTTTTTGGTTTGAGGGTGTTTTTTCTTGTTTTTTAACCCAAAATAGGGTTTTTTTGGGCTACAGTTTTCATTTTGAGGTTAAAGTTCTCATTAAGTTGGTAACATTGTTCTTTACCTCATGAAGTTGGGAAATCAATAACCCCCATCTTTCGTTGTTACCCACATTTTAGTGAAAGCCTCATGGAATCCATCCTTGGATTTGATGTCCATTCCAGGAAAGTTTTTGAACCAAGATTGAGCAAAGCTTTCTAAGGAAAGATCAAAACACCCATATAGTTTCTTTTCCAAAGATAATTTTTTTGGGCATTGGGTATCACCCAGGGAAGAAAGTTAGCCTCCCTCTCAACATGAAGGCAAGAGTGAGGTTTTTGGTACTAGGCCAACCCTCAATATAGACTCACTTAAGAGCGCAACAAAGTTACTCTCTTCCAGAGTGTCAACATGTCAACTTACAAGACTTGAAACTAGATGGGAGGGATAACAAGTATTCTTCCCAACAACCCAAGCTAAACTCAATTGAAAAAAACACCCATATACTTATAAAATTCATCTATATTTTCTTCAATTATAATTACATTATCTCCTTAGAATCTACAAGCCATTCATTAATTATACTAGGCACTTTGTTGGGATATATAGGAAGAAAAGTTACATCAAAATGTTTGAAAGCATTAGTGAGACATGGCTTAGCCATTGGAGCTACTTCTGGAGGCCTATTGAAGAGAGACTTAATTGCAAGAGACATATGAGGTCATTTTCTCTTATTTGTTTTAGGATGATTAACCAATTTCCTGTTTGGTATTTAATGAGAAGTTACTGAGTTTGAATGAGGCTATGGAGTAATCAAATGAGAAAATTAAAATAGTATGTTAGATACACTCATCAAGAAAAAAAATGAAACATAGTCTTTGTACTCAAGGAGAAAGAATCTGCTCCTCCCCCACAATGATGCTTAAACTGTTACAAAAAAATATCACACCTATTGCAAAGCTACACTATGTGACCTATACAATGTAAAACACATAGGAGTTTCACCACTGTCACATTTGCATCTGCTCCCCTCTCTTTGTTGAAGGACACAATCCAATGCAAGGGAGGCTTCCCCTCCCCAATAATGGTGCCAAAAATGTTACAACAAAATATTACACCTAGTGCAAAGCCTCACTAGGTGATCTAAACAATGTGCAACAAATGGGAGTGTCACCACTATCACTGAGACAACTACTCCCCTCCCTTAAATGAAGAAAACAATCCAACACAAGGGATGCTTCCTTGTTAGGGATTAGGGATTAAGTAACCTAAGGATCTTAAGCTAAGTGCCCTGTAAAGATCTTAAAATATAAATCCATTAGATGAAGGTATATCAAATGGGGGTTAGATATTATTTAGAAGTGCATTAGAGAAGCTAAATTGAAGTTTTAATGCATTTTTTAGCCATTTTATAGGGATAATGTGAAGTTTTGTTTGTTCTTATATGTTTTATTAACTATAAAAAATTGTTGCAAAATTTTCATTAGTTTACTCTCAAATTTGCCATTTATTTCACATAACTTTTGTATAATTCTAACGACTAAAATTGTTGTTGTTATAAGCTATTGTTTTGCTACAATTTGTAGGCCTAAAACCCTAGTTTATGACATCCTTGAGTATTTTTTGAATTAGGTGAGTTCAAGGACATTCTTTGAGACTCTTCATGTAAACCATAGCCTTTCGATTAACCCATAGTTCCCTTGAACCCAAATTCAGAATTTATTGCTTGATCCACCTCAAACCTTAATTTTCTATACTTTCATCCGATGGATTTATATTATAAAATCCTTAGGGGGCACTTAGAATAATATCCTTAGGTTGTTTGATCTCTAAGCCCTGCTCGGGAAGCCTCCCTTGTGTTGGATTTTGTCTTTCGCTAAAGAGAGGGGAGCAATTGCTAAGGTGACAATGGTAACGCTCCTACATGTTGCCCGTTATCTAGGTCACCTGGTGAGGCTTTGCACTAGGTTATAGATTTTTTTTTAACAATGATGATTGGCCTTCACTCGCTAACACTAAAAAAACATAAATAAATTGGAATACATTGCATTTCATGCCTGCTCATAAGAAAAGTTTCTGCATGTTTGCATACATCTTTTTTTACTGAAGTTTGAGGATAATGTATTAGTAAAATCTCTATCAAGATCACAAAGCAAAAGTACAAAAATCTGTGGTTATGGCCATGGGAAAACATTATAAAATTTCTTGCTCAAAATTTCCTCTAGTCCTAACTAATGTGGGTGAATGCATATACTCAAAATTGAAATTCACTAAATGAAATCTATAGTATATGCCTAAAAGTAATATGGCAAAGCACTTCATTTAGAGAGACTTGGGATAAGAGGGGATTATTACCACAAAATCTAGTAGCTTATTGCCAAATCCACTCTAGGCTCTCTATGTTAAGGGAAATAATGATATTAGCCATCAATATCACCTTCGTGGTTGGTTTCTTGTTGTTTTTTCGATGAATGTTATCCCCATATGGGAGGATTCCCCAACAGATATAGGAGATTAAGTAACCGAAGGATTCCCATGCTAAATAACCTCTAATGACTTTTAGGGGCCAAGTGAAATGAGGTAGCAAGTTTAGAAAACCTATAACTAAGTCTATAGGGATGAGCTATGTCCTATAGATTTTCAAATGTATTCCAAACACATGCTACCTTAATTAAATAATTGTTGTTATAAATTAGGGTTTATAATAAAAACAATTTACAACATGCAAAACTTATGATAACAAAAATAAAAACAACTCACAATTAATTATAATCAATAAATAATCAAAGGATATTTAATAAGGAAATAAGGGAAAATATTAAAACAACTTTTCAATGGTTGAAAATGCACAAAACAACTACTAAACCCTAGATGTCAACCTTAGAATTATCGCTGAAAAAGCATAAAAAGGATATTTTTTAATTTTTAATTTAAGAGATGATAAGCCTAATGCTAGGACTATGATGTTTAATGGTTTTTATGCTATTAAATGCATATTTTTCTATAACCCAACCCTAGTTTACCATCGAAATAAGAAAAAGATTAAAATTTTAAAAGATTTGTACATAAAGACTAGTGCCTTGTCAATCTTGGGTATATGGAGTAAAAAAAGGTGAGGTCAAAGGTGGAAGGCCTTGATTGAATCAAGTAAGAGATATAAATCCTCTCAATCAAACTCTAGAAATTTTAAACCAATTGGAGATGTAAGGTAAACAAATGTTATTTTAAGTTTTGTTGATGGATTCTAGGTGACAAATCTTGTAAAAGGAATTTTAGAGCTATAAAATATTCAACATACCATGAAAACTCCATATCAATCACAATTCGACAATGTTACAAAATGGAAGAAGATATTCACAATAAATAGAAAAATTCACTGAAACATCCCTTCATCAATCCAAGAGAAAATCCCTTCAAGTAATATTATCTTCTCCAAGACAATTCACCATCCTTTAGTGATCCATTCCATCTACGAGACAAGAGAAATTAGTGCACACTCTCTCACAAGAAAAAATGATGAGTGTGTTTGACAATGATCCTCGTAGATTGAATTCCCTTTATTTATATGAGGGAAACCATGTAGATTTAGGGAAAAATTTACTAAAATCCCTAAAAAGAATATTTTAAGTATTTACAAGTCAAGTAGGTCACAAGTTTTCCTAAAATATAGCCTTCTCAACATTGAGAAAACACAATAAAAGGCCTTATTTTAATCCACATATGTGAGCAAAATTTCCTCTAGGAGTGACATCATCCTCTAATGGTAAATATCACCATAAACAAAGGTGATAAGGATGGGTTAAAGGAGTGCTTCTCACTCCAATCCATCTCATCATCAACAAATGTGCATCATGAAGAAAAACCCTTCTCATCTTCATGTCATTATAAATCAATCCCACATCATCACTCAGGTCTCATGAGGAACATGATGACTTCAATGAGTAGCATTTCAGGTTTTGGATGGAGAGGAGGAGATCATCATAAATGCTAAATACATCCCAAGATCAATGCTCCTCTCTAAGTGGTTAATGCGCTGGATATAGTGCCCTTAAGTGTCATCAAGTGGGCTAAAAATCCTCTGTGAGGTGCTGGATAAGTTAATCGATCCCTTATGGGATGGAAATTGTACCTAAGAGAAAATATTTGAAACATATCCTCAAAATAAAGTGAGATCATTGTCAGATGTACATTTACCAATAGAGTCTCTTAGTGGGCCATATCTAATGAAAAATCATGCGAGTAGTTCACAAAAGCATCATCTTCAAATGTCTTTATAAATTAGGGTTTGTAAATAAGTTAGAATGCTTAGATATGCGAGGGTTACCCAAAGCCTCTATTAGGTGGTTTCAACCCTAAGAGGAGGAAAAGTTCCTAGGCCGACACATCAATCAAGGAGTGCAATTGGATACTAGTATGGTGGGGGTTTACTTCATGGAAGATGCCACCATGTATGTACTGGTTATGAAAAACCATCATTTTTAAATGTTACAATGTGAAAAGAGAGAAATAGTGGGACCTAATTTACACCCTTTCATCAACATATTTTTAACACCCCTCTTGTTCCTCTTTTTCTTTAATGATTTTTCTTTCTCTTGCACAACTTGGGTCATAACCTTTCATTTATGCATCAATTACTCCTTAAAGACGAAATGGTTTATTTTTCATTTGTGTTGGGATATCAATGTTCCTTTCATTTTTATTTGTTCATTCATTAGCCAAGAACTGGGCGAGGGCTAATGAGGGGGGCATAGCTTAAACTAGGATTTTGTCCACACACTTTATTAAATCCTAGATTTTTTTTTTGCACTTTATCATAATGGATTGTGCTTTTTCCTTTATTTTTGTTGCATCAACCTCTTAGGGAAAACTTTAACATCCCCTACTCAAGAATGAGGAAAAAAGGGAGCCAATACTAGTGATGGATAATAATAAACCTGAAGATGGGATGTGGATACAAGAGATAGGTGGAAAGTGTTAAGTATGGATTACCATGGACATGGAAAATCAATCAGTACCTCCTATTTGTGCCCCTCCTTAACAGTGGAAATAAATTACTTAAAGAAGTTCACCCTGGGCTATGGACTAAGAATAACCACTAAGGTGAAGCATGGGAACGTGAGTACAATAAAAAGCAGTTACCTATACTAAAATTCCCTTAAAAATTAAATGTAAACACTTGATTACTAACTAAGATGGATATCACAAAGCACTAGACAAAGCATAAATGGTGGGACTTTAGGGTTGGATGTTTGTAAATCACACAGGGTTTCCAGCTGATAAGCTGATCAAAATGGGATAATTTTTTTCTCATAGGTGCTACCCATTTTCAGTCATTTTAATTGTGCTTTAAATTATGTTACATTAAATCATCAATCCAGGTTTGTAAACTTACGATGTTCACAACATAATTTATGCTAGGATTCAGTTTCTAATTCTACCAAATGTAATTTGACATGAAATGCAATTTTAATCTAGGAAAGCAATACAAATCTAAACTAAGAAAGCATTGGAAATTTAATCTAGGAAAGCATTGAAAAATTAATCTAGGAAAGCATTGGAAATTTGATCTATGAAAGTAGGTAAATCTAATTTATGAAAGCATGAAAACTTGATCTATGAAAGCATGAAAACATAGTCTATGAAAGCATGCAAAATTAATCTATGGAAGCATGGAAATATTTAATCTAGAAAAGGGAGTTAATTTAATCTATGAAAGCTTGTAAATTTAATATGGAAAGCATTTGAAATATATTTCTATGAAAGCATATAAACTTATTATAGGAAACCATGTAAATCTAATTTATGTTTTAAACCTGCAACTATAAACAAAGAAATGAAGGAGTGAACACAGTTGGCAAAGGGGGCCCCTCCAATGCTTCAACAAGCACACTAGAAGTTGAAAATTAGAATAGTATCATATATTAAATAAAATAGGTTTGGAGCAACATAGCCACAAATACATCTCTTCAATTATTATGATTACAAATTCTAAATTTGTTCTCCCTTCCTCCTCACATTGGAGAAAGCACTCCTATTTATACATGAGTTGCTTTGAGAAGAGGATAAGCAACTAATAAATTCAGATCCACTTTTTCTCAAGTAGGTACAACCAATTTATTAAAATTAGGAGATAATTATCTCTATAAATCCTCTCACAACTCTCTAATAGCTTTTATTTGAGACACTTATGAAAAATTCCATGATTCTTCTCCATGAAATGCGCTTGAATAATGATCTCAAATCTTCTTCAAACCTTCAAGAGTTTGAAAGGGAAATTCGAATTTGAGTCTTAGCGGCCAAATATGACTTTGTTGGCGTCTTCAAATATTCCTATAAACACCACAAACTCATCCAAGTTTTAGATATAAGTGAATACATGATATTTTTCTAATATTTAATCATAAACTCACTCAAAATACTAAAATAAATGCTTTGGAAAATAATAATTCTAAACTCACATATAATCATGGATATAGTCTTAATGTAAGGTGGAGCCGCAAAATATGGTAAAAAATGAGGAAAATTAAAGAAAAGAGAGTGAAAAAGATGACATTTTAGAGAGCCAATACCCACTTTGAGTGGGTAATAGGGACCACCAATCCTTATTACAATCTTGTGCTTCAGTTGGTGTTAATGTATGCAGGTCCAACAACTATTGAATTCCTCATGGAGATGATGCTAAGGATGAATGGTTTGGAGAGGATGTAGCCTCTTGTCATCCTAGTTTCACAATTTATAGGCCTTCAATTATGGTGTCGATTTCATTTGAAATTTTTGCATGGTATCACTATGATGGATAACCTTCTCAAACAAAAATTCCACTTGTGACTCCATTCACCTAACACATAGCTAGAGTTGACCAATTTGCAGACTCAACACTTTGGGATCATCCTCTAGGAAGGCCAAGGATGATCCATCAAGAGAAATGACAGAATGCACCACAGGGAAATAACACTAGAGCAGGAGGAATCCAAAAACTCAGAGGATGCAGTGACAAATATAACAAAAAAAAAACTAAAAGGATTCATGAACTTGTAAAATTAGAGAGGGGGAGTCATAACAAAGTGATGACCTACAATTAATGGGATTCCCTTCATGCTACAATGATTTGGTTTATAAATAAAATGTTACACCATTTTAGGGAAATATACCAAGGGACAAATTGAAAGCATGGGAGCAGTGCTAATTTATGGTTGAAAGTGGGAGGGAAGGATTGTTGTGATTAATAGGAGAAGGTCCAAACACATGGAATACAAAGGGAGAGCATGTGTGAGCTTGTGAGCCCATTGGTGATAATGTGGATTATCATTGGGGGGTGAGCATGAGGAAGGAGCACCAACCATTAATACCCCATCTACCACATAAAGTGAATGATTAGAAAAGAGGTCAATAATTCAATTTTCAATATGGAGGAGGTGGAAAAATTGCACCATAGGGTGAATGCAAAGAGCTAGTCTAATTCAGTGAAAGAATGAGTTAAGATGGGAAAATGAGAAAGAAGAACTAAATTGGAAATATTGAATGGTGTTTTTGAATTCCCCAACAATGGAAAGATGATGGATAGTCATAGAGGAAGAGAAGAGAATCCCTTGAAGAAAGGTGTATGATTTAGTTAGAATGTTTGAATCTATTACCAAACTCCATGAAAATGTGAATACCATGTGTCATCTTGCATCAAAAATCAAATCAATTTTATTAAAAAAATTGGAACCCTTAAGTTGATCAAGAGGTTCATCAATCTAGAGGATCGAGCACCTATTCTAAATGGTGACACTAGTAAAAATGGGGTGAAAATATGACATATACTCGTCCTCTATTTGACTTATTGTTTTCAGCTATCCAACACACGACACATTAGAGTCATAATTTCCGTCGGTGGGATTATGTCAAATAGTTGACACTTTATTAGGTGTCGGATATTCAATGGGAATGATGTCGAATATCTGACGCTAAAGATGGCAAAAAATGTCTGTAATCATTCGACATTTTGTGTTCGGTTTTACAATGCCAACATTTGTCGGATATGCAACTCGAATATTCGATGTCGTATTAATCTAGTCCGATTGGATCCGATGGTTTATTCCGTCAGTATGGAGTCAAATGTCAAACTGGTACGCATAATATAATTGAACTTGTAAGAAGTTTGTGCAATGGGAGTGTTATGGCTCCGACGCATTGTTTCGTTGGTACAACTTCAGATATACGACTACTTATTCGGTCGAATTAAAGTCAAATATTCGACTATTTCCACTCAACGTCGAATATCTGATGGGTGCCTGAACATTAAAAAAAATGTAATTTCATCCAGGGAAATTTAAACGTACACCATTTGTTGATGCTTATTATTTGTAAGCATCATATCCTTATGCCTGTGTTTATTAGAGGCATTCTCTACCTCCTTCTAATCCATTTCCAATGAGAAATGGTAGATCTAGGTCTTTAATATCTACTCCATTAGAGAATAAGTGAATGCGTTTTTAGAGAAGTCTTATCTTGATGAGATCAATAGGAGTTACGTGCTAAGAGAGGATGACTACAATGAAGCTTACCTTCGTAGATATTACTATACATCTCCTTTAGGGCATTCATATCCTTCACTACTACCATCATATTCATTGTACCAGTACTGATTGAAATATAATTTATGGATGTTTTGGTAGCTTACCTTTTTGAATTGATAATCACTAGAGACTCATATTATAAGGAGCATGATAGAACATTCAACGCAAACATTGATTTGGAAAATAGCAGGCTATTAGTTGATCACTGGTGTCAATTTTTACAATCCAAGCATAACAACGTTATTTCTAAGGACACATGTTGGAAGATAGTTAGATGTCTTGGCTAGTTCGTAGAGCTTTCAAAGAGATACCCAACCCAATGGCTTTCCTCCTGAAATCAAAAGTGTATTCTTGCACCACTTATCGCTATTCTTACCTAAGGTACTACCATTTCATTACCATTTCATGAATGTCTCCTCTTCATAGGATATGGGATAAAGGTGTAACGTCAACAATGTCTTGAAGTATTCCCATTTTGTAATCATGGGTTTATTATCTAGCTTCAATGCACCCACATAGGTTTCCTGCCACAATAGAGCATGTCCAATTATCTTCAACCAATAAAAAAAAATCTATTTCATTTCTTGGATTTGATAAAGGCCAAAATAAACTCCCATTTATTTCAACTAGCTATTTAATACTTTAGTGTTAACTTGTCCATCAAACATGGGTATTTCAAGCTTCGCTTCAACTCTCAAAGGAATATTAGAAGATGAAGAAGACGAGTTGATTTTACCCAATTTACTAGGCTTCTTACCTTTGGTATCTTATCTTCTTCTTGCTCGATCTTTGTTGAGTTTGCTTCCTTAGCCTTTTTCACTTGCCGTATTATAACCTAGACTTTATTCCTACATTCAAAACTATGCAATAAAAAATAAAACCACCCAATAAAGCAAATGAAGACCAAAATTATGTAAATTATAGCTATCAAGTGACCATAATCAAAAGACCGACCACAATCAAATGACCACAATGTCTCAATGAGAATATTTAAATATAACAAAATGCAACAACAAAATGCCACTTACAAAATCCATCCAAATTGTCTATAGGGATATGAGTTCTAAGAGTAGTTTAAAATGTCTTTAGGAGCTTTAAGGACTTTTTTTTTTTTTTTTTTTGTGTGTTGGAAGAATTGTGATTGATGTTAAAGGGTGAATGGGCCATACCAAGATTAAAATCTATAATATGCCTGGTTTTCCTTGAAAGGCTTGATTATCATATTAGTGGGATTCTCACCACTTTTTGTAATCATTCTTCCCATCTTCATGTGTTTCAAAATGGATGGATTTGTCATCTCCAGGCTGTAGATATTGTGAGCAACAACCTTATAAGTCCTATTTTGTTAGTTGAATGATAATTTTTTAAGTATCACAGAATTCCTATTTGCTATATTCTATTTAGAAAACATTCAAATAGGCCTTCCTCCTTTTGAATCACAATATGCATTTTTCCATTTTTAGTTTATCAAAAGTCCTATCTTCAACTTTTGTATGTACTTTAATAAGAATTAAAACTTGAATGGTAAGAATGTGCTTCCCTTCTGAACTTTCAAGTATCACAAGTCAACATGTTCAGCCCGCCACTAGTGGATGATATATTTGACATCACACCAAACCTGTTCAAAATATTTATCATTGGCATCATAGTTATTAGAGCTCAAATATGATAGAACCAAAATTTTCTTGAAATGTATAGGTCAATTCTTAAGAACAAGTTGGCTCCTCCACTAAATATAAGTCGGTTGCCCCAAGAAACATGTCGATTCACACATGTTTGAATTGGTATAAATAGACCATTCGATTAATCCTCTTGGACATCCAACTTAGTTGAGGAGAACAAGAGAAGAAGAGGTTCAAATATGAAGAAAAAAGACAAGTTCATAACTCATGAACTTGGTGACAAACAAGAAGAAGAATTCATAATTGACATCTTAGTGTTTGGATCTAGTTTTCTTGGTGGATTTTTGTTTGTTTCTTGGTTGATTTCTAGTGGATTTATTATTGGATTCATTGCTACATTGTGAACAAGGTTCTTCCCTTGAAGAAAACTTGTGACAAGGCACTTTCGGTCTTGTGCGGGAACTAAAATACAAACCTGTGACAAGACCTGTAACAAAGTATTTTTGGCACAATGGAAAAATACTGAGTTTGGACCTAAAGTCATACACCATACTTCAACCTTCAATTGGAGTAGATACCTGGCCCTTGGAGTAGACCTGCTAATAGACCTAATCAACCTTTGAGTAGTCCTATTCGGCCTCTTAAAGTTGGTCTATTCTTGGACCTGTAGAAGAGGTATACTTCATACCTTCCAAATATTTAGGGGAAGCCTTCAACTTATGTCAGAGATCGCATTTATGGAGAAATCTTGAACTTGCTTCGTTAGCCTTTTGCACTTGCCATAATATAACCCACACTTTATTCCTACATCCAAAACTATGTAATAAAAAACAAAACCACCCAATAAAGCAGATGAAGACCAAAATTATGCAAATTATAGCCATCAAATGACTAGAATCAAAAGATTGACCACAATCAAATGACCACAATGTCTCACTAAGAATCTTTAAATATAACAAAATGCAACAACAAAGTGCTACTTACAAAATCCATCCAAATTGTCTATAGGTATATGAGTTCTAAGAGTATTAGCAAAACAAGCTTAATAAAATATGTGATAATTTAGCCGACCTACTTAATTTCCACAAAAATGAGTATTCATATACTCTTATGCATGAAAAAAATGGTCACATAAAGGACCAATTCATAAACATGAAAATGATGCAATGGGTACTGTCTTCGTCATTTAGAACCTTCCAAGCTATTGCCCGATCATATGAAGTAGGCCTACCCATACTTGAGAGACACATCCCAACAAGTAGATAAGCATAACCCTACATGAAACATGATTTACCAAATTAGTGAAGAGTATAGAACTTTAGAATTTGCTTGTACTCCTAAATTAATCTATTCAGTTGTGTTTACTATGGGGATTTTGAGAAGGAAAAAAGAGTATTTATCCAACATCACCTGTTGAATAATTTGACCATAATCTATGAAAAAACCTTTGTGACCATTTTCATCTAGAATTTTGTCCAAAGGTATATCTTGCAATGCAACCAATGTTGTTTCCAACATGTCCAACCCTGCTTGATTTGCAAATGTAAAAACTAGTAATGATTGCATATTCACACGCAATAGGTTACTTTTAGTAACTTCACAACTAGGAAAATAATACAGTTTTGTGCAATATTATAATGATGACTAAATTACAAATTTAAGGTGTCTTTAGTGTACTAGAAGTAGTCCTAACAATCAACATGAAAAATACTTGTAATGGGACCAATACTGAACTACATAAGACATATTAGGCCTATTTGAAAGGTCTAATATGAAGCTACAACCACTCTAAAATATAGAAAAACTTGTAGATTCACAAGCTAATGCAATTTGCTAAAGCAAGAGACAAGAATCTACTTCTACTCTCTACAACGGAAGCCCATAAACATCGAGCAAAAAATAATCAACAGAGGAAGAGAATCAAAGGCACATAACATAATAAATATCTGGGGAAATCTGTTGAAATGTGGCAACAAGGATATTCCAATTTTAATTTGTCCTTGAATTAAAATTCGAATTTAGTCTCACTAGCTGCTTGGAAAATAATTAATTAATTCATCTTGAGTTAATTAGTTGGAGAAATTTGTTGGTACCATTCCTTGACCTCCTTTTTCCTCTTGAAACACATCGTTTGCCTACCTTTTTCCTTCATACATCTCTTAGACCCCTTGAAATTGATTAGTTAACTGTATTATAGTTGTTAAATACATTAGAATTGATTTATGAGTTTTATGTTAAAGAATTAGGGATTTTTGATAAAAAGACTACAGGAAGTTGCAACATCCTGTAATTGGTTTATTGTTTGACATATGGCATGACAGCTAAGCTAAAGCAAAGGGTAGGGATGAAAAATAGAATGTACAAGCATGGACGAACACCTATCCTATAGCAGAACCAACACTCCTGAAGGCACGGTCAATGACGGTCAAAGCACAACATGTTGGCGACAAAAGCAGCAACAGCATAGGGTTCTAAACCGATTTAGTTTTGTTCCTTTTTGAAATCGGTTCAGAATGGAAACAACTTAAAAACTATGCCATAGCAAAAGCGGCAACAGCCGCATCACGAATGTACATTCATTCCGAAATGTAAACGTTGTAAAAACATATGTAAACACAGTTATGTGTTGTCAGTTAGTGGTTATCATTGTATCATTTTGAAAACAGAGCTTTTGAACTTAATACCAAAAACACGGTTGCAGTCACGATTTCATTGTTGCGTTGATTCTATAGTTGTTTGAGCACAGTCCAGTATACCTTTGAAACGCGGACGGGCCCTGTGTGGAACAGGTATACTGTCATTTCATTTCATTTGCAACTTCTGAATATTCAATAGTATGCACAATGATTAGAGTTCAGTTTATGCTTTCGTTGATTTAATTAGAAATTCGTATGAGTAATGTTTATGATGGTGGCTTGAAGGATTTATCGCTGAGATCATTGAATTGTATCCTGTAAGGGATCTGATCTTTCGTTATTTTTAAAAGCATCTTCATGAACTCTGTTTCTCATATATTTGAATTTTAAGTGTGCTTATGATTTTAGTATGTTTCAATCTTTCATGAATGATAAACATTGAATGCTGAGTGTTCACTGAACAGGGGTTTTATGCACAGCATCCTCGTAAGGGGATTGAAATCTTGGTTTAAGTAATACACAGTGTTTTTAGAATAGGTAGATGAATTGAGTGACCTGAGTGTCCAGGTGATAGGGAGCATACCTCAACCTTCTGTAAAGAAGTTCTGTAACCTACCATCATGAACACTTAGTTAGGAATCCTTTATGTCTATAGATTGTAGACGCATGCCTCGAAGTTTACTGATCCTGGTCGATAATAAATATAGCCTAATCTAGCACCCTAGATAGGACACTACATTTTGGCGCCGTTGCCGGGGAGGCGTACTTAAAGGATTTAAAAAGAAAAAAATTCAATAAAAACAAAAACGAGCAAAAACATAGATTTAGAAATCATGTTCATTTATGCCTAGATTTAGAGATAATCAGGGTAGATTTATAAAAACACCCCATCCAAAAACTAACCTATCATCAGGAGCAGACTCTTTAGGAAATACAACACCAACTGAGGAAGTCACCATACAAGCATTAGAGGATAAAAAAAAGTCAGGGCAAAGACTTACTCTCATCGAAAGGCAAACTTTATTAGCACATAAATCGCAGAAGAAACACTTTCCTAGATCCTCTACACAAGGAGAAAGCAGCATAGTGACCGAACAATCTTTCTTTAATCTTCTCTTTAAAACAAGTGACACTGACACAGAGGAACCTATTAAAATGGTTGAGGAAGGAGATCGATCAGTACCAAATCAAGGACGAAGAGATGAAGAAGAGTCAACCTTTAAGTTTCCTATACATGAACCACAAGAAGATGATGAGATGAAAATGAAAAACATACCTCCCTCCGTGCTACCAAACTTTTATGGTATGGCCTCAGAAGACCCAGACTTATTCTTGTTCGAGTTTGACATTGTATGTCGAACATATGGTTACACAGATGATGCCCATAGGCTTAGACTCTTCCCAGCGACATTAAAGGCATCAGCCTTAAGATGGTTCATGAGGCTTGGTGAGCATGCGATAATTGATTGGGATGGCATGAGAAGAATATTTCTAAGGAAATATCAACCTTATTGTAGATCCAAAGATTCCAAAGATGATATCTTTAGAATGAGCCAACAAGAGGATGAAACCTTGGAGGAATACTTAGAACGGTTTGTCTACAACTTACAAAAATCCAAACACCGAACTATGCCTCTTGATTTGATCCGCACAATATTCTTGAAAGGCATCCGAGAGGAATACATGGATGATCTTAATTTGATGGGAAAAGGTGACATTTCTACCTTACCTTTTGAAGAAATCGCTGAATTATGCGAAAAGTATTCAAGGAGCAAAGCTAAAATTGGAAAAAGAACCCTGTCATCCAAAGTCACAAAATTTGCTTCAGCAAGTGTCACAAGGGCTGAAATAGGGAATCTGTTAGAAGAATTTAAAACAGATCTGTTAAGCACCTTAGGGAACCAAATTGACACTCTAAAAGCTAAGAAGAAACAAGAAGATGAAGATCAGATAATGGCTATCCTCTGCCCAAAATGCCGGAAGAAACATGCCTTAAAAGACTTCCCATTAGAAAACATCCAAGTTTGTGCCTTCTGTACTGAACATCATGATATATTTAATTGTCCTAAAGTTAAGGTTTTGCAGAACTGTAATATGGCAGCTAATGCAGAGATGGAAAATGTGTATTACATGGGCACAAAGAGACCATGGCAGCCAAGGCCAGCACCTCAAGGTATGTTTCCAAATCAAAATTTGCATTTTCCTGTAAATGATCAAATGTATGCTCAGAATTCATGGAATGTACCCATGCCATGGCAGCGCCAAAATCACCCACAGCAACAATGGAGACCATCTCAACAATACTCTCAATCCTATCATACATATCCTCAATCATACCAACCATATTCGCAGCCATATCAATAATATCATCAGCCATACTCATCACATCCTCAACCATATCAGCAGTATCCTCAACAACAAGTTGTTTACCAACCTCAACCTACTCAACAAGCACTGCCTGCTCCTCCACCAATAAATCCACCACAACTACAATTTCCATCTAACTCACAACCTCCCAGACCTACTCAAATTCCTGCTCAAACTGTCCCAAATCCAAATAACAGAGCAGAGAGGCCAGCCTACAATGTAGAAGAGGGAACCTCATATCCCACACTACCCTTGCAAAATATCAACTTGAGGTCTGGTAGGGTACTCCACAAAGATTCTCCAATAACTGATAAAGAAGAAGAAAACACAGAAAATGAAAACGAAATGACAAATCAAAGAAAACCAAATGATGATACCAAAGATAAGCAAATGCAACCATTGCATCCACCTTTTCCAGACCGATTGGTCCAAATGAAACTTCCAATGTCTATACCACAGTTTGATGTTTTAGATGAGCTCAAGAATGTCTATATAAAAATTCCGCTACTGCAAGCCATAAAAGACATTCCCATATACACTAAAGCAATCAAAGAAATGTGTCTTAAGAAGCCCACTAGGAAAAGGATTGATCCACAAACCATTCATGTTATAGGACATTTAGCTGGCCTTATGACAAATACCATCTCGATGGAAAAGTATGTTGATCCTGGTATCCCTTACTACAATCATTAACAACATACAGATTCCAAACACTTTAATAGATCTTGGGGCCGCAATAAATGTCATGACTCTTGAAACCATGAGAACACTCCAGCTCATAAATTTGCAACACACAACGATTGTTCTAGAACTAGCTGATAGGTCTAAAGTGATTCCTGAAGGGATTTTGGAGGACATAATTGTTTCACTAGACTCTTGGGAGTATCCAGTGGACTTCTTAGTTCTTCAACCCAAATCCAATTTAGGAGGGTACCCTATCATCCTTGGTAGACCATGGTTAGCGACTGCTGATGCATTCATAGGATGTTGATCGGGCAACATGATTATTTCAAGAGGGACCGAAAGAAAACAACTCACTCTTTATCCACCGGCACAATCACCAACAGTAACACACAATTTATGGCTTGATGATAAATACAATGATAAAGAAGAAGTACAATCTATTTTTAGCATCGACCAAATCTATGATTTCCAAGAACAAAATAATAATGATTTGGTAGAATTGTTCCTTTCTCAACCTGATATTTCCGAAAATTTGAGAAACGACCAATATCATGCTGCAGATGTACTTTTAGCCCAAAATTTTCAAGAAACATGCACCATTCAATATTTGCAAACCACATTTCACGATATTTTTCCAGTTCAATCCATCACAAACACACAGAGTCAGATCATAGAATTAGTCTAGGGAAAACTCTGAACATAGGCAATCACCTAGACTCATCTCAACAAGAGAAATTGATTCGACTATTGAGAAAATACCAGAAAGCATTTGCTTGGGACTACACCGATATGCATGGGATTCACCCCGACACATGCACTCACCATATTTATACAGATAGTACTATCAAACAAGTGAGGCAACCACAGAGAAGAATGAACCCCATGCTCTAGGATATTGTCAGAGAAGAATTGCAAAAACTGTTGAGAGTTAATTTTATATATCCTATTTCTGACAGTCAGTGGGTATCCCCGTTGGTTATAGTGCCCAAGAAAAATTGTAAGTGGCACATTTGTGTTGATTACAGACAATTGAACAAAGCAACGCTCAAAGATTATTTCCCACTACCATTTATTGACCAAGTGTTAGACACATTAGCTGGGAAATCATCATTTTCTTTTCTTGATGGTTTCAGTGGCTACAACCAGATCAGGATAGCCTCAGAAGACCAGGACAAAACCACATTCACCTGTCCTTGGGGCACTTATGCTTATAATGTTTTTCCATTTGGACTTTGCAATGCTCCAGCTACATTTTAGAGAGCTGTATTAGCTATTTTCGCTGATTTAGTTCATGATTGTGTTGAAGTTTACATGGATAATTTGTCAGTGTACGACAATTCATTTGAACATGCATTAGAGAACCTTGAAAGAGTTTTGAAAAGACGTATTGAAGCTAATCTGTCCCTGAGCAATGAAAAGTTCTTTATGATGTTAAACGAAGGGATAGTATTAGGCCACTATATTTCTTTTCAAGGCATCAAAGTTGACCCAACAAAAATCCAGATCATTGTTGATTTGCCAATTCCAAAGAATCAAAGAGAGGTAAGAAGTTTCCTTGGGTATGCAAGCTATTACAGAAGGTTTATTGAACATTTTAGTAAAATAGATTTACCTTTGTTTAAGCTTCTAACAAAAGATGTACTTTTCAACTAGAATGAGAACTGCCAGCAAGCATTTGAAGCACTCAAAAAGAAGTTATCAACAACACCAGTCTTACGAGGGCCTAACTGGAGCATACCATTTCATATCTTTATAGATGCATCTGACACTGCAGTAGGTGCCTCATTAGGCCAAAAAGAGGAGTCTTGTAATTATGCCATTTATTTCATTAGCAAAAATCTAACACCTGCAGAATCAAACTACACAGTCACAGAAAAGGAAACACTTGCCATCATATATGCTGTGAATAAATTCCGACATTATATAACTGGTTATGAAGTCTTTGTACATACTGACCATTCTGCCATTAGACATTTAATGAATAAACCAATAACTAGTGGTAGGGTTACCAGATGGTTATTATTGTTACAGGAATTTAACATCACAGTGTTAGATAGACCAGGTAAAGAAAATCAGGTGGCAGATTTTCTTTCTAGACTGCAAAATCCAGGTGAGGTTGTTCCGGTTGAAGATTCTTTCCCAGATGAAAATTTATTTGCAATTTCCATAGTGAATCCTTGGTATACTGACTTGGCCAATTATTTGTCTATAGGAAGGACACCTCCATACTTTACTCCAAAGGAAAAGAAGAGACTAGTCAAACAAAGTGCTCGATAGTCATGGATTAATGGCGATTTATTTTACACTGGTTATGATATGATTATTAGACGATGTGTAAGAAATGATGAGATAATTGATATTTTAAAATCTTGCCATGATGAACCGTGTGGTGGGAATTTTGCAGCTAAGCGAACAACATTCAAAGTTCTTAGTCTTGGATACTACTGGCCATCCATTTTTAAGGATTCCAAGAAGTATGTGAAGAGTTGTGACAGCTGCCAAAGAATGGGCAGGCCAACAGCTACAGATGAGATGCCACTTCAGCCCCAAGTTCACCTAGAGCCATTTGAAAAATGGGCTCTAGACTTTATAGGACCCATTAACCCAACCTCCAATGGTAAGAAGTACATCTTAGTATTCCATCCTTGTTCTCTGGATGGCCAGCTAATACACCCTCGGATGGAACAAAAATGGATGAGGGCAATGCATCAATAGCACCAGTTGGAGCCCAAGCCTCTTCCTTCCGGTTGAGTTAACACCTTCCGTGAGAAAGATTGTCACTGATCTGATTAGGTCCGTCAGGGTGCGTAGCACGCTCGACTAATAAGGCCGCCATCGGCTCAACTGATAAGGAGAGGAGAGATTGGTTCATTCTTTATATATGTCATTACCTATCTCATCCTGACATGATGCCATTGAGAGAGATCGATTTGGTTCATTTCGACCAGTGATTCCAGTCATGAATGAGATCTATTATATATGTCATTTATTACATGTCTCATAGAAGGTCTGATGAGGGCAGTCTTTCACAATTATGAATTGATTCGCGGAGGCAAGGTTTCTAGGTGTGAAGAAAGGGAGCCCATAGCACCCCAACCAATTCAAGATTATTACTTACGTTGATTCACCATGAGAGGAGCATAGGAGACAATCAATGTTTAGGAGCTGCTGAGTACAATTGAGCGAGCTTTAGCAGCTGGATGATGGATGAGGACTGGGGGTTCGGAGATTGATCCATTTGGGTCTCGAATTTGCATTTGTATGAAGCGAAATATCATATTTAATGCAGTTAAGATTATTCCTTATAATAAGGATGTCACAATCAATTCTAGGAGAGATAGATTAGCTCTAACAATACATGGATCATCTAAGCTAGTTTAAGCAATTGATTCGATCCAATAAGTAATTTAGGAAACATGGGCAAACAAAGAATTCCTCTCCTCTCCCTCTCCTTAACCCGGTGAAAGGTTCGACGTTCTTGATACGGATTTGTCTTTATACGATTTTTCGGTTTGCGACAATTGCTAAATTTCATGCAAATCTCGCACGCAACACACTCTTTTGTCTCCGTTCTTACTTGGGTCTTGGCCTAAGTGGTGGGCCTACCCATCCCAACCGGGAGTATGCCGGGATTCGCGAAAAGCAGCACCTTACGATGCCCATGACCAATCGGATTCTGACGTACCAGTGGGTACCAGAGGAGATTGCTATGATCGCCACTGTATCCGTATCGAAGAGATGCGACAAAGTATTCGAATCATTGTGCAATGTCCTAATCGAATGCCTAGTGGCATGATGAAAGCCGATGATCGTAAGCTATGTCCCCCATCACGATGTCAAATGAAACTACCCATGGAATCGTGCGCCGTGTGAAACGTAGATGCATATAGGGCAGTGGTTCCATCGAGGTCGATTTGGAGATAGAGGGTCTCGTTCGAGGGCTGTGTTTCCGTTGAGTTATAGAGATCAATTTCATGAAATGGCAACCTTCAGTAATCAAAAATGATTTGAGTAGCCCCTAGAGCCCACTCTTGTGACCCCCTAAAGAAGAGATTTCTCTAAATGGAAAATCCAAATGAGAAGTTTTTGTGTCTGTTCCGATGAAACTTGGTGTCTGCGCCGAACCCGAGGCAATAAAGAAATCAATTGTTCTTCCCTTCTCTTCAGCCTAACTGAAAGATGTAGATTTCTCAATTTGTCTTTCCCGAAGACGACCTCCCGCATTCATCTGGCCGCTCAGTACCGTCCCCATTCAGCTATTACGTCACAAAGTGGGCTGAAGCAAAAGCACTAGTTAGAGCCACCGAACAAACAGTGGTAAATTTCCTTTTTGAGGAGATTTTTGTAAGGTATGGAGTACCAAGGGAAATAGTGACTGATCAAGGTACTCAATTTACTTCAAAGTTAATGAAGGACATCACAGAAAAATACCAAATCAAGCACAGAAGAAGTACACCGTACCATCCACAGGCCAATGGGCAGGTGGAATCCACAAACAAAACTTTGGAAGGGATCATCACTAAAACTGTGGCAATGAACATAAAGAATTGGGAAGAGAAGCTCAAAGATGCACTCTGGGTTTACAGAATTACGTGGTAGAATACTACAGGATTTACACCATATCAGTTGGCGTATGGCAAAGAGGTAATGCTTCCTATTGAGTTTCAAATACATACTTTTAAACTGGCTGCAGATTTGCAAATTGACCTGGACCAAGCACAACAAGAAAGAATTCAGCAGTTGAACCAGCTGGATGAAATGAGGCAGCAAGCAGAGGAAACCACAATCCTCATGCAAAAACAAAGGAAGCAGTGGCATGATGCACATATCAAGAAGAAGCAGTTCAAGGAAGGAGACTGGGCTTTACTTTTTGACTCTAAATTCAGAGATCATAAAGCCAAGTTTACCACCCATTGGATGGGCCCATACCAAATTATTCAGGCTTACGACAATGGTTCAGTCAAGCTAAAAACTATTGATGGAGAAGGTCATTCCTTTACTGTCAACGGTCATCACCTGAAACTTTACACTAAGCCCATCAGCAAGCAAAATTTTCTCCAAACAGTATCTCAACAAAGAGAGGTTGAGATACTGCAGCCTTCAGCTACAGTATCCCTGCCTTAGTTCATTTCATTTAAATTTAGAAATTCAAAAGAAATTAAAAAAAAATAAAAAAATCTAAAAAAACACAACAAAAAAATAATAAAATTGGGTTAGATGTGAAAACCAGACTCTGGCACACTCTAACCCCGAATTCTTACTTGAAAACCAATTCGTTGGCAGGTAAGAATTCATTTTCTTTTGTTTCCTGTTTGATTTATCAACTGAATAATGACTTGAGAACAAGTCAAAACTTTAGTGGGGGAGAGAAGCATCAGCATTTTGTTTTCTTATCTCTCCATTGTAAATTCTTAAAGATTTCTTATCTCATCTCCTCACTGTAAATTTCCAAAGCAGTTTGTTTCAGCACTCCAGATTTCAATAAAGAAGTTGTTTTGTCATTTTTTATCTCAGAGGGACCTAGTTAAAAACATTATGCAGGGGGACCTGTTCTGTCCATAAGACCATGTTACCAACACCAGCAGTAATGGGACCTATTCAAGACACATAAAAGGGACCTGTTAAGAGACTGTTACTTCAAGATTACCTCAACAAAGCTTCATCAAGTTTCAACAAGGATCCACAGGTTGCCGGTCACCAAGACTTCATCAAATACCAAAGATCAAGGAACCTGTATACATATAATTCTTTTTCCGGATTTCAAAGAAGCTACATGAACATTTTCAAGATCTCAGAGGGACCTGTTGCATTCGAATCTCTCTCAGGGGACCTGTTATGAACAACAAAGAATGGTCAAAAGAGACTAGTCCTACCTAGCATGCCAATGCAACGCTTGAACAACCAACAAAAGTGTAATGTATTCCTTATTCTTAACATTTAAATTCTTAGATTAATTTTTAATGTTAAATTTAATAACTGTGACTGCTACGATCAATTTCAGAGACACCTCCATACCTATCACTCGTTATCCTATTGTTAATCCCTATCATCTTCCAATACTCCAACCCATCTCATACTTATATGATTTTGTTAATCCCCTCTCATATCACCTTTTCAATCTCTGTTACCAACAAGTTAGACCCTACAGCCATCCCAACATTTCTATTTGGCCGGGTACCAACAAAAGCAGGACACGTGGTGAATTGTTTGAAAACCAAATGTTATGCGGGCTTGTTCATTATGTTTGAAACGGTCGAATTATGATTTAACCACCCGACGAAGCCAAATGATGCAAACGACTACCTGAAATCATATCCCAGTACTTCATATATATGCTTCTAGCGCTTCTATGATGGCATCCATACGACCAGTACAGCCATTCCTCTGTTTCAAAAGATGAATATGTTATGAATTGAGTTAAGCCGGTTATTTCATTATCATTTTCAGTTGTTCTATGTTAGCATTCGACTCCTGTGACTTCAACAGTAAAGACTGAAAGTAGCAAGCGCCACGAAAGGAAAATGTAGTTAATTGGGTTCAACCTCCATTACAAGACAGTTAATCAAGCATCGCTTGGGTTACTAAAGGAGCTAGTGTTAAAGAGCCGAGGACGCCACCAGGTCAGCAGTATTGGGGCGGAAGACAAAAGGTAACAAATCAAAACTTCTTTGTTGAATTTGCAAAACATAAACAAAGAAGAGTTAGAGCACAACTCTTAGCCAAAATGACCAATAGGGTCGAACCAAGCATATTCGACAGTTCCCAGTATCACGAAGATTGCATTTCAATTCTTAAAGAAATACAGTGGCTGCCCTTTTTAGAGAAATTTCGTGGAAGTAATGAAGAGGTCACCAAACAGTTCGCTTTTACATTCAACGGAGAGAAAGCTCTGATAGGTAATTTTTCATTCAGAGTTTCGGAAGACACCATAGCTCAAGCCCTAGGGATCAGCCCAGAAGGGGAGAAGTACTTCAAGACAAAGCAATTTAAAGAGAAATCATGGACTCAATTTATGTCCAGATCCAGGGTTTCATCTGTTAATTGGAAGAAAGGCATCCCAAGGAGTTGGCTGGTGCATCCCTGGGACGAGATGGTCTATTTCATCCAAAAGTTTGTAACTTGTGAAGGTCGCTACAGTATTGTTTACTTGTACCATATCAAGTTACTGTTACATTTGAAAGGGCAGTGTGTTATCAGTCTGCCATACTTCCTCTTGAAAAGCCTAACCAAAATGTCAAAGACCATCCAAAAGCAGAAAGGTAACGAAGACAAGAGCTTATATCACTTTGGGCTAATTAAAATTCTTATTGAGTATGAATTACAGAGAAGAAGGAAAACGTGGAATGAGTTCTTGGATGCTAACCAAATTAAAGACGAAGAGGACAAGGAAGAACCACAGGAAAACTCAGGATTTATGAATGATATCAATGAAGAGATTCCTATACACAAAGCAAGCAAGGTACCTCCACCTGTTAGCAGTATAAGGACAAGGAAAATGAGAAAAGAGGATGCTCGGAAAGCAGAGCAAGATAAAATTTTTACCACCTATTCAAGAAGAACCAGGAGAACATCAAAGGCCCAGCTACAAGAAGACCAGCCTGAATCAAATGCACCTATGCTGATGGATATTAAAAGTAGTGCCCACTCACAACCTGGACCAGGAGCTGAGATGGAGGTTGAAAGCAATAACAGGCAAGAAAAAGATTCACGACCTGCCATTAAGAAACAGAAGAAACTGGAGAAGCAAATTGAGAAGTTAAAGGAAGAACTAATGGAGGCTAATATGCTGGAAAAAGTTATCAAGAAAGAAAATGAAATGCTCAGAGCACAGAGTAAAGAGACTCAACAGAAAAATGAAAAGTTAAGGGAACAAATTAAGGAACTTGAAGCTGAACAAACAGATATTTGTAAGTGGGCCACTAAATGGTACAATCAAAAGAAGGTCCTCAAGGAAAAGTACAAAAGTTTAAAGCATGAGCTCCATGGTCAGAAAGATGCCCAGGTGAAGAAGAATGTGGATACATTGTTGAAGGCAGCAGAGGTACAGGCAGGGACAGAGTTCAGAGGAAGCACATCGGGGTTAGCATGAGGTCATGCTAATTCATTAAGTCGGGGAGAGATGTTGGTACCATTCCTTGACCTCCTTTTTCCTCTTGAAACACATCGTTTGCCTACCTTTTTCCTTCATACATCTCTTAGACCCCTTGAAATTGATTAGTTAACAGTATTATAGTTGTTAAATACATTAGAATTGATTTATGAGTTTTATGTTAAAGAATTAGGGATTTTTGATAAAAAGACTACAGGAAGTTGCAACATCCTGTAATTGGTTTATTGTTTGACATATGGCATGACAGCTAAGCTAAAGCAAAGGGTAGGGATGAAAAATAGAATGTACAAGCATGGACGAACACCTATCCTACAGCAGAACCAACACTCCTGAAGGCATGGTCAATGACAGTCAAAGCACAGCATGTTGGCGACAAAAGCAGCAACAGCATAGGGTTCTAAACCGATTTAGTTTTGTTCCTTTTTGAAATCGGTTCAGAATGGAAACAACTTAAAAACTATGCCATAGCAAAAGCGGCAACAGCCGCATCACGAATGTACATTCATTCCGAAATGTAAACGTTGTAAAAATATATGTAAACACAGTTATGTGTTGTCACTTAGTGGTTATCATTGTATCGTTTTGAAAACAGAGCTTTTGAACTTAATACCAAAAACACGGTTGCAGTCACGATTTCATTGTTGCGTTGATTCTATAGTTGCTTGAGCACAGTCCAGTATACCTTTGAAACGCGGACGGGCCCTGCGTGGAACGGGTATACTGTCATTTCATTTCATTTGCAACTTCTGAATATTCAATAGTATGCACAGTGATTAGAGTTCAGTTTATGCTTTCGTTGATTTAATTAGAAATTCGTATGAGTAATGTTTATGATGGTGGCTTGAAGGATTCATCGCTGAGATCATTGAATTGTATCCTGTAAGGGATCTGATCTTTCGTTATTTTTAAAAGCATCTTCATGAACTCTGTTTCTCATA
Source organism: Pinus tabuliformis (assembly GCA_031772625.1). Taxonomy (NCBI): domain Eukaryota; kingdom Viridiplantae; phylum Streptophyta; class Pinopsida; order Pinales; family Pinaceae; genus Pinus; species Pinus tabuliformis. The sequence goes on from CM062809.1 coordinate 367,491,676, forward strand.
TATTTGAATTTTAAGTGTGCTTATTGTTAGAGTCGGTCTAGTAGCCCTCCATCAGCGATCAAAGCTCTTTGCATTTGCATAAGTAGGTGTCTCATCAGTGTCATCTCATTTGCATTCCATTAGGCATGCCATAACCTTGATGGAGGAGCTGGTGTCTTTATTCCCCTCTTGGCACTGCTGGATCAAGTTGTTTCAGTCAATAAACTCTTTTAAGGTTGATTGTCTTGTCTTGAGGTCAAAAGTCCTAGGTCTAGGGTTTGGGTCCAACTTGTCTTTAAGGTCAGGTCTTTAAAAGTCAATAAATGCCCAGCAGGCCAGAGGGATGACTATCAAAGTGTTTCTTCAAAAAGATTTCATCTTGTACAACTAATTTTTACCTTGGATTTAAAAAAACCCTGTTTTTAAAGCCCAAGGTCATTTTCTCAAATTTTTGTAAAAATTCAAAATTCTTTGACAGTCAGCATGCAGCCCTGGTCCCCTCTGCCAAGATTCCTCAGAAGCTATCCCTGCAAAATTTTTCAAGAAAAACATCAGTTCAACCAATTTCAGGACAAAAGGAAACCATAAAATCAACAGTTTTCAAATTTTGAAAAAGTGTCATGATAAAAACATTTGAAAGAGGGTTTGAAAGGAAATTAATTTAAATCAAAACCTATAAAGCTCCTCTCTCCCTCCCTTTAGTCTTCATTGTGCCTCAAAGTAATAGTGAAGAGTGATTGAAGAGGAATTGGGCGAAATTTCATAGAGTACCCGCGCGCGACCCGTTGAGCCTTGCGCGCGACCTGTTGGGTGAGCGCGACCCGTCAGGGTGCCCATCGCAGTTCAAAAAAAGCACAGGCGCGACCCGTTGGGCGCGCGCGACCCGTCCAGCCTTGCGCGCGACCTGTTGGGAATTCTTCCACCAAATTTCACATGCAAGCTGCAAAACAACTCCGGATTGCTTCAAGTTTGCAGGTAGGCCTCCCATCATTAAAATACATTGTTTTCCAAAGCTTGAAAAGCATGAGGATGTATTTTAAAGTCATCATTTTAAAATAATGAGTCCAATGTATATTTGCTTAAGAAACTCAAAGTGTTAGTAAGGCTAGGGTTTGTCTTGCTGTTTTCAAGGTCATCCTTTTCACCCCCCACTTTTTCCCTACATCCCATTTCCACCTCCCTCATCATTTTTACTCAATCTCTCTACCAAAAATACCAAAAGCCCTAAAACCCTACCCCTATTCCTAAAAATCAAGAATCTAATCCTAAACCCTGTTTCTCATAAAAACTTTGCAAATGATAATTGTGTGATGGGGTGTATCATGATTCCTTCCCTTAAACTCCCTATTTCATATGTATTTTCCCTAAATCCCTTCAAAAGTCCCCCTCCCTAACATCTCCCTTGTGTTTTTGTCCCCTTGGAGCAGCATTTAAACAGTCAAAACAACAGGGTATCCCATGGGAGGATTTTATCTCTCGAGGGGCTATGCTTCTCCAGGTCAATGCTCATTTGGAAAGGAGGTTGGCCAAGGCACTAAAACGAAGGAAAAGGCCCGATCCCCTCCACATCTTGGCTGAGGCTTCTTTGAAGGAGCATGGTGTTAAATAACTCACTTCCAGCACAAAATTCTAAAAATTTTGAGCATTTTTGGTCATTTGTGATTTTTTTTTGGCAAAAAACAGGTTTTCTCCACCAACGGGTCGCGCGCGGCGCAACTCCTTTTTGGGAAAACTCAGCATTTTTGGATTTTTCATGCAAATATACACTTTCTCAACCATTGCCAAGAAATTTCACTAAGTTTTGGGCCTCCAGAAAGTCAAAAAACAAGCAAAAAATGACTTTCTGCCACCTTTTTGACACACAGGAAGCAGTCTTGGGAGATTGCAATTTTGGAGGAGCAAATGGCCACCAAATTCAGAAATTCCACTTGGTTTGGAAAGTAGACATCCAGACCTTTCCAACAAGCCCACCTGTGCCTCATTTTGACACCTGGAAGTACCTCAAAATCAGCTCCAAAGCAGCGCGACCCGTTCAGGAAGAGGGCACGACCTGTTGGGCAGTTTTCACAGGAATTCATCTACAACTCAGGAATTCGCCCAACTTTGACCAGTTTTGACTTGTGATGGGATTTTTCACCCTCTTTGATGTAATTAATGTATTTTCATGTTGACGTGACACTTATTTACCTACTCTAGAAGATTCATTCATGAAATAGCAAACATTTAATGAATGAATTGGTTTCCTAGCTTATAGAGGCAAGTTGTTTTGATTGCCTAGATTTTAGTGCTCAGTTTAGAATTGGTTGAAACAGCTCCTAGGATAGTGAGCTCGACCCCTAGAGGCAAGGAAAGATGTTAGATTGCCTATATTATGTACTTTCTTGGTCATTTTCATGGTTGGAGGGTTGGACTCTTGAGGGAGAAAGCTCTATTGTATTACTCATTATATCTCTGCAATTTTGGCAAAGGAAGAAAGACCAGGGTTTTGCAGTCCTTTTTGGGATTCCTGTGGTTACATGTATTGATGGTGTGTTTCTCTTTGTACTTGTAAGTTTGTTATGTGATTCATCTTCTCACTTTTCCTTCTGCAAATTAGGCAAATGAAGTGTTAAAGTAGAATTCATGATTGCCATGCTCTGCTTTTAAGTTTGCTTAATATTTATGTTTTCATCTGTCTAAAGAGAATTCTTGAAGGTTTCTTGCTCTCTTTAGCCCCTCACCGGTCATTCCTATCCATTCACTTAATTCAAAGGCATCAATACAGTCTCCTACCTTGCCCCAAAGAACCCCCTGCAAAAACTGTGTCCCATCCCCGCACCCAAAATTGCCTTTCCCCGATTTTCCACCAAAATCCTAGAACTTCCCAATTCAAACCTTTTTATCAGTTTACTAGCCTAAAATCAGTGTTCCCTTTTTGGTTATCTCGCCCATTGAAGATCTTTGCCGAGATAGACTGGAGAGAGCCCTCTCCTGCCCCGTAGGGCTAGCTACGAGGCTAAGTGGTTTGATGTTGCCTTGGAGTTTACCTTTTTCAGCCTGAGGTGAAATTTCAAGCGCTAACACTTATGATTTTAGTATGTTTCAATCTTTCATGAATGATAAACATTGAATGTTGAGTGTTCACTGAACAGGGGTTTTATGCACAGCATCCTCGTAAGGGGATTAAAATCTTGGTTTAAGTAATACACAGTGTTTTTAGAATAGGTAGATGAATTGAGTGACCTGAGTGTCCAGGTGATAGGGAGCATACCTCAACCTTCCGTAAAGAAGTTCTGTAACCTACCATCATGAACACTTAGTTAGGAATCCTTTATGTGTATAGATTGTAGACGCATGCCTCGAAGTTTACTGATCCTGGTCGATAATAAATATAGCCTAATCTAGCACCCTAGATAGGACACTACAAAATTCAAGCTAGAAGTTTTTGTGAAGTCATACAACAGTTATCCCTTTGATTGAGGAAGTTACCCATTAATTAAGGAGATAAGGATGAGTTGTATTTGTGTTGTAATTAGTTAGCTCAGTTAACTGAGTTAAGTCCAGTAAAATTAGTTCCAAACAGTTTGAGGAACTAATTGTGAGTTCAGTCAGTTAATGCATGCATGCATGAAACTAGTGTACTTCAGATAACTGAATATTCTCTCATAAATAACTCATGCATGTCAGTTCAGACAAAGACCCAGTTGAGATTAAAGGCAGGGACAATGTACTATCAGTTGCAAGAATTTTCTTATAAGAAAATCTCTTGCATGCAAAAGGAATTCATTCCTTGATATTTGCGTAGTTTTGCAGTGTGTTGGAGTAGTGCGTGAGATTAGTGTCACACAAGGTTATAGCTGGAACACCCAAGGAAAACAACACAAGGAAATAGGAGGCTTGGAGGGCTTAGGAGAAGAAATATGAGTTGTCTAGTCTATCTATGAGTAGTGTGAGGGATTGTACTGAGAGCTGGATAACTGTGAGAGCTAAACCTTTGTGTAATCCTAAGATATTTCCACTTGTATGATAATACAGATAGCAGGGTTTTTAGCTGAGGCTTTCCCAGAGTATTCTTCTATGCTTCATGTGTATTGATTCTTCTTCTCTGTTATATGTGTTCTGCTTGATCTTGCTCAAATTGATTCAGCTTTCGCAAGTTTGATTATAGAAGTAGATTAAGTAATTTTCTTTAGTCTATTGCATAATCAGGTTAATCTACAGTGAGAATTTCTACATGGTATCAGAGCCAAGTTGATTAGAGCTGTGAACAATATACTGAGAAGGGAAATTCGAAGTTTGAGGTTCTTGATTGCAGGTACAAAATCGAATTCTTATCACTCATCAAAGTTCACCAATGGCATTCAATGGCTTGAGACTCGAGTATGCACTGAATGGCAACTCGAATTACATAGCATGGAAGGATCGCATGGAAGTGGTATTAGAATACAATGGTTTAAGGATTTCATTGATCAAGAAATTCCCAAGCCAGCGGCAACTAATGCACAAGAATTGGCTGAATGGAAGAAGTGTGTGGTGAAGGCGAGAAGGATTCTTCTGGAGGGAGTTCAAGACCATATTTTCTTGAGTCTCCATGGGAAGGAGACTCTATTTTCAATGTGGAAGACATTGAAGGACCTATATCAGTACAATAGCGACCAGAGGAAACTGGCACTCAAGGATAAGCTTCGGAAAATCAAGTGTGAGAAGGGCGACACTATTTCTACATATCTGAACAAGCTCACCATTTGTAGAGATGAGCTTGGTAGTGTGGGAATAACGACAGCCGATGATGATATGGTGAGCCTTGCTCTCCTCGGTCTTCCAAAGAGCTGGCATAGCTACCAGGACTCTGTGAATGGAAGAGAGAAATTTCCAGATTGGGAACGACTGTGGTCGGATCTGATGCAGGAGGAGATCAAGAGGAGCACAAGAGATGGTTCTTCATCTAAGCATGATGTTGAAGAAAATCTAGCCTTAGCAAGTAACACAAGGAAAGGGAAAGGGAAGGTTTCCCATTCCAAATCGAATTCTTCCCATGGAGGGAAGAAGATTGCCAAATCTAAAGTGAGATGCTTTAATTGTCATGAGGTGGGCCATTATGTAACTAATTGTCCATTGAAGAAATCCAAGAAGGGATCCTCGAAAGGATCAGAAGGTGAGGCACTGGCCTCTCAGTTCAAATTGGATTTTACCCTCATCACATGCATGGTTTCATTGATGGTGGGTTGTGTTTTGTATCTGGACAGTGGAGCCTCATTCCACATGACCGGCGATAAAAGTTTATTCAGTACCTTGGAGGAGAAAGACCATAAGATGCACATAGAGATGGGCGATGATGGAAAGTACTGTGTTTCAAGAGAAGGCACGGTTGCTTTTCAGAGGGAGCATGGAGCTCCTCTCACCCTGACTGATATAAAGTATGTGCCGGGACTGAAGAAGAACTTGGTATTAGTCGCAATGTTGGAGGACAACGACTACGATGTTGTCTTCAGTAAATAAAGGTGTTCCTGAGACACATTTCCACGGGTCAGACCAAGAGGTTTGGGATTCGAATGAAGAATCTCTATAAGCTAGAGGTAGATGACTGTGCTGCATTGAGTTCGAAAGAAGAATTGGTGCAAAGCCAAGACATTGGTGAGTTATGGCATAGGCAGTTGGGCCATGGGGCCTTGAAGATAATGCAACAAATATCTACTGGACTTCCCAAAGGTAAACTTAAGCAAGTGGACACATGCAAAGGTTGCACCTTAGGAAAGTACGTCAAGTCTTCCTTTAATGATCGAGACAGTCGAGCTGAAACAATCATGGAGCTAGTTCATACTGATGTGTGTGGACCATTTTTGATAGCATCCACTGCGAAACAAAGGTATTATGTGATTTTAATTGATGATTTTTCTCGTAAATGCTGGATCTATTTCATGCAGAAGAAGGATCAAACCTTCTCAAAGTTTTGTGAGTTCAAAGATTTGGTTGAGAAAGAATCAGGGAAGAAGATCAAGGCCTTGAGAAGCGACAATGGTGGAGAGCATGTCTCTCAAGAGTTTAAGGAATTCTGTGCAGCGGAAGGAATTAAACAGGAGTTGACGACACCTCATAACCCACAACAGAATGGGGTGGCCGAGAGGAAGAACAGAACAATTGTGGGGGTAGCTGGGGTGATGTTGCGTGACCAAGGTCTACCACTTCATTTGTGGGTTGAGGCATGCAACACAATGATCTATTTGTAGAATAGAAGCCCGCATCACATACTTGGGATGAAGACACCAGAGGAAGCCTCTCTGGGAAGAGACCAGATGTGGGTCACTTCAGGATCTTTGGCTCATCGATATATTGCCATGTGACCAAGGATGCCTGGAAGAAGCTTGAGCTGAAAACTACGTTGGGGATACTTGTGGGGTACACTGATACACCCCACAACTATCGGGTGTACATGCCTACCAGTCAGAGGACAGTGGTTCACAGAGATCTCAAGTTTGATGAGAAGAAGGCCATGCAAGTTTCCCTTGAGAGGGAGCTCCAACTACAGGCTGTGGAGGAACTTTTGGTTCCTAAGGAGGAGGAGCCTTAGACTGATGTAGAGCAGCCGCATGTAGAGGTTCTAGGAGTGGAGACATCCACTCAAACAGAGTCTTCCAGAGAGGGACGGAAGCGCAAAAGAGACGCTGACAGATTGTTGTCGGATGTGAGAGAGAATGTGGGAGAACCATCTTCTTAGCACAGATAGAGGAGGTCACCTAATAGGTACACTGGATATATGGCCCTTGTTGGGGAATGTGTTGAGACTGAGCCATCTTCCTTTGAGGAAGCAGTGTAGTAGCCAATTTGGGTTGATGCTATGTTGGAGGAGTATGACTCCATAGCTTGGAAGTGTTTGAGATTTGGTTCCAAGACCGGAGAACAAGTCAGTTGTGAGTTCCCATTGGCTTTACAAGGTAAAGCAAGCTACTGATGGTAGTGTGGAGAAACATAAGGAAAGATTTGTTGCCCGTGGTTTCTCACAGGTCGAGGGGATTGACTAGATGAGACTTTTGATCTTGTAGCAAGGTACTCATCTATCAGATCAATGTTGGAATTATCAACACAAATGGGTTGGAAGATCCATCAGATAGATGTGAAGACTGCGTTCCTCAATAGCAAGGTTGAGGAAGAGGTGTACATATAGCAGCCAGAAGGTTTTGAGACCTTCGATCATTAGTCGCATGTGTGTCGACTCAAGAGAGCTTTGTATAGATTGAAGCAAACACTTCGTGCTTGGTACACCAGGATCGACAACTACTTCACCGAGTCGGGATTCACAAAGAGTGAAGCGGATGCAAACCTGTACAAAATCATGGTAGAAGGTAAGCAGTTGATCATTGTTCTTTATGTTGATGATCTCATATTGACAGGTGATGATCAGTTGATCATGTCTTGCAAGGTCCTCCTTGCAAGAGAATTCGAGATGAAAGACATGGGTCTCAAGCACTACTTCCTTGGCATGGAAGTGTGGTAGAAGGATGGGGAGTTGTTTGTGTCTCAAGGCAAGTATGCCAATGAGATACTCAGGAGATTCCACATGGAGAAGTGCAAGCCCATGCAGACTCCTCTAGCAGGTAACTGGAGGAAGGAGGATGCTACTTCAGGAGAAGTAGTAGAAGCTACTGTGTATCAGTAGCTCGTGGTTTCACTGATGTATTTAGTGAACACATGACCATATTTTTGCTATGTGGTGAACCAGCTGAGTCAAGCTATGGTTCAACCTACCAAGATGTTTTGGAAGGCAGCTAAGCATGTTTTGAGATACCTTTGAGGCACATCTCAGTATGGGTTATGGTATAGACGGACAGAGGGAGTGAAGCTACAGGGCTTCACAGATGTAGATTGGGCAGGAAGTCCATTAGATTGGAAGAGCACATCAGGAGGAATTTTCAACCTTGGTTAGCTACAGTTTCTTGGTACAACAGGAAATAGAGGTCAGTTGAGCTCAGCTCAGCAAAGGCTGAATACATGGCTGCAAGTTAGGCAGCATGTGAGGCCATTTGGATGTGGAAAATTCTAGTTGGTTTGGTTGATTAGAGGATGGATCCAACTGTGATCTATTGTGATAATCAGAGTTGTATCAAACTCTATGAGAATCCAGTATTTCATGACAGGTCCAAGCACATCAAAATTTAGTATCATCATCTCAGAGACTATGTGGCGAGGAGGACCATGTTGTTGTAGTATATTTCGACTGAGGAGCAAGATGCTGACATTTTGACTAAGGCATTGTCAAAATGTAAATTCGAGTTCCATAGAGACAGGATCAGGGTGGCAGATAATCCCTTTCTTGTTGAGAGGGAGTGTTGAAATGTGGCAACAAGAATATTCCAATTTTAATTTTTCCTTGAATTAAAATTGAGAATTAAAATTCGAATTTAGTCTCACTATCTGCTTGGAAAATAATTAATTAATTCATCTTGAGTTAATTAGTTGGAGAAATTCAAGCTAGAAGTTTTTGTGAAGTCATGCAACAGTTATCCCTTTGATTGAGGAAGTTATCCCTTAATTAAAGAGATAAGGATGAGTTGTATTTGAGTTGTAATTAGTTAGCTCAGTTAGCTGAGTTAAGTCCAGTTAAATTAGTTCCAAACAATTTGAGGAACTAATTGTGAGTTCAGTCAGTTAATGCATGCATGCATGAAACTAGTGTACTCCAGATAACTAAATATTCTCTCATAAATAACTCATGCATGTCAGTTCAGGCAAAGACCCAGTTGAGATTAAAGGCAAGGACAATGTACTATCAGTTGCAAGAATTTTCCTATAATAAAATCTCTTGCATGCAGAAGGAATTCGTTCCTTGAGATTTGCACAGTTTTATAGTGTGTTGGAGCAGTGTGTGAGATCAGTGTCACACAAGGTTACAGCTGGAACACCCAGGGAAAACAGCGCAAGCAAATGAGTTGTCTAGTCTATCTATGAGAAGTGTGAGGGATTGTACTGAGAGCTGGATAGCTGTGAGAGCTAAATATTTGTGTAATCCTGAGATATTTCCACTTGTATGATAATACAGATAGTGGGGTTTTTAGTTGAGGATTTCCCCAGAGTATTCTCTGTGTTTGATGTGTATTGATTCTTCTTCTCTGTTATATGTGTTCTTCTTGATCTTGCTCAAATTGATTCAACTTCCACAAGTTTGATTGTAGAAGTAGATTAAGTATTTTGCTTTAGTCTATTGCATAATCAGGCTAATATATAGTGATAATTTCTGCAAAATCCACAGATCAAAACCCCACTATCTGTATTGTATTAATATGGAAAATCAAGATGAAATTATAATGCTTGTTCTCTCTAGAACTCCCAGCACTCAAAAATTCAATCTCCAACTCATAAGCAAGCTCAAGGCAAAATCTTAGCCAATTCACAAGCTCTCCAAGTCTCTATTCCAATGTCTAATTCCTATGAAGGATATCTTGTATTTAAAGGGAAATAAAGCCTCTAAAAATGGAGCAATCCATCAAGGATCAATTCCTGATTGCATGCACTGTCAGTGCAACTCAGAAAAATCTAAAATAAATAGTACACTATCCCTACACTCTAGTATCAACTGCGTCTTTCTCAAAATCAACATGCATGAGTTTCTGATGGTGGAACCTTTAGTTAACTAGAGTAGCACTAATTAGGTCACTAGTGTGCCAACTAACTTTTTACTCACTATTAGTTCTTGAAATTGATTGGAACTAATTTAACTGGACTTAACTCAATAAACTGAGTTAACTAATTACAACTCATTCATAACTCATCCTGAACTCCTATAAGTTAGGAAGAACATATACATGTCGTCTAAAAGACTTCCAATTCGAATTTCCTAAATTAAGTAAGTTTAATAAACTTAATTTAACTATTTTAGGTTGCTATGAGAATAGATTTCGAATTTAATTCATAGTTTAATTCAAGGACAAATTAAACTAGAATTTCTTGTTTCCATTTCTCAACATAAAAGGCCATAATCATCTTCAGAAATATAGAGACCTAAATAAGCCATTGCCAAGGCTAGAAGCAACCTTTCACTCCAACAAATTGTGACACTTTGAAGAAGGATCAAATACACATCCTTTTGGAAGTGTTCTTGTGCTATTTACAAAGTCATTTTGTGGTAATTGAGAAGCCCTAGTTTAAGGGCCATTGTAAAAGTACATTCAAAGTGCAGTCAAGAAGCATTTTAAAATGATTATGCTAAAGACCAAAAATAACATAATTTCCTAGGATCTTGGATGACAAAGGACAGTAGCAATCAAAACACCTATTAGTCACCTTGTGAAGGTCATATTGAATGTTGTACTCGTATTGAAATGGGACACGTCTACACCTTGGATTGTGAATAAGACTTGTGGTAGCACCTACATGATAGTCTGACTGAGTAAAAGAGTAGAAAATAATATCTTGAAAGAGTAACTTACTTGACATTCAAAAGATCATTGGAAGTCAAATATTGGCTTTGGCATCAACATGAAGATCGTGGTCGCTATGGAAGTGGAAATTACTTGGACAATGAAATCAAGGAGATGGCATTGAAACAACCTCAAGTGATCATGGTCGACCAAGATATGTGCATTTGTTTTATGCATAACTTGATGAAAGGTATGCTTTTACATGTCTTAGGGCTTTCAATGATCATACAATTTTCATACTTCATCTTTGTAATCTAGAGATTATAAACCCTAAATGATGCTTGAATTAGGAAAACCCTTGTTAAGAAAGAAACCCTAACCCTAATCTGTTTAAACCCTAACTTTTGGTTTCTAGGGTTTGTAGGTAGTATAGGGTGTATGGCAAACCCTAGTGAGGGTGTAATTGGATGGAAATTTGGGTTCAAACCCATGGCCAATGTTTTAAAGGGAAATATCAAAGAAATTAGGGTTTGGATCTAAAAACCCTAAGAATTCTCCCTCTAAGATACCATGGTATCCCCAGACTATCAAAATAATAATCATGCTCTTGTACTTGTATATTTTGCTTGGTGGTACTTGTCAGTGAATATTACAGAAGGAAGAAAAATGAGAAGGATGACTAAGAAAAACAAATCATGTGTTTTGATGAGCATGATGGAAGGAGGGAACTATAAAGACCCTGAGAGAACTGTTGCTATCAAAGTTCATTGAAGGAAAAATTGTAACTTGGTAATCAAGTTGGATCCTTGGGCACTCTGATGCATAAAGGTAGACTAATATGAAGATGGACCATGAGGATGTTGATGTTTTGAAAAGGTCATCATGGTGAGGTAAGTCTGATGTTGATATCTATTATTGGTTATTTGGTTAACATGTTGTTATGCTACCTAGAAATATGTTGTAGGGGTACATGATGAAAATTGAGACAAGTTCAACTGTGTGGATATTGAGGGAAAGCTCAACATCTAGTACCTGGAATGTATATTTGTTTTATAAAGGGTCTGCATAAAATAATGAGTTAGGTTTTTTGTTGCATTCTTTGAACCTAGGGTTTGTAGATATTATCTAGTAATTTTTTTTTGGCATCTAGGGATTGAAAATCCTAGATGGAACTTAAATAGGAAAAACCCTAGTGAGAAACCCTAATCTGTTTGTTCCCTCATAAAAACCTAGCAGTGCGAGAATATAACCTAAAGGTCAAAGGAGATCACTTTTCTTAGAAATATATGATTCACTGGAAACTTGGGAAGGCTCAATATAATGCCTTCATTAAAATTGAAAAGTTGAAAGTGATGTGCAAAATTAGTGACCTGGAACCTGTCACAAGATTAAAGAAGATGGCTCCATGAAAAGGAAGCAAGCTCAATATGATGAGATGCAGAGAAATGAGGGAGCCAAACAATTATGAAGAATTGGAAATTGATACTCTTTAATAGAAGTTAGAAATATTGTGGATGTGACTTCTCAATTAGAAAGGAAGTTAGGTATCGCCTCTAGATTTGAGGGGGGGAGTAAAGGAGTCTCCTTGAAAAGGAGCATATATCTATTCTCCAGTTAAAAAGGAGAATAGGGATATCCTCTTTGGTTGAGAGGGAGTGATGTTGGACATCACATGTGCATTCTCTGCTTCATATGTAAAGCACTTGATGAGGACTAATAGTCGTAAGTGTAAGTGAAGGCCTTGTGGGGAGAATGTTAGGGGATTGGCTAAGCATATATGGTTTTCCTTGAGGATAGAACATCCATGAAAGGAAAGGGTTCAACACTCTTTGAGGACGTGACATGTATCCAAGATAAGAGTGGGAAAAGAGGACTGATATTATTTGAGGATTCAGGGCCAATAATCCAAGATAAAAACAATCCTAAAATTTTGGACTCTGGGTGGGTATGTGCCTTGTATAGGTAGTGTAGTATCACATGTAAATCCTCCCAACATAATGGTCTTGAATGAATTAGAGCTTGTCTAGTTATGTCTCAAAGACAATGCTAGTTGATCATAATGTTTATGCTTACAATTGGCTTATCAATCCGACTCTTCTTATGAGAACTTTTCAAAGGGTGTACTGTCCTTGTACCTGTTTTTTTAGGCTTCATAATTGTCATTTGGCTCATGTAATGATGTAAATCTTATTTGGAGAAAGAAAATGATGTAAAGAATTAAAAATAAAATTATTTTTGGAGCATGGGTTTCATGCTCAAGTCATTTTTTCATTAGGTTAAGCATCCATTGAATGATCCTAGGGTTTTTCATGAGTCAAGAGTCATTTTCACTTTGTAAAAGACCCTTGTGGGTACTTTTATCAAGAAAAAGCTAATTTATTTTGTATTTGGTAGTGTCTAGAGGGCTCCCAAGAATAAGTTGGCTAACTAGGTAAATTCAACCTAGAGTGGGCTTAAAGAGCCACTTTGAAGGCTATATAAAGGAGGAACTTCGACCTCCTTGGAAAAATATCAAGCATTAAGTTTGGGTTCGATCTAAAATTAAGAAGAAGCGTGAAAAATCCTAGAAAATAAGGGGAAGGCTAGTGAATGAACGAAGAAGCTTTAGAAGAAATCAGAGATCTTAAATCTGTCCCATATTGATCACACATGTGAGTGCCTTAGGGTTTGTAGGGTTCGAAATTGCAGGGAAAGTTGCAGACTGGTTGGGTAAGGACAAAAGACTAGAAGTTGTTGCTTTGCTATCCTTGGAAGAGCCTTGTCTTGTTTTGCAGAAGAAAGAGTGGCTGGTTGGCTTGGTTTTTAGTTGAAGTTATGGTCTAGGGTTTGCTCTTGGAAGTCTCCTTTGAAACTGATCCTATAAGAAGAGAAGTTATTTTGGGTTTTCCCCTTGGAGGGGGTTTTCCCTATTTCTGAGCCTATATCTTGTGTTCACGTGATCTTCATTGTTTTTCTTTATGGAATTGATTTGATGAGAACAACATAAACATAAACAAAAGAATAATAATATAATGTCACAAATAATATCAAAACAAGGAAAGATGAATTAATATGCTTCCCTAATGAATTTTCCAACAAATCCAGGGCCTCCTTTATCTTTATCCAGTGATGAATGTAATGTTAAGATTTTGAGCTATTTGCTATTTTTTCATATTTAAATAAAGGAATAGGTTCAAGCAAATGAAATGACAAAGTGAATTAATAGACATATTTTCAATATTCGGTAATACAATAAATGCCTAATAACAATAACAAAAAACTAAATGATGAATGTAATGTTACGATTTTGAGCTATTTGCTTCCGATAGTTGTTCCACTTCAACATTTGAATTGATACTAGTTGTCCTTCACATATTCATGAGACCAATTAGGAAAAAATAGATTAAATTTGACCAAATATTAAATTTAATTGCATGAATAAATAATAATTAAAAAGCCTAGAGTGCATTAATACCTAAATGAGCTCCTCTCGGTTTCAAGAATATCATTATTGGAGTAGTTTAGTCTTAGAGAAAACCTCCCTCCACTTAACGAAGCAACAACGAAGTCAACATTGAATTTGTTGTTTCTCCAAAATTATCCAAATCCTAATTTATTCTCTACTGAACAAGACCAACCACATGAAGGTGGAAGCTCTCAAGGCCCCTGCCCCCTCCCCCCCACATCGCTCTCAATTCGTTGGTATCCAATCTATCTACTAGGAAATAGTTGAAAGCAATACATTAAGATACATAAAGAAACAAATAACAAACATTCATTCATTCATTCGTAGGTCCACAAAATATTTCACCTGAATAAATTTTATATGAAACAAGGTCGTGTACATAAAGAAACATATAACAATTATTCATTAACATATAATATTAATTTATTCATTAATCATAGACACAAAATACTTCATCAAAAATATGTTTTCATAATATGGTACATGATGTTTCTAATGATATAACTAGTACAATCATTTCTTTTTCTTTTTCTTTATTTTTGACGACCTGGTCGTGTACTCATGACATTGTTGAGGGTGATGCAAGACGGGTGGATCATCAACTGCAAAAAGAAAGAAATGTTAAATTGATATTTTTTGTTATTGTTATTACAATTATTTCATTAATATAAAGAGCATTAGAGTTTTCTTTACCTTGTGCTCTAGTCAACACTGTTGGAATGACTGCCTTGTGCTCCTCTTTTGGTATAGGATTGTCATGTATGACACTCTCTACTATTGAAAGTTGGATCGTGGTGTCTATATGTTGTGGTGTGATCTTTGCCAAAAGATCCTATATAAGAAAGTTTTTGTTTTTGTTTTGTTTTGTTTTTTGTTTTTTGTTTTTTGGTTTTTGTTATTTTTGTTTTTGTTTTTGTTTTTTGTTTTGATTTTGTTTTTTGTTTTTGTTTTGTTTTTGTTTTTGTTTTTGTTTTTGGTTTTTTTGTTTTGTTTTGTTTTGTTTTGTTTTGTTTTTTTTTTGTTTGTTTTGTTTTTGTTTTGTTTTCTTGTTTGTTTTTTATTTTTTGTTTGTTTGTTTGTTTGTTTGTTTTGTTTGTTTTTGTTTTTGTTTTTGTTTTTTTTTTTTGTTTTTTGTTTTTTTTTTTTTTTTTTGTTTTTTGTTTTTGTTTTTTTTTGTTTTGTTTTGTTTTTTATTTTGTTTTGTTTTGTTTTTTTTTTTTTGTCTTTGTTTTTTTTTGTTTTTGTTTTTGTTTTTTTGTTTTTTTTTAGATAATGTAAAAGTTAAAAAAAAAATCATAATTGAACTTATGACATATAAAAAATCAGTTTAAAATACGGTTATTACGTGATATCTATGAAGAGGTTGGTTGTGTTGTAGCCATTTTATTTTTTATTCTTAAAAAAAATTAAAAAAAAATGCAAAAGACATAAAAGAAAAGAAATATATATAGATATATATGTTCCAAAAAAAAGAGAAGAAGAAAAGAAAAGAAAAGAAAACATAAGCATGAGAATAATATTCTTATAATTTATGGCTTAAATTTTTTTAAATGTATTTTCTCTAAGGCTAATATTGTAGGCCTAAAGGTTTGGGCTGTATTGACACACATTTTTGGAAAGGAGTGGGCCAACTCATACATATGAAAGGCAGAGAATGAAGTTATTAAAAAGCGTGCAAATTTAAAAGTGCATCATCATAGCACTAATCAAAGCCACACTCAAGTTGAGTCCAACACCACAAAGCACACGAGGTTTATGTTGGAGGGTTCCCCCGAGGAGTAGTTTTGAAAAATCAACTGTCGGGTTCATCGACAATTGTGATCAACCCCAACAACTCATAGAGGCAATACCATTTACTTCCCAAGGTGTCCTCGAAGGTGGTAAGTGATATCCATTAATCCAATAGAACGTCTACAAGTGAGCGTGAGCGAGTGTGCATCCAACCACATCACCTCCACATCACCTTTCCTTACTCCACCTCACTCTCAGTGCTTCCACTTCATCTAACACGCTGGCTACCACGTCATCCCTCTATACTTATTTCTTTGCATTATCATAACTACAAATTTTCCCGCTCTCCCGTCTATAAAAACTCCAATTTCACTCATTTCTTCCATCTAATTTTCTGTTTTTTCACTCAAGTTGTTGCTATTCTTTTAACAACATTGTCTCCATCATCAAATTCTCCCACGCTTACCAAGCATTTAAAATTTTTAAACCACCCTGTGCTTTCAAAACAAAATTTAAAAATGAGAAAGAAATCCTCTTTATCTGGTTCGTCGACTCACATACCCCTAATGGACATGCAAAGGGACATTTTTGACCCCATTTGTTAGTTAAATTTAAAGGAGATACGTCAAAATGTCTTGTTCAGTCGGGTCAAGTCAAAATCTCGAGGGTGGTCAAGTCTATTTTGTTCACTGCAATTATCCCACAAACTTACTCTTTCCTTGAGTTCATTAGTTGGCTAACCTCTTCCTTGTACCCACATAAATTCTATGTGATGAATTCACTTGGTGAAAACATTCTACAAGTGTCTTCCTTGTTAATTTGACAAGCCCTAGATATTATCAAATCTAATAATTACACCAAATTCTCCGAAGAAACCCTCCTGTCTATGTATCTGAGTCTGCAAACAAGAAACGAGAGGAAGTTAGTCAGTCTTGTTTTTCCTCCAAATGCAGTTCTTCCACCAAAGTCAACATAGTTTCCCATAACTCATTTTTTGAATGTCCAACGAATTTTATCTGTAATTATGGAAATTTTAGGAAGGGATGATACCTCAGTGGTTGATTGTCAAGCCTTAGGGATTTTCCATCTAGTAATACAACCTGATGTTGTGATGGACATTCCCACTTTTTGGGAACACTCCATTAACTCACAACTCCTCAATCTGAGCATTTTTGGGGGTTTTAGAATCCCGTCCTTAATGGTTTACCTCTTCCTGTATGCTCATGTTGACTAGTTCATGGATTTGGGTTTGAATATTGTTGACACAAACAAAAAAAAGCAAACATTAATAATTTGGACTGATATAGTTAGGTGTAAAAAAAACAATGAGGGCTTCTCTTACTACATTTTTTCTTTCATGCCAATAATATATAGAAATCAATAATTTTGTTGCTCCAAGAATTCTTCCAGAGGCACAATCCCTATTATAGTTGAGTAAGGATTTGAAAGTTTGGGATTGGTTCTCGTTTGAAGAGTATATGGAGATAAGATTGTATGGTGCATAGGTCACACCTTACAGACTTCCCACATTTGTGCCATGATAATTTTTGCATTGAAATTTATAAGGCAGAGTCTAAATGTGGATCAAGTCCAGTTTGTCCCTACTAGAAAGGGGTGTTTGTTTTTAATTGCCAAGGATGGTGGGCCCCTTTATTATAAATAATAGTTAGGCAGCATAAGAAATTGAGAAAATTTTGCAAGCAATTAATTTTAAGCAAGGGGAGAAGTGGCATTATGAACCACACCATATCATCTTGAAAAAGAGGTTGGAAATATCATGTGCCCCATATGTTCATGAGCCTAAACCAAAAGTCAAGAAGTTGGAAAATCATGGCAGAGATAAAACCAGGATGGATGTAGAAACTCCTTTGCCTTATGAAAAAGGATTGAAAATAAGTGCTAGAGACATTATAGATAATGATGGAGATGATTCAAAAGAAACAAAAGGGAAAGAAATAAAGAGGGAGAAATAAAGTTTTCTCAATTTATAGAAAGGCCTTCAAGTGAAGTTGGATTTTCGCTGGAGTTATGAGAAAGAAGGTGTGCACCCTCATCTTCCATTCCAAATGAGGAAGAACTATCTTCCTTGAATTTTTTGAAGGAGACTTTTCAAAAAATGGAGGAAAAGAATGAAGGAATGAAGTTAAATGCCATGACTGAGTTGGAAGCTTAGTCTATTTCTAGTTAAAAAACCAGGCTTCTCTCAGCCACAGATTTGGAGAGAAACCAGTTGAGGTTTTCTTTCACTTGTCCTATGTCTTAGTCAATCTTCTTTGGTGTATATTTAAGAATAATTAATTTATTTGTTAATACTAAAGACATCCAAAATAGAGGAATTAATATATAATGATCTCAGTAAAACTTCTGTGGTAGTGAGTAAGGCAACGACTTTACTTGGAAAAATGATAAAGCAATTAAAGTTGGAAAAGGCTAATTCTAGAGCTCTTCATACTCAGAATGAAGAGTTTAATAAATTGATAATCAAGCTCAGCTTAAATCTAGAAGCCAAAGCACTTGTCCAAGATTTAATTCTGGGTGCAGAGTCTGAAATTTAGCCTTTGAGGAGAACATTGAAATTACCTGCAACAAAACAAGTACAAGTTCCAGAATTAGCCCAAGTAGAAAAAGAAAAGGAAATCCTGACACATGAGATATTGGATAGAAACAAATAAGTAGCATTTATCATGGAGCACAATGCAAATTTGCAGAACAAGATAGAGAAGCATGTCTGTACAATTCTAGTACAACCTGATTCAAAAGACTCAACTGAGAAACTTACTGGAGTCATGACAGAGTTGAAAATTTCTAAAAGTGAATTGAAGAAACTGCATAGGGACATAGAAGATTTAGAGGAGAAGTTGAGGCAGAAAGAAAGGCACTCGAACATGGCAAAATAAACTGCAAATCAAAATGACACTAAGTACCAATCAACTTGTAGTGAAATTAATGAATTAAAAGAAAATTTGAAGGGAAAGATGTCCTTGATCCAAGAAAGAGGAATCATATGGGTAGACATCATCCAACATATTAGGGTTATCTGGATCATATGGTGGTCATAACTGAAGAAGAAACTATGATAAAAGATTCTGAAGTCACCATCTATACAAATAAGGATCAAGTACATGAGGGAGCACAACAAGCAAAGAAAATCATCAGTTACTTGGATACCAAGTCATCACAAGAACTGAGAAAAATTGATATTGTGGACAGAACAAATGTGGTGAAAAAGATAAACAAAATGAATGAGATAAATTTATACAAAAAATAAGTAGAGAGAAAGATTGAAGAGGTCAAAGCATCAATAACTTCTTTTAATCCCAACTTTAACAAGAGGATCAGAGCAGGGATAAGTACGGAAACCTCCTCTCTCGGGAACAATATGAAACATTGTTAGTGGAAGCAAAGAGGAAGATCAATTCTTCCCACGAGAAAACAATGATCTTAAAGGGGGCCACAATTGTGAATGACTTGCATAGATATTTCCAACGGGTATCGTTGGTAAAAAATTTGATCATTGTCAAGCCCAACTATACCAGATTAATCAACTTGAGGATGACCTACAACACGATGCTTTTATGTCTAGTTCTTGATTTGACACTGTGGAAAAAGTGTCAAAGCCTAATCACACTAGTGATTGTGCGAATGGTGGAACCTTCAACTTCATCAAGTGAGCCCAGAGTCACATTGCACAAGAGTCTCAAGGTCCCAAATAATTTATTTTGAAATATTTGGAAAATGTTTTAGTTTGTAATTTTCAAAAGTTAAAAACATTTTAGTCTTCAACATTTTATCAGGATTGAATATTTGAAAAGTAGTTAGGGCAGTTAACAATTTTCATAACTACCCCCAATGTAAAAGTTTCTTTAAAATAAGATCAAGGGACCAATTTAGGGGTTCCGATTTTTGGCCTAGAGACATAATTTTTCTGTGTAATGTACAAGTTTTCTTGGAGAAGTAATAAAATTTCAAGATGATTCCAACTATGTGTTGATTATGGCATGCTTTTCTCTCTCTATAAGTCATTTTTGTGTTGTTCTTCTTTTAGAAAGTGTGTAATGAAAATGATGGTTCTTTTAAATTAAACAAATTTACTACTGCTTTTGAAAAACAACTGACAACACTTGTGGATTTTTATTAAAAGTAACCTTAAACTGTGCTCTACATTTTCCATCATTCTGGTTCTTGAAGCTTTCATAATTTCAACTAAGATTTGGTGCAAAAGATTCTGTTCTCAACCTTATACATTGAATCTTCTCCTTTGTATTCTTTCTTGTCATACTGTAATCTGAGTAAGCCACATTCATAGATATCTTGGCCATATTAGGAGGGTTTTGTCTTTCTCCAAGAGTATAAAATACATTACATTTTAAAGAAATATTTATGGGAAACAACGTTTGAAATGATAGAAGAAAATCCTTTTGTTTCTTTGGATATATGTCCTAGGAAATGACCTCCTTCAACGAGAGGTTGTACCTAGGGATACAACATATTTTAACGTTGTTGCCGAAGAATAGAGACTGAAGTTTTTGTCCTATTAAAAAAACATTTCTTTGTCTAGTGAGAAAATAAATTGTTTGGCTGAATTTTCTCACTGAGAGGGTAATGATGATCAAGAATCCTGACTCCAAGAAGATCACATACTCAGTCTGATACTTCTCAGCAGAAAAGCCCAACTCTTTATGACCCAAAAAGCTTATTTCCATAAGAGTTTTGAAGGAGAAGCAATCCCCAAAAGCTCCAAGCGCTACCTTGTTTCCCCCTAGGGCTTCCAGTTCTTTCTCTCAAAGGGTTGAAGAAAATAGCCTTGAAGTAACTCCTAAAACCTTGGATTTTTCAGAAGGGGAGTTTCCACCCCCTCATTTTCCTTTCCATAGCCTAGTTTTGAAAAGAAATCATTTGAGCCTGCTTCTTTTTCTTTCCCCACTTTGTCTGAAGTTCAAGAAATAAGGAATATTGATACCCCAGTCATGTCTCAGACCACTGTGACAATTTCACAACCCTTTCCAATTTATTTACTCCCTCTCGCCTCATATATATCTAAAACACAAAATTTTTCTCTTCCTCCAAATCCAAATATAGAGATTCTTCGGTTTTTATGGAACATATATGCTCCTTTAAATCTGCCTCAACCTATGAATGCTATGCCACATGATTACTTAAAGTTATTGCCCTGTTTCATAAGAGAGGATGAGATAACAATAGAGAAACACGTGGCTACATTGTTTTCTTTTGCATAAAATTTGAATGTAGAATATTTGGATGTTGTGATGAGATTGTTTGTCCAGTCTCTGGATGGACAAGCCAAAAAATGGTTCAAGATTCTCCCAACAAATTCAATTAACACTTGGGAAAAATTGGAGAATAATTTTATACAAATATGGGGAGAGAAGAAAGATCATGAATATTTCCTTACTAAGTTTAATAACATAAAAAAAGAGAGACAGTTAAGAAGTGGTTGAGTTCATAAAAAGGTTTTAAAAAATCTGCAATAGCTTGCCAACAAAGATTAAACCTCCACCTGCAGCTGCTAAGGTAGTTTTTGTAGGGGCTTTTGAATCAAACTTTGGATTTACTTTGAGGGAAAAGAGGTCTCCCACTTTGGACCAAATTCAAACAGATGCTCTGGAGTTTGAAGAAAATTTATCAGTAGCTGGGAAGTTGAAGCCTAAAAGAGATCATGATGATAAAAGAAAGGGAATGGAAAAAGATGGATCTTCATTTAAGTAGAAATATTCACAGGAGAAGAAGTTGGATGAGACGACTAAGGTCATCAGAAATTTGTTAAACAAGTTGGTGAAATTGGAGTTGGAGAATAATAATCCACCAAGATAGTTTCAGTAGGCACCAAACATGACTTTTAATCCTTAGTTTAGAAGACATCCCTTGCAAATTTTGCAGAGGGAGAGTAAGGATCAACAAGACCAAGTACAACCTACTTTGTATCTTGAAGATGAACTAGAGGAAGCTTTAGAAGAAAATTTAAAGTTTCAAGAAAATCAGTACTCCACTGTAAAAACCCTCGTGAAAGTTCCATGTAATAAAAGTTAATAAAGGAAAAATAATAACCATGGTTGATGGGACACTTGTTCCAAGCTGAATGTTGGGAAAAACATCCTAGTGGGTGTTCATTTCAATTATTATGGCTAAAGGAAATTTGCAAAGGCAATGGCAAGGGCGTTGGAAAGGAAAAATGGAATTTTTGGCACATTTATTTATGAAAATAAAGGAAATTAGGAGAAAAGGAAGGTGAAAGGTCACATGTTGCATGTGAGGAGGAAAATGAAGGAAAATAATGGAAATTGAAGAAAATAGAGGCCTCATTGATAAAAAGGCTTCTAAGGATCAGTGGGCAAGTTTGGTCAGTGTAAACTATTGTCAGTTCAGCCTTGGAGCTCTCTCATTATTCTCTCTCTCTCTCTCAATCTTGGACACTTAGACTTTTCTTGGAGCACTTTGGCATTGGATCAAGAAAGGAAAAGAAGGAAAAAGGAAGGAAGGAGCAAGCAAGGAAGAGCAGGATCAAGAAACTACAAGAAGATTATTTGCAGGTATCGATTTGCACGTGTGAATTCCTTGCTATATTTGGCATGCATGGTATTGCATGTGGTTATTTGCTGTCATGGCATGGGTTTTTCTAGGTGTGGCATTATTTTCAGCTTAGCCTTGCCATTTCCGGATAGCCATGGTGTAATGGGGTTCTCATGTTTTGGTTGAGTTAGATTGCTGCATGGATTCAAAGTTGAGTGAGGTGGATATATGAAAGAAAGAAAACATAGCCTAATGATCCTTGAACTAGACTGTGGATTGCGGTAAATCCACTAGCTTAGTGACCCCTGAACCAGACTGTGGGTTGCGGTAAAGCCAAGTATTGTGTGCCTCAGTGGGCCTAGGAATGCTCGACCAGTTAATGACGGGATTTATGGTAAATCCTAGAGGTGGATTCCCTTTATTAGGCCTAGGAATCCTTACCGACAAATAGCGGGATATACGGTAAATCCTAGAGGGTGGAGTCTCGATTAGGGTCTAGTGATGTGGTGTGGATTGCCGTAAATCCTAGAGACTAGGAGACAAGGAAATTCCTCATGGTGTAGGTGGAGAAATATGGTGGCATCCATGCTTGTGTTATGGCCTGGTGATCCAGGATGGATTGCGGTAAAGCCTGGTTCTATTGATGAGGGTGAGGTGGTGTAGCCTCGGGAAGCCTTGGTTGAGTTTGGTTTGAAGTCCCACATTCATGCTTGGAATATGGCAAGAGGGTGATTGGAAGAAAGAAATATTTGGTTCAACCAATTTATGGTGAGGTGGTTCATGGAAGTCCCAAACCTGGTTGGATGTTGCATTCATTAATATGAGGTTATTTTTACTTGTTAATTCATGAGTATTATATTGGTTTATATGGTTGTTGTTTCCTTGGTATTTCTGTTGTTATTATGCTGGTTATGAACATGTATTATGACAATGGCTATGCATGGCTTTCATCATGTTTTTACTTGTAAATGAACGAACAATGTATCTATGGCCTAATAGATGAAATTGCAACTAATGTGTTGAGGCATCAATGCTTCTTAGTGATTCTCAGATAAGTATGAGACCCCTATGCTCAACTCTGTTGTTAATACCTCTAGGTTTCATATTTTTGATATGTTTAACGAAATGCATTTCATGACTAGTAGGGGTCCAATCTAGTCCTTGTTGATGTTTTGCAAATGTATCTTTGTTATGCTGTGGAATTTCATTTATGAACCTGTCATTGAGTTCTAAGTAGTGGCCTGGGCTCTAGGCCTGAAAAAGTGGCACAAATCCTGGAGTCGCAGGCACAACAATGGGGAAAAAGTCCTCAGAAGCTCCCTTGCCCTTGCTGTGGTAGCTTCTGGAGCCTCCCAGATTCACCCTTGTCCATATCAAGGTAGCGTACAAGGGTTTGATGCACTAAAATTTTAGTTGGTCTCAGGGGCTGGTTACTTGAGTGGTTGGGATGGCTCTTGGGAGTCCTGTTGCTGATGTGGAAGGTCTACGTGGTGTGTTTTGGTCGATTCCACTTCCTCGAGGTGACTTAGGAGGTTGAATCCATTATAGTGGCCTCTCGTTGCATATTTACCCCAGTTAGCTAGTTACTTGGGTAGATGTGGGATGAGGGTGTTATAGAGTGGTATCAGAGCGGGTTTCACTCTCTTTGGGTCATATCTAATACCACATAGTGGTATCAGAGCTGGTTGTGTTCTCTTTGGGTGATATATGATACCACAAAGTGGTATCGGAACGTGGTTCAACACTTGGACTGGATGGGCGGAATGTGTTTGTCATGCATGAATGTAGGATGTATATGTGCTTGTTATGTATGAATGGTAGTGGTCATTGTTACAATTGTGTTGTCGTGTAAAAGTTGATAAAGTTGTTTTTTGTTATGATGTTAATGTCTTGGTTGAGATGAAGTAAGAGATGCAGATCATCAGAGTGAGGTTGCAACACTAGACTTTGGGGTAAGAGAAGATCGTCATACAAGTATTGTATGTTTGGAATGTTGTTAGTTAATGGATTGTTATATGGATTAGGGTTATATAAATGTTTGTCATTTTATTATTGTTGTGGTTACATGCATGGTAGATTCTAGTGAATTAGTGTAGTCATATGCACATGTGTTAGATAGTCATGAATGATAGTAACCTGTGGTTGCATGCATTTTTGTTGTTGTTATATGATAGTTAGCTTGATGATTATGTTATATGTTAAATTACTGATTGTTATATGATAGTTAACTTGATGATTAGGGTTATTGCATTAAGATATTGATGTTATATGTATCATGTTAAATTGGATTGGCCTATGCAGATGGTTATGGTTATGAAATTCAGGTATAATTCGACATATTTGTAATATTGTGTTGTACTAATCTAGACTGACTTTGCATATGTGATTGTTATGCATGAATGAAAATTGTTTATGAGTTTATGATTTGAACATGTTAGCTAGTTACTGTTATGGATATCATGACCTTATTTATGGTTGAGTTGATATGTTGTGAAGTTATATCATGCTAATCTAGCTTGATTGTGCAGATAAGATAACCTCCCCTAAGATACATTAAGGTATGAATTCTCTTATGTCGTATATTTGGTGTTTGACTATTTGATTATTTCATCTATTTGGTGTTTGAGTTTTTGGTGTATATTATGTCGTCTAGTTTATTTATCTAACATGGTACGTTTATGGTTTGTTTGAATGTTTAATTAATTGCATGATATGAGTACCTATCTGTAAGATTCCATGAAAAAATTATGTTGTTTTATAATGGTCGTACTAACACATATGTGTTGAGACAACTGGTATGTACTTGAGTGTAACATTATGTATTATGACTGATGAATGTGAGTTAATTTTGATTATGACATGGTTGTTAGACTTGGTGAAGGTTTATTTCCAAGTAATAGATATGTTGCCTTGATCTTTGGAACATGTGATCGATATGTGTGAACAGTTGCATGAAACATGCTTGGTATTAGCATGACAAGGTAATAGTTGATTTGTTTATATAACTATCAATTGGGTGATGTGACAGTACATAATAAGACTCAACTGCAATAAGGTAAAGGTAAAAGAAAGGAATTGGGTGACAATTCCTTTGGCTATGTTTGGAAACCGCAATTCCAAATGAATGAGTGCTTTGCCATACATGAAGTATTATTAACCTTGATTTGTTTGAAACTATGTGGATATGTGGTATATTCATGGAGATGTATTTAATAGGTATAACAACTGGTCTCTAATTATAGCTGGATCTGTCAAGGAATTAAAGTACCTTGAGAGATGACATGGATGTGTTCGGTTACAAGGCAACGTGCTTGGCATAACAAGGTAAGCTAACTGGTATATTGTTATATTTATTTATACATTGAAAATTATGTGTTTATGGTAGTGTGATGCAGGGAGCTGCATGGAAAGAGAGGTTGCCATGAAATCTTGAGGAAGAATTAGGTTAACCTTTCCTTGGGAACCATGGGATTGAGTCATGGTGTCTATTTTTAGTCTTGTGCTTTCAGTATTTTGCGATTTGCTTGTGCTTGATTTGCAGTTTTTTTATGTCTAGCATATGGCCATACCACTTTGTTTTTGGTGTCGTATTGTTATTGGTTTTCATGGTTTGCTTCTTGTTTGTTTCTTGTTCTTTCCTTTTATGTTTTGAGAGTCTTGGGAATTGGTTGGGAAAGAGTAAAGTTAATGGAGCTCAAGAAGAGCTGAATGAAATCCAGCAAGCAATGTAAGACTCAAATGAAGCTGGTGCATGTATAAGGGAAGCTAAAGGAAAGAGTATGACAACCGGTTGAGTTGGTTGGGTCCATTGGGATAAATGAAAGATGAAAAACATTCATAAGAAAGGTAATAGGAAAGCTAAAGTAAATGGACTTGAGGTGTTAGATGCCTTGGCTATGTTGGGAATCGTTGTTCTCAATTTGTGCATGCTGTGAACTGATAAAGGGAGTTCTCTTAACCTTGACCTTATGGTATCTGGTAATTATGTTATGATCATGATTGTGTTAATGCCTATATATGTATACATGTATGTATGTATTTATGTATGTAATGTCTAACAAGGTCATCATGGATCATGATAGTTTTTATGCTAATATTTATATGTATAGATGTACGTATGTATGTTGTTGTCTGATAGGGTCATTAGGAATCATTCTTATGGAGGAATGATTGCTTACACAGGTGAATGACATGAAGAGGTTCCTGGTTTATGAGGAATCAAGTGGGAAGGTTAGTCCTGACAAATCTACGAGGTCAATATCATGTGGTTATGAGTTGATATTATGTGATTATATTATGTCTATGTTAACAGGCTATACTGAGGGATACAGATTCAATGGAATGAAAGCAGTATGATCTATGGCATGCTAGGATAAGCATGGATGGTAGAGAGACATTGGAAGCAATGTTGCTTGGTAGAGGCAGTATGGTTTTAGATGTGTAGTGCTATTGTTGTGTATATGTTGTGCATGTTGTATATTCAGTGATTGTACCTACGGTGATGTGTAATGTTTTATATGTAGTATTGTGTACATATGATGTTGTATGATTGTTGTATATATGGTGTTGTGTGTATATTACATATGCAGTGCTGGGCATAGATGGTGCTGTACGCATGTTCGATATGCAGTGCTATGTACATATGATGCTATGTACATGTTGTATATGCAGTGCTATGTACATATGGTGTTGTGTGCATGCTGTACATATGGTACTATGTACATATAGCATTGTGTGCATGACTGTACATGTGGTGCTGTGTGCAAATGGTGTTGTGTACATGTTGTACATGTGGTGCTATGTGCGGGTGGTGCTATGTGCATGTGACACTGTGTACAAGTGGTGTCGTGTACATGTTGTGAATGTGGTGTTGTATACATGTGGTATTGTGTACACATTGTATAGGTGGCGTGGTGTACATATGGCACTGTGTACACATTGTGCAGGTGGTGTCATATGCATGTGATGATGTGCACACATTGTGTAGGTGGTGTTGTGTACAAGTGGTACTATGTACATGTTGTACAAATGGTACTGGTGTACATGTGGTTTTGTGTGCATGTCATACATGTTGTGGTTCAATCATGTGGTACTATGTATGTGCATTGTGTAGTCGTGGTATCGTGACATGTGTATTTGTTGTTTTGTACTTTGTGTACGTTTATGTATTGTGTTGTACATAGGGTGTAGGTGTATGTATTGTGTTGTGGTGTACACAAGATGTAGGCATATGTATTGTGTTGTGTTGTACACTAGGTGTAGGTGCATGTGTTGTATGTCAGATGTATGTGCATGTATTTCATGATGTTGTATATCGTGTGTGGTTGTATGTGTGTGATGCACACTATGTGTATGTGCACATGGTTGAGGAGGAGGCACTGGGTGTTTGTCGGGTGTGGAAACTGATTCAGAGTGCGTATGGAATAAGGACAAAGGTAGAAGAAAATGACCGATTGAAGGATAAGTATCAATATGTCATTCAATTTTATATGCATGTGATATATGATTCTGGTTTATGATGGGTACATGTGATCTATGATTTTGATTATGATGGTTGTGTTTTGAGCCAACCAAATGTGATATGTTTATACATGATGGTTTTATCAAAGATGCTAGTTTGAATTGTTGTGACAGGAAGTAAAAAGATTGCAAGTGTACCTTATTGATGAGCTACCAATGAGGTATGATGTGAATTTATTTCAATTTATTTTAAATCTAATGGCAGTTATGTGCTTGGTATAGGAAAGCATGGGAAATTCCTGGGTTGGGTGGTTGAAATCAATTGCAAGAATTAGCAGCAACAATGAAAGAAATTGGAACTCGTAGTAGTATGCTAGTAGAAAAATTCAGGAGCAGGGCCATCATGGGACACTAGTACCCAATAGTGTCCATTTATTGTGATGAGCATGCTATGAACGATATGATGGTATTGAGGAAGGGATATGCCTTAGTTTCTAGACCTTCCGATGTGAGGAAAGTTTGCCGAGGGATGGACTGCCCGGGATGGGGGTGCCAACGAAACTTGGAATGTGTGTGACTGCATGGAAGGGGGGTGGCCAGATTGCTTGAGGGACTATGTGGTAGAGAAGGGAAGGTTGGGGATGGATTTGTTTTAGTCATTAAAATTTCTAGATGGAATAAGATGCACATTGGGAGTGTGCCTGGAAAAATGAGCTGGTAACTGTTCACTGAGAGGGAAAGTGGCAAAAGATTATAGTGCTGGACATTGGATGCAGATTTGATCTTATAGTGGATTTTGGACTTCTTGGGAAGGAGGTGAATCCTGGCATTACATTGAGGGTGGAGGTGTGAGCCTCTGGTTCCCTTGTTGCAGATGCAGGCATCATATCCTTTTATTTGTTGGTTGAGCAAATGTGCATATGTGTATATGTGTGTATTATTGAAAATACTGTATTGAGCTAGATTTATAAAGATCCATAGACAGTATGATTATTTGCTGGGTGAAGCAAATGTGTATGTGCTTAGATGTAGTTATTATTGTAAATATCGTAATGAGATGTGTTATAAAGCTCTAGTAGATGGTATGTTTGTCATGTTTTAGCAGATGGTCATTGTAAATACTGAAATGAGTTATGTTATAAATCTCCATGGGCAATATGTTTTTTTCAGCAGTCTTGCTAGATTAGGTGTCATTGAACACTGAGGATGGTGTTACCCCAAGGGGGAGGGTTTTGTAATAGCCCTGGTGAAAATTCCATGTAATAAAAGCCAATAAAGGCAAAATAATAACCACGGTTAATGGGACACTTATTCCAAGCTGAATAGTGGGAAAAACATCCTAGTGGGTGTTCATTTAGGTTATTATGGCTAAAGGAAATTGGAAAAGGAAATGGCAAGGGATTTGGAAAGGAAAAATGACATTTTTGGCACATTTATTTATGAAAATAAAGGAAATTAGGAGAAAAGGAAGGTGAAAGGTCACAGGTTGCATGTGAGGAGGAAAAGGAAGGAAAATAAGGGAAATTGAAGAAAATAGAGGCCTCATTGATAAAAAGGATTTGGAGGATCAGTGGGCAAGCTTGGTCAGTGTAACCTTTTGTCAATTCAGTTTTGGAGCTCTCTCATTATTCTCTCTCTCTCTCTCTCACTCTTGGAAACTTAGAGTTTTCTTGGATAACTTTGGCATTGGATCAAGGAAGGAAAAAAAGGCAAGAGGAAGGAAGGAGCAAGCAAGGAATAACATGATCAAGAAGCTACAACAGGGTTCTTTGTAGGTATCGATTTGCATGTGTGATTTCCTTGCTAGATTTGGTGCGAATGGTATTCCATGTGGTTCTTTCCTGTCATGGCATGGGTTTTTCCAAGTGTGACAATGTTTTCAGCCTAGCCTTTCCATTTCCGGATAGCCATGGTTTGACGATGTTCTCATGTTTTGCTTGAGTTGTATTTCCAGATGGATTCAAAGATGAGTGAGGTTGATCTCTGAAAGAAAGAACACATGGCCTAGTGATCCCTGAAATGGACTATGGATTGTCGTAAATCCATTGGTCTAGTGACCCCTGAACTAGACTGTGGGTTGCGGTAAAGCCAAGTATTGTGTGCCTCGGTGGGCCTAGGAATCCTCGATCGATTTATGACGAGATATATAGTAAATCCTAGAGGTGGTTTCCCTTTATTAGGCCTAGGAATCCTTACCGACGAATGGTGGGATATACGGTAATCCTAGAGGGTGGAGTCTCAGTTAGGGCCTAGTGATCCGATGTGGAATGGGGTAAAGCCTAGAAACTAGGAGACAAGGAAATTCCTCATGGTGTATGTGGAGAAATATGGTGGAATCCATGTTTGTGTTATGGCATAGTGATCTGGGATGGATTGCGGTAAAGCCTGGTTCTATTGATGAGGGTGAGGCGGTGTAGCCTTGACATGCCTTAGTTGAGTTTGGTTTGAAGTCCCACATTCATGCTTGGAATATGGCATGGGGGTGATTGGCTGAAAGAAATATTTGGTTCAACCAATTTATGGTGAGGTGGTTCATGGAAGTCCCAAACCTAGTTGGCTATTGCATTCATTAATATGAGGTTATTTTTCCTTGTTAATTCATGAGTATTATACTGGTTTATATGGATGTTTTTTCCTTGGTATTTATGTTGTTATTATGTTGGTTATGAACATGTATTATGACAATGACTATGCATGGATCTCATCATGTTTTTACTTGTAAATGAACGAACAATGTATCTATGGCCTAATAGATGAAATTGCAACTGATGTGTTGAGGCATCAATTCTTCTTAGCGATTCTCGGATAAGTATGAGACCCCTATGCTCAGCTTTGCTATTAATACATCTAGATTTCATGTTTGTGATACGTTTAACGAAATGCTTTTCATGGCTACTAGTGGTCCAGTCTAGTCCTTGTTGATGTTTTGCAAATTTATCTTTATTATGCTGTGGAATTTCATTTATGAACTTGTCATTGAGTTCTGGGCAGTGACCTGGGCTTTGGGCCTGAAAAAGTGGCATAAATCCTAGAGTCACAAGCACAACAATGGGGGAAAAAGTCCTTATAAGATCCCTTGCCCTTGCTGTGGTAGCTTCTGGAGCCTCCCAAACACACCCTTGTCTAGATCAAGGGGGTGTACAAGGGTTTGATGCACTAAAACTTCAGTTGGTATCAGGGGTTGGTTACCTGAGTGGTTGGGATGGCTCTTGGGAGTTCTATTTCTAATGTGGAAGGTCTGTGTGGTGTGTTTCTATCGATTCCACTTCCTTAAGGTGAGTTAGGAGGTTGAATCCCATTATAATGGAATCTTGTTGCATATTTACCCTGGTTGGCCAGTTACTTGGGTAGATGTGGGATGAGGGTGTTACATCCACTCTATCAGAGGAGGAATAAGGGGAGGAAATTTGTGAGGATAATGATGATTTAGATCCTCAGGTCACTTTAGATGAAGAAGAAATTGACAATTATTGCATGAGATTTGCAGATATGTTGCAAGATGAATTACATAAAAAATATGATTTGAGATCAAGGAAAATATATAGGGCTGAAGATCAAAATGAGGAGAAAATCCAACAACATGCCCTTAAAAGTGTTGACAAGGGAAAAAATCCAGTTCAAACTATTCCAGTCCACCAAGGGGAGCCATATAAAACCCAACAGGCCAAGCCCAATCAAGAAAAAAAATCAAATCAGACTGTTCAGGGTCGGCATAAAATCCAGAAAGATAAAACAACAGAGGAAGAGCAAGAAAAAGCAGAAAAATAGTGTTCATTCATTTAAATTTGAAAATTATTTGGAGAGAATGAAAATTCTAGTCCCATTGGATGAGCTGGCAAAACAATCTTCCTACAAAAAGCAGATTATAGATTTTATTAATTTATCACAAGTGTCTGCCACCCCAAATATTGTAAATTTGCAGGAAGAAAGGCTAATGGTGTTGTTTTGTCATCATGTGGAAGAACATGATTCAATCACACCACCTTTTTCGATCACCCTCCCAATTCATGATTTGATGTTGCATAATTGCATGCTTAACTCAGGGGCCTCTCATAATATTATGCCCCTTTCTGTTATGAAGCAGTTGGGTTTGCAAATTATAAAACCATACAAATTTTTTTACTCTTTTGATTCCAAAAGAGTCAAACACATTGGCTTGATAAAGGCTATGGTGGTTTCTTTAGTACAAATCCTGGTCATGAGCATTGTGATGGATGTAGTCGTTGCAGGCATCCCAACAAGATTTGGAATGCTTATTTCCAGATCTTGGGGCATGAAGCTAGAAGGAGTTCTGAAGCTGGATTTTACATGTGCCATAATCCCAATTTTTGGTGGAGAGGAGAGGAGGCTATATAGGGAATCAAGATTTTTCAAAACAATCACTAAAGAAGGAAATTTGAATAATTCCCTAGTATATAGCCAAGATAAAGTTTTTTATTATTTTTTGTTGGAAGTAAATGATGAAATTGCTGAGGATACGTAGGTGAAAATTCCCCCAACAATTTAGAAACAAGAATCCATATAGAATTCTATTTGGAAATTATTATTTGATGGTGTGTATTCCAAAGAGGGAAATGGTGAAGGGGTTTTACTGCTTTCCACAAAGGGTGGGATGATCCGTCTTTCATATAAGTTGGAATTCTATTCAAAAAATAATATCACATAATATGAGGCTCTGATTCTTGGATTATAGGCTATAAGAAATATGGAGATTGATTGTTTGTCCATGTTTGGAGATTCTGAAATAGTGGTGAAATAGATACGGGGTCAATGCCAAACTAAGCACTCAAGGCCGAGAGCCTATGAGAATGAAGTTTGGGACTCAATTGATAATTTATTCTCATCTTTTAATATTCAATTCTTTCCAAGAGAAAATAAAAGGTTGGCTAATTATCTTGTAGTGGAAACCAACACTTTTAAGCCTCCATAGAATCCCAAACTAAGGTATGAAGTTGAACTCAAATGCATACCTTCTATACCTGACAATGTAAAATATTGTAAGGTATCTAAAGATGAGGAGAATATTAAGTGATTTCTGGAGGTAGTTGGAGAATTTTCATCTTCAAAGATTGACAAGAAGAAGAAGGTGAGAATGAAGAAGAGGAAGAAGTAGAAGAAGACTTACCTTGGAATGACTTAATTGCAAACCACAAAATTGTATAGCTTAAGGGAAATGTGATTCCAAAAGGCTTGATACCTTTAGAGAGATTGTTTGATGCCAATGATGCTCCTGTTAAGGTCAATAAGAAGAATTAGGAAGATAATGTTGAGACTACAATATTGGTACTGAACAACAATGCAAGTTCATTAAGCTAGCGAAGGGAATCCAAAAGGATTACAAGCAAAGTTATGTTAATCTGTTCAAAAATTACTATGATATATTTGCTTGTTCTTATGAAGATTTAAGAACATATAATGAAGATATTATTCAACATAAAATTCCTTTAAGTATTGAGTAAAACCATATAAACAAAAGCTTAGACATATTAAGCCTTTGCTGCTCCCTTCAATAGAAAAAGAGGTCAAGAAGTTACTTCAAGCCAAAGTCATTGTTCTATGAGGATATTCAGATTGGGTAGCTAATCTTATTCCAATGAGGAAAAATAATGAGGAAATTAGATAGTGTGTAGATTTTCGAAATCTAAACAGAGCATCCTTAAAGGATAACTACAAACTTTATGATATGGATCAAATTTTGCAAAAAGTGCTAGGATTTTCAAGGTTAACAATGATTGATGGTTTTTCTAGATACAACCTGTAACCACCCCTCCCATATCTACTCAGTTTCACCGACCTTCTAGGGTAAACATGAGAGGAGGAGCTCCTATGACCTGAATTGACCTCCTAGGTCCCATTAAGGAAGTGGGGCAATTGCGGAAGACAATTGACAACTCACAACATTCTACAAGGGCTATAGGTCACTCAGAGGCTAGGTAACCACCCCAGATGACCAAAACCTGAGCTGGACACCCTTTTCTCTGACTTGGATCCCCAACCACTCCCACAACAAGTCCACCATGTAGTTGGAAGCCTCCAGCTGCATGCAGAAGCCTGCATCAATGCAGTTGCAACCTAAAATGTCCAGTTCAAAGCATGTAGTCCCCAAATATGAGCCTAAATTCTAGGCTAACCTCCATACCACTGCCTAGAACTCAGTGAGACTTTCCATAATGATATATTCCATCATTCATACAAAACTTGATCAAATACTTGACCTAACTAGGCCTAACCCTAACAATCATTTCGTCAAACATGTTGAGGACATGTAATCTACAGGTCATGAATGCATATTTAAACATAGGGGTATGATACTTCCATGTACCACTCAACCATAGATTGGGATGAATCAATTCTCTCTTTCATCCAATCACCCCGTGCCATACTCTAAGCATGAGTGTGGGATTTCTTGGAATAAACCAAATAAAACCAAACTAGGGCTTCCAGAGGCTAAATCACCTCAACCCTCAACTAGTGATTCCACTTCATGGTCAGACATTGCTAACACCAACCAAATAGGTCTGTACCCAAGTTGTCTAGGGTTCTAGAGTGTTTGTTCCAACCTTGGCTCCAGGAACTAATAACTCAACCCACAACCTTTTAGGGCTCTAGAGAATTTGTTCAACCAAGGATCTAGGACCAGTAACTCTGTTAAAATTGGAAACTAGGGCCAAACTTCATGTGGGTCATCTTATTCATGGCTGATAATATTTTTATTAGATTCCTCTCATTGAGAGGTGTAGGATTGATCTAAAGATCATCTAATTCCGATAAGTATTTATGAAGTTATGAATTTATTTATGTTATGGAAAAATTGTTAAGTCGGCCAGCAACTTATGTAGGCTTAGAAGCCCAACAGTCATGTCTATTCAACCTCTACATTTTAGTATAAATAGAAGAGGACTTCAAGTCATTTCTACACACACTTGGATCTCTTCCTCTCTCTACTTGTCTTTGGGTTTTAGTAGGAGGAGAGATCCTAAGGTGAAGCCAATGATGTCGGTGAAGCTGATGATGCCGATGATGCCAGTGATGTCGATGATGCCGGTGAAGCCGATGATGCCGGTGATGCCGATGATGCTGGTGAAGCCGATGATGCCAGTGAAGCCAATGATGCCGGTGATGCCGATGATGATGATGCCGGTGATGCCGATGATGCCAGTGAAGCCGATGATGCTGGTGAAGCTGATGATGCCGGTGATGCCGATGATGATGATGCCAGTGAAGCTGATGATGCCAGTGAAGTTGATGATGCCGGTGATGCCGATGATGCCGGTGATGCCAATGATGCTGATGCCACTGATCTAGGGTTTGCTGCTGCTGATGTAAATCAGATTTATGTACTATTTCTCTCTACTGAATTATTGAAGATAAAAGAAGATTTGATCAAAGGGTTTTCCCATATTGGGGTTTGTCCCTGGCTAGCTGCCACATCTTGGGTCTCTTGTCTTGGCTTATTTTCTATTGATCATTTACTGTTCTATTTGCACTTTACTTATGTACATGTGATTGCTAATCTGTGGATAATAATAAGAAATATAAGTAAATTACTCTAATCATAGAACATACCATAATTTAACATGGTATCAGAGTTGAGTTGAAGACAATGCCCAAGCAAGAGTGAAAGAGAAATCACTGAAAACAGTTGGGAAAAGAAAAAAGGATCAATGGGTTCAAATTCACCGAGGGTGAAGTGGAAGCAGAGAATATTATCAGAATGGCGCAGTGGAAGTTTTTGATGGCCTACTTAAAGATCACTTCATTGGGAAGTTCAGATCTAAGGGTGTAGGGAATGTTACCCCTCAATAGAATCAAGGTAACTCGATTCATTTACAGAATCTATTTTATGTACTTGATCGCAAGAAGAACCTGGTGTCCATTTAGGCAATGGAAGTCAAAGGTCACAGGGTGTCACTCATCGATGGAAAGGTACATGTTTGAAAATATATTTTTTCAAAGATGTTTTTGAGTTCAGGGTTGTATCAAGTTGTAGGAAGTCCACTGGGGACCATGTCCATTGACACAACACCAGAGGTTTGTGAGTCAGATGGTGACACAGATGCCTGAATTCAAAAAGAACATGAAGGTACATGTCTGAGATGTACCGAACGAGAATCTTACAAGGGGACCATTCCCCTCATGTAGCAGGTCCACAGGTTTGGAACAACCCATGGAGTTTGAGATTCATGAATGGGAATCTCATGTATATAGGTGGAATAAAGCCCTCTATGGCTTGAAGAAAAAGACCCTAGGCGTAGTATGAGAGGATTGATAGCTGTTTGATGAAGCTGCGATTCACTAGGAGTGAAACCGATCCGAACGATTACCAGAAGTTTGTGGATGATAGACTTCTCATATTGGCGCCTCATAAGGACAACCTATTTCTAACAGGTGCAGACCCTCTCATTTGCAGAAGTAAGAGGGAGTTGGATTCCGAATGTGAAATGATAAACTACAAGCCTATGACTACCTCGAGGATATTAACTTTCAGAAGTTATATGGTAGTGATGTCAGACCAGATTTGGGAAATGCCTCTGAGTTTTATAAACTCAATCACGTAGATGTTCTTGGTGAACTCCGAACATATGTTTTGTAGTTAGCATGTGAGCTCATATTTGGTTGAGCCTCATTGAATTGGTGCCAAGAATCCTCTGAGATATCTTCGGGGCACAATCTCTCAAGGATTGATATACACTGCCAAAAATATGAAAACTGCATGATTATTTGAATGCTCACTGGGCAGGTAGTGTGGAGGATCACTAGAGCACTTCACAGTGTTGGTTCTCTTTGGATTCTGCTTCGATATCATGGATGAGCAGGAAGTATAAATCAGTTGGTATAAGTACCGCCGAGATCTAATACATAACTACAAGTATTACCTCGTATGAAGTTGCCTGGTTGTGGAAACTCTTCAGTGAGTACACATGATGAATACCACTGTGATTCTTTGTTACAACCAGAGGTGGATTCGATTATTGAGGAATCCCGTATTCAATGTTGCTCCAGTAGAAAGACATCAGATACTGCCTTATCTGGGATATGGTAAGTCGATGAGCAAGGAGGCTCCATCACACTGAGATGTTGTACAGGTCGCTACACTTTGTCAGAGCCCTGGGGAAAGATCAAATTTGTGATTTTCCCAAATGACTTGGAGTCGTCAAGAGACCCTTGTAAAAGGGTCTTGCATGTTGCATACATTGAGCTCTGGAAGATCTGGGGGCTTGTAGTTCTTACTAGAGCAACATACGACCATAGGGTGACTCATCCTTACCTAGTTATGCGCACTGGGACAAGATGATTCGCTCTCTTGTGGGACAGGATGATTCGCTCTCCTGTGGACAGGATGATTCACTCTTCTGTGGACAAGATGATTCGCTCTCTTGTGGGACAGGATGATTCACTCTCCTGTGGACAGGATGATTCGCTCTCCTGTGGGACAAAATGATTCACTCTCTTATGGGACATGATGATTCTCTCTCTTGTGGACAGGATGATTCGCTCTCCTGTGAATAAGATGATTCGCTCTCTTGTGGGACAAGATGATTTGCTCTCTTGTGGGACAGGATGATTCGCTCTCCTATGAATAAGATGATTCGCTCTCTTGTGGGACAAGATGATTTTCTCTCTTGTGGGACAGGATGATTTGCTCTCCTGTGAATAAGATGATTCGCTCTCTTGTGGGACAAGATGATTTTCTCTCTTGTGGGACAAGATGATTCGCTCTCCTGTGAGGTCTGGATGATCCACGATGATTGTGTAGTAGGATGATTAACTCTCTTGTGAGGTCTGGATGATGTGTTCTCCATGACGATTGTGTAGCAGGATGATTAGTTCTCCTATGAGGTTTGGATGATGTGTTCTCCATGATGATTGTGTAGTAGGATGATTAGTTCTCCTATGAGGCCTGGATGATGTGTCCTCCATGGCGATTGTATAGAAAGATGATTAGTTCTCCTATGAGGATAGGATTGATTAAGTTCTCCTGTCAAGTCATCCTACCCATGCAGTCTGGGACTCATGGGAAGTACCTCTCATCTGATCAATGAGTAGGGAAATGAGGATAGGGACCATAGTAGTACCGATGGACACATCGCTGTATCTACCATACTCCCTATGCTAGGATGACCTTCATTGATCTAGGATCAATGATACTGGTCTGGGACCAGTGGTACATACTCTAAGACTGACCTCTGGTCAGTGCAGTACTGGTCTGGGGCCAGTGAGAGTGGTACATACTATGACGTTGACTTCGGGTCAGTTGAGACTGGTCTGGGACTAGTGGTACACTCTCTGAGACTGCGATACTAGTCTGGGACCAGTGGTACGAGTTGTACCCACTATGATACTGACTTCAAGTCGGTTGAGACTGGTTTAGGATTAGTGGTACACTCTCTAAGACTGCGATACTGGTATGGGACCAGTGGTAGGAGTGGTACCTACTATGACGCTGACTTTGGGTCGGTTGAGACTGGTTTGGGACTAGTGGTACTCATTTTGAGACTAACTTTGAGTCAGTGGAGGATGATACTAGTCTGGGACCAGTGGTAGGAGTTTTACTCACTATGATGCTGACTTCGGGTTGGTTGAGACTGGTCTAGGACCAGTGGTACATACTCTGAGACTGACTTTGAGTCAGTATGATACATCCTCAATCATTCCTTCTTCTTCATAATTTGGACAAAAGAAGAGTAGAACAGAACAAAGCAAAGCAGAGCAGTACAGATTGATATAGGTCAGAACAAAACAAAGCAAAATAGGTAGAATAGAGCAGAGCAGGGCAAGGGGTAGGTTGTACAAGGTAGTGCATTTGATGGATGAGTAGTAGCGACCGACAGACAAATTGCAGATGAAGTTCTCCCTAGTTGAGAGGGAGTGTTAAAATTGGAAACTAGGGCCAAAATTCATGTGGGTCATCTTATTCATGGCTAATAATATTTTTATTAGATTCCTCTCATCGAAAGGTGTAGGATTGATCTAAAGATCATCCGATTTCGATAAGTATTTATGAAGTTATGAATTTATGTATGTTATGGACAAATTGTTAAGACGACCAACAACTTATGTAGGCTCAGAAGCCCAACAGTCATGTTTATTCAACCTATATGTTTTAGTATAAATAGAAGAGGACTTCAATTCATTTCTACACACACTTAGATCTCTTCCTCTCTC
Source organism: Pinus tabuliformis (assembly GCA_031772625.1). Taxonomy (NCBI): domain Eukaryota; kingdom Viridiplantae; phylum Streptophyta; class Pinopsida; order Pinales; family Pinaceae; genus Pinus; species Pinus tabuliformis. The sequence continues at coordinate 367,530,316 of CM062809.1, forward strand.
TACTTGTCTTTGGGTTTTAGTAGGAGGAGAGATCCTAAGGTGAAGCCGATGGTGCCAGTGAAGCCGATGATGCCGATGATGCTGGTGATGCCGATGATGCCGGTGAAGCCGATGATGCTGGTGATGCCGATGATGCCCGTGAAGCCGATGATGCCAGTGAAGCCGATGATGCCAGTGAAGCCGATGATGCTGGTGAAGCCGATGATGCTGGTGAAGCCGATGATGCCGGTGATGTCGATGATGATGACGACGGTGATGCCGATGAAGCCGATGATGCTGGTGAAGCTGATGATGCTGGTGATGCTGATGATGCTGGTGATGCTGGTGAAGCCGATGATGCTGGTGATGCCGATGATGCCTATGAAGTAGATGATGCCGGTGATGCCGATGATGCCGCCGGTGATGCCGATGATGCTGGTGATGTCGATGATGTTGATGCTGTTGATATAGGGTTTGCTGCTGTTGATGTAAATCAGATTTATGTACTATTTCTCTCTGCTGAATTATTGAAGATAGAAGAATATTTGAACAAAGGGTTTCCCCATATTGGGGTTTGTCCCTGGCTAGCCGCCACATCTTGTGTCTCTTGTCTTGGCTTGTTTTCTGTTGATCATTTAATGTTCTATCTGCACTTTACTTATGTACATGTGATTGCTAATCTATGGATAATAATAAGAAAGATAAGTAAACTGCTCAAAGCATAGAACATACCATAATTTAACAAACTCAACCCACCAAGGGCTCCAAAGTGTTTGTCCAACCAAGGCTCCAGGACTAGTAACTCAACCCAAGCTATTTCATGTCTCTAGAGCATTTGTTCCAACCAACGGCTCCAAGAAATAGTAACTCAATCCACAACCATAAGGAACCTAAGCACCAATAGAAAACAGCAAGTGGAAAAACCCACAACACCATGGCTATCCAGGAAATGGCAAGGCTAGGAAAAACCACTATCAATCCAGACAATCCTACATGCCAAAGACAAATCATAACCAAATAACCACATGCATATACCATGCATGCCAAAACAAGTTAGGAAATCATACATGCAACTCGATACCTGCAAGGAAATCCTATTATAGCTGCTGTTCCCACTGTCCCTTGCGGTTTCCAGCTTTCCTTTGCCTTTTTTCTCCAATCCAAGTGAAACTAGAGTGCTCTAAGCATGCTCCAAGAATGCTCCAAGATTTATCTAAGTGTGCAAGAGTATGAGTCTAGAGAGAGAATAGAATGAGAGTGCTAAATACTGAACTGAAAAAAAAAAAAAAAAAAAAAAAAAAAAAAAAAAAAAAAAAAAAACCGTTTTTATCATTAAGGCTTCTATTTTCTTAATTTTTCCTTAATTTTCCTTCAATTTCTTCCTCATGCAATTCTATGACCTTTTACCTTCCTTTTCTCCTATTTTCCATTATTTTCATAAACAAAATATCAATTAATGACACTTTTCCCTTGCCAATGCCTTTGCCAATTTCTATAGCCATTTATTAATCACAAATGATCCCCATCACTATCTTTTTTCCTAGCATTCAGCTTGGAATACGTGTCCCGTGACCTTGGTTAGTATATTTTTTACTTGGAAAATCAACCAAGGGCCGTTACAAATGCCTCCCTCTTGGGGGAACACCATCCTCCGTGTTCAAAGACACTTACAAACCAACAAAAGACATGCTTCCTATGGAGCTTTATAACACAACTCGATGCAACATTTACATCATACCATATTGTTGAGACCATGACCATATTACCATGAGCACCATACCGCTTATTGGAGATTTATAACACAACTTGATGCGGTATTTACATACATATGCATATATCTACATAACCAAAACACAACATCAAACATATACCAAATCGCATCCACTCAACCAATGAATAGAGAAGGATACATATCCCGCATCTGATCAACCATCTCCCATGTAGTTTCATCCAGAGCAAAGTGCTTCCACTACACTTTAACTTGTTTGATTGCTCGATTTTGGAGCATGAGCATCTTTCGATGCAAAATGAACTGAGGTTCTGATTGAAATTCTCCTTCTAGTTCCACCTCCAATACAAACCAACCAATCACATGATTAACATCTTTCACATACTTCTTAAGCAATGACACATGGAAAACATCACAGACTTTCACTATTTAATGCAGTGCAAGTCAGTAGGCTACTGGTCCAATCCTCTCAAGAATCTTGAAAGGCCTGCAATACTGAGTTGCAACTTGGCACATGATCCAATCCTCAAGGAGCTCTTCTTGGGATTAATGCATAAGTATACATGTCCCCCAACATGAAAATCCTTAAAAACCCTGTGCTAATTTGCATAAATCTTCTTCCTATCCTGTGTTTCCCTTAAATTCTTCTTCATTACCTGCATTTCCTGTTCCATCTCTACTAACATGTCTGGTCCAATCAATACCCTGTTCACTGGATCACTCCAACTGCTAGGAGTATTACAACCCCTGCCATAAATTTCCTGAAACAGACTCATCTTCAAAGATTCCTGATACCCATTGTTGTACGTAGACTCCACTAGTGGAAGATACTCCTCCCACTTCTACTGCTGATGCATAACATACATTCAACATGTCCTCAAGGATATTGTTGACCCTCTCCATATTTCCATCTATCTCCATACGATAAGTTGTACTAAAATCCAACTCTATACCCAAACATGCAAACAACTCCTTCAAAAACCTAGAAGTGAACTTGGCATCTATGTCTGACACAATATTCCTAGGAACACCATGTAACCTCACTATATCCCTGATGAAGACCTGTGTTACCTCACTAGCTGAATTCCTAGACTTCACTGGAATAAAGTGAGCTACCTTAGTCAACATGTCAACCACAACCATAATAGAATCATGTTGTCTAGATGTCCCCGACAAACCTATAATGAAGTCCATGGAAATCTCCTCCCATTTCCATTATGGAACCGGAATCAACTGCATTAAACCACCTGGATGCTTACATTCTACTTTTACTTATTGACAATCCAAATTTCTTGCTACAAACTATGCCACCTCTTTCTTTAAATTCGGCCAAGGTAGAACCTCTTTTGCTAAGAGCATCTACAACCATATTCTCTTTACCCTTAATATAGCTGATCTCAACGTCAAACTCATTAAGTGTAGCCAATCCGCTAGCTTTCTTGGCATTTAGTTCAGTTGGTCAAACAAGTATCTCAATCCACTATGACCACTCATCAAAATGAACCTCCTTCCAAGAAGATAATGTCTCCACATCTTTAATGCGTTGATGATCACTTCTAAAGCAAGATCATGCGTCACATAGTTTTGCTCATGCTCCTTAAGTTTCCTTGACTCATAGCATACTACCTATCCTTCCTGCATTAGGAATCCACCAAGTCCTCTTTTGCAAGCATCTGTACATACCACAAAGTCTTTATCTGAATCTGCAATCTTCAATATTAGAGAATTTGTACGCAACTATTTCAATTGCTCAAAACTCACTGCACATTTCTCTGTCCATTCAAATTTCTTTCCTTTCCTCTGCAAAGATGTAATAGGATAGGAAATCTATGAGAATTTCTTGATGAACCTCTTGTAATAACCTACTAATCCCATAATTGATCTGATCTCATCCACATTCCTAGGATTTTCCCATTCCATGATAGCTCTGATATTTTCTAGATCCACTACTATACCTTCCTTGGAAACCACATGTCCCAAATAATGAACCTTTGTCTAAAAGAAACTACACTTACTAAGCTTGGCATATAATTGATGCTCTCTCAATAACCTTAACATTGTTGTTAGATGTTCTCCATGCTCTTCCTCATTCTTGTAATATATCAATATGTTATCAATGGATACAATCTTGTCTAGATAAGGACGCAACACACTATTCATCAAAAATATGAAAGTAGCTGGAGCATTAGTCAAACCAAAAAGAATGAAAACAAACTCATAATGCCCATACCTAGTTCATAAAGTAGTCTTGTAGATGTCCTCTTCTTTGATGCGTACCTGATGATATCTTGATCTTCGAGAACACTGCTGCTCCCTTCAACTGATCAAACAAGTCATCAATCCACGGCAAATGGTACCTGCTCTTGATTGTCACCTTGTTCAACTACATGTAATTAATACACAACCTAAGAGTACCGTCCTTCTTCTTCACAAACAATACTGGTGCACCCCAAGGTAACACACTTGGCCTAATGTATCCCTTGTCAAGAATTTCCTTTAACTGCAACTTCAGTTCCTATACGATGCCTTTGATGCTAGTGTTGCTCCAAGCATCAACTCAATATAAATGTCGACTTCCCTGTGAGGAGACAACTCTGAAATCTATGCCACGAATACATTCTGAAACTGTTGCAAAACTGGATACCTCTTCAAGAATTCTACATCCTCAACATCATTACCTTTGTCACTGGAAATATGAACTAAAAACAAGACACATCCTTTCCTATTACTGTGCTTTTCCTGCATAGTAACCATCCTCACTAGTGCAAGCTTCTTCTTAACCTGCAAGATTCTCTGTTCTCCATTTCATCCAAGCACTCAATAGCCTTATCATAACAATCCACCTTAGTCTTGTGAATGTACAACCAATCCATATCTAATAGCATACCGTATGATCCCAATGAAAGTACATTTAGATGTGATGATGTAGACATGCTGTTCAACTCAAATGCACAAGACCTTACCCAGTGATGAACTCTTTTTTTGGTACCTTTTGTAGCGGCTACAATCACCCTCCAAAATTTTGCTTTAGCCTTGTTTTGGAGCCTCCCTTCCAACCTTCACAACAGCTTTCATTGCTTCGTCAAGTTCACAAGATTCAGTGTCTTTCTCACACAAAGGCAGCCTTTCAGTCACAACTTAATCGATTCCCCTCATAGGCTGTCCACCCAGAATTGGTCCAGTTGCAGGCTGAGTAGCTTCCCCTTGAAAATTGTGCATTTCTAGAGGGAAGCCATCCTTCCCTCCAGAAATTGCACAATCCTCTATGTCAACCTGCTGGGCTCCAAGATTGCACAATCCTGCCTACCAACACTCCCAGTAGGATTTGTGCAAATTTCCTCAGCAAGGCTGATAAGCCCATAATTTGCACAAATATGGGCAGCAGTCAGCTTCTCTACCCAGAAATTGCACAAACCTAATGGGCAGCCATAAATGCGCATTTTTCTCCAGCAGTCGAGCAGTCTCTTGCATGTGCAGTTGAGTTGACTGGTTCCCTTCGGGACTGAGCAAAAACTACTTGCATGCATGGGCTACTTCTCCCAAGGCAACATGTAAAGGCATCCCTTGTTTTAGGGATCTATGTTTAGCAATTGGAGGTTACATGTAAGGAGCAATTCTAAAACCTCCAACCAAGTGTCGCTTCCCCTAGATTCGTGGCATACGTGTCACAACCTCAATGTTATAAAAAATCATCAACCGAACGCTACAGAGCTCATTCCTCACATCAACCTTGCAGCTCTAACATCCCACATCACATCTAGGAGTAGTCAGCACATTCAACTCAGCTGTTTTGGGTAAGCCCACTTCCCATGTCTTGTGTTGCATTTTTGTCGCTTTTTGTATTTTCGCTTGTGGGAGTACTGTTTTATTGATTTCTTTAAATGCTTGCTATCATTTACATATATACTAGCTTGTCCTAGCTCTTTTTTAGTTTTCATTTCTATCTCACTGCTGTCACATGCATGAAACCGTTTTGCAAGGTCATTCGCCCAACTGATGAACTCCCTCACCCACATGCATGTTGATCTATTTTCTGAATATTTCATTCATGTTTTTCATGCACTGTTAATCACTTCTGCTATCACTTAGTGTCACCATTCATTCACTGACTTACTTGCTTTCAGTTGCCCGTCGGCGAGTGGGGCTAAAATTGGCTCGGGCTCTACCTTTACCAAGACAACATTGCGCAATATGGGAAAGGAAGTCGCACCTTCCTCTCTATATTTGCGCATTCCTACCTAGCACTGGCCTCCAGGACTGTTTTGTGCATTTCTGGAGGAAAATGGTTGCTTGGCCCAAGAAATTGTGCAAATCTGTCCCTATGCCATCAGCCCTTCCCAACTGGAATTGTGCATTGCACAATCCCAGTAGTCAGCATCTAGACTAGACCATGCATTGCGCAATTCCAATAGTCAGTCAGTCTCCTAGTAGCCCAGACTATGCCTTGTGTAGTCTTGGCAGTCGATCTCCTAACCTCCCGGACGAAATTGCGCAACCTTCATGATCATGCACCTGGGTATGTTGCAAGTAAATTCTCATGTTCATTTTGGTTTTGGACTGATAGATTGCTTGCCATGAGTGTTGCCATGTCTCTAGGTATCATGAGTGTTCATTTGCCTCTCAGAAGTATAGGTACAATGGTTTCCAGGAGAGCAGAGATGAAGACCTCATTCCGAGCACACTTAGGGATGCAGTAGATCAAGTGTCCATGGACTTGCCTACCCACTAAGACATCAATTTGTTCATAGACAAGGACATCAAGATATGACAACAACAACATCATGAACAACAGCTAAAGACAACATACCAAATGTAATGAATGCAAGAGGAGGATTGTTGACAACACAGAGGTGGAACAAGGTTGCAAGCTCAAGCAAGTCCATTGATGATGAAAGAAACTTTGGAGATTGCGTGAAGGCAGAAGATGGAACAAAGAAGGGGTTGCATGTGCTGAAGCAACAATTCAAGAAAAACATGAAGCTGCACAGACATACAAATGAGTTACAACAGGAAAATGAACAACAATGGGTGCAACATTCACTCATGGATGAAACTGTGCCCGTACAAGTTAAGGATCCATCCCAACAACTGACACAGAGCAAACTTGGTGAGCAGTGTTGTTGATTGCATGCAAGGGATTCAACAACATGCATGTAATTGACTGCACACATGCAATCCAACCCATTCAACACACTCACCAAGGTGAAGACAAGAAGCAAGTCCAACTGGGGTTGAACATGTACTTCGACAAGTTGATGCGCATAACCACTAACACACACTTGAAGATCAGCACAAACACTATGCATCAATGTGTTTCCGGTTCAACCATACCTAAGAAGACCATGTGCATGTTAGCAGACGAGTTGGATGAAGTGGTCGAACCAATGCACGGATTGCAACGGAGGCAAGAGTTCGCTTCAGAAAGATGTCACCATGAGGTGCATGCACACCATCACGGACGACCAAGTTTGGCATCATCTCACCACCTTCACCATCACAAGTATGTCAAAGAGTTGGTTTCATCACAACGGACCGAGTGTCAGTGATGTCTTGCAAGGCTTGCTCAAGTGATGTTGTCTCACATGAGTACATGTGCATTGTAATGTTGAGTCATGTTAAGTGTAAGTCAAGTGTCAATGGTTGGATGTAACAGTCATAGAGTATGTGAAGAGTCATGAGGGTAGTTGAACTGCCACAAAGGGGAATGTCAAGGGTCACCCCACCCTTTGCTATAAATGGCCCCTCATAACTCATTGTAAGGGATTTTGGTCAGCCAAGCTTCTACTAAGACTATCTTGAAGAAGGCTTGGACAATATTGTAACACACCTTGGCTTCTCCACTGCACAGAGCTAGTACATCTCTTTGGAGGAGCAGGTGGATGTGGCTGTAGCGTTCCACTATTGGGGCTAGCAGGCTTACATCGATGTATTGTATGATTGTGACTTACTCTTCTTTATATAATAAGAGCCAACACATTTTCATTCATATGTTGTTATTGTAGTTGGATTGCTCTGGTTTCCTTAATGATATATGTTGTTTAACTCATGTACTTGTGTATGAACTGATTCATTTGCAATTATATGAATCTTGTTGTTAATGTGTTGATATGTTGTTAATGCTGTCACCGTTTGTGTCGAATTCTCTGCTGGACACCATACGGACCTTTCACATGAACTTTTCTATAACAACCATTGCACTCCTCTTGCACTGATCCGTGAGTGTTGTAAGTTTTATATTACATTGTACGATGTGACTGCCACATCCGAGTGGACTGCTCCACCAGAAGTTGTGCATGTCCTTTGTGTTGTGAGTTCTTAGCTGAGTTGGGATTGATTCCTTTCAACCTGGAACTCACCTTCACCTCCTTCCCCCTTCGAAGTGTTAGAACCTCTCATACACCTTCCTTGATGCACTGCATCAATCACACCCTTGCTACTAACAAAGTGGTGCTACTTGCCTCTATGCGACATCGCGGTGAAGGCATTACCTTACGACTCATTGCTGGGACTCCTACACCAAATGTTCTGAGGTCTAATTGGGACTTCCTACTGGGGAGATCCCATTGACATGTTGGTGGGTCCAAAACCATCAACATTTCTGGTGTTAGAAGGAGGGCCTAATGACAAGTTGTGTCCTCTTATCTAGTTTTGAACCTTTGCATATCTTTCATGGAGTCTTGCACTCTTCTTCCCTTGAGGTGTTTTTGGAATCGTGAAGATGTCTCCATCTCGAGGAATCTTTTCGATCTCTTTTCCACTCACACGTATGATGTTGAAGGCGAAGTGGCCTCGCTTGAGCACTTACATAACTTTCTTTCCATGGTTCATGAGGAAGATGAGTTTTCTAACGAACAGGTTGGTTTGCTGCTTGCATACACACTTCGTGAATCTCCATTTCGTTGGGCGCTCAGCCTATCGGCTGAAAACGTGCACTCATTTTAGCACTTCTGTGATCTTATTGAAGACACATTCTATCATTTTGATGCAGACCATCCTCACCGAAAACTGTTACAACAACATAGGGTTCTGCATGAATCTGTTGTTGATTTTTGGAAGCGCTTCCATGACTTGCAGTTTCAAGCTCCGAGGAGCCAAATGAAGTTTTCTTATCTTTGGGACCGGTTCAAGTATTTCCTTAAGAAATCTGCCCGTCCCAAGAGGAAGCTTGAGATCAAGCCGCACTCAACATTCTTCATTGATGGAATTGCACAATCTCATGTGGGAGTGAGCATTGTCTCAACTAACTGTCTGCCTTCCTCTCATTCAATAGCTCCACCACTACCCAATGATGTTGAGGATCATGCTCACACACCTGTTCATCCTTCACACTCTCCAAACATCACTCCACCCAATTTTCACGCAGATTTGGTTGTGAGTCCTTCGAGTTCTCATATGCATTCTTTTCTTTGACCTCCATCTTCGCACTTAGGTTTTCTTCTGGATGTTGCTATCTTGTGTTCCTCCATTCCAAATTCTTCACTTGTTGTGAACGAGGAACAACCCATTGAAGAAGTTGGTGTTGCAAGACCAACATGTGCTGTCATTCATGAAGAGTATGAGTGGGAGCTTGAACATCAACACTCGGCGAAGGATGGCTCCCTTCTATCTGAGCCCCCTCCATTCTTTCCTAACCTCTTTGGTGAACCTACCATCCATGATTTTGCATGTGTGTCTTCATCCGTGGATGTACCCATTGTCGATCACTCGCAGGACTCACCGGATGCTAGTCCATCATTTGACAACAGAGAGGATAAGTTATTCGTTGAAAATCCACTTGATCCTTCATCTGTCTTTTCTAGAAACACAGAGGATGAGTTTGTTCGCTTTTCATATACCCCTCTATTTGATTCATCTGATCATGAGGATGTCGAGGAATTCATTGATTTTTCTGATCATGGCAGTCGTGATCCATTTGCTTCCATTTTTTATCACGATCATGAATCTATTTTAGTTGATCTTTCGAAGCCATCGATGTATGATGATCTACCTGATGATGAAGTTGAGACACCCAAGACTGTCGAGGCACTTCAACCCGAGCTAATGGTTATGTCAGGCCCTCACTCTCTTGGGGTTAGTCTCACTTCCGATCATGAAACTGTTCAATCACCCAAGAATCCTCATCACTCATCTGTATGCATTGAAGATCCATCTCACACACAGATCACATCTCCTCCACTCGAACTGCATGATCCCATTACTCATGCATTGGAGGAGTCTTACATTGCAAGCACTCATGTGCGATGCAAGTTATCTTTGTTTCTTTATTTTGCTTGCATGTCATAGTCAAGAGTGTGATTTTGCTTCAAATTTGCACGTAGTGTCACACAACACCATGATAAGTCCATGGGCTGTCTGTCATGCACTTGCACTCACTTATATCTCGTGGGCACTTTGAAACACGAAGTGTGGTTGTCTTCATTGTTATAACTTTCTTGCTTGCTAGTTCGCACAACTGGGTTGCTCGCGGACCAAGCCTTCATCAACATGGGTCTACCAATGCACCGGTGGCTACATTGGAGGTATCACTTCACATGATCAGGCCCATGCACCATTAGTGTAGGAGTAGAAGTAGTGTTTTATTTCAGTTGTTTGCTTGTATGCTTGTTTGCTTATATGATTTGTTTTCTTGTTTGTTTGCTTGCATGTTTTCTTACTTGCTTTGCTTTCACTTTCTCTTCTCCTTTTGCTTTGCTTGATGTTTGTTAGCTCATTTGTTTCGTTCGTAGGTTAGTCTTGCATGAAACCATGTATGAATCTTGAAGCGAGCTGGGAAAAGTACAAAAGGGCTTGTACATCTATCACTACTTGGTTACCTGTCATCTTACCTCTGTATGATGAGCTTGTTACTTTTAGTCCATGATACGTTGAAGGAAAATACATACTGTTTGAAGTTAACCTTGGTGAAAACACAATTCTTGCGCATTAACTAGTGTCACCTTCTCTAGTCAGTTGTTTTTGGGTTAACGCTTGTCAGCCTAGTCAAGTAGATTAAGGTGAGGGAAAAAACCTTAACAGGCATGTTAGAGATACAATAAACTACTTCTTTGCTGGAACAACCTCTTCTGCTCTTGATAATTCAGGATCCCTCTTCCACCTATGAAATGAATAAGTGCTATGCACAGTGAAAAATGAAAAGTCAAAAAACTCAAAATGAAAAAAATGAATAAGGTGAAAGAAGAGAAAGGCTTCCTGTGCACGGAGGTGATGCAAGTAACTTCGCCGGGGTACTGACCAGGCTCGCTGGTAGCGGAGCCATGCTTGTGTTCCTATGTGACTCCACCGGGGTACTGTCCAGGCTTGTTGGCAGTGGAGCAACACCACATATGAAACTAAGACTTTGATGACTATACTGCTTGTGCACCTATATACCCCTCAACCCCAATCAAAAAAACTGTGTTACCTTGGCTTGGAATATATGTTAATCGACCAAGGGTTTAGAAGATGTTACATATTTCAATCAAGTTAGTGTGAAACCAAGATGAGTTGAGAATTGAACAATACTTCTGGAGGTGTTAGACTTGCTTTTCACGAACAAGGTCAATTCAGAGAGCTAGAGTTCTACCAGTGTGTTGCCAAGTGTTGTAGCGGATAAAATCACCCTCCAAAATTTTTCCTTAGCCTTGTTTTGGAGCCTCCCTTCCAACCTTCGTAGAAGATTTCCTTGCTTCATCAAGTTCTCAAGCTTTAGTGTCTTTCTCGCACAAAGGTAACTTGTCGGTTACAGCTTGATCCATTCCCCTCACAGGCTGTCCACCCAGACTTGGTCCAACTGTAGGCTGAGTAGCTTCCCCTTGAAAATTGTGCGTTTCTGGAGGGAAACCAACCTTCCCTCCAGAAATAGAGCAATCCTCTCTGGCAGCATGTTGGGCTTCAATCTTGCCTACCAACACTCCCAACAGGATTTGCGCAAATTTCCTCAGCAAGGTTGCTTAGCCCATAATTTGTGCAAATCTGGGCAGCAATCATCTGCTCTACCCAGAAATTGTGCAAACCTCCTGGGTAGCCAGTCCAACTCCCAGCCAAAAATGCACATTTTTCTCCAGCAGTCAAGCAGTCTCTTGCATGTGCAACTGAGTTGATCGGTTCCCTCCGGGACTAAGAAAAACATACTTGCATGCATGAGCTGCTTCTCCCAAGGCAACATGCAAAGGCATCCCTTGTTTCAGGGATCTATGTTTAGTAGTTGGAGGTTACATGCAAGGAGCAATTTCAAAACCTCCCACCAAGTGTCACTTCCCCTAGATTCGTGGCATATGGGTCACAACCTCGATGTTATCAAAACTCATCAACTGAAAGCTGCAGAGCTCATTCCTCACATCAATCTTGTATCTTGAACATCCCACATCACATCTAGGAGTATTCGGCACATTCAGCTTAGCTATTTTGGGGTAAGCTTACTTCCCATGCCTTGTGCTGCATTTTTGTCGCTTTTTGTGTTTTCGCTTGTTGGAGTGTTGTTTTCTTGATTTCGTTGAGCACTTTCTATCTTTTACATAAATAATAGCTTTTCCTAGCTCTCTTTCAGTTTTTGTTTCTATTTCACTGCTATCGCAAGCATGAAACTATTTTGCACGGACATTCGCCCAACTGGCGAACTGCCTCACCCACATGCATGTTGATCTATTTGCTGAAGCTTTCATTCATGTTTTTCATGCACTGTTAATCACTTCTTCTATCACTTAGTGTCGCCATGTATTCACTGAATTACTTTCTTTCAGTTGCCCATTGGCAAGTCAGGCCAACATTGTCCCAGGCTCTGCCTTCACCAAGGCTGCATTGCGCAATCTGGGAAAGGAAGTCTCACCTTCCTCTCTAGATTTGTGCATTCCTACCCAGAACTAGCCTCTAGTACTGTTTTGCATATTTTTGGAGGACGATGGTTGCTTTGCCCAAGAAATTGCACAAATCTGTCCCTAGGCCAGCAGTCCTTCCCAGCTGGAATTGCACAATCCCAGAAGTTAGTAGCCAGACTGGACTATGAATTGTGCAGGTCCAACAATCATTCAATCTCCCAACAACCTAGACTATGCCTTGTGCAGTCTTGGCAGTTGGTCTCCCTACCTCCCGGACGAAATTGCACAACATTTAGGATCATACACCTAGGTATGTTGCAAGTCAATTCTCATGTTCATTTTGGTTTTCGATTGACAGATTGCTTGCCATGAGTGTTTCCATGTCTCCATGTGTCCTAGGTGGTCATATGCCTCTCAGCAGTACAATTATAATGGTTTCCAAGAGAGCAGAGATGAAGACACCATTCAGAGCACACTTGGGGATGTAGTCGGTCAAGTGTCCATGGACTTGCCTACCCACGAAGACATCAAGTTGTTCATAGACAAGGACATCAAGACATGACATCAAAAACATCACAACGAGCAAAATCATGAACAACAGCTGAAGACATCATACCAAATGCAACGAATTCAAGAGGAGGGTTGTTGACAACACAGAGGTGGAACAAGGTTGCAAGCTTAAGCAGGTCCATTGATGATGAAAGCAACTTTGGAGACTTCGGCTATGAAGTGACGATGCGACATGAAGATCGCGCGAAGGTAGAAGATGGAACAAAGAAGGAGTTGCATGTGCTGAAGCAACAACTTAGGAAGAACATGAAGCTGCACAGATAGACGAATGAGTTACAATAGGAACATGAACAACAGTGGGTGCAACATGCACTCATGGATGAAACTACGCCTGTACAAGTTAAGGATCCATCCCAACAGCTAACACAGAGCAGACATGGTGAGCAATGTTGTTGATCACATGCAAGGGATTCAACAACATGCATGTCATTGAGTGCATGCATGCAATCCAACCCATTCAACACACTCACCAAGGTGAAGACAAGAAGCAAGTCCAACTGGGGCTGAACATGTACTTCGACAAGTTGATGCGCATGACCACTAGCACACACTTGAAGATCAACACAGACACTATGCATCAGTGTGTTTCCAGTTCAACCATACCCAAGAAGACCATGCGCATGTTAGCAGATGAGTTGGATGAAGGCGCCGAACCAATGCATTGGTTGCAACAGAGGCAAGAGTTCACTTTAGAAAGATGTCACCATGAGGTGCATGCACACCATCACGGATGACCAAGTTTGGCATTAACTGACAACCTTCACCATCACAAGCATGTCAAAGAGTTGGTCTCATCACAGTGGACTGAGTGTCAGTGATGTCTTGCAAGGCTTTCTCAAGTGATGTTGTCTCACATGAGTACATGTGCATTGTAATGTTGAGTCATGTCAACTGTCAATGGTTGGATGTAACATTCATAGAGTATGTGAAGAGTCATGAGGGTAGTTGAACTGCCACAAAGGGGAATGTCAAGGGTCACCCCACCCTTTGCTATAAATGGTCCCTCATAACTCATTGTAAGGTATTTTGGTTAGCCAAGATTCTACTAAGACTATCTTGAAGAAGGCTTGGAAATTATTGTAACACGCCTTGGCTTCTCCACTGCATGGAGCTAGTACATCTCTTTGGAGGAGTAGGCAGATGTGGCTGTAACGTTCCATTATTGGGGCTAGCAGGCTTACATTGATGTATTGTATGATTGTGAATTACTCTTCTTTATGTAATAAGAGCCAACACATTTTCATTCATATGTTTTTATTGTAGTTGGACTGCTCTGGGGCCCTTAATGATATATGTTGTTTAACTCATGTACTTATGTATGAATTGATTTATTTCCAATTATATGAATCTTGTTGTTAATGTGTTGATATGTTGTTAATGATGTCACCGTTTATGTCGACTTCTCTGTCGGACACCATACATACCTTTCACATGAACCTTGCTGTAACAACCATTGCACTCCTCTCGGACTGATCCGTGAGTGTTGTAAGTGTTATATTACATTGTATGATGTGACTGCCACATCCGAGTGGACTGCTCCGCCAAAAGCTGTGCATGTCCTTTGTGTTGTGAGTTCTTAGCCAGGTTGGGACTGATCCCTTTCAACCTGGAACTCACCTTCACCTCATCCCCCCTTCGAAGTGTTAGAACCTCTCATACACCTTCCTTGACTTACTGCATCAATCACACCCTTGCCACTGATAGAGTTATCCTACTTGCCTCTGTGCGACATTGTGGTCAAGGCATTACCTTACGACCCACTGCTAGGACTCTTGTACCAAACGGTCTGAGGTCTAATTGGCACTTCTTACCAAGGAGATCCCCTTGACATGTTGGCAGGTCCAAATGCACTAACCAAGATTCTGCATGCACTTCTTTATTCAAAACACTTATCCACCATGTCATGGCTGATATAATTATAGTTAGATCCAGGGTCAATCAAAATAGAAACAACTTGATCACAAAGCTTACCTTCCATCTCAATAATAGATGCCTGATGACGAGCCTGCTTATTATCTAATGCTACATAAATATGAGGAATACTCTGTCCAACGTCCCTAACTGTATGTACCTCCTGAGCACTATAGATCTGTGGTCTGCCACACTGATGCTATGGAAAATCTCTCCTACGATCATCCTTACCACAAGTCCAACACTGTAAATGATTCTTGCCATCACCCTTGTTCCACTCCTCAGAATTAAATCCATGTCCTTTGTCAGCTACATTGAACTTATTGTGCGGAATTTTGTTCTCCTTGTCATTTGTATATGTGGTTTTCCTCTCTTATTAATCTACTTTCATTTATTCTTCTCATTACCTTTCCAATCTTTCTTAGACATAGTCTTACGCTTCAATTTCTTATAACTGTGCTTCATCTTTCTGATGGATTCCTCTACTGATCTAGGCTCATCAAACTTAATCTTGTCTTTGAATGATACCGAAAATCCACTGATGAATATATGCATCTTTTCTTTCTCCTCCTTAATATAAGGCACATATCTCAACAACTCCAAAAATATGCTAATATACTCATCAACCATAGATCCCATCTTTATCTCATAAAATTCCTTTGCCCTGTCATCATAGTATCTATTAGATGGATACCTCTTCTTGAAAAGTCTCTCAAGATCACTCCAAGGCAACTCCTCTTCCCAAATTCCTTTAACATTCTTCATATATTCCCACCAAATGTCTCCTTTTCCTTTAAGACTAAATGTAGCTATATTAGCCTTCATATTCTCTGAGTACTCATGAAATCGGAAAAACTTATTCATTCCAAGCAACCAAGCTTCTGCATCCTATGAATTCTTCATTTCTCCATCGAATGTAGGAGGCTTTACTTTCTTGAACTCTTATGGAAAGTACTGCTTCTCACTCCTCCTATATGGATGGTGGCAATGATGATGATCTTGTCTCTCTGAACCAGAACTAGAATGAAATCCATGATCATGACCCCTCCAGTCAAGTGTGTCCAATGACATGCCATCTATAACTGTATCATCCTTGTCAAATGTATATCCTGATTGAGACCTGCTTCCATATGCTCCATTGGTCCTTTCCTCGTGTCTATGACTGATCCAAAGCAGTCCCTATCTCTGAAAATTTGACAAACTCTAAAGGATAACTACATTAACCTCTCCTTGTGTCTCATGTGCCCTAGCAAGTCTTTCCAGTGACTGAATGATCATGTCATTAACTTCCTTACAACCACTAATCTCTGATTTCTACTTCTCAATTGATATGTTGTGTCAAGGGAGTACTCATCACCATGTTGCTCATATGATATGTAAGGAGAATCACGTGAACTGTATTCCACCATTTTTCTTTTCATCTTCGATCCTCCACTTCCTGCAAGCATACCATTTCAGATAAACCAAACATAAACATAATCAACATACCTCAGCGAAATTCAGGGGAGGCTATCTCGTCTGCAAGATCCATTCAGATTAAAACGACACATATGCACACACACACACACATATACATATGTATATGTATATATACACAAATACATATACATATACATATGTGTGTGTGTGTGTATCTCTCTCTCTCTCTCTCTATATATATATATATATATATATATATATCACCTTAGCATTGACATCATCAACCTCTACATGAAGACATTACATACAACAATGGAAATCATAATGCATGCATGAAAAACACATATACAATCACATGCATGCATGACAAATACATTCCGCCCATCTAGTCCAAGTATTAAACCTAGAATATCTAATGCCATTCTGTAACCACCCCTCTCATATCTACCCAGTTTCATGAGCCTTACAGGGTAAACATGAGAGGAGGATCTACTATGATCTAACCCGACCTCCTAGGTCCCATTACAGAAGTGGTGTCGACTGTGGAAGACATGTGACAACTCACAACATTCTATAGGGGCTACATGTCACCCAGAGGTTGAGTAACAACCCTAGGAGGGAGAAACCTGAGATTGACACCCTTTTCACTAACTTGGGTCTGAAACTGCTCCCATAACAAGCCATCCATCCGGTTGGAAGCCTCCAACCACATGCAAAAGCTTGCATCCATGCAGTTGCAACCTAAAATTTCTAGTTTAGTGCATGCAGTCTTGAATTCTAAGCCTAAATTCTAGGTCAACCTCCAAACCATTTCCCAGAACTCATTGATAGTTTCCAGAATGATGAATGAAATCAAGACAAAGCCATTCATACAAAAGTTGATTAAATAATTGACCTAACTATGCCTAACCATGATAGTCATTTCGTCAAACATGTTGAGGAAATGTAATATACAGACCATGAATGTATATTTAAACATAGGGGTCTGATACTTATCTGAGAATCATCAGGAAGGTATAATGCCATCTCATAATAGTTGCAATAACATCTATTATCTCATGCATTCATTAACCATTCATCAAGATCCATAACCAATATACATCATATAACCAACAAATTAACAACATATACACCATGATAAAACAACCATCAAAGCCACATAATAAAAAGTACAATTACTCATGAAAATACAAGAGGAAAAGAGCTCTTATTAACATATGAAAAATCCAACTAAGTAAGGGACTTCCATGTACCACTCGACCATAGATTGGGCTGAATCAAATCTCTCTTTCAGCCAATCAACCTCGCGCCATATTCGAAGCGTGAATGTGGGATCTCATGGAATAAACCAACCACAACCAAAATAGGGCTTCTAGAGGACAAAACTTAACCCTTAACCAGTGATTCCACTTCATGGTCAGACATCACTAACACTAATCATATTGGTCTCTACCTAAGCTGTCTAGGGCTCCAGAGGATTTGTTCCAACCGCGGCTCCAGGAACTAATAACTCAACCCACAACCTTCTAGGGCTCTAGAGCATCTATCCAACCAAGGCTCTAGGACTAGTAACTCAACCCACTGAGGGCTCCAAAGCATTTGTCCAACCAAGGCTTCGAGACTAGTAACTTAAACCACCAAGGGATCCAAGACTAGTAAATCAACACACCAAGGGATCCAGAGCGTTTTTCCAACTAAGGCTATAGGACTGGTAACTCAACCCAAGCTGTTCTAGGGCTCCAGAGTGTTTGTTCCAACCAGCAGATCCAGGAACTAGTAACTCAACCCACAACCATAAGGAACCTGAGCACCAATTAGAAACAATAAGTGGAAAAAACCACAACACCATGGCTATCCAAGAAATGGCAAGGCTAGGCAAAACCACTATCAATCTAGGCAATCCTCCATGTCAATGAGAGATCATAACCAAATAACCACATGCATATACCATGCATGCAAAACTAGTGAGGAAATCATACATGTAACTCAATACCTGCATGGAAATATCAATGCTGCTATTGATCCTACTGTCCCTTGTGATTTCCCACTTTCCTTTGCCTTATTTATCTAATCCAAGTGAAACTAGAGTGCTCTAAGCATGCTCCAAGAAGGCTCCAAGATTTCTCTAAGTGTGCAAGAGTATGAGAGAGAGAGAATAGAATGGGAGCACCATAGAATGAAGTGAAAAAAGCTTTGAACTTATCCTCATAAGCCTTTTTATCATTGAGGCCTCTATTTTCTTCATTTTCCCTTAATTTTCCTTCAATCATGCAATTTTGTGACCTTTCACCTCCCCTTTCTCATATTTTCCATTATTGTCATAAATAAAATATCAATTAATGCCACTTTTCCTTTGCCTATGCATTTTCCAATTTCAATAGCCAGTTATTAATCACTAGTGATCCCCATCACTATGTTTTTTCCCAACATCCAGCTTGGAATACGTGTCCTGTGACCTTGGTTATAATATTTTTTACATGGAAAATCAACCAAGGGATATTACATTACCAAATTGTTGTTCATCTAAAGATGATCAAAAGAAAACAACCTTCACAACACCAGGGGGCACTTTTATGTATGCCAAGATGCCCTTTGGCTTAATGAATTTTGGTGCCACTTTCCAAAGGGCAATAGATATAGCTTTTGTTGGAGAGAAGGACAAATTTGTGGTCATCTATCTGGATGATATAACAATATTTTCAAAATCAGATGAAGAACCTCTAAATCATTTACAACATATTTTTGAGAAGTGTAGAAAGTATGGGCTATCTCTGAATCCCAAGAAGTCACATTTTTCTCTCAGAGAAGGAAAATTGTTGGGCCATATAGTATCAAAAGAAGGAGTTAAAATTGATCCAAAGCATGTGGAAGCAATCAATAATATTCCTTTACCAAGAAATAAGAAGGAAATACAATTTTTTTCTGGGCAATAATGTTTGAAATGATAGAAGAATTTTTTTTTGTTTCTTTGGATAAATGTCCTAGCATTGACCTCCTTCATCCAGAGATTTTCCCTAGGCTTACAACAGGTTGAACATGTTCATTCTATCTTTAATCTAGAGACTTTTATTTTTAATTCGAATCATGCGAACAAGTTCTTTGTTCTCATCATCATTAAACCAATCAGGATCACTTTCGTCATGTCCCCCAGATTACATATTTCAACAAAAGAAAATATTTTTCAATTATCTAAACAAATAATCAATCTCACATTAAGTTATTTCAATTATTTAAACAAATAATCTCCTACGTTATTTTCAAACCTTACCAATATTTCTGAAATATATCTTCAGCAAATGAAAACAATTTTTTTTCTTGTCATAAACAGTAGGTTTTAACCCCGTACAGAAATTACCTACATACGAATTCTACAACACATAAAACAAACAACGTGAGAGCATAACACATAAAACACATATACATAGAGATTTTCCCCTGGATCCCAAAACCGGGACGACCAACTTGGTTTTTCATTATGTTTCTTTCAATGTTACAATACATATTTATACATGCCGAAGCATCCAATACCATGGACCGAAAACCATCGCGTCCAAAACCATGGATCGAAAATCATCGCGTCCAAAAACATGTGTGAAAATCATGCATAAAACCATAGGTGGGTCCGCCCAACCTAAAGTGGGGTTAACTACACCCCTCAAACCCCTTGTGACCCCCCCGCTATGCAATCGGCGGAACGAAGGGGGGGCTCTGCCCCCCATCTGACCCCCCGGTTAACTATGTGGGCTAGTCGTGGAAAGAATATAACACAACCCAACATTCTCCCACTTGTTGTTTTCTTTCCACAGGGGGCCACAAGAGAGCTTAGTCATTTATCCAGCCCTGCAATGCCCATTGTTTCTCTACACCAAGAGAACTTCTCAGAGCTAACAGATTTTGTCAATGCAGCTGCAGTATTCTTCAAAGTGTTCACCTTTACCAGCAACACCTTTTTGTATTCTATCATATCCCTCACAAAGTGATACTGAACATCAATGTGCTTTGTCTTTGAATGATATGCAGGGTTCTTTGCCAAGAAAATTGCACTTTGGCTGTCACAGTCTATCCTTATAGCTCCCTGAACTAACCCCATACTTGAACACAATCTCTGCAACCAAAATGCTTCCTTGCTTGCATGAGTGGCTGCCATGTATTCTGCCTTTGTAGTTGATAGTGTCACTACAAATTGTTTCTTACTCATCCAACTGACTGCACCTCTAAATAGGTTAAACACATACCCACTTGTAGATCTTCTCTGATCCAGATATCCAACCCAGTTTGCATCAACAAAGCCATGAATTTCCAACACTCTGTCCAATCCTGGTCTTCCTTGGTAGCACAAACCATAATCACTAGTGCCACACAAATACCTGAAAACCCGCTTCACTGTTGTCCAATTCTCCTTTCCTGGTTTTGACATAAACCTGCTTAATACTCCCACTGCATGTGAAATGTCTGGTCTAGTACAGACCATTGCATACATCAGGCTATTGACTGCACTTGCATATAGAGCACGGGACATGTCCTCTTCCTCTTCTTGTGTCTTGGGACACTGTTCAGCATATAACTTTACACCTACATGAATAGGAACCTTCACCGGTTTACAATCCTGCATATTAAATCTTTGTAATATTATCTCAACATAATTCCTCTAGTTTAACCAGAGTTTCCTCTTTGCCCGATCTCTTTTAATTTTCATGCCCAAAATATAGTTTGCAGCGCCAAGATCTTTCATGTCAAATTTGGAGGAGAATTGGGTCTTCAAATCCTGGATAATTTCTTTGTCATTCCCAACTAGCAACCTACCATCCACATACAAGACCAAATAAATAACATGGTCACAAATTAATTTAAAATACACACAGTGATCTGCTTTGCTTCTGGTGAAGCCAAGTCCCCATATAAATGTATCAAATTTCTGATACCACATCCTTGGTGATTGTTTTAACCCATACAGAGACTTCTTTAACTTGCATACCAGTTCTTTCTTACCCTTCACCGCAAAGCCTTCAGGTTGCTTCATGTAGATTTCCTCTTCCAGATCCCCATGAAGAAATGTTGTCTTCACATCCATCTATTCTACCTCAAAATCAAAAGTAGCAGGAACAAATAAAGTAATATAATAGAAGTTACCTTGGCAACAAGAGAAAAAATATCAACAAAATCAATTCCCGGCACTTGGGAATAACCTTTTGCTACCAACCGAGCTTTGTATTTCTCCACCTTTCCTTCTACATTTGTCTTCTTCTTGAACACCCATTTGCTGCCAATGGGTTTCCTTCTAGCCGACAAATCCACCAGATCCCAAGCCTCATGTTTGTGCCAATATGTCATTTCATCAACCATGGCCTCTTTCCAGAGTTTTCCATCCTTTGAATCTACTGCTTCCTTCACAGTCCTTGGATCATCATCAGTAATAGATAAAGAAAAATTTGAACAGAAAGCAGATGGACTATACCTTTCTAGCTGCCTTCTTTCTCGAACTGATCTTCTCACACCCAGAGTTTGTGGCTCTTCATCTTCTGATTCCTCCACTGCTGCAGAGTCTGATTCTTCCTCCTTTAGCTCAGACTCTATCTTCTGAGGTTCCTTTGGTTGAACTTCATGTTTAATAACATCTTTCACCTCTCTGAACACCACATCTCGACTGTACACAACCTTCCTTGTTACTGGGTTCCAAAGCTTATAACCCTTTAAACCATCCTTATACCCAATAAAGATGCACTATTCAGATTTAATATCCAACTTGGTTCGTTTCTTCTTTGGAACATGTACATATGCATCACATCCAAATACCCTCAGATGTGAAAGAGAGGGTTTCTTACCAGTCCATACTCTTGTGGAGTTTTATCCTCCAACGTTGATGAAGGTGATCTATTGACCAGGTAACATGTTGTCTCCACCACCTCTGCCCATAATTCCTGTCCTAACCCGGCACCACTGAGCATGCTTCTTGCCCTTTCCATCAACGTCTTGTTCATTCTTTCTGCAACTCCATTTTGCTGAGGTGTATATGGAGTAGTCTTCTGCCATGCTATGCCACACTTCTTATAGAATTCTTCAAATTCCTTACTGCAAAACTCTCCACCGTTATCTGTCGTCAGTGCCTTTATCTTCTTCTCTATCTGGTTTTCCACTAGAGTCTTGAATTCTTTAAATCTGTTAAAGACTTCAGATTTCTTCTTAAGGAAATATATCCATGTATTCCTTGAGAAGTCATCTATAAATGACACATAGTACACAAACTTACTAGTGATGGAACCTTCACAGGTCCAAACACATCACTATGCACAAGCTCTAATATATGTTTCGCCCTCTTACCACCAGAGGGGAAACTCACCCGATTCTGCTTCCCATATACACAATTTTCACAGAAATCAAAATCTAGAGAGCTATTACTCATACCTTCCACCATACTTTTACCATGAAGTATTTGAAGGCCCTTCTCTCTAATATTTCCAAGCCTTTGATGCCACAACATGGTCTTCTCTCTAGCGACCACTAGATTTTCTACTCCACTTTTAGGAACCACATAACTGTTGCACCCATTAATGACTGTGATACCTTGCAGCCTGTATAGAGTTCCAATCCGAACTCCCTGCATCAATACCGGTGCTCCTCGAACCATCTTGCAGGTATCCTTCTCGAACACTATTTTTACACCTACATCATCCAACTTGCTTACAGAAATTAGATTTCTGGCCAATGCAGGAATATGTAGAACACCCAGAAGTGTTCTAACCCTTCCACCTTGCAACTTTTCCATGACCAATGATTCTAGCCTTCCTATCATCCCCTAAGAAGAAATCATCACCATCGTATTTCTCATACTCACAGAACCACTCTCTATGGGGAGTGAAGTGAAATGATGCACCTGAGTCAATCAACCATGCCTCATGATCTACATGTGTACTTGAAGAAGCCAAGTACACATCCCCACCTTCATCTGAGGTGGTTTTCGCCTCTGCAGAAGGAGCATCATCAGATCCCTTTCCTTTATTAGGAGCTTTAGATTTACGGTCCCTTTTGTAGTGCCCTTCCTTTCTGCATTTCCAGCACACAACCTTTACAGGTTTTCCTAGAGATTTAGATCTCCCTCTAGATTTAGATCTCCAACTCAATAACTTATTTTTGTTTTTGTTCTGGGACCGTCCTCGTACAGACAAGGCATCACCATTCTGGCTCTCCATATTTTTCCATCTCATCTCCTCCGTCAGCAAGGATGAGACTATTTCATCAAACTGCAAGGTAGTTGCATTGCTACCTATTGTAATAACCATACTATCCCACGAATCTGGTAGAGAACAAAACAAACTGATGCACTTATCTTCATCTGAAATTTTAATATCAAAAGATGCTAACTAACTTACCACAGTATTAAATGTGTTGAGATGCTCTGTCACCGAGTCTCCATCTTTCATCCTCAGGTTATACAACTTTTTCCGTAGGAACAGTTTATTCACCAGAGACTTATATTGGTACAAAGTCCCTAACTTGTCCCACAAAACCTTCACCGTAGCTTCCCCTAATACATTCAACAATACTGAATCTGAGACACACAATCATATTGTGCTCTTTGCCTTCCGATCCAACTTTTTCCATTCTTCATCGGACACTCTTGTTGGTTTAGTACCCGGATCTACCATGATCCACTGATCTTTATCCACCAACAGATCCTCCATCTTGAGTTTCCACAACTCAAAACTCTAACCATTAAATTTCTCGATCTCTATCTTTCCACTGCTCGCCATGTTCTTTCACCACTAGAATCGATCTAATAGATCTCCGACTAAACACGGCCTACCACAGGCCCGAGCAAAACCCCTCAGCAAAAAAGGCGTCCCCTTGAAGCCAAAACAACTTTGATACCAAATGTAGGTTTTAACCCCGTATAGAAATTACCTGCATACGAATTCTAAAACACAAAAAATAAACAATGCGAGATCATAACACATAAATCACATATACATAGAGATTTTCCCCTGGATCCCAAAACCAGGATGACCAGCTTGGTTTTTCATTATGTTCCTTTCAATGTTACAATACATATTTATACATGCCAAATCATCCGATACCATGGACCGAAAACCATCGCATCCAAAAACATGTGTGAAAATCATGCACAAAATCATAAGTGGGTCCACCCAACCTAACATAGGTTCTAAAACCAAAATTTTCCGGGGTGCTACGCCGAACCCCATAGATTGGGGTTAACTACACCCCTCAAACCCCCTGTGACCCCCCCACTACGCAGTCGACGCAACGAAGGGGGGGGGGGGGCTCCGCCCCCCCTCTAACCCCTCTATTAACTATGTGGGCTAGTTGTGGAAAGAATATAACACATGAAGTGGAGTGAAGGAGAAATAGGTGAATTATACTCTTCTTATGGTTGACAATACTTCTGCAATCAAGGTGGCCAAGAATCCATATTACATGAGAAAACCAAGCATATCAAGATAAAGTACCATATGATTCAATATCATGTAGAGGGAAAGACTATTCATTTGAGACATTGTTCCACAAATGAGAAAATTGTTGACATCTTCACCAAATCACTTGGAAGAGAAAATTTTGAAAATTTTAAAATGATGCTTGGACTCAAAAACACCCATTCAAATTAAGTGGGGAATGTTAGATACATAATCCTTTGGATTTGTTGTTGTTGTACATAATTCAAAGGTATGTGAAATGAACAATCTTAAGGAAGAACAATAGTCCCTCATGGAATGTGAAGAAAATAAATAGAAATTGAACATGTAAGCAATGGGAAACACCACAAGATCACAACTACATTATCCCTTGTTGGAATTTGTAACTAGTTTCGGTCTTCATAATTGTCATTTGACTCATGTCATGATGTAATTCTTATGTAAAAAGGAGAAAGGAAAATAATGTAAAGAATAAAAAGAAATTATTTTTGGAGCATGGGTTTCATGCTCAAGTTATTTTTCATTAGGTCTCTTAGGTTTTTCATGAGTCAAAAAGTACTTGTCATTGTAAAATACCCATTTGGGAACTTGTACAAATTTTCTTTATGTGCATTTCAAGTTATAAAGGGTTTGTTTAGTAATTAGGATTTTGTAAGGCTAGAATCTATGGTTTGAAAGGTTTTTGCATCTAGGGATTGAAAATCCTATAGGAGACTTGAATTAGAAAACCTTGTTAAGTAAGTAACCCTAATCCTAATCTGGTTGTTCCGTGATAAAAACCTAGCTACTAAATTTTAGTGTTTGCAAGAAAGATCTAGGGGCTTATGGTAAAATCTAGCGATGGTGGAATTAGATCAAGTTGAGGTATGACACAAAAACCTAAGGGTTGATGTTTCAAAGGAGAAGTCAAAGAAATAGTTGAAAGCAAGACAAAGCAAGACATTAAGGTACATAAAGAAACAAATAACAAACATTCATTCATTCATTCGTACATCCAAAAAGTACTTTCATCTCAATAAATTTTATCATAAAAAATATGTTTACATAATATGAAACAAGGTCGTTTTAATTTTTTCCAACGGAAAAATTGCAACTTTTTACTAATATAGTAAAACATTACATGTGCACATGCCATGAGGCATTCAACATGTCTATCAAAAATGTGGTACTCAAAAAGTTGAGCTCTAATTAAACAAGTAAATTCATTTATTTTTCGGTCTCTTTCTAATTTTTAGCTATTTCGCAAGGACTTCATCTTTTCCTTCAACTGTTATGGGCTCTGTATGCCTTTCTCCAGACCTATTCATACATCTATGCTACTCCAAGGGGGGCGAATCATCAACTACAATAATAAAGAAATGTTAAATTAATATTTATAGTTATCATTATTACAAGTGTTTTATTAATAAAAAGATTAGTAGAGTGTTCTTTACCTACTTCGGTTGTGGAGGGATGTGAAGTACTTTTGGATGAGGCCATATGTTCCTCTTATTGTCTAGCCTCATTTTGTACATGTGACAAAGTAGAAACAAGAAAGATTATAATTAATACACCATTTGCATTTAAATATTTTTAATTGTGGTCCGTACTAGAATTCTTTTATAACACATGAAATACCTCCAGTACCGAGATGAACATTAGTTTCAAGAGGCACTTCATTGTCACTAGGCTCATGTGTTGTATCTACATTTCTTGCTTTATTTTTACAATCAAGCACATTACTTTATGGACAAAAATAATAACCATAATAGATTGCACAAGTAATAATCAATAAATTATCTTCATTGTGTTTATTTACCTAAGTGTCAAGTTGGGTTCTAGAAGGCTATGTAGACCCCAAGCTTGTCCTATGTGTAACCATAGATTGATAGCCGTGTTTGAAAGCAAGCTTGAGACCTTCTTCTGTGGGAGCCTCTTTGAATTGTGACCCCTGAAATTTTGCATAAGAACATGAATTTTTCTTCTTTTGTGATATTAGATTGAAATTGTTAAGAATTTTATAATTTGGATGCAAATTATTTTTTTATATACTTGCAATTTTTGTGGCCAGTTTTTAGTAACCACCCGAGCCAAGAGGATGCTACCTATATTTAGCTATTATATCCATCGTGGATTTGGATGTATCTAGGAGCCTATATTTAAAATATTGAAAAACTTAATTAGAAGTCGCAAAGATGATAAAGCATCATAATCACATTATTAAAAATTCCTCTCACCTTCCTGGTCTGGGTGGTGTCTTCCCCACTTTTCGAAGCACCTTCTTGGTTGCATATGCCAAGAGGGATTTCCACTCCCTCTCTAGAATCATTGGAGGGATCTCATACAACTTGTTCCTTTCCAAATGAGACCTATATTGGTCCCATAGATGTTTTAAATGTAAGCCTGCCTTGGAGGTAACTCCAGTTTTGTTCAACGTACCCTCACAAAACAAGCCAACCATCTTGTTCATAAGTTGATCCTTCAACATGGAACTTTGGGATTTCCAGTTTGTGCGAATGGTGGCCAAAAGAGTTCCAAGGTTATTTCATACAAATGGCTATAGAATACATCATTTCCTGTAAAACAATATTATCATTAGTTAAAAATAATCACAGATTATATGTAAATTTCAATTAGATTGTACTAAATATTTAAGGCACTTGTTAAATATGAGGAAGCTTCTCTAATTTCATGGGGACATGGTAATCATCTACCAAAACAATAATTGGTAGTGTTCTTGTGCTAGTAACATGGGAAGATCCAAGAATGCTCGGTTCAAAATATGCTAGGGGATCACGCTCTGCATCCACAATATCATGTGCAAATCCTTGCATATGTTGTTCAAGGGGTGCACATACTAGCATGTGTGGTTCAACAGGTGTACCAGGCTCAATGACTAGTGCATCACTCACGAGCTGAGAATCAATGTTGCTACCAAACCAGACCTCCATAATCGCACCATGAGGATTGTACTCCCTCAAAAAATCGTGTAAAATAAAGGCTTTTTTTTGTTATAAAGGATGAGATAATTAAAATCATAAGTAATTAAAATCATAAATAAATAAATGGGATAATTAAATGAGTTTCTTAACCCATAGTTTCTAATTTGGCCCATCAGGGTTTTGATTTGGCCTTTTATCTCTTATGTCTTCGACTCAATCATAATTAAAAAACTGAGTTTCTTCTTTAATTTCATTTGAAACTTTTTTATTGTTTGGATCAGATCGGTGGACAAAAAAAATTACTTCATCACTAAGCACTTCCTCAAGAGCATATGTGGATTGACGTAAGGCTGGTGCCTTCCCCTTATCACCCTGTTGACCAAATAAGTGTAATTCATAATTTTTTTCCACCATCCTCATCTATAAAGATTTAAATTTTTAAATTTGATGAAACATTTTAGATCAATCAAAATTTCCATTTTTCACATAAGAGGGTTTTCACATAAGAGGGAAAGTTTAGGCAATGAAATACTTGCTCATAAATATTAGGATATCTTGAAATTTCATTTTGACACATTAAAAAAAATCAAGCAATTCATCCACAATTAATCATCATTATATTAATAAGAAAAACACTACTGACATATGTCTAAAGTTGGGTAAAATAAATACATACTACCCCCATAATAGCAACGTTCATATCCATTCTATTCAAATTGTAATCAATGAGTAACTCTTCCCCTGCAACTATTGATTTTATGGAACATACAAATACACTTTTTCCTTCACGCCCCTCGAATATGAAATTGGGTTGCTTATTTGTGGTCACGAGCCATGTACTATTTATAAACCATCCAATATTCCATACTGCTTTTGGCCTTCCATCAATATACATAGTTTCACCTTTATTTTGATCATTGTCTTTTAGTTTTATATAATTTATGGTGACAACATGTCTTCACATACTTTTGGTATATTTGAATAGCTGTACCCAATAATTGTAGATATAACGGGGTCCAACATACTCCAAAAATTCAATTAATCTGCTGTAACATACCTTTACGTCATCTATGGAAAACAACCTCAAACCATGTAATGATGATGGGGTAATGCGGTATATCCTTTCACTAACAGAAAAATCAGTGTTTTGTTTTAGGAAGATCCTTGGGTACCCGTTGTTTCATTAGATGTTTATACCTAATGTTTCTGGGAAAACTAGTGTCTTTTCTATCTGCTAGTCCCACTAGGATTGACAACTATCCTAGAAACAAACAATCAAAGCAATTTGTGATTTCGTTTATGTATGATAGATAAGAGAGAAGCAAAGGGACCAACCTGGATCTTCCGCTTGATTCCTTGCTTGATTTCTCTCCCCCTTGATAGAACTTGCAACTCCCCTCCTACATGTCTCACTTAGAGAATACCTGTAGAAACAGAGTAACAAAACACCATCAAAGCATCTCGATCTATTATATCATAATCAATGCAGAATCATAAATACATTGAACATACAATGGCATTCACAAATAACAAGATTCACAAGTACATGATTGTATGGAGGAAAACTGAAAGAACTTTATTAAAATAGAAGGGAGAATTACAACCCAACTGTCTGATCCAACATCATCCTCCCAGCATCAAATCCCTCTTCACCTCATGAAAAGCAAGATCATCCAACAATACAATGTTCCTTCTCAAAGACAAACTATCATCACTTCCTTACAAATTACAAAATTCCAGCCTCTGGATCTCTCAGATGAGGGATCCATTTATAGATGTCTACAAGGTTGTGAGTCATCTCTAGGTTTTTGATTAGTGTCATTCCACTTGTAGTTCTTGGTTCCACTTGGAGATTTCTTGGATCTCTTACTCATCCCTAGGCGAATTTAGAGAGGCAAGTGTCATAGGAGAAGTTTTTAGAAGATTCCATGAGTATCCACTTAGCAAACTGTCTCAGACATTTGTCCATTCTCGCTCATCGCACCCCACAGAAGGCCTCTTCAGTGTGCATCGCACCTGGCTAGTGTAAGAGTCAGTATGCATCGCACCCTGACAGTTGAGCAGTTAGTATGGTCCAGTTTTGGCCAGTTCTGAGTGGGTTTTTAGGTGGAACTTCTGGGGAATGATGTAATTAGTTGACTATGATCCTTTAGCGTATGAAACAACACTCTTAGGGGTTAAAGAGACATTGGTTTATTGACATATAAGATTAGAGTTTCAGTGCCCAAATATGTCTATAATAGTTGCCCCCTAAAGCATGAAGTCGTAAATCTTTTGATGTCGGGTGAAATGCTTTCTCATGAGGATCCGAGGTATTCAAACTAGAAGGTGACCTGTATAAGATACAATACAATACATCATCATCATATTATTTTCATGATCTAGCTAAGGTGGGCATTCCCATGCTCAACTTTATAAATTCATTTTCATGTACTTAGGACAGATAATCATCTGCAGTTGCAGACTGGTGATTCTTTATATGTAGAGTCATTATCCCTTAGCTTGGATGATCATCTGTGTAGCTTTTGTGTACATTTGATGTCTTTATATTCTTGAATATATCGCAGCCCGGATGGATGAAACTAGATCTGGGGTCTTCAAACTCGTTCAATATTCGCCGATGTACAAGTCAATCCATGTGAAAAGATGTCTTGAAGTCGAACATGGAAAGACATCGCCTGATTACCATCCAATAATGTAAGTTGTTAACAAGTGCGAGAGGAATCACCGATAATGATAATGACCCTCAAGGTACTACAGTACAATTTTCATGGCATGAATATATGATCTGATGTCGAACACCATGCAAAATCTCTTGGTTGAAGGCCATTGATGTAAACCTGTCGCCGGAAGTGAGAAACTTGCCATTGAGGCATGCAAACTTCAAAGTACTGAAAGGGTTGTTTCTAAGTCAACTTCTTGGATAATGAGCTGATGTCGACAAGAAGCAACCCATCGTAGGAGGGCCTTAATGTATCCCACATCTACGACACAAAACATAGCAAATGATTTTCTGGAGGTGGAAACGAATTGATGATACAAGGTCCAGGAATGGCGGTCATGAAAAATGGAGGGTGAAGGTATTGCAGTGGATGAGGCATTAACTGGATGGTGAATTCTATGAATGACTTCTCTTGAACATATCGGTGACACGGAGATGGATTGGTAGTGTTAACCCCAAAAAATGGATGGTACGGCAGACCAACAGTGATATGACCGGTGAATGGAATAACCCAACCCTAACTCAATCACGGTGATGGAGTGAAAGTGTCATGTTCAAGAGCGACCTGCTACCAATAAAATTCTTCAAGTTTTCTTCCCTTTTTCCCCAGTCATTGTTGACTAGTACCTCTTTATTTTTGTCAAGCTTGAGGAGGATAACATGTGCTTGTTCTATAATTTGCCCTTCGGGCAAACCTGTTGCTATGTTTTAGCGAGCCTAGCGACAGTGAAACTCGTTCTTGTCTGGGTGGACAAGTTTGTTGCTATTGTTTTAATGAGTTTAACGACAAGGATAACTCGGTCCTTTTCATGTTTAGAGAGTTTGAAAAGGGACGAAGAGGAAACTCTAGCAGTCCTTTTTCATAGCATAATCCCTTAAGTCTGAAAAAGTATAAAACAATACGTAAGGGATGATCTTTCGATCACTTTCGCGAGCCGAAAAAGACAAG
Organism: Pinus tabuliformis; assembly: GCA_031772625.1. Lineage (NCBI taxonomy): Eukaryota > Viridiplantae > Streptophyta > Pinopsida > Pinales > Pinaceae > Pinus > Pinus tabuliformis. The sequence continues at coordinate 367,561,735 of CM062809.1, forward strand.
CTCTCAATCTTTTTGTGGGATGATCCCTCAGGTCCAAAAAGATTAAAATATACAGGAGGGATGGCACTTCCGATTACTTTAGCGAACTGGAGAGGCCAATAGCTCGACAATATTTTCATATTTAGTGAGTCCGAAAAGAGTTTAAAGTAGACTCATTTTTTGAGGAACGAGTGGCGTTTAGGGTAGCAACTGGTTTCGGGTAATCTTGGAACTTCTCAAAACATGGTGATGTGAAGAGGGTGGCTAACAGGACCACTCGTCGCAGTTGTTCCTCAAAAAGTTAAACAATCAAGTGGAAGTGTATGATCGGCCAAAAGAATGGAGGTGATGGCAAGAACACAACCAAGGTTCAAAAGGCTGATAGAATGGAAATCACAAGGGTTATTTACTGAAGGTGGGTTCATTTTTTAACAAGCTTGAACCGTAGGGGAACATATGCTCAAAGGCAGGTTTAACTTTTAATGAGCTTGAACCTTTCAGAAACATTTCTCATAGGTGGGTTTATTTTTTAACGAGCTTGAACCTTGCGGAAACATTGCTCATTGGTAGGTTTATTTTTTAACAAGCTTGAACCATGCGATAACATTTCTCATGTTTTCTTTTTGTGTAAGCTAGAAACGACCAAACTAAAAAGCTAAAATAACTAGAAAGCTAAGGAACTACTGAGGCTAGGTAGGATGGTTTCATCTGCGGAACGGTTCAAATGTTTCCTTTGCTTCGTCTGCAGCATAGACAAAGGTGAATGGTGGATCAGACCAATCACCTAACCTAAGAAGTTGAAAAAATATAAAGCTAAAAAATCTAAAAAGCTAAAAAAATGAAATTGGTTGCTTTTTGCTTGCATAAAAAGGTTTGCATGCCCCCAGGCATCGAGAAAAGGAGAATCTCCAGGTAACCATATGGAAATCACTGCGGTTAAGTGGGATTGTTTTTGTCAGCGGAGCCGAAGAAACACTTCCTTGGCTTTGTCCATCAAATAGACGAAGGTGAATGGTGTGAGATAACACTTCCAATCACATAAACTATAGGTAAAACCTATCTTTACAGCTGGGTTCGTCTCAAAAAATAGACAAGGATGCATGCCCCCTAAGCTTCGTTACATTCACCAGACTACTCGCGGTAATTAGGTGGATAGAATGAAGGTTGAAGTGACACTCTTAACGCAATAGGACTATTTAGGGATGATGTTTGTCTTGAAGCTGTGCTTGAATCAGGAAATGAAAGCTGGTCAATAGTGACAATTTTGCCTTCATGCAGGAAACACATCACTTGAAAGAGCATCGAGACAATAGCTTCCATGTTGTAAACATAGTCAAGTCCAAGGAGTAGATTGTAATCTAACGGTCCTTGGACTACCATCACGTTCAAGTGAACGGTTTTCCTTCCCAAAGTTATCGGAAACTTAGGAAGGATCCCTAACGGTCGACTGGTTCCTTTGTCAAAGCCTGATAAATTCTGTGTCACAGGCATAAGTGATGGTGAACCAAGTGCTTTCCAAGCAGTTGAGAAAAGGATACTCACTCAAGCCCCTTCATCTATGGTAGTGCCAGACACAATCATTTTGTAAACTTGTACTGTGATCCGGAATGGTACATTAGAAGGAAGACGGGATCTTGCTAGTTGATTCCAATTGAAGGAAGCGATTAGACTGCTTAGAGGGGGTACCGAATAAACGGTTGAATTAACCCCTTGAACTAGGGAAGTTTCCTCCTATTGTAAAGGAATGGGCAGATTTCCCCCAAGTTCATCAGACTCTGTATTAACAAAAAGAATTTGAATGGTATTGTTCTCATTCTCTTTGGAAATTGTATCCTCTGAAGGTGGACCTTCTGAAGGCAAGAATGGGTCGATTGCCATCTCAACCTGTTGACTCTGGTCCGGTATGGACTCAGAAGATTCAATCTCAACTATAGGAATTTCAACAGAGGATTGAGTTATGTCAGTCAGATTTTCAACTAGTAAAGTACTTGAGGTGAGTTTCTTGTATCCAGATGGAAGTCGCTGCGGTGAAGCAGGACGGTTACATAAGAGTCTTTTGGCCTCATCCAAAAAAGGACAACGGGGAAGGTGATGGTCCCCTTCACATAATACACATGGAATTTTGACCTTTCATTTCCGTCTAGGAACTTCATTTTCACATGATCGCTAGAGGTTGATGACACCAGATGGTGCGAACGGGGAGACCATTCTCTCAAGATTTGCGGAATGCAAGGACAATCTTGATGAAAATGATTTCCTCTGCAAATTACACAAGGATATCTGGGAGATTTAGTGTGTGGATTTTTACCAGATGATTCATGGTTGTCCCCTTGCTTAGCTGACTTCTTCTTCTTCTTCTCCTTCCCTTTCTTCTTCTTCTCAATTACTTGATTACTAGTATCGCTATTTTCACCAAGTGAAGAGGAAGAAGGGGAGGGAGAAACAAACGAAGTAGAAGGTGAAGGGTCAACTTCAGTATCAAATGGTTGCTGATTCGATTGCTGAGGAATCACGATGTTTTTAATGACAGAGGTTGAGAATAGCCATACCGGCAGACCAATTTTGATTCTTGGAAGGGACAATGTGGCCATATACGAAGCACCAATATTTCCCCAAGAAGAAAATGGACTAGGATTCCCCTTAAGAGGGATTCCTTGATTGATGGACTCCATTATCTCAACCTGAGACCAACGAAGGAACAAGGATGTTATTTCGAATTAATAAATTTTAATGATGCTTTGACACAACTTTTATTTTTCAATTTTTAAGAGTCGAGAAAACGCTAAAGATGACTCTAGTCGCCTTCGATTTTTAATGAGCTTGAAGTGACAAGTGCTCAGATGGACCTTTTCTTTTAAGGAGTCAAAAAGGAACGAAAGTGACTACTTTGGAAATCTAGATAGAGGGATTACCAAACCAATCACAAAACTGCAATATACACCTTGGTGATAAATTAAAGAGAAATTACCAAGGACTTATGTACGACAGTCAATCTTCCCAAATGCTGTGTTCAGTGCATTGCGATTGATAGGGCAGCAGACACGGCTTATTATGGATAAAGGATATAAGCCTATTGTGGTCTCCCAGTCTATACTCGATGGTACGAGGAGCACAATTCTGTGCTAGCACTTGTCATATCAAAGAGGAGGAATCACCCAACTTTCGATGAAAATGATAGTTACTAGATTTTACGACACTGGAACACCTCTCTAGCCTAGACCTCTAGATGTGTTGTGTTAGGTTCCAAAGCATTGTTAAGTTCATTGAAATTTATTTTAGAGTTGATCTTGCTTAGAAGTTTGCCTTTCAAGGTTCACCATGTGATGTAGATGTAAAATTCCTAAATATGAAATCTAGAATGATAAACAATCGTTGTTTATTTTAGCAATGAAAATCCTAGCTACTAAGGAAAGAAGATTACGATTCTTTCAAACAGAGAGCAAAGAGCACACACTAAATGCACTTTTACTAAGTCATTTTTCGCACACAATCTAAATGAAAATTCAAATGCATGTATTTGTTTTTCATTCCCCTTAATGTGAAGAATGCCTGAAAGGAAAACTAAGAATAGATCTGAACTATTTTCTTCAAAGCGACATTTCGACAATTTCTTTTCAAAATGAAAGGAAGACTAAATGACACTTTTCGATTTCGAATAGAAAATGCTTTTGACACTTCAAACATTAAAAATTCAAATCAAATACATGACAAAAAGTTCAATCAACTATCTAGAGAAGGAAGACTTTACGACACTTCTCTTTTTTGACAAAAACGACAGCTACGACACTTTTTGCACCAAAAAGACATTTCGATTTAAGCAACTTTTCGACGAAGGACTGTAAATGATGGAAAAATACATAAAAACATTACTAATCCTAACCAATGGAGGCTGATCTATGTAATGCAAGGAGGCTTCAGCAATGAGATACTGTTCATAAGTAGCAAAACAATCAAACAGAGCTGAAAACAAGGACAAAAACCTCAAATTTCAAGGAGAGAAATAGGATTACTCAGTCATCATACCTGTGCTTCAAAAAAACAGGGATGCATCTCACTTGCTACACATGGGAGGTGCAATTCATATAGGCTTCCTGTTAGAGATAGTGCGATGGGCCAGGGAGCGTAACTGCGATGGGTTTTGGCTCAAATTTGTTGCTAATTTGAGTGAGTTAAGCTGAGCTATGATGGACAGTAAATAAAAAAGTAGAGGGGTATGATCTTAGGAGGTTATTGAGCTACCAACAAGGCATCTAGAAATCTTATAAGTCAGATGTTCAAATCATAAACTAAACTGGAGATTGACTGAAGCAGCATTCATCTACTTTGCAATTGCAGAGCAAGAGTAGTTCGAAGGCTATCTGGCTAACTTCAGGCTCCGTCTATAGTTTATAAAACAAAAAATAAACAACAAAAAAACAAACTATTCGATCCCCAGTAGAGTTTCCATTTTGTTTCCGGGAATACTAGTGTCTTTTCGATCTACTAGTCCCACTAGGATTGGCAGCTATCCTAGAAACAAACAATCAAAGCAATTTGCGATTTCCTTTATGTATGATAGATAAGAGAGAAGCAAAGGGACCAACCTGGATCATTCACTTGACTCCTTTCTTGATTTCTCTGCCCCTTGATAGAGCTTGCAACTCCTCTCCTACTTGTCTCACTTAGAGAATACCTGTAGAATTAAAGTAACAAAACACCATCAAATCATCTCGATCTATTATATCATAAACAATGCAGAATCAGAAATACATTGAACATACAATGGCATTCACAAATAACAAGATTCACAAGTACACGATTGTATGGAGGAAAACTCAAAGAACTTTATTAAAATAGAAGGGAGAAATACAACCCAGCTATCTGATCCAACATCATCCTCCCAGCATCAAAGCCCTCTTCACCTCATGAAAAGCAAGATCACCCAAAAATACAATGTTCCTTCTCAAAGACAAACTATCAGCGCTTCCTTGCAAATTACAAAATTCCAGCCTCTAGATCTTTTAGATGAGGGATCGATTTATAGATGTTTGCAAGGGTGTGAGTCATCTCTGGGTTTTTGATTAATGTCATTCCACTTGTAGTTCTTGGTTCCACTTGGATATTTCTTGGATCTCTTACTCATCCCTGGGCGAATTCAGAGAGGCAAGTGTCATAGGAGAAGTTTCTAGAAGATTCCATGAGTATCCACTTAGCAAAATGTCTCAAACATTTGTCCATTCTCACTCATCGCACCCCACAGAAGGCCTCTTCAGTATGCATCGCACTTGGTTAGCGTAGGAGTCAATATGCATTGGACCCTGACAGTGGAGCAGTTAGTATGGTCTAGTTTTGGCCAGTTCTGAGTGGTTTTTTAGGTGGAACTTATGGGGAATGATGTAATCAGCTAACTATGATCCTTTAGGGTATGAAACAAAACTTTTAGGGGTTAAAGAGACCTTGGTTTATCGACATATAAGATTGGGGTTGCAGTGCCCAAATATGTCTATAATAGTTGCCCCCTAAAGCATGAAGACATAAATCTTTTGATGTCAGTTGAAATGCTTTCTCATGAGGATCCGAGGTATTCGAACTGGAAGGTGACCTGTATAAGATACAATACAATATATCATCATCATATTATTCCATGATCTAGCTGAGGCGGGCATTCCCATGCTCAGCTTTATAAATTCATTTTCATGTACATAGGACAGATAATCGTCTGTAGTTGCAGACTGGTGATTCTTTATATGTAGAGTCATCATTTCTTAGCTTGGATGATCATCTATGCAGCTTCTGTGTACATTTGATGTCTTTATATTCTTGAATATATCGCAGCTCGGATGGATGAAACTAGATTTGGGGTCTTCAAACTCGTTCAATCTTCGCCCGATGTACAAGTCGATCCATGTGAAAAGATTTCTTGAAGTCGAACATGGAAAGACATTGCCTGATTACCAGCAAAAAATGTAAGCTGTTAACAAGCGCGAGAGGAATCACCGATAATGATAATGACCCTCAAGGTACTACAGTACAATTTACATGGCATGAATATATGATCCGATGTCAAACACCACGCAACATCTCTTGGTCGAAGGCCATTGATGTAAACTTGTCGCCGGAAGTGAGAAACTTGCCATTGAGGCATGCAAGCTTCAAAGTACTGAAAGGGTTGTTTCTAAGTAAACTTCTTGGATAATGAGCTGATGTCGACAAGAAGTGACCCGTCGTAGGAGGGCCTTAATGTATCCCACATCTACGACATGAAACATAGCAAATGATTTTCTGGAGGTGAAAACGATCTAATGATACAAGGTCCAGGAATGGCGGTCATGAAAAATGGAGGGTGAAGGTATGGCAGTGGATGAGGCATTAACTGGATAGTGAATTCTTTGAATGACTTCTCTTGAACATATTGGCGAAATGGAGATGAATTGGTAGCATTAACCCCAAAATATGGATGGTACGACGGACCAACGGTGATATGACCGGTGAATGGAATAACCCAACCCTGACTCAATCATGGTGATGGAGAGAAAGTGTCATGTTCAAGAGCGACCTGCTACCAATAAAATTCTTCAAATTTTCTTCCCTTGTTCCCCAGTCATTGCTAACTAGTACCTCTTTATTTTTGTCAAGCTTGAGGAGGATAACATGTGCTTGTTCTATAATTTGCCCTTCGGGAAAACCTGTCGCTATCTTTTAGCGAGCCTAGTGACAGTGAAACTTGTTCTTATCTGGGTGGACAAGTTTGTAGCTATTGTTTTAACGAGTTTAATGACAAGGATAACTCGGTCCTTTTCATGTTTAGAGAGTTTGAAAAGGGACGAAAAGGAAATTCTAGCAGTCCTTTTTCATAGCATAATCCCTTAAGTCTGAAAAAGTATAAAATAATACGTAAGGGATGATCTTTTGATCACTTTAGCGAGCCGAAAAAGACAAGCACTCGATATTTTTGTGGGATAATCCCTCAGGTCCAAAAAGATTAAAATATACAGGAGGGATGGCACTTCCAATTACTTTAGCGAGTTGGAGAGGCCAATAGCTCGACAATCTTTTCATATTTAGCGAGTCCGAAAAGAGTTTAAAGTAGACTCGTTTTTTGAGGAACGAGTGATGTTTAGGGTAGCAACTGGTTTCGAGTAATCTTGGAACTTCTCAAAACATGGTGATGTGAAGAGGGTGGCTAACAGGACCACTCGTCGCAGATGTTCCTCAAAAAGGTAAACAATGAAGTGGAAGCGTATGATCGGCCAAAAGAATGGAGGTGATGGCAAGAACACAACCAAGGTTCAAAACGCTGATAGAATGGCAATCACAAGGGTTATTTACCGAAGGTGGGTTCATTTTTTAACGAGCTTGAACCTTGGGGGAACATATGCTCAAAGGTGGGTTTATTTTTTAACGAGCTTGAACCTTGCAGAAACATTGCTCATAGGCAGGTTTATTTTTTAATGAGCTTGAACCTTGCGGAAACATTGCTCATTGGTAGGTTTATTTTTTAACGAACTTGAACCATGTGATAACATTGCTCATGTTTTCTTTTTATGTAAGCTAGAAACGACCAAACTAAAAAGCTAAAAAAACTAGAAAGCTAAGGAACTACTGAGGCTAGGTAGGATGGTTTCGTCCGTGGAACGGTTCAACGCTTCCTTTGCTTCGTCTGTAGCATAGAAGAAGGTGAATGGTGGATCAGACCAATCACCTAACCTAAGAAGTTGAAAAAATAAAAAGCTAAAAAAATGAAATTGGTCGCTTTTTGCTTGCATAAAAAGGTTTGCATGCCCTGCTCCCTCAATTTAAATCCTATATATCAAGGGTACCGGGTAATGGCAAAGAGATTAATATTTGGAAGGACAGGATAATGGGGTCAAATGAAAGGGAATCCCTCCTCAAATTCAGGCCCCTCCAGAGGTGGATGACTGAGGCAAAACTCAAAACCCTCTTTGATATCTCTCTTTGGGAGAACAACTCTTGGATAGGGTGGAGATCCTTTAACCTCCCCTCGGATCTTGCAAACCTATGGGCCGAGCTCAAGACCTCCCTTACAGGCGCAGCTCCCACCAACAAACAGATTGAGGATAAATTTGTTTGGGATCCTAACGGTGGAAGATACACGGTGAAAGAAGGCTACAAAGCTCTTCAAAATACCTCAGCAGTCAATACATGGCCCCTTCACAAAGTTGCATGGAGAATTGAAAGCCTACCAAAGGTGAAACTGTTCAACTGGACCCTACTCCATGGCAAAATCCTCATTGCGGAGAACCTCAAGAAGAGAGGCATCCAAGGTCCCTCTATTTGTTGCATGTGCAAGGCAGCGGAGGAAAGCAGCATACACATTTTCATAGAGTGCCCGTTCGCCAAAACTTGTTGGAAGCTCCTCACCAGCCCCTTAGACACAGGTGAGTTGCCAAACCAAATCACTCTTCTTCAGAAAAACTGGGGGAAACTCCTACCTCAGAGCAAAAAAGGCAAGACCCTAGCAGCAAGGCTCTGGAACAGCATTCCTCCAAATCTTTGCTAGCAGATTTGGATCTCTCGGAATAAGTGTATATTCAACAACGAAAAACCAAGCATAGTTAGCACCATTGCAAAAACAACTGCACTAATCTCAGAAACTATCGAGGCTAATGGTATAACTCAGGTGGACATGGACTCGTCTGATGCAAAAATAAAAGAGTGGATGGGCAAATTTAAGTATGGGACAACTCCTTCGAAAAACCCAAGCATCTGGAAAGGCAATCCGGATTGGAAACTTCGTGGGACAAAAGAAGAAGTCACCCAGTGGATTCAGAACCAAAGGAGACCTGTCCTCCAGTTCGATGGAGCTTCCAAGAATAATCCTGGTCAAGCTGGAGCGGGTGGGATCATTAAAGATCCTCAAGGGAAAGTTATAGTATCTTATGAATGGGGTTTAGGCACCATGACCAATAACAAGGCAGAGGCGTATAGCCTTCTGCTGGGAACCTCTATCTCTCGGAAATTAGGCCTTCAGAACCTTCTTATTTTGGGCGATTCTGCAATCATCATTGCGGCCATGACATCAGGGAGAGACTTCAAGCAGATGGCATTGAATAATATCAAAACTAGGATAAAGGAAAACATCAGGCAGCTGGGAGAGGTCTCGTTCAAGCATATTCTGAGAGAGAACAACAGGGAGGCGGATGAGCAAGCAAATAAAGCCACAGGTAGGCAGCCAGGTCAGATAAGAGAGAATGACAATGTATATGGTAAGGATATCCCATAAAAAGATCCCTCACATCGCCTCAATACAGGACAACAGTCAACTCAGACAGGAGGATCATCATCTAAGATATCCCTCGAACTCTCCATTCCACCTCCCAACCCATCTCGACTGCATAACTCGGTACCAAGGATCCATTTTCTGTCAACAAAATATGATCCAAATCAGCAAGCTAAGTTTAATCATGTTTTTTATCCTGACCCGCGCAGCCAATCTCTGGAGAGGAGACCGAGCCCATCTCTCTCACATGATTCTGGGTGGCAGAGAAATCATTTCAAAGAGCAGCCCTCTTCACATGTCTGGATTCATGCATCGGACCGATAACAGGAGAAGCCTCCCGCTCTCTTTAAATGGCACCTCAGATCTCAGAAACCACAACGCCCGCAATTTTGCAAGGCATAATACTGTTGCTCTCTTTAAAAGTTGGCTTCGTGTGACCTCCAACAGCTCGCAGCGGGATCAAGCCTACATCCAGACCTTGGTAAACTCTGTCTCTTGCTCTGTTGGTTTTATTATAACTAACTCTCTGTGTTCCATTCTCTGCAGAGCTTTTAGAAATCTTCCCCAGCTCTCTCATCTCAGCTCCCTGAGCCCTTCGATCTTATATTCTCCAACCCAGAACCTCTGTGCCATTGCTTATCCTCCTCTAATACCCTCGCCCTCAGCTCTTATCGGGCCCCTCTTATCTCAAACACTGGTCCTTTAATCACTGAAATGGCTGAGCAGCATAACAATCCTCCCGCTCAGGCCCAACCCGGCATCGTTCTGGACAGAATCTTCAATAATAGGGACTGCACCATGTGCAAGGCCCATACGATTATGATAAACAGCCTCACAAAGCAACTCAAGGAGCTGACGGATGACTACCATGCAGACAGGAATTCTAAGCGAAAAAAGCTAGACAAAAGGAAGAATGAGATCGAAGCTCTTCAAGATAGATGCAGCCATTTGGAGGCAGCCATTCAACACATTCGCTCTCTCACTCAGAGTCACCAGGCCGAAACTTCAACCAAGGCAAGCGCAAGGCACCAGGATGACTCAGTCACTCAACACCTCCCTTAATAGATATGCAATGTAAATTTAAATGGATAGGCGGTTCCTTCGTTAGACAGTACAATCGTCTTCATTCTATTTTCTGTTTAATCAAAAGAAGCAATGAGGAATACGGGTCTGCGAACCCGTTTTTGACCCTCAGCTTTCAGATCCTTTTCCCCTATGTAATCGAATTCAGTATTGCTGGCTTTTTATAATATATAAGTAACCGACTTTGTTAAAAAAAAAAAAAGGTTTGCATGCCCCGAGGCATCGAGAAAAGGAGAGTCTCCAAGTAACCATATGGAAATCACTGTGGTTAAGCGGGATTGTTTTTGTCAGCGGAGTCGGCGAAACACTTCCTTGGCTTTGTCCATCGAATAGACGAAGGTGAATGGTGTGAGATAACACTTCCAATCACATAACCTATAGGGAAAACCTATCTTTACAGTTGGGTTCGTCTCAAAATAGACAAGTGTGCATGCCCCCTATGCTTCGTTACATTCACTAGACTACTCACGGTAATTAGGTGGATAGAATGAAGGTTGAAGTGACACTCTTGACGCAATGGGACCATTTAGGGATGATGTTTGTCTTGAAGCTGTGCTTGAACCGGGAAATGAAAGCTGGTCAATAGTGACAATTTTTCCTTCATGCGGGAAACACATCACTCGAAAGAGCGTCGAGACAATAGCTTCCATGTTGTAAACATAGTCGCGTCCAAGGAGTAGATTGTAATCTAACGGTCCTTGGACTACCATCACATTCAAGTGAACGATTTTCCTTCCCAAAGTTATCGGCAACTTAGGAAGGATCCCTAACGGTCGACTGGTTCCTTTGTCAAAGCCTGACAAATTCTGTGTCACAGGCATAAGCGATGGTGAACCAAGTGCTTTCCAAGTAGTTGAGGAAAGGATACTCACTGAAGCCCCTTCATCTATGATAGTGCCAGACACAATCATTTTGTAAACTTGTACTATGATCCGGAATGGTACATTAGAAGGAAGATGGGATCTTGCCAGTTGATTCCAATCGAAGGAAGCGATTAGACTGCTTGGAGGGGGTACCGAATAAACGGTTGAATGAACCCCTTGAACTGGAGAATTTTCCTCCTGTTGTAAAGGAATGGGCAGATTGCCCCCAAGTTCATCAGACTCTGTATTAACAAAAAGAATTTGAACGGTATTGTTCTCATTCTCTTTGGAAACTGTATCATCTGAAGGTGGACCTTCTGAAGGCAAGATTGGGTCAATTGCCATCTCGACCTGTTGACTTTGGTCCGGTATGGACTCAGAAGATTCACTCTCAACGATAGCCATTTCAACCGACGATTGAGTTATGTCAGTCAGATTTTCAACTAGTAAAGGACTTGAGGTGAGTTTCTTGTATCCAGATGGAAGTCACTGTGGTGAAGCAGGACAGTGATGTAAGACTCTTTTGGCCTCATCCAAAAAAAGAAAATGGGGAAGGTGATGGTCCCCTTCACATAATACACATGGAATTTTGACCTTTCCTTTCTGTCCAGGAACTTCATTTTCACATGATCGCCAGAGGTTGATGACACTGGACGATGTGAACAGGGAGACCATTCTCTCAAGATCCGCAGAATGCAAGGACAATCTCGATGAAAATGGTTTCCTCTGCAAATTACACAAGGATATCTGGGAGATTTAGTGTGCGGATTTTTTACCAGATGATTCATGGTTTCCCCCTTGCTTAGCTAACTTCTTCTTCTTCTTCTCCTTCCCTTTCTTATTCTTCTCAGCTACTTGATTACTAGTATCGCTATTTTCACCAAGTGAAGAGGAAGAAGGGGAGGGAGAAACAAACGAAGTAGAAGGTGAAGGTTCAACTTCAGTATCAAATGGTTGTTGATTCAATTGCTAAGGAATCACGGTGTTTTGAACGACAGAGGTTGAGAATAGCCATACCAGCAGACCAATTGTGATTCCTGGAAGGGACAATGTGGCCATATACGGAGCACCAATATTTCCCCAAGAAGAAAATGGACTAGGATTCCCCTCAAGAGGGATTCCTTGATTGGTGGACTCCATTATATCAACCTAAGACCAATGAAGGAATAGGGATGTTATTCCGAATTAATAAATTTTAATGACGCTTTGACACAACTTTGCTTTTTCAATTTTTAAGATTCGAGAAAAAGCTAAAGACGACTTTAGTTGCCTTCGATTTTTAATGAGCCTGAAGTGATAAGTGCTCAGATGGACCTTTTCTTTTAAGGAGTCGAAAAGGAATGAAAGTGACTACTCTAGAAATCTAGATAGAGGGATTACCAAACCAATCGCAAAACTGCAATATACACCTTGGTGATAAATTAAAGAGAAGTTACCAAGGACTTATGTACGACAGTCAATCATCCCGAATGTTGTGTTTAGTGCATTGCGACCGATAGGGCAGCAGACACGACTTCCTATGGATAAATGATATAAGCCTATTGTGGTTTCCCAATATATACTCGATGGTATGGGGAGCACAAGTCCATGCTAGCACTTGTCGTATCAAAGAGGAGGAATCACCCAACCTTCGATGAAAATGGTAGTTACTAGATTTTACGACGCTAGAACACGTCTCTAGCCTAGACCTCTAGATGTGTTGCGTTAGGTTCCAAAGCATTGTTAAGTTCATTGAAATTTATTTTAGAGTTGATCTTGCTTAGAAGTTTTCCTTTCAAGGTTCATCATGTGATGGAGATGTAAAATTCCTAAATATGCAATCTAGAATGATAAACAATCGTTGTTTATTTTAGTAATGAAAATCCTAGCTACTAAGGAAAGAAGATTATGATTCTTTCAAACAGAGAGAAAAGAGCACACACTAAATGCAATTTTCCTAAGTCATTTTTCACACACAGTCTAAATGCAAATGCAAATGCATGTATTTGTTTTTCGTTCCCCTTAATGTGAAGAATTCCTGAAAGGAAAACTAAGTACAGATCTGAACTATTTTTTTCAAAGCGACATTTCGACAATTTCTTTTCAAAATGAAAGGAAGACTAAACGACACTTTTCAATTTCGAATACAAAAATGCTTTCGACACTTCAAACATTAACAATTCAAATCAAATACATGACAAAAAGTTCAATTGACTATCTAGAGAAGGAAGACTTTACAACACTTATCTTTTTTGACAAAAACGACAGCTACAACACTTTTTGCACCAAAACGACAATTCGATTTAAGCAACTTTTCGACGAAGGACTGTAAATGATGGAAAAATACATAAAAACATTTACTAATCCTAATCAATGGAGGCTGATCTATGTAATGCAAGGAGGCTTCAGCAATGAGATACTATTCATAAGCAGCAAAACAATCAAACAGCGCTGAAAACAAGGACAAAAACCCTAAATTTCAAGGAGAGAAATAGGATTACTCAGTCATCACACCTGTGATTCACAGAAATAGGGATACATCTCACCTGCTACACACAGGAGGTGCGATGCATACTGGCTTCTAGTTAGAGATAGTGTGATGGGCTAGGGAGTGCAACTGAGATGGGTTTTGGCTCAAATTTGCTACTAATTTCAGTGAGTTAGGCTGAGCTATGATGGATAGTAAAGAACAAAAGTAAAAGGGTATGATCTTAGGAGTCTATTGAGCTACCAATAGGGCATCTAGAATTCTTGTAAGTTAGATGTTCAAATCATAAACTAAACCGGAGATTGACTGAAGCAACATTCATCTACTTTGCAATTGCAGAGCAAGAGCAGTTCGAAGGATATCTGGCTAACTTTAGGCTCCGTCTATAGTTTATAAAACAAACAATCAACAAAAAACAAACAAACTATTCGATCCCCAGCGGAGTCGCCATTTTGCTTTTGGGAAAACTAGTGTCTTTTCGATCTGCTAGTCCCACTAGGATTGGCAGCTATCCTTTATGTATGATAGATAAGAGAGAAGCAAAGGGACCAACCTGGATCTTCTGCTTGACTCCTTGCTTGATTTCTCTCCCCCTTGATGGAGCTTGCAACTCCTCTCCTACTTGTCTCACTTAGAGAATACCTGTAGAAACAAAGTAACAAAACACCATCAAAGCATCTCGATCTATTATATCATAAACAATGTAGAATCAGAAATACATTGAACATACAATGGCATTCACAAATAACAAGATTCACAAGTACATGATTGTATGGAGGAAAACTCAAAGAACTTTATTAAAATAGAAGGGAGAATTACAACCTAGTTGTCTGATCCAGCATCATCCTCCCAGCATCAAAGCCCTCTTCACCTCATGAAAAGCAAGATCACCCAACAATACAATGTTCCTTCTCAAAGACAAACTATCAGCACTTCCTTACAAATTACAAAATTCTAGCCTCTAGATCTCTCAGATGAGGGATCCATTTATAGATGTCTGCAAGGGTGTGAGTCATCTCTGGGTTTTTTATTAGTGTCATTCCACTTGTAGTTCTTGGTTCCACTTGGAGATTTCTTTGATCTCTTACTCATCCCTGGGCGAATTTAGAGAGGCAAGTGTCATAGGAGAAGTTTCTAGAAGATTCCATGAGTATCCACTTAGCAAACTGTCTCAGACATTTGTCCATTCTTGCTCATCACACCCCACAGAAGGCCTCTTCAATATGCATCACACCTGGCTAGTGTAGGAGTTAGTATACATCACACCCTGATAGTGGAGCAGTTAGTATGGTCCAGTTTTGGCCAGTTCTGAGTGGTTTTTTAGGTGGAACTTCTGGGGAATGATGTAATCAGTTGACTATGATCCTGGGTATGAAACAACACTTTTAGGGGTTAAAGAGCCCTTGGTTTATCGACATATAAGATTGGGGTTGCAGTGCCCAAATATGTCTATAACACCTAAAGGGAACCTTGATGTCATCTATGCTCTCATTATCATAAGAACATGACGCTCCTTTAGCGAGAAAAATTTCTATGCGTCTATATAATTTTCTTCTAATCTTTTCACCTCTAGTTGACCTTCACCTGCTCGACAATGTAGTAGATGTTTGGTCAATTTATTCTATCTTACCTTAAATTCTCTCACTTGACGAAGATAGATCTGAAAAATACCTGTTTGGTTGAAAGTTCTATAACACTCCATCAAATGAGAGAAAATGTTTGCGATTTTAAATCTATTTGTTGCATTTCGTCATCTAATTTCACTGTTAGCAATCTCATCTAATTGCTTATAATTTTTCTCCTATAATATCGAAGATTCCTCTTGTCCTAATTACCAAAATTAAAAAGTGAAAGAGTAATCATAATAAGCACATATAAGTAATCAATAAGCATTGCTATCATAGCTTCATTAAGTAATTTTTTTGAAGTGTCTTTCTAAATTGTTTTTGGAACTTGTAATATTGCTTGATAATTGGAAATTGGGATATATTGGTTACAAATGATTGTTCTCAAAGAACTTTTCTAATTTGCAATCATATTGAAGTAATTCTTAATTTGGTCATCTTGCATTCTCATCTTAGACTAGATATTTCATTTCGCCATGCATCTTGGTCATTGACAATTGGGAGTGTGAGCTTATTTCATAATTGCAAGTTTCACAATGCTATATCTTACCTTCTTTGTGGATTTTAATTTATTTCTCATTTCTCTATTGCCATTGGTGCTAAGTAATCTTTGCAACATTTGTCTATCTAGTAACTTGAATACACTAATCATTTTGACCCTTTCGAAAATTGGACAAGTGACATTTCAAGACTTAGAGTCCAACAAGGCAATATCAGACCGCATGAAAAGCCTCATTCTATAATAAAGGATTGTCATATAGTTTGTGACAAAATTTACACTTATTACAATATTCATAGATTCTTAAGTGAATATGAGAATCATGTTGCATCCATATTTGTATTCAAATTCAAATTGGTGAAGAAAGTATGCTTGGTTGGAAGAAATTGGTACCAAGATTGAAGGATTATGAAGCTACAGTCAATCACCTTGTGTAGAGAATTTCTCTTGAGAAGATCTTGACATCAATGAAAGTTGCAGTACCTTTGAAGGTAGTCCTTGAACTCGACATCTTTGGAGTATTCATTCTTAAAAAGCAGCAAGAAGATCATGGTATCTTGAAGAAATCATTGCAACAACATCTTGTGATCTTGGAGGACTAAGGTATGTAGTCCTTGAGGTATGTATAATTGTTTTTATCCATATAAGGTCTAAACTAAATTGGATTAGGGCTTTGAGATTTCATTTTTTGGTTCTAGGGTTTGTAGTCTTCATATTGTTGGAATTTGTTGGCATCTAAGTTTTTTTCTAAACCGTAGTTGGTATTTGGAAACCATAGTCATAAGAAAAACCCTAATCCATAGTCATAAGAAAAACCCTAAACCATAGCTTTTGTCTCTAGGGTGAAATGGAAAACCCTAGTTAGGGTAGAATTGGATTTGAGATTGAAACCATAGGGTTGTTTTTTCTAAAAGCAATATCAAAAGACTTAGGGTTCGGATCTGAAATCTCTGGGAATTATCACTCTCTAAAGTTGTTGAGAAACGGCAACAAGAGAGTTCAGTTTAATTTGTTCTTGAATTAAATTGTAAATTAAATTCGAATTCTATTCTCATAGAAACTTAAAATAGTTAAATTAAGTTTATTAAACTTACTTAACTTAGGAAATTCGAGTTGGAAGTCTTTCTGTCGTCATGTGTATGTTCTGCCTACTTTGTAGGAGTCCAGTATGAGTTAATTGTGAGTTGTAAAATAGAAGACTCAGTTTCATGAGTAAGTTCAGTTAAATTAGTTCTCAAACTGATTGAGAGAACTAATAATGAGTTAACTATTAATGGTGTCACTAATGAACTCTGCCAGTGCTACTCTAGTTAACTGAATATTTACTCATCAAAAACTCATGCATGTTGAATCAGAGAAAGACCCAGTTGAGACTAGAATGCAGGGACAATATGCTATTTGTTTTAGATTTTTCTGAGTTGCATTGATAGTGCATGCATTTAGGAACTGATGCTTAAGGGATTGCACAATTTTTGGAGGCTTTATTTCCATTTAAATACAAGCTATTCTCCATAGGAATTACACATTGGAATAGAGACTTGGACAACTTGTGAAGAGGCTAAGCTTTGACCTTGAGCTTTCTTATGAGTTGGAGATTATATTTGTTGAGTGTTGGGATTGTTCTAGAGAGAACAAGCATTGTAATTTCATCTTGATTTTCCGGATTAATACAAAAAAATAGGGGGGTTTTGAGTTGTGGCTTTCCCCAGATATTTATTGTGTTATGTGCCTTTGATTCTCTTCCTCTATTGATTATTGTTTGCTCAATGTTCATGGGCTTCCACTGGAAATAGTAGAAGGAGATTCTTGTCTCTTGCTTTAGAAAATTGCATTAGCTTGTGGATCTACAGGATTTTCTACAAAAGTATACCTAGATTTTCAAAATCATGATCATGCTTTTGTATTTGTATATTTTGTTTGGTGGTACTTGTCAGTGAATGTTATGTTGAAAAGTGTAACTAGTATCAATATTCATAATTTCTATTTTGCGGATGACATAATGTAATTCTTATGTACTTGTCAAAAGAAGAAAAATAAATTATTTTTCTCTCTTGGAGACATATACTAGAATACCCATATTTTGGGAGATGAGACACTTGTGACTTTTTGTGGAGAAGTGAGAATTGTCTTGGAGCATGGAAACTTTAGCAAGGTACTTTATGTTCCTCAATTTTCAATTATCACCATATCTATTTATAAGATCACTCATTTAGGGTTAGGAAGAAAATAGAATCCACTCTAATTACAATCGTTATTTCCAATATGTTAGATGGCTCTAGATTTTCTATTGGAGAGGTGAACTAACATTACAAGTTATACACTCTCTCTCAATTAATTCTTAAATCTTTTTTTCCTCTTCTAACAAATGGCAATGATGACAACTGGTTATCACATGAACTATATGGTATTATTAAATACAAGTATTTGTATCATATATCCAAACAAGGAATGGTTGAAAGGATGCCACATATCCAATACATAGATGAATTTTATTAGAGATGCATACTTGGAAAGTATCCATAGATAAATTATAGAGAGGTAATTCTAGGATAGCCTCTTAGCTATTTGAGCTATTGCAAAATGACATTATTGGAACTTTTCCTCACCTATCAATATTTAAGGAAATGTAAATTTTATCATTCATTTCTTATTTTTCAAGATAAACATGGGTAAGTTGAAATCATAAGTCTTTGAGAATCTCAAAAATTTCAATCAGCTTGTAGACAATTAGATAAGGAAGAGGATTAAATGCCTTTAGATATATATTTGAGGCCAATATGTAAATAAGTATGTAGAGAAAGTTCTTTTATAATTAGTATTAAACCTATGGAATATAGTTCCATACAACACAACAAAATTGTGTTGTAGAGAGGAGAAATATAACACTAAAAGGGATAGAAATTTGTATGCATCATGCTAGATCCTTACCTCCTAACCTATGGGATGAAGATATTAACTATGAAACTTACATTCAAAAGATAATTCCACATAAATAATTAAATGAGACCAATTTTTTTGAGCCCTTGACAGGGAAGAAACTATATGTTATTGACTGTAAAGATTTTGGTTCATGGGCATGGGCTAGGATTCCCTCTAATAGGAGGAAGGCCATCGATTCTCAAAGTAGGAAGTGCATATTCACGGGATATCTAGATAGAGTTACGAGATACCAATTATTAGACTCTTCATCTAATAATTTTTTCATCCATAGAAGTGGTAGATTTGAAGAAGGTCCTTACAAGAACTTTCGTTGCACCCTACTTCATCCTCTCCACCACTACTTGTGATGAATATTAGTGATATTTCATCATATCACAATTTGATAAAATTTTGGATCCTAATATTTCAAAATAGTAGAAATAAATTGTAGAAATATAATAAAGGCCTTAAAGGGTATAACAATCAATTTAGGTAGTTGGTGATCTAGCAGTTGATCCTACCAATCCATAGAGACCCAAGTCGTAGTTTGTGGAGCCCTTGTAAGATATAGCCATCATGGATATTTAATGTGATATCCATTGTTATTTTATTTTTGGATCAAAACTTCAAACCTATGCAGAGGTTGAGGGGAACCCCTCTTGTGAAGCAACTACGAGAGAGGAGTACAACTACTTAATGGAGATCAACTCTTGGGAATTGGAACCTCTTCCTATAAATAGGTTTGCCATGGCAATATGGGATTTTTGTCATTGTTTCTTTGTTTGGAGATCATACAAGATGATTATAGGATCAATTTGATTCATTCCATAAATTCTAGTGACATTTTTGACATATTTTAGATGATTAGTTGCAAGGAGGTTCCCACTTCTTTTCTTTTGAGAGTTAACCGAGAGGATGGCAGTGCTACAACATTAATGCACTCTACCAGATATCAATAGTCGATTAGGAGTATTTTATACCTTACACATTCTATGAAGATCTTCTCCTACATAATTGGATCACTTTATGGATACATGCATAAGTAATACGAGCTATACTAGCAAGAAGCTAAGACCATTTTTAGACATGTGACTATAAGTTATGGTTTACACTATGCAGTAAGATCCTCCTCGGATATTGTTGCTTACATAGACTTGTGTTAGGATAGTTTTACATGGAAATATCATTTTAACAAGAAATGATCCTTTGAATGCATAGCCATTATAGAAAATACGACATTGAATGAGCAAGGGGCAGGCCTATGAAATCTTATTTCTTAAATGTTGGCCTTCAAATACATTTTTTTTGGAATTGCAAAGCCAAATATTTAGATATAAATCTATTTCTTTCAGTATGTATTAGAAGCTCTCCATTCAATTCATAAACCTCCTTTTTATTCTCATCCAAACATGGTATATTTGCCAAACGAATAAAATTTACTTATGAGATATCATCTCCAAAGGGAATGGTTTTTGAAAGAATCAATGTAAACCAATCTATGCACTTCTTCAAACTGACAACAATATGTACATGCATAAACATGCATTGTTCCTCATGGATAGATTTTTTAAACAAAATGTATGTACTTTTTTCATCTACTTCTGCAAATGAATTGGTGCAAATAAAGTAACATTTAACTGATGATGACATGGGATTTTTCCTTTCTTCCTTGCCACCATCCTTGATTAAGTGCTATAGGGAGAAGGCAAGTCCATGTCTTAATGCTTGTGTGATAGGTGGTGTAGTTGGGCACGATAATCCACAAGGAAACTCTAAATTTAGGGAGCTTAGGATAGTGGTGCGAGTAATGGCCATAGGCGCACCAAGATAACTCGTCGATTATTGCTTTCTCATTTAGAGATATCTTACTTATTCTAGATAAGAAGAATTCTCTCTATGTTCGGTTTAAAGCAACCTTATTTTCTTTATTTCTTCAAGTGAAGGTACCTACAATTGTCCAAAGTTGAGATCTAGTATGACATCAAAGTGGGTATAAGTCGTGAACAATTCCTGTTCTATGGATGTAGAGAGGTGAAGGCATCGAAAGGGTTGAGGGGTATGAGAGGCTTTTTATAATGCCAACCAAGGTTAGTGAAACCAGGAATGATTTTTTTGTAAATAACAAATCACAGTAAATAAATGCACTAGATATAAAAAAATGCAACATCTTTTTACCTTTTACATAGATCTTCAACCAGTTTGGAGCTTGTTGGACTAGACTTGACCTTCTGAACATACAAATTTATTATTATTAATCATTTTTGTTTTAAATTCTAACCAGGGAAGTTTTCAGCCGCTGCAAATTCCACATTTCTTGAACAGAGCTTATAAGAATTTGAATTGAACCTCTCGAGGTCCAAAGTTTCAACTCGAGTGAAGAAATAAACATTGAGCACAGGATACAAACATGGGAAGGCAACCAATCGATGGGAAGCTCTAACAAAGAGTGCCTCCACCAGATCTGAGCTTCTAGGAAAGCCTTTTGGTCATATAATTGCCATTGACCCAAACATTCCCTGAGAGAAGGGTTGAATTCCACTACTAGATTGACTATTGGTTCATTTGCTGAAAATTGTGGGAGGAATTTGTGGTTTTCATGGATGACGAGACTTTGTGGGAGGAGAATGACAATTTTCATGGATGAAAAAACCCCTTTCCGGCCGCCTCCATAATCTTGAAGAGTTTAACATCAAATCAAAGCTTGCAACTTAAACTCTTTAAATCCAAGCCAACAACTTGTTGCATTTTACTGTACCTTAGACCAAAAATAGATCAAAATGGAATGCTACGGTATCAATCTATGTTGTGTTGTGTGAAACAAGGAATGGTTAGAAGAATGAATAGTTGTGTTTTTTCCAATAAATTAGCTATATTAAAATAAGAAACTAGGGCATCATAAAGGTTAAATATTTATACGAGACCGAGATTTATATGGGACCTTACCACCATATTTGTTGGTGCTTCTGTGCCACCAGTTGCCCACACCTACCACAAACACCTGCCCTTATTCTGTTGAATTCCATCTACTATTGAATGCCCTCATGCCCTTGTGCCTTGCTTGAATGCCCCTACTCGAATAATGCTCTGCTCCGCGATAAGTTTATGTTTAATATAAAGTTTATAATGTTTGTTGGTTTTTCAAATCATGCATACCAAATTACTCTTATACTTATTATATAATATATACAATATATAATATATATAATATATTTTATATATTATATATAATATATATACTATATATAATATATTATAATATATTATATATAGTATATATTTTATATATTATATATTATATAGAAAATATATGTTATATATTATATATATTATATAATATATATTAATATTTTTTAAATGATATTAAATATTAATATTTCATTAGTATATATGGTTAGTTGATTATGAACAATTATAGGGTTATAGGATATTGAGGCATATTTCAAAATTTGAAGAAAGACAAGAAGAAGACACACTGAGATTATTTTTACTTTCTTTAGGGTATGAACCACAAGGTTGGCTCATGCACTCTTGTAGTCCGAAGAGTATACCTTCTCTCAAAGCTTCGGGTTAAATATTTCTTAGGAATTGTAGCTCAAGGCACCAAAATTTTTTATTACATCCATTGAGAGATATTAGAAACCTTAGAAAAGGAAGGTCTTCCTGTTTACCTTGAAGGAAATCATATTGAAATATCTTCCTGTGATAATTGTACTATTCTAAAGGAAGGTTTATGCTCAGAATTTGGAAAATATAGGGCTGTTAACCACATAAATGAACTCACCATGAAGACTATGATGACAATATTATGCAATATCTTGGTGATGATGAGAGTAGCATTGCTTTAGGGACTGATGTATATGATTTTTATGAGGGAATTATTGGATTCCTTGTTGAACATGGTACTATATTTAAATATTTTTAAAGGATCCAAATAGGGAAAACTACTAGTATCATTAGAGAATGTAGTGTAGAACCAAAAGTTAGCCTCATAATATGATCTATCACTATTTTTGGGGTGGATAGGAATACTTTTAATGATATTTATATTGTTGGCCTCATTTTAAGTAGATATTATTCAAGAATATAGTGCAATAGTTGAGATGGAAATTCATTATCTTCAAATCATGGCATATGCATAGATATAATGTTTTATGAGGAGCTTGTGCTAGAACAACTACAAGGATTATAGTCAACTAGTCAAGGTGACCTTAACTTCCTTGAAAATGAAGGAAGGAGTTGCACATGTTTTTAAGGAGTTGGAAAAGTGAACACTAGTTTTTATAGTCCTTCCGGTGAGAAAACACCAACACATAGGTATACAGTAATAAAAATGTTTGGGATTGAAATTTTGCAGTATTATGTGACACGAATGAAGGCAACTATGCATGTGATGAAATATAGGTAGTGACCTTCTTTCCTTTTTATACCAGTGATCATTTTGAGGGACATCTTGAAGAAAGGATAATAATTTTGGAAAATAATGATACCAAATCATACATATTTTATTTTGAGGGTCCTCCCATCTATGATACTTATCATCTCGATGGTAAAAGGGAATGCAAAGAGAATTTTGGGATGGATGAAACTCAAGTAGGAGAGTTTATCTTTGTTTTTGTAGATCAATGTGGTGAAGGGTAGGTAAATTTCTCCCTAGTCTTTGATGATATTTCAAGCTTGGAAAGAGGATCTACTTTTGCCAAAACAAAGAGAGGGGATGATGTAGAGGTTTAATTCACACATTGTAAGGAAATTGATGAAGCATATTTTTATAAATATCTTGATTAGTACTTTGGAAAAAAATATTTGAAGGGTCATTTGATCTTTAATGTTGAATTTGGAAACAAAAATGAGGCTTATTATGCAACAATCTATGAGTTCAAACAACTTGAAGCAATGGAGTTAGCTCTCTATTGCAACTCTTTTGTTAATATAGTATTTGGAAATCTGTGAGAGTATTCTGACTTATGTATCCACTTCAACTATGTTTGGAGTCTGGTTCTTCATGGTTTCTTCTTCTTCTTCATTTGAGAAGTAGAGGTTCTTAGATAATAATGATGGGGATAATAAGGGTACAAAGTGACAATGACAAGAATTATCTGTGATAGAGGATGTTGTAACCAAAATGGTTAGTGTTTAAAGTTGTGTTCTATAAGGGCTAGGGATTATACAAGTTAAGTGACTAAGAGTTTCATAGTTTTACATTATATGGCTTAGTGATCAAGTCAAAGAGCTAAGGAATATCAAGGTTACAATAAGAATGGTTATAAGGGATATAATTTATAATGACTTGGCATATAAATATTAGTGGTATAGGGGTCATGGGTGACAATAGTTTAGGGTTAAGGATCATTATGCATAGTCTAAGGGTTTAATTAGGTTATTTTTGTTAAGGGTCATATTACATGTTATAGAGTTAAGTGTTTAGGGTTAGAAGTGTACTTATGTTGTATAATAGTTAATGAATACAAAGGTAAATGGTTACTAATTAAGGTTATTAATGTTGTATTTCAAGGGCTATAAGTGTCAAAAACTGTTTTTTTGAGGCTATATTAAATGTTATAATTATAAAATCTCATAGAGGTAATAGGTAATTAGGGGTTATAATAGTTAAGGTTAAGGGTTGTATGATTTTAAGGTTAGCGTTAGTGATCAGTGGTTATAAGAATCATGTGTGAATTTTAGTGATTTTTAAGGTAAAATAACTTTATCTTTTGGGTGAATCACTTTTAGGAAAAATGGAAATTGGTAAATATTTTTAAAAAAAGAGTATGTAAAATTACTCCATCTATGAATATTAGCCCCTAAAATTTTCTCTAAAGTGCCCTCCCTCCTCAAGTATGCATGACCCCTCTCAGGATTTTTCTAAGTTATTTTTTCATGGGGCTCTTTTTCTACTTTTTCCTCACTACCCATTACTGGTCCTTGTTCTCACTTAGTTATAGTCCTTGACCTCTCCCTTCATATCTCCTCCCCTATGTTCTCTTTAAGCTCCCCCCTTCCCCCCTTCCCTCCCTCATCTCCTCTTACCTTTGTTGCACTTCCCTTGGTACCTCTCTCACCTCCCCCTCCCTTCTCTTACTCCTCTCCCCCCCATCACAATTTTTTCTCTTCTATCTCCACTCTTCCATCTCTTGTCCATAAATCTCCCTCTCATTGTCCTTGAGTGTGGCCTTGGACCTCTCTATGATGGACCCCAAATTTTTTTGACTAAAGGTAGGGAATCCTTCCTATACTTAGCACAAAAGCAAGCCAACTTTGAATCCACTCTAAAAAACAAATAATATCCTTCCTAAGGGCCCTCTTAATTTTCAAAATGAAAATCCTTTCTTTAAACTATAGGGGTATTTCCAACCCTTATGAAATTATAGCAATCAAAATATTGATTGAACTAAAATACCCACATATCATTTTCCTTCAAGAATCAATGATTGAAGAAGATAATAAAACCATTATACTTAAGAGCTCTTTTACTCAATGGGATATTGTAGCAAATGATGCTTGAGGTAGGCTAGGATGTGTTTTCAGAGGTTAGTACACTTGATTCATCCGTATGGAATCTTCTTGGTCCTTTTATTTTGACATCTATGTGAATTTTTAGGTCTTGGATTTTGATATGACTTTACATCTTCTCAATATTTATTGACCTTACACAAATAGGAAGGACTTTTGGCTCTCTTTCACAAAGTTTCCATTTGTGGTTTCAGTGTGGATTCAGATAATACCATAATTAGGGGTGATATAAATTTCTATTTAGGGGCATCAAATATTTGGGGTTCTTTGACGAAATATACTGCCTCTTCGATTTCCTCATTGATATCTTTGATGCCACTAGAGTTTATGATATATTTCGACAAAATTCCATCCCATGTTGACAAAAAAAATCTAGATCTACACATATATCCAAACATTTGTATCAATTTATTGTTTTTGAAAACCTCTTGGACACAAATCTAAAGTTTAGAAAATGGGCTATTGTTGGAGGGTGCTCTAATCATAATCCAATCCTTCTTGACATTAAACCTTTCCCCTCCAAACCCCCTATTCCATTCAAGTTGAATCCCTCTTGTTTCTAAGATCCTTCCCTTCGTGAAGCTATAAAAATTCATTGGGGCTCCTACTCTCTCTCACTCCAAGAATCCTCTACTATTCAATTTGAAGAGAATCTCAAACAAGAAAAAGTAACCATATCTAAGTGGGAAAAAATAAATAGGGAAGTTGACACAATAAAATTGGCTACTATAAAATCCAGAATGGAGGATAACATCGATCAAGGTTTCTTTGAAAAGGACTCTTCCAATCATAGAGAGGCCACTAAGGCCCTGGAGGAACAAAGAAGGAAAATTCTCCTAGACAAGAAAAAGGAACGAAGAATGAAAAGTAGGGCTCTATGACTACAAATACTTTGATAGAATTGCTAATAACAACAAAAATATTAGTACTATATGGAAAATTAAAAAAGTGGTGGATCCTTGACCACATCCTTTCAGGATATCTCCTCTGAAGGATGTAAGTACTCCAGAGACATTTTCATGAAAACAATCAAGCCACTATTAGACATATTTTGGATGTCGCAAGGCTATTTTTAGCTTTATCAATTAGAAATGAAATGATTCACTAATGGATGAAGTCACTAAACCTAAGCTTGAAAAGGTCTTCCATAGTTGTTAAAAGGGAAAGAACATGGGGCCAAATGACCTTCTGATGGAATTATATCTAGATTATTATGATTTTCTAGGGAAGGATCTTTTCTCCTTGGTTGAATACTTCAGCACCTTTGGGAAAATCCTTTCAACTATGCCTACATTATCATGATACCCAAAGTTGACAATGTTTAATCCTTTGATCTCTTCTTACCTATATCTCTCAATTATATTTACAAAATTATATCCAAGACCATAACTCTTCAGCTAAAACATGTCTTTTGAAACAATATTTCACAAGAAAAGTTTGGTTTTCTTGAAAGGAATCTTATTCATGTAGCTATTGGCCTTGCTCAAGAAGGATTGCACTCTATCTACAGAAAAAGGAAATGAACTATCCTCTATAAAGTGGATCTCTCCAATTATTTTGATTAGGTCAACTGTCTCTACATCATACTCCTCCTTGTCCACTTTGGTTTCCATCGTTCCTTTTTCACCTGGATTATGAATTGCATCAATTCCGAATTATTCACTATTCAGATAAATGGGGCCACTTCTCCTTTTTTCCATGGAGAAGGAGGACTAAGATAAGGTTTCCCATAATCCCTTCTACTTTTCCTTCTCATTATAGGAAGTCTCAACAAGATCATTACAAATGCAAGGAACACAGGTAGCTTTAAAGGAATCTCCATTATCCCAAATTTCTTTCTAACTCATATTCTCTTCTTAGATGATATTTTAATTTTATCATATGCCTCTTTGGACCATTGGAACACACTAAAATCCATCCTAGACACCTTTTCTCATACTATTGGAATGGTCATCAATCATACAAAATCCATCATCATAGGTTTGGGGTTGTTTGGAAGGGATAAAGCTCGGTTGAAAGACCTTTTCCCCTCAACATTTTTTGAAATAAATAAAAGAGTAAAATACTTGGGATTTATACTAAAGCCAAAGTATCACCTTAAAATAAATTAGAAATGGCTCCTTGACAAGGCGGCAAAAATTACCTGAATTTGGTGTAACAAAAGGTTATTTAGGTCTAGTAGGCTAGTTCTGTAATTTTTTGGTTTTTTGTTTTTGTTTTTGTTTTTGTTTTGTTTTGTTTTTTATTGTTGTTGTTGTTGCTTTTTATCTTATTAGACAAACCAAAGTTAAAATTGGACATTAATCTTCTTCCTCATTCAACTCATAATTTGTATAATCCAATTCATAATTCATGTTTAAAGGATTCACCATATCAGCATCATCATCATCATCATCTATATCATCATGCGGAACATGCTCTTCTACATTTGGTTTGACTTCTTCGAGTTCTTCGTCTGACACAACGTCAATATCATCTATTTCATCCAAATTAACATTGTATTGATTAACATATCCTTGAACTTCTTCGAAGTCTTCATCTCACACATAAACCCCCTGCTCTTGTACATCAACTTGTTCTTTAATTTCATATTATTTTGTTACATTATACTTTACAAACCTTCCTCTTGGATCATATCTAACAACATATGACCAACCCTCTTTACCTAGAACCTCTATGTAAAAAACCTATTCACATTAGCTTGGAAGAACATAAGGATCTGATCCTAACTCAACATTCCTTGTATCAACCATGGTAAATCTATTAGCATGCTCAATAATAGTTATATTAGGGTTATGTTCATGGATTCATAGCCTGAACCATTTGACATCGAACACAACTAATTTGAAGGATTTAAAGTCACACTCAAGTATATCATGCAAATACCAATAGTATCAATTTCCAGATACTTTTGGATGTCTGTAACCTCTAGAGGCAACATTGATAACCTGAAATACTACAATTATCCCATTATCATAAGTTTTCATCTTTTCATCCAACCTTATGATGCAAAATTTGCGGCCACCATACCACATTTTGTTGTGGTGTTTCAACTGCAATATGCCAAACACATAAAAAATGCATTGTCAATTGATAAGCATATTTATACTTGGAAAATTTGAAAATTAAGAAAAAAACACACCATATGCATCAATATAATTGTAAAAAAAACTAATTAGTATGGGTGAATATGCTTTCCTAATGATCTTTTAAACCATATGCTAAATCAATTTCCCTCTATGTAAGATTGGTATCTCCACTATGTTCAACTTCTTTGACCAATTTAGACACACCCTACCATGATAACCTACCATTATTTGATTGTTTTCATAGTTCAATCCATACCTTCATCCAATCAAGATTGTCCACAATGTATAAATGTATTGCATCCCACTCTTGAATGGTTGTATTAAAATAAAAGAATTCACATATATATAATTAGTTACCATGTTATACCTTCATAATAATGGATTATGCAAGAAGACCAAAAATTAAATAAGTACGATATACATACAAATAAAAAAGTCAAATGCACTATAAATCTCCACTATCTACTTACATCTCACTTTCCTCATTCTACCTTTCCCCAATAGGTGGTAACCTTCAAATTTGTTCATGGAGTTGACATCCCAAATGTGATCCAATACATTAATACTCTTTCCTATTGCAGGGCTATATTGATGAATATAAACCATGGTTTGATATAAAATATACCCCTCTATCGTAAAACCCTCAGGACATGTTATTTGTCTGACCAAAGCCTTCAGTTGTTTTAAATGCCTCTCAACCATCCACATTGATATTATGTGTACATGTATACACTTTTCAATCTCCTTGACTTGGTGTATGATGTAGTGTTCTCGTGTATTGAAAAACATCAAAGGTAGAAAATTTTGCATTTCACACATTAGACGAGGAATTTCATTTCCTCTAGTACTTTATATCTTCTTCATCAATTTCTTTAGATGAAAATCATCTACAAATGAAACAAGAAAATCACAAGTTTCAACAGAAAAGTATATAGTACATGATTACAAGTAAAACACATGTATCAAATATAAGTTGTACAACAAATTATTGAACAAATTACACTTTGCACATAAATCTCCACTTACCTCATGTATTTGCCAAGATCATATATAACTTGCTTGACATTGTTGTCAAAGTTTTCTTAGAGAGATAAAGGTAGAACATACTGTAACAAAAATAATGATCGATCATTATTTATTCCCAAATTAGTAAAAAAAAAATACTAACAAGATGTTTCACCAATGTACAAATATATACACCAAAATAATTACCTTAATGAACGTATGCCAATCATGAGTTTTTACCCCACCTAATTCACCTTTCTTTGTTAGGATATTCTTTATGTTTGAAGAAATTCCAGTTGGAAATTTAATTTTTCAATAACCTCTTTAACATCCTTGCTTTGCTTCTTTGTAAATAACCATGGAAGGCCCCTTATATTTTGATGTAGGAGCATTCAACCCAACAATATCATTGTATTTTAGTAGACATAGGGGGTCTTTTGTTTTCAAGGAAGTTAGTTTCCTAAGTGTGAATTAATGTAATTATTTAGGCTTTTGAGTGATTTTAATGAGAATGGGATTTAATTGAATATTGTGACACATGTTTGTAAATATTCTCGAATGTAGGAGAATATGAGGGATTTAGGATAGTTGAGAGATTGAGGGATTTGAGAATTAATTGTAAATCTTGGATTATGAGTTAGTTGATTTTGTGGATTAGAGAGGATCCTTAGGGATGAGGAAGAGATTTTAGGATTTCGTTGAGGATTTTATGGATCTAAACCAGGAATTGGTTTTACAATCCTTTTGTATAAATGTAAGCCTAAAAGGCATAGACAAAGATTAGATAGGTTAGATAGGTTAGATGGTTGGATAGATAACCAAGCTAATTAGAGGGTGACTGTAAGCATATAGGCAGATTGTAAACAGAGGCCACTAATTAGAAGAATTGGGTCAGAGAGGGACAAAGAGTTTCAATATATAATCATTTGTTTATATGTTTATATATAGAGAATTCGATTTTGAGTGTGTAAGTGTGTGATTCAATATGGAATGATAAATTCTGTGTGTATTAGAGATTTTGTATAACATATGTATGCAAGCAGAGTTCGGTGAAACATAGAGGAGAAGAATGAGACAGAGGATCGTAATGGACCTTTGAAATTGTTCGAAGAACTGAAGTAGTGTTCTAGAGGGACTGTGTTAAATAACATGCGAAGTTAAGATCAAGAGGGAGTTGCGCAACAGAATAGTGAAAGGAAAAGAAAGATGATCAATTAGAGTATGAACCTGATTGACAAAGAGAGGAATATGAAACAAAAGACAACAGACATACAACAACAGCAAAGGTGCAAGGCATTGGGGCAGCTACAAATTAAAGTTTGGGACCCTGGAGGTTTTCTATCAACTTATGAACACACATGATCTGGTGATCATGAATATTTTCTACTTTGGGAGTCTGATGCATGAGAATTCTACCGAACAATATCATTGTATTTTAGTAGACATAGGGGGCCTTGTGTTTTCAAGGAATTTGGTTTCCTAAGTGTGAATTAGTGTAATTATTTAGGTTTTTGAGTGATTTTAATGAGAATAGGATTTAATTGAATATTGTGATACATATTTGTAAATATTCTCGAATGTAGGAGAATATGAGGGATTTAGGATAGTTGAGAGATTGAGGGATTTGAGAATTAATTGCAAATCTTGGATTAGGAGTTAGTTCATGATTTTGTGGATTAGAGAGGATCCTTAGGGATGAGGAAGAGATTTTAGGATTTTGTTGAGGAGTTTATGGATCTAAACCAGGAATTGGTTTTAGAATCCTTTTGTATAAATGTAAGTCTGAAAGGCATAGACAACGATTAGATAGGTTAGATAGGTTAGATGGTTGGATAGATAACCAAGCTAATTAGAGGGTGACTGTAAGCCTACAGGCAGATTGTAAACAGAGGCCACTAATTAGAAGAATTAGGCCAGAGAGGGATTGAGAGTTTCAACATGTAATCATTTGTTTATATGTTTATATACAGAGAATTCGATTATGAGTGTCTAAATGTGTGATTCAATATAGAATGATAAATTATGTGTGTATTAGAGATTCTATATAACATAAGTATGCAGGCGGAGTTCGGTGAAACACAGAGGAGAAGAATGAGACAGAGGATCGTAATGGACCTTTGAAACCGTTCGAAGAACCAAAGTAGTGTTCTAGAGGGACTGTGTTAAATAACATACAAAGTTAAGCTCAGGAGGGAGTCGCGCAGCAGAACAGCGAAAGGACAAGAAACCTTGAAGAAAACTGAAACCACAGAGAAACGTTGGAGAAATGGCGTAAAACCCAATTGGAAAGAAGCATGAAATAATGAAGTGTTAATGCACATGCACCATTGGATCTGCCATATCAACAGATGGGATCAAATCGCATGGAAGGATCGTTGTTAAAATCCCACTTCGCATTATTTAAATGGTAAGGAATTAATCTTGGCCCACAAGGATTTGCGACATGCGACATTATTGTGAACCATTGGATCGTATGCCCTGATCAATAGTGGAGGAGCTTTAATAAATCTCGCATCGCAATGTTTGATGATGAGTGAACTAACCTCGGCCACAAGCAATTGTGATGTCCGATGCGATCGAAAATTTGATCGCATCGCAAATATATATGGGAAGTAGACCTTAACCCTTAACCAATGTGACATGCGATATGTAAAGGTGCGATGGAGCGAGCCGATAAATATTGCGATATGCGATGTAAGTGGACCAAGGAGCATTGCGAAGTGTGATAGAAGAACAGACCTGAGAAAGTAATGACTACGGTTTAAGTTATATTGAAGTCCAAGTGTGTCATTGCATCTCAGAGGCAAAAGGAAAAGTCTTAAGAGTCCCGTGAAACCCCGAGAGTGTGATTGCAATAAGGAATGTATTGTGAAATGTGCAGAGTCTGAGGAAAAGGTGTAAAGGTATGGTTTACATATGTTTATTGTGATTTCTATTTTAAAAGATTCATAATAGAAATGAAGCGCCGATAGATGGTTTCATGTGGTAAGTCCAGTTATAACTAAAGTAAGAGTGGGGATTAGATATATGTGCGGCATAAGGATTAATGGGAGTTCATGAGGGTGCATTAGATAATAACGAAAATTTAATGAAAATGATGTGAATGAGTCTCGATGAAAGGATTGATGAAGTGCAACTATGTTTAGTTTGATAAATCATTCCACTGAGTTTTAATAAAAGGGGCCTTAACCATTATCTAATGAAAATTTGACTCGGTAGAGAGTTAAATTCCTGGGGTAAAACAGATATATGCATTTTGACATGCATACTGTGGGTATGCATGGGTTTTCCTGTGTCAAAGTGGTATCAGAGCATAATTTTAATTGAAACATTTGGTACTAAGGCAGCACAAAGAAATTCTGTGTGACAATTTCTTTGAAAAAATTTAGAACAGAGTATGTGTTAAGATGTTTATGCAGGCGAGAGGAGATCAAATTTTAATCTGACGCACAGTAAGCACACAGAGGTAAGGTATGGCAGAATATTGGGAGAACTTGCAGATGCAAGAAATAGAGGACAATCCATTCAAAATACAGAAGATGATGGAACAAGATCACGCAAAGATCTTGAAGGTGAGATGACATGTTTTGGTTTTAATTTGATTTGAAGATTGGAGGATGTGTCGTTTTTATATTGATATACAGGTGACAACATAAGAAGGTGAGGAGGTTGCAACAATCTAGAGCGAGGAGTGCTAGAATTGGTTCCAGAGGGAAGAAACAGAGAAATGCTAACAGACTGAGCTCGAAGGAGAGAAGTTTAGTGAGGCATAGATAGCAAGAAGGAGACGTGTTATTGTAGAGGTATTGTTGCAGATCAAAAAGGCAATTCCACAAAGGATGTGGGTAGAATTGCTAAGGGATAAAAGAAGTTGGTACGAGTTTCTAAGTGAAAGAAGAGGTGGTTAGAACCAAGTATTTCATGGTGATTGAAATACAAGAGGAAAATTATGTTCTTAAGAAGATGTAGATGAGTTGAAGCCTAGAAGGAGAAGAGAGAAGTGCTCAAGTGCTTGCCAAAAGGCCAAGTACAAAGGAAAGCTTGGTGAGGTAAGTGGCAACAGGGAAGACTTCTTGTTGTAGAGGATTTAGTGCAACTCATAGTGAATGAGTGAGGAACTCATGCAGATAGATATGGAGGAGGAAATGACTACCGATAGTCATAGCAGAGGTTCTGAAAAAGACCACAGTAGAAGAAATATGAAGAAGGAGGATGCCAAGGCAAATGGCAAGAGAATGAGTCAAGTGGAACTTGACAAAGAGATTGCTAAGATGAAAGAACAACTCGATGTATTGATGATGATACTAGAGTAAAGCCAGAGATTAGGTTGGGTATTAAAGAAGAAGCCAATGAAGTGGCATAAGTTATAGAGGAAGCTACAACAGAGGCAAGTAAGGTGGCTGATAGGAAAACTCAGAGAAGCTGAGTTGGAAATGGAAGTGTTTATTTGTGAACCAGAGCAGGGTGAAGTTATGGGTGAAGAAGAAGGAATTATTGATGATTTTCTGAACTGTTGGGCAAATGCAAATCAGTAGGAGAATTTAAAACTTTGTATTGTTGAATCTAATAATTTTGATGTGATGACAGGTTTTGTAGAGGATGAGAAGTCTTTTGAAGCTGTCAAAAGTATGGAAGAGTATCTTTCTGAAGGTAAAAACTCTAAAGAAAAGAATGATGGAGAATGTCTCGTGAATGAGGAAATAAATGAATTATTGCAGTAGAAATAACGTAGTAAAACATTGATGTTTGAAGCTGTGACAACACAGGAAAAATTTCTTGTGAAAGGAGATGAAATTTAGTCTAAAGAACTGATATGTGAAGCAACAATTGAAATTGTTGAACCTTATAATTTTCAAATTGATAATTTGTGTATAAATGCAGGACTCATAAGTAATGATGAAGTACTTATGAAGTGTCACAGAGAAATTGAATTGCTGGAGTATTTGATGGGAAATTCAGAGTATGACAATGTGAGTGCAGAGGAAGGAGTTCATTACAGTGGACAAAATCAGAAAGACATCATTAGAGCAGATGGTGTGGAGGAGAGACTAGCTAATAGTCTCATGAGTTCTACTGAGAATTCAAAACAGCATACTGATGTGTTGACAGAGGAGGAAGAATTAGAGCAGCAAGCTGAAATTGTTGCCAAAGGAAGAAAAGGCGTAGAAGCCTTATGGTTTTTATTTTAACAATTGTTTTATGATTACAGGTTTAGTTACAGATGCTGGAGAAAATTTGGCACATATGAGTAGCCAAATAAAAATGAAAGAAGAAGATTCTGTGGAAGTATTAAATCCATGGAACAGAGATGTTCGATTGCTGGAAAGTCAGGATTTAATGCAGAAAGAAATAATCATGAAAGAGGGTAAGGATGAAAAGGAGGCAATCAGAATAAGTGAAGAACAAGCAAGAATCAACGGAAAAATAGTAAGTGATAGCATTCGACAACTTCAAGAAGAAAAATAGAAGACTGAAAAGTTTGTGGACAGCAGCAAAAACGATCTAAAACAAAGAGAAAGAGGAAAAAGTAAGTGGCAGAATATGGACCAGTCCAAGGATGCGATGGAAATAGAAATTGAAGAATTATGGCAGCTAATGATGAAACAGTTCATATGGAGGAGATTGATAGCAGCAGGAAGGATGATAAATTAGAGTATGAACCTAATTGACAAGGAGAAGAAGATGAAACAAAAGACAACAGACATACAACATCAACAAAGGTGCAAGGCATTTGGGCAGCTACAAATTAAAGTTTGGGACCCTGGAGATTTTCTATCAACTTATGAACACACATGATCTGGAGATCATGAATATTTTCTACTTTGGGAGTTTGATGTAGGAGAATTCAACCCAACAATATCATTGTCTTTTAGTAGACATAGGGGGTCTTGTGTTTTCAAGGAAGTTGGTTTCCTAAGTGTGAATTAATGTAATTATTTAGGCTTTTGAGTGATTTTAATGAGAATGGGATTTAATTGAATATTGTGAGACATATTTGTAAATATTCTCAAATGTAGGAGAATATGAGGGATTTAGGATAGTTGAGAGATTGAGGGATTTGAGAATTAATTGTAAATCTTGGATTAGGAGTTAGTTCATGATTTTGTGGATTGGAGAGGATCCTTAGGGATGAGGAAGATATTTTAGGATTTTGTT
This sequence comes from Pinus tabuliformis, assembly GCA_031772625.1. Classification (NCBI taxonomy): domain Eukaryota; kingdom Viridiplantae; phylum Streptophyta; class Pinopsida; order Pinales; family Pinaceae; genus Pinus; species Pinus tabuliformis. Next base: position 367,597,150 of record CM062809.1, read on the forward strand.
GAGGAGTTTATGGATCTAAGCTAGGAATTGGTTTTAGAATCCTTTTGTATAAATGTAAGCCTAAAAGGCATAGACAAAGATTAGATAGGTTAGATAAGTTAGATGGTTGGATAGATAACCAAGCTAATTAGAGGGTGACTATAATCCTGCAGGAATATTGTAAACAAAAGCCACTAATTAGAAGAATCAGGCCAGAGAGGGACGAAGAGTTTCAATATGTAATCATTTGTTTATATGTTTATATACAGAGAATTCGATTATGAGTGTGTAAGTGTGTGATTCAATATGGAATGATAAATTCTGTGTGTATTAGAGATTTTTATAACATATGTATGCAGGCAGAGTTCAGCGAAACACACAGGAGAAGAATGAGACAGAGGATTGTAATGGACCTTTGAAACCGTTCGAAGAACCAAAGTAGTGTTCTGGAGGGACTGTGTTAAATAACATGTGAAGTTAAGCTCAGGAGGGAGTCGCGTAGCAGAACAGTGAAAGGACAAGAAACCTTGAAGAAAACCGAAACCACAGAGAAACGTTGGAAAAATGGCGTAAAACCCAATTGGAAAGAAGCATGAAAGAATGAAGTGTTAATGCGCATGCACCGTTGGATCTTCCATATCAATGGATGGGATCAAATCGCATGGAAGAATCATTGTTAAAATCTCGCATCGCAACATTTAAATGGTAAGGAATTAATCTTGGCCCATAAGGATTTGCGACATGCGACATTATTGTGAACTGTTGGATCATATGCCCTGATCAACGGTGGAGGAGCTTTAATAAATCTTGCATCACAATGTTTCATTGATGAGTGAACTAACCTCGTCCACAAGTGATTATGATGTCTGATGCGAAAGGAGATTTGATTGCATCGCAAATATCTATGGGAATTAGACCTTACCCCATAGCCAATGTGACATGTGATATGCGAAGGTGCAATGGAGCGAGCCGATAAATATTGCGATATGCTATGTAAGTGGACCAAGGAGCATTGTGAAGTGTGATAGAAGAACGGACCCGAGAAAGTAATGACTACGATTTAAGTTATATTGAAGTTCGGTTGTGTCATTGCATCTCGAAGGCGAAAGGAGAAGTCTTAAGAGTCCCGTGAAACCCTGAGAACATGATTGCGATAAGGCATGCATTGTGAAATGTGTAGAGTCTGAGGAAAAGGTGAAAAGGTATGGTTTACGTATGTTTGTTGTGATTTCTATTATAAAAGATTCATAATAGAAATGAAGCACCGATAGATGGTTTCATGTGGTAAGTCCAATTATAACTAAAGTAAGAGTGGGGATTAGATATATGTGTGCATAAGGATTAATGGGAGTTCATGAGGGTGCATTAGATGATAACGAAAAGTTAATGAAAATGATGTGAATGAGCCCTGATGAAAGGATTGATGAAGGGTGACTATGTTTAGTTTGATAAATCATTCCACTGAGTTTTAATAAAAGGGGCCTTAACCATTATCTAATGAAGATTTGACTCAGTAGAGAGTTAAATTCCTAGGGAAAAACAGGTATATGCATTTTGACATGCATACTGTGGGTATACGCAGGTTTTCCTACGTCATATTTTGGTCATCTCCATCACTATTGGAATGAATCACACTTTGAATTGCATGATTTCCCCCCTTAATCTCAGTAAAAATCTTGACATTTTTTTCTTTATCTCTCCTTTCATCTAAGATTCACCATAAGGTTGCTGTTACATTCTTCCTAATGTGCATTGTATCAAACAAATGAATAATTTCTAGGTGCTCATAGTAGGGGAGTCTATTGAATTTCTCTAGATAACTTTTCATTCCTCATGGAAGTGCCTTGTTATTAATGCCTTGATGACCTACAAGGTGAATCATAGTTAAAGATATTATAACAACAATATAACCTGTCAATTAGTATAGTGAAGAAAATACCATAAAAATATAAAATAATCCAAAAATATCTGCATGTATACTGATACATAGACAATTCGATCCATACCTTGAGAGGCTTTATTATATTGCAACTTCCATGCACAAGGTGTCATTCTCTATGGTCTTAATCTAGTCTCTTATTTCCCATTGAAAATATGTTTTTTGGTACTTCAGTACCTATGGTTCTTAGAAAGGAAGTTCTTATACTCATCAAACACCTCCTTTTCTAAGCTTCATGAATGACAAGATTTAATCTTAGGACCACAAACCAAACATGAAAGTTTACCCTTTGTTTGAATACTTTCAAGATATGGAATACTTTTTATAACAACTATTTTTAGTATGTACAATGAAGGGACTATTTAAAAAACATACATGGAATGAACTTCATAAAATTAAACAATATTAAAGTGCAGGGTAATGTTATAACATACCAAATAAATGTGTTAGCCCGGGGCATCGTGAATTGTCCATACAAGCATTGTATAGAATTCAAATTCCCTTTGTGCGTCTACTGGTCTATAGGTATCATACATAGTGACACCGTTCCATAACTCCACTAACTCATTGATAAGAGGCTTGATATATACATTCATATCTTTGACCTAGTACTTACCTAATTGATTGAACATACAATACATAATTACTACATATATGAGTAAATTAAAAAATATAAGACATAATTGAACATATATAAGTAAACAAATTAATACCTATAAAAATATATTGTGTTAATTTTTTTTTAAACAAATTAATACGTAGAACAATCATTTTCAACATTATGTGATCCCTCTTTATTAACTTCCATAGAGGAATGCTATTGTTGATAACAAAAACAGACCACACTGAGTAAGTAGATTTTAGCTCTCCAAATGGATTGACACCGTAAGCTGCTAATGAAAGCCTAAGATTATGAGGTTCTGTTTTAAACTTTTGCCACCTTTCCTCTATATTCCTAAATGTAGATCCATCTGCAGGCATTCAAAGAACACCATCTTCACTTCTATTCATTGCATTGTAATCCATAAGTTGTGTTATGATTTTGCACCTAAACAATTGTCGTAGACGTGGAATTATGGGAATATAACGAAGAACCAGCTTGTGAGGCACCTTTTTCATTACTTTATCAGTTTGATATCTACTCTCATCACATTTTGGGCATTTTTCAATCGACACATGTTCTTTATAATAGATAATATCATCATTAGGACATGCATGAATAGCTTGATACTCCATTCCAACATATTTCATAATGGCATTTAAATCTCAGTATGTACGAGGTAAAACATTTGACGGTGGTAACAAAAATTCACCTAACAATCCACAACATAAAAAAATAGTAGTACTCGATAATGTACTAAGTTACAATATTAATCATACATATTGCATACAAATTAATTAAATGATGATCACATACTAATTACATTAAAAACAAAGGGAAAATTTTTCTTTATCATGTATATAATACTAATTAATGTCACAAAATATATTACATACCTTAGGAGTTGTGTCACACGTGTTTGACAAACCATTCACCACATTTAAGTTGACCAACAACAATACAACAAAGATAAGAGATGTTTTTGAGCTTTCATAAAGAGGTTCAATTTCCCTTTCAAGTAGAATTTTATTAAAATCATGACCATCATACTGGTTGCCATAATCATCCATTCCAACATTCTTTTTTAACAGTAAAGAGTATTAGTATTTGTATTAATCCGAACTCGTACGTGGCCAAAAACTGGGAGATTTATAATAACAGTTCAGTGCCATCTATGGGCAGCATAGTTTTCTTGCTATTCAGCCCATCCCAAATTTCCATCACCAAAATTACAAAATTCCCCGTTACTTCTTGAATACTGTTATATATCCTACAATACTTATTCATAAGAAATTTACATTTATATTTTGACATAAAAAAACAAAAAAGACCCTTAGGAAAAACTACTCCTCCATTGTTGCCAGACTGTTGAGATCGATGCTTATGTTTTCTTCATCCGACTTCAAGATTTTTTTGTCCAGTTTTAGTTGAAGATCCTAAATTTGACGTCGTAGAATTGCATCTTCTAGTTGGTGAACTCTTTCATTTTTTTCCAACTGTCGTTCTTACATCTCAAGAGTTTCCTTCTGTTGTTGATGAATACACCTTTGAATTGTTGATAATCCTTACTTAATTTCAACATGCTCTTTGACACATGCAACACATTCATAATTTCACTTCCCTCTATACTTCACCATGTGCCTCGAAATTATGCCTGTTTGAGGTCGACGACGGCCATAGGAACCTAAAACAGAGCTACCCTCCTTTGTTTGACTCATATTTTCCAAGCTAACCACGGGGGAGTGTCCAAGACTACGACTCCCAAAAATAAGAAAAAAGAAAGAATAAAAAAGAGAAACACTGAGCTCCTGGAAGGAAACACATGCCCAAGTCAAATATACTGCATTCCATAACAACCAATTCATAGATACTAACACACCACCCACAACAGCTACCACTTCAGAAATCTCTCTCTTCCCTAATTCTCCCCATGTGCCACCCTCAACAATGAACAAAATAAGCACACTACTTCCCTCTGGAACCACGACCATGCAGATGACCCAGACCATGCTACGACCCAAACTTCCCAGACTACCCAGACCCTTCTACTTGGTGCTTAAGATGAAAACCCCCAGGATAAAGGCAAACCCTTTCTTTTGGCATAGAAACAAATCGTTACTCCTATTTAAATAGAAAATTTTGTGACTAAGTCTAAAGCAGAAGCAATGAACTAAAATTGTGTTGCTTGCATCCCAATGAGCATCCATAATTCAACTACTCTATGAAACGACCTTTGGCTTGCCCAACCTCGCCTTCCCCTATGTGAATTGACCACACTAGCATGGAAGGATTAAACATGACTCACAATCTCTGAAATTTTGCATGAATGCTCCTTGACTATGCCAACAACATAAATTGATTCAAGGAGCATTAACCTGAGCTCCCACACTTATACCTAGAATTATTCCAAGTGTAGCACCATACCAAGGACAACAAGCACGTGATGATGCAATTCAGACATCATGCTGATATGAGGTGCCATGAGGCAAGGAGAAGGTGCAGGGGAAATGAAAGCAGATGGGACATGGCCAAGGAGGGCATGGATGGGAGTGAATCAAATGCCAAGGAGGCTGAGCCGGGAAGAGATGGAGGATGATGAGGCTGATGAGGTGGAAGGGAGGGAGACAAAGGGGTGGGGGGGTGGGGGGGGGGAGAAGAGGCAAAGGGGAAGGAAGGGGGATGTGCTAGGGAATATTGGGCAAACAAACTCCAATCTTCCCATCCTATTAAATCTCTTTTTTCTTACCACAATCAACCTTAAATTTTAAATTTTTAAGTTTCATATCAACCATTAGGGGATAAAAACTGTTCCCACAATACCATTCACCTCGCTTCATTATTCTTTCATCTTGCAGGCCTGGTTGGCTTACCTATCATCTTCCTTATTTTGACCTCTTAGAATATGAAAAAACTTTAATTGTCCAAAGAGAGTCATCATTTCCCGAATTCTCTTGATGATTTGGTTCAATTTATTGTTTTGAGCTACTGAATTGTAGTTCATATGATTTATAATCAATAAGGAGTTGCCTATTATGATCATTTACTTAATTCCCTTTTTCTAATCCAGAGAGAGCCAGAGGAACAAACCATAAGCCTCGACTTGATTATTTGTCTTCTTTCTTAGTCCCCATGCAAATATATCTTCTATGATTCCTTCGGGATTAATGAGAATCCCTCCCCCTCCAACCACCCTAGGATTTCCTTTTGATGCTCCATCAAATTGGAGAATCCATTTTTTCGAAGTTTGCATCCATTCCACAAGCCCTTCAGAAGACAACCTAAGGATCTAGGAAGGACAAGAAGGAGGGGCTTTTGCAGAGGACAAGGGAACTAAGGTGCAAACCCAAGGAATGATCCATGTTGTTTCTACCTGATCCAGATAAGGGTCAATTGTCACGTGGTGAAGCTCCATACAAGATGAAATGGATTTAAGATTTGTGATTGTGACGGTCATGCTGTTCATTCTAAAGATCACTTTATTCCTTGATAGCCACATTTTCCAACAAACATACTTGGGAAGAGTGATCCATATCTCCTTGAAGGTGATTTTGGATTGAAGGGAGCCTGAATAAAATTTGGGCTAGGAGTTAAATAATTGAAGTAGATCAGAAGGCCATTTTGTTCTGAGGAAAAGTGGACCTAGGGCCACGGACCAAACTTCCTTTGAAACCTGATAATGAAAAAAGATATGGGGGATTGTATCTTCGAAATTTTCACATAGTGGACATCTAGATGGCCCAATATGTCCTCATTTATGAAGGTTCTCTATTGTGAGGATTTTTTTATGAGCTAACAGCCAACATAAGAAGTTTACCTTTGGGATAGCATTTGATATCCAAATATTATTCCAAATTGAGGACTTTGGAGGGATTTGGGCATTGAACAACAAGTGGGAGTATCCTTATTTAACCGTAAAATTGGTGTTTTTCCATCCCCATTTATCCACCATTGAATATGAAATAGGGGAGTAACCTCTTAATATTTTGATAATGTTGTATCTTAAAGGCAACAAAACCACTGATATGTTATCCAACTTCCATCCCTTCCAATGCCCCTGATGATCCCAATCTAAAATTTGATCTAAATGAACCACCCCATTCTGCACCATATGAATCTGAAGAGGGTTGAGGGATTGGTCCAAACCCAGAAGTTGAAGTCCCAGGATCGAATCCGATTTTTTTTGTAGTATCTCATTTACCTAGAATTTTACATAAATTATTCCCTATAATGTCTGATGATGATCTCAATAGTTTCCATATTGGAGAGCCATGAGATGCTTCCATTCTCACCGCTCGGTGGTTTTGCTGGTTTATATACTTTTATCTCATCACTTACATCCACCATTGCCCGAATTCATAGACATGATCCAGTAGAGCTTAGCCCCCATTACCATGTTCACCATCGCAGGGTCTCTTATTCCTAGCCCTCTATGATGTTTATGCGCTCTTATAGTTTTCCAGTTCACCAAATGGTATTTTTTGGTTTCTACCTTTCCTCCCTCCCATAAAAATTTTATTATATAAATCCCCAATTGATGTAGAACATACTTTGGAGGTTTCAAGGTGGATAACTGATACAACAAGATAACTAAAAGCACCAATTTCACCAGGATTTCCCTCTTGGCATTGTTGAGACAAATTCCTCCCCAATACACAATTTTAGCTTTGATTTTTCAAGTAATTTATGTCAGGAATAGGGAGCAACTCTTCTTAGGAAAATAGGAACCCTGATATAATTAAACTCTTTCCAGTCTCTAATTGTTCTGAAACCTATAATTTTTTTTATTTTTTTTATTTTTTATTTTTTTTGCGGAGAGATGTTCCAACTGTATATTTGACTTTTGTTGTCAATGATGGCTCCTCTCGAAGCATTTAGGAATTGATCGAGATTCCCTTTGAAACACTCGACAATAAAAACAGAGGCACTTCCAACAAAATTGTGTCATCTGCAAACTTCCCATGATTAATAATTCTAATGCCTTCTTTATACTTTATTCTCGGGAGGAGAAGAGAAGCCTCATATTTCTATACTATTTTACTCAACGCGTATGCCATCATTATAAAAACAAAAGGGGATAGAGGGAATCCTTGGCACAACCCCCTAGAAGCTTTGAAGAAACCAACCACTCTGCCACTTACCAACGGAGTGATCCACAGAGACGAGATACAAAGGGATACCCACCTTATAAATGTTTCATCAAACCCCATTTTTTTTAAAACTTTCAACAAGAAACTATGCTTGATCTGTCAAAATCATTTGCCATGTCTAACTTTATTATCATTCCTTGATCACCTCTTCTCCATCTCAAGTCAATGGCCACTTGGAGCAGAATAATATTATAAAAAATATGCCTCCCAAGAACAAATACCCCCTGGTTGGATGAGATCAACAGAGGCAGAAGAGTTTTGAGCCTCAAGGCCAGCAACTTTAACAAAATTTTATAAGAGATGTTGCAAAGGGAGATAGGATGAAATCTAGAAAAGGACGATGGATTCAAATATTTTGGGATTAAGGCTTAGAAGGAAGAATTTATTCCCCCACCCACGATGAATCTCTTGAAGGAGTATCCCACCATTCTACAAAGGTATTTCTTAATCACCTACCAGAAATTATGAAAGAAACTAGCCAAGAAACCATCTAGGCCAGGGGTGTTGTCTGGGGGGAAGGAGAAAACTATAGCCTTAATCTCCTCAGCTGAAGGAGCAGAGACCAAATATTTGTTAATATCCATCGAAAACAAAGCACGAATTTCTTTCAGGAAAAAACATCATTCACAACATCCCGTAGAAGGTCCTCCCTATAGAGGAATTCAAAGTGCTCCAGCGCTGCTCTCTTTCCCATGATTGATCGGAGCTATGTTGTTTTTGGTTTACCTAAACTTAGATTGCTTATGGAATAATTTTGTGTTTCTATCCCCGGCCAAATGCCAATTGTTTCTCAATTTTATTCTCCATTACTCTTCTTCTCTTCTGAGATTAGCGTGGAGGGCCTTGAAGGTTTCAACTTCTTTTTGGAATTCTGATTGATTTACCTGAGAGGACTCCATTTGTCCCTATAGGGAGGCTAGTTTTTCTTCCATTTCCTTTATGTCATATTTTCTTCCAGGTTTGTTTTCTTTTAGCCATTTTTTAATGTCTTCTTTCAACCTTTTGATTTTTTTTTCCCAGATTGTGACCGGGCTATCCTCGACCCACCCCGACCAAAAGAGGGAGACCACATCAATGAACCTAGGAGAATATATCCATAAGGGGGATAATTGAAAGGGGATAGTTCCCAGGTTTAGGGTCAGGGAGATAAAAGTTTGATTGGGTGGTGGTTCGAGCCAAACCACGGTAAAATGGAGGACTTGAGACAAATGTTAAAGATGAGGAGGCTATAAGAGGCCATAAATCTGTCAAGCCTAGCAGCAATGTGACCTAGTCTTGAACATTATTATTCCAGGTATAGAGAAATTTCTAAGACTTGACATCAAATAGGTTTAGGGAAAGAATGAGATACTCCATATGCTCCTGGAGGGAATCCCTTACTATTGAGCCTCCCCTTTTCTCATGTCTGCCCATAGTGGTGTTAAAATCTCATCCCAAAATGCACTTTCTACCATACTAAGTATTTTTTAACTCCATCAAAGATTTCTAGCATTCTTGTTTCTCTTGGAAGTTAACAAGCATATAAACATTGATCACAGTGAAGGTTTGATGCAATTCTAAAATGTTAAAAGTAGTTGCTATCCAGTGGGTTATTTTTAAAGAGATTACTAGATGAAGTTTCACTGGATTCCATAACGTACATAACCCTCTTGAAGCTCCTCTCGAGCTTTCTTCTACCAGATTACCACGACCCCATATTTTATTGTGGAGTGAGTGAAGATCGGGCTCACCCAACTTTGTCTCCTGAAGGAGAGTGACTATTAATCTTTCCTTTTGGATTAGAGATTTTACTTTCAATATTCTTTTCCCAGATCCTAGTCCCCTACAAATCCAGGAGATTATATTCATAATTTTCTTCTTAGTGGATGTCATCACCTTTATTGGGCCCAAGTTACTTCATTTTTTCCCTTCTTTGTTCCCTAAGCCAGCTAGTTGACGAAGGGTTGTATGTTGAAAACCCAATTCTTTGTCCCTTTCCCTTTTTTTTCCTACCTTATTTCTTTGTTTGATTTTCTTCTTGATATTCTAAGCTTCTTGTCTAATTCCATGGCCCTTGTGCCTTATAACTTTTCATCAACTGAGCTCGGTGGTAATTTCGTTCTCGATACTTCTTTTGATGATAGGAAACCTTCTTCTTCCTTATCTTTGTCCGAAGAATATTTTTTACTAATAGATGTTTTAGGACTTGAACTCATTTCCTTTTGTTTTTTTGAGGCTGAAGAGAGAGTGGCAACTTTAGCGACCATTTTCTCAGGGATTTTTTTTTTTTTTTTTTTTTTTGGGGGGGGGGGGGAGTGCTTCCATCCTTGAGAGCTAAAGCCAGTACTGCAAATCTATTTTCACCTTCTTGACCCACACCACCATCCAAGGGCGAGGCCAAGTGGGGGAAAGGGGCATTCCGACTTCGACCCGCATCCTTGGAGGTAAATTTGTGACTTGGATTTGGCCCATTGTTCTAATTTAGGTTTCTCTTTATTCTTTTTACTTGCTTCCATTGTTCATTTCATTATCCTGGTTGATTGTCCAAGCTTTCTTGGATTTTTAGGTAGCTTTTAGAGAAGTGACCATATTCATGACAAATCTTACATTTGAATGGGAGTTAATCATAGTTAACTTCTTGCACATGCATCCAACCATTTAGACAAAGATTGAATGCAGTTAGGAGACCTTTTTCTAAGTCTACCTCCACACAGATCCTTGTACAAGAGAATAGGCCATCCTTAGGTTCATAACAGTCAATATACTTTCTGAGAGAGTTCCTAATCAACCAAAAAGTTGCATCGTTCCAGGAGTGAAGGGGAAGGGAAGGAAAATTCACCCAGACTGGGACCGAAGAAGGGACATCACATTCCGAATTAAATCTTGGGCTCCACCAATCCAAATACAACCCTTGTGATTCCATGAATTATGGGTCACTTCTGAACACTAAATCTTTGTCCAGCCTATTTTGAAAGTAGAATATATAGAATCTTTTACCACAAAAGAAAGATATCACCTCACCCTTGATGAGAGGTTTCCAGTTCTTCTCAATTTAGGATTTAACCATCCACAGAGATGGCGAAAGGCCCATGAACTGGTCAATACACCCCTGGTTAGCAAGCTGGAAAGCATGAGAGTGTGCTTGAGGGGCACTAATCTCAATCTTTAGGATATTCGTATCCTTTTTCACAAAATTTGATGGGCCTTGCTTCTAAAACTTGGGAGCTGACACCACTAAGGAGTTAAACGTAACAATATAGACATGTAGAGGACCCTCCTGGGCTAACACCACCATCGTGGCCCTGATCAAATCAGACCAACACCCCAAGAACAAAAAAAACATGCAGGGGAAGGGAGAGGGGCCTCTAGTAGGAGGGAGGCCCACAGAGGAGGCCAAGAGCTCAGCTGGAGGCACAACAACCCTGCACCAACTCAAAGGCTAACCACCAAGAAAATGCAGGGGAATGAGGGGGGCCTCCAGCAGGAAGACTCAACACATGAGTAGAGGAAAGGGGTGGGAGGTCCTCAGGAGGAGGCTAAGAGCTCAGCCATAAGTGAAACCAGAGCGTCGCGCCATAGCCCAAATACCTGAGTGTCTGAAAAAACTCTCCATTCCAACATTATTAAATTTCTCCTAGATCAATCTATTTGTCCCATCTCCTTTAATTGTGTTATCAACATCATTATCTTCTGCCATAGTATCATTAGCTTGATCATTAATATTCGCTTTATGTTCTTGAATATGTGCTTGTACTATAACCACATCTGCGTCATCGAGCAATTCCCTAGGGGGCCGATACTATACAATTACAATCAATAAATTAATATTAGTATATATAGAAAATATTTAAATGTCGATACAAATGTTTAAAAATATTATATAGGAAAGCAAAGACAACAGAGAGAAAGACTAAGATAACTAATTATGTGAGTGAGAAATAAAGACAACAAATCAATGATGATGCTTGTGCAATTTATCAAGATATTTAAAAATATGTTGAAAAAATATAGGAAATATGTTACTTTTCTTGACATGTAGGAAGAGAGACACTTTCTGAGATATATAGTCACAACCATAATAAAAAACATATTGATCACATTTTGCACTCATCATTATAATGTCATATTTTTTCTTGATTTCACTTAGAGATCAAAATTTTAAAAAGGATGGATGAGCAAGCATGAGCTTGGGTGAGAGAAAGATACAAATACAACAAATCAATGTGATCATGAAGCTTGTACAATTTAGCAATATGTTTAAGATTATGTTGAAAATATTTAGGAAAAATTGCCTGAAAATCATCAAACCATTTTCATTCCATCACATTTACAAATGTAGTCAAAGTACAAGACTCAAATAATAATACCAATAAAAATCTAGGCACTACCAATTAAGTTCAAGTAGGAAAACCTCAAGGTAAATACTAAAATATTGTTCATAATGGCTTCCATAAGACAAGAGAATGAGAGGGGAAATGGCACAAAATGTATTTTATCCTCAACTCCTCTCAAATCGTCGATTATGACAAGTGGAGGGTGGATCTTATATTATATCTTTTAATTAAAAAATATTTCTAAAGCAGATGTGGACCTTTAATCTTATATGAAAGGTATGCTCACAATGAAAGTTATTACTAAAATTAGTTGGTGGCTAGATGGGTATAGGATTAATGTACAAGAGAAATAAAAGTCTTTCTTATTCTTTATAGTTTGGCCTTGTGTTTGTCTCTAATTATTCTTCTATACCCTTTTATTCCCGATTTCATATTTTTTGCATCATTGCTCCTAAATATGTAGGTCTCATATTGTCTAGGTTATCTGATAAAAATCAAGGCAACAATGTGTTTGTTGATATAACTTATCTGAGTTGCATTTTATTTTTTATTTTCATCATATGTTTTCACTTATAAACTTTGAAATCATTAACCTATATTAGAAAATTTGATAGGATCCTTTTTTTTCTTTAGGAAAGTGGCGTGGAACCCTCTAAAGACATTTTTCATAGTAAACCATTTTTTACTAAGGCACGATGTCAATCTCTCCTTCTCAACAAAATGGGGTATTCTTTCTTTTTTACTACTCAGTTGAATATTTGACCAAAATGTCAAAAACTCACTCCTTTGTACTTAGTGGTAAGTGAATGTTATGGAATAAAAACATTGCACCTACTTCAAAGGACATTCAAAATGTAATGTTCTACCTTGCATGAGTGAGAATAAGTAAGATAAATTTGGAAAAAAAACCATTTATGATTTATCAAAAATTTCGTTAATCTACCATTTTCATAGAACTATTATAGCTTTGATATTACTTCAATTTTTATCACAATTTGCACCAAATGAGCTCCTTTACTCATCACAAAAAATACTTTATATAGATAATTCTTCACTCTTATATATCACTTGGGCTCAAAAAGTTCATTGTCACCTAAAACATTTTTAAACACCAAGTGCAAGGCTTGTGTCCCAAACTGTTTTCCTTAAAAAATGAGAGAGAGAGTCTCTTTTATGAACGAAATACATTGTACTGGTTAGGGACATAACATATTAATAAATTGTGGTTTATAAATTTCAACTTTTTAACAAACCCCCTAAACATACCTTAACCCCATTCCCCTAAGCCCTTAAACCACTAACCCCTAAGCCCTAAACCCTTAAACAATAACCTTTTATCCATAAGCCCATAAACTAAGTAACCCCTAACTCGACCTAACCCCTTAATCGACACTAACCATAATAATCAAATAATATTTCTCCACATCAAGATGACAACAGATCAAATATCTCCCAAAAGAATATAAACATTTATAATAGAAAGACAATACAATTTACAATACAAATACATACAATCTAAAATACAATATACATACAAACATTTACAAAAAAAATCTACAATAAAAAGATATATAATAAATAACTTACTAATGGATGATATTCATTCGCTCCTTCAGCGTGTCCATAGTCTCTACAATGCATTTTAGTTGTTTTTATTAGAAGTCTCCTTAAATTCAAGTCCTTGAATCTTTTATAAGGGAAATAACATCTTCAATCCTTTGAAGCCCCTGATGCTAATCCCACGAGTCCTTGGCCTCGAGGAATGTTATGTGGAATTTTTCCTCACCAAACTTTTAGTGATTATTTTCTTCAAAAATTAACCTCAAAATAGCCCTACAACCTTTCAAAACAATCCTACTGGTGCTTCCTACTATGTTGAAGTTATAAGATACTCTCTCTCTCTCTCTCTCTCTCTCTATATATATATATATATATTATAATTATATAATATAATATTAGTAAATATATTATTGATATTAATATTAATATAGCCTAATTATGTATTAATAATATTATATATAATTATAATATTAATCTTATATTTATTTTAATTTGTTAAACTCAATGTAAAGTAGTCCTAAATTAGATGTTGTCCAACAGAAAGAAGCCATTAACGGTGGAACTGGCCATTATATAATGATTCCCTAACATTTGTTTGATATTGGACCAAATTTCAAATATTCGACGATACATGCACTCCCGTTGGATATTCGACAATCGTCAGGATTTAAAAAACAAACAAAAAGAAAACAAAAATTACATTTAACTTTCGACATTTTTCCAATTTTATCCCTTCCGTTGGATTCTGCTGTTGGATTTTCCACCCATGTCTATTAGTGTGATTTTTTCAGTACTCTATAATCAATACAAAGTCTCCATCTCCCATCCTCCTTTTACACCAACACAATTGAATTCCTGAAAGGTGAGGAGCTTAGTCGAATGTGGCCCTTTTAGATAATCTCATGAATCTAATGCTTTATTTCTTCATTCTCCAAGAGAGAGTGTTTATATGTTGGTCCATTAGATAAAATAGCAGTGGGCATTAAGTTAATTGAGTGTTTGACTTTGCAGTGTAGTGGTACCCCCACAAGTGGACCGAAGATATATCTGTATGACTCTACAAGCTTTTACACCTACTTCTATTGTGTAAAGAGGCCTCGTGTTAAGGTTGCGGTGGTCACAATAACCTTCCTTTCACCTTTTGACCAAACCATGAAGAGGACACACTTTTTAGTTTGAGAGGTTACCTTTCGACATTGTTTTGCTGAGATCAATGAAATTGTGTTAGATGATCCCAAATACATAATTCACAATTCACAAATTTAGGATAAAAAATTTATTAATTTAGAATATTTAATTAATATTGGAGAGACTTAGAAATAGAATATTGTTGTAAAAGATATGACATCTAGAATAGTGTCGTATCTTAGGTTCCAATTTAGGAGTAGAGTTAGTAGATTGGTTAGAATTGCATTTATTGTAAATAGACTCTTGTTAATTTAATAAGTGGTCCATAACTAGAATAGGTTAGGACATTAAGCTTATATATAGCTCATTCTCCTCATTGCAAGAGTGTTGGAGTGTGTGTGTAAACTCTTGCAAAATTATTATGTAATTTCTCTTCCTGATTAATAAAATTGTGTGTCTGAGGACACTTCTGCCATTATTGTGGTATCAGAGCTACAATAATGCAGCTGATGTGAAGACGGAGACTCCAACACTGCAGATTCTTGGAAAACACCATTGAATTGATCAACAAATGATTGGTATGCAAATTGTGGAAAAGAAATTTGATTATTATTATTGTTTTTAGATTTTTAAATCTGTACATCAAGTTTTTATTATGATCCAAAATTTTCTTTAAAAATCCAAATTTCCCCTACAAGTTCTATTTCAATGCATAGTGCCAAGTTCTGTTTCAATGCATAGTGCTAAGTTCTCTTCGTATTTTTTGAACTCATTTAGATTTTAATGTCAAGCCAAACCCAAAATTCGTATTCTGGTTATTCTCTGTATCTGTGTCCAAATTTGTAGATCTCCATCACTTCGTATTCTAGTTATTTTCGTAGCCACTGCTGTCTTAATTTCCTTGGTGTTTTGATTCATGGAAGTTGTTCCAAGACCGACCAATGGTATTTTGGTGCCTGTGTTGAGCTCTAGAACTTGTTTCAAGTGGAGCAGTTGGGTACACCTTATCGAGCTCTTCGAGCTTTAAAACCCCTGTTCTTTCAGGAAACAACCAAACTTGACAACAGTCCTCTCCTGCAAGATCTACCTCACAGTGTGATCCTTCATCATCTTTATTCTCAAGCTCCAGATGAGTTGGAATCTCCTCTGCAAAGAATCTTGTTTTTTGGATCAATGTTTATAATGCTTATTTGGCATACAGAATACCTTGAAATCAGTTGAAAAAATCCCTAACAGCAAGAAATCTGCGGTGATATTTGTATTGAGCTTCCTTTGTATTCTTAGATTCTTCTTGTGTGGACTTTAGTAATTGTTCACGAGATGGAGGCTCAGATTTTGGGCTACTAAAGGCTGCATATAAGGTGAGAGGTCATGGCACGCTTCAATAGCATTTTGACAAAATTTAACCAATTTCCTTTGGACTCTCGACATTCGACCATCGGCATTGGACTCTCAGCACTAGACCATCGACATTAGACCATCAACATTGGACCAGTAAACCTACGTTTCATGTGACTATTGACTTTGGATTCTCACATGTGACTATCGACTTTGGTTTTGATGAATATGTATAGTTTTTTGTAAAAGTTTTATTTTTAATATTTTATTTGAAGTTAGGGAATTTTTGTAATGGAGTAATAAGGTGTAAAAATGGGTCTTTTGTAATATTTGGAGAGATAAGGTGTAATTTTGCAATTTGAAAGTTTGGGATGGTCAAATTGTTGTTGAAATATGGCAACAAAAATATTCCAATTTAATTTTTCCTTGAATTAAATTGTGAATTAAAATCAACTTTAGTCTTAACAACTACTTGGAAATAATTAATTAATTCATTTTGAATTAATTTGTTGGAGAAATTCAAGTTAGAAGTCTTTCTGAAGTCATGCAAGAGTTATCCCTTAAATTAAGGAGATAAGATTGAGTTATATTTGAGTTGTAATTAGTTAACTCATTTTACCGAGTTAAGTCCAGTTAAATTAGTTCCAAACTGTTTGAGGAACTAATGGCAAGTTAAAAGTCAGTTGATGCATGCATGCACTCAACTAATGCTACTCCAATTAACTGAAGATTCCCTCATCAAAAACTCATGCATGTCTATTATGAGAAAGACCCAGTTGAGATTAAAGTCAAGGATAGTGTACTATCAGTTGCATGTCTTTTCTCAAAGAGAAAACTCATGCATGCAGTCAAGGATTTAAGCCTTGAGGATTGCACAGTTTTGAAAGGATAATCATCCACCGGGTAGGAGATTATTCACTTGGTAACAGGAGAATCATCCACAAGGAACAACGCAAGGAAATAAGATGCTTGGAGGGGAGAGAGGAAGGTTGGAGAGAAGCCAAGATTGCCTGTGAGCATATGTGAGGATTGTACTAAGAGCTGGCTAGCTGTGAGAGCTAAGGCTTTGTATAATTCCTATATATTTCCACCTGTATGATAATACAATAGTGTGGGGTTTTTAGCTGAGGTTTCCCTGTTATATACCTAGGGGGGATAATATGGGGTACAAAGGGAGGTACCCAAGGGAATAATGTAATAATGGGATGGGCCATAGTAATAAATAAGGTGGTTAACCCATATCATGTAAGAGACCACAAGTAGTTAGTAATAATGTAATGTGCCCATGGTATTAGATAGATGGTATTGAGGGAACCATGGTAATGACCCATGGTATTGTATGTATGAGGCCTATATAGAGGCTAGAGACTCCCCATTGAGAGATGTCAAGGATTATTGTATGAACAGGCATATGGCTTGTGGAGTGTTCTCCTTCCTTAAGGAGTGAATGTATGGTGTTGCCCTACCTTAAGGGTTTCGATATCAATAAAGAAGCATTTCTATCTATATTCAGATCTTGTTATTTATTGGGTTTATTTGTATTCTCATACATTTTCGGGTTAGATCTATAACAAGTGGTATCAGAGCTATAATAAGTGGTATCGGAGCTATAACAAATGGTATTTCTCAATTGACAACAAGCAGTTGACCAAACTTTCAGATGCAGAATTTGAAAAAGTCCTTTTAGACAAATGGTCTCGGGCTAGAAAAAAGGAGAATGAGACACGTAAGGGGTTATTTTCTACGGGTGTCTCCTTATTGCAAGTTCATGGATTGATTCAGAAGGAGATCATTGTGTCTATAAATCCTAGTTGCAAGCATAATTTTATCAATGTTAATTTGGCAAAAAAATTGCAAGTTCCAGCCAAACACATTGAAAACACACAAGTTGATGATGAGGATGTTCAAGTTTATAAGGATTTGAAGCTGTCTATGGATAAGTATGTGTTGCATGGTGATTTTTATACTTCAAATATGGATAACATGGATGTTGTTTTGGGATACCCTTGGATGGAATCAGTGGGTACTATCAATATTAATGTGCAGAAGAAATTCCTGAAGCTCTGGTATAAAAAGAAGAAAATTACATTACAGGATATTTCTGTTAATAAACAGGTAGAGTCCAAGGAGGCTGAAGCAGAAGATGTTCTAGGGACTGACATATCAGATGATGAGCCATTGATGCTTGACAATCAAACACAAACAGAGGTTGAAGCAGAAAAGGATACAGGTGCTGCTACATCAGATGAGGGCTAAGTGGTTGAAGTAATATTGGAAGATAAGACACCACAGCAGGCACCACAACATGCACCAGATAACAGTCAGGCTCCAGTAAGGGGTGAATTGAAGAAAAAGAAACTGTGGGTTAAAAATTCAACATATCATCACCCACATCACCCCACAAGAGAACAACGAACAAGATGGCAACCAATTAGCCACAAGGACAACAACCCCCGCATGACAGATAGAGAGGAGCGAAAACCCACCTACTACACATCAACACAGAGGAGCTACCATAGTCAACTTCCATCTCAAGCGGGCGAGGCACCAGCGAGATCGAGGGTTCACCTTTCTCTTATATGGCTAGATGCACGTGCATGGTACCAGTGGACTACTCTTTTGAGTAGATCTTATTATTTGTGTTCTTCCCATGTTTCGGGGACGAAGCACGCTAAGGGGGGTGGAATGTTATATACCTAGGGGGGATAATATGGGGCATAAAGGGAGGTACCCAAGGGAATAATGTAATAATGGGATGGGCCATAGTAATAAATAAGGTGGTTAACCCATATCATGTAAGGGACCACAAGTAGTTATTAATAATGTAATGTGTCCATGGTATTAGATAGATGGTATTGAGGGAACCATGGTAATGACCCATGGTATTGTATGTACGATGCCTATATAGAGGCTAGAGACTCCCCATTGAGAGATGTCAAGATTATTGTATGAATAGGCATATGGCTTGTGGAGTGTTCTCCATCCTTAAGGAGTGAATGTATGGTGTTGCCCTACCTTAAGGGTTTTGATATCAATAAAGAAGCATTTCTATCTATATTCAGATCTTGTTATTTATTGGGTTTATTTGTATTCTCATATATTTTCGGGTTAGATCTATAACAAGTGGTATCAGAGCTATAACAAGTGGTATCAGAGCTATAACAAATGGTATTTCTCAATTGACAACAAGCAGTTGACCAAACTTTCAGATGCAGAATTTGAAAAAGCCCTTTTAGACAAATGGTCTCGGGCTAGAAAAAAGGATAATGAGACACGTAAGGGGTTATTTTCTACGAGTGTTTCCTTATTTCAGGTTCATGGATTGATTCAGAAGGAGAAGATCATTGTGTCTATAAATCCTAGTTGCAAGCATAATTTTATCAATGTTAATTTGGCAAAAAAATTGCAAGTTCCAGCCAAACACATTGAAAACACACAGGTTGATGATGAGGATGTTCAAGTTTATAAGGATTTGAAGCTGTCTATGGATAAGTATGTGTTGCATGGTGATTTTTATACTTCAGATATGGATAACATGGATTTTGTTTTGGGATACCCTTGGATGGAATCAGTGGGTACTATCAATATTAATGTGCAGAAGAAATTCCTGAAGCTCTGGTATAAAAAGAAGAAAATTACATTACAGGATATTTCCATTAATAAACAGGTAGAGTCCAAGGAGGCTGAAGCAGAAGATGTTCCAGGGACTGACATATCAGATGATGAGCCATTGATGATCGACAATCAAACACAAATAGAGGTTGAAGCAGAAAAGGATACAGGTGTTGATACATCAGATGAGGGCTCAGTGGTTGAAGTAATATTGGAAGATAAGACACCACAGCAGGCACCACAACATGCACAAGATAACAGTCAAGCTCCAGTAAGGGGTGAATTAAAGAAAAAGACACTGTGGGTTAAAAATTCAACATCTCATCACCCACATCACCCTACAAGACAACAACCAACAAGATGGCAACCGATTAACCACAAGGAAAACAACCCCCGCATGACAGATAGAGAGCAACGAAGACCCACCTACTACACATCAACATAGAGGAGCTGCCACAGTCAACTTCCATCTCAAGCGGGCGAGGCACCAGCGAGATCGAGGGTTCACCTTTCTCTTGGATGGCTAGATGCACGTGCATGGTACCAGTGGACTACTCTTTTGAGTAGATCTTATTATTTGTGTTCTTCCCATGTTCCGGGGACGAAACATGCTAAGGGGGTGGAATGTTATATACCTACAGGGGATAATATGAGGTACAAAGGGAGGTACCCAAGGGAATAATGTAATAATGGGATGGGCCATAGTAATAAATAAGGTGGTTAACCCGTATCATGTAAGGGACCACAAGTAGTTAGTAATAATGTAATGTGCCCATGGTATTAGATAGATGGTATTGGGGGGACCATGGTAATGACCCATGGTATTGTATGTATGAGGCCTATATAGAGGCTAGAGACTCCCCATTGAGAGATGTCAAGGATTATTGTATGAACAGGCATATGGCTTATGGAGTATTCTCCTTCTTTAAGGAGTGAATTTATGGTGTTGCCCTACCTTAATGGTTTTGATATCAATAAAGAAGCATTTCTATCTATATTCAGATCGTTATTTATTGGGTTTATTTGTATTCTCATATATTTTCGGGTTAGATCTATAACAAGTGGTATCAGAGCTATAACAAGTGATATCGGAGCTATAACATTCCCCCAAAGTATTTTCATGTGTATTGTGTGATTGATTCTTCTTCTCCTAGTTATATTGTTCAGCTCGATCTTTAAGCTTCTGCAAATTGATAGTAGAAGTAGGTTATAGTACTCTGCTTTGATTTATATTGCATTATCGGGTTAACCTACACATATTTTCTACATGGTATTAGAGCTGGATTTGTAGAAATTTTATACATGGTATCGGAGTTGTGAACAGTATACTGAGAAGAGAATTTGAAGTTTGAAGTTCGGGGTTGCGGGAGCAAATCGAATTCATATCATACTTCAAGGTTGGCCAATGGCGTTCTATGGCTTAAGACTCGAGTATGCCTTGGAAGGTAGCTCGAATTAAATAGCATGGAAAGATAGAATGGAGGCTGTATTAGAAAACAATGGCTTGAAGGAATTCATTGATCAAGAAATCCCAAAGCCAGCTTTAACTAATGCACAAGAGTTGGCTGAGTGGAAGAAGTGTGTGGCGAAGGCGAGACGGATCATCCTTGAGGGAGTTCGAGGCCATATTGTCCTGAGTCTCCATGGGAAGGATACTCCATTTACAATGTGGAAGACATTGAAGGACCTCTACCAGAACAGTAGTGACTAGTGGAAATTGGCGCTCAAGGATAAGCTTCGAAGAATCAAGATGGAGAAGGGCGATACTATTTCCACATATCTGAACAAGCTCACCACCTGTAGAGATGAGCTTGGCAGTGTGGGAATAACTACTGCCGATGATGATATGGTGAGCCTCGCTCTCCTTGGCCTTCCAAAGAGTTGGAATAGCTACCAGGACTCTGTGAATGGAAGGGAGAAACTGTCGGATTGGGAATGACTGTGGTTGGATATTATGCAGGAGGAGCACATGAGATGGTTCTTCATCCAAGAATGATGATGAAGAAAATATGGCCTTAGCAAGTAAGGCAAGGAAAGGGAAGGGGAAGGCTTCCCATTTCAAATCGAATTCTTCTCATGGAGGGAAGAAGGGTGACATGTCTGAAGTAAGATGCTTTAATTGTCACGAGATGGGACATTTTGCAACTAATTGCCCATGAAAGAAATCCAAGAAGGGATCCTCAGAAGGATCGAAAGGTGAGGCATTAGTCTCTCAGTTCGAAATGGAATTTACCCTCATCGCATGCATGGTGTCATCAATGATGGGCTATTTCTGGTATCTTGACAGTGGAGCCTCATTCCACATGACCGGCGATAAAAAAAATTTCAGTGCCTTGGAGGAGAAAGACCTCAAGATGCGCATAGAGATGGGTGACGACGAAAGGTATAGTGTTTCAGGAGTGGGCACGGTTGCTTTTCAGAGGGAGCATGGAGCTCCTATCACCTTGACAGATGTGATGTATGTGCCTGGACTGAAGAATAACTTGGTATCGGTCACGATGTTGGAGGAAAAAGGCTAAGATGTTGCCTTTAGTAAATTAAAGGCGTTCCTAAGACACATAGCCACGGGTCAGACCAAGAGGATATGGATTTGGGTGAAGAATATCTATAAACTAGAGGTAAATGATTGTGCAACATTGAGTACGAAAGCATAATTGGTGCAAAGCCAAGATATTGGTGAGTTGTGGCATAGGCGGTTGGGCCATTTGCATCATGGGGCTTTGAAGATAATGTAGTAGATATCTATGGGACTTCCCAAAGGTAAACTTGAGCAAGTTGACACATGCAAAGGTTGTACCTTGGGAAAGTACACCAAGTCTTCCTTTCATAATCGAGGCAGTCGAGCAAAGGCTATCTTAGAGCGAGTTCATACTGATGTGTGTGGACCATTCTCGATGGCATCCACAGCGAAGCAAAGGTATTATGTGATTTTCATTGATGACTATTCTCGTAAATGCTAGATTTATTTCATGCAGAAGAAGGACCAAAGTTTCACAAAGTTTTGTGAGTTCAAAGCTTTGGTCGAGAAAGAGTCAGGGAAGAAGATCAAGGCCTTGAGAAGTGACAACAATGGAGAATATGTCTCTCAAGATTTAAAGGACTTCTGTGCAGCGGAAGGAATTAAATGAGAGTTGACGACACCTCATAACCCACAGTAGAATGGGGTGGTAGAGAGGAAGAACATAACTATTGTAGGGGCAGCACGGGCAATGTTGGGTGGGGAGCCTGATTATCTTCTGTATTCAAAGGTAAATTGGACCCCAGTTCGAAAATGGGGTGGCAATGCTGCCCGTAAAATATTTGCTGCAAGGGGTGTCCAGGGGGAGTGGCTGCGACCTTTGGGGAGCCCCCCCAGTGGGAGGTTTCGGGGGTAGCGCCCCCGAAGCTAAATACAGATGTAAAATTTCCTTGTAAAAGTATAGTAATTTCTAGAATCTGGGCCGTTCATTAGGCGGATGATCTGACGGTAGAACTTATGTTTAGTTTAGGGTTTTTTGCCCTAGAAGGCAACCCCTCTCTTTGTATGAGGGCATTGTATTGATTCTGTGTAATATACATGTATTCTCTGAGCGAGAAGTAGTGAGGTGAGACTGTGAGAGAAAACAGAGGATATTACAACGGATTTGTTGTAGGTTGTGTCTCTTCATTTTGCTGGATAATAGAAAGGAAGGACTAGCTGTTCGGGGTGGACGTAGCCCAAACTGGGTGAACCACGTATATCTGTGTCTCTCTTGTTTTATGTGTTTTATGTGTTTATATTTCTGCAATATTTTATGTGTTCCATTGCTCCGTAATATAAATTTTCTAATAGGCAATGCTGCATGACCAAGGCCTACAACTTCACTTATGGTTTGAGGCATGAAACACAACGGTCTATTTGCAGAATAGAAGCTTGCATCATATACTTAGGATGAAGACACCATAGGAATCATTCTCCGGTAAGAAACCAGATGTGGATCACTTCAGGATCTTTAGCTCATCGGTTTATTTCCATGTGACAAATGATGAACGAAAGAAGCTTGAGCCGACAGCTGGGTTGAGGATATTTGTGGGGTACACTGATACACCTCACAACTATCGGGTATACTTGCCTACTTGTCGGAGGACAATGGTTTGCAGAGATCTCAAGTTTGATGAGCAGAAGGCCATGCGACTTTCCCTTGAGAGGGAGCTCCAACTACAAGTTGTGGAGGAACTGTTGGTTCCTAAGGAGGAGAAGCCTCAAACTGATGCAGAGCAGCCGCATGCAGAGGTTCCAAGAGTGGAGACATCCACTCAAGCAGAGTCTTCTAGACATGGACGTAAGCGCACAAGAGAAGCTGATAGATTGTTATAGGATGTGAGAGAGAATGTGGGAGCACCATCATCTCAATGCAGACAGAGGAGGTCACTTGAGAGGTACATTGGATACATGGCCCTTGCTATGGAATGTGTTGAGACCGAGCCATCTTCCTTTGAGGAAGCAATGCAACAGCCGATTTGGGTTGATGCTATGGTGGAGGAGTATGACTCCATAGTTCGTAACAGTGTTTGGAACGTGGTTCCGATACCAGAGAACAAGTTAGTTGTGAGTTCCCATTGGCTTTACAAGGTAAAGCAAGCTGGTAATGGTAGTGTGGAGAAGCACAAGGCAAGATTTGTTGCCCGTGGCTTTTCACAGGTCGAGAGGATCATGTTGTTGCATTATATTTTGACAAAGGATCATGATGCTGACATTTTGACAAAGGCATTGTCAAAGTGTAAATTCGAGTTCCATAGAGACAGGATCAGGGTGGTAGATAATCCCTTTCTTGTTGAGAGGGAGTGTTGAAATATGGCAACAAGAATATTCCAACTTAATTTGTCCTTGAATTAAATTGTGAGTTAAGATCAAATTTAGTCTTAACAGCTACTTGGAAATAATTAATTAATTCATTTTGAATTAATTAGTTGGAGAAATTCAAGTTAGAATTCTTTTTGAAGTCATGCAAGAGTTATCACTTAAATTAAGGAGATAAGATTGAGTTATATTTAAGTTGTAATTAGTTAACTCAGTTTACTGAGTTAAGTCCAATTAAATTAGTTCCAAACTGTTTGAGGAACTAATGGTGAGTTAATAGTCAGTTGATGCATTCATGCACTCAACTAATGCTACTCCAATTAACTGAAGATTCCCTTATCAAAAAATCATGCATATCTATTCTGAGAAAGATCCAATTGAGATTAAAGTCAAGGATAGTGTACTATCAGTGTCATGTCTTTTCTCAAAGAGAAAAATCATGCATGCAGTCAAGGATTTAAGCCTTGAGGATTCTGCAGTTTTGAAAGGATAATCATCCACTAGGAAGGAGATCATCCACTTGGTAACAAGAGAATCATCCATAAGGAACAAAACAAGGAAATAGGAGCTTGGAGGGTAGAGAGGAAGGCTGGAGAGAAGCCAAGATTTCCTATGAGCATCTATGAGGATTTTACTGAGAGATGGCTAGCTGCGAGAGCTAAGACTTTGTATAATTCCTATGTATTTCCACCTGTATGATAATACAATAGTGTGGGGTTTTTAGCTGAGACTTTCCCCAAAGTACTTTCATGTGTATTGTGCGATTGATTCTTCTTCTTCTAGTTATATTGTTCAACTCGATCTTTAAGCTTCTGCAAATTGATAGTAGAAGTAGGTTATAGTATTATGCTTTGATTTATATTGCATTATCAAGTTAACCTACACATATTTTATACAATTGTAACTCAAAGTAAGTTTTAATTTTAGGGGGGGGGCTTAGAGTCAACAAAGGAAAAGTTGCAAGAGCATAATTGTAAACAGTGAAATTTTGAAAGTTTTCATTGTAAATCCTTAAGAGAAATTGACTAGAGCCAAGTGCAAAGCTTAGTCATTTTTCTCCTTCAACGACTATATGAGGGTCAAGGCCAAGCCCCGATAGATCATTTTTGTGTGGCTTGTTTCGTGTGACGTGTTGCTCATCTTTTTCCCGTGCTTTATTCTTTTTGGTGCAAAGCTTCAAAACTACAATGTCGAAGTTAATTAATTTGTTCTTTGATTCTAATAAGCGTGAAGGGGTAAAATCATACAGGACATGGAAACGTCTCATTGAAAGCACTCTAATAAATAATGAATTGTGGAAAGACATATGTGATGGAGACATTAAGCCTAATAAACTCACAGAAGTAACTTCACTTGCAAAATGGGAAGTTAAAAATGCCAAGGCACTAGCTCTTATAAGTCTTCAGTTAATGATGAGATGTATATTCATATTGAAAACGCCTCATATGCATGGTCTGCTTTGCATACTTTCAAAGATATATTTGATACACAACCTGAATAAAAAAAGGTTGACCTACAATTAAATTTTCTTCAAAAAAATTAACTGAAGGGGGAGATGTCCTTGAATATATGTCCAGGGTTAAAAATATTAAGCAAGAAATAGTCAAAGCTACATTTCAAACAGTAGATGACAGTTGATCCAGGTGGCTCAAGAAAGACACACAGGACAAAGAGGGCTTATGAACGCTTGAAAATAAAAGTGCTCAGAATGACTTCAACCTAGGACCAAAGCATAGATCTTGTTGTCCTCATCGCGGAGGTGTGAACGATTTGTCAAACCGAGCTCGTATGAGGGAGAACGGGCCAGTCAAAGTTTTGGTCAAAGTTGGTCGATGGGTAAGGTTTAAGTGTCCTACAATTTGACCGACCCCGAGGCATAAACCTAGCTCCCGGAATCGATCGAAATTGCGGCCTCATTAATTTTCCCAATGACCCTTATTTGTAAAAAAATTGAAAATGACCTCTCTATTAAAAAATAAAAAATTATATCTATATATATATTTGAGGTGGCGGGGCACCACCCCCGCCACCCCCAAAACTTATCATTGAAAACGAATTTTTAATTTATTTGGGCCAATGGGCCATCACCCCTGTCGTCCCTCCCGCAACCCTTACCAAACATTAAAAATTAAATGCCTCGACGCCATCACCCCGCTGAGTCCTCACCCTCCAACTCTCACATATATAAAACAAAGTATTAAAAGGGGTGGGCACAGGCCACCAGCGGCACGAGCACGGGCCACACGTCTAATGTTAAATACGTCGATAGTAGTTGAACGAGACCAACGGGGGTCGAACCCGCCCAGCCCACGTGGCCACCCCCCAAGCGGGCGTCCCCAAATTATTGTACGCCAACATTAAATGCAACCAAAAAAAACATATTTGCCACATACAAAATGGTTAAGTGGATATGCGAGGGATATGGGGGTGGTCCACCCAATTCGGACCCGACCCCCCATTAATATGTCATGTTGGTTTTGTTAAAATTATATATGGAGGGGCGAGATTTGATCCCCCAACCCCTCCTCAACCATATGCCAATATTACCACTACACCAAACTATTCACATTGATAACTCTGCCAAAAAGTTTATTTTAAAAAAAAAAACACATTTTTTCCAGAGCTCAGGAGAGAGACACAGGGCACAGATTTCGAGACGAGTAATTAATTTTTTTACTGTAGGAACCATGAATTTTGCAGGAGGGCTGAAATGTCACTTTGTCAGAATTTGACAAATTTTATATGGATTCTACACCTTTCGTCGCCACAAACACAATGGCACTATCCATTTCTCCATCTGAGTTATGCATTTTCAGCCATTTTTCAGAATGCACGTGGAACCATGATCGTTGCAAAAGTAGGGAGCATAACCATGAGCCTTGAAATTTCTCCAAGGAGGTAAAATTTTGCCATGTCGGAATATTGTCAAGTTTATACTTGTTTTTCATGGTTTTTCGCAAGGATTGCAATAGCGAGATCAGATTCATCATCTAAGTTGCAGATTTCCAGTCCACCCCTGGCGCTGAATCTTTGAGGAATCCTGGGGGAATCTAAAAGATTCCTTGAGCCCCAGATTCTTAACTTTTCAGAATTCAGATTTTGGACAGTTGATTTTGCACTATTTGATGCCACAAATCTAATGGTACATTCAGATTTGTCACTCTCTCATTTCTTTTTCGAGCTACTTTTCTAAGTGTCGGTGTTGGGTCCCTATAATACTAGTGATTACCCCATTACTATTGTAGTTATACCCCTTATTAATATTGTTGTGCCCTTATTGCCCCCATATTGTTATTACTCTGCCCCATAGAATCCCTCTATTGTTATTTTTGTGGCTTTATATTATTATTGTTAGGTCGACAGGATTATATTGTGACTCCTTAGACTCCTATATATAGAAAGGAGGTTTTGTCATTTGAATCATCCAAGAATTGTTCATTTATGTAATGTAAAGGAGGTAGCCCCCTCGAAGAGGCTGAATTCTAAGCAGTTGATCTATCTTTTCTATCTTTTCTTGAGCTGGTTTCATAACATTTGGTATCAGAGCTTTGGATTCTAGGGTTTCGCTGCTCCAAACAGGTCATTGTGGCATTTTCGCTATAACTTTTTTCTGTGATGTTTCAGAAGTCACAAAAAAAACCCATTTGAGAAGAAATCGCGCTAAACCTTGGGTCTGAATTTCAGATCTTTTTGCGAGATATTTGCGGAGATATGATCTGAGGAAGCTGTTCTTTTTGCAGACTCCTGAATTACATTCAAAACAGGTGACCTGGGGAAACTCGTCATAAATTTCTCTCTGGGGATCGGATTGAAATTTCGTAAGAAGGTACAGAAAGAGGACAGACTGTAGTTTCTTGTATGCATGTTTCAGATCCAAAGGTCGAAACAGTGACTCGTGGCACGTCGTACACTTTCACTCTACTGAACTAGTCTATAAGCAAGTCACTGTGGGAGATTTCACATAACTCTTCCTTGGAGAATCCAATTTGGGTCAGACATGTGGCATTGGAAAGAGGACACAGAGGGATACTACAGCTCACAAATTCAGAACTAGATGATTTGGAAAGTACAGAGATACATCAGAGGCAATATCGAGCTCCTACAAAGTGAAAAAAGGTGTGTAGATTTTCTTAAATTTTTGCTTAAGCTTGGTTTGAAAATTTATTTTGAAGGAATTCAAAGGGCATAGTAGAGCATTATTATCGGTAACTGATGCCTCGAGGAAAGAAAATGCAAACACCTAGTAAGGAACCTGAAAGCTCTAGCATGACTCATGAAGAAGAGGAAGAAATGCAACATGATATATCAAAATTACAAGACCAAGTGCAACAACTGTCCCTTGCACAAAAAGGAACAGAATCTAAGATGGATGGTTTAAAGAAAGATGTAGAAGCTAATATGGATGGTTTAAAGAAAGTTGTAGAAGCTAAGATGGACTATTTAAAGAAAGGCGTAGAAGCTAAGATGATTGACGTGGAAGCTAAGATGGATGATTTGAAGATAGATTTGAAGACAGACATGGACGAATTGAAGATAAATATGAATAAGTTGCTACAAGAAGTGGTCCTTAAGGGTGAAAGGGTACTAAAGGAAACTCATGATGAGAACAAAAGAAATGTTAATCATGATTCCATAGACGCTAATGTTGGATCGAAGACTCACCATATTCCAAAAATCGATATGAGGAAGTTTGATGGCAAGGATCCTGCCACATGGATATTACAGATGGAGCAATTCTTCGATCTCAATAATGTGCAAAACACACAAAAGGTACGTATGGAAACTTTATATTTGGAACCAAATCAGTTTGTATGGTATCAATGGCTTTGCTCTCGTAAACCATTTATCACTTGGGCAATTTTTACGGAAGAATTGGTAGCACATTATGAGGATACAAAAAGCAACACTTTTTTTAGCTAATTGATAAGTCGCAAACAAAAGGGTTCAATAATGGAGCACATTGAGGAGTTCCAAAAATAGAACATAAGGGTAAAAGATATTCCAGAGGAGCATAGGATTGATGTGTTCATAGGGTCTTTAAAGGATAATATCCAACATGATGTTCACCTTTGGGAACCTGATTCATTAGAGAAGGCATTCAGGTTAGCAAGAAAAATGGAAAGCAAAATTATGGCAACCAGGAAGTATACCACTCACAACTATAAAGACAGAAGTGTTGTTGCCCCTAGTCTTCCACAACCTATAAGGTTGACACCACAACAATTGGAAGAAAAAAGAGCAAAAGGGCTTTGTTACAGTTGTGATAGCAAATACACTAAAGGTCATAAGTGTGCTGAGAAGAAATTATTCTACATAGATTGTGAAGAGGAAGAAGAAAAGGAGCAAGAAAGGTCAAAAGAAGAGGATATACTCCAGGAACAAAGCCTAGATGAAGAACAAATAAATCCAACCATATCTTGTAATGCATTGGCGGGAATTACCACTCCTCAAACCATCGAGATAGAAGGACAAATCAAGAAGAAAAAGGTAATAGTGTTGATTGATTCAGGAAGCACCCACAATTTTATTCATTGTAAGGTAGCAAAAGAATTGAATTGCTTCCTATATCTAGCACCAGAGTGTCAAGTGATGATTGCAAATGGAGGAACAATAAATTGCTCTGGAAAGTTCCATAATATCAAGCTATCCATGGGAGAATATGTATTGACTAGCCCAATGATTTCCATTCCAATGGGAGGTGTTGATGTTGTACTAGGAGTTCAATGGCTATAATCCCTGGGTACAATAGCTTTTAATTTTCAAGAACTTTTCATCAAATTTTCTACGGAAGGAAAGGAAGTTGAATTAAGGGGTATTGCAGGGAAACCAGGAAAGATAATCAGCTCTAATAGTATGACAAAGCTTCTAAAAAAGGAGCAAAGAGGTGTAATTTCACAATTATGCTTGCTAGATGTTTCCACAACGGAATCATCTATTTCTCCAGATCTCCAAAAAGTCCTGGACAATCATTCCAAGGTATTTGAGACTCCCAAAGGTCTCCCACCTATGCGTGATCATGATCATGCTATTCATCTGATTCCAGGAAGTGTTCCTCCAAACATCAGGACGTACAGATATCCCTATTTCCAAAAGAGTGAAATTGAACGTATGGTTGCAGAAATGCTAGAGGCTAGTATAATTCAACCGAGTCAAAGTTATTTCTCTGCTCTAGTAGTATTGGTGCACAAGAAGGATGGATCATGGCGCATGTGTCCAGATTATAGGGAGCTCAACAAGCTCACTATTAAAGATAAGTTCCCCATTCCTGTCATTGATGAATTACTGGATGAATTGCATGGATCAATTTACTTCACTAAGTTGGATCTTCGTTCAGGATATCATCAAATCAGAATGAAGACTGAAGACATTCCGAAAACAGCATTTAGAACTCATGAGGGTCATTATGAATTTTTGGTCATGCCTTTTGGCCTTACCAATGCACCTTCAACATTTCAAGGTTTGATGAATTCAATTTTCAAACCATTCCTTAGAAAAATTGTGTTAGTATTTTTTGATGATATACTAATCTACAACAAGTCTTGGAAGGATCATGTTGAACATGTTGACAAGGTGCTACAACTATTGAAGGAGAAACAATTATATGCAAAAAGATCCAAATGTTTCTTTGGAGTCCAGGAGGTGGAATATTTGGGTCATATTGTATCTCATGAAGGAGTTAAGGTAGACCCTAGCAAAATTAAAGCCATTAAGGAATGGAAAATCCCCACATCCATAAAGCATCTGCGAGGATTTCTCGGGTTGATAGGGTATTATCGCAAGTTTGTTAAGAATTATGGGAGAATAGCAGCACCTCTAACAACATTATTGAAGAAAGATGCATTTTCATGGACTCTGGAAGCAACAAAGGCCTTTGAACATCTTAAAGAGGCAGTGTGCCAAGCACCGGTCTTAGCTACACCGGACTTCACAAAAACCTTTATTGTGGAATGTGATGCTTCATGAAATGGAATTGGTGTTGTTCTAATGCAAGATGAAAGACCCATTGCTTTTGAAAGTCGTCCAATCAAGGGAAAGTTTTTAAGCAAAGCTATTTATGAGAAGGAAATGTTGGAAATACTCCATGCACTTAAGAAATGGCGACCCTACCTAATGGGTAGACACTTCAAGGTAAAAACAGATCATGATAGCCTTAAATACTTTTTACAACAAAGATTATCCTCTGAAGAGCAACAAAAGTGGGTCACAAAGATGTTGGGTTATGACTTTGAAATCATCTACAAAAAGGGAAGCAAAATGTGGTGGCAGATGCACTCTCAAGAAAGGATGAGGATGTGGAAGCATTGTTGTGTGCCATTTCTATTATCCAACCATATTGGATAAACGAAGCAAGGGAGGAATGGAAGAATGATGAAGAAGTGTGGGTACTTATTCGAAAGTTACAACAAGATTCCAGTACGTCTGGTACATTTAGCTGGCAAAATGATTCGTTATGGTACAAAGATCGCTTATACCTCTGTAAGAATTCCCAGCTAAAACAAAAGATTCTTATGGAATTGCACACTTCTTCCTTAGGAGGGCACTCAGGATTTTTAAAAACTTACCACAGGGTTAAGAAGGAATTTTTTTGGGATGGCCTTAAATCAGATATTCAAAAGTTTGTGGCTGAATGTTTGGTTTTCCAACAAAATAAAGTTGAAACAATTAAGACACGGGTCTATTACAACCTTTATCCATTCCAAGCCAACGTTGGGAGGAGGTTTCAATGGATTTTATCACAGGTTTACCCAAGTCTGAGGGAAAGAGTGTCATCATGGTGGTAGTTGACAGACTTACCAAGTATGCACACTTTTGTGCATTATCACATCCATTTAAAGCCAGTACAGTTTCTACTACATTTATGGAAACAATTCAAAAGCTACATGGAAACCCAAGGATTATTGTAAGTGACAGAGATCCCATTTTCACTGGAAATTTTTGGACAGAATTATTTTCTTGTCTTGGTACTCAGTTAGCTCATAGCTCATCTTATCATCCTCAATCTGATGGGCAAGCTGAGATAGTAAACAAATGTTTGGAAGGATATCTTTGTTGCTTTGTATCTGATAAACAGACACAATGGGTCAAATGGTTGCCTCTGGCTGAATGGTGGTATAACACTTCCTTCCATACAGCAACAAAAATGACCCCATTTATGGCACTTTATGGGTATCAACCACCATCCATCACATCATATTTAAGAGACAATTCTAAGGTTCAGGCAGTGGAACATCACATCGAACATCAACAACAAGTCCTCCAACTCTTAAAGGATAACCTCGTGTTGGCACAGAATAGAATGAAAAAACAGGCAGATCAACATCGCAGTGAAAGAAGTTTTGATGTAGGTGATTGGGTATTCCTACGGCTACAACCATATAAGCAAATGTCCCTCAAGCAAGCTAAGAAGGATAATAAATTATCACCAAAGTATTATGGTCTGTACAAGGTGTTGCAAAAGATTGGTACTATGGCATACAAATTGGAGCTTCCTGCAGCTTCTCGATTGCACCCAGTTTTCCATGTTTCATGTTTAAAGAAGGTTATAGGCGATAAGCTTCCAATTCAAACAATATTGCCAGAACTTGACGAGGAAGGAAAAATTATATTGGAACCGGAAGCAGTCACAGAAAAAAGAACTCGACAGCTAAGAAATAGTTCAATTTCAGAGTATCTTATCAAGTGGAAGAACTTATCCGCTGAAGATTCCACGTGGGAGGATGAGAATTTTATGCAGAAGTATCCAGAACTACTCAAGCATTGAGGACAACACTTCTTTGAAGGAGAGGGGCATGTTGGGTCCCTATAATACTAGTGATTACCCCATTACTATTGTAGTTATACCCCTTATTAATATTGTTGTGCCCCTATTGCCCCCATATTGTTATTACTCTGCCCCATAGAATCCCTCTATTGTTATTTTTGTGGCTTTATATTATTATTGTTAGGTCGGCTGGATTATATTGTGACTCCTTAGACTCCTATATATAGAAAGGAGGTTTTGTCATTTGAATCATCCAAGAATTGTTCATTTATGTAATGTAAAGGAGGTAGCCCCCTCGAAGAGGCTGAATTCTAAGGCGTTGGTCTATCTTTTCTATCTTTTCTTGAGCTGGTTTCATAACAGTCGGTGCAAATGTCCACATTCATGTGCGAGCAATCTTTTGTCATATGATCGATGCCTTGAGATCGATGGTCCGAATAGCTTCAGCAGTGTGACATCAACTTCTTCAGATGGCCCTTGGTTGTGAGGTATATGATGTGTTCATGTGCTTCTTCTTTATGCATTATGTCGCACAAATCCTTGATCGATGTTGATGCAGGATCTTGTTTCTTACATGTTTTCATGATTCCTTGCTTGATGTGATGCAGAATCTTCTATGTGATGTACTTGTTGTCATGATTCGTCATGTTATGTGTTGAGATCCCTTGTTGTATGTTGCTAGGATACTCTTTTTGTCGTCATGGATGTTTTTTGCATTGAGATCCCTTTTGTGCCATGTTGGCGGGATGCTCATCGTGCATGAGTTTTGTGTCATACTGATAGGAGTATTTTGATTGAGAGTTCCTGTAGTGGAACATCTCTTATAGCCACCCCTACGTGAGGGGATTTTTCCTTGTATGATCACGACATCATCTCTTGTGTACATCACCTCTATTGATAGCACTTAATGTAGCGATCTACACCATCTTGACACCGGGGCCTGGAGACGTAGTCCCTCCTGGGCGAACTTTGTTATCAACGCTTATGTTTTCATGTGCCGATGATTGATATGTTCCTCTTATTTACATCATGCAAATGTATTAATTTATGTTCTTTTAAAAATGCAATTTAACACATCACGAAAGTAAAAGGTCTTGGAAGGATCCTTTATCACACCCAAACCTGGATCAAGTGGTATCAGAGTGGTCTTTGCATTGATGTGAATTGCAGCGTGAACAATGGAACGTGCAACGACAGAGGATGAAAGAGCGATGTATGAGACCATGCTAAACATTTCCAAAAGAGTGGAAATCATGTATGAAACTCTATGGAAAGAGACAGAGGAAAAGGAGCGATTGCAACTTCAGTTGCAAGCCACAGAAGAGGCCTTGGAAGAACTGAAGCAAAACAAGCATAATCTTCAAACAGAGAACGATGAATTGAAGACGCTTCTACATGAAGAGAAAGAGGAAAAACAAAGTTTGCTATGACAACTGCAAGTAAAGGACGAGGGCTTGGAAAAGCTACAGCGTGACCCACGTGAGGTAAAAAGTAGTTCTCCATCTTCATGTATATTTCCTGATGATGATTTCGCTATTTTTGAAAATCATACCACAAGAATTGGCTCCAAATTGATGAAGAAAATGGGGTATGAAGGAAAAGGCTTGGGCGTTAATGGTTAAGGCATTGTCAGCCCCATCAAAGTAGAATAATTACCCCATCAGGCAGGACTTGGGTATGTTAGAAAGGAAGTTGGGGAATGCGCTAATACAACAAGCGAACCACCAACAACGGATGATGAGAAACCCTCGTCAGTTCTTTCTAAATCGAAGGACGAGGTAAAAGATATTGATTTCCTTTCATTTTCATATTCTCATAGCATGATGTCTGTTGAAGACTTGGAGATCCCAATTACAGGGACAAACATGAGGCTCCTTACAAGGATGAGGCACGAGGAGAAAGAAGAACTTGGTGTTAATAACCAAGGCATAACTCAATCTTTGGAGGTTGTGCACGAACATCCATTTGCAGGCTCGAGATACACTAATGGGGAGTGCTCTAAGGTGTCAAAGTCGTCCGAGACATCGATGAAATCATTGAGGAAAGAGAATGATGGGAACACATCCCCATCATCCCATGACTGTGCCCATTGCAGGGAGAGAGCTGAGGCAAGCTCTCATCGCCATACTAACATCAGAGACAGCAAGGGAAGGTATAACCACTTTTGATATTCGAATGTTCATTTCGATTATGATCATGTTGATAATGATGAATGTAAAACATGGCATCAAAAGACATGCACCTTTTGTGGATTCCATAACCATACATTTTCTAAGTGTTGGAAAAGAATGGCAGCACTCAAAAGGATGAGGCGTGAAAGACTCTCTAAACAGCATGAAAAGAAACAAGTTAAGTAGATATGGAGGAAGAAAACCTACCACAGTCATTGCAATAGAAATGGCCATCAAAGAGCCACTTGTTGGAGGCTCCATCCAGAGCAGCGCCTTAAAGACAAAGCGTCGGTGCGTGAACCAGGTAAAGCAGTTGTTCGACAAGCAAAATCACCACAAGGAGGTGGCCCATTCACATTGATAAGTGAAAAATGATTTCTAGACATGTTTTCATTTCATGGTCGTTCTTTTGTAAATCATTTGTTGCATTTTAAAATGTAAAATTGATGATGTGTTTTCCATCACTTGTTCAACAACATTGATGTATGGTCGTAGTTCAAGTCACATTTTACACTCTGAAAGTGATGTTATGTTTCCATCACTTGTCAAAACAATAGTGTTTGGCCTTATGAATGTAAATCATGTGTTGCAGTGATGATGTGTTTTCCATCACTTGTTGAAGCAACCATGATAGGTTGGCCTTATTGTCGTAGCTGCGATATTGTGTCCATCTTGATGTAAACTTGACCACCGAGTATGTGTTATAAACTCGTGGAAAGTATGGGACGTTTGGGTCATTAGTTGGTCATGTCATTCAAGCATGTAATTTGCGAAACAATGTACTACAGGTTGCAAAGGTAGCAGGTGTCAGCTCGTTGCTTAAGGCTCTGAAGAAAAAAGGTGAAGAAGATGGAGGCGAGACCTTTTCAGGACACTGGTGATGCAGACAAGGTATAGAAAAGTTGCAGATTATTTTTCATGCTTTTGGAGGACCAAAAGTTCCTCAGTGGGGAGGATTAATCTAGGTGGCTCCAAAAAGACACATGGGACAAAGAGGGCTTATGAACACTCAAAAATCAAAGTGCTTAGAATGAATTCAACCTAGGACCAGAGCGTAGATCTCATTGTCTTGATCACGAAGGTGCGAATGGTTCGTCAAACCGAGCTCGTATGAGGGAGAACGGGCCAGTCAAAGTTTTGGTCAAAGTTAGTCAGTGGGCCAGGTTTAAGTGTCCTACAATTTGATCGACCCCGAGGCATAAACCTAGCTCATAGAATCGGTTGAAATTGCAGCCTCATTAATTTTCCCAATGACCCTTATTTGCAAAAAACTTGAAAATGACCTCTCTATTAAAAAATAAAAATAAAAAATATATATATATGAGGTGGCGGGCCACCACCCCCACCACCCCCAAAACTTATCATTGAAAACAAATTTTTAATTCATTTGGGCTAACGGGCCATCGCCCCCACCGACCCTCCTGCAACCCTTACCAAACATTAAAAATTAAATCGCTCGGCGGCCATCACCCAACCGAGCCCTCACCCTCCAACTACTGCACATATAAAAAAAAGTATTAAAAGGGGTGGGCACAGGCCACCAACGGTGGACCCAACCCGCACCCCAGAGCTATTAACTACACATCTCCAACATTAAATACACTGACAGCAGTTGAAAGGGACCGACGGGGGTCGAACTCGCCCGGCCCACGTAGCTGGCCCCAAATTATTGTACGCCAACGTTAAATGCAACCAAAAAAAACATATGTGCCACATACAAAATGGTTAAGTGGATATGCGAGGCATATGGGGGCGGGCCGCCCAATGCGGACCCGACCCCCCATTAATATGTCATGTTGGTTTCGTTAAAATTATATATGGAGGGGCAGGATTTGATCCCCCGACCCCTCCTCAACCATATGCCAATATTACCACTACGCCAAACTGTTCACATTGATAACTCCACCAGAAAGTTTATTTAAAAAAAACTCATTTTTTCCAGAGCTCGGGAGAGAGACGGTAGGGCACGAATTTCGAGATGAGTAATTAATTTTTTACTGCAAGAACCATGAATTTTGTAGGAGGGTTGAAATGTCACTTTGTCAGAATTTGACAAATTTTATATGGATTCTACACCTTTTGTTGCCAAGAAAGAAATGGTGTTGTCCATTTATCCATCTGAGTTATGCATTTTCAGCCATTTTTCAGAATGCATGTGGAACCATGATCGCTGCAAAAGTAGGGAGCGAAACCAGGAGCCTTGAAATTTCCCCGAGGTAAAATTTTGCCATGTCGGAATATAGTCAAGTTTATACTTGTTTTTCACGGTTTTCCACAAGGATCGCAATGGCGAGATCAGATTCACAATTTTAGTTGCAGATTTCCAGTCCACCCCTAGAGCAGAATCTTTGAGGAATCTCGGGGGAACCTAAAAGATTCCTTGAGCCCCAGATTCTCAACTTTTCAGAATTCAGAATTTGGATAGTCGATTTTGCACTATTCGACGCCACAAATCTGATGGTACATTCAGATTTTTCATTCTCTCATTTCTTTTTCCAGCCACTTTTCTAAGTGCTAGTGAAGATGTCCACATTCATGTGTGAGCAATATTTTGTCATATGATCGATGCCTTGAGATCGATAGTCCGAACAACTTCAGTAGTGTGACATCCACTTCTTCAGATGGCCCTTGGTTGTGAGGTATATGATGTGATCATGTACTTCTTATGCGTTATGCTGCACAGATCCTTGATCAATGTTGATGCAGGACCTTGTTTCTTACATGTTTTCATGATTCCTTGCTTGATGTGGTGCAGAATATTCTATGTGATGTACTTGCTGTCATGATTCGTCATGTTATGTGTTGAGATCCCTTGTTGTATGTTGTTGGGATACTCTTTTTGTCGTCATGCATGTTTTTTGCATTGAGATCCCTTTTGTGCCATGTTGGCGAGATGCTCATCATCCATGAGTTTTGTGTCATACTGATAAGAGTCTTTTGACTAAGAGTTGCTGTAGTGGAACATCTCTTATAGCCAATCCTACGTGAGGGCATTTTTCCTTGTATGATCGCGACATCATCTCTTGTGTACATCACCTCTATTGACAACACTTAATGCAGTGGCCTACACCATCTTGACACCAGGGCCCGGAGACGTAGTCCCTCCTGGACGAACTCTGTTATCAACGCTTATGTTTTCATGTGCTGATGATTGATATGTTCCTCTTATTTACAACATGCAGATGTATTCATTTAATGTTCTTTTAAAAATGAAATTTAACACATCAAGAAAGTAAAAGGTCTTGGAAGGGTCCTTCGTCACACCCAGACCTGGATCAACAGTTTTATGACCACAATTCTCATTGTTGGATTGCCTTCTTCTTACACACATTTTTTGGAAACTCTACAATTGACCGGAAAGTTGGATAAATTAAAGTTTGATGAGATGAGTGAAATGTTGGCTCAACACGACAAAATATTTGGAGAAAAGAAACAAGGGGAAGATGTCTTCTTCACAGAGACCAGCACAAGTAAATCATCAACTGATAGTTCCAGAGGCAAAGGAAGAGGACATTTCAATCAACATCCAACAACACATAGTGGACAAGGTCATGGACGAAGTCAAAGCAGAGGCAATGTTCAAGGAAGAGGCCAAAGTCAAGGCAAAGGCAACAATCAAGGAAGAGGCCAAAGTCAAGGGAGAGAGCAAACTCAAAGTAGAGGTCAAAGAAGAGGCATAGGACAGTATCAAGGAAGAGGCAGAGACTTGAATCAAATTGTCTGCAGAAGATGTAATAGAGTGGGCCATTTTGCAAAAGATTGTAGAACGTCCATTGATAAAATTCCAAAGTTCCATCAAACACAACTCAATTTTCCATTGATCAAGATAATGATGGTTCATAATATGTCTTCACATCAAGTCAAGCTCAGAATCAATAGCATTAATTTTCACTTTTCTTAAAAGTGATTATGAAGACACATGGATTTTAGATACAGGAGCAACTCAACACATGAATTTTCGACAAGACTTATTTTGGAACTTCCAACCATGCCATGTTAGTTCAATCTTTCTTGCTGATGATACAAAGCATACTCCTTATGGAAAAGGTGTCGTTCAAGTTTATCTTACTGACATCGAAGAAAGATTGATTTCAAATGTATGGTATGTACTTGTTGACAGTGCTCGACCTGCCAACATGTCAAGGGGATCTCCTCGGTAAGAAGTCCCAATTAGACCTCAGACTGTTTGGTGTAGGAGTCCCAACAATGGGTCGTAAGGTAAGGCCTTGATCGCGATGTCACACATAGGTAAGTAAGATAACTCTGTTAGTAGCAAGGGTGTGACTGATGCAGTGAGTCAAGGAATGAGTATGAGAGGTTCCAACACTTCAAAGGGGGGAGGAAGGTGAAGGTGAGTTCCAGGTTGAAAGGGATCAGTCCCAACTCTACTAGGAACACACTACACAAAGGACATGCACAACTTTCAGCAAAGCAGTTGACACAGATGTGGTAGTCCCAACATACAAGGTAAGATAACCTGAACAAAACTCACGGTTCAGTCCGAGATGAGTGTGATGGTTGATATAACAAGGTTCATAGAAAGGTCTGTCTGGTGTCCGGCAGAGCAGTCGACATGGACGGTGACAACATTAACAACAAGATTCATATAATTGCATGTGAATCAGTCCATACACAAATATGTAAGTTAAACAACATATATCATTAAGGCAACTAGAGCAGTCAAACTACAATAATAACATATGCATGAAAATGTGATGGCTTTTATTATATAAAGAAGTGTAAGTCACAATCATATAATACACCAAGTAAACCTGCTAGCCCTATCAGTAGAACGTTACAACCACATCCGCCTGCACCTCCAAAGAGATGTACTAGCTCCGTGTAGTGGAGAAGCCAAGGCACGTTACAATACTGTCCAAGCCTTCTTCAAGATAATATTAGTAGAAGCTTGGCTCACCAAAAAGCCCATACAATGAGTTATGAGGGACTATTTATAGCAAAGGGTGGGGTGACCCTTGGCATTCCCCTTTGTGATAGTTCAACTACCCTCATGACTCTTCACCTACTCTATGACTGTTACATCCAACTGTTGACACTCGACTTACACTTGACATGACTCAACATTACAATGCACATGTACTCATATGAGACCACATGGCTTGAGCAAGCCTTACAAGACATCACTTACACTCAGTCCACTGTGG
The DNA here is from genome assembly GCA_031772625.1 of Pinus tabuliformis. Classification (NCBI taxonomy): domain Eukaryota; kingdom Viridiplantae; phylum Streptophyta; class Pinopsida; order Pinales; family Pinaceae; genus Pinus; species Pinus tabuliformis. Next base: position 367,637,683 of record CM062809.1, read on the forward strand.
TGAGACCAACTCTTTGACATGCTTGTGATGGTGAAGCTGGTGAGCTGATGCGAAGCTTGGTCATCCGTGATGGTGTGCATGCACCTCATGGTGACATCTTACTGAAGCGAACTCTTGCCTCCGTTGCCATCGGTGCATTGGTTCGGCCCCTTCATCCAACTCATCCACTAAAATGCACATGGTCTCCTTGGGTACGGTTGAAACGGAAACACACTGATGCATAGTGTCCATGTTGATCTTCAAGTGTGTGTTGGTGGTCATGCGCATCAACTTTCCGAAGTGCATGTTCAGCCCCAGTTGGACTTGTTTCTTGTCTTCGCCTTGGTGAGTGTGTTGAATGGGTTGGATTGCATGCGTGCACTCAATGACATGCATGCTACTAGATCCTTTGCATGTGATCAAAAACAATTCTCACCATGTTTTCTCTGTGTCTATTATTGGGATGTATCCTTAACTTGTACTGGTGCAATTTCATTCGTGAGTGCATGTTGCGTCCACTACTTTTCATGTTCTGGCTGCAACTCATTGGACAGTTTGTGCAGCTTCTTGTTCTTCCTGAGTTGCTACTTTAGCACATGCAACTCCTTCTTTATTCCATCTTTTGCCTTCGCGCGATCTTCATGTCACGTCGTCACTTCATAGTATGAGTCTCCAAAGTTGCTTTCATTATCAGTGGATTTGCTTGATCTTGCAACTTTTCTCTGCCTCTATGTTGTCAACAACCTTCCTCTTGCATCCACTGCGTTCGGTATGCTACCTTCATCTAACTTTCATGATGCTTCTCGATGTGATGCTACTACTTGATGTCCTTGTCCATGAACAACTTGATGTCTTGGTGAGTAGGTAAGCCAATGGACACTTGATAGACTGTATCCCCAAGCATGCTCTGAACAATGTCTTCGTCTCTGTTCTCTTGGAAACCATTGTACTTATACTGTTGAGAGATAGATGAACACCTATGATACCTGGAGACATGGCAACACTCATAGCAAGAAATCTATCAGTCGAAAACCAAAATGAACATGAGAACTGATTTGCAACATACCTGGGTTAATGATCATGAAGGTTGTGCAATTTCGGACGGGAAGTCGGGAGACCGACTGCCAAGACTGTACAAGGGATAGTTTGGGCTGTTGGGAGACTAACTGGTTGTTGGAACTACAAAATGTGCAATCCAGTTGGGAAGTTAGCTACTGAGATTGCAAAATGCGCAATTGCAGTTGGGAAAGACTGCTGGCCAAGGGATAGATTTGCGCAAAATTTTGGGACAAGCAGCCATTGACCTCCAGAAATGCGCAATTCAGTCCAGGAGGTCAGTGCTGTTCCAAAATGCACAAATCTAGAGAGGAAGGTGAGCCTTCCTTCTCTAGATTGGGCAATGCAGCCTTGGTGAAGGTAGAGATCGGGCCAAGGTTGGCCCGACTCGCCGATGGTCAATTGAAAGAAAGTTAAGTTGATGAAATGCATGGTGACACTAAGTGATAGAAAAAGTGATAAAAAATGCATGCAAAACATGAATAGAAGATTGAGGCAATAGATCAACATGCATGTGGGTGAGGTCATTTGCCAGTTGGGTGAACATCTGTGCAAAACAGTTTCATGCATGCGACAGCAGTGAGATAGCAACGAAAATTGAAACAGAGCTAGGACAAGCTAGAATATATGTAAATGACAACATGCGTTCAAAGAAATCAAGCAAATAGTACTCATACAAGTGAAAACCCAAAAAGCAACAGAAATGCAGCACAAGGCATGGGAAGCGAGCATACCCCAAAACAACTAAGCTGAAAGTGCCAATTGCTCCTAGATGTGATGTGGGATGTCAGAGCTACAAGGTTGATGTGAGGAATGAGCTCTGCAACGTCCAGTTGATAAGTTTTGATAACATCTAGGTAATGACGCGCATGCCACAAATCTAGGGGAAACGACACTTGGAGGGAGGTTTCTAAATTTCTCCTTGCATGTAACCTCCAATTGCTAAACATAGATCCCTGAAACAAACGATTCCTTTACATGTTGCCTTGGGAGAAGAAACCTATGCATGTAAGTCTATTTTTCTCGATCCCGGAGGGAATCGGTCAACTCAGTTGCACATGCAAGTGACTGCTCGACTGCTAGAGAAAAATGCGCGTTTATGAATGTTAGCTGGGCTGACTGCCCAAGGGGATTGCACAATTTCTGGGCCCAGCAGTTGAATTCTACCCATATTTGCACAAATCCTTGGTTGAACTACTTGTTGATGGGAAAAATTTCACAATTCCTGCTGGGAGGGTTGGCTGATAGGATTGCACAATCCAGGAGACCAACAGGCTGTCAAAGGGAATTGTGCAATTCCTGGAGGGAACTGTCGATTGCCCTCCAGAAATGCACAAATTTCGCTGGGAAGGTGCTCAGCCTGCAACTAGACCAAGTCTGGATGAACAACCTATGAAAGGAAAATATCAAACTGTGATCAACAGGCTGCCTTTGAGCAAGAAAGACACTGAAGCTTGAGGATTTGACGAAGAAATGCAAGCTTCTATGAAGGTTGGTAGGGAGGCTCCAAAACAGGCTAAGGAAAATTTTTTGGAGGGTGGTTGTAGCTGCTACAACACTTGGCAACACGCTGGTAGAACTCCAGCTCTTTGAATGAACCTTGTTCATGAGAAGCAAGTCTAACACCTCCAGAAGTATTGTTCAGAGCTCATCTTGGTTTCACACTAACTTGATTGTAAGATGTAGCATCTTCCAGACTCTTGGTCGATTGACACACATTCCAAGCCAAGGAAACACAATTGTTTCGATTGGGGTTGAGGGTTATATAAGTGCACAAGCAGCATAGTCGTCAAAGTCTAAGTTTCATCTCTGGTGTTGCTCCACTGCCAATAGGCCTGGATAGTACGCCGGTGGAGTCACATAGGAACACAAGCATGGCTTCACTGCCAATGAGCCTAGCCAGTACCCCGGCGGAGTTGCTTGCATCACCTCCCTGCATAGGAAGCCTTTCTCTTCTTTCACCTTATTCATTTTTCTTTTTTGATTTTTTTTTTTACTTTTCATTTTTTATTTATTTTTATTTTCACTGTGCATAGCACTTATTCATTTCAGAGGTGGAAGAGGGATCCTGACTGATTGAGAGCGGAAGAGGTCATTCTAGCAAAGAAGTAGTTTATTGTATCTCTAACGTGCCTGTTAAGGTTTCCCCCCTCACCTTACTCTACTTGACTGAGCTGACAAGGGTTAACCCAAAAACAACCGACTAGAGAAGGTGACACTAGTTAGTGTGAAAGCCTTGTGTTTTCACCACGGTTCACTTTGAACAGTACGTATTTTCCTTCTACGCATCATGGAATAAGAGTAAGAAGCTCATCATACAAAGGCAAGATGATATATAACCAAATATTCATAGTTGTACAAGCCCTATTGTACTTTACCCAACTCGTTTCATGAGTGACAAACGGTTTCACGCAAACTAACCTATGAACGAAACAAGTGAACGAACTAGCAATCAACAAAGAAAAGCAAGAGTAGAAGCAAAAATGAAAGCGAAGCAAGTAAACAAACAAGAAAGCAAACAAACAAGCAAACAAAGCATGTAATCAAACAGGCATGCAAACAAGCAACTGAAAGCAAACACTACTCCTACTCCTACACTAACAGTGCATGGGATTGATCACGTGAAGTGATACTTCCAATGCAACCACCGATGCATTGGTAGACCCATGTGGGTGAAACATTGGTTTGCGAGTAACCCAGTTGTGTGGACCAACATACAAGAAAGACATGACATTGAAGACAACCACACTTTGTGTTTCAAAGTGCCCACGGGACATAAGTGAGTGCATGTGCATGATGGACATTTTGTGGACTTATCATGGTGTTGTGTGAAAATACGTGCAACTTTGAAGCAAAAGCACACTCTTGACTGAGACATGCAAGAAAACGAAAGAAACAAATATAACTTGCATCGCGCACGAGTGCTTGCAATGTAAGACTCCTCCAATGCATGAGCAATGGGATCATGCAGTTCGAGTGGAGGAAGTGTGATCTATGTGTGAGGTGGATCTTCAATGTATACAAACGAGTGATGAGGATCCTTGAGTGATTGAACAGTTTCATGTTCAGGAGTGAGACTAACCCCAAGAGAGCAAGGACCTGACATAACCATCAGCTCAGGCTGAAGTGCCTCGACAATCTTGGGTGTCTCAACTTCGTCATCAGGTAGATCATCATAAACCCATGGCTTCGAAATATCAACTGCAATAGATTCATGATCGTGATAAAAAAAATGGAAGCAAATGGATCACGACTGCCACGATTAGAAAAATAAATGAATTCTTCGGCATTCTCATGATCAGATGAATCAAATATAGGGGTAGATGAAAAGACAACGAACTCATCCTCTATGTTTCTGGAAAAGACAGATGAAGGATCAAGTGGATCTTCAATGAATAACTTATCCTCTCTGTTGTCGAATGATGGACTAGCATCCAGTGCAGGGAAAATTTTAAGAACCCCCCCTAAATTTACATGTATAATAATTGGGCGAATCCATGGTATATAGGAAAAATGGAAGGCGATTTTATCAATAATATGATATGTATATATAATTTTTTGGCGAATCTCTCACCAGGCATGGCGAATATTTTACTCAATTATAAAATCTTGTGTTTATTGAATACACAAATGAAATCTTTGCATTTCTTTAAAATATCTTTTGAAATCAAAATTACCGAAATTACATATCGATAACCTAGTGGGTGTAGGATAAAATTCACCCGTGCCATTCACAGAAAGCATGAGAAAAAAACCTAATACTATATATAAAATCAAGAAAAATTCAAATTCATCAGTTCTAAGGACCTCGTAACCACGTTGCCAATACACAAGTATGTTCCTGTTTGCAATTAGAAAAATTACCCAAATTACAATCTGTTTACTCCAGCATATGTTGGAAAGTTTAAAGCAATCCATTCCTTTTAGCGCTGGATTTGTTTCAGTTTAAAATAGAAGTATACAAATATACTTGTCCAATGTCTATGCTTTAACCATTCACCTTAAGATGTTTTTACAACATAATTTCCTAAGTCTATTTAATATCTTCATTATCATAAAAACCAACCTATATCCATCTTAACTCCACATCTACCACTCTTAGGGGATGAAATCTATTTATCCCTCTGAGCACTTGGTAGACCCAGAATTAAGATGGATCTAAGATGATAGAATTTCCCCTTTAAATAGTCTATGCTCACATGAATACCATGGTATTACCATGGGTCAATACCATGGGTTATCATAAACCTGGAACTTAAAAATTACTATTAGTAATTTATAAAAATTAATAAAATTAATAGTTGATTTTTATTTTATTTTTTATTTTAACCAAGCTAAAATGTTTAACATACATTAAATTACAACATCCATTTTAACTCTTGATTGGATCAAATATTTTTTCACTCTATGCTAGTTTGCATATCACGATATTTGATACCTCTCGGGGGTTAGTAGATCCAGAGTAAAGATGGATCTATGCTGGTTTAATTCCCCCATTTAAATAGGCTACATTCCATGTGAATACCATGGGTCAATACCATGTGCCATTTTGTTGAATACGATGGGTCAATACCATGTGCCATTTTTTTTATTTATTAATACTAATATTAGGGTTAATAATGTTTTTTTGCATGGTATTAATAACAATCTAATCCATGGTATTTTTCCCATAGTATTTTGCCCATACGTTCCACCCAAATATAACACATTTTTTGAGTGTTCGTAAATATAAGGTGACTTATGGAGTAAATATAAAAAAATGTTTTATTTGTTTACCATACCTCTCATTTATTTATATTTTTATTAATTTACCATACCTATTTTACAAATATGGTATTTGGCCCATAGGATTCACTTAAATAAAACCTCTTTCTTGAACCTTCATAAATAGAACGAGGGTTATGGACTAAATATAAAAAGAGGTTTTATTTATTTATCATGCGTCTAGTTTATTTATATTTTTATTTATTTACCATACCTCCACTTCACTTATATTTTTATTTGTTTACACCCTTGCATGTATATAAGGTGACTTATGGAGTAAATATAAAAAAATGTTTTATTTATTTACCATACCTCTCATTTATTTATATTTTTATTAATTTACCATACCTCTTTTATAAATATGGTATTTGGGCCTTTGGCCCATAGGATTCACTTAAATAAAACCTATTCTTGAAAATGGGCGAATGGAAGGTTGTAACTCCTAATTTCAAGGGCTAAATTTACATTTTTTACCCTCTCCCTTAAAATAAGGTGGGCTATTTGAGGTGATTTGTAAAAATGTACTATGATACAAAATATTCGCCCACTAAAAATTTAAAACCCCTTAATTTCACCAAAGGGCGAACATTCGCCCCTAAAATTTTCTATGATCCAGTGAGTCTTGCGAGTGATCAAAAATGGGTGTATCCGTAGATGAAGACACACATACAAAATCATGGGTTGTAGGTTCACAAAAGAAGCTAGGAAGGAACAGAGGGGGCTCAGATGGAAGGGATTCATCCTTCGCCGAGTGTTGATGTTCAAGCTCCCACTCATACTCTTCATGAATGACAACGCATGTTGGTTGTGCAACACCAACTCCGTTAGTGGGTTGTTCCTCGTTCACAACAAGTGGAGAGTCTAGAATGGATGAACACAAGACAACATCATCTGAAGGAACACCTGGGTGCGAAGACGAAGGTTGAAAAAAGGAATGCATATGAGAACTCGAAGGACTCACAACCAAATCTGTGCGAAAATTGTGTGGAGTGATGTTGGGAGGGTGTGAAGATTGAACAGGTGTGTGAACATGATCCTCAAAATCACAGGGTGATGGTGGAACTGTTGAATGAGAGGGAGGTGGACAGTCGATTGAGACAATGCCTGCTCCCACATGGGATTATGCAGTTCCATCAATGAAGAAGGTTGAGCGAGGTTTGACATCAAGCTTTCTCTTGGTACGGGTAGATTTCTTAAGGCAATACTTGAACCGGTCCTAGAGATAAGAGAACTTCATATAGCTCTTCGGAGCTTGAAACTATAAGTCATGAAAGCACTGCCAAAAATCAATAATAGATTCACACGAGGCCTTCCATTGATGTAACATTTTTCGGTCAAGATAGTCTGGATAAAAATGATGGAACATGTCTTCAATAAGATCACATAAGTGCTCACATGAGTGCATGGTGTCAGCCAGTAGGTTGAGCACCCAAAGAAATGGGGATTTGCAAAGTGTGAATGCAGGCAACAGACAGGCCTATTCGTCAGTAAACTCATCTTCCTAATAAATTATGGAAATGAAGTTATGTAAGTGCTTAGGCCAGGCCACTTCGCCTTCACCATCATACGTGTGAGTGGACAAGAGATTGAAAAGATTCCCCCAGATGGAGACATATTCACGATTTGAAAAACACCTTAGGGAAAGAATAAGTCATGAAAGCACTGCCAAAAATCAATAATAGATTCACACGAGGCCTTCCATTGATGTAACAATTTTCGGTCAAGATAGTCTGGATAAAAATGATGGAACATGTCTTCAGTAAGATCACATAAGTGCTCACATGAGTGCATGGTGTCAGCCAGTAGGTTGAGCACCCAAAGAAATGGGGATTTGCAAAGTGTGAATGCAGGCAGCAGATAGGCCTATTCGTCAGTAAACTCATCTTCCTAATAAATTATGGAAATGAAGTTATGTAAGTGCTTAGGCCAGGCCACTTCGCCTTCACCATCATACGTGTGAGTGGACAAGAGATTGAAAAGATTCCCCCAGATGGAGACATATTCACGATTTGAAAAACACCTTAGGGAAAGAATAATGCAAGACTCCATGAAAGATATGCAAAGGTTCAAAACTGGATGAGAGGACACTTCTTGTCATGAGGCCCTCCTTCTAGCGCCATAAATGTTGACGGCGCTGGACCCACCAGCATGTCAAGGGGATCTCCCCAGTAAAAAGTCCCAATTAGACCTCATATCATTTGGTGTAGGAGTCCCAAAAGTGGTTCATAAGGTAATGCCTTAACTGTGATGTCGCACAGAGGTAAGTAAGATAACTCTGTCAGTAGCAAGGGTGTGACTTATGTAGTGAGTCAAGGAATGAGTATGAGAGGTTCCAACACTTCAAAGGGGGGAGGAAGGTGAAGGTGAGTTCCAGGTTGAAAGGGATCAGTCCTAACTCTTCTAGGAACACACCACACAAACGACATGCCCACCTTCCGGTAGAGCAGTCGACATGGATGCAACAGTCCCAACATACAAGGTAAGATAACATGAAAAACACTCACGGATCAGTTCAAGATGAGTGTGACGGTTGATATAACAAGGTTCAGAGAAAGGTCTGTCTGGTGTCCAGCAGAGTAGTCGACACAGATGGTGACAACATTAACAACATATGCAACACATTAACAACAAGATTCATATAATTGCATGTGAATCAGTTCATACAAAAGTATGTAAGTTAAACAACATATATCATTAAGGCAACCAAAGCAGTCCAACTACAATAACAACATATGCATGAAAATGTGTCGGCTATTATTATATAAAGAAGTGTAAGTCACAATCATAAAATACACCATGTAAACCTGCTAGCCCTATCAGTAGAACGTTACAGCCACATCCATTTGCTCCTCCAAAGAGATGTACTAGCTCTGTGCAGTGGAGAAGCCAAGGTGTGTTACAATACTGTCCAAGCCTTCTTCAAGATAATCTTGGTAGAAGCTTGGCTGACCAAAAAGCCCATACAATGGCTTTTGAGGGACCATTTATAGCAAAGGGTGGGTGACCCTTCACATTCCCCTTTGTGACAGTTCAACTACCCTCATGACTGTTACATCCAACTATTGACACTCGACTTACACTTGACATGACTCAACATTACAATGCACATGTACTCATGTGAGACAACATGGCTTGAGAAAGCCTTGCAAGACATCAATTACACTCGGTCCGCTATGGTGAGACCAACTCTTTGACGTGCTTGTGATGGTGAAGCTGGTGAGTTGATGCCAAGCTTGGTCATCCGTGATGGTGTGCATGCACCTCATGGTGACATCTTGCTGAAGCGAACTCTTGCCTCCGTTGCCACCGATGCATTGGTTTGGCTCCTTCATCCAACTCGTTTGCTAACATGTGCATGGTATCCTTGGGTACGGTTGAACTAGCAACACACTGATGCATAATGTCCGTGCTGATGTTCAAGTGTGTGTTGGTGGTCATGCGCATCAACTTGCCGAAGTGCATGTTCAGCCCCAGTTGGACTTGTTTCTTGTCTTCGCCTTGGTGAGTGTGTTGAATGGTTTGGATTACATGCGTGTGTTCGATGACGTGCATGCTGCTAGATCCTTTGCATGCGATCAACAACACTGCTCATCATGTTTGCTTTGCATCCGCTGCTGGGGTGGATCCTTAACTTGCACTGGCGTAGTTTCATCCATGAGTGCCTGTTGCGCCCAATGTTGTTCCTGTTCCTACTGCAACTCATTGGATAGTTTGTGCAGCTTCATGTTCTTCCTGAGTCGCTACTTCAGCACATGCAACTCATTTATTCCATCTTTTGCCTTCTTGTGATCTTCATGTCGCGTCGTCACTTCATAGTCTGAATCTCCAAAGTTGCTTTCATTATCAGTGAATCTGCTTGATCTTGCAACTTTGCTCCACCTCTATGTTTTCAACGACCTTCCTCTTGCATCCGCTATGTTCGCTGCATTCGGTATGCTGCCTTTAGCTTCTTTTCATGATGTTGCTCGTTGCGATGTTGCTGCTTGATGTCCTTGTCCATGAACAACTTGATGTCTTGGTGAGCAGGTAAGTCAATGGACACTTGATAGACTGCATCCCCAAGCGTGCTTTGAACAGTGTCTTCGTCTATGCTCTCTTAGAAACCATTGTACTTGTATTGCTGAGAGGTAGATGAACACCTATGATACCTGGAGACATGGCAACACTCATAAAGAAATCTTTCAGTCGAAAACCAAAATGAACATGAGAATTGACCTACAACATACTTGGGTGAATGATCGTGAAGGTTGCGTAATTTCGGTCGGGAGGTCGAGAGACCGACTACCAAGTCTGCACAAGGCACAGTCTGGGCTGTTGGGAGACTAACTGACTTCTGGAACTGCAAAATGTGCAATCTAGTTGGGCAGTTGGCTGTTGGGATTGCGGAATGCGCGATTCTAGCTGGGAAAGACTGCTAGCCCAGGGACAAATTTGCGCAAACTTTTAGGCCAAGAAACCACTGACCTCCAGAAATGCACAATTCAGTCCAGCAGGTCAGTGTTGGGCTATAATGCGCAAATCTTGAGAGGAAGGTGAGCCTTCCTTCTCTAGATTGCGCAATGCAGCCTTGGTGAAGGTAGAGACTAGGCCAACATTGGTCCATCTCACCAATGAGCAACTGAAAGCAAGTTAAGTCAATTAAATGCATGGCGACACTAAGTGATAGCATAAGTGATAAATAGTGCATGCAAAACATGAATGGAAGATTGAGCCAATAGATCAACATGCATGTGGGTGAGGTCATTCGGCGATTGAGCGAACGTCCATGTAAAACAGTTTCATGCATGCGACAGAAGTGAGATAGCAACAAAAATTGAAACAGAGCTAGGACAAGCTGGAATATATGTAAACGAAAATAGGTGTTCAAAGAAATCAAACAAGCAATACTCATACAAGCGAAAACCCAAAAAGCGACCAAAATGCAGCACAAGGCATGGGAAGTGGGCTTACCCCAAAATAGCTGAGCTGAAAGTGCCAAATTCTCCTAGATGTGGTGTGGGATGTCAGAGCTACAAGGTTGATGTGAGGAATGAGCTCTGTAGCATCTGGTTGATAATTTTTGATAACATTGAGGTTATGATAAGCATGCCACAAATCTAGGGGAAGTGACACTTGGAGGGAGGTTTATGAATTTCTCCTTGCATGTAACCTCCAACTGATAAACATAGATCCCTGAAACAGGGGATGCCTTTGCATGTTGCGTTGGGAGAAGCAACCTATACATGCAAGTCTGTTTTGTTGAGTCCTGGGGGAACCAGTCAACTCAGCTGCACATGCAAGCAACTGCTTGACTGCTGGAGAAAAATGTGCATTTCTAACTATCAGCTGGGCTGACTTCCCAAGGCGATTGCACAATTTCTGGGCCCAGTAGCTGACTGCTGCCTAAATTTGCGCAAATCCTAGGTTGAACTGTCAGGAGACCGACTACCAAGTCTACACAAGGCACAGTCCGGGCTGTTGGGAGACTAACTAACTTCTGGAACTACAAAATGTGCAATCCAGTTGGGCAGTTGGCTGTTGGGATTGTGGAATGCACGACTCCAGCTGGGAAAGACTGCTAGCCCAGGGACAGATTTGCGCAAAATTTTAGGCCAAGCAACCACTGACCTCCAGAAATGCACAATTCAGTCCAGGAGGTCAATGCTGGGCTATAATGCGCAAATCTTGAGAGGAAGGTGAGCCTTCCTTCTCCAGATTGTGCAATGCAACCTTGGTGAAGGTAGAGACTAGGCCAATGTTGGTCCGTCTCGTCGACGAGCAACTGAAAGCAAGTTAAGTCAATTAAATGTATGGCGACACTAAGTGATAGCATAAGTGATAAATAGTGCATGCAAAACATGAATGGAAGATTGAGCCAATAGATCAACATGCATGTGGGTGAGGTCGTTCGTCGGTTGAGCGAATGTCTGTGCAAAACAGTTTCATGCATGCGACAACAATGAGATAGCAACAAAAATTGAAACAGAGCTAGGACAAGCTAGAATATATGTAAACGAAAATAGGCGTTCAAAGAAATCAAACAAACAATACTCATACAAGCGAAAACCCAAAAAGCGACTGAAATGTAGCACAAGGCATGGGAAGCGAACTTACCCCAAAATAGCTGAGCTGAAAGTGCCAACTTCTCCTAGATGTGATGTGGGATGTCAGAGCTACAAGGTTGATGTGAGTAATGACCTCTACAGCGTCCGGTTGATAATTTTTGATAATATTGAGGTTATGATAAGCATGCCACAAATCTAGGGGAAGAGACACTTAGAGGGAGGTTTCTGAATTGCTCCTTGCATGTAACCTCCAACTGATAAGCACAGATCCCTGAAACAAGGGATGCCTTTGCATGTTGCCTTGGGAGAAGCAACCTATGCATGCAATTTTTTTTTCTTAGTCCCGGAGGGAACCAGTCAACTCAGCTGCACATGCAAGCAACTGCTCGATTCCTGGAGAAAAACGTGCATTTCTAACTGTCAGGTGGGCTGACTGCCCAAGGGGATTGCATAATTTTTGGGCCCAGCAGCTGACTGATGCCCAGATTTGTGAAAATCCTAGGTTGAACTGTTTGTTGATGGGAAAAATTGTGCAATTCCTGCTGGGAGGGTTGGCTAGTAGGATTGCGCAATCCAAAAGACCAACAGGCTGTCAGAGGGAGTTGCTCAATTCCTAGAGGAAACTGTTGGTTTCCCTCTAGAAATGCACAAATTTCACTGGGAAGCTGCTCAGCCTGCAGCTGGACCAAGTCTGGATGAGCAGCATATTGAAGGAAAATATCAAACTTTGATCGACACACTGCCTTTGAGCAAGAAATACATTGAAGCTTGAGGACTTGACGAAGCAAGGCAAGCTGCTGTGAAGGTTGGTAGGGAGGCTCCAAAACAGGCTAAGGCAAAAATTTTGGAGGGTAGTTGTAGCCGCTACAATAGTACCCACCTATAAAAATAATTTGTTGTCTTTAGTCTCGATCCAACAAGCTAGACATCAGGTGTTTTGGAGGATGGCCTAGTTAAAATTAATTCAATCAAACAGAGCATGAAAAATAGTCATGACATGATATGAAGATGTAAAACTATTAAGGATGAAAGGAACAGGTATTCCAAGGAATTCTGACTTTACAGGGGTAGCAAGCACAAACATTTCACCTATCAAATTATGGCATGTGAGATATGGATATCTAAACTTTGACAGTCTCTCTCAACTGCAAAAACAGGGAATGGTTAAGGGACTTTCTACCTTCAAGAAAGAAAATGCAAGATGTGAAGCTTGCATTTATGGAAAACAAAGTCGAGAGACTTTCTCGACAAGTTCATGGCGAGAAAACATGCATTTGCAATTAGTACACAATGAAATTTGTGGACTCTTGCAAGATTCTCTATGAGGTTGCAAATATTTCTTACTCTTCATTGATGATTTCAGCAAAATGACATGGTTATACTTCTTGAAGCATAAGTCAAAGGCATTTGAAAAGTTTAAAAAAATTTGTGAACTTGTTGAAAAGGAAGTCAAAGAAAAGATTGACACTCTTAGAACCGAAAATGGAGGAGAATTCACTTAAAATGAATTCAAAAGTTATTGCAGAGACAATGGGATCAAACGACATCTTGCAAATGTCTACACTCCACAACAAAATGGAGTAGTAGAAAGAATGGATCACACTTTGTTAGGAATGGTGATATCTATGTTAACTTTTAAAAAGTTAAGTCCTATTTATTGGGCAGACGCAATCCATACATTTGTTTACTTAAGGAACAAGTCTCCCACTACTTCTTTGGATGGAATCACACCTTATGAAGCATGGTTTGGTTTCACACCTAAAGTGAAACACCTTAGGGTTTTTGGTTTCGTGTGTTATGCCTTAGTTCCAAAATAAAAACGAACTAAGCTTAACTCACGAAGTTTGAAATGCAAAATGATTGGATATTCGGATGAGAAGAAAGAGTACATGCTTCTATCAGATGGGAAATTTATTGTCAGCAGAGATGTAATTTTTGATGAAACTAAGAGTAAGAGTGCTGAAGAAATATAAAATATTCTTCAAAAATTGGAAACAAAAGGAGATAAAAGGAAATGAAACATTCAAAGTCAACCAAATTCACAAAATTGGTATAAACTTGATTTTCCTTCCTCTGAAGATGATTCATCCAATCCATATACTTCACCAACACAGTCTGGGTCTTCTGGCAGTTCATCAGAATCTCCTAGTAGCAACAGTTCTTCTGACGTTGATTCTCCACCCCAAAATCTGTAGTTGATCAATGCACCTTTGTTTACATTAATCCTCTTTATAAGGATGGTTACTTTTTAGAATCTCAAACAAGTGAACATCAATTGCCGAAATGGGTTGTTCAACTTTTGAAAGATGTAAGGCCTGATGAGAAAAATAAAACAGGAACAAGGGGGTCAACCAAGAATGAAGGAAATTTTGCCTTGATCACGAATGATTTTAGTGAACCCTCCACATACAAAGAGGCAGTAAAATATAAAGAGTGGCAATAGGCTATGGTTGAAGAATATAAGGCAGTTCAAGACAACAACACTTGGAAAATTATTGATTGTCCTCAAAGTGTTAAACCCATTGGATGCAAATGGGTTTACATAATTAAGTACAACCAAAATGGAGAAATTGACAAGTACAAAGCTAGACTTGTGGCTAAGGGTTTTGCACAGTAGGAAGGCATATATTATGAGGAAATTTTTTCTCCTACAGCAAAATGGAACACCACCCTCTTAACACTCGCATTAGCAGCGAAAAAAAGGATGGAAAGTTCACCAGATGTATGTAAAGAATTCTCTCCTCAACAAAGATTTACATGATATATATATATATATGACATAACCACGAGGTTTTGAAATTGAAGGGCAAGAACATAAAGTCTGCAAATTGATCAAGGCTTTATATGGATTAAAACAAGCTCCACGAACTTGGTATGCCAAAATGGACGAATACCTTTGGGAAGTTGGATTTCAACGAAGTGAATCTGATGATACTTTTTATGTACTTCAATAGGGTAAAAATCTAGTGATGCTTGTTATGTATGTAGATGATTTGATCGTTATTGGAAAAAATGATGATCATGTTGTACAGGTGAAAAAGGAGTTACATGCAGGATTTAAGATGACAGACTTGGGACTACTTCACTACTATCTTGGATTTGAAGTATTCCAACATCCACATTATATTTTCATTTCTCAGAATAAGTATGCAGCGAGAGTTATTCAATGATTTGGAATGCAGGATTGCAAACCCATTCTTACCCCCGTGGAACAAAACTTGAAACTTTCAAAATTTGACGAGGGGGAAATGGTGGACATCACCACTTATAGGTAGTTGATTGGAAGCTGGATTTATCTGACAACCACTCGGCGAGATCTATCTTATGCATTGAGTATTCTTTCATGATTTATGCAGGAACCACATGAAAGCTAGTGGAATGCAACCAAAAGGGTTCTTCAATATATCCAAGGAACAAAAGATTTTGGTCTTCTTTACAAAAAGACTAAAACCTTTATATTTGGTGGATTTTTAGATGCTGACTTTGCTGGAAGTATTGATGATCAAGCATCAACCTTAGGTTACTTAATGAACATGATGGTTTCAGCTGCAGTATCTTGGAGTTGCAAGAAACAAGCTACAGTGGCCACTTCTTCAGCTGAAGCAAAGTACATATCAGCATGGGAAGCAACATGTGAAATTATTTGGTTGCGCAGAGTTTTGAAGGATTTGGGCATTCCTCAAGCAGAATGTACATCATTATTCATCGATAGCTATTCAGCCATAAAGCTTGCAAGAATCTATTTTTTCATTCAAAAACAAAGCATGTGGACACCGAGTATCATCACATCAAATCACTCATTTCTAAAGACGTGATCAAGCCAGTTTATTGTCCTTCAGAAGATCAGGTCTCCGATATTTTCACAAAACCACTTGGTAGGATAAAAGTTACTAAGTTCAGAGATGAACTTGGTATCTGTTGTAATATATATTTGGATCATAGGGGGGAATGTTTGATGATCCAAAATACATAATTCATAATTCACAAAGTTAGGATAAAATATTTATAAATTTAGAATATTCAATTAATATTGGAGAGACTTATAAATGGAATATTGTTGTAAAAGATATGACATCTAGAATAGTGTCGTATCTGAGGCTCCAATTTAGGAGTAGAGTTAGTAGACTGGTTAGAATTGAATTTATTGTAAATGTACACTTGTTAATTTAATAAGTGGTCCATAAATAGAATAGGTTAGGACATTGAGCTTATATATAGCTCATTATCTTGATTGCAAGAGTGTTGGAGTGTGTGTGTAAACTCTTGCAAAATGATTATGTAATTCCATTTCCTGGTTAATAAAACTGTGTGTCTAAGGACTCTTCTGCCATTAAATTGCAATAGTTGGAACTACATTTGGTTCCCTATAGAGTTGACCTCCTAAAGTAACAATGATACTACAGGGATGAGACTCATAAACAACATGACATATCCAAATATAAGGTTTTTCTAAAATAACATTACAAACTTCAAGTGGTACAACATCTCATAATACCTCAATTTTGAAAGGATTGATGACATAAGAGAGGCAATATTTCTAGTTGAAATATCTTGTCCATGGCTCAACCAACCAATGGTGTATGATTGGAATTTAAGCCCTCTATAAGTCCCATGTTAACCCTAAAACCACTTATTAATCCCTATATATTGAGTCATTCCATTTATATTATATTTTTATGTAGGCTAAAACCTTTTATGATCCCATTTTATTATAATTGTACCCTTTATCTCCTATATATACACACTAAGAAAACCTAGTCTCAAGATCGTCAAATTTTATCTTGTACATTGTATTCATTGTAAATAGAGGTTACTCCCTTGAAGATGATCTGAATTAGATCCTTAAACACTCTTAAAGTTCCCTGAACTCTTTAAAACTCATACTGAAGTTTCAAAGTATTATGGATGTCGAAGCTTATCAGAAATTACCTCTGAACAATGGAAATTTGTGGTCAGCACAAAACAACGAGGACGATCGGTCAAAACGTGCAGACCGTTGGCCCATGGTGACCATGCACTGGCACAAATTGAAAAGCGGGAGGTGAAATCCAAAAACAAAGGCAGTTTCTTATATGCGATTAGCACTAATCGCGTATCGCAGGGCGTCCCCCTCAGTGAAGGAAAGCCCCCAAGCGCTTGGTCACGAGGAAAAGCATAAAACTGTATGGGAATCGCCGATTTTGTCAAAAGGAGGGTCCCGTGCTAAAACTGATAAGATATCGGAAGGGCTTCAAGCGGTAAGCGGGCTCGACCAAGTCCCGCCCGATGCCATACACTGGGTGACACGTGTCCAGCAAATGACAGAGAAAATCGCTCACATCACGCAGGTAAAGGTCATGCTACTTAACCGCGTGATATGGATGGAAACCGTAGGATCTGAAGGCTCCAGATCAACGACAGAGAAATGATCCGATGGATGACTATATTCGACAGGGAAATAGGCTGAGTCATATAAGATTTGAGGTCCAGCATGACTGATGAGTTGGCAGAGGAATCAGTTTTGCAGGCAATCTTAAAGCAATGAAAATAACGACCGTTCAAAGAGAACTGACACTCAGTTCGTGAGGAAACAAGTGGCCACCTCTCTGTGAAACGTTACACATTGATGATGATGCAGAGCAGGGGAATTCAAGTGGACAGAGGCAAGAGATCCAGAGAGCTGGGAAGCGGAAATGAACAGTCAGGGATCAAATTGGCTTTAAGCCATGAAAAGACAAAGAGCAAAGGGAGCAGGAAGAGAGGCAGAGAAGGAGAAGTAGAAAGTCGAGAGGCAAGAAAGAAGTGAATAGCAAAGAACAGAGAAGCCAAGCTAACTTGCAGAGCAAAGGTAGCATCGAGCAGATAGAGACAAAGAGAGTCTGAGAGTCTGTGAACTCCAGAGAAGGTTTGAGAGGTTCAAGCAACTCCTCTGTGTATACCTGTCAGGTATTGAGTACCAAATTGGACTCATACCATTGAGACCAATTGAGGTCGAGATTCAGTAAGGGGAGTCTATGTACTCTAGAGACTTGGGGAATCCAAGTACAATCCTACTAATCATCATTTGTTTTGTGAGACTCAATTTGAGCTCACTATTGTAAAACTCTACTTTAAGACACAATAGAAAGGCCACCACTGAAGGTTGCATTAGGAGACGTAGCCCAGGAGGATTGGGTGAACTCCTTATTAAGCTTGTTGTGTTTTATGTGTTTGCTTATTGTGTTTCTCTTACTGTTTCAGAGTCTGTGTATTGCGCAATCTTATCAATACGTTGCATAAAATAACATAGGCACACCCCAGCACATGAGTATGTAATACCTTCATTATTTCTCTGAGGTCATCTATGGGTGATTTCAGGTCAAGTGGTATTAGAGCTCGTGGTTGTTAAGGTTAGACAAGCTTGTGCTGGATTTTTGTTGTTGAATGCTAACTAGATCAAAGCTTAAATTAGGAGAAGGAGAGTTGGTTGAAACTAACCCGGAAATTGGAAGAGTTTATCCTCAGAAGAAAATGTCAGAAGAAAGTCCCTTGGGACCAGACCCCCAATTTATAGATAGTTTCCTAGCCATGAGGTCCATGGTAGAGGAAATGTATAGGGACTTTAGGAAACATAAAGATGAAGATTCATCAGGCTCCAAACAAGATAAAGGAGAGGAAGAGTCTCTCCTCCATGACCACTCAAAAGGCAAAGGGAAAGAAGAAAACTTTCTCACACCTCCTAATAGCCTTGAACATAAAAAGAAGACATATTTGATTAAATTAGATGTTAAATTTGATTTACCAATATATGATGGAGAGTTGAATGCAGAGAAGTTGGATAATTGGATCAGAAAAATTGATGTTTATTGTAGAGTGCAGAGTATCGACTCAGACAAGAGTAAATATTTAGCTGGCCAGCCTACACCTCGAAGGCACTGCCTTGGTATGGTGGGAAGGTAGGACACAAGCTGACATGAAGAAACATGGTAAGATTCTTTCTGTTTGGAGTGAATTTGTTTATGCAATCAAAAAGCAGTTCTATCCACTAGCTTACATGCAGCAAGCCATGATGAGCTGGAAAAATCTTCGCCAATTGAAAGGGAAAAGTGTACAAGGTTACACCCAAGAATTTAGGAAAAGAGCTTTGATTCTAGGAATTTCATTAGACTCACCTGAGACTCTGTTAAAGTACATAGGTGGTCTACACAGCTACATGAGGCACACTATCCTCATGTTTAATCCCACTAGTATAGATGAGGTATATGTTCAAGCTACGCATCTAGAAGCTAGAGGAAAGAATGGGAACCCAGAAGTTAGGGGATCATCCAAGCCCATTGCAAGCAAGAATAAGGAGAAAAGAAAACAAAAATAGAAAGAGAGGAAGGCCAACACTATACAGAAAAGCAATTCTTCATGCACTCACTGTAAGAAGGATGGGCATGATGATGAGCACTGTTGGATTCTGCATACGGAGCTGAGACCTAAGAAGTTCGAGGGCAAGAAGAAGAAGATTGTTGTAGATATTCAGAAATATTTGGGGTCAGACTCAGGAGATGAAATAACCATTGCAGCCACAAGAATAAAAGGCAAAAATTCTAAAGCATCTACTAGTAATTATGCACAATCTACTAATAATGAAGAAAATGAGAGAAAAAGACATGAGATTTTCCATATTCAAGTTATTTCCAAGCATCAAAAAAAAGATTGATACTTTGTTTGATAGTGGCTCACAAGTAAATTTAATTTCTGAAGAAATTGTAAAGAAGTTTGGATTACTGACTACACCTCACAAGAAACCATACACATTAGGTTGGTTAAGTGATAAAGCACAACTATAAGTGACTAGACAATGTAAACTTATGTTTTCTTTTGGGTCAACATTTGTAGATGAGGTTGAGTTAGATATAGTTCCTTTGGATATATGCGGAATTGTTTTGGGAAGTCCCTACTTGTATGATAGAAAAGCTATTTTCTATAGAGCTGAGAACAACTATCTCCTCGTTAAAGATGGAATTGAATATATTGTAATAGCTCATAAGCTCAAGAATAATTATACTCTCATAAACTCAGGGCAGATGAAACAGATTGTAAATTCATGCAAACAATTTTTACTGATGGTTGTAAAGGAAAAGAAACCTGATAAAACCAATGTATTTGAGGGTTGTGATGCTAAACAACAAGCTGATTTAGAAAAAGTTGTTTCAAAATATGATATCTTGTTTCAAGAACCTAAAGGTCTGCCACCCAAAAAGGAAATAGTGCATGATATTAATTTGAAGCAAGATGCTCCATTGCCTAACATCGGAATGTACAAGTTGTCCGCCTTAGAGAATGCAGAAATCAAGACGCAGGTGCAGGAGTTGCTCGAGAAGGGATTCATCAGACCTAGCACATCACCATGTGGGTCTCCAATCATTTTGGTGAAAAAGAAAGATGGCTCGTGAAGAATGTGCATTGATTACCGAGCACCGAATAAGATAACAATAAAAAATCGTTATCCCCTTCCTCACATAGATGATCTGTTAGATTAGTTAAAGGAAGCTATTTATTTTTCCAAGTTAGACTTGCATAGTGGATACCATCAGGTCAGAGTTGCAGAACAAGATGCATGGAAGACTGCTTTCAAAATAAAGCATGGATTATATGAGTGGTTGGTTATGCCTTTTGGCTTAACTAATGCTCCTGATACTTTCATGAGAATAATGAATGATGTACTCAGACCTTTTCTTGATGATTTTGTTATTGTATATCTGGATGACATTCTTATATTCAGCAAAACGTGGGAAGAACATTTAAAGCATGTTAAGCAGACACTAGATGTTTTGAAAAGAAAAAAACTTTATGTTAAACTCTCAAAATGTGAATTTGGCAAAACATCTTTGAATTATTTGGGACATATAGTAGGGGGTGGTGAATTGAAGATAGATCCCTCTAAGGTGGCAATCATTATAAACTTGCCTAAACCCAAATCTGCTACAGACGTTAGAAGCTTCTTAGGAGCAACACAACATTGGAGAAAGTTCATTTCTAACTTTTCCTTAATTGCAACTCCCTTACATGCTTTAACAAGATTGAACAAGGTGTTTCAGTGGGGAGGCAAACAGCAGAAAGCCTTCGACACCTTGAAACAAAGGATTAGTACAGCACTAGTACTAGCACTGCCCGATCTTCAAAGACCATTTGAGATCCAAACGGATTCCAGTGACTATGCCATGGGAGCAGTTTGATACAGCACGGTAAGCCCATATGTTATCATTCTAAGACATTTAATTCTGCAGTAGTTAACTATCCCACATATGATAAATAATTGTATGCATTAGTACAGAGTGTGAAAAAGTGGAAACATTACTTAATGGGAAAAGAGACAATTATACATATTGATCATCAACCACTTCAATATCTACACTCCCAAACTAAGTTGCAGCAATCAAGACACTATAGATGGATGGGTTTTCTACAACAGTTTCATTTAGTCATCATATATAAAAAGGGCATACACAATAAAGTTGTAGATATGTTATCTAGACCAATTATAAATGCATCTACTATACTTAAGCATAATTCAGTATTGCATGAGAGCTACATTGAAAAATATTCTCAAGATATAGATTTTAAAGATGTATATGCAACTTTAAGTCAAGGAAAAAGAGTAGAAAAATTGGATTACCATATTAAGGACCAACTCTTGTATCATTATGGGAAGCTATGCATTCCACAAACTGAAAGAGTAAAGATAATTCGAGAAGCACACACTTCTCTAATATCAGGTCACTTTGGTGTAAGTAAAACTGTTGCACAGCTGCAAAGATTTTTCTATTGGCCAAAAATGAATGAGACAGTTTCTAGATATGTAAGAGGGTGTACCATGTGTGCTAAAAGCAAGCCCAACAATAGAAAACTAAGCTTGTACACTCCACTACCAATTCCTTCT
Organism: Pinus tabuliformis; assembly: GCA_031772625.1. Taxonomy (NCBI): domain Eukaryota; kingdom Viridiplantae; phylum Streptophyta; class Pinopsida; order Pinales; family Pinaceae; genus Pinus; species Pinus tabuliformis. The sequence goes on from CM062809.1 coordinate 367,659,415, forward strand.
CACCCTTGGGAAAGTGTTTCCATGGACTTTGTTGGAGGACTGCCTAAATCTAGGAAAGGTCGTGACTATTTATATGTTGTTGTGGATAGGTTTAGAAAAATGTGTATTTTGATACCTTGTAATAAATAGATTATAGCTGAACAAACTGCAAAGTTGTTCTTTCAGCACGTATGGGTTCATTTTGGATTACCCACTTCCATTGTTTCTGATCGAGATTCCCGATTTGTTGGGAAGTTTTGGTCGAGTCTGTGGGAACTGATGGACACCAAACTGAAGAAGAGCACAGCCTTTCATCCACAGATAGATGGCCAAACAGAAGTGGTCAACAGGATAGTGATCCAGTTTCTCAGATACTATTGCAGCAAGCATCCCAAACTTTGGGATGAACATTTGTGTTATGTGCAGCATGCTTACATTCGAGCAAAACATTCTTATACACAGAGATCTCCTTTTGAGACATGTTTTGGTTTCACACCAAGGTCTCCCTTGGATTTTGTTTTTGGTAAAGACATAGCAGTTGATGGACACAATGATGTGGACAAGGCAACCAAGTTCATTGAACAAATCCAAGAGATTCAACAGGTAGTATAGGAGCAGCTGGAAAAGAGCCAAGCCAAATACAAGGCAAGGCATGACAAGCATCGGATGGAGCATAGTTTCCAAGTTGGCGATCAAGTCTAGCTGTATATCAGCAAAGACAGAATGCAAGGTGAAGGTAAAAAGCTAAAGCCAATAAGGTATGGACCTTTCAAGATACTTGAGAAAATTGGTGAGAATGCTTTTCGCCTTGATTTACTAGCTTACATGCATATCTACTCAGTCGTTAATGTAGACAGCTTCAGACTATTTGAACCTTCATTAATTGAAGATCCCGAAGAGCAGAGTCAATTTCCTTCTATTGATGATTTATTACTTGAATATCTCAATGAATTGTAGGAAGACACAGTTCTGGACAGGAAGGTGAGGACGACGCAAGGGAGATGTTGAGTACCTCAGGATTGGACTCAAGGGTTTAAAGCCAAGCAGTGCAAAATGGATAGAGATTGGAAAAGTGTGACAACTATACCCTCACTTAGTCGATGCTTGAAAACCAACTTTTGGTGGTCCAAAAGCTTTTTCAGTGGGAAGGCCATGATCCGAATTGGATCCTTAAACACTCTTAAAGTTCCCTGAACTCTATAAAACTCATACCAAAGCTTCAAAGTATTATGGATGTCGAAGCTTATCAGAAATTACCTCTGAACAATGGCAATTTGTGGTCAGCACGAAACAACGATGACCCTCAGTCAAAGCGTGCAGACCGTTGGCCCATGGTGACCATGCACTGGCACAAATTGACAAACAAGAGGTCAAATCCAAAAACAGAGGCAGTTTTTGATACGCAATTAGCACTTTGTATCGTAGGGCATCCCCCTTAGTGAATGAAAGCCCCCAAGTGCTCGATCACGAGGAAAAGCATAAAACTGTAAGGGAATCACCAATTCCGTCAGAAGGCGGGTCCCACACTAAAACTAGCAGGATATCGAAAGGGATTCAAGCAGTAAGCGGGTTCGACCAAGTCCCGCCCGATGCCATACACTCGGTGACACGCGTCCAATGGATGACAGAGAAAACCGCTCACATCGCGCGGGTAAAGTTCATGCTACTTAACCGCGCGATATGGACGAAGACCGTAGGATCTGGAGGCTCCAGATCAACGGAAAAGAAATGATCCGATGGATGACCGGATTCGATGGGGAAATAGGTTGAGTCATATAATATTTGAGGTCCGGCATGACCGATGAGTTGGCAGAGGAATCAGTTTCGCGGGCAATCTTGGAGCAATGGAAATAACGACCGTTCAAAGAGAACTGACACTCAATTTGTGAGGAAACAAGGGGCCACCTCTCTGTGAAGCATTACACAGTGATGATGACGCAAAGCAAGGGAATTCAAGCGGAAAGAGGCAGGAGATCCAGACAGCCGGGAAGCGGAAACGAACATTCAGGGAGCAGATTGGCTTTAAGCCATGAAAAAACAGAGAGCAAAGGGAGCAGGAAGAGAGGCAGAGAAAGAGAAGCAGAAAGTCGAGAGGCAAGAAAGAAGTGAATAGCACAGAACAGAGAAGCCGAACTGACCTAAAGAGCAAAGGTAGCATCGAGCAAACAGAGACAGAGAGAGTCCGAGAGTCTGTGAACTCCAGAGAAGGCTTGAGAGGTTCAAGAAACTCCTCTGTGTATACCTGTCAGGTATTGAGTACCAAATTGGACTCATACCACTGAGACTAGTTGAGGTCGAGATTCAGTAAGAGGAGTCTGTGTACTCTAGAGACTTGGGAAATCCAAGTACAATCCTACTGATCATCATCTATTCCGTGAGACTCAAGTTGAGCTCACTATTGTAAAACTCTGCTTTAAGACACAATAGAAAGGCCACCATTGAAGCCTAGACCGAGAGACGTAGCCCAGGAGGATTGGATGAACTCCGTATTAGGCTTGTTGTGTTTTATGTGTTTGCTTACTATGTTTCTCTTACTGTTTCAGTGTCTGTGTATTTCGCAATCTTATCAATCCGTTGCATAAAATAACATAGGCACACCCCAACACTTGAGTCTGCAATACCTTCATTATTTCTCTGAGGTCATCTACAGGTGATTTCAGATCAGAAGAGGACTGCAATTATTAGTTTCTTATCATTTTAAAGATGCAAATGGTGAAATTTGGAGAATATTGAGGAGAACTCTTGAGGAAAATTTGGTTCAAGTATCAGATCTTGCTTCGCTATACTTTTGGAGATATTCTCTAAGGAAATCAGGGTTCCTTAATGCTTCTGAAATCAATTTCAAACAGACTATGAAATCTTCAAGGATCTTAGGAAACATACATAAGTACCTCAAGTAAAAATTTCATAATTATATTTGAATAATTGGAAACATTGCATGCTATGTAAATTTTCTCGAGGGAAGAGGAAAAAAATAGTTAGTTTGGGAAAGTTACCATAATTTTCACTTGGCACATCAAATTATGGTCAAACTCTTGGAATCACAAAGAAGACATATCAGAATATTGCATGTTAAAGTTTCAAATTTAGAAGGGCTCAAATCTCAAAGATATATAATTAAAATAGGTCATCCATTTAAATATTCTCCAAATTAAGGTTTTAAAGTGATATGGATCTTGGGGGCTAAGATCCATAAGGCTTGAATGCTGAGAAGAGAAGGAAAGAAAACATAAAGTCTACCATGAAACTAAGCACAAGATAATATGATGAAAATCCAAATTTTTATTCAATGGAAAAAAACATTGTTACATCTACATCATGGAACAGACAATGTCATTTTGAAAGGTGAGGCCCATTATTTATAGTATTTTTAGTGTCTCCTTGAGTTACATAATTCAGTACCAAAAGTAAATACCATGGGTGGATACCACTTTCCACTTCAGTTAATCCTTCCACATTAAGAAGTAATGATCCCCATTGCACCAAATTATCTCATTAGAAGCTTCTTTTGGACGTGACTCATGGTGAGCCAATCACCTTGATGAAGAATATAGTATCTAATTAAGAGAAGGGTTTGATGTGGTTAACCCATAACCATGATGATTACAATGTACCAAGTGCCAATGAAGAGAAGGGTTTTGTGTGGTTAACCGATAACCATGATGATTACAATCTACCAAGTGCCAATGAAGAGAAGGGTTTTGTGTGGTTAACCCATATTCATCAATTTTTGGATGATCCATAACTAAGTGCTAATGAAGACATAGTTTTTGTGTGGTTAACCCATAACCATGTTGCCGATGGCAAGCTTGGAGAATGGTTTTGTGTAGTTAAACAATAACCAATTATGGACCAACTGTGATACTTACAGTGTATGACCCAACAAATGGACTTTTGAAGTACCAAAAGGAGGTTGAATATTGCTGCAATAATTTGACCATGAGATATGATTTAAACCTTGGCTCGTCTTTTAAATTCCCTAACATGTTTGAGATAAGATCCAACACCTTTAATTATTCCATCATGCCAACTAAAGAGGGAAACACTATGCTACGAGAGTTGTGCAGAAATACTAATGGTTCCATGCTATTCTAATCACCTACATTAGGAGGTATTGTTATGGGAAATTGAGTCTTGATAAAGAACATGATAGTTATTATTTCCTGGAAGGAAAATGTATTCCTAGTTTCATATTCCTTCACCTATTGAAAGAAGTGATCACAGTTGATGATTCCCTAACTGTTGGAAATATTGAGTGGGGATGAATCAATATTTCTCTTCAATTAATTAATTTTAACTTCGCAGAGAATTAATTATCATTAACGTTATATTAAAATGTAAAGCAACACCATTCAACAATGCACGACATCAAGATAGTACACAAGATATTTTTAGGTGGAAACACTTTTGAGAGAAAAACCATCGAATGCTTCTTAATATAGGTCTTCAAAAATTTACATCAATAGAAAGCTCCAACTTCCAAGATTATCCAACAACCACTGGAAGGACGCTCCAACTGTTATAGACATTTTTGTGCCTCGCAGCATGGAGCATGAAATGTCGATAATTACAGGGATCCTCAGTCCCTAAACATGTTGTTCTTACCCCTAGAGGAACAAGGTCAGCAAACCACGGCACTTCCCATCAGTTCTCCACCTGAAAACACTCAAAAACAGGCTATTTTTGGATCATGTCAGCTGCTCCACTGAGCAACTGCGCTGAATGTCAACTGCTCCTCCTTGTACCTGCGCTGAAAGTCAACTCCAATGAAGGCTACCTGCGCTGGGCGAGATTGGCCAAGAGGCACAGTCATTCTGCAAGGTGTCAATTGCCCAGGAAGCTTCCAAACTGACACTTGGTTCAAGGGATTCGCCCTGTGATGAGTAAGAGGTACTTGATCTCCATGTGTAAGCAAGGATCTCCAAGTGGACTCAAGAACTGAAGTTTAACTAAAGTGGGAGAGGACACTAGTCAGCTTTATGCCAGCCTCAAGCTGACTCATCCTTTCTCCAAATCTCCTATATATAGAGCTCTTCTATGAGGTCTAAGGAGGCTGGAATTTTGTGCAAAGTAAGGAAGTGCTGTTGGTTTACAGTTAGAGTTATTGGGTGATTGCTTTTATAGAGGAGAAGAGGAGATTTCTTGCTGCTGGGGAGGTGCTGCTGGATTGGAGCCATTTATGGTTGTAACCTTCTCAGAACCTTTATCTTCTATCAATAAAGCTTTTGGTGTTCTCCTATATACTTGTATTGCAATGATGTATTGTTTTTATTTGTATATTTGATCCATTCTAATCCATGCATCAGTTATGAGTACATGTTTCTTGTAGTTTCCCTCTCTTGTTTTTTGCAGGATCTTTGTGTAGCTGGGCCGGCAAAAGGAGCAAGGAGCTGGGAACAAGAGGCAAAGAGAGAAGACAGGATCGAAAAAAGCGAAAGACATCGGTTGGTCAATCTTTTTTCCTTCTCTGTACTTTCATAAAGGAAAAATATCAAAGCTTTACTTTCAGTTGTTGCTAAGGAACTATCACCCTTAGAGTAGGGATAGGGTCATTCCGAGTCGGATACTTTTCCCCACAACAAACTGGCGACTCCGCTGGGGATCGTATCCGTTTGATTGTATTTGTAGTATCTTTGCTATTCATTTCCTGAACAAAAGAGTACCAAATCGAAAAGCTTTTGACTATATCAAAAGCGAAGTAGAGGGGCTGCTACTCTTGCTCATTTTCTGAGCAGATTCATGATTTGAAGAGCTGATCTACAAAAGACTCTTGTGCTCTTTGTGATAGCTTTTCATCCTCTTGATCATCCCTTAGCTTGTACTTGACCTATAGCTTTTTATTTCAGCAAAAACAGTGAATTTTTGAGCTTTTTATGACCCGGAAATCCTTGTAAACGCAACTCTCGTGTCTCAGTGCAGGCTGTCCAAAGGCAGTCTGCATTTCAGCGCAGGTACTCCCTTCGGGAACTGCGCTGAAAGTCAGTTTGACAGACCAGAGCCTGCGCTGGACCAGTTAGCCAGTGTCTTCCTGAGGTTTCCCACTGAGTCTTGGCCCTGTTTTCACTGTTATTTTGCTGCTGATTGCTTGTCATTTGTACTTGCTGTAAACCAACTTTCCTTGACATTATTCCGCCTCAGTTGTGTGATGAAACTGTAATTGTTCTTTCAGTATTTCTTGTCTCAGTTACAGTTTCCCATTGTGAAAAGCAAACCAGTATAACTGTGGCCTCTTAGATCCTGAACTGTAAAAGTGTCTTTGTGATCTTAAGAGCTAGTTTTATTACTGTTCATGGCTGTTTGAGTTTGTTTGTTTTTCATTTTGTGGTTTGAATCTATACATTTCCAGTGTCTAAACAAGTCGATCTTAAGGTGTCTTTTGATTTTGGACAAGCTTGTTTACTTTCGCTTGAAATTAGATTCAAAGTTATACAACAGTTTCCTTTTTGTCTTACATCAACATTAAGGATAAAGAAAAGAAATATCTGCATTGTGCATGTGCATTATTGACAGTTTGCATGTTGATTTAGGAAAAAGTGCATTTAGTGTGTGTTCCATGATCTGTGTGAAAAGTTGATGTCTTTCTTTTCCCTCAGTAGATTAAGGTTTTCAAAGTTGAAAGATTGAAAAGTTTTGCTTCTCATCTTAGATTGCATTTAGGAAGTTGTATATATACATCTCGTGGTGATCCTTAAAGGCAAACTGCTAAGCAAGATCAACATTAAAATGAATTGAATTTACATAACAACGCATTGAAACATAACGCAAACACATAGAGGTCTAAGCTAGAGACGTGTTCCGGCGTCGTTAAACGTGATATCTTAGCGTTGAGTGGTTGGGTGATTCCTCCACGGTGAAGCGATAAGTATCAATACGGATTTGTGCTCCCGCATACCGTCGAGTATATTGGGAGACCCCTATAGGAATAAAGCCTTTATCCTTAGGAAGCCGTGTCGGCCGCCCTACTGATCGCGATGCAGTGAACACAGCATTCACGAAGATCGACCACCCGTACCGTAAAACGTATTCTGTGGTTTCGCGAAAGGTTTGGCACACCCTCTGCCTAGATCTCCAGAGCAGTTTCTTTTGGCCTTTTTCAAACTCTATAACTGAAAAAGTCCAACCGAGCATTTGTCACTTCGGGCTCGTTAATACATCGAAGGCGACTAGAGTCATCTTTAGCTTTTTCTCGACTCTTAAAACATGAAAAAGCAAAGTTGTGTCTAATAAAGCGTCGTTATAAAATTCATTTTAAACGGAACATAATCACCTCTTATTCCCGCGTTGATCTGTGAGTTGAGAACATGGAACGCCCCAACCAAGGAAGTCCACAAGATGGAAATCCTAGTCCTTTCTCCTCTTGGGGAGAAGTTGGTGCGCCCCATATGGCCACATTGTCGCTTCCAGGACTGACAATAGGCCTGCCAGTTTGGCTGTTCTCGACCAATGTAGTTCAGGCCACCATGGTTCCTGATCAATCGAGTCAACTGTTAGATCAGTCTAGAGCTGCCCACCAGCCTTCTACTTCTGATAACTCTTCCTCCAATCCTTCATCTTCGCAAGGTAGAGCCGGCAAAAGTCAGCCTCCCAAGGAGAAGAAGGAAAAGAAGAAGAAAGAAAAGAAGAAGAAGGAGCCTAAGGCGACTGGGGGCAAGCAAAAGACATCTGACGAAAACCCACCCACTGCACAGACCGGGCCTAAATCGCCATGTGTCATATGTAGAGGAGACCATTTCCACAGAGATTGTCCCTGTATTCCCCGGATACTAAGGGACTGGTCCCCTCGTCTGCACAATTCGGGGGCATCAACCTCTGACAATCAGGTTGATTGCTTTCCGTCAACCAGCGAAAGTGAAGGATCAAGACAAAAAGGGGGAGTAAGATTCCCCTGTAAGTTGTGTGAAGGCAGTCATGCCATCCACCGTTGTCCCTTCTTAGACGAAGCGAAGAGAGTTTTGGAAGATCGTCCGGTTTCACCGGTAAAACTTCCTCCTGGATACAAAAAACTCGTGCCAAGTCCTTCGTTGGTTGAAAATACAGCTGGCCCGCTCAAGTGGTCGGCTGAAGCGTCAGTCACTGAAAATGAACCTACTGAATCCAGACCGGACGAAAGTCCAAAGGTCGATACGGCAGTTGACCCGGTTCTACCTTCAGAAGTTTCATCTTCAAATGACACCGTCGCCGAAGAGTCATCTTCATGCGACACCCTCACTGAAGAGAATAAGGATGACACCATCCAGGTTCTTTTCATCAGCACCGACTCTGATGAGCGTCAGGGCAATGCGCCCATTCCTTTATCGCAGGAAGGAACATCATCAGGGTCATGTCCGGCCGTATATTCGGTCCCACCACCAAGCAACCTGGTTGTATCCTTTGATTGGAATCAACTAGGCAGACCCCGGTTACCAGCCAGTATACCATTCAGAATCATTGTCCAGATCTATAGAATGATTATGGCTGGTACTATCATCGATGAAGGGGCGTCTGTGAGTATCCTTTCCTCTGTTGCTTGGAAAGCACTGGGTTCCCCGGCGCTTTTACCTGAGTTAAGAAATCTCTCAGGTTTTGATAAAGGAACCAGTCGACCATTAGGAATCCTCCCCAATGTGCCTGTTACATTGAAAGGGAAGACCGTTAATTTGAACGTGATGGTCGTCCAAGGACCCTTGGATTATAACCTACTCCTTGGACGTGACTATATTTATTGCATGGGAGCGATAGTCTCCTCACTCTTTAGAGTAATGTGTTTTCCACACGAAGGAAGGATGGTCAAGCTCGTAGACCAACTTTCATTTCCGGGATCTCGCATCGCAAATAGTCAAATACCATTCCTAAATGGTCTGTTCACACAAGATTCGCCTCCGCCCCCAGTCCTCCTTCCCGATGAGTGCGAGTGATTCGGAAAGAAAAACTGGAACCCAGGGGGCATGCACCCTGGTCTGCTTCGGGCAGAAGAAACCCTGGGTATAAGGTAGAATTTCCGCAGAAGAATATGACTAGTCCGTACCCCGTCCGTGGATGGAAGAGGGGTTGTTCTGGAATAGTATTCTTTTGTTAAAGTTATGTGTTTGGCAAAAGAGTCATTCACCTTTGTCTAAAGAGGTGGGCAATGCCCAAGTAGGAATTCCCTTATTGCGACAAGCAGTAACCATCTTTGGGGAAAAGCAAGCCTCACCCATTAAAAAAAATGTTTTGAAGGATAAGTAGGGGCAGCCTCCAAAGAAAGAGATTCTATTGTTGTGACATAGGGTAACCATCTTTGAGTAACCTAATGATAGACATCGCCGAAGAAAGAGATTGATTTGCGGCAGCAAGTAGAACCCTCTTCGGATAATAAGAAAGAGGCAAGCCTCCCTCAATAATACCAATGTTTTGTCTTTGAGTAGTGTTCTTCTCTTGTCACAAATAGCTGTTCGTTAAAAGGTGGGCCGACGGGAAGACTGAGTACCGCGTGAAACCCCTTAGAATAACGAGAAGACTAGTATCGTTAACATTAGATTAGCAAGATGACAAGTAGCTGTGAACACCCAAAGAAAAGCAGAGGTGGGGGAGAGGAGGGGCAGCCCCGAAATTCTATCCTATACCTGGGGGCATGCAAACCTTCTGGAGTGCAAGCTAGGGGCGGTTATTTATCTGGTTTTAAGATTAACCGTTTTCCGAACTTACATAAAGGAAGGATGAGTTGGAGCATAGCTGTGGTAAGGCGCAAGCTCTATAAAAAATGGATCCTTAGAGGAGGCATTCTTATTTTATGACTGGTATTTCGAGCAGTTTTAGCACATAGTTCATGCTCGTTAAAAAATAAACGCAAGATCCGAGCAGTTTTAGCGCATAGTTCATGCTCGTTAAAAAATAAACATAAGTTTATGAGCAGGCTTTCCTTTAGAGTTCAAGCTCATTCAGAAAAAATGAACCGGTAAATACCCTTTTGAGATCGTAAATTCATCAGCCACAAAAGCCTTGGTCGTGTTTGTGCACCGTCACCTCCACCGTCATTTGGCCGATCATTCACTTCCATTTGTGTGTTTACCCATTTTGAGGAACATCTGCGAAGAGTGATTTCACCTAGCCATCCTTGTGACACTGCCGTGATTGGAAAATTCCAACTTGTACCTGGAATCAGTTGCTATCCCTGTTTATCACTCGTTCCTCAAAAGACGAGTCCTCTTTGATCTCTTTTCAGACTCGTAAAATATGAAAAGTTTGCCGAGTTTTGGCCTTCCAGCTCGTTAAAAGGACCGGAAGAGCTATCCCTCATTTAGACTTTAATCTTTTTGGACCTGAGGGATTATTACACAAAAAGATCGAGCGCTTGTCTTGTTCGGCTCGTTAAAAGTACCGAACACCCATCCCTTCTGTATTGTTTTATACTTTTTCGGACTTAAGGGATTAGATGACGAAAAAGGAATTATGGAGTTAACTTTCTGTACCTTTTCAGACTCTCTAAAAATGAAAAGGACCGAGTTTTCCTTGTCGTTAGACTCGTTAAAATGATTAAATAGCGACAAACTTGTCTTTAGACGAGAACGAGTTTCCCTATCGCTAAGCTCGTTAAATCATAGCGATGGGCTTGCCCGAAGGGCAGGTTATAGAACAAGCATATGTTATCCTCCTCAAGCTTGACAAAAATAAAGAGGTACTGGTCAGAAATGACTGGGGAAAAATTGGGAGAACATCAAAGCTTAATGGTAGCAAGTCGCTCTTGAACATGACACTTTTCTTCCGTACCACATCGGGTTGGGTTGTTTCATTCACCGGTCTCATCACCATGGTCTTCGCCAAACCATCCACATTTTGGGGTAATGCTACCGATCCATCGCATCAGTGTCGCTATATGTTCAAGAGAGGTCATTCTGAAAGTGTCAACCGTGTCCCATCCACTGCCATACATTATCCTTCATCCATTCATGATCGCCACCCTGAATCATATGTCACAGTTTGTTTTCACCTCCACTAAAATCATTAGCTCCGTTCCGTGTCATTGATGTGGGATTCATTAAGGCCCTCCTTTGACGGATCGCTTCTTGTCGACTTCAGCTCATTATCCAAGAAGTTGATCTAGGAACAACCCCATCAGTACTTTGAAGCTTGCATGCCTCAATGGCAAGTTTCTCACTTCCGGCGACAGGTATACATCAATGACCTTCGACCAGAAGATTTTGCGTGGCGTTCGACGCCAAGTCCTTTATTCACGCCACGTGAATTGTACTGCAGTACCTTGAGGGTCATTATCATTATCGGTGATTCCTCTCGCGCTCGTTAACGGTTTTCATCATTGACCGGTAATCAAGCGATGTCTTTCCATGTTCGACTTCAGCGAAATTCTCACATGGATCGACTTGTACTTAGAGTGAAGATCGAACGAGTTTGAAGACCTCGGATCTAGTTTCATCCATCCGGGCTGCGATACATATTCAGGAAATATAAAAGCATTTGTCATGTACATCATTGCAGCAGATGATCATCCTACTCAAAGGATGATAATTTCAGCAGAAAATTATCAGTCTACCATCAGACGATCGTCTATTCTATGTACCAAAATGTATTTATAAAGCTGAGCATGGGAATGCCCGCCTCAGCTAGATCATGAAAACAGAATGAAAAATAATGTATTGTATTGTATTGTATTACAGGGCACCTCTCAGCACTTGAATGAACTTCGGACCCTCTGGATAAAGCATTTCACCCGATAAACGGCCTCATACTTTAGGGGGCAACTGTTATAGAGTGCCTCGCAGCATGGAGCATGAAATGTCGATAATTACAGGGATCCTCAGTCCCTAAACATGTTGTTCTTACCCCTAGAGGAACAAGGTCAGCAAACCACGGCACTTCCCATCAGTTCTCCACCTGAAAACACTCAAAAACAGGCTATTTTTGGATCATGTCAGCTGCTCCACTGAGCAACTGCGCTGAATGTCAACTGCTCCTCCTTGTACCTGCGCTGAAAGTCAACTCCAATGAAGGCTACCTGCGCTGGGCGAGATTGGCCAAGTGGCACAGTCATTCTGCAAGGTGTCAATTGCCCAGGAAGCTTCCAAACTGACACTTGGTTCAAGGGATTCGCCCTGTGATGAGTAAGAGGTACTTGATCTCCATGTGTAAGCAAGGATCTCCAAGTGGACTCAAGAACTGAAGTTTAACTAAAGTGGGAGAGGACACTAGTCAGCTTTATGCCAGCCTCAAGCTGACTCATCCTTTCTCCAAATCTCCTATATATAGAGCTCTTCTATGAGGTCTAAGGAGGCTGGAATTTTGTGCAAAGTAAGGAAGTGCTGTTGGTTTACAGTTAGAGTTATTGGGTGATTGCTTTTATAGAGGAGAAGAGGAGATTTCTTGCTGCTGGGGAGGTGCTGCTGGATTGGAGCCATTTATGGTTGTAACCTTCTCAGAACCTTTATCTTCTATCAATAAAGCTTTTGGTGTTCTCCTATATACTTGTATTGCAATGATGTATTGTTTTTATTTGTATATTTGATCCATTCTAATCCATGCATCAGTTATGAGTACATGTTTCTTGTAGTTTCCCTCTCTTGTTTTTTGCAGGATCTTTGTGTAGCTGGGCCGGCAAAAGGAGCAAGGAGCTGGGAACAAGAGGCAAAGAGAGAAGACAGGATCGACAAAAGCGAAAGACATCGGTTGGTCAATCTTTTTTCCTTCTCTGTACTTTCATAAAGGAAAAATATCAAAGCTTTACTTTCAGTTGTTGCTAAGGAACTATCACCCTTAGAGTAGGGATAGGGTCATTCCAAGTCGGATACTTTTCCCCACAACACCAACCCCATGATTTATCATCTCCAATTGAAAGGAAGCTCCAATTCTCTAGTTTACCAACTTCAAATGGAAGGACACTCCAATGTCTTGGTTTACCAGCTCCAACTAGAAGGACACTCCAATCTCTTAGTTTACCAACAATAACTGGAAGGACGCTCCAATGCCCTGGTTTTATAAGCTTAGACAGAAAGGATGCTCCAACACCCTTCATAGGATCCAACCTTCCCTAGCACCACCCTACCAACCTGAAGTGTTCTCAGGATCCAACCTGAAGGAGACTCCTCTCTCCACCTTTCTCTACCCTGCTACCCTTCAATTCACCACAACATACCACGTTTCACAATTTTCAAACTGGATCCACCTGTGCTCAATATAAACATAGGAATAACAATTTGCTAATTCTATCAATTTTCACTGCCAAACCCTACATAAATAAGTCTGCCAAAAACCTTGCCTCAATAGCTCTGCTTGATATGCCTTTATGCTCACAACCATATCAATATAAGGAAAATACCTTCTAGTGAAGGTTATAATGAAGGTTTTTAGTGTTATAAAATTTGCAAACATTTAAAAAAAAAACCTCCGCTACAACATATATTTTTGATAGTGGATGTTTTAGCAAAGCTAATAACGAAACTTCATCAGAACTAAAAAAATATGGGCGGCCAGAGGTTTTAGTGGATGTTTTTTTAGTGGTGCACTTAATGGTAAAATAACACCGGTGCACTACCACTATAAAAACATTGGTGCTGTAATTTTAAATAAAAGCACCTGTATTGTAATAATAAAAATGCACTGGCTCGGACAATCTACAATACCATGCACCGTGGCGTTGAATGCAAATAACAATGGTGCCTAAAAAGTATACCGCCCCAGTGCTTATGTCTTCAATAAATGCCCTGAGCCATAATTTTCAGGAACAATACCAGGGTAGGAAAACAAATATTTTAGACTTGGTGCTTTGATTTAAATTTACAACATCGATGCTTATGATTTGTACAAAAGCACCAGTGCACTACTAATATAAAAGAGTTGGTGCTGTCAATTTGAATAATGCACGAGGGTTGGAAACAATATTTTGGAGAAACGTGGAATTGATTCTATGAAAGCACTAATGCTTTAAGAATTACAATGCACCGGGATGTACAATCTATGATACCATGCACTAGGGCGTCAAATGCAAATAATACCAGTGCTAATTTTTGTCCAAACTCCCTGATGCTATAGTTTTTAGAAAAGGCACCGATCCATGCAAAAAAATATTTCCGTACCAGAGCTTTCACGTAACATAACACACCAATGCGTATTCATTTTATAGACGCACTAGGATTTTGTATGGGATACCATCTATTATTATTATAAATATCATTTATGAAAATATCATATTCAGAACGATTCACATTAGTATACAATGTCCCAGTATCCATTTTCTGTTTTTTATAAAGATCGACCTGTGACGGCGCAATTATTATGATTTTTTAAATCTGTTATTCATCAAAATATCGACATATATCTTATAATAATATTCATATAAAATAAAGTTTGATTAGTGCATTTGTACATGATGTTTGGATTAATTTTTTGTATCATTAGATTTCACATCTCATTATTATACTATTTAATCATCCATATATTTAATTAGTGTTGTAACATTTCACAACAGCATTGGACAACACAATAGAATAAATTAAAATGTATTTTATTATATACGAATAAGAGGCTCTTTGTCATACAAAATGGGATAGTTGTTGGTAAACATTTTTCTTTCAATTGTGACACTATTTCCATTACATTAAACAAAATGTCTAGTTTTTACAGACAATTATTTCAAAAAATATAACAACTTGCAATGATATCCAACAAGATCATCATTCTTCACTGGAATTGTTGTTAGTGTTCGAGCTACTTCCATGAATTTGGTTATTTGGATGAATTTTTTGTTGATTGCATCGATTGTTTTCATCTTCTTCAAGTTCCATATACAAACATAAAAATAAAGTGTAATGAGTGTATCTACATCGGTGAGAATAATGAAAATTGAAATAAATAATATACATTAATCTAAATCGAAAAACAATGTACCATAGGAAGAAGTGAGTCCTAAATTACACACATTCTTTCAAAACCAAATCTCATGCCTTCTTTCAATAACTCTTTTGTTGGCATAGTTCCATACTTTGTTTCCTGCAAGTTTTATACCCCATAATAAGCCATAGAATTAATATAAAGGAGTTTTTTGTTTTATTAATTATAAACTCAGAGAAGTAAAACAACATAAATACTTACAAATTCCACAATTAATTTTTCATATGCCAATATATACTCACAACCCATATTTAACTCTATCTCAATCAATTATTCTAACAACTCTTCTTTGTTGATGTAAAACAAATTAAAATATACAAAAATGAAATCTTAAGTTGTTATAAGGAAATATTAACAATTACTCACAAACTTTGATATCAATATTTTCTTCCTTACCGTCCTATTTTATGCGCTGAATGGGTTCCATTTTGTTTTATTTTATGCAAGAAAATACTTGAAAATTAATATTTATTACTAAATTATTTGTTTATATATACCTAATAGAAAAATTCAATTATTACATACATTTGAAGCACGTTGTTGTTGAGATGGATCCTCTTGTGATGCAATTGTGTCCTTTTTTTGAACATCTTCTTGTACACCATTTTGGACATTCCTACTAGCATGTTTCAGATATCATCTCGTTGATCCTTTTGGATTTTCATAATCTTCATGAAAAATTAATAAAATATTTTTATACTGATATATGAAAACTAAATATAAGAAAATTGATATTAATAAATGAATGCTTTGTAGTAATATACATATAATTATAGAAAATAATTTTAATTAGGAATATTACTTTTTGAATCATTATTTTTTGTTGTTGTATGTTTTTGCTATTGCAACTATGATAGGTCTCATTGACCATTACTCTGGAAACACTTCCTATAGTCTTAATATAACTTGGTTCTTAAAATAATTATATTGATTTCTCTATTGTAAGTGGAAAGTACTATTGAAATATGTAACTAGGTTTGGTCTTCTTAATGATACATGTAATCATGATTTTGTGTATTTAATGTAATGAGAAAAATAAATTTATTATTGTTATTCTTGAGGCATGGGTTTCACACTCAAGGAAATTTATTTTATAGGTTAAGCTCCCATTTTGAGCTTCTGGGGCTTGTCATTGAGTCTATAAGTCAAGAAATTCATTGTCATGTATTTAAGACCCATTTGGGCATGTTACGTATTGTAAAAGAAATTTTATTTGAGTCAAAATACCCTCCAAGAGCTCGTCATGGTGCAATATTCAAGACTTATTCACATGATCAAATCAACCTACACTCATGGACAAGTTGGCCTAATAAGAGCAATTCGACCCAATGAGAAGCCTATACAAAGGAGACCTTGACCTCACTTTGAGAATACATCATACACACTCAAGTCCAATCACAAGGAAGAAAAAGGAGTGTGAAGAAGAAGAGGACCAAGGAAGAAGAAAAAGTCGAGTTTTTGTGATTGTTGATGCGCTAATACTCTCAACACGTGCGAAGAAATTATGGCTCCTATTGTAGAAGAAGAAGCCAACTTGTAGAAGTGAAGTTAGGTCATCAAGTAGAGCTATTTGGAAGCCAAATTCTCTAGGAGAGAGAATACACCCAAGCGAAGAAGAAAGGAGAAAGAATACTCACACATGCAAAGGCTAGGGTTTTTATAGAAGAATCTACTGGGCAGATCGAAGTTGCAGAAGAATCTATTGGGCAAGCCAAAGTTGCTGAAGAATCTATTAGGCATGTCGAAGTTGCAGAAGAATCTGTTGTGGAGGTCGAAATTGCTGAAGAAGCTGCTGGAAGTCAGATTTTCAAGAGTTGCTGGAAGCAAGGTTTGACATGGTCTTGACGGCCTTGGTCAAGGGTCAAAGTTCCTGGAATTTGTCCATTTAAGGTCTACAAGAAGAGAAATAATTCTTGGGGGGCTTTCTTCTCAAGTTGGAGAGGTTTTGGCCCTAACCGATTGCCTATATATTGTGTCATATTGTAACATTTATTTTATTGTTTGGTAGTTGTTTGATGATAAATAACACTAATAATTATCAAGTGAAAGAAGAAGCTAAATAGGTTAAGTGCAAGTATATCACAAGGAATTATTAAAGTTCGAGAAATCACTTAAAATTTGATGCCCCTAGATTTGTCAAAATTGTATGAGAGGTAAGGTGACAAGTCAAGGAAGTGAAAATTAAAGAAGGAAACTCAAGCACTAAAGCACTAAAAGGATCATCAAAAGAATCAATCATCAAGAAGGACCACTAATATCAATGACACTATAAGGAAAAGGATTACATCATCATCTTGAATGTAGTCACTAAAGAATATCTCAAAACCCTAGTTTGTTCAAAGAAGGATTCTACACTTGAAGCATTCTTAGAAACCTCACACAATCATCACCTTGAAGAAGGAGATCTCTAAAGACCCTACCTCTACTTAAACTAAGAAGAGGCTCAAATTGAAGAACCTTGAATTCTACACATCCAAGGGAAGAAAGAATAAAGGAGTTTTCATCCTCATCAATGATTCAAGGTGATCTCCCTCTCCTTGAGTCAAGGATCACTTTTGAAGGAAGACATCTTCATCAAGAACTCATCTTCCACTATCAATATCATCATCAAAATCAAGAAGGCAACAAGTTTAAGATATTGTCATCAAGAAGTATCTTCACAAGTAATTATCTTTATGTCCACATTTGAATCTATCAAAATGTCTTTTTGCAAGGAAAGCAACAAGTTGTTTGGGGCATCAAACTTTCTTTCATATAAGAAGAGGACATATTTGATCCTCATAGAAATTGAAGTTATGGAACATGTTAAGGGATCAATCACTAAACCTCCAAAGGAAGAATCTAAAGATCTTAAAAAATACCTGAAAGGGGAAGTAAGGGCTCAAATGATTCTCATAGAATCCATCAAATATCCCCTCATTACCTATGTATCAAAATTGGAAACATCTAAAGAAATATATGACAAACTTCTAGAATTGTTCTCTGTAAGCACTACAGGAGAAGTGATCTCATTAAGACAAGAAATATACAAGATGAAGATATAAAAATAAGAAGCCTCATACTTTATGAGGGTGTCATAAATTAGAGACCAACTACAAGAGTTGGGAGAAATAATGTCTGATAAGGAAATGGCCACCATAATGCTCAATGCACTATCAGAGGAATGTGACAACTTTACATCAAGAATCTATGGAAAGAAGGAAGCTACCCCATTCAATGAACTTTGGTCACTATGAAAAATTGAAGAAACAAGGTTGAAGGCAAAAAGTGATGTAGGATAAAATGAGTAAACAAAATCATTCGCTGCCATGGCTAAGAGAAAAGGGAAGTTTTGTCCTCAGAAAAACAAGAAGAATATGGCCAAGGTCCAATGCTATGGCTGTCAAGAATATCGGCACTATAAGAGTGATTGTACCAAACTCAATAAGGAAAAACCAAAAGAGGAAGGGAAGAAGGCCATATCACTGAAGAAGTGGAAGAATCTAAAAAGAAAAAATCAAAGGAGGAAGTGAAATATCTCTACTATGATTGAAATAATCTTCTCCACCAAGTTCTTTTTAGATTTTGTAAAGTTATCATGGTAGGAAACTCTAGAAGAACGATATTATGCATCATTTTAGGAGATGGAATTATAAGGGCATACAATTGAAGTAAGAGCACATGACATCATCATAAGAGGCTTGAAAGAAAGCTAAAGAGCACATGACATCATCATAAGAGGCTTGAAAGAAAGCTAAAGTAGAAGTTTATGACAATCATCATTAGAAGGAAGTAGCTCTTGGAAACTTCATTGGAAACATAAGTACTACCTATGGATATAAGAAAGTCATCTAGTATAGAACTCATCATACATCATTAGAAATGAGCATTTTCAGGATGAGGACAATTAAGATCCTCCATTAGAATCTTCATTAAAAGGTTCAACTCTTGGAAGAAGCAAATATCTCGCTTTGGATGGGATTCATTGTTTGAATGAATGATAGTATGATGACAGATAAATGCAACATGTCGAGATGGTTAAAGTACTTTCAATCAAAGGAAAGAAGCTACTCAAGGAAGTCTAGATGACCAAAAGAAGAAATGAGGTATGTATGCATATGTTTGACAAAGTCATGTCATTATGTAGTTGCAAATATCATGGGTGAATACTCTACCTTATGAGTATGATCAAAGAAAAGGGATCACTTTCAAGAATGCATGAAGGCATGATTCACATATTGACTAGATGAAATCAACATAATATGTCCTCATATGGAATATGAGGTGGTTAAAAAATGAAGGAACTATGAATGGAAATTCTTGGGAAGCAATATGTGAAGAGAGAAAGAAGATATCATGAAAGATGCAACTATGGTCACATGAAAAAGGAAATCAACATCCAATGACTAGAAGAAATTGACCATGATATATCCATGGGAAAGATATGAAGACTTGGGAAAGTATGGAAATAAAGAAGACCCTTGAATAACTTGGATATGTTTCAATATGTATGTAGGGTGTTGATTTTTCAAAAAGCAAAATTCATGATGAAGGGCCATCACAAAAAGTAATTTTGATTTGATGTTCATTTTTTATTTTTGAAAAAAATTTCAATGGGTTGATACAGGGCTATTGAAAGAGAGAGGTAGATGTTATATCCAACTATCACTCATATGATTTGATTGAATATCTTGAAGGAAACATGACATGGAAGAGGTAGTTGTATGAAGGAAATCTAGACATGGACTAGAAGATCACTTTCATACAAGAGGAAGGATGACAAGATTGACTTGAGGAAAGTGATGGATGACCAATTCCCTACTAAATGAAGGCTCCATAAAGATGAAGATAAAAATTCATGACATCAAATGGAGGAGCTATAGAAACAATTGAAGGTCCCATGATTTCCACCAAAGAAAAGATAATTGTTGCTGGAAACAAGTCCCTAGGTAAGAGGGAGCCTGGAAGCAAGTTTCTGGTTAAGAAGGAACTTGGAAGCAAGTTCCTAGCTAAAAGGGAGTTTGGACAAGTCCCTAGTTGAAAGGGATCTTGGGTACATTCCTTCATAGGAATGGGTATATCCTCCCTAGTTGAGAGGGAGAGATAGACACATAATTATTATCTTCACTTGGAAAGAAAGAATGGAGGATTGGGTAAGAATTTGGCATTCGATACTCTTTGAGGATGTGGTGGGGCATCCAAGATAAGATTAGTCGTAGAGGACCGATATTATTTGAGGAATGGGAATCCAAGATAAGAATAATCCTAGAAGAACATATCTTGTGAACACCCGGGTGGGGTATGTTCCTTTAGAGACAATGATGATGGTGTCTATAAATCATTAGTCTTGCCAACATTGTGCTCTGATCTTTTAAAGAGATAGAGTTGTTAGTCAAGGCCTTGCTATGTGAAAATTCTGGATGATATGAAGTTATACAAATGGGTTACCAATCCAACTCTTCTTATGAGAATACTTCAAATTGAGAATGTCCAAGTACCTTGTATGGATTATGAATACCTCCCTAGCTAAAAGGGAGTGTTGAAATATGTAACTAGGCTTGGTCTTCATAATGACATATGTAATCATGATTTTACATATCTAATGTAATGAGAAAAATAAATTTATTGTTATTGTTCTTGAGGCATGGGTTTCATGCTCAAGGAATTTATTTTATAGGTTAATCTCCCATTGTGAGCTTCTAAGGCTTGTCATTGAGTCTACAAGTCAATAAAGTCATTGTCATGTATTGAATACCCATCTGGGCATGTTACATAATGTAAAATAAATTTTATTTGAGTCAAAAGACCCTCCAAGACCTTGTCATGATGCAATATTCAAGTTGGCCTATTCACATGATCAATTCATCCTACACTCATGGACAAGTCAGCCTAATAAGAGAAATTCGACCCAATGAGAAGCCTATATGGTGGCAATCCCGAGGAGGGACACGTATCAATGACTGTTTAACTCTTGTAGATTTTTTGAATAAACAAAACATGGTTTTGGTGTGAGGTTTTAATGCGCTTAATTGTTTCAGCCTGCCCTTTGTACTGGCCTTGGTTTCGCAAATGTGGTCATTTCACACCTGCCGAGGGAAACTAGGAGTTCATTCTTGTATTCATCATTGGTCTGGTTCGGCTCTGTGGGCCTCCCTAGGTTTGTTAGCACTGTGCCTTTGCTTGTTCCTTTTGGTGGTTTGTTAGCATTGTGCCTTCGCTTGTTCCTTGTGGTGGTTTATTTTGTTGGTTCTTGGAGGTTTCAAGTCAACTTTCAATCTGCAAGTTGTTTCATTTTTTCCTTTTTTACCCATCTAATGCTTTGTCTCTACTCTGCTCATGGTGATTTTGTTTTTGGTATTGGTTCTGGTGTTGATATGGCTCTATGTAACCACGGGTTCTTTCCTTGCTACTGCGGTGGGCGGCTTAGCAAACACTACTTCAGGTAATTTCTTGTTCCAATTTCATTTCCGCATCTCATTTTTATGACTCTAACCCTCTGGCGAGAGACTCAGTTCTCCTCCTCTGGCTCGAAGTCAGGCCTTTTCTAGGTAAATCCTTGCTCCTCCCTTCATTTATCTGCTCACTGTCCTTTTTTTTGTTTTACCTACTGGTTTCATGACTGCCCACCTTGTTTTTGTGGTGGTGTGCAGGTCGTGCCTAGAGAATGTTGCTCCACGACCTCATCCTTGGGAGTCTTCGCAAGCTTGGGGAAAAACAAGGTAGGATCCCTCCATGGTTTTATTGTGGTTTTTCTTTTCTTTACTTACGCTATCCTTAGTTGGGCATAACCCTTTGGGTTTCGCTTTCTCAGTGTGTTTGTATGGTTTCGTGGTTTTCACACCCTCATTGTTTGACTAGTCTTGGCCTACAAATCGTTGTTTTTCGTTGTTCGTGGATTTCGGAACCCTCTACTATTTTGGGTTATATAAATGTATAATGAACTGTTAAATTTGGAAATGTAAAGAATTCACAGGTGTGCTTGAATACTAAATGTAAATGTACCTGGGTTTTTGTTGAGAAAGGATGTGTTGCCTTTGCTGACTTTGCCTTTCTCTGGTTCCTGGTCTGAGATGCCTTCAGTCACGAGATTTTTGTCGGTGTCATTCGGCCTCTTAATGAAATATTTCACTATTTTTCTTTAACACAATGTTTGAAACATTAATGCACAGGAAAAGAAGAAATTGTCTTGCTTTCTTAATGAAAGGTTCTAGATTAATTTGCTTTCATAGATATTCAAGAAAAAAAAATTAATTTCAAATTCTATGTCCTTTATTCTCTTTGGATGGCAGTCTCTTTCATGAGGATCTGATTTTTCTTTTTAATGCCTTACTAGTAGTTTCTTACAGTTGAGGAACTGTTCCTCAGTTACCTTTCAGTTATCTAATAGTTTCTTTAAACATACTCTTAACTAATCCTATTCTATTTGCTTGCTTAATTTTTAAAGGACAATGGATGTATCATCTTTAAATTAAGTAAAACAAAATTCAAAATGTTTTCCTTCCTTTCCAGCAAAAATAAAAAACCATTTCCATCTTGCCTTTTCAGTCAGATGCTCCTGCATCAGGCTCCCGGGGTAAATTAAACTCATTGCTTCTATCCATGAGCTCTTCAATAGAGTACCCGGTGCTTTGAATCTGGCCAACATCTAACCAAGAACTATCTTCAATAGGATGGCCCTTCCACTTGACTAGGTACCGCAAATATTCTTTTCTTCGAGTCTATCTGGCCACCTGGGTGTCTAGGATATGTTCGATCTCTAAAGGCTTTGTTGGGGGCATCTGTTTAATCCATGATTCGTTCTCATTCTGGGTGTCTCGTGTTCATATTTCTGAACTGTCTTCTTCATTTGCCGCAACGTATGGGTACAGATCTGCCACATTAAAAATGGCGAGATTCCTATACCTGGAGGTAACTGCAACTCATAAGCATTCGTAGAAAACTTTCAAAGAATCCTACAAGGCCCAATTTTCTTCCATTTTAACTTGTTGTATTCACCCTTAGGAAACCTCTCCTTGCATAGTTGTGCTAATACCAGGTCCCCTACGTTGAATTGTACCTCCCGCCTTTTCAAATCTACTTTCTGTTTGTATCTTTGGCTGTTGTCTTGTAATTTTAATTTTACCTGTTCATGAATATCGTTGTTTGCCTTTATGCAATCTTCACCATCAAAACTCCTACGCTCCAACTAACCCAAATCCCGAAACTCATGTACCCCACGTGGGTGCATTCCGTATAGGATCTGGAAAGGACTACTGCCCATGCTTCTGTTGGGCAAATCATTATAAGCAAATTTTGCTTGTGCAAGTACATGATCCCACTGTCAAGAATTTTCACCAACCAGACTCCTTAATAGATTTCCTAGACTTCGGCTCACCACTTCGGTTTTCCCATCGGTCTGCAGATGATAAGCTAAGCTGAAGTTCAGTTTGGTGTCTAACATTTTCCATAAGGTCCGCCAAAAATGACCTGTAAACTTTACGTCTCGGTCCGAGATAATAGACTTCGGCAAGCCATGTAATCTGGCTATCTCTGTGAAGAACAAGTGTGCTACATGTGTGGCATCGCTGGTTTTCCTGCACGGAATGAAATGTTCCATTTTGGTGAAATGATCCACCACCACCATGATGGAATCGAATCCCCGCTGTGTCTTCGGCATACCTAAGACAAATTCTAAACTGACTTAGTCCCATGGTCCGTTCGGAATAGGTAAGGGCATATACAACCCTGTGTTCTGGCTGTGTCCCTTTGCAAGCTGACACACTTTGCATTTAGTCACAAACCTCTGTACATCTCTACGCATCTTCGGGCAATAGTAAAAGTGGCTCAACTAATCCAAGGTCTTGTCTATGCCAAAATGCCTGGCTAAACCTCCATTATGCTTTTCCTGGATTAAGTTCTCTCTCATAGAACATTCGAGGATACACAACTGCCCTCCTTTGAACAGAAACCCTTCCTACATATTATAGTCCAGCCATGAATTGTTGTCTCTCAACAACGGATTTGGAAAGCTTCATAGGCTTCCTTAAAATATGTGTCTGTTTCATACAAGTCCTTAAGATGTTCGAATCCTAATACTTGTATCGTACTGTCCTGTAGGATCAAATTCTTCCTGCTTAATGCATCTGCCACTTTGTTGGCTTGACTACTAACGTGTTTCAACACAAATGTAAAACTCTGCAAGTACTCCACCCACTTCGCATGTTTATGGTTCAGCTTATGTTGTTACATAATATATTGTAATGCAGAATTGTCTGAAAATAAGACAAATTCATTGGCTAGTGGATAATGTCTCAAATGCTTTAGCGCTTGAACCACTCCATAAAATTCTTTGTCATAAGATGTGTACTTCTTCCTACTTTCATTTAATTTCTCACTGAAATAGGCTATTGGCTTGTCTTCTTGGTTGAATACTGCACCAATGGCTGTCCCACTGGCATCACAGCGAACTTGAAAAAGTTTGTTAAAGTCTGGTAATCTTAAAATTGGTTTTTCAGTGATCTTCCTTTTGAGCAACTGAAAACTCTTCTCAGCTAATTATGTCCAATGAGAAGGCTGATTTGCCTTCTTAATGGTGTCCACCATGTAGAAATTCCCACTGTAGATCAACAGATTATGCAATATACTAAAGCAAAATACAAGATCTACTTCTACAACAAACATGTAGAAGCTTAATCGAATATGAGCAAGATCAAATAGAACACATATAACTGAGAATGAGAAATCAATCACACATGAACACAGAAGAATAACCCAGGGAAAGCCTTAGCCTAAAACCCCAACCTCTGTATTATCATACAAGTGGAAATATGTCCGGATTACACAAAGCTTTAGCTCACAAGCTATCCAGCTCTCAGTACAATCCCTCTGCTGCTCATAGACAGTCAAAGGCTTCTCACAAACCTTATCCTCTGCCCTCCAAGCCTCCTATTTCCTTACGCAGTTTTTCCTGGGGACCAGTGCTTCCACTTGTGTGAATTCCCACCTCACACTGCTCACTTGGCTCAGTAGTAACTACGCAATCCTGAAGGAGATAATTCCTTCTGCATGGATGAGTTTCCTATATAGGAAAAATCCTCCAACTGATAGTACATTGTCCCTTCCTCTGATCTCAACTGGGTCTCTGTCTGAATTGACATGCATGAGCTATTTATGAGAGAATATTCAGTTATTTGAAGTGCAACAGTTACATGCATGCATGCATTAACTAACTAAACTCACAATTAGTTCAACAAACTATTTGAATCAATCTAACTGGACTTAACTCAAATAATTGAGCTAACTAATTACAACTCGTCCTTATCTCTTTAACTAAGGGATAAATTCCTCAATTAATGGGATAACTGTTGCACGTCCCCACATAGACTTCATATTTTATTTTCTATAACTAATTAACTCAAGATGAATTAATTACTTATTTTACAAACAGCTGCTAAGATCAAATTCGAATTTTAATTCTCAATTTTAGCTCAGGGACTAACTAAAATTTGAATCTAACCCGAAATGTTATTTTTAGCACTTTCATTTTTCATTCCTTGTTGCTATGTCCAACACTGGTTCCCGTACTGCTATTTATAGCAATGCTATTTTTAGCACTTCTATTTTTAGCATTTCTTGTTGCTATTTTCAACACTCCCTCTCAACAAAAAAGGCATTCAACTTGAACCCGATCCTGAACCTTTGGAATGTTCTGCATGCAACACTTATCCCAAGTGTTGTTGCTCTAGCAACTCTAGAAACAAAAATTCTCCCAACTGACCTCCCTGTTGGGCTAGAAACATCCTCTAATGTTGTAGCTTCCTCTGTCGCTGACAAGTGCTCCCTCTGTGACCTCTGAGCTATTACAACACTCCATGCATCTCGCACCGATGCACACCTCTTTGTGTCATCCTGCACTAGTGCAACACTCTTGTGCCTCTTGCATTGTTGCAGCCTGCTAGCTCTGCACTATCTTGGGATTCCTGCACTGTAGCTCTCTCTGTCGCTCCATCTGCATCTGCCTCTACCCACTCAGCCAGTCCTGTTACTCCTCATCAAGGCTCCTGTAGCAAGGTCTAATCAAAGAGGTTGGGTACCTCAATGATCCTGCCCCTATTCCAGCCTTCTTGGGACAATCACTTCACATCGCCCTACCTCACACCTGGAGGTATGGATGCATGTGATCCCTCTGCTCACTTGGCTCGAAATTTGCCCCCACTGGAGGTCTCTGCATGAGTGGATGCCTCTACTTGGTCTCCTCTCAGCTTCTCTAGTTGTGGCTTCTCCACAACCTCCTGAAGCTGCTTCACCAATTGTGGCTCCTCCACAATTGTCTGAGACTTCTTCTGGCGCTGCATGTTGAGAGGTAATTTACTCTCCCTCTCAACCACCAAGTATCTAACCTTTGCCTTGCTCCTCAAGGCTTTGCATGCATCTTGTACCTCAACTGCATACAGGTTCTTGGCTAGCACACCATTCTGTTTGATCTTTCCCGCCGTCATGAAATTTTCTGGAAAAAGAGCTAATTTTAAATCTGCGATATCTCCCTCATTCAAGCTCCAATACCATGTAGAAATTCCCACTATAGATCAACAGATTATGCAATATACTAAAGAAAAATACAATATCTACTTCTACAACAAACTTGCGGAAGCTTAATCGAATATGAGCAAGATCAAATAGAACACATATAACTGAGAATGAGAAATCAATCACACATGAACATAGAAGAATAACCTGGGGAAAGCCTTAGCCTAAAACCCCAATCTTTGTATTATCATACAAGTGGAAATATGTCTGGATTACACAAAGCTTTAGCTCACAAGCTATCCAACTCTCAGTACAATCCATCTACTACTTATAGACAGTCAAAGGCTTCTCACAATCCTTCTCCTCTACCCTCCAAGCCTCCTATTTCCTTGCGCAGTTTTTCCTGGGGTCCAGTGCTTCCACTTGTGTGAATTCCCACCTCACATTGCTCACTTGGCTTAGTAATAATTGTGTAATCCTGAAGGAGATAATTCCTTCTACATGGATGAGTTTCATATATAGGAAAAATCCTCCAACTGATAGTACACTGTCCCTTCCTCTGATCTCAACTGGGTCTCTATCTGAATTGACATGCATGAGTTATTTATGAGAGAATATTCAGTTATCTGAAGTGCAGCAGTTACATTCATGCATGCATTGACTAACTGAACTCACAATTAGTTCAACAAACTATTTGAACTAATCTAACTGGACTTAACTCAGTTAATTGAGCTAACTAATTACAACTCATCCTTATCTCTTTAACTAAGGGATAAATTCCTCAATTAATGGGATAACTGTTGCATGTCCCCACATAGACTTCATGTTTGATTTTCTACAACTAATTAACTCAATATGAATTAATTACTTATTTTACAAACAGCTGCTAAGATCAAATTCGAATTTTAATTCTCAATTTTAGTTCAGGGACTAACTAAAAATGGAATCTAACCCGAAATGATATTTATAGCAATTCTATTTGTATCACTTCCATTTTTCATTCCTTGTTGCTATGTCCAACACTGGTACCCGAACTGCTATTTATAGCAGTGCTATTTTTATCACTTCTATTTTTAGCATTTCTTGTTGCTATTTTCAACACACCATGGGTGCACAAATCCCACTAAATTTTTTAATAAACTTTCGATAAAAAATTGCCAATCCATGAAAACTCCACACCTCAAACAAACTCTTGGGAGACGGCCAACTAACTATGGTTGCAACCTTTTCTGGATCCATTTTTAGTTCATTCTCGGAAATCAGAAATCCCAAATAAATTAGTTCTTTCTTGGAAAAAGAACATTTCTTCAAATTTATCAGTAATCAATTTTGCTGCAATTTTTCCAATACATACCGCGCATGTCGAAAATGCTCTTCCTTCGTCTTGCTGAATATAAGTATATCATCCAGATATACAATCACAAATTTATCAATGAAGGCCAAATAACTATGGCTGCAACCTTTTTTGGATCCATTTTTAGTTCATTCTCGGAAATCAGAAATCCAAAATAAATTAATTCTTTCTTGGAAAAAGAACATTTCTTCAAATTTATCAGTAATCTATTTTGCTGCAATTTTTCCAATACATACCGCACATGTCGAAAATGCTCTTCCTTCATCTTGTTGAATATAAGTATATCATCCAAATATACAATCACAAATTTACCAATGAATTCTTTCAGCATCTCATTCATCAAACGCATGAACGTGCTGGGGGCATTGCTCAGTCCAAATGGCATAACCAGCCATTCATATAAGCCTTCATTAGTCTTGAAAGTTGTCTTCCACTCGTCACCTTCTCGAATCTTGATTTGGTGGTAGCCGCTTTTCAAGTATATCTTTGAAAAGTATGTTTCTCCACTCAAACAATCCATCATATCATCCATCTGAGGTAAAGGAAACCTGTACCTGATAGTGATCTTGTTAATTGTCCGAGAATTAGTGCACATCTGCCACTCACCTCCTTTCTTGGGAGCTAAAATAGTTGGAACCGCATAAGGGCTTAGACTTTCCCGAATCAATCGTTTATCCAACAACTCCTGCACCTGCTTCCTGATTTCTTCATTGTCCTTTGGACTCATCCGATAAGTAGCTTTGTTTGGAAAACTGGCTCCTAGAATAAAATCAATATGGTGACTAATGCTCTGCTTTGGTGGTAATTTGTCTGGTAGATCATCTACAACAATATCAGTAAATTCCTGCAGCATTTCCTGTATCTCTTTATGTAAATCAGTGATTTCAGTATGGATCAATACTATTTTTGGCCTTCGCACAACTGCATATTTTACCTTGTTATCCTCCATCTATCACAGAAACTCTTTTCCACCTAACAGTAATGCTTTTGTTCCACTGGTTTCTGCAGCATCCTCTTCCTTCATGTGCTCTAGCGTATGCTTTATTCCATCTTTAACAAAATTGTAACAATTTGTTTCCCCATCATGGACGACCTTCCTATCATACTGCCATGGTCTGCCCAGTAGAATATGGCACTCGTTCATTGGCATGATCTTGCAAGTCACCTTGTCCTTGTACTTGCCAATGTGAAACTCTACATTGCACTGCTCATCGACCATCAGTTGGTGACCTTTCTGCAACCAAGACACCCTATATGGAGTTGGGTGCTTCAACTTCTTCAAACCCAATTTCCCTACCATTTCAGTAGCTACCAGATTATTAGTACTTCCATTGTCTATGATTAATTTCAAGCGTTTCCCTTTCGACTTGCACACAGTCCGGAACAATGCTTTCCTCTATGTCTGATCAGCTACTTCCTTAGTTGGTTTCAATAATACCTTGTTCAACACCAAGGCTTCCCCAATTTCAAGCATATTTTCCACCTCCTATGGCAGTGCCTCTGCTTCATCGGGCTGAGAAACATATGCTCCCTTTTGTCCAGTTTGTTTATTTTCAGGACATTCAAAGGACCCGTGTCCCCACTTGTGACACTTGTAACACTGATAAGCATTTCCTCTGCCTCTACCAATACCTCTTCCTCGTTGGTATGAACTTCCTCCTCTAGTGTTACCTTCCCTTTCAGTCTGTCCCAAAGTTTTCGAACTGCTGCCCTCTTTATTGCTGTTGGCAGTTCCACCTCTGCCAAACGACTATCCCTTACCTCTACCAGAGCCACATCCTCTTCTAGCATTCTATTTCCTAGCAATATTTTCCTCCGCCTTCAAAGCACTCTAATAGGCTTCCTCTATGGTCTTAGGGGAAAGAATATTAATTTCGTCTAGGATCTCCATCCGTAGACCATTTACAAACCTCGTTGTTTTTTCAGGGGTATCTTCAACATAGCCAGCTCTCAGGTTTACTTTATAAAATTCTTTAGTATATTCCTTTATGGTCATCATTCTTTGTCTCAGGTTCTGTACTTGTCTATAAAGGGCAATTTGGTAATATTTAGGCAGAAATTTGCTCTTCATCCTAGCAATCATCCTGTCCCATTTTTTAATCAATGGTTTGTTCAATCTTCTCCTTTCTACCTGCACACTGTCCCACCACAGTGCTGCATGTCCTTTCAACTTGGTGACAACAAACCTGATCTTCTTGTCTTCACTGATTTCTTCATATTCAAAATATTTATCTAGCTCACTTATCCAGTCTAACAATGCCTCTGTGGACAAACTGCCATCATAATTGGAAAGCTCCGGTCTTGGCTTGCTACTATCCAGAAAAACTGACCTCAATAGCTTAATCTATGGTCCCTCTTCATCTGACCCATCCGTTGTGGCTGCGTTTTCCTCCTCACTGTCATCCCCACCTTCCGGATCTCTACGCCTTCCTGCTTCCACTGCTGCCGAACGTGTAGTTAAGGTCCTAATCTCTTCTCGTAGCCCTTCGTTTGCTACTCTTCTAATGGCTCTACATCGACCCCTTCTTCCTACCTCCATATTTACTGATAGAAAGGAACTAACTTGCTCTGATACCGAAAATTGGTGGCAATCCCTGTAGAAATTTTGAATAATATGACACATATTCAATGGAGATTATCCTAATCATGTACTATTGCGAAATACATACACAATACATAAGCTCCTCTACATTGATCATCAATTTACAGAAGCAGAAACATTCATAGGCGCACATAGAAGCATCAATCAAACTCATTAACACAATATGTATCCCAAGGAAAGCATCTCGCTAAAAACCCCAACTGTCTGTATATTATATTGATTGAATCATGTAACATTACAAAGTACAATGCTTATCACAAGCAATCCAGTACCAGCACCACCTGTTACACACAATACAGCTCAGATCTGATCTCCAAATCTCCCCCGCTGCTTACCTACCTCCACAGCTCAATACCTGCTCAAGAACTAATGAGAATGGCTTACCAAACTCGTATTTGACCTGCAAATAATCACTCACACTCTGTTGGACGTGAGAACAATCTACAATTCTTGATATTGGCCAATTCATTGGCATACTCAATCCCTCTGATTGTGCAAATCATCATGCACAGCTATAGTCACAACTGATAGCAATCTGATCCTCTAACACCTGTCCCTGCTGAACTGAACATGCACTGACATGCAACTGAGTTAATTGATGTATTCTATAGTTGCATTATGAGTTAATAACTTGTAAATTAATTAATAAATAATTCACCCAACTCATCTCTAGTCTATTGATCAGTTAGACTAAATACAACTAGTTTAACAAGGCTAAACTGAACACAACTCCATCAACTGCACCTCCAGTCCACTAAACTCAACTCACTTGAGTTCTAACTGAAGTCCTGCATGCAAATATTAGTCATCCCATAGGTAACCACGTATTTCCCTCTGGGATCTACATGTACCACATCCGTAGCTCATCCTGAAGTGCTCCAAGAGAATAAGATCAAGTTTATAGTCCAAATATTATTATGAGACAATAATATTTGACTTTTCTATTTTTGACAGCCAGTCTAAAAATAGACTTTGATCACTCACACTGTGATCACTCACACTGTGGTCACCCACACTGTGATCATCCACACTGTGATCACTCATATTGTGGTCACCCACACTGTGGTCACCCACACTGTGATCACTCATACTGTGATCACCCACACTATGATCATCCCTGCTGGGATCAAAAATAGAACTTGCGCCATAATTTTCCTGCGGGCCCACTTAGTGAAGGCGACTCTTTTCACTAAGATCTATCATCTTGTTGCATTCTCAACAAGCATTTCTTTTTGCACACTTTTCAACACTCCCTCTCAACAAGAAAGGCTTCCTCTCAAACCCGATCCTGAAACTCTGGAATGTTCTCCATGCAACACATCTGGCTGGTCCACTTGCTCTGTCATCAAAGTCTTTGACTGTTATTGCCTTTGTCCACTAAAGACTCTGCATCTTTGTGCTCTTCAGTATCTGACTACTCTAGCCTCTGTCACTTTGATCTCTGACTGCATCCGTGTTGTTGTTGGTTCTATCTCCCAGCATTGCATCCGCACTGCATCTCCCAACTGACCTCCCTGTTGGGCTAGAAACACCCTCTGATGCTGAAGCTCTACCTGTTGTTGACAAGTGCTCCCTCTATGACATTTGCGCTACTGCAACATCTCCATGCATCTCGCACCATTACACACCTCTTTGTGCCACCTAGCACTGTGCAAAACACTTGTGCCTCTCGCATTGCTGCAGCCTGCTAGCTATGCGCTGTCCTAGGATTCCCTGCACTGTCGCTCCCTTTGCCGCTCCATCCGCATCTATCTCTACCCAATCAGTCAGTTCCTGCTACTACACATCTGGGGCTCCCGTAGCAAGGTCTCATCCAAGAGGTTGGGTACCTCAAGGATCTTGCCCCTCCTCCTTGGGACAATCAATCCATATCACCCCACCTCCTACCTGGAGGTATGGCTGCATGCGATCCCTCAGCCCACCTAGCTCGAAGTTTCCCACTACTGGAGGTCTCTAGATGAGTAGATGTCTCTACTCGATCTCCTCTCAGCTTCCCCTGTTGTGGCTCCTCCACAACCTCCTGAAGCTGCTGCACCAATCGTGGCTCCTCCACAATCGTCTGAGACTTCTTCTGGCTCTGCATGTTGAGAGGTAATATACACTCCCTCTCAACCACCAAGTCTCCATCAGTTGCCTTGCTGCTCAAGGCTTTGCATGCATCTTGAACCTCAAGAGCATACAAGTTCCTGACCCATGAACCAATCTCATGACAATGAAAGCATCTCACCTTCGACTTGTCAACCTTCTTCCCATCATTGGAAGAACTGGATTCGAAAAGAGAAACATTCTCCTTCCCATTCCTCGCCTTACTCGCTAAGGCACAGTTCTCCTCATCATGCATAGATGAAGAACTGTCTCTAGTGCTCTGTATGATCTCCTCCTGCATCAAATCCGACCATAGTCGTTCACAATTTGGCAGTTTCTCCCTTCCATTCACCGAGTCCTGGTAGCTATGCCAACTCTTAGGAAGTTCAAGGAGTCCTAGACTCACCATCGCCATCCGACAGTCACCCCCACACTTCCCAGCTCATCCCGGCATTGGGTGAACTTCGTGAGATACTAGGGCATACTGTCACCATTCTCACACTGAATGTTTCTGGGTTTTATCTCTTGCTCTGGAATTAAATTCAAATTCCACCAGCACAAAACTCAACCGCTTCCGATCTAGAATTCGTGAGAACAAAGTATTTCTTGTACAAAGATCGACTGTATGGGCATTCACCAGATATCTCACCTTCCAAAAGAAGGATGAATCCAGAGGCTACCTGGCCCGATTACAGACTTTGCCTGAAGAAATAAAATGTAAACACTTCCTGAATAATAGATCTAATGATCAACAACAGCTTGACTACGAAAACACAGCGTTTCGATGCAGGAGTTGTATGCAGATATGGCACCTTCAATATAACTGCCCATTAGCTCGAAACGACCCCAGGAAAACTAAGAAACAACAAAAAAAGCCCAAAGGCTGGCAGCACACAGACCCATTGGAAGAAGAAGACATAAATGAGGAACCCACAGAGAACCAAACGGAACCAGCCTCTCAAATGGGACAGAAACAAACTCAGGAAGCGATGACCCCTTCTACTCATACAGGGCCGATCATTACAGATCTGCATCAAGAGTTACAAATGGAAGTAAGTGGCATAAAGAGAACCCACGGCTCATAGGGCTCAGAATCAGACAAAGAACTACAAATGATCACAACGGAAAACCAGCTAGCCATTATTACACTCACTGCTGACTCAGGAGGATGGCGTCGGGTGGAGAAGAAGAAGGGAAGAAAAGTATAGGCTTGCTGGAACATATTATTTTTTTTCTTTTTTTTGTTACTCTGTCGGTCCCTGTCTTTACAGGAATAGTTCTTTTGCTATCTAGTGTTATTGTCTCTGTTTCGCTGCCTGTCATTACAGGATCAGCCATCTGCATATGCCTTGGCATCTACAAAATGTAATTTTATCAATTATGAATAAAATTACGATTTTTTCCTAGGGGAAAAAAAAATAGATCTAATGATCAATACAGCACTGATATCATGTAGAACTTCTTCTACAAATCAACTCGCTCCGATACCATGTAGAACTTTTTCTACAAATCATCTAGCTCTGATACCATGTAGAAATTTTGAATAATTTAACACATATTCACAGAGATTATCCTGATCATACAATTATAAACAGAACATGTATAATACATAATCTCTTCTACATTGATCATCAATTTACAGAAGCAGAAACATTCACAGGCGCACATAGAAGCATCAATCAAACTCATTAACACAATATGTATCCCGGGGAAAGCATCTCGCTAAAAACCCCAACTATCTGTATATTATACTGATTGAATCATGTAACATTACAAAGTACAATGCTTATCACAAGCAATCCAGTACCAGCACCACCTGTTACACACAATACAGCTCAGATCTGATCTCCAAATCTCCCCCGCTGCTTGCCTGCCTCCACAGCTCAATACCTGCTCAAGAACTGATGACAATGGCTTACCAAACTTGTATTTGACCTGCAAATAATCACTCACACTCTATTGGACGTGAGCACAAGCTACAATTCTTGATATTTTCCAATTCATTGGCATACTCAATCCCTCTGATTGTGCAAATCATCATGCACAGCTATAGTCACAACTAATAGCAATCTAATCCTCTAACACTTGTCCCTGCTGAACTGAACATGCACTGACATGCAACTGAGTTAACTGATGTATTCTATAGTTGCATTATGATTTAATAACTTGTGAATTAATTAATAAATAATTCACCCAACTCATCTCTAGTCTATTGATCAGTTAGACTAAATACAACTAGTTTAACAAGGCTAAACTGAACACAACTCCATCAACTGCACCTCCAGTGCACTAAACTCAACTCACTTGAGTTCTAACTGAAGTCCTGCATGCAAATATTAGTCATCCCATAGGTAACCACGTATTTCCCTCTGGGATCTGCATGTACCACATCCGTAGCTCATCCTGAAGTGCTCCAAGAGAATAAGATCAAGTTTATAGTCCAAATATTATTATGAGACAATAATATTTGACTTTTCTATTTTTGACAGCCAGTCTAAAAATAGACTTTGATCACTCACACTGTGGTCACCCACATTGTGATCATCCACACTGTGATCACTCATATTGTGGTCACCCACACTGTGGTCACCCACACTGTGATCACTCATACTGTGATCACTCACACTGTGATCATCCCTGCTGGGATCAAAAATAGAACTTGCGCCATAATTTGCCTGCGGGCCCACTTAGTGAAGGCGACTCTTTTCACTAAGCTCCATCATCTTGTTGCATTCTCAACAAGCATTTCTTATTTCACACTTTTCAACAATCCCGAGGAGGGACACGTATCAATGACCGTTTAACTCTTGTAGATTTTAAGAATAAACAAAACAGGGTTTTGGTGTGAGGTTTTAATGAGCTTAATTGTTTCGGCTTGCCCTTTGTACTGGCCTTGGTTTCGCAAATGTGGTCATTTTACACCTGCCAAGGGAAACTAGGAGTTCATTCTTGTATTCGTCGTTGGTCTGGTTCGACTCTGTGGGTATGTTATGCCTTCGCTTGTTCCTTGTGGTGGTTTATTTTGCTGGTTCTCAAAGGTTTCAAGTCGACTTTCAATCTGCAAGTTGTTTCATTTTTTCCTTTGTTACCCGGCTCATGCTTTGTCTCTACTCTGCTCGTGGTGATTTTGTTTTTGGTGTTGGTTCTGGTGTTGATCTGGCTCTGTGTAACCACAGGTTCTTTCCTTGCTACTGCGGTGGGCGGCTCAGCGAACACTACTTCAGGTAATTTCTTGTTCCAATTTCATTTCCGCATCTTGTTTTTATGACTCTAACCCTCTGGCTCCTTGGTGAGCAGGTAAACTCTCCTATGGCATTCTTATTGGGAGAAACCCTATGGCGAGAGACTCGGCTCTCGTCCTCTAGCTCGAAATCAGGCCTTTTCTAGGTAAATCCCTGCTTCTCCCTTCGTCTATCTGCTCACTATCCTTTGTTTTGTTTGCCCTACTGGTTTATTGACTGTCTGCCTTGTTTTTGTGGTGGTGTGCAAGTCGTGCCTAGAGAATGCTGCTCCATGACCTCGTCCTTGGGAGTCTTCGCAAGCTTGGGGAAAAATAGGGTAGGATCCCTCCATGGTTGTATTGTGGTTTTTCTTTTCTTTACTTGCGCTATCCTTAGTTGGGTATAACCCTTGGGGTTTCACTTTCTCAGTGTGTTTGTATGGTTTCGTGGGTTTTCACACCCTCGCTGTTTGACTAGTCTTGGCCTACAAATCATTGTTTTTCGGTGTTCGTGGGTTTCAGAACCCTCTACTATTTTGGGTTATATAAATGTATAATGAACTGTTAAATTTGGAAATGTAACGAATGCACAGGTGTGCTTGAATACTGAATGTAAATGTACCTGGGTTTTTTTTTAGAAAGGATGTGTTGTCTTTGCTGACTTTGCCTTTGTCTGGTTCCTGGTTTGAGATGCCTTCAGTCATGAGATTTTTGTCGGTGTCATTCAGCCTCTTAATGAAATCTTTCACTATTTTTCTTTAACACAATGTCTGAAACATTAATGCACAGGAAAAGAAGAAATTGTCTTGCTTTCTTAATGACAGGTTCTAGATTCATTTGCTTTCATAGATATTCAAGAAAAAATTGTAATTTCAAATTCTATGTCCTTTCTTCTCTCTAGATGGCAGCCTCTTTCATGAGGATCTGGTTTTTCTTTTTAATGCCTTACTAGTAGTTTCTTACAGTTGAGGAACTGTTCCTCAGTTACCTTTCATTTATCTAACAGTTTCTTTAAACATACTCTTAACTAATCATATTCTATTTGCTTGCTTAATTTTTAAAGGACAATGGATGTATCGTCTTTAAATTAAGTAAAACAAAAATAAAACAAAATTCGAAATGTTTTCCTTCCTTTCCAGCAAAAATAAAAAACCATTTCCAGCTCGCCTTTTCAGTCGGATGCTCTTGCATCACTATATAAAGGAAACCTCAACCTCACTTGGGGAATACACCATACACACTCAAGTCTAATCACAAAGAATAAAAAGGAGTGTGAAGAAGAAGAGGACAAAGGAAGAAGAAAAGTTGAGTTTTTGGGATTGTTTCTAGGCTAATACACTCTACATGTGCGAAGAAATTAGGGGTCCTATTACAATAGAATAAGTTGAGTTGCAGAAGTGAAGTTAGGTCATCGAGCATAGCTATTTGGAAGCCGAATCCTCTAGGAGAGAGAATCGACCCAAGCGAAGAATAAATGAGTAAGAATACTCAAACATGAAAGGGATAGGGTTTCTGCAAAAGAAACTGTTGGGCAATCGAAGTTGTAGAAGAGTCTACTCGATAAGTCATAGTTGCAGAAGAATCTGCTGGGCAGATTGAAGTTGTAGAAGAGTCTGTTAGGTAAGTCATAGTTGCAGAAGAATCTACTGGGCAGGTCGAAGTTGCAAAAGTATCTTTTGGGCAAGCCGAAGTTGCAAAATAATTTGTCGGGGAGGTCGAAATTGTTGAAAAAACTGTTGGAATTCAAATTTGCAGAAGTTGTTGAAAGCAAGGTTTGACTTGGTCTTGGAGGTTCTTATTCAAGTGTCAAAGTTCTTGGAATTATTCAGTTGAAGGTCTATAGGAAGATAAATAATTCTGATGGGTTTTCCTCTCAAATTGGAGAGGTTTTGGCCCTAGATGATCGCTTATATCTTATGTCCTATTGTCTCATTAATTTACTGTTTGGTAGTTGTTTGATGATAAATAACACTAATAATGATCAAGTGGAAGAATAAGCTAATCAAGTTAAGTAAAAATATATCACAAGTAGTTATCAAAATTCGAGAAATCACATAACATTAGCTGCCCCTAGATTTCTCAACAAGTACGTCTATATGTTCATTCCACTATATTCCTCATTGTTTTGTAAAAATCCACCCCAACCTCCAACACTACTCCAAATGAGCTAAGGACCAATTCATTGTCATTTACATGTTCTATATATATATATATATATATATATACATATTTCTTCTTAAAATGACATTCTTTTCCTTTGTTGTTGGTCCCTATAGAACATTAAACATATGCGAATTAATAAATTGTTTGAAACATGTTATCTAATATCCTTAAGTATATTATTAATGAAAAAAAACTCATATTGAATAATATTTTTTCATTCACCTTATTCATCCTTCTACAATTTTTCTATCAAGATTTTATGCTCTTCTACACTTAGATTGGAAAGAATTTTATCGAGCTTCCTCATTTTGTGGCTTTGCATGACACACACTAACCAATATACATTAGTTAAACTTACATATAGTTCAAACATATTAATTTTGTAAAGAATTTGTCTTTTCTAGCTTTTTTTGGATGTGCTATCATTGTGACGATGTTTTTGCTACTTGACCACTTCTTAGACTCTTTTTTTTATCAATATACAACCTGTACCATTCAATAAAGAAGCCGTTAAATATATTTCATAAATAAATCACATAATTTTCAGCCAAAAAGATGTCTAGAAGCCAATGCACTCATTTGCATAAACACACTAGTGCGTTTAGTTTAATAAGCACACCGACACATTTAAATGTTGAGAACCGACAATGTTTTTTTTATATATAAATAATTTTAAATTATGATTGTGCGATATGTAATGATAAAAATACCGCAATCACAGTAAAAAATGAGAATATAAAAAATTAAACACAAGTTTTTTGACTTAACAGTGCTATTTGTCATGGGTGCACCGATGTGTTATATTAAACATGGTGCACCGATAAACATACATCGTTTAAAAAAAACAGACAAGACCAATAGAGTTTGGATCTGATTCAACAACTGGTCCCCATGCTTTACATGTCAAACACCTTATATATAGTAACACAAACCCATTAATTCTAAAATGCCCAAAATGAAAAACCCTAATTGTGAAGTGGTAGAGGGAGTTAAAACCTAAGGTGAAATTTTGCAGTGGCATAAGAAAAAGGAAGCAAGGGTTTAATGTAAGTATTGATTTTTGTTTTGTTTTTGTTTTTAATTTTAATTAGATCTAAATAGGAACATAGATTGTAAAAAAAATTATTAGTAAAATCAATAGTAAAATTTTTACTATGTAGGGATTTTATTTATTTATTTTCTGAATTTTAATTAAATCTAACAAAAATTGTAAGAAAATTTATTAGTAAAATCAACAGTAAAATTTAAATTTTTTATTAAGCAGGGTTTTGAGTGAGTCGCCATACCTTTCAAATTTTGATCTTCTGAATAGTTCCGTTGTTTGAAAGTATTCTGCTGCTCCAAAGTTTTCTCAGTATGTCTCTTTTGCAAATCTCTCTTTTAATTAAATCTAACAGAAAATGTAAATTTTTTTATTAGTAGATCAACAGTAAAATTTAAATTTTTTACTGTGTAGGGTTTTGAGTGAATCACCATACCTTTCAAATTTTGATCTTCTAAATAGTTCTGTTATTCCAAAATATCCTGCTACTCCATAGTGATCCCAATATGTTTCTCTTGCAAATCTCTCTCTTGAAATTTTGGGAAAAATAATGAAATAAAGAATAACTTCTTACTATTTAAAAGAATTTATGAAATTATATTTCAAAAAATCAATTATCGCTCATTTTTCAATTTGAAAAAAACAAACTAGCATTATTTTTTGCACTTTTTTTCCGAACATCGATGTGTTTCATAGTAAAACGCACCAATGCGTTTACAAGTAACGCACACCAATTAATATAACTTATCGGTGCGTTATATGTTTTTAACACACCGATGATAGAATTCCTTTTTTTTATTTTCGAAATCCCAGAAATAGGTGCGATTATTATTTTAATGCATTGGTGCATTTATTAGTTAAACACATTGGTGTTATTAGTTCTAGAAGAGCACTGATATGATGATTTTTTTATTTTATTTTTTTCGAAATCCCGAAAACAAGTGCAATTATTATTTTAACGTGGTGGTGTAGTTGTTATTTAAATGCATGGACGCAATTGGTTTTACAAGAACAGCGATATGATAGAATTATTTTTTTATTTTTAAAATAACAGAAACATGTTCATTTATTATTTTAACACATCAATGCTTTATTATTTAAACGCATTGGTGTGGTTAGTTTTATAAGAACACCGACTTCAAAATGTGAAGTTGGGTTACACTTTTTTCTCTTTTTTGAAAAAAAAATATCATTTTTAGAAGTTCTTCAACTTTCGGCAAGCCAAAGCAATTTTTCTGTTTAGAATTTCATTTTACAACAAAAGGAAAACTTGTCAGAGATTTTATTAGCTTTTTATTGCTTAGTTAAACAAATAAATAAATAAATAAAATAAAATTATTCATATTTGATATGTCAACTTAGCAATTGTTGGACTATGTGTTCTTTAAAAATCAAGGGATTCATAAAAAGTTTTGTTTTTTGGCACTAGTGTATTCTTTATTAACGTGGAGTTTTTGAAACAAAAAATATATTGCAACAATCTAGACAAACTCTACTTCGATATGGTTATATTTACGAAACCAACTAATGCACATTATAATTATTATAATTTTTTGAATTGAACCAATATGAAAAAACTGCATATTTTGAAAATGTTTAACATAGCGTCATGTTTCTCAACATATTAGTTAAAAATTAAAAATCTAAAAACTACCCATTAAAGAAGACGGACCAACGTAATGCACCCTAATTTTTTCATATTTTTTTTATAGTGTATTTTGGAATATACAAATTTTGATTTCACTAAATAATGACCTTCAAAAACATTTCGCACACATTTTATTAGAAAATTAATTAAAATTAGCAAATATCAATGAAATTCCATAAAATTTATATCTACTGAAAGTAGATTCCATTTTCAAAATTCTAGTATTGGTTCTGAAAGTAAATTCACCATATTTGATGGAGTTTAACCATTCTGAAGTTGGAGAAAGGTGATCAGAGCCAAGTTGTTGCATATTTGCAGGTTTTTCGGTCAAATAAAAAAAATATTCAGCCGAATTTTTGTTTTCCGTAGACGGATGTTAAAATAAACAGGACATTTTTTTCGGCTTATGCCCATTTTTCGTCAGCCGCAAAATTGAAATGGTGCGACCCTTTGAAAAATTGTTTCAACCAATCGCTATAAATATTGAGTCAAAACATTACTTCCACACTCACATTCCTCATTTAGGTTGAATTTTTAAAGTACAATTCTTTTGGGTTGAGATTTTTAAGTGAGTTTTTTGGGCTGAATTTCTAAAGTAAGTCTTTTGGGCTGAATTTTGAAAGTGAATTTTTTGGGCTGAATTTTAAAAGTGAGTTTTTGGGCTGAATGTTGAAAGTAATTCTTTTGAGCTTAATTTTGAAAGTGAGTTTTTTTTTGTAAGTCGAAGTTTCTATTAATAAAAAAGTATATTCAAGGATATCGAAAAGCATGTTGTCTCACCCTAACCAGGTTTATTAACCAATGTAGTGACCATACAACATATAAAAAGCAAAATTGGCAGCTGAGAGTTCCAAAGCCTATGAAGCATAAATTTCCAGAAAACTAATAGAAAAAGAAACACACCAATGAACATAATCAGTCGACGGATGTAATTGAAGCAAGGTTATCTGAACAAGTACCTGGTGGAGGTGGTGGGTGATACATGCAGTTGACGTGGTGCTCAAAGTGAGCGAGCCAGGTTTCGAGTTTTTCATCCTTTTTAGTTAGCAAATTATGGCCACGCCAGACTACGACCACCCTCTCACGAACATGGCACTAGAAGTACTGGAGCTACTCGAATTTCACCATGACAGCCTCGTGCTCCTTGCGAGCTTAATCATGCGCGTCTAGACAAGTAGAGACAGATTGGAGTAGTTCAAGAATTGTCGAGGAGGTACCTGGCCTCCTGGAAGGTGTCCGACCCGTAAGCCCAAAACGTCGTTGAATGGAGAAACCCATTTTTTCCGAGCCACGAAGATGACCTTGCTCGCAACCACCCACACCTGCATCACGACCAAGTTGCGAGACCATTTGACGCTAACCACCTGCCTTGGAAGAAACTAATGAGTTATGAACCCCATGAGCGCCTCGACCCCCACGACTAGAGCCTCTCTCTCCCTACCTGGAGCTTCCCTCCTGAACATAAACAACATCACCTCGAGACCCAACAGAGCGGGGGGGTAGTACCTTCTGAATTTTCCAGAGTAATTATGTGTAAGGAGCAGGGGTTGGGTTTCATAATGGAGAATGAATGGGACCTACAGAATTAGAGAAGAGGGACTCCCCCAGAAATACCACCTACCACCCAAAACCAAAGAATACCAGACACAGACCAGAGAGAGAAGGAGAACCAACACCAAGAGCCTCGCCACCCTAAATTCACCATTCGAGAAGAGTCAAACCGAGCCAAAGAGGATAGAAACATGAGGGGAGAGAGTCGAGTAGAAAGAAACAAGCACTCGAGATGAAATTGAAAGGTAATAAAAAACCAACACCCAAGACAAAGCAGAACAACAAGGGGTGAATTAAGACCCAAATACCCAGAAAGTAGGAGCAAGAATGCGAGAAATCTCAAAGACCATCAAAACCCTAGACCCAGAATCACCACCCCAAGAACAACAACACCACCCTTAGGCCCAAAATTGTGAAGGCAAGAATCATAGATTTGACATCGGTCACTCTAGAAACATCCCCCAAGCGGCCAAGTCAAAGAACCCTGAGAGAAGAGGGAAATGAAGATAAGAGCCAACTAGAACCAACGAATAAGAATTCACCATAGAAGGCCAAAGAAGGAAATTTTCTTGGGTAGATGAAGCGAGCGAGAGGATGACACTTGAGGCGCACTTGTAGCATAACGAACATGCCACCACCTTAGAGCATAAGCCAAAGAGGTTGCTAGTAGGGAGAGAGGGGAAAAACACATAAACACGTTTGAAAAACAGAGGGAATTACCATTGATAATATATATCCAAAGGAG
The DNA here is from genome assembly GCA_031772625.1 of Pinus tabuliformis. Taxonomy (NCBI): domain Eukaryota; kingdom Viridiplantae; phylum Streptophyta; class Pinopsida; order Pinales; family Pinaceae; genus Pinus; species Pinus tabuliformis. The sequence goes on from CM062809.1 coordinate 367,702,144, forward strand.
AAGCAACGCCATCGTGTCGAAATAAATGCAGATCGGAAGGAATGAATGGTTCACTCATGCCAACTCAGGAAAATTAACTATGGCGTGGTGGAGGGGCTGCTACCCTGCCCTACCTCGCCTTAAAAACTGAAGATATGGCATCCTTCACGTGACGGGTGGTTGTCTTGGTCCGACGCCCCCATCAGGGACTGAAAGTGAGTTTTTTGGGTTGAATTTAGAAATAATTTTTTTTGTTGGATTTTGAAAATGAGTTTTTTTGCTAGAATTTGAAATTGACTTTTTTGGGTTTGATTTTAAAAATATACATAGATTGAATTATCATGGGAAATCAAAGAAATTTCAAGAGAAAATATGATCGAATAAGAGACATTGAGGCTCATAGAGAATACTTGAGAAACTATTACAAAAGAAAGAAGGAAAAACGCTTAAATATTGAAAGGGAAAATCAATCTCAACAAAAAGTTGAAGCAGGTATGTAAATATAAATATTATAGATGATATTTAAAATTTAATAGTGTATTGTGAAATTTAATTTTAATTTGATGAACTAATTTGAAAAATATGTTTCAATGTAAACAAAGAGATATTTTTCTCATAACATTGATGATGAGATTGAAAATGTTGAAAAACAAAGTGAAAAAGATAATGAACCAATGATTGATGATGTTTTTGAAAATGTTGAAAGAGATTCAAGTGAATAATTTGAATCACCATTAGGTATGTATATATATGTCATGTGTATTATTGAAATTATACATATTTATTAGTTTCAATTTCATTCAAACTCTATTTTTTAATTTAATTATTTAATGTATATTTATACCCATTTACATTAAATTCTCATATGTACAGATGAAATCAATATCGATGATGAGATGTTAGAAAATGTTGACACTGACACATATGGAGATAAAAAATATGACCATGTTATACGATATCGTGTTAAGCTCATTATTGATAAGTTCTTCAAAGATGAAAATGTGACAATTCAAGCTCAAATTTTGAGAGGTCTCTTAACATCAAAGAAATTAAAAGAAGCTACAACACTATTGGGTATTCAAAAATCAATGAAAGATAAAAATGTGAAGGAAAATGTGATTCAAAATATAAATAGTGCTCTAAAATCAATTGGAAGATCTAGAAAAAAAAGTGATCTAGATGCACATATAGAAATACAAATGGCAATGGTTTCATCAAGCACTAAAGAAAATCGTTTGGTAAAATCTATGGAAAAAGTATTAGGGACCTCATGAAAAACAGTGCACAAGCATAGGAAATTTTGATTGCAAATAGATGCAAATGATGAGCTAGCTTGTTGGATAGTTATTTGTAGGCAACCATACAAAGATAGACTTGGAGAAGATATATATAGATATAGATGAATATTGGATGAAAAATTCACTTGTTTCACCAAAAGTAAGGGATGTAATGTGACGAAGAATAACATGAAATCAATATGAATAACATGAAAAATATATCTTGGACACCACTCAGATAGAGTTGTTCAATAAGTTCATAGAAGAGACTCATGGAATTAATGTCTCAATCAATACTTTTGTGCAACAAAAACCATGGTGTGTTAAACCTATTGGTGTACATGACACTTGTTGTCGTTATCATGTGGAATTTCAATTATATATGACACCTTCTTTTATTTTGGTAAAACATTTTGGAAATATTCACCTCCTCCGTCCACTATCCATGATTTCACATCGGAAATTCTATGTGGAAGAGAAAATCATGATTTATTTTACCAAAAGAATTGTGTTGGTGGTAAAAAAATGTGATCATTGTGGAAATTTGACTTTGTTTCATGACAAATATCCAATTGATATGAATGATCAACCACTCTCCAACATAAAAGTGAAATGGAAGAGATATGAATATATCCATACATCAATTGGTTCAAATAGTAGTACAAGTGCTAAAAGCATTGATTTACAAGAAGAAGACATTTATGTGATAGATTTTTTGAAGAAGTTTGAGAAAAAAAATTATAAATACACCAAGCATTCTCATAGAGCTAGATGGTAGGACCTACAATTCAAAAAATCTCGTGAAATTTTTCCACCATGGACCATTTTGTCAATAATTAATTTTATAGAAAATTACACATTAGTTTCACAAAATGAAATACGGAGTGAATATTATCATTCTGACCAAGTCTCTATGCTTGTTCATGTTCTATATAGACAAGCTGAACAAAACGTTGATCATATAGAAAACACCAGTGAGAATCGACACGTTATTAAAGAATATCACTTTTATATTAACGATTATCGTACACATGATACACATTTTGTACACCATTGCTTTGATAAGATTTATGACTCATTGAAAGGTTGTGGAATAAAATTCAATGAACATTGGATATGGTCAGATGGATGCTCATGTAAATTCAAATCTTCACGGTCATTCCTTTGGTTGTGTCGTCTTCATATTAAAACCAACATTAAAAATTGTTGGAATTTCTTTGAGACTGGTCATGGAAAATGAGAACATGATGGTGCAAGGGCATGTATAAAACGAGCACTTCGAAGATATCAAGTGGACCACTCTACAAACCAACTTGTCTTAGTTGAACAAGTTGTTTAATGGTGCATTGTTGCACTAAGCCATGAGACTAATCCATCAAGGGAGGTACACATGTATGTACATATATAAATTAACTTGTATATATTTTTAATATATGATAATTTTTATTAATTTTCTAATTTTAAGCATTTATAAATTATATAGTTTAAATAATATCACGATGATTATCTTTGATATATAAATTGTATTTTAAATAACATATTTAAATTCTTGTTTGAATTTACTATAGGTTTTTTTTGCATATTGGATTCCAAGATGTAGATAGATCGATTACATATGAAGCTGAAACAATAAAAGGGACTCAAAAATTGCATTCAATTAAAAAAAAGGAGTACCGAAATGCGTTTGCATTTGATAAAAGAAAAGAATCTTGTTTTTGTCTTGTTTGCATAGAGGACACACAATTCAATGATGTTTGTGAAAACAATATGTATGTAAAAGCTTGGAAACATACATAACTAAATACAAAGGGGAAAATGTTGGTTGCAAGCTTCGAAAAGATGGAATCAGAGGAGACTATAGTGTCATATGAAGGTGATCGAGTTTCTGATCTTGTTAGAGAAGGTAACATTTCAATTGCTTTCAAAGGATATATATATATATATGTTTTATGTTTTTAAAATCATTGTGTATAAGTATCTATATAATAGTTAAAATATAGATATAAATAGATAATAAAATCAAGTCCATGTTGATAACTAATTTCTTGTTAATTATGATATGAATTTACACTTGTTTTATTGTGTAGGAGATGTTTTTGTTGTAGTTGCACCCATTAACAACATAGAAAATGTCAAGTATTATTTGATGTGGTGCACTAAACGAAAGATGAAGTTATTGGAAGATTATGATAATAATGATTTTATATATGAAAGAGGGTTGATTATACCAAAAGGTTATTTTTTCCAAGAAGCTCATCAAACTAAGAGTAATGTTTACTTTCAAGACTATCAACCCGATGCCATAAGTTATCAATATGTCACTTGACGTGTGCAGCGTGCATAAAATTGATAAAATTTCAATCAAAAGAAAAGGTTGAAAGTTAAAGAATGGAGAATGTCAAAAGCTGACCATGAACGAATCATTGAGGATGACATCCCATTAGAATTTTTTTAATTGAATTGCTCAACAATTTCTTCTCCTTGTATTCATCTTTGAGAACTTAGAGTTCAATTACATTGTTAGCCTTTCTTTTTGTGCACTATTAAGTTGTCAATTCTAGCTAGTACTAAGTATTACAAAATTGTTTTCATTGATATGGCACGACTTTATTGTTAAGTTAAAAAGAAATTCAAAGATCTCCCAAATACTACTATAATGTAAGGATGTGGCATATCATATTTTTCTTGTTTTCTGTTGATTGTACAACTATCATGTTTGCATTGCATTTTTCTTTTTTATGGACCATCATTTTATCTTTTCAAATATTTTTATTGCTATCTTAGTAACATGTTTTATAAAGCAATTTTATAGTATGTTTGCATGAACAACTTTATATTAAAAGTTAACTATCAACCAACATTCATAGTAGCCTTTCTATACATGAATGAAAAATGTACATACCATATTTTATAATGCAATTTTAAGTTATGATTGTTTTAGACATCTATAACATTATAATATTCATTCAAATGCAAAATGTACCATGTTTTGTAATTTGCAATTTTACTAAATATTCATTAAATAAATTGACAAAACATCTTTAAACAAAACCTAAGAATCATCTACTAACATTATAAGAATGATTATGCAAAATGTACCAACTAAATAAAAATTTACTTTCATTGCTACATATTCATGAACTTAAATACATGTAAAACCTTTTTAAGCATCAAATCATGCATCATGCAAATTGTACCATGTTTTATAATGCAATTTTATAGTATGTTTTCATGAACAATTTTATATTAAAAGTTAACTATCAACCGACATCCATAGTAGCCTTTCTATACATGAATGCAAAATGTACATACCATATTTTATAATGTAATTTTAAGTTATGATTGTTTTAGACATCTACACCAAATTATAAGCTTCATTCAAATGAAAAATGTACCATGTTTTGTAATCTGCAATATTACTAAATACTCATTAAATGACTTGACAAAACATCTTTAAACGAAACCTAAGAATCATCTACGAACATTATAAGAATTATCATGCAAAATGTACCAACTAAATGCAAATTTACTTTCATTGCTACATATTCATAAACTTAAATACATTTAAGCATCAAATCATGCATCATGCCAATTGTACCATGTTTTATAATGCAATTTTGTAGTATGTTTGCATAAACAACTTTATGTTAAAAGTTAACTATCAACCGACATCCATAATATACTTTCTATACATGAATGCAAAAAGAATACCATATTTTGTAATTCAATTTTAAGTTATATTTGTTTTAGACATCCACACCAAATTATAAGATTCATACAATTGCAAAATGTACCACATTTTGTAATTTGTAATTTTACTAGATTCATTTAAATAACTTGACAAAACAACTTTAAACAAAACCAAATAATCATCTACCAACATTATAAGAATGATCATGCAAAATGTACCAACTAAATGAAAATTTATTTTCATTGTTGCATATTCATGAACTTAAATACATGTAAAACATTTTTAAGCATCAGAACATGCATCATGCAAATTGTACCATGTTTTATAATGCATTTTATAGCATGTTTGCATGAAAAACTTTATACTAAATGTTAACTATCAACCGACATCCCTAGTAGCCTTTCTATACATGAATGCAAAATGTATACCATATTTTATAATGCAATTTTAAGTTATGATTGTTTTAGACATCTACACCAAATTATAAGATTCATTCAAATCCGAAATGTACCATGTTTTGTAATTTGCAATTTACTACATTCATTTTAAATAATTTGACAAAACAACTTTAAACAAAACCTAAGAATCATCTACTAACATTATCAGAGTGATCATGCAAAATGTACCAACTAAATGCAAATTTACTTTCATTGCTACATATTCATGAAATTAAATATGTAAAACCTTAAATAAACATCAAACCATGCATCATGCAAATTGTACCATGTTTTATAATGAAATTTTATAATATGTTTGCATGAACAACTTTATATTAAAAGTTAACTATCAAGTGACATCCATAGTAGCCTTTCTATACATGAATGCAAAATGTATACCATATTTTATAATACAATTTTAAATTATGATTGTTTTAGACATCTACACCAAATTATAAGATTCATTCAAATGAAAAATGTACCATGTATTGTAATTTGCAATTTTACTATATTCATTTTAAATAACTTGACAAAACAACTTTAAACAAAACCTAAGAACCTCTACTAACATTATGAGGATGATCATGCATAATGTACCAACTAAATGCAAATTTACTTTCATAGCTACATATTCATAAACTTAAATATGTAAAACCTTTAAGCATCAAACCATGCATCATGCAAATTGTACCATGCTTTATAATGCACAATTATAAAAATCATCATCCAAAATGTACATAAATTCTAAAATTAGCATGTATTATATCATAATCAAGAGTTCTATTTAAAATATGTCCAAAATTTATATCATTATAAAAGTAAATATATATTAAAAAGTTGTTAAATATAAATATGCATCAAAGAGATCAATTCATAATAAAGAGTTTTAATTTAAATGTGTCCAAAATTTATATCATGATAAAAGTAAATATAATATAAAAAGACTGTCAAATAAAAAGTTGCATGAAAGAGAATCTCGTTGAAATATACAATCTATCAACATCCTTGTGCTCTCATCTTAATCATGGGTTCCCTTCACAACATGTGTAATTGCATATATACATAAGATTATATACTTTAAAATTAAATTTTAATGTTTTAAAATTAAATGAGAATGTAATCCTCAAAACGAAATTATAAAAAATTTCAAATTCCATGCAATAGTTCATGGTGTTTCCACTCCATTTTGCCCCCGTGGTGTTCGTCGTGCATTGCGCCCTCATGGATAAACTGTACAATACATGTACATGTGTATATATATTAAAAATTTAAAATTGCACATGAAAATACATAAACTCGCAATATTAAAAAAATCAAGTATCAACTTCTTCAAATTGTCTAGACAATTCAATCCCTGTAATTGACTCAAGTTTCAAATTCCATGCAATACCTCATGGTGTTTCCCCTGCATTTCTCCCTCATGGATGCCTTGTACAATACATGTGCATGTATATATTAATAATTTAAAATTGCACATGAAAATGCATAAACTCGCAATATTATAAAAAATTGTTAAACAACTTTTTCAAATTGTTTAGATGAACCTATACCCATTGCTGAATCCATTGCTAAAGTCCCTGGAGAACGGAAACTGTCTCCAGAAACTTAAAATTCGAAAATTTTAAAACTGTAAGATAGAGATCTTATTTTTTAATGAAACTTGCTTCAATTTATAACAAAACAAAAGTGAAATATTCAATACTTTTGACAAGAAAATATTTGACACATCTCTTAATATGGAGGAAGAGGGAAGAGCTATGTTGAAAATGTTAGACGAAATCAAAATCTATTAACATTTAATTATATATACATAATTATTTCTTTTTAAAATATGTCCTCACGATACCGATATAATAAAAGTAGAATAATAGTATCAATATGAACTCTTAAAAAAAACTAACATCTCTTAGCATCTCTTAATTGGAACCTAAACCTAGGACCACCATATTATCAAACTTTTCATTCAACAAATGAGTTAACTGCAAATGGTGAACATATGATACATTTGTGTTAAATTATATCTGAAAAAATTAACAAATTGTATGTGAATTTACATTAACACATACATTACATTACATTAGAATATCCACCCTAACCATTAACACATACCGATCCCACGACCTCTTCCTCAAGACCAATTAGGTCTTTCCAACCATTACGACAACCCTTTGCATATGCTTTAAGCTCATAAATTTTCATATTATCTATCTCCTCATCTATTTTATATACAAAATTAGCATGTGCATCATTTCGTGCTCTTTGTCAATTTAGACCGACATCAATTCTAATCAATGCAATTTGGGTGTTGTCTATAATGGCATCCCTTCTGTAACGTCCTGAGGTCTCCACCCGATGTGCGACGCGTTCGGGTGCCGGGCAACCATGGGCGCGCATGCGATTGAGGGCGAGCTGCGGCTGGGCGGCAGTCATGTGACGATATGCGACGATACTCATGCGACAATATGCGATGATATGAAAGAGCGTTGGTATATATAACGCATGGAGTGTGGAGTGATTGGTATGAAGGCCGACCTACAACGTTAGCAAGCCGACGAGTTAAAGTGAAGAATTGTGATAGCGTTGGGGCTTTGGGCAAGTCAGTTGGGCAGCCAGACTTGGCCCCAAGCCTTGGTATATATTGCTAAGCGTATGGAGTCGTTAAAACATCATTCGATCACTTGACAACTTCGCATAAGAAAGGAGTGTGCAGTTCTAGTGCGCAGAAGGCAAGAAGTGAAGGTGCACATCTCATGCGCCGTTCTTGGGTGGGCGCACGGTGAAGGAAGGTTGCACTTGGTGTTGTGCAAAGGTGCGGGCGAAGGTGCGCCCAGTGGTTGGGCAAGGCGTGCACGGTGAACGTGTGGCGCCCGTTTTGTGCGACGACTTGGCGTGGGTGTCTTGGCGACTCGGGTGAGCGCCTGCCCACCGTGCAAGTGTGCACGAAGGTGAGACGAAGGTTGGAACCGGAGGTCGTAGAGTTGGGCAGGCGGTACTACGTGCTGTTCACACGATTTGGGCATTTGTCAAGGTTGGCAAGTGGGACTACGTGTGGGCAGGTGTACACGGTTTGGGCGTTTGCGACCAAACGAAGAGCGAACCGACGAAGACGTGCGATGAGGTGAACGACGGGTTGGAGAGTCGTGCAGCGACCGTGCGGAGGTGCCGACGAGCTGGGCAACTGAGTTTGCCGAAGTTGTGAAAATTGACTAAGTGTAAATTTGGGGTTTCCCAAGATTTAGCTTGTACATTGTAAAAGTGAAGATTATATAATATATTGATTCGGGCAGACTCATATTGCAGGGAGTTGCCCCTCCCTTTATACTGTGCAATTGTCTTCTTCGTTTATAATTGCTGTTGATAATGAATGAGTATGGGTGTTCATTGGTATAAAGGATAAACATAATAATACTTGGTTGCGAAACACAAACTAAGTAGGAGAAAGTGAATGTTAGGCGTAGTCCACGAACATAAGTATTGGTGAAAAGAAAGTGTTTGGTGGTGCCACACCTCGCTATAAGCGGTTGGAAGACTACCGCAGGTGTAGGGGCGTGACAGTTGGTATCAGAGCTAGCTGATGACCGGGTTGACGATGAAGTGCTGATCCCACTGCACTATCGTGACAGTTAGTATCAGAGCAGCTGATTCGGGCATTGAAGGTTGAAGCTGCTACACAACTTCACCGAAGTGAAGTTGGTATCAGAGCTCGGTTGGAGCTGGTGTTAGAGCAAGGTTGCTCGTGACGAAGTGACAGTGGAAGCAGGTAGTTGCAGGTGAAGGAAGCTAGTTTCACATACAAGTGGAACAAGGGCCGATTCATGGTTGCAGGTAACTTGGTGAAGCTGGTGAACGGTGAAACAAGTTTAGCAGAGGTGAATCTTAGTGCTTGGGCCAAGCTGAACGACAAGGCATGGCAGGTTTGGAAGAATGCGAAGGGAAGCTCTTGCTTACCTTATACAGGTTGAAGTGAATGAAAGAAGGGAATCCCCGGATTCGAAAGGAACTTGCAGTCTTGGAAAAGAATGTTGAAGACGAACTTCTTCAACTTGGTTGGACAATGGAGCAAGATGAAGTTGTAGATTGTGCTAACAAGGAAGAGGAAGTTGTGATGATTAAGGATGTTGTAGACATGACACCAATGGAGGATGAATTTGAGGTTGATCAAGTTGGACCAGGATCGTGCAGTTTGCAGACATGGATGGATGAGGATATTCACATGGAGGAGCCTCATGATGATTATGAAGTAAGTATTGATACTTGTGTTTCACTTGAGCATTTGGTAGATGGATCATATGCAGGGAAGGGAAAAATCAGTTTGCCGATGCAAGGGAGCATCTTACCATGGATGTTTATGATAAGACCTTGTATGGAGAAGCAAGGATTGTTGATTGTTGCAGGACTTGTTGGGGTTGTTTGTGACCTTATGGTAGAAGGTACAAAGGCCTGTAACAAGGGTGGAACTTGATGATTGTTGTGGATGAATGGGTCATACTTTAGCCACATGGCTAAGTGCCCAGCATGACTCATGGACAGATTGGAGGGCACACTCTTGGGTGGACTTCTCATGGCCTAGACCAAGAGATAGTCTTGGTGGACACTTTGGTGGAGGAGCTATGATGGAGGGACTCATGACATGATGATATGGTTGGGTGACCGAGTTCACTAGACCGAAGATTGAAGACTTGGATGAGGATGATCGATTGTTGTGATGGGTCTACTTGGTTGGACTACATGGGAAACTTAGTCATGGAAATCAGGTTGGAGACATGGAGCATGGCAGTGTTATGCAGAGACATTATGCGGGAGCACTTATAGAGGTGTCACTTATGGGCATCCAATGAGGAGTGCCAAGGCAGGGATGTTGTGCAGGTAGATTTGCTGATGTGACATGGAGATGTTTTACTTATGAGCCGATGGAGAGGTTGTACACTCTTGTACAACAAGGCCATGGGTTTGGATGGATTTGTGAGCAGACTATGGAGCATTCCTAATACATGGAGAGCTGAGGCATCTTGCAGAGACCTTTGGGCCGAGACTTGTATGCTTACTGAGATGTTGGTTGGGGATGACTTATGGAGCTCATGATGACATGAGGTTGTGACTTTTGGGGACTTCATACATAGTGGACTTAGAGGATTTGATGCATTGAGGAGCTGAGGTCAGAGACTTTGATGCAGGATGGGGTGCATACTTTCAAGTACATGTATGGGAATGGCTTGAAAGAGCGACTTGATGTGGAGGATCGATATGAGACACTTTGAATGATAGAGTTACGATGATGATGATGCCTTGGTGGCAACACTTGGGCATGGGTTGAGTCGAGACTCAACTACCTTTTGACATGGGAGCTGATTGATCTATGATCATGGGCAACACATGGATAGATGAGACAGGTGTATATTTGTTTCTATGGCAAACTTGAGGGATGACACATTGCAAATATGATGGAGGTTGCTTCATGGACCTAGATGTGACACACCGAGAGTTGAAGATTGATGAGATGATCTCTTCATATGGAAGAGATACACATATGGATGATGTTGGGATAGATGTGGCTGATTTCATATAGCACATTGACACCAAACATCATGGACAGCATGTTGCAGATGAGATGAGGACTACTTCATGGACCTGAGCATGGCTTATACTTATATGGAGATGGATTCTTGATCAAGTTGAGGATGTGGTAGGATGTTCTGAGAAACAACTGATGGTGGCATGAGGATGTGCATTCTCATGGTCTGGGCGTGACGGTTGGATTAGCTACCCAACTACTTCAAACATGGGGACATGTAGTGTACAGAGATGTGTTAGCATTATGTTGGAGTACCATGGCAGCAGTTCACATGATGACACATGATGAGGTCGACACGAGATGTTGCAGTGGGCATGTAGCTTGGATGGAGGGATTAGCGTTCCATGATGGAGAGCAAATGTAGAGATTGTGACAGGGTGATCGATGGTCATGGATTGAGATGATCTCTGATGTATGACATACCGATGATGTGTATACCTTGGTATGGTGATCTTGGTGACAGATGGTTTCCGGGGCGAGACATGATGGAGACGGTGGTTCTACATATGTTGCAGTGATATTTACAGTATGTGGAGGAGTTGACATCATGGATATTGATGATCTTGGTGGATGGCTACCAAGATGGTATGTTGTCGAGGACGACAACGATTTCAAGTGGAGGATGTAACGTCCTGAGGTCTCCACCCGATGTGCGACGCGTTCGGGTGACGGGCAACCATGGGCGCGCGTGCGGTTGAGGGCGAGCTGCGGCTGGGCGGCAGTCATGCGAAGATATGCGACGATATGAAAGAGCATTGGTATATATAACGCATGGAGTGTGGAGCGATTGGTATGAAGGCCGACCTACAACGTTAGCAAGCCGACGAGTTAAAGTGAATAATTGTGATAGCGTTGGGGCTTTAGGCAAGTCGGCTGGGCAGCCAGACTTGGCCCCAAGCCTTGGTATATATTGCTAAGCGTATGGAGTCATTAAAACATCATTCGATCACTTGACAACTTCGCATAAGAAGGGAGTGCGCAGTTCTAGTGCGCAAAAGGCAAAAAGTGAAGGCGCACATATCATGCGCCGTTCTTGGGTGGGCGCACGGTGAAGGAAGGTTGCACTTGGTGTTGTGCGAAGGTGCGCCCGGTGGTTGGGCAAGGCGTGCACGGTGAACATGTGGCGCCCGTTTTGTGCGACGACTTGGCGTGGGTGTCTTGGCGACTCGAGTGAGCGTCCGCCCACCGTGCAAGTTTGCACGAAGGTGAGACGAAGGTTGGAACCGTAGGTCGTAGAGTTGGGCAGGCGATACTACGTGCTGTTCACACGATTTGGGCATTTGTCAAGGTTGGCAAGTGGGACTGCGTGAGGGCATGTGTACACGGTTTGGGCATTTGCGACCAAACGAAGAGTGAACCGGCGAAGATGTGCGATGAGGTGAACGATAGGTTGGAGAGTCGTGTGGCGACCGTGCGGAGGTGCCGACGAGCTGGGCAACTGAGTTTGCCGAAGTTGTGAAAATTGACTAAGTGTAAATTTGGGGTTTCCCAAGATTTAGCTTGTACATTGTCAAAGTGAAGATTATATAATATATTGATTCGAGCAGACTCATATTGCAGGGAGTTGCCCCTCCCTTTATACTGTGCAATTGTCTTCTTCGTTTATAATTGTTGTTGATAATGAATGAGTATGGGTGTTCATTGGTATAAAGGATAAACATAATAATACTTGGTTGTGAAACACAAACTAAGTAGGAGAAAGTGAATGTTAGGCGTAGTCCACGAACATAAGTATTGGTGAAAAGAAAGTGTTTGGTGGTGCCGCACCTCGCTATAAGCGGTTGGAAGACTACCGCAGGTGTAGGGGCGTGACACCTTCCTTCTCGACCAATTTGAGAAGTGGCATCCATCTTCGACCGCAAAGTTACTAGACGAGGAGGTTGACATACCAAAGGTGGTGGAGGGAGAGGGAATTTAGTATCCCGTAATGCACCTTTACATTCATTTATCCAACCTCTCCTAGTACCATAAAATTCAGATGGAAGGTCATTATAATTGGGTCTCATACCCAAAAATAATTACGCATAAATAATTTTTCAAAATAAATTGGAACCTCGTCATTCCATGGAAACTTTCCATACGCTGCATGGAACATATCATACAAATGGTTGGCTATATTAGGGTGCTTGAAATATTGCACATTGAGCATATATTTTTTTTTTGCCCTTCTTTGAAATCAAACACATATTTTTCATGTGCTTTTGTAACCCTTTTACTTACCTTAGCCCATTTATCTTGACCCATTACTACTTCCTTTCTACGCCTCATCATATATATAAAGCAATCAGTGGTTGGCCCAGTCTTCTTATAAATATCAAGAAATGAGCTTAAAGAGTGCACAACTATTTCTAAGCTTTGTCGACTCTCCATTGGGAGCTCCAAACTCCCAAGATCTTTCCTCAATTTTGAATAATGGCCTATGCACCTCTGTAACACACATTGTTGGACATTTGTTTCCCAAGGAAGCTCATCAGGAATATTAGATGGATAGGTGGTAGTTGGTTTATGGTCTTCTTCTTGAATTTCCCTTCTTTGCTTATGTTTACTTTTAGCAACATTTTCAGCCCCCGCATCAATATAATTACATAAATATAAAAACATGTGAACAAATGTATTCATACACATGCAAGATAGACATGTACACGTACATGTACATACAATTCATTTACATGTACAAATTTGGTTTAACACACACACACACACACATATATAATTTACCAAAATGACGAGGATCATGATGATCTGATTGAGATTGATGACCACCTGGAGATGGTTGATCACTATCACGCCCAAGTACATGAGTTTATTGAGCTTGTTGACCACCCTCATGCGACGATATAGTGAGAGAAGCTTCTAAAAAAAAAAGAAAATCAATTCAATATATAAGTATGTATATATGATTCTACTTGATTATCATTTAAGTAAATGCACATAAACATATATATATCATACCATGATTATGTGAACGATGGCCCTCCATTGATTGAGTAGATACTCTCTTCGACCTAGTTTGAGATGCTCCTAAAAAAATGAAATTTATTATAAATTAATAAAGCTAAATTGAAAAAAAAAATCAATTTCATATGTATGTACATATTATTATATTCAAATATCATTTAAGCACATAAACATACATATACCATGATCATGATGTAACGAATGATGTACCTCCCCCAATTCATTTGATAATCTCCTTAATCCATGACCTCCCCCTCTAGTAGATGCATGAGACTCTATTGAAGCTTGCCTCGAAGAATCAAGTGGCAAATGCTCATCCATAATAGATAGATATATATATATATATATACCTCATGCATTTATAAATCTTTAAATTTGCTATTTAAAAAGATCAATAATTCAGAAAATTATATACAGATATATGATCTTTAAAAAGTTACTTCATGCATTTACAAATTTTTAAAATTGTTATTTAAAAAGATCAAGAATTTAGAAAATTGATGTAACTATCCGAGGGTCTCTTCAAAATTATTTGGTGTAAATTCTTCATTTAAAATATACTCAAGACTAAAAACACAAATGTTGAAGTGCATAGTTTGAAAATTAAATACAAAATTTTCTAAAACATGTCAAGTTCACTAAGTTGTGCTTACATAGCGGGGGCACACTTAGTATAGAATTGAAAAAAACACATGATCATTAAAAACAACACATTTATAACTAAAAAACACACACATATCAAAAATATATTACAATGTCCATCAATAAATTTTGATGGAGAGCTTCTTAACACCAATTCATCTTTCATAAACAAATCTTGAATTGACATTGCCCCATATAATAGATCACTAGACATCCTATTAACATTTGCACAATGTCTTATGCTAAATGATTGAAATTGACTAACAATATTTCTTCGTGCAGTCATTTTAACCTCTCCTTTTTAACTTGGTACACACCTTTCATCTAGTTGCACACAAGTTCAGAATTGGTGAAGACTACAATTCGATTAGATCCATACTCCCTAGTTGTTCCTAAGCCTTCTATCAATGCAATATAATATGCTTCATTATTTGTTGTTCTTCCAGGTACATTCCTTTTCCTTTGGAGGACTTTGTTCGTCGCAATATTGCATAGCACATAAGTAATCATTGCTTTCCCTAGATTGGGATAACAAGAAATTTCTATGCATAATGTCCATTTTCAACCATGTTTAATGGGTTTTCTGATTCTTGTAAAAAATAAATTCAATAAAATGAATAATATATTTATTTATTGCAAATGCCTTAGTTTATGGGAGAATGATAATAAATAAATACCTATTGTGATTGAATAATGGAATACTACAAGGATTTAGCCTAGTTTCAGGATCATCTTCTATGTTCTCCTTCGAAATTTATACATGTGATTGATAGTTTCATCAAGCAATTATAAATTATGATGTTAACAATTTATTGATTTTAGAAATCGGTTCTATATAAAATCATTGTTTAAATGCATATGCGACAAATTATTTACACAGAGGGTGCATGCAGACATGTTATCATTGGCATTCTTCCCTTTGGTTACTCTACATAAGTTGATGGGAAACACTTGCAATGACGAATATAATGATGTTTTTGTCTCTTTTAATTAGAAGATTGTATTCTTATTATAAATGATGATTCCCACACTTCCTAGCCTTATAATGAATTTATTGGCATATATGAGAAGTTGTTTGACATCATATAGCATCCCAATGCATATGGTAATATTTTGCATTTCAGGTTGCTTGCCTTTCCCTTTCTCTTCAGTAATTTTAATCGTAAACTTATTTTGCAAAGTTTTTTCAATATCTCCTTCCACTTTAAATATAAACAAAATGTATATCTAAAAACTTCCCAAGGATATTCATACTCATCTCACAGTTCGATAAATAATTCTTGAGACTATCCCTAACTTAATAATCTCAATCTAACTAGAGAATTCTCATTTTAATATATATATATATATATATATATATATATATATATATCGACACGATTTCTAGATATATATGTGAAATATTAACATGATTTCTAGTTGATAGATATATATTAAATATTAAAAAGAAAGTAGAGAAAGAAAGAGATATTTGTAGATTTCCCTTCCAAACGAGAGGTATTGGAATTGTTTCGTATTGATTTTTAGAAATAAGTGGGTGTTACTACTCGTTTCCTTTGCAGATTGATTTCTATGCGTTTGCAAACTCTATATCCAAATTGATTTAATTCAAGAAAGAGACTACAGGCCAGAAACCATAACCTGCAATAAAATAAATAAATATATATATATATATGGGATTAGCATGGAAACTAATGACTTTTCTCTTTATTATTATATGAATCCCGTTCTAAGTAAACAAAGTAAACAATACACTGTAACACAATTCCAGGATCATCTTCTATGTTTTTCTTTGGAATTTATACACGTGATTGATAGTTTCATCAAGCAATTATAAATTATGATGTTAGCAATTTATTAATTTTAGGAACTGGGTCTGTATAAAATCACTGTTTAAATGCATAATTGACAAATTATTTACACCGAGGGTGCATGTAGACTTGTTATCATTGACATTCCTCTCTTTCGTTACTTTGCATAAGTTGATGGGAAAAACTTGCAATGACGAATATAATGATGTTTTTCCTCTTTCAAAATGAAGTCGGACCACGAATACCGAGAGGACCACACCATTAGTGTCATATAGTGCCACCCTAAATGCATAAGATAGCCTATATATGTATGAGATTACAAACATTAACATAATATTTTAAAATACAGTCCACTAAAAGTTATATGAAAGGTAAGTGAATAAGTTACATACCATGGTAAAGCATAGGTATTTTCGTCAAGCATTCTTGCTTGAATTAACTATTTGCAAACATATAAACCAAAACAATGTAAACTTTGAAACGGGAACTAATATTGTTGCCCGTTTCGTAGAGATAGCAAAAAAGTGATCCGATTTTGAAAGGGGTGATGCAGAACACAAGTTTTTTTTAAAGCATAGTTTTTGGCACTTTGATTTTTTTTATGTACATTACGTTTTAGAATGGTGGTGATTTTCATGCTGATTTAAAAAAGTGGTAATTCTGCATCAGGCCCTTTTTTTAAAAGACCTATTTTTTTACTTTAAATTTTCTAATATATGAAATGTAAATAATTATTTTCTAAATTTAATAATTTTTGAAATGGTCTTCTTCTTCATATTTTCTTTTTTTATTTTAATTTTTTTTTTGTAGTGAGCTTTTTAATGTTTTTCATATTTAAAGAAGAAGGTCGATATTTTGAATTTTCGATATTCTACATATTTATACATCGTTAATTAATTTTTCAATCAACATTAAATAATTGTCTCTAATAACCAATAATTTTTAACAATTGACATAAAAATAACCATTTTTAACATAAATATAACTAAAAAGCTACACATTTTGATCATTTTTTGTAATTTTTTGCTAGAGATAACATGTCAAAATCACAATTTTTTGTAGGAAAAACTAAAAATCATTAAATAATAATTTTTTTTATGAATTTCATGTAAAAAAAATAATAATAATCACTGTTTTTTTCAAAAAATAATGGTTAACATAAAAATTAATGTGAAAATCACATAATACAAATATTGAACGCATAACAACCTTAATTGAGTGCTTATTCTTCTCATAAAATGTCAAAGTCAAAACATTACAAGTATAACTAATTAATAGTTACAAAAAATGAGCTTGATTTCCAAGCATAACTTAAATTTAATCAATAGTGTCACGTAATCCAAACTCTTCGTCCTCTAGAGTTTCATCATTGTCTTCTTCCACAATATTTTCTGCTTCATTTTGCTCATTTTCCTCTTCTAATATATCTTTGATGTCTGCGAATCTCCCAATGTATGTCTTTCCAAATCATTCCGTGTAATGGTGGTTGGGGTTCCTTTGCCTTTTTTGCCACACGTGATTCACTAAAGTCCCCTTTCTTCAACCCAGTTTATTGCGTTGCATATGGAAGAAATTGAAGGGCATTAATTCTTTGTTGAATAAAATTGCACTATATTGGATCTTTTTCAATGGCAATGCAATTTCTTCCTTTTTGAAGGCAACATGCTAGTGTTATACCTAATTATCAAGCACAAAGAAATAATGAAGTAAATTAGTACAATGACATATAAATTAAGAAATAACATATTGAAATTCAATTCCATATAGTAAAACTTACTTGAGCCAGAAAATAAATCGAGAACCCAGTCTCCTTCACTTGAACATATGTCTATAAGATAGCTAATCAATCACTGTGGTTTTTGATAAATGTTAACTATCTCTTATTTCGCTTCTTTGTCTTCATATGTTAGTTTTCTCACAACGACATCATAAGCCAGTATTTGGCTATAAATCGTTTCATCTACCCGATTAAAAATCATAGACATATAGCTATCATCTTTTTCCCAACTATCAATATGGATGAATTCACAATCATTTATAAATGGTTGATCTTCACGGTTAAGAATATTTGACTTTTTCCTTAAACATGAAATAGTAAAAGTTCAATTAACTTGTACATAAATGAATTTTTTAACGTTAATCAAATATACATATTAAACGTCTTACCATGTAAGCTGCATCCTTGAATTTGTTTTCCCCTTGAAGCTTGACAATAACATTGCCAATTGTGTGTCTGAATGAAATGTCACAAATCTCCATAATGGTGATGATGTGACTTCTAGAAATCCCCCAACCACTTTACTAAAAACTTGATAAGTATAATGGTCACTATAATAGTCAATGTTTGGAATATTGAAACGATGGGAAATATCTGCAATAACTAGGGCATAATCCCTTTTAGGTATGATTTTAGCAATGTCTTCACAGTCGCCTTGTATTACTTGATATTGAATAGTGTCAAACCCATTCCAAATGAAATTAGAGTAAGAGTTGGATCAAGTTCAACATTCTTAAGACGTTGCTTCTTCAGTCTTTCGATCTTTATTTTTTCAATAAAGGTTTTGAAACTATCTAATGCTCCATTTCCATCCTTCCTCTTTTATAAAATAAACAATTATATGTGTAAGTTATAAATTAAAAATAGTATACAGATGAATGAAAATGAATGTATAAATCAACATACCTTTTTAAATGCAAGATAAAAAAATTTAATGTTGATGTAGAACTTGAATCTGGATAGTTGCATACAACATCATCCCAACTATCTTCATTCAACAATTTAACCAATTGTTCTTGAATTTTCATGTAAACTTTGTGACTACATAGATAAAGTAAAAAAGTTAATATAATGATATGTATAAAAAATACTACCAAGAACAATATGTTATATTTAAAAGAAAATTATAATCTAGAAATAAATAAAAATAATTCAACAAACTTACTTTTGAAATTCCTCAGACATTTCCTCCAATGATAATTCCCCTGACCTCACACGAGATAATATTGCTTTGACAAGTATTTCATCCTTCACCCATTGCAATGCTCTCCAAGGTGTGATAGTTATATCTTCTGGAAACTACGTCATTTTAGGACCTGATTTACTGTTGCTACATATCAATGGCTTAGACTTTTTGACCTTATGGTTTTTAATGTCAATGTTCTCGGACATGCTAAAAGTCTCATTAATCAACTCCCATATCTCTCCAGTTCTAAATGCTAACTGGAAAATGTTATCAACACCTCTAAATAAATCACTAACTTTTCCACCTTTGCTGCCTTTTGAATTGATTCTCTCTTCAATTTGATAGCCTATTTTCATACAACATTAATTTCGGAAATCTACAGTAACATTTATCATATCCCCACCACATTTTTCTTCAAATTCACTATGAATAAATCTAACCCTTTGGATGAAATCCATAGACATCCTATATTCATTATCTGAATTATGATCTCATGCCACTAATTTTGCTTCTGTATCTGATAAACCAGCATAAATGATACATTTCATTGTTTCAAAACGTGGGTTATTGGGATATTCCTCCATCAATTGTCTTTGAGCTTCTACAGAATGGTTCCCCCAAGCACATAATAATTATATTCAAAACATTTTGACTTATCAAATGCTTCTTTGTTGGGAACTTGAACTGGATCAACAAGAAGCACATAATTAACCACATGAGCATATGGATTGTACCTCATCAATGTCTTCAAGTTGTGAACATGCAGATGGTGTGGCTTTTTGATTTGATATTGACATTGTCCTTCACTTGCCTTATAGATTTGTCTCACATTAAGTTGAAATGTACGACCACCCTCAATTAATTTTCTCTTTGTCAAGTTCTGTCGAATGGCATTTTGTTTTTTTTTTATAATGCCATCCTCTAAATCAACTCCTGGTGTAATGATTTCTCTGCTTTCTTTTGAAGTTTCACTAGGTTCTTGATTGTTGGTAATGACTACTTCAAAATGTTCAACTTTGCTTTTCTTCTTCATAACATTCTCATCATTAACTGTAACATATTTATTCTTCAGCATTGTTACTTTTGGTCTTTTACGGTTCTTCTCAGTTCCAATGTCATCCTAAGTAACGACGACATATTCTTCACTGCCAGTTTCACCTTCCTCGTCTTCAAAAGTAACTTGTCTACCCTTGCTAGATTTATCCACAACAGGCTTTTTTTTTCTGATCCCTTGGATGTAGTTTTGTGGCATCATGAATTACTACATTTCGCTTGTTTGCCATATCTTCTTCTGACACTGAGTAGAAACTGTTGACAACTTTCATAATATCATGCTCTATGAAATGAATGCCTCCCAACCTAATTGAACAACTTTCAACAAAATATCATATGTCAATAAAAACAAAGTTATAAAAATATAGTGAGGCAGTTACAAGAACGCAAAACACAAATATAAATAACAATACTTATGATATTTTGTGTCATCTCATTTATGATTTGTTTACACAACTTTATAGATACCTCTCTCGTGTCATACAATTAATATGATAACTGGTATTCGTCGCATAACAACTCTATTCATATTGATGAATATAACGGAAATTCTTCCACTGAATAGAAAGTCAATTCTTCCACTTAGTCCTAATCATAAGGACTATGAGAGCAGCACTGATGAATGAGGGGATGAAGAATTTCAAATAAATAAAGAGTCACATTTTCCACTTAGTCCTAATCCTAAGGATTATGCGAGCAACAGTGATGAGGAGCATGATGAAGAATTTCAAAAGAATGGAGTGTCATGATGTCCACTTAGTCCTAATCCTATGGACTATGAGAGCAGTAGTGATGAAGAGCATGATGATGAAATTCAAAAGAATGGAGTGTCACGATGCCCACTTGGTCCTAATCCTATGGACTATGAGAACAACAATGATGAAAAGCATGATGACGAATTTCAAAATAATGGAATGTCACGGTGTCCACTTAGTCTTAATCCTAAGGACTAGGAGAGCAACGGTGATGAAAATTTTCAAAAGAATGGAGTGTCACAATGTCCACTTAGTCCTAATCCTATGGACTATGAGAGCAGCAGTGATAAAGAGCATGATGACGAATTTCAAAAGAATGGAGTGTCACAGTGTCCACTTAATCCTAATCCTAAGGACTATGAGAGAAACAGTGATGAAGAGCATGATGAAAAATTTCAAAAGAATGGAGTGTCACGGTGTCCACTTATTCCTAATCCTATGGACTATGAGAGTAGCACTGATGAAAGAGTGGATGAAGAATTTCAAATAAATAAAGAGTCACGGTTTCCACTTAGTCCTAATCCTAAGGATTATGAGAGCAACAATGATGAGGAGCATGATGAAGAATTTCAAAAGAATGGAGTGTCACGATGTCCACTTAGTCCTAATCCTATGGACTATGAGAGCAGTAGTGATGAAGAGCATGATGACGAATTTCAAAAGAATGGAGTGTCACGGTGTCCACTTAGTCCTAATCCTATGGACTATGAGAGTAGTAGTGATGAAGAGCATGATGACGAATTTCAAAAGAATGGAGTGTCACGGTGTCCACTTAGTACTAATCCTAAGGACTATGAGAGCAACAGTGATGAAGAGCATGACGAAAATTTTCAAAAGAATGGAGTGTCACGGTGTCCACTTAGTCCTAATCCTATGGACTATGAGAGCAGCAGCAATGAAGAGCATGATGACGAAATTCAAAAGAATGGAGTGTCACAGTGTCCACTTAGTCCTAATCCTAAGGACTATGAGAGCAACAATGATGAAGAGCATGATGAAAAATTTCAAAAGAATGGAGTGTCACGGTGTCCTCTTAGTCCTAATCCTATGGACTATGAGAGCAGCAGTGATGAAGAGCATGATCACGAATTTCAAAATAATGGAGTGCCACAGTGTCCACTTAGTCCTAATCCTATGGACTATGAGAGCAACAGTGATGAAGAGCATGATAAAAAAATTCAAAAGAATGGAGTGTCACAGTGTCCTCTTAGTCCTAATCCAATGGACTATGAGAGCAGCAATAATGAAGAATTTCAACTGAATAGAGTGTCACAATGTCCACTTAGTCCTAATCCTATTGACTATGAAAGAAGCAGTGATGAAGAACATGATGAAGAATTTCAAAATAATGAAGTGTCACAGTGTCCACTTAGTCCTAATCCTATGGACTATGAGAGTAGTGGTGATGAAGAGCATGATGAAAAATTTTCAAAAGAATGGAGTGTCATAGTGTCCTTTTAGTCCTAATCCAATGGACTATGAGAGCAGTAGTGATGAAGAGCATGATGACGAATTTCAAAAGAATGGAGTGTCACAGTGTCCACTTAGTCCTAATCCTATGGACTATGAGAGCAGTAGTGATGAAGATCATGATGAAAAATTTCAAAAGAATGGAGTGTCACGGTGTCCTCTTAGTCCTAATCCTATGGATTATGAGAGCAATAGTGATGAAGGACAGAATGAAGCACTTAGTCCTAATCCTAAGGACTATAAGAGTAGTAGTGACAAAGGACAGGATGTAGCATTTTCAGTAAGTAAATAGTCACATTTTCAATGTAGTCCTAATTCTGTGGGCTATGAGAGCAGCACTGACAGTGCACATGAGGAAGAATATCCAATAAGCATCGAGTCACATTTTCCATTTAGTCCCAATTCTAAGGACTATGACAGTAGCACTGAAGAAGGGGAAGATGAAAAATATCCTCCAAGTCAGTGTTTGAAAAGCACAGCTGATCATAGTGTGGATAACATTCCTCATAATGATGATGAAAATGCTTATACAAATGATGATTCAATGATGGAAATGTTGCCAAGAAATATTGTATCAAGGAGTAGGAGCAAACCTTTTCGTATCAATGCAAGATGTTCTAGTTATACAAGGGGTAGAGACGAATATCTAACAAGAAGAAGTTCTATCAGCACTCTCATTTCAAGTGAATGTTGTCAAAAAGATTGCTTGAAACATATGGATTTCAAATTTGCATTAGACAAAAGGAAGAGATATTTGTCAATGAATAAAAGCATGCAAAATTCATATTTAGTTGGGTGCATGCAATCTACATTTTCAGGTTATGATTATCATATTGGGTCTTTATTTATCTGTAGAAAGGCTTTCAAAATGTTTCATTCGATGGGGAATTTTTATCTCTCGAGAATCCAAGAAAAATTGTAAAAGGATCCCACATTTTATTCAGAAGTACGTCATAAACAACAATTTGGGACATTATCAAATATTGCAATGTCATGGATGAAAGATTTATTTTCAAATCATGGAGATTGTATTCAAAATAGAGAGACAATACATATTCCAGATAATTTTTCAAGACAAAAAATCTACAACTTATACAAAGAATATGCAGAAGGTGCTGAGGGACATGGTCGGTTTATTACATATCAATATTTTGTGAAGGTGTGGAAGAAAGAATTCAACAATGTCTGTATTCCTAAGAAGACAAGGATGGGGATTTGCAATACATGTGCTTCTCTTAAATCAAAAAGGGACAAATGTGAAGGGTCAGAAAGAGGTAAGTATTCATAACTTTAACTTTTAAAATTGTATAGTCATCAACTATGAAAACATATTTATTAATGGCTTTCTTTTATGTTGTGTAGATTCAATTGTCAAAGAACTTCAGGAGCATCACGAACAACAAACAAGTGAAAGGAAAAATTTGTACAAGCATCGAAAGAGGTGTTATGATAATCTAAATAAATATTTGAGTTTGATAATTGATTGTATGGACCAGAAGAAAATACTTTTACCACATTTTGTTCGCACACCCAAAAATTTACAAGAGGAAAATTTTATTCACTATCACTTGGTCGGTTGTATGGTCTTCAATGGGAAAATGTTTCCAAGGGTGTACTTCACAGCTCCAAATATTCATAATGATGCAAATCTGACAATAACCATAATTCATGATGTGCTTTCTCATTGGTCTGGTAATCTTCCTAAAGTTTTGTATCTACAAGTGGACAACACTTGCCGTGAAAACAAAATTTAGGTTTTTTTTTGGATATCTAAACATGCTTGTTGAATTGAGAATTTTTTAGAAGGTAAATGTTGGTTTCCTTCTTTTTGGGCACACCCATGACCATATTGATCAGATGTTCAGTCATTTTTCAGTCACATTGAAGAGGAAGGAAGTTGGGAGCTTGCCATCATTAATTGAATGTATTAAGAAATCATACATGTCAGAGCCTACTTTTGATGTGTTGGAAGAAACTATTGACATGCGAAGCTTTATTTTGGGATCGCATGGTGAGGATAAATGTATTGAACAACTTAATGACATGAGCTTCCAACATCAATTTCATATCAAAAATATGATGGAAAAACACTAATATGGGGCAAGAAGTATTCAACTACTACAAAATGGGCACCATCATTAGGTTTGGAATTTTTTGAAGTTCATTCCAGATCATCCAATATTTGTATCAAAAATATTGTTATTACAATTAGTTGGTGAAGTTCATAATGTACACAGACAAAATAGAGATACAAATTATTCTGATTGCCTAGAAAAAATTTAAAAATGTATTAGATGTACATATGAGTACTTTGACATTGCTGATTCAATTTGGTGGGAGTCATTTTTCAATAATCAAAATGATATCATTTCAACAACAACAAATGAAGATATACCTTTGAAAAATCCATTTATTTGGCCACAAAATGTGTCAAATGAACATGAGGAAATAAACATTGTTGAACATCAACAATCTCAAGGTATGATTAATTCTTCATAGGCAGAGGAAAGAGAGATGTATATTGGTTCCAGAAGATCTCATGCACAACGTGAAGCCATGGAAGACCATTACAGGGGTTTAGTACAGCATATTAAGGAGGGTTGCATGATCGCAGTGCTAGCAGATGGAGATCCCAATGGCTATCCATTCTTGGTTGCTAAGGTTATAAAGGTCTTTATAGAAAATGAGGACGTTACATGTGTTGAAGTACATTGGTTTGCCACAAATACACACCCATTCAATGGTGTGTATAAGCCACATATGGTAGTTGACAAAAAAATTGGCGGAAAGAGAAAAAGAAAGGGTACAAATATAAATCGTCACCGCACAGACCTCTTAAAATTGGAGGATGTTGGCATACTTGTTTATGACTTCAATTTAACAAAGAGAGGAACTCTTCGCTTCAATACGATAGAGATTCTGAAAAGGTTGTTACTAGAAGGAATAATGTTGATATGGGAGTTTGTTGAAACCAGTCGTAGATCTAGAAGAATTTTGAAACCTGAAATGGTGGGCATGGATGTGGAATCAGATGGGGCACTAGTTGATGAAAGAGAAGAATATGGAACATCTTCGTCAGCATCCAGTCATTTATCTGAAGATGTGAATTCTGATGGTGTGCAAGAAAATATGAGTGATTTTGAATAATTTTCTAAGACAGTTTATATAACTGATGTTTGTCTCATATCTTGAAATAAAAATTTTGATTTCCATATCGTGTTAAATCAGAAGTTATGAGCCATTTTTATGTTGTTGTATTATATGTCTTAATTATGATAATTTTTATTGTTTAGAATATCTACAATGCAATATTAAATTAGAGATATAATGTATGTTTCATTCAATATACAAATAATGACATTTTGATTAATTTAGTCATGTAATTTGTTCATAATGTCATGGTTTTTTAATTTTAGGGTTGAAAAAATTCCATTTTTTTTTGTATCTAGAATGTTATGGTTGAAAACATGTTGAATTTATACTTAGAAAGAAAAATGTTATTCTACCAAAAACATCAGTGTGTTTTTTCCTCATAAACAACTGTTTTTTTGCACATAAAAATTTGGTTTTACTAGCATTTTTTTAAAATGTTGAAAATTGACCCTAAAAAAAAAACCATCGTTCCAGTATCAACACTTTTCGTTTTCAGGGTGTTTTTTGCACGAAAATTTTGTTTTCATTGCCATTTTTAAAACATGTTCAAAATTGACCCTAAAAAAAAACCATCGTTCCAGTATACACACTTTTCGTTTTTAGCACTGTTTTTGATGTTTTTTCGGGGTTTTTTGCCAGAGTTCCCATTTTGAGTTTATAGTTCCCATTTCAAAGTTTACATTGTTCCAAGTGAATTCATAAGTCAATTATGCAAATAACTTTAAAGTTTAAGAGAAATATGGGTGACAGATTTAAATCTAATACTTAATACAACCATATAAAAGGGATAGGGGTTTAAATCTAATACTTAGTACAACATATAAAAGGGATAGGGGTTTAACCCTTAGCTTCATGCTATGACCATATATTTTATAATAAATATATGTTATTTAACAAACCAATGTTGAAACATCCCTTGGAATATGTTGGTATTATAAGTCCTTATAATAATTATGTTATTTTAGAAGATTGCATGGGTGGCATATTTAAATTTAATACTTAGTACAACATATAAAATGGATATGGGTTTAACCCTTAGCTTCATGCTAGGATCATAGATTTTATAATAAATATATGTTATTTAACAAACCAATGTTGAAACATCCCTTGGAATATGTTGGTAGTATAAGTCCTTATAATAATTATGTTATTTTAGAAAATTGTATTCTTATTATAAAGGATGATTCCCAGGATTCCTAGTCTTATAATGAATTTATGGACATATATGAGAAGTTGTTTGACATCATATAACATCCTAGTGCATATGGTAATATTCTTCATTTCAAGTTGCTTAAGAAAGAGATATTTGTAGATTTCCCTTCTAAATGAGAGGTATAAGTTGTCTCTTTTTATTTTTGCAGATATGAGGAAGAACTACACTAGCAACCATACATGAGGGTCATCATAAGAATATGCATCACTATATAATTCTTCACATTGGGCTTATGAAGATCTCCAATTGTAATAATCACAGTTTTCAGAGAAGGAGCATTGGTTTTTCACAAGCAGATTTGGGCTCATATTAATAAACAACAATTGCTTAAGAAAGAGATATTTGTAGATTTCCCTTCCAAATGAAAGGTATTGGAATTGTTTCATATTGATTTTTAGAAATAAGAGGGTGTTACTACTCATTTCCTTGGCAGATTGATTTCTATGCATTTGCAAGCTCTATATCCGAACTAAATTAATTCAAGAAAGAGACTACAAGATGGAAATAGTGATCTATATATATAAAATAATATATATATATATAGTTGTTAATTGTTAATCCTACCAATACTTGTCAACTAAAATTGATTAACGTGCCACTTAAAATTTTAAAACCTACTATGGATTTACACAACACCAAAATCTTATTTTGGTAAGGCATTAAAATTATCTTTTAATTATGTCAATAACCCATTTCAAGTTATTAAAATGTGTGTGATTTTCTATAACCAAGGATATATAATTGTGATGAAAAAAGTGTTTTTATTATTTAATGAAGTAAAATAATTTTATATAAGAAAAATACATATGGATATTTTGATCAAGTTATAATATTTTTACTTTAAGAAAACACATGTAAACATTTTTAATAAAGTGTTTTAACCCAACATATTATCAAGTGACCTGTCAAATTTGGATCTTCACAAACCTAGTTACTACCAATACATTTTTAAAACGAGCTTTTTATAAGTTTGAATGACATTTAAAATATTTAAAACTTTATACGCTCACCCTTCCACTTCATCTCCTTAGAATGATCATAGATTTAAATATGATAAAGCCTAAAGGATAATCAATACATATAATAAAACATTTCATATATTTTCATAATGACCAACAACCATGAGTATCAAGGGAATTGTATAGGTGATGTATTAAGATGTTGTATACAAACGTATATAAACAATGAAATATTTTTGTGTATTACTATACCTATGATGATGTGAAAGTTGCATAAAATTATTGTTTGTACAAAAATGTGGATCTCTGCACAACAGGCAACCACACACAACATTCTTCAAAGGAGGAATCAAGTGAAGCAAAATAACCCACTAATTAATCAGGAGCATATTGGAAGTGGGTTGTAAATGGGGAGGATGGCTTGAGGCACAATCTTACGTTGCTTTCTAGGATGATCACTCAACAGAGGTCTTGTCTCCAAAGGTTGACTAAGAAAAAAGTCCTTTTCACTTATATTTCTATCTGAAGATATAGGTGGAGGCACAATTCATGATGCCCATTAGTTTAGTAAGGAATAGATCATTGAGTTGGGTTCAGTCATAACAGGGAACCGTCCTTGTATTCTATAGTTGTACCTCCCAAGATTCATGAAGTAAGTGGTATAGGGCTAACAAGTATAGGTATTATGGTTGGTAGGGGTAGTTGGTAGCAGGGGTAGCCTCTATTCCTCCTACTATTGGAAAGGAAGGGGAGAGGGCACTTTACTATATAAGTGGATCGATTGATTAAAGTAACTAGATAATAATTATTTATTTATTATTGATGTGCATTTCTTTCCTAGTTTTCAACTAAAATCGATTAACTAAAATTGATTAACCTGCCACTTACATTCAGTCATATGAATGTAATTCCCATAAAAGAGAAAAAACACATTGCAGCCATAAACAGTTCTGAACATACCTAGTTTTTAGTTGTTGTGCGGTCCGGGCGAGGAGGCTGACAAAATTCCTCCAGCGACGACGAGGTGCAACCAATCATGAAAAAATTATGCAAGAAATCCTTTGGCATCGACCAATCCTGCAAAAAAAACCAACAAAAAATTAGAATATGCTCTGAAAAACCCAAAAATAAATCTGCAAAAAACAACAACAAATAAGACAAGGACATACGCGGTTACGATTAGTCAATAATGCACATAAAATTCCTCTTACACACCCGGGCCACCCGAACTCATAGTTGCAAACCAGTGAACTAATAGCGCAAAATATTATGCAATGGCCTCAGGGTCGTCATATATATAGATGTTTTTTCAGCTGAAAAAGTAGTTCGACTGAATTCTTTTTTCGGCCGAAGAAATAGTTCGCCCGAATAAATAGTTTAGTTGAATTGTTTTCTCGGATGAAAAAAATTATTGCCGATTTTTTCACCTCTGGCAAAAAATCTATTAAATGGTTAGCATTAATCTAAACGGCCAATTCTTCAGCTGAACTTTAGTAAAATAGTTGGGACAAATAAATGTAACTAATTGGGCCAATTTTTTTTATTGTTCGGTCAAAAAATTGGGATTATGAATTTTTCAGGGGCGTTTCTCACAAAAGTGTAACCCAACTTCACATGTTTACCCAATACATTTTCTGCTTAAAGTCGTCATATTCTTGAAAAAAATTTGAAAACTATATTGAAATTCAAATTGTGATTATATGGTTCTCAAAATTAATTTTAGGTATGTACACTGAAAATTATTATTGATTTTACTCAAATGCAGGTAGAAAATCTCATAATATCAAATGGCCAATTCTTCAAATTCCATCTCATTTAATATTTCTCAAAGTCCTTCGCGAAGTTCTCCCTTTCCATTTCCAGTAAGGTCAGATTTGATTTATATTTCAATTATCTAATTGTTTTTTTTAATCCATGACAATTTGAATAAAAATGTATCCACGTTTGTAGGATCCTTATTCAGAATTGAGTTCAGATGTAGAAAATATTCCACCATTTTAAAAACATCATAAGCTCTTATCAGGAGCAACATACGCAAGCAGTTGGAAGATGAAAATGGACAACTGCTTCATCCTGCCAATTGGAACATGGCATCTTCCAGCCACAATCCTAAGTTAGCAATGGTAATAATTGTTTGGTATAATGTAATTTCTACAAACCAATTGCATTATTCTTACTAATATCATTGATGTACTAATGTTCAATATTTTTTGAAATTAGGATTCTAGTGATGATGAGCAACCCACTTACCATCTTCTGGAGCACCCCACTACAATGTCAAATTGAGATAAGGCTACATTAAGAGAAAAACTCAAAGAGGAAGCATACAAATAATGGTTGAATCAATCACCTATTCAATTCCCACTACGTCCAGTTCACCAATTAGGAATGACTACAACAATAGTATTTCTTCATAACAAGTTGGAAATGGAGACAATCAAATAGAGGTCGGTATGGATGATTAATTACGAGATATGACTGCCATGAAGGAAATGTTGTTAGATGCAATCTAGAACAATGAGCTCGAGGATGATGCTCATATCACTGATACCTTATTCGAAATCCTAAAATATGCTTCTACCAACCCTCATTTTGGACCTAGTGGCCAATCAAAGTCTACCTAGCTGGGGAAAATGATGTTACTATACAACTTGAAAGCAAAGTTTGGCATGCCAAATGTATGTTTCTCGACAATATTGAGGTAATTGACCCTGATCAAGTCCCTTATATTTTGAGAAATATTATCACACAATCAACATTAAAAATGGTCAATTTTATGAACGTTAAATATTGACATTATACATTTATATTTCCCACCAACTATAGGTTATTCAAAGATATGGTTCTTCTAAGTGATAATGTCTTTCCCGATAGCTGCAAAGAGGCAAAAGAGTTGCTAAAAATCTTGGGTGTTGAGTACATATCATATCATGCATGTTTGAATGATTGTATTCTATATAGAGGAGAATATGTAGACAAAGATATATGTCTGAGATGTGGGCATGACATGTGCCATAAATTTAAAAAAAAGGTAAATCACATGGTCCTCCTCGTAAGATATTGAGGCACATGCCTATAATCCCGAGGATCCAAAGGCTCTTTCATTGTAAAGAATTAGATATGTTGTAGGGATCGCATGCCTCACATAGAAATGAGTCAGGAGTTATGTGAATCCCAACAGATTCAATAGCCATGAAGCATATAGAAGATACATGGCTTGGAAAATTCAAGGATGAAGTACGAAGTCTACGACTCAACATAGCCATGGATGGTTTCAACCCATATTCCCTCCAAAACACAAACTATTTTGTTTGGCTTGTAGTAGTGATAAATAACAATATCCCCCCATGGTTGTCCATGAAGAATGAACATCTTATGTTGGCTCTCATAGTCCTTGGTAGAAGACAAGTGAAAAATATGGTTGTCTACTTACCACCATTGGTAGATGAATTGAAGCAATTATAGGAAGGAATACATGTATATGGTGTATCAGGATCCATCACAACAGAGAGTATTTTTATGTTGTATGGCATATGTGCTTACACCATACATGATTATCCGGCCTTAGGAGTTTTCTCTGGTAAATTACACGTTTATTAATTTGGTTATATATGTAACAATATTGTTTCACATATCAATTTAATTCGCTACAATTGTTCTGATCTTCATGATGGTTGGCGCGCCCTATACTATACAATAATTTCGCAGGTCTTGTAGCAAAAGGGTATCATGGATGTAAATGTTGTGGGCCTTCACTAAAGGTTAGGTGGTCTAACCACCTACAAAATCCAGTGTATGACTTCTCCAAGGTATTCCTACCAGAATAACACCCTTACAAAAGAGCAACATTTGCTTTCAATGGTAAACTAGAGAGAACCCAAAGGCTTGCAATAATGACACCACTTTAATGGATTAGAGCATATGTGAGAGAGAAGAAGAAGGAGATTATAGAAATGTTTGATTCAAATGGGGAGCCTATGTTTGATGATTGAGAATTATTCGATACCTATGTTGAGAAATTTCCCATTGGGATGAAAAGGAAATTTGTCTTTTATGAGCTCCCATATTAGGAGCATCTTAAGGTTGCCCACTTAATATATCCTAAAGTATATTGAAAAATGTTTCATCTTATTTATGGTGGCACATATCATCAAAAGAAAATGACACATTGGCAGTTAGGAGAGATCTTATTTCTTCAAAAACTAAAAAGAAACATTGGTAAAGACAAGAAAATAGAGGAGAGGCTGGTTCCTCTTGGTCTCTCAAAAAAGGTGATTTCTCATGGATTTTAGAGAAAAATGATATTTATTTGGAAAAGGAAGTTATAATGGGTGCGAGGGTGTCTTCTTTGTATGGGTCTTCACTATAATGTTGCTTCATTGTGGAAGGCCATTTGTCGGGGTTGAAATCACATGACCATTTGAACCTTCTAAGAGTATGTGTTTCAAAAACATGATTTTATTATTTGTTATTATTTTTGTGCAATGGTATACAATATAATTAATTTTTGTATGTGTTTTCTTTGCAGTGTCATTATCCTCTGCTCGTGCTTGGGTGTATGAACCATGACTTCCCCCAAGACCTACGACGTGCCATATCTAAATTATTTTATTTTGTACAATGGATCACATCAAAAGGAGATTCATATGGCTAGCATTCCACAGTGGCGTCAAGAGATAGTTGAGATTGTTTGTATGTTTGAGAAGGAACTACCGACGAGTTTCATGGATTTGCAGGTTCATCTTTAAATTCACTTAGTAGATGAGGTTGAATTAGTTGGGGTGGTTTTTTGTTGTTGGATGTTCTTCTTAGAGAAGAACATGAAGAAATTGAAAGGTTTTGTTTGACAAAAGGAGAAACCCGAGGGGTCTATGGAAGCGGGGTACATATCGTATGACTCTTTCTATTATTCCAGTGAGTACATCAGGTAGATTGACAATAAACCAGGCGCGGTGATTTGGGACCATGAAAAGGATGAAGAAAAAAGAGAAGGGGAGCTTCTCCAAACGAATGAAAAAATGGTGCATGCCAAAGAGTAAGTGACTTATCATTTGTCAAATTTCTACACAGTAACTATTCACACTAAACTTCGTAATGCATATTTTAATCTCATGTGTACTATATATGTTGGTTTTATTTCATTAGAAAATTTAGAAATTGAAGCCATCAACAAATTCATTCTTTAAAATCTGAAAGCAACACAATTTTGGGTCGCATTGTATGAACATAAGAGGAGGAAATGGGACAATGACAAGAAATAATTCAGACGATTGAATGGTAGAAGCGTTCTCTATCTTGATCATTTAAAAGAAAATATGCCAATGATATGCCCCAACAGTTGGGTTGTTGATCAAGTCAGAGAGAAATACAGTGCATCTAGTCGTTACTCGCGTGTTGAAGAGGATGTGCTACACATAGGGATTGGATGCAACAACTCAATATAATCTCTTTTTGTACATTTTTAACTTCATAATGCACCTTTGAATTTTAACACCTACATTTTATATTTTAATTATGTTTGGGTTATTAGACACATGACATTGTGATTTTTTCACTTTTTTATGCATGCATTTGTTCCCATCTATGTGGGAATATGACATCATTTTCGCAAGGAGGATGCCAATTATGGATGTGTGGCAATAGATTGTGGAGTGGAAGTCAAGTTCAACCAATCTAGTCATGCTAGCCGTCACGATCAAAACCTAATACAAGAGGCATTATGTTATGTCATGAAGATACAAGATATCATTAAAGTTGAATTCTCTTTGTTCCAATATGTTATTTTTAGGTGCAAGTGATGGGACACTTTTGATCAGAATAATGTAAAGGAAGATCACAATAGTAGGCTAATATCTATCAACTCTAGAAAGATGTGGCATGAAGCTAGGGAGCGTTATGTTTTCCACAAACACTACAACCAAGTGTTTTTTTACTCATATGTGTTGGATAGGGATTAGTGATTCGTATTAAGACATGACCCTAAATCAAAACATATTTTTAGGAACAACAGTGTTATCATGCCAAGCGAGGAAGATAATTAGGGTGATGACAACAGAGACTGATATGTACTTGTGTTATTTCATCATTTATACTATTGTTGTATTTTTTGTTTTCTTTATTTCACTAATTATATTGCATTGTATTCATCTTGTTGGCATTTTATATAATTGAAAAGATACACAAACGCTTCTACACGTTTTTTTTCTAGTGGAAACATTTTTACACTTAAAACTAAGTATTTCCAATTGTGTAATTGATAATTTAAAAATTAAAATTTTAACATATTTGTTTAATTCTAATTTACAGTAGACTTCTTCTATAGGCTTTGGATAGACATCAGGATGGATCAAAAGATTGTAATTCTAAGCATGAGTTATCAATTTTGTACTCTTTTGTCATACTTTTGTGACCCCAAACATATATTTCTAATATAAAACATTTTCTACTCTAGATAATATAAAAGTCCATTTTGAATCCTAGAGATGAGCACTCCATTAAGAATGCTTATTTATAACTATATTCTTTTAAGACATCAATCTAAATATACTCATTATCTCCTTTCTTAAATGACATTGTGAGTATCAATCTAAAATAACTCACAAAGTGATAGAAAATGGAGAAGGAAAATCATATCTGTGTTATATATGTGTACTGATAGGCCTACTACAACCATCTTCAAAGTTTTTCAATATAGTAAAACAACGTCCCTTATTTTAACTATGCAACATATCTCCATAAAGAATGCTTATTTATAACTATATTTTTTTAAGACATCAATCTAAATATACTCATTATCTCCTTTCTTAAATGACATTGTGAGTATCAATCTAAAATAACTCACAAAGTGATATAAAATGGAGAAGGAAAATCATATTTGTGTTATATATGTGTACTGATAGGCCTACTACAACCATCTTCAAAGTTTTTCAATATAATAAAATAACCTCCTTTATTTTAGCTATGCAACATATCTCCATAAATATACATTTTTAAAACATGGTGTACAATATCTATGATAATAAGGATTCAAGGTGACAATCCTTTTCAAATAGGAAAATGAGAAAATCGGGAATTTGGAAACAACATTAAAGATTTATTCTAGAAAGGTTCACAAGAGCACTACATGATTTCGATAAAATAAATTGATTCTTCTCTACTTGACTTAAAATGGTTGAGATGAAGGAATTAAAGAGAATGAATGTATAATTAGATGTTAGATACTTATTGGTTTATTAATTATTTCACATGTTTTTTCTTTAAATTTATATGAAAATCAATATAAATCATGTAGTTAAATTTATGAGGACTTTAACAATGAAAAATTGTGTATTAATATAGAAGATTAAATTCTTGACGTGAGAGCTCAACTCATGTTTACCATATTTAAATTCCAATTCTTGCAACATTATGTAAACAAAAAGGAGGTCTTATGTGCATGTGTAAAATGTTGACTACATCATTTTATGGACCATAAGAGAAACAAATGGGCCTACATGGAGGCATGCAAGGTTTTAATTTTTTCTTCATGGATAATCTCAGAATTTTGACTTTTTTTCCAATGGTAATTCTAAATATTATTTGAATTAATAAATATTTTATGTCTAAAAATTAAATGATAAATAGCATGATGGTGATTAAGAGGCATTCATTTGACTTTCTAATAGACTTGGTGATGCATTTTCCTTTCCTATTTGAATTATGTAAAATAAATATCTATTTTTATGTATCTTTAAGTAAATTATTTAAAACAGACATTCTTTGTCATTGTAAACATGATGTATTAGCTAGGAGAAATGTGTAAACATGAATTTTAGTGACTATCTTGTGATAAATATGTGAAAAAAATAATATTTCTTGAAATTTTTATTAAGAAATAATCAAATATATTATTTGTTAAAAAGTTAAATATAATATAGTATGATTTTTGTATTATTTAACTCATATTTATTATTAAAAAAAAAAAAGATAAATTTAAACCACAATAGCAAATAAAGAACCAAAATAACACCAAAATGTTATATCTTTATTACTAGAAAAAGGTCCACTTGCATCTTTAAGGGAAAACTTCCAATAGAGGAAATCCCTAACTACAAGTAACTTCACAAGCCTTATTTTACATTTCTTCATCATCTTTAGATAGAGAAATTTATAATTTAAATTGGTAAGAGTTGCTATAAACATTAAATTTAAATTGTTTGAAATTCTCATAAATTTAGTGATAAATTAAATTTTACTAAAACATAATTTTTTAAGTTGTATTAAATCTAAATTAATTATATAAAAAAAATGACTTTAAATAAAAATTAATTATAAGTTTTTTAAATTTAACAATAGATTGAGTTTTATAAACTTGTATAGATCCATCTTAATAATGGATCTACCAAGAGTCATGAGGTATCAAATCTCATTATATGTAAATCTTTTTTTAAAATGCAAAACTTGAAAAAAGATGTACATGTCAAAAGATTTAATCTCTTTCAGTGCTTCATAAATCTGTGATTAAGATGAATCTAAAGATTTTTTATAGTTTGAATTGTATTTTTAAATAATTTATTATTATTAATATTTTCTATTAAAAATTGAATAAGTTGCACATTTTCGTCTTATTAATAAATGACTAAATTATTTTACCTTTAAGTATTTTTTCTTTGCGAGTATTGAAATATTTTACTAATTAGGTTAGGATGAATATGTATAAACTATCTAAGCAATAGAAAAATATTTATGGTAATTTTGCAATTATAGTTTCAACCATACTTAACTTTGTAATTTATAAAAATATCTTTGCATTTTTTAAAAAGTAAGCCATTTTGCATGTAATTATAAATATAATTTTGATATAAGTTTACCAATACATAATCTATAATAAATATAATTTCATAAAAATAAACATCATGATGATAACCATCTAACAAACATAAACATCATCTAGAATGCACATTTAAATTCGCTAACATCATCTAATTATATACACCTCTAGCACATAAAAATGTCATTAGCTAGCACACAAATCTAATAATCTAACCAAGCATCATCATTGTGATCACATCTAACAAAACACAAACATTGTAGTCTAACATCATCATCACACACATCCTCAAATATACATCTCATGGCAAATAACTTATATCACATACACATCTAATTGTAAGCACATTAAATGAACATATCTAACATGACCTAACGATATAAACATCAACACCAACATATAAACTAAGTACACCAACATGAATAGGAAAAATGCACCATATATATATATATATATATATATATATATATATATATACACACAAACAAACAAGTCAAATAACTGCTATAAAATATCTGATACAATAGTAGTAGTGACAACCTAATATGTAGCAAAAGATGATGGATAGTCAACTGCCTCAACAGTCGAACTATGAGGTGGAAGAGAAGGTGGTTTGGTTTGCAATTTGAATAGAAACATGCACTATTCGTCGGTCATGAGGCAAAGGAGGAGAAGGTGGAGTAATACTAGAAGAATCACTAGTACCCTAATCATCATCTGATGGGGTAGTACTGGGTGAAGATTCATGTGTATCTGTTGCATGCCCATCCCTCCTCGCTGCTAGTATCCTGGTATCTCCAATGATATGACGCATAAGATTCATCATATTACATAGATAGTCCCTCAAGAGCTCTAATAGCCTAGGATCTCCCCTGATGTATCAAGTCATCGCAGGGCAAACTCCCTCCTCAACCAAAATTCTAGGGAGTAAGTCGCAGTACTCCATCTTGAATCTGACATTAGCTCTACGTGGTCGCATCCTTGTGCCCATCTACATCCGAGGATGTGCCTCACCCGCCGCGACCTCGATTATCTCTGCATCTGCACCTAGTGGGGGAGGAGGCATGTCCCCAACAAATTTTCCAATATCTACAAAATGTATAGTACAAAAGATTAATTAGACAATTACATTAAACAATTTAATAAAACAAGTTAAAGAATGTGTTAGAATAAATTTTATTCTAATTAATTAGGACAATTAGATGAAACTAGATTAATTTAAAAAAAAACACTAATATTACCTCTATCATCTACAGGCTCATTCAATGTGAATAGGATGTTGGGACACTGTCACCAATCTATCCTTGCATAAGGACACGACACCAAGAAAAACATGTGGGCATCCTCACTGGCTAGTAGCCCCAGTACCTTAACAAAAATCTTAGCCGGATACTCTGATTGGACCCTCTTAGGCATCAGCTCGCTCCACATGTGCATCCACACCTCAACGATTGGCCTAAGAGGGCGACAGTCAAAAGTAGGTCTCGTCTATGGAAACCTCTCAAAAAGAACAAAAAGTATCAGAAACAAAAAGGCAGTTCTCCCTCTCATGTATCATAGCACGACATCTATCTAAATCCATGTAAAATTGTTGTTAAAAATGGTTGACCATCTGATACATCATGGCCTCTGCACCAAAGAATCAACATAAAAAAAAAAAGAGAGGGTAACTAATGTGCTTCCCATCACTAGTATAATGTGCAATGGTAATCACTAATAGTGAGAGGCACCTCACCACCTTTGCGCCAAAATAAATGATTCATAGCTTTCCACCAGACACCTAAAAATCTATTGACTGCACTACATGATCCTCAACATATATCTAAGAGTAGACACGCTGACTCTTTGCTGCAACACCATGCAGGACATCAAGGAACTGGGGGAAATCCTCCCCTCTCCTGGATAAGCCAGTGATAAAATAAATTTCCTCCTCAGTGGGTTGATACCATTGATCAAGACCAACACAGAAAGCTTGTTGGTGGCAATCCCAACGACGGATTAGTTGTGCCAACAACCCAGAGTGCCCCTTCAGGGATGTAGCCTCCTCATAGTATTAAGGAGGCCTACATTCCTCAAGAGGCCTTAGGTAGTTATGGTAATAAGGCGAGGGTATAAATATCTCTCCCTCTCTCGTGCCTCCCACAGTCGGACCATATTGTATTAGTCCAACCTTTGCTCATGTTGATGTTGATCCTCTCCCTTTTGACGTCTCTGCATGAATGACATATAAAATACACTAGCCTCACACATAAAACATAATTTTTTTTATTAAATTAAAAATGTGTTTATAAATATGGACATATAAAATTAAATTAAAAAAATCATCCTTAGTACACCAAAAAAATAGGAATGCACCAGATATGGTGCGCCACAAAAATATTAAAGCACTGACAACGATGCGTACATCGACTTGACATACTGCTTTCGATTCACATACATACAAATACATTGATTATCTTTATTTTTCAGTGCAGAGCGTTGACATAACATTTCACATCGATGTGTATCCATAACATTTTCGCACCGAAATGGAACATTCAAGGTAACGAATGCACTGGGCTATAATTTTTTATTATTATGCATGCAACGCGTTTGGTAAAATAAACACATCGGGAAGTAACTTTGACCAGATGCACCGCCGTAAAAATTATAACTTTTCTTGGTGCATTTAAATTTACCAAAAGCACCGAAAAAACTATGACGCGTTAACAAAATGCGCTGATATGTGGTGCTCCTTGTAAATTTACAGGGTGCACCATAATCAGTTCAAGCCGAATCTGTTGAACGCACCGCACAAGTTTTTTCTTTAACAATGGATTTTTTTACCTATATTTCAATCCTCCTCTACTAAAAAATTAAATTAGAGAGGAACATAGACATTATCTGGACATTTGCTCGTCGGGGAGGCATGGTTGCCACATAAATGGAAAAAACAAATTTGACCAGTGTTTGAGAAAATTCTAAAGGCATGCAGTGAGCAATGAACGTAAGGATGGAAATCAAGGGAAGCATCGATGGTAGAGCACTTCACAAAGACAAAAGTAGCGCTGGTGGTTGAGAGGTCTACAACACTACAAATGGTAAAAATGAATTTTACGACCAATAGTTTTATATATATATATATATATATATATATATATATATATTTAACCATATTCTGGTGTGCTCGAGTAACAACACCAATGCCTACTATTTCCTAAGCGCACTGCTATTTTTTAAATTAAAAACCCTATAGCGATGCACCTTGTTATTTACACATCAGGGTGTTTCAATACACGAATAACACCGGTGCTTTGTGGGAGTATAACACCAATGGTGAAAATGAATTTTACGACCGACATTTTTTAAATTTAACATTTTTCTAGTGCTATCAAGTAGTAAATGCATTGGGGTGCGTTATATAGGTAGCACACCATTGTTTTTTGTATAAAAAACAACCCTGCAATAGTGCACAAATTTTTGTTAAGCATCGGGGCCTTTAGTTCAATTAATAGCACCAATGCGTATAATATTGACTAAGGGCACCACTATTTTTAAGTTAAAAACCCCACAACGGTGCACCTATTTTTTATGCATCGGGGCGTTCGTATACGGGTTTAACACCGATATGTCGTGAAAGTATAGCATCGGACTAGGCAAAATGAATTTTACAATTGACATTTTTAAAAATTTAACCCCTTTTTGGTGTTATCGAAAAGTATACACACCGATGTACATTATGTACTTAGTGCACAATTATGTTTTTATTTTTATTAAAGAATAACTCTATCATGGTGCACTATATGCTATTAAGCATCGATGCATATAATTTTATAATGCACCAATGTATTAGTGTATTATAGATACACCGTTAAAAACATCCACTAAAACATCTGCCTGCCCAACTTCGCTAGTGACCTCTACTACAATTGGATTTTTGGGCTATTTTTATAGGGGCTTCCGCAAAAACCTCCACTAAAAAGTCTTTTCATTGTAGTTTTTGTTGATTCAATACACTCAACAATACATCAAACCACTCTAACAACTCAACACTAATTGGCATGCACACATCAACAACATTCCCACTGTTGTCATCAATAAAGATAGCTTCACATTCCCACTATTGTCATCAATAAAGATAGCTTCACAATAGGTTTCTAAGATGAAATAACTGCACATTCCCACTATTGTCATCAATAAAGATAGCTTCACAATAGGTTTCTAAGATGAAATAATTGCATACAATGAAACTTTGGTCCAAACCCTTATAGTATCAATTGCTTTCAACACATGCCCACACAAGCCAATAACTTTACTCAAATACTTTTAACAAACCCTAACATCAATAATATATGTTTTAATATAGTGCTGGCGGCACATATATTTCTTTACATTTTCTGCATAAATAAATACATACATCTTCTCTACCCATAACACAATTACTGCCAAGCCCTAACAGTAAACAATCTAAAAAAAACTGCCACACTCATATTTTTTCAAATATTAACTCAACTATTTCTTTTGGTTATCGTTAACAACCAAAATCTAACAATGCAACAAATATACTTAGAAATTTGTTTCCTGAAAAACCCGAGCAAGGCCAGCTACGCAAGTAGACTTTAAATTATAATTATTGATATCGATAAGTCCGCAATGTGCATAACACTTGGCAATGATCTGAGTGTACATCAAACAATCACAATGTCCATATGATGTCCCAACCTTCAGAACTAGTCTAAGTTTCAATAATAGCTTAATACAACTGAACTATCATACCTCTGGTTTGTTGATGAATACTTCAGATTAGTCGCACTACTACACAACAACTATGTATTATACCTTTTCAAGTTTTGCTAATGTAGATATGTCACTGACTACTCCGTATGGTAAAGATGCCACTGACACGCCCATTGAGAGGTAACATATTGATGCTTTTACTCATTGCTATATATGAGACCCTTTGACAATGATGAGGTTGTTAAGCACTCAAATGGGCCTTGAAGCAGATCCAATGAAACCCTTACCTTTTAAGGATCAATTTTAATGCTTCGAATGGATCCCTCACAAGCAGATCAGATTTGTCTTCAGGTTCAGTACAAAAAGTATGTTCTCTAGCAAGGATTATCAACCCTGCCACATCCAAACTTGTGGTAGAGTTCACAATGAGTTTTTTAACTAAGCGAAAAATATGCCATAGGACTAATCTGAAATAAGTCACTTCTTCTCTGCAAAGATAAACAAGAGTTGTGCCTTAACACATCCAGAATTTACTTTAGAATGCTCCATAAGGTAAACTCAAATTAGCATCAGTTCTAGGGTTGAATAATTTATTATATTTGTGATATAGGTAGGCCCTAAACCGAGCTATGATACTCCCTCGAGATCTTATGCGAATCTGGCCAAATCGCTTCAGACAACGGTTTGAATTCTGTCACGTCCTAGACATAGATATATATGTGAAGAGAGCATTCAACATACCTGTGAAAGCCTTCACCAATCTGCAAAACTTCCTCATAAATTTAACCACAGACAGATATAAGATAATCTCATCAAACACATGCCATAACTCTGCTCCAGAACTTCAGAAGCGCCTCCTAAACAGGGTCGAGCACCTGGTATCAGTATACTGTCAAATTACTCCTCAGATTAGGGCACTGATCCGCCTTCAAAAAAATTGAAAATCACCAATAAGGTTTCTCTAGTGAAAGACTAAATTCTAACGAGTTCTGCTTCAAATGATGCCACAAAATAAGCTTTAGAAGTGGCCTAAAACCCGCACCGAATTTTAATTATGCTCATGAAATAACGCTTCAGAACTGGCCATAGACTGATCATGGAATGACCTTTAAGGCCGAATCTTAAATAAATCAGCTGAATAGGCCTCAAATGAATGAGTGATAGCCCTAAAAATTCCACAAAAAACCTGATTTAAGCCTTGAAAATCAACCAAAACGAGTGTCAAATTTAGGACTCATTAGTGAATTGTCTTGTGCGAATGGATGTCTCATCCTGCCATAGGAATCTCTGTAAAGAAG
Organism: Pinus tabuliformis; assembly: GCA_031772625.1. Taxonomy (NCBI): domain Eukaryota; kingdom Viridiplantae; phylum Streptophyta; class Pinopsida; order Pinales; family Pinaceae; genus Pinus; species Pinus tabuliformis. Next base: position 367,744,900 of record CM062809.1, read on the forward strand.
CCCAAATTCTGGTCTTAGATTGTCTTCTTTGAAGACCAAACCTTGCAAGAAAAGAGGGCCGAATATAGCTATTAGGGCTTGCGCATATAACCTCAGAAGGAGTCCATATATGGGCTAATGAAAGGGTTGGAAAAAAACTTAGAACATACCTATAATACCTCAAAGAAGCCCATGAAAACCAAGAGCCAAAAAAAAAACTTAAACCCAAAAACCCTTCTTCAAATTCGACCCACTGCTTCAGTTAATTAGGACTACTCAAAGCCACATATTTCAGAGACTAATCATAGATATTAGCATGTCATTTTTTTTCATTGCATTTGAGGAGGAAATGATCCATTTTTTATAGTGACCGTGGAGGCTTCTAGGAGGGGGTCGACATGCCCAATAGGAAAGGGAGATGACCTATAAAAAATCAAATTGAATTTTCAGAAATTAATATTTTTGGAGCCAAAATTTTAGTCTCCTTTGAGGCTGACTTGAACTCCAAGTATCTTATAATTGGCAATACTTCTACATAAACCAAATTGGGCTAATATAGTCGACATGTAATGAGTTAATTGGCCCATTATCATGTAATTGAATATTCTTGAGAATAAATGCTACTTAATTAATCAATCAACAAGTTGTCCTTAACATCTTGCTTTGGGGATCTTGAACAATTTTTAGGGCTTCAACTTTGACGAAGCATATCTCCTTAATCGTGAGGAGTTATGGAGCGTGCCACCCACCATCGAAATTAGCATGGCGAGGATAACATGATGGCAATGGGAATGCAAGCACATTCATTGTTCATTGTCCTTAAATTTTTCAACAAGTATGGGGCATCTAGGGCTTTCATTCCTCTTTTCTAGGGCTTCTTGTCATTTGGAGCTTCCAACCAATGCAAACTGGAAAAATATTAAGAGCATTCAAGGACTGACATTAGAACCAATGAAAACACCATTCAACAATCCCCCCCTTTTTCATTGATGGAAACACACATACTCCCCCTGTGATTTATGCTAACCCTGACTCTATGCTCCGTTCTTCCATTCTTGATTTCTCTCCCCTTTGACATCAATGGCAAAGGGTTACTCCCCCCGATGAAATATCTTCCTTTAGACTTCCTGCAATATACATTTCTTCCTTTGACTTATTTTCTCCCCCTGACATGCTAAGCCTCTCACGACTTGCCACAACTGATTTTACCTACCCATATTACTAAGTACTCCTCTGACAACTTCTTCACATCTACCATCTGTCAAACAAATTTATAGCCACTGCTACATTGACTTCCCTCTTCAACTTTAGAATAGTGTGTGAACCAACTCTGCATCCAGATCAACCTGATCCTCAACACCTTCCATTGTAGATTCATCATGATCTTGCGACTTCACAAATTCTGAGAGCATGACTATTGAGATTTTTTCATTTTCATGATCTTATTGCTTTTTTTTCTTCTCCAAATATTCTTGTATCTGATACTAGAATCATTCTTCATGGAATATTCCATCATGTATCTGCAATCACGAGCTATATGCCCATAGTTATGGCATTTGAAGCATTCTACATGATACCTGAATGATGAAGCAACTGGCATATACTTTATGTTGATGAATCCATTTGGATATTTGTCTTGTGTTCTGAAAACCTTGCTTCTAGGGTTTTGATAATGTCTTTGATAATCATCCCTATCATAAGCTTTGCAATCCCTAACCTTATGTCCAAAGTTAGTACATACAAAATAATAACCATTAGACATGACAAGGTACTTGGATAGAAAGGCTTGCCTTGATGATCTCTTGAATAAATTTTTTCTTGGAGGAGGATTAATCCTTTGTTGTTCTTTTTCATTGATTACCTCAACATGACTTCTTGGAGTAACATCACTTTCCATCTTGTTTTTTCCTTCACTTCGATTTGACTTTTGAGAGATCTTGCTATCAGGCTTCTCGTCAATCTTGCTTTGTGGGGGCTTGGAGCTTTTTCCTTCACTACATGGAGCTTTACCTTCTTATTTTTCCTTCATCTTCAACTGGGCAATGACATTATTCTTCCTTTTGTCATCCAACAATTTCTCCTTCTGCAATTTCCTAAGATTGTCTATTTCAGTTAGGGCAGCGTCAACTTCTCTTTTCTTTTGAGTAATATCTTCTTGAAATTGACTTTTCAAGACTTTTATTCTTTCCTCTACCTCCTCTACTTGTAGTTTTAGAAGGGTGACTTTTTTTGTTGCTTTGTTAAACTATTTCATTTGTTTCTTCTGCGTTTCACTTTCCTTTCTGAGCCCGTTAGTTTCTGCTAGAGATGTATCTAGTTCCTTTTTCTTTTTCCCAACTTCTGCTTTGTACTCCTAAACAAATTCATCTAATTTCCTTGTCAAGTTTTTCTCTTTCTTTTTAACTTCTTGCATTTGAAGTCTTAGAAGGGCAACTTCTTCTTTTGAGTGTCTAATTTTGCTTCCCTGTTTTGTGAAGATCACATAAGGCGCTGATCAATTCTCCCTCCATTTCGTCTACTGCTTCTTCTTCTTCATCTACTTTGTCTGAATCACAATCATCAACAACATTTTCATCTTGCCCTGCATGCTTCTTTGAGTAGAGATCATGGAGCTTCTTCCAAAGACTTTTGGTTGATGATAATTGATCAACTTTCGCTTTTACAGAGTTTGGTAAAGCTCTTAGAATGACATTTATTTCTTTTGTATTGTACCTTATAGATTCATCGGTAGATGTGTCTCCAAAAACAACAAAGCTCCATACATCACATCCATGAGCTTTCAAATAGACTTCCATTTTGGATTCCCATATTTCATATTTGGCTTCATCGAACTCAAGAGATGGACCAAATTGATTTTCTTCATTAGCTGTAATAGATTTTGAGTCTACTGTAGTACCAGAGACTTCCTTCAATCGTTTGGATGTGTGTTTCTTTGACTTTCCCATCTCTACACTTTTGAGATCTACCTTTCAGCTATTAGGTTGCAACTGAAGGAACCTGCTTTGATTCCAATTGTTGGAAATTCTGAGAGGGGGGTGAATCAATATTTCTCTTCAATCAATTATTTTTAACTCAAAGAGCATTAAATATTATTAACATTAGATTAAAACATAAAACAACACCATTCAACAATGCACGATATCAAGACAATACACAAGATATTTTTAGTTGCAAACCCTTCCAGGAGAAAAACCACCGAATGCTTCTTAATATAGGTCTTCAAAAATTTACATCAATACGAAGCTCCAACTTCCATGATTCTCCAACAACCACTAGAAGGAGGCTCCAACCCCTTGATTTATCAACTCCAACTAAAAGGACACTCCAATGCCTTGGTTTACCAACTCCAACTAGAAGGATGCTCCAACTAGAAGGACGCTCCAATTCCATGGTTTACTAGCTCCAACAAGAAGGACACTCCAATGCCCTAGTTTTATCGGCTCTAACTAAAAGGATGCTCCAACACCCTGCACGTGCTCCAAACTGCCCTAGCACCACCTTGCCACCTTGAAGTGTTCTCAGGATCCAACCTCAAGGATACTCCCCTCTCCACCTTGCACCACCATGGCACCCTTCAATTCACCACATCGAACCAAGTTTCACAATTTTTATATTAGATGCACCTGTGCTCAATATAAACATAGGAATAACAATTTGATAATTTTGTCAATTTTCAATGTTAGACCCTACATAAATAACTTTTCCAAAAACCTTGTCACATCATCTTTTCTCAATATATATATGCTCATCCCTCTATTGAATCAATACACTCAATAATATGTCAAACCACTCTAACATCTCAACCTTGATTGGAATGCACACATCAACAATATTCCCACTGTTATTATCGGTAGAGATAGATTCAAAATAGGTTTCTAAGATGAAATCACTGCATACAATGAAACTTCTATCCAAACCCTTATAGTATCAATTTCTTTCAAAAACATCCCACACAAGCCAATAACTTTGCTCAAATACTTTTGACAAACACTAGCATCAATAGTATATGTTTTAATATAGTACTAGCAACCCATCCCTCTATTAAATCAATACACTCAAAAATACGTTAAACCACTCTAACATCTCAACCTTGATTGGAATGCACACATCAACAATATTCCCACTATTATTATCGGTAGAGATAGATTCAAAATAGGTTTCTAATATGAAATTGCATGCAATGAAACTTCTATCCAAACCCTTATAGTATCAATTTCTTTCAAAAACATCCCACACAAGCCAATAACTTTGCTCAAATACTTTTGACAAACACTAGCATCAATAGTATATGTTTTAATATAGTACTAGCAACCCACATATATTTCTTTACCTCTTTTGAATAAATAAATACATACATCTTCTCTACCCATAACACAAGTACTTCCAAACCCTAACAATAAAAAATGTCAACAAATTGCCGCACATATTTTGTCAAAGATTAAGTCATCTATTTCTTTTTGTTGTTGTTAACAACGAAAATGTACCAATGCAATAGATATAAAACTCTATTTCCTAATAAACCTAAGCAAGGTCGACTAAGCAAGTAGACTTAGAATTCTAATTACTAATATTGTAAAACACCATCTCCTAACCCCACCCCACAACACATATTAGAAGGAGGTGGTTACTAAGCCGACCCAAGATATAAGGTAGCGTTATGTAAATGAGATCTAAAAAGTTCGATCATTTCCAACTTAATCAAAACCTTGAATAGATAACATAGTTGTGTTTGTCTCATCGAAACGATTCCGATGTGTTGTTAGGACTGTTAGCTTTGCTGTGCAAAACTATCAAAAATGGATTCAAACACTCTCAAAGGCTGCAATTACACTTATAATGGTGCCAAAGTGTTAAAATTGGCAACCAGGGCAAAACTTCATGTGGGTCATCTTATTCATGGCTAATAATATTTTTATTAGATTCCTCTCGTCGAGAGGTGTAGGATTGATATAAAGATCATCCAATTCCGATAAGTATTCATAGAAATATGAATTTATTTTGATTATGGAATTATTATCAAGCCGACCTACAACTCATGTAGGCTCAGAAGCCCAACAGTCGCATCTATTCACCCACCAACGTTGTGTATAAATATAAGAGGATTTTTCCTCATTTGGACTCACTCATCTCATCACATCTCTCTCTCTCTCTACTGTGCAGATATGAGTCTCTTCTCTACTGCGCTGAAATGGGTCTCTCTCTCTCACACATGTGAAGCCGGACGCTGTTGAATTTGAAGCTGCAACTGCAGAAGTAAAGATTGACTTGCGTGGCCTAGAAGATCTCCTCATCTGAACTGTGTTGTAGGTTCATCTGAACCTCCTTTGAAAGCCGCAACTTTTGGTGGTGGAATGAAGTCAATCCGACGAACGGTTTGCAAGATATCGACTGCCCTAGTTTGAAGCCGGAAACTGCTGAAACTGAAGCCGCAACTGCAGAAGTAAATATTGACTTGCGTGGCCTAGAAGATCTCCTCATCTGAACTGCGTTGTAGGTTCATCTGAACCTCCTCTGAAAGCCGCAACTTTTGGTGGTGGAATGAAGTCAATCCAACGAACGGTTTGCAAGATATCGATTGCCCTAGTTTGAAGCCGGAAACTGCTGAAACTGACGCTGCAACTGCAGAAGTAAAGATTGACTTGCGTGGTATAGAAGATCTCCTCATCTAAACTACGTTGTAGGTTCATCTGAACCTCCTCTGGAAGCCGAAACTTTTGGTGGTGGAATGAAGTCAATCCGACTGTCGGTTTGTGAGATATGGTCTGCCCTAGTTTGATAATGAAGCCACTAATGCTGATGCTACTGATCTAGGGTTTGCTACTGCTGATATGAATCAGATTTATTGTACTATTTCTCTCTGCTGAATTATTGAAGATAAAAGAAGATTTGATCAAAGGGTTTCCCCACACATTGTGGGGTTTGTCCCTGGCTAGCCGCCGCATCTTGTGTCTCTTGTCTTGGCTTGTTTTCTGTCGATCGTTTAATGTTCTATCTGCACTTTACTTTATGTACATGTGATTGCTAATCGATGGAATATAATAAGAAAAGAAGTAAACTGCTATAAGCATAGAACATACCATAACTTAACATGGTATCAGAGCTGAGGTGAAGACAAAGCCCGAGCAAGAGCAAGAGCAATCATTGAAGAGAAGATTGGCAAGGCTATCCTAAAAGAACTATGGGGTCCTCAACACTCTTCCCTGCCGAAGACAAGCTCCATGAGAACGCTGACTATCACGGATGGAAGATGTCTATCGATCTAACCCTTGAGAATCAAGGAGTGTTGAATCATGTGAGAGGCAATATTGTTGAGCCTCCATCAAATGCATCCGTTGTTGCCTGGAACAAATGGAAAAATGGAGAAGTCAAAACAAAGAAGATCATCCGGGACTCTATCGACAAGCGCTTGGTGGCCTACATCTCTGATCTAGACACCTCCAAGGAAATCTACGACAGACTGGTGAGTTTATTTAAAGTTAATGATGCAAATCAAGTTTTGTTTCTTAGAAATAAGTTGAGGGAAATCAAGAAGGGTAAAGATGAAAGTATGCAAGCATACTTCTTAAGAATCACCGAGATCAAGAACGATCTCCTATCTATTGGGGAAACCATTACTGACAGAGAAATGGCACTCACAACTCTCAGAGGATTACCATCTGAATGGTATGTGTTCAGGACTACTCTTCTGAACAATAATGTAATTCCTAGTTTCGAGGAATTAATGGCTAGATGCATTCAAGAACAAACAAGGGTAGAAGAGCAGGAAATGCCCTTGCCTAAAGGTCCTCCTGCTGCTTTTTCTTCTCATGCTAAGAAAAGAAATAATTCTGGGTCTAAATCAAAAGGAAAGGATGGATCTAAGGGTGGAAGGAAAGGACGATGTTTCATCTGCAATGAAGCAGGTCACTATGCAAGAAAGTGCCTGATAGAAAGTACTCACACTGGGATGATGATCAAAATCCCTCTGATGGCAATCAAAGGAATGACAAATTCAATAGAAAAGGTAAGCTGGGAATCAAGGAAGAGGACAAGCATTCAAGAAGGCTAGAAATTATAGGATGTATTAAATGCACCTGACCTCAAAAGGAACCTAGTGTCCATCTTGGCAATGGAAGACAGAGGCTACAAGGTAACCTTCAGCAATGGCAAGGTATGTATATGGAAAAATAATGTTAAAGATGCCTTTACTCTTGGGTTTAGTGTTGATTCATTATATCAGGTCGATGGAAGTCCGCTAGGTGTCATGTCTTGTGACACAACTCTTTAGTCCAAACTTTGGCATCAGAGGTTTGCCCACCTTCATTACAAAGCTCTACCCGATGTAAGACAGATGGTAACAGGGATGCCCGAATTCCAAGTAGAGAAAGAAGGTGTATGTCTGGGATGTGCCAAAGGAAAGCTCAAAAGGGGACCATTCCCCTCAAGCCAAAGCAAGACCTTCGATATATTACAATTGGTTTACTCAGGCATACCTGAGGTTGGCATTAAGAGGGAGACTACTTCACCACATACTCCTGAGCAGAATGGTGTGGTGGGAAGGAAGAACCACACGATGATGGAAGTTGTTCGGGCCATGCTACATGATCAAAGACTTCCAAAGTTTCTATGGGCTGAAGCTGCAAACAATGCCGTATATGTACAAAATCGATGCCCTCATCAAGCATTGGGTTCCAAGACTCCTGAAGAAAAATTCACCGGTAAGAAACCTGATTTTTCTCATTTTAAAATTTTTGGAAGCCCTGTATACTTTCATGTGCCGAAAGAGAAAAGAAATAAATTGGGAGCATCTGGAAAGAAGGGAATTTTCGTGGGCTATGGTGAAAATACTAAAGGCTATAGAATCTATGTAGCGGTCAAAGGGAAGTCATAATTAGTCATGATGTCACCTTTGACGAAGATATGGCTCTCAGCAAGGTGATCAATCTTCCGACTTTGAGGAGTTCTCAAGAAGCCGACACCAGGGAACCGAAAGAAAAGGATGATGAATCAATGCCTGATGTAGAAGAACCCATGGATCCGATTGATCCTCCTCCATATGAGCCTTCTTCTTCTAGGAAGAGGCCTTCATGGCTTAAGGGGTTACTTGATGATGCTGAAGGACATGTTGCACCCCGAGGAACCTTTCGTGAAAGTAAGAAACCTAATAGGTATCAAGGATACCTGACCATCATGAGCACGATCATACAAAATGAGCCTTCGTCATTCTCAGATGCCGTCAAGCATCAAGTATGGAAGGATGCTATGACCGAAGAATATGAGTCTATCATAAAGAATGATGTTTGGAAATAGTTCCCAGACCCCAGGACAAGACTGTTGTTACTTCCAAATGGCTTTACAAGATAAAGCATGCCGCAGATGGAAGCACGGAAAAGTATAAGGCTCGTTTTGTTGCTCGAGGTTTCTCCCAAAAGGAAGGTATAGACTATGATGAGATATTTGCACCTATTGCCAGATATACGACCATCCGCTCGATCATAGCCCTTGCCGCTTCACAAGGATGGAACCTACATCAGATGGATGTCAAGACTGCGTTCTTGCATGGCTCGATCAAAGAAGAGGTCTACGTGGAGAAACCCGAAGGATTTGAGATTTATGATCGAAAATCTCATGTATGCAGGTTGAAGAAAGCTCTCTATGGGTTGAAGCAAGCACCCCGAGCATGGTATGAGAGGATCGATAGCTACTTGATGAAGCTGGGATTCACTAGGAGCGAAGCCGATCCTAACCTTTACTTTAAGGTTGAAGATGACAAGCCTCTCATACTGGTGTTGTATGTGGATGACCTCTTTCTAACAGGTGCAGACCCTCTCATTCACAAATGTAAGAGGGAGTTGGCCTCTGAATTTGAAATGAAAGACCTAGGACTGATGCACTACTTCCTAGGACTTGAAGTGTGGCAAAATCCAGGAGAAATTTTCCTATCTCAAGGAAAATATGTGGTGAAGATATTGGAAAGATTCGGAATGATGGACTGCAAGCCTGTGACTACCTCGAGGATCTTAACTTTTAGAAGTTATATAGTAGTGATGTCAGACCAGACTTGGGAAATGCCTCTAAGTTTCAAAAACTCATTCACATTGATGTTCTTGGTGAACCTCTGTCCGAACATATGTTTTGCAGTTAGCATTGTGAGCTCATATTTGGTTGAGCCTCACTGGATTGATGCCAGGAATCTTCTGAGATGTCTTCAGGACACAATCTCTCATGGATTAAGATACACTGCTGGAGATGTGAGACTACTTGGATATACTGATGTTGATTGGGCAGGCAGTGTGGTGGACCATAAGAGCACTTCCGGGTACTGTTTCACCTTGGGATCTGCTTCGATATCCTGGATGAGCAGGAAGCAGAAGTCGGTGGCTTTGAGCACCGCCGAAGCAGGATATATTGTTGCTAGCATAACCTCGTGTGAGGCAGTCTGGTTGCGAAAGCTCTTCAGTGAGTTGTTTGGATTTACATTGGATACCACTGTGATTCTCTATAACAACCAGAGGTGGGATTCGATTATTGAGGAATCCCGTATTCGTCAATTGCTCCAGCAGATAGACATCATCTGGGATATGGTAAGTCGATGAGCAAGGAAGCTCCATCACTATAAGATGATGTACAGGTTGATACACCTTGTCGAAGCCTCGAGAAAAGATCTAATCTGTGATTTTCCCAAACGACTTGGAGTCGGCAAGAAACACTTGTACAAGGGTCCTGCATGCTGCATACATTGAGCTCTGGGAGCTCTGAGGGCTTGCGGTTCCTACTGGAGCAACATATGACCACAGGGTGACTCACCCTCCCCTGGTGGTGCACACTGGAACAAGATGATTCGCTCTCTTGTGGGACAAGATGATTCGCTCTCTTGTGGAACAGGATGATTCGCTCTCCTTGGTAGCAGGATGATTAGTTCTCCTGTGAGGCCTGGATTGATGTGTTCTCCATGGCAGCCTGGATTGATGTGTTCTCCATGGCAATTGTAGCAGGATTGATGTGTTCTCCTGTGAGGCCTGGATTGATGTGTTCTCCATGGCAATTGTAGCAGGATTGATGTGTTCTCCTGTGAGGACAGGATTGATTAGTTCTCCTGTCGAGGCATCCTACCCATGCAGTCTGGGACTCATGGGAAGTACCTCTCATCTGATCAATGAGCAGGGAAATGAAGTTAGGGACCATAGTAGTACCGATGGACGCATCGTTGTAACTACCGTACTCCCTACGCTAGGATGACCTCCATTGATCTGGGATCAATGATACTGGTCTGGGACCAGTGGTAGGAGTTGTATCATACTATGACGCTGACTTCGGGTCGGTTGAGACTGATCTGGGATCAGTGGTACATACTCTGAGACTGACTTTGAGTCAGTGGAGGATGATATTGGTCTGGGACCATTGGAGTTGTACTCACTATGACGCTGACTTTGGGTTGGTTGAGCCTGGTCTGGGACCAGTGGTACATACTCTGAGACTGAATTTGAGTCAGTATGATACATCCTCGATCATTTCTTCTTCTTCATAATTCGGACAAAAGCAGAGTAGAACAGAACAATGCAAGAGCAGAGCAGAACAAAACAAAACAGTACAGATCAGTGCAGGGCAGAACAAGACAAAGTAGAACAGGCAAAATAGAGTAGAGCAGGGCAAGGGTCAGGCTGTACAAGGCAGTGCATTTGATGGATGAATAGTAACGACCGATAGACAGATTGCAGACGAAGTTCTCCATGGTTGAGAGGGAGTGTTAAAATTGGCAACCAGGGAAAAACTTCATGTGGATCATCTTATTCATGGCTAATAATATTTTTATTAGATTCCTCTCGTCGAGAGGTGTAGGATTGATATAAAGATCATCCAATTCCGATAAGTATTCATGGAGATATGAATTTATTTTGATTATGGAATTATTATCAAGCCGACCTACAACTCATGTAGGCTCAGAAGCCCAACAGTCGCATCTATTCACCCACCAACGTTGTGTATAAATATAAGAGGACTTTTCCTCATTTGGACTCACTCATCTCATCACATCTCTCTCTCTCTACTGTGCAGATATGAGTCTCTTCTCTACTGCGCTGAAATGGGTCTCTCTCTCTCACACATGTGAAGCCGGAAGCTGTTGAATTTGAAGCTGCAACTGCAGAAGTAAAGATTGACTTGCGTGGCCTAGAAGATCTCCTCATCTGAACTGTGCTGTAGGTTCATCTGAACCTCCTTTGAAAGCCGCAACTTTTGGTGGTGGAATGAAGTCAATCCGACGAACGGTTTGCAAGATATCGACTGCCCTAGTTTGAAGCCGGAAATTGCTAAAACTGAAGCTGCAACTGCAAAAGTAAAGATTGACTTGCGTGGCCTAGAAGATCTCCTCATCTGAACTACGCTGTAGGTTCATCTGAACCTCCTCTGAAAGCCGCAACTTTTGGTGGTGGAATGAAGTCAATCCAACGAACGGTTTGCAAGATATCGACTGCCCTAGTTTGAAGCCGGAAACTGCTGAAACTGAAGCTGCAACTGCAGAAGTAAATATTGACTTGCGTGGCCTAGAAGATCTCCTCATCTGAACTGTGCTGTAGGTTCATCTGAACCTCCTCTGGAAGCCGAAACTTTTGGTGGTGGAATGAAGTCAATCCGACTGTCGGTTTGTGAGATATGGTCTGCCCTAGTTTGATAATGAAGCCACTAATGCTGATGCTATTGATTTAGGATTTGCTACTGCTGATATGAATCAGATTTATTGTACTATTTCTCTCTGCTAAATTATTGAAGATAAAAGAAGATTTGATCAAAGGGTTTCCCCACACATTGTGGGGTTTGTCCCTGGCTAGCCGCCACATCTTGTGTCTCTTGTCTTGGCTTGTTTTCTGTCGATCTTTTAATGTTCTATCTGCACTTTACTTTATGTACATGTGATTGCTAATCGGTGGAATATAATAAGAAAAGAAGTAAACTGCTATAAACATAGAACATACCATAACTTAACATGGTATCAAAGCTGAGGTGAAGACAAAGCCCGAGCAAGAGCAAGAGCAATCATTGAAGAGAAGATTGGCAAGGTTGTTGTTCAAATTCTCAAATCATGGCCCTGCGCCAAGGAGGACTGCAGAGCAACAGAAAGGTCAAATCCATTTACAGCACAGCCAGTTTTGTATCAGCGGCCCATTCCTGAATGTAAATGTGGTTGGTGGCCATTTATGGGCTCCTCCACGCATAGCTAACAGAGAGATTGTAATGAGACACCATATATACTGAAAAAAGAGATGTAATCAGTTTGATGAGTGTTTGATGAATGAGAGCTTATTGTAGCCTTTTAACTTCTGGAGACTGTTAATACTATGAGACCCGCAGCTTCTGGTCTTGATTTCCACTAATACAAGCTTCTTTTGCTATCACCTGCTCGCTTTTCACTTCTTTTATGTTCTAGGCTCTGCCTGCTTTGCATTTAGTTGATGTGTTGTGAATATTTGGCATTTGAGGGGCTGTCATCCCACCTCTATGTTAAAATTTCGTAGTTCATTGAAATTTGCTTGCAGGTTGCTGTTGTTCTAATACCAGAGAGCTGTCATCCTCTCTGTATATGGAATAGTAGTCTTGCAGACCTTCTAACTAGTTGCAGCTGGCCATCACAGAGCCTTGTGCATCTGCTGGTGCAATCAGTCTTCTCCATCATCACTTTTATTTTAAGTTGTGAGTAGTTGGTGGTTGAAAGCCTTGTAGTTTGGGGGTCTTCACCCATGTCTGGGGTAAATCGTAGTAGGAGTGGTTATCTAGGTTAAAGGTGCTGCACATCTTCCATTTATCCATCATTTTATCCAACAAAACTGTTGAATTTTTAATGTTCCTGAGCATCACTGATATACAACCTAGGTGAGTTTCTTGGGGTGATAACAAGGACTACAACAAGTTAACAACCTCCCATTTGATTGCGTTATTTTGAAAAAAGGAAGAAAATAAAATTAGGACCCTATAAACATTTTTATATTTGTCTTGTATTTTTTCCCGTTTAAAAATAATAAAAACTTGAAAAAATATAAAACAAAGTCAGAAGGTTGGAGGATAGAACACTTTGTTTGAAATACTTGTTCCAATTTCCTGACCTCCGATCCTCCCGACCATCTAAGAGTCGAGGTTAGAGAATTTCCTTTAAAATATTTTCTATTAATAAATCCTAACCTCTGACTGTCCGAACTCCTTGACTATCTGACTCGTCCGACTATCTTGGAGTTGGGGGTTGAAATGATTTTGCTCAAAACTTTTATAATCATGACTCCCGATCTCCGACTACCGTCTACATCTATTTTCATTTTCTCTTGATTTTGTTTTATTTTCTTATTTATTTTATTTTAATAAAATAACATTGGAGGTCAGGAAGTTGATAACTTAAGTTACAAAGAAAACTCCTAACTATTCGACCACTGACTAAATAATGCCTCATTCTACCAGCAGTTTAAACAATTGGATGTCATTTATGGTTAAATGCGTATTAATGAACCAGTTCATGTTTTTTTTTTCGGTTTTATCAATTCTACATCATGCATCATTAATTCGCCATGATTCCTAGTCGGAATTTGTTAAAAACCAAAAAATTAGTTTTTTGTGTTAAAATTCTTCAACTTATATGAACAAAGTTTCTCATTTGCTATGAAAGAGACTATGAAACTCCTTTAAAAATTTGCTAGTTACTAGTTAGTATTAAGCCTATTTTTAAGTTTAAGCTTAAAATACTCAGTTTCTTTAATGAATTTCATTTCCCATCTCTTTTTTTGCTCTCTTCTTACAAGTGGTTTTAAAATGGGTAAAAAGGAAAAAACAGGGTCTTCTAGGAAAGAAATTCAAGAGGTTAAAATGAAAATGCCGCGGATATCTCAAGTATTGAAGATACAAGTTTCAATCCATCATTCATCTCATATACTACTTACAAAACACGAGATGCAGGTAAGCATTCTTGGGAAGAAATATTTACTTTCTTTGAAGAAAAGAAGTGGATAGGATCATAAATCTCAGATAATGATTATTCTACCGATTTTGAGACTATTAGGAAAACTAAGTGGCATAGAGTCGCAACAAGACCAAATATTTGTCCCTATTTTGATACGATAAACTGGATTTTGACGCATTCTCACATTCCGACCTATTCTATCTTTCATCACAACCAAAATGTGGTTGCCTCTTGGAAGCCTGAAGTACTTAACAATATTTATAAGTTAAATCCCCCATAAATTCTTCTGAATAGGGAATTCTCAGATGATTCAATGAAAATGTTTTGAAGAAGAAAAATATTATAACTCAGTCATTAAAGAATAGCTACATGATCCCGAAAATTGTAAATTGAAAATAGGGAAATATCACCCAATAGCAATCTTCAAAAACCCTTTTAGGTATATAGTGAAGATGCTCTATAGTCTATATGGACAAGCCAATCTAGAGCATTGCAAACTTGAATGGATCCCTCTTATTCATGGGATCTATAAACAATAAAAGAGATTCAATTAGGTAGATATTCTATCTCACAATATATTAGAGGCAATAAAATTATCTAAAGTTGATCCTCCTGGGTTTGAACTAGGATTTTATATGTCTGCCTATCTCATGGATGTTGTCATGGCCTCAGTTCCTTTTCCTTGATTGGAATTAAGGTATTCCTTCAATTTTCAATAGACCATAAAAGATTACACTTCAATTTTATGGGAAATTAACTGCAATAAGCATTTCTATGATATTTGCAATTATATAATGATTCCCTTACATGATGTAACAACCCTGGTGAAAATTCCATGTAATAAAAATTAATAAAGGAAAAATAATAACCACGGTTATGGGACACTTATTCCAAGCTGAATGTTGGGCAAGACATCCTAGTGTGGGTGTTCATTTGGTTTATTATGGCTAAGGAAATTGGCAATGGCAAAGGCTTTGGAAAGGCAAAATCACATTAATTGACATTTTATTTATGAAAATAAAGAAAATTAGGAGAAAAGGAAGGTGAAAGGTCACATGTTGCATGTGAGAAGGAAAATGAAGGAAAATAATTAAAAATGAAGAAAATGGAGGCCTTATTAATAAAAAGGCTTTTGAGGATCAGTTGGTACCTTTTGTCGGTTCAATTTTGGAGAGCTCTCTCTCTCTATTCTCTCTCTCTCACTCTTGGACACTTAGAGTTTTCTTGGAGCACTTCAGCATTAGATCAAGAAAAACAAACAAGACAAGAGGAAGCAAAGATAAAGTAAGGAACAGTAGGATCTAGCATCTACAACGGGATTATTTGCAGATATCGATTTGCATGTGTGATTTCCTTGCTAGATTTAGCATGCATGGTTATGCATGTGTGTTCTTGGTTCTTTTGCTGTCATGGGCATGGGTTTTGCCAGGTGTGACAATGTTTTTCATCCCAGGTTCTCCATTTCCAAATAGCCGTGGTATGGTGGGTTCTTTTGTATGTGGTTGAGCTAGATTGTCGAATGGACTCGAAGCTGAGTGGGGTGGTCCCAAGATTATTCACAGGGCCTAGGAATCCCAAGATGGGATACATGGTAAAGCCTAAATGTGAACACCTCGATTGAGCCTAGAAATTCCTTGACCAGAGAATGGCGGGATACACGGTAAATCTCAGTGGTGAGTACCCTTGATTGGGCCTAGGAATCTTGGGATGGGATACATGGTAAAGCCTAGAGGGTGGAGACCTCGAAGGCCTAGGAATCCCTTGACCGATAATGGCAGGATACATGGTAAAGCCGAGAGGTTGGGATAGACAAATCCCTCATGGTGTAGGTGGAGAGATCTGGTGGCATCCATGCTTGTTTTTGGTCTAGTGATCCAGTGAGGATTACGATAAAGCCTGATATTGTATGTTTATTGTTTATGGCCTAGTGATCTGGTGGGGATTGCGGTAAAGCCTGGTTCTATTGTTGAGGGCGAGGTGGTGTAGCGTCGGGAAGCCCTGGTTGATTTTGCTTATAACTCCCACATTCATGCTTGGAATATGGCACAGGGGTGATTAGCTGAAAGAAATATTTGGTTCAACCAATCTATGGTTGGGTGGTACGTGGAAGTCTCGAACCTGGTTGGACTAATCATTCATTAATAAGAACTATTTCTCCTTGGTATTTTATGAGCAAATTTACTGGTACATATGAGGCATTTATGGCTAATGTATCCTTGTTATTTATGTTGGTTATATGGTGGTTATGAGCATGTTTTATGACAATGATGATGTATGGCTCTCATCATGTTTTGATTTTTAAATGAATGTACAATTAATATATGACCTAATAGATGATAATGTAGCTAATTTGATAAGGTATCAATGATTCTTAGCGATTCTCAGATAAGTATGAGACCCCTATGCTCAGATTTGTTGTTATCACCTGTAGAATACATATTTGTGACATGTTTAATGAAATGTCTGTCGTGGCTAGTAGGGGTCCATCCAAGTCCTTGTTCAATTATTTTCATTTGTATCATTGTTTCAGTGTTACTTTTCATTCCTAAAAGTTTCATGGAGTTCTGGGCAGTGGCCTGAGTCCTAGCCCTAAAAAAGTGGCACAGAATTCGGGGTCACAGGCTTAGAACTAGCTGAAAAATACCCCAGTCGCTTGCATTCCCATGCTGTGAGAGTGACTAGAGAGCCCCAGTCACATGCATGCCCATGTCATGGGAGCGACTAAGGCTCCAGGGTAGTGAAGTGTCAAGTTGTTTCAGGGGTTGATCACCTGGAAGGGTTGGTTGACTCCTGTAGCTTTTGTGACATGTGAAAAAGGTCAGGTTGGTTGTGTTGTGTCAATTCCACTTCCTTAACTATACATGGGGAGTTGAATCAGATTGTAGTAGCCTCTTATCACATGTTTACCCCAATGGACTAGTTAACTTGGGTAAATGTGGGAGGAGGTTGTTATAGAGTGGTATCAGAGCATGGTTCACCCCTTGGACTGGATGGGTGATGTGTGTTGGTCATGCATTCATGTCGGTTGCATATGTGTTACTTATACTTGTGGTCTTTGTGCTTGTTGCATATGCATGGTGTTGATAATGGTTGCACTGATGTTGCCATGTGAAAGTGGATGGTGTGTTATTGGATGTGTTTATCATGAGTATAAGTTGGTTATGCACTGGTTATGCATGTCAATGTTTGTATGTATCATGTATGCATGCATGTCGTCCATATGTTGATTATGCATACATTGATATGGGTGTAGTTGTCATGCATGAGGTCATGATGTGTGGTTGATATGGTCATGCATTGATGACTGGACTATGGTTAAGATGATATCTATATGTTGTTATGATTATGTTTATACATGTATTGTGTTAATCTGGTTGAACTTGCAGATGAGATATCCTCCCCGAACTATACAGAGGTATGTTGATTATGTTTATATTTGGTTTAGTTGGCATGGTATGCTTTGCAGGAAGAAAACAACAAAGATGACTAGCAAGATGGTAGACTACATTTCCCAAGACTCTCCCTATGGATCAGATGAGCAGTGTGGTGTTGGGAATTCTTTTGACTTAGCAAACACATTGAGAAGCTTGAAGGAATAATTAAGGAGTTGTAAGGCAGATAATGACATAATCATGTAGGCACAAAAGAAACAAGCAAAAGTCAATGCAGTAAACCTTCAGAGTTTGTCAGACTTGCAGAGATAGGGACCACTTCAAATCAGCCATGGACAAGAGAATAGGACTAATGGGGCATATGGCAGTAGATCTCCTGGTGGGCACAGGTCAAATAGGGATGACACGGTTAGAGATGACAGGTTCTTGGATACTCCAGATCAGAGAGGTGATGGACACATGTACTATCTAGTTCTGGTTCCAACAGGCACTATGATCGTCATTGTTATCATCCTCACAGGACGAGTGACAGGGGATATTTTCCGGATGAGTTTAAGATAGCTAAGCCACCTACCTTTGATGGAGATTTGAAGAAGCTGGAGGATGCAAAGGATTGGTTACTTGGGATGAGGAAGTTCTTTGAGTTGCATAATTACACAAATAATATGAAGGTCAAAGTAGCTATCTTCAGCCTGAAAGGTAAATAAGACATCTAGTGGGGAGATGTGAAGCAGGTCAGAGACATCAGGACAAAAGAGTTCATTTGGCATGAATTCAAGAGACTTTTCAGGAAGAAGTACTTGTCGGAGAGGTACTACGACAACAAAGCCAAGGAATTTTATGAGCTAAAAATGGGATCGATGACAGATGAGGAGTATATGACTAAGTTCTTGGAGCTATTGAGGTATGTACCATATCTTAAAGATAAAAAGACTAAAGTTCAGATATTTGTCAATGGATTTCCATTAACATTTAAGGATTAGACTGAGTATGATGAGCCTTGGTCATTAGAGGAAGTTATTGGGAAATTGAAGCACTATTATGAGCAGTCAAAACGTAAGACAAAATATCAACAAGGTTGGAAATGGAAAGACAAAGTAAAGGTAAATGGAAGCTGAAAAGAACAAGGCTTCAGAATGCATAAGATAAAGACAATGTTGCACCATACAAGAAGTTCAACGTAGCTAGACAAGGACATGTGTCACAACAACAGAATATAGGTAATGGTACTAGATAGTTGGAGCGTTGGATATGTGGTAAAAAGCATCTCAAGAAATATTATTCGCAATATCAGGGTGGTAGGCTTCTGATTTACAGTGCACAAGAGGCACAAACTATTGGGGATGTTGGGCAGAGAATTCCTCATATCTATACAGCGTTGGATAACAGGCACGTAGATCATCAGACATCTATCGTTGATATGGACGGTAAGATTTGTGATCAAGTTGTTTCTATTTTGATTGACTCTGGATCTTATTATATTTATATTAGTCCTGACTTGGTGGATAAGAGTGGTTTGAATAAAGAAGTGCATGCATAATATTGGTTAGTACAATTGACTACAAGTACAAAGAAGAGAGTTCATCATTGGGTAAGAGCTCGTGCATTTGAACTGAATGGTATGCCTACATCAGCACATTTGAATGTATTGTCGTTAGGATCATACAATATGTTGTTGGGTATGGAATGGTTATATCTACATATGACCAAGGTGGATTGTTATGACAAAGCCATTGAATGTTTGGATGACAATGGAGAGCAAAAAATATTATATGGTAAGAAGAAGGCATCATCAGTTAGGATGGTGTTGACAGTGTTGGATCCGCCAACATTCAGGTGATTTCTCCTGTATGAAGTCCCAATTAAACCTCACAACGTTTGGTGTAGGAGTCCCATTTGTTAAGATGGCTTAGTTTCCATTTACTTAGAGATTTTCCTTAGCTCTTTTTGTTCGGCATATGAGAGTGTTACACTGGTGTCTTCAAAAAGTGAGGTGAGTGTGCTTGGTGAGTGCGTAATGTAACTGTGTCTAGGTTCTCTTACTACAAAAGGGAGAGAGTAAAGTGAGCCTCTAAGTGAGAGGTAATAGTACCACCCAGGAAGAGGCACACACGAACCAAAAGAATCCATCTAGCATCCAGCGGAATAGTCCACAACAAATGCGACAGTCGTTAAAACCAAAGTACAAGGGAAGACTCGCCCACCATCTAGCAAAGTAATCCATAACGGATGTGACGGTTGTTATAACCAGTAAACAAGGAAGCAGAGTAATCCATAACGGATGTGACGGTTGTTATAACTAGTAAACAAGGAAGGTCTATCTAGTATCCTGTAGAGTAGTCCACAAGGATGAGACAATAGTGATAACCAATACAACACATTCCCAACAAGGTAAGTACTAAAACAATCGAAATAGTTCAACTATCTTAGTACATGTGAAACGAACATGAATTACAAATGCCGAAAGAGTAGTCTTACAAACATCTACAAAACATGCATGAAAATGTGTTGGCCTTAACAGGCTTCTGTATTAAGCAAAAGTTCCAAGACATAGATGTACACCATACATCACTAGCCCCTAGTCCCAATAGTGGGACATTGGAGCCACTCCTCGCTCCTCAAAGAACTGTTTGAAAACTCTCAATGCTTCATGGGAAGAGCCAAAGTGAAAATTCCTTCCTCATACAATGGGATGGGTATATATAACCAAGGATGATGCTTGACCCTTGTGACTCTTGGACTACCCTCATGATCGTTCAATTTCCTATGACTTTTCAACTTACATGACTCTTCATATTCTTGTGTGTCCATTGGAATTTCACTTTACATTACATTCGATTTACAAAAGATATGGCCCATAATAGTAATGTGGCCTTTGACAGCTCATGACACAACTTGACATGACATTGCTAACATGGACTAGATGGATGTGGTGGCAATATCAAATTATTGTTGTTGCTGAGTGATGGATGTGTTCTTGGATGTGTTGTCTTTTCTCCTCCGCATGGCTTGATGTTGCGGGGTATTCAATGATCTTGGTCTTGAAAAGCGGTTGCATGCAGGTTTTCCCTCACTTGGTTTTTTTTATGACCTTCTTCTGTCCATCCAAATGTAAGCAAGTCTTCTAGCATGTTCACTCCTTCATCTCTTTCATTGTCTTTCCATGATCTAAACGTGTACGTGTTCCTGCAATTCACTCATGATGGGACAACATCAAATCCAAAACCTCCTAGTCTAAGATGATGCATTGTTAACCATGGACTGGGCCTGGGACAAATGACAGGTTGGGAAGAGGGCTCTGCCATTGCACATTCTGCAGTTCCAGGTGATGGAGGGAGACTGGTCACTGAGACTGTGCAAAGTGCAAATCAGGCTTGACTGAGGAACTCTGGAGCACAGTCTTCACTTCCGGGAAAAATTGCACAGAGTCCACTAGGAGGCAAGATTGCACAGTTAAGATCATTAGTGGCAAATGCAAGGTGAGACCCTAGGAGGTAGGTCTGTGCAGTTTTCTGAGCAAAGAAAGGACAAGGCTGCAGAGGGACCAAATAGGACAATTTTGCGCAGTTTTTGGGAGCAGTCAGTCCTAACTAAGGGATGACACTAGGGGGACACCTCTCCGCAGTTTTGGGAGGAAAAGTAAGCTCTTATTTCTATGCATTGCGGGGTTCCAGCAGGCAGGGAGGAGGCTTGATGATTGATACTGAGAAATGCACAGTTCAAGTTAGGCTTGAGGCAGTCTACACAATTCTAGGAAGGAAGGCGGGCTGCTCAACTCTAGGATTGCACAGTGCAACTGTCCCAGAGGACAGTCTTTGCGAACTGCGCAGTTCCACATAGCAGAGCAGCATCACTGAGGGCTGAGACTGTGCAATGCAGCTCAGTCGAGGCCTGGTCAGAAGGATTTTCAGGAAAATGGCTAAGTGTGAGAGGCAAGTGAACTTGCGAGGAAATTGACATTGCGATCACACATATTAGGGGAATTTTGAGGTCTAAAATAGGCCTCATAAGGAAATTATAAAATAATAGTGGAAATAATAAAATAAGATTAAATTACATCATCAAAGTTTAGAGGGAAAAAGAAAAAACTATTTTTTTAACTCGTATTTTCAACTTATATCCCTATGGGTTTACTCAAATTTCGAGCGGAAACACTCGTTGGATGTAGAATTTGATTCCTCATTCAAGGAGTTCCCATGTTGCATTCTTTCGATGGACCCTGCTACACAAAAAATGAGAAATACATGAAAAAATGTTATTGCAATCACGCTTTTTCATGTATTTTTCTTTTTTCGTGTAGTAGGGTCCATCGAAAGTATGCAACATGGGTACTCCTTGAATGAGGAATTAAATTTTGCATCCAACGAGTACTCCTGCTCGAAATTTAAGTAAAACCTTAGGGATATAAGTTGAAAAAGTAGTTTTATTATTTTATTATTTTTTAATCTTTTTACTTTTTTACCCCAAAAATGGTGAATCATCCCCCATGGTTGACATCATCATCTTGAATCCTATTGGTTCTTATAAAGTTTATTTTGGTTGTACACTTTTCTTAGGAGGCCCATTTTAGACCTCAAAAGTTCTCTAATGCTTAGCATACTTCAATGACACGACAACATAGACCATCGGAACAACAAGACAAAGCATTACCCTCTGTGAGACTATCTAGATCCAAAAGAGACAAGTGTGACACTTGAGATAAACCTTAGGACGACCGTGATGACACTTGTGCGACAGTGCTTACAAATTTGTGTGCTTTCCTTTGTCCTCGTGGGCTTTGTCCCACTTTAAGACTAAGTCACCCACACTGAAGCTAATACTCCCTGCAGACTTTCTATCAAACCATCTCTTGATACGATTCTGGTGGAGTGAAATTTTTTCTTTTGCTTTCATCCTTTCTTCCTATAACTTGTGCAATGTGTCCATCCTACATTGAACTAAAAGACACAGCTTTCCTTGGGATTCTTGGGATAACTGGAGAGCAGGCAAGTAAATGTTCAGCGGAAGTATGGCTTCCTTTCCATATACCAGGAAGTAGGGGGAAGTATTCAGAGAAGGCTTATGTGTGACTCGGTCGGCCCATAAGGCATTCACCTGAGCGAAGTGTCAGTTTTGCTGCTCAGAGTAAATGGTCTTTTTGATGATGCAAATGAGGTTCGTATTTGTAGATTCAGCAAGACCATTTCCCTGTGGATAGTAATTAGCAGAATTCTTCAAAGCAATACCATTTTACAATGCAAATTCATAAAGATTTAATGAAGAAAAGTACGTTGCATTGTCAAAAAAAGGTGACGTAGGAATGCCAAACCTAGAGATGATTTTATACTGTAGGAAGCTGATGACTTCTAGATTTTTCACTTGTTTCAGCGGAACTACCTCTGTCCACCACGTGAAATAATCTGTAGTAGTCAGAATATAGTGGTGTTACTTCAATGAATGTGGGAGAACCTCCCCAATGATATCCAAGCCCCATTGTTGGAATGGTTTTTCCACTGCAACAGGCTACAACGAGGTTGCTGACCTTCGGTTTCTGCCGACGCGCCTCTGACAGACCAAACACTTGTGAGCATAAGCATGTGCAGCCTTGAATAATGTAGGTCAGTAAAAGCCGGCCCACTGTGGTGTTACCCAATAAGTGTCCCCCGGCTGGTCCATCATCGAGATCAAGTAAAACCTTTTTTGAATCTTGTGCCTCCAGGCACCTGAGAAAGATACCATTATGGTGCTTTCTGTAAAGCACCTCATACACCAACTGGTATGATAAATATTTCAGTCGAAATGCCCTCTTCTTTCACATAGAAAAATCAAAATGAGAGGGCACAGTGCCATGCTCAAGGTATTGGCACACCTCTGCGTACCAAGAGTTTCCTTCCGAAGTGGGAGGGGCTCGCTCAACATTCTTCATTTCTATTTCTTGTTTCCATCCTGCAAGCTCTTCTTCTTCCTCTTGTGCGTGAACTACTTCTGCTACTAGTTTGCAAAGACCATGACCCTTGATGGTATGAACTGGTTTGACGTCAAGATCATACTCTTGCAGTCTTGTCATCCAGTTCGACCTTCTCTCACCCAGTTCTTGTCGAGCAAGAAATGATCTAACGGTTGGGTGTGGCACAAAGATAATGCAATGGTTTTTCAACAGGTAGGGTCTGAAATGCTTCATTGCCTTGTACACTGCATAAGATTATTTGTCCACAGCGGGATAGTTGAGTTCCAGTCCTTGCAGGCTCACACTCATGAAGGAGATGGGTCACTCATTGTTCAACTCATCCTTTTGAGTGAGCACCATAGCGAGTGAAGTGTCAAAAGAAAAAGTGTAGAGCAAGAAATATTTGCTGAAGTTTGGGTTGTATAACATTGGTGCCTCTGTTATTGCTTGCTTGATACAAGTGAACGCATCCTTTTCCCTCTTCCCCCAACTGTAAATTGCGCCTTTCTTGATCATCTCCTGTATGGGTTTAAGAATTTGCGCATAATCAAAGATGAAATTTCTGAGGAAGTTGATCTTCCCTAAGAAAGATGGCATAACTTTCTTATTCACGGGATGGGGAATCTGCGTGATGGTCTGAACCTTGTCCGGATCTACCTTGATCCCGCCTTTGGCAATGATGTGTCCAAGCAGGTTACCCTCAGACACTGCGAAGATGCTCTTCTTGGGATTCAAGGATATCCCGTTTCGAGATCACTCAAAGATCTTCTTGAGATGGCATAGGTGGTCTAATCGTTGTCTTGAGAATATTGTTACATCATTGAGATAGACCACTACGCTCTGTCTGATAACCCCATGGAAGGTGATGTCCATTGCGCGTTGAAATGTTGCACCTATGTTTACCAACCCAAATGACATTCTACGGAAAGAGAATGTACCCCACTTGGTACAAAATGTTGTTTTGAGCCCGTCTACCAGAACCTGGTTGTATCCTGAAAAGTCGTCAAGCAAAGAAAACATCTTTGCTCCAGATACTGTCTGCAGTATATGCTCCATGGACGACACTGGGTAGTTGTCCTTGTCCAAGGCGCGATTGAGATTACGGAAATATATGCATAAGCAGATCTCCCCGGACTTCTTTCTAACAGGGACTAAATTGGACACCCATTTTGAATTTCACACTTTATAGATGATCCAAGCATCCAACAACTTGGTTAGTTATTTTTATATAAGGGGCTCAAGTGATGGATGAACCTTCCTCAGCTTCTGCTGAAAAGGCTTGGCCCCTCCTTGATCGGTATGACATGTTTGATTATTTGCATGTCATATGTCTTAAGATCACCGTACATCCACGTGAATACATAACGATACTACTTGAAAAGGCGGATGAAAGCCTACCGCTCTTGTGATGTACAACATGTATCGAGATTTACAAACTTTAGATCCTTTTCCGTTCCCAGATTGATTTGTTCGTGCAACAACATAGAGCTATGGGTTTTGGAATTCGGAGGTCCCTGAAAGCAGTTCTGCAAGTCATACAACTTCTCAAGTGATACCACACCCTTAGGGATGAGGTTGCTTTTTCTTGTATCAGTTGCATCCTGCAAAGACTGTTCATGCTCGTCCTCATCTATCGTTGTGTCCTTGAAGACGTCAAAGTTAGCCATGAAATGCAGTATTTGTTGGTCATCATAAAAAACACGTAAATTAGTGATGTTGTCCGGGACAAATGGTTTATACAAAATCTCAACAGAAAATCTATCCCTTAACGGTGACATCCTAGCAGTTGCATTTGCCAAGGCATCTACAACTGCATTACGCATTCTTGGTACTGCAATAATGTTAAAATATTGGAATTGAGAGATGAGTCAGCCACCATATCTCTTGTTGATAACTCTTAAGACAAGGTCACACATAGTGTATAGTGTTACATACCTGATGCACCAACAACTTTGAGGTTGATGGCTTTCTGCGAGCCCAAGACGAGTGCTTCGTACTCGGCGGTGTTGTCCAAGGTCACACATAGTGTATAGTGTTACATACCTGATGCACCAACAACTTTGAGGTTGATGGCTTTCTGCGAGCCCAAGACGAGTGCTTCGTACTCGGCGGTGTTGTCCGTGCACTCAAACTCCAAGCGGCTAGAGATTAAGTGTTTTCTCTGTAGTAGGTCTATTGAAACACAACTAAATCCAGATCCCTCTTGCGTCTTGGATCTGGCAAATTACATGGTCCACATATCATCTGTACAGGGACCACTTGCCGCACTAGTACTACTATCGCTACTATTACTATTGTTACAAACTACTATACAAGTTTCATTTTCGTCAGTTGGGCATGGAAGGAGACCCAACTGTGTCTGGTGGGGTAGGGGATGGCTCTACAAGATATCACCCCAACTATGTCTCTAGAAAGCAATTGCCGAACATGAGTTTTGTGAAATCCAACGGTTCATTTTTTCCATCCAAGGGATTCATGTTGTGTTCCATGTATATCTTTGACAATACTCAGATTTGGTTGTTTATGACCTTATACGGAAGGCATAAGTGTGACCAGTCAGTGGTAAAGTATCCTTGCAGCTTGCTTGACCAATCTCTGCTGAGCAATATGCCATATGCTTCCGAGATGTCCACAAGTACAATATTGATGCATTGATGAACTTGTCCACTAGACGATAACCAGATGATCACATCCTTGAGTTCACCGATTGTTGGTACGCATGTTCTGTCTAGTTGGATGATCAGCACACTTGTCTTACTCCATTGGGCATTGATCTTCTTAGCGATGGAGAGTGGCATGACATTAACCAATGCGCTAGAGTCAACCAAGCAGTAGTGAACATTGAAGTTGAGAATTTCGAATGATAACAAGAATGGTGGACAGAGTGGTTTTTCCTCCTCCATGCGGAGCGCGTTGAGCATAGATGCAAGCATGTGAGGAGACTTACTTGATCCCTTGCTCAAAGAGGTAGCATCGCCTATAGAGGTTTGCCTAAGTGCTTGTAGAAGAATGTCCTACCGATTCGTGATTTTTGTGAGCTCATACAGAGAGATGTTTGCACGAGTCTTCTTCATGTCTTCCACAATGTTATAGTCCAAAGCGGGGAGACTCACCGAGGTGTCCGGGGTGGAACTGAGTTCATGGTTTCCAGTGGGCTGCTTTTGTCTTTGTTGCTTCTGGAAACACGTTTTGCTGAAGTTGTCTTCCTGGACTTGCTTTGAGTGTTCTGTGTTGAGTTGACCGATGAACCTATTGTCCTTAACATATCTAGTCTTATTTTATCCCTCGGTATCTCAAACATAGTGGGGACCCCTTGAATTCTCAAGTTATATCGATTGTTTTTCTTTGGGGTCAAACCATCACTCGAAGGTTACTTCTCAGTGGTGGTCTTCCAGGTTGTGCGAGTACACTGATACATGTTTAATACATGCCCAGTAGTTGGAACTTCATCAGATGTAGCAGGTTCTTCTTCTTCAGTGTTAGGCTCAGCTTGCTCATTAACCATGATGGTGTTGGAAAACTATGTAGCCATGCTACTCATTCCACGGTTCCATTCTGGGAATGTTCTTTTCGAATGCTTTTCATAGTGAAAAGCGCAGTATGAATCTGTCACGCGCTGGTCAAGGTTTAGAACCAGATTGGAGCTCTGCGCAGATTTGGCTGGTTGGCTGTTGTTGCTGCTTGAAGCCACATTCTTCTTCGACATGTACCTAGAAGGCCTGCTGCTCACAGTTGTCTCGTTCGTCCTTTGTTTAAGTTCAACAAATTTAGTGGTCAGGGACTTGACGAGACGAGTAAGGCTCTCAATGTCGCTTGCTTCATTTTCCTTAGCCTTATCGACAAAGGTCTGAGACCTCTTGCCCGTGTCTTTAGAGTCCTTAGCAGATTCGTCATCTATGATGACTCCAATGGCGCGTAGGTATTTCTCTACATTAATAGCCCCTTCACAATTTTATGTCAATGATGGTTTCGTAGCACACTTGATGAACTGCACAATACTGGTCAGCAGTGCAGACGTGTACTAACCGACAGTGATGGAGTCATGAGGTTTAATGTCAACTGAGAACTTGTTTAAAATGCTGTTAAACCTTTGATTGAAATTTTTAACATTTTCTTTATGCTCCATCTTGAGACTACCCAACTCCTTTAACAACAAGGTGGGGGTCTTGTCTTCAACAATCTTTTCAAGAAAGATCCTTTTGAGCAACCCCCAATTCTAGATGGAATTCAGTGGAAGGTTATGGTGCCATACAGTTTCTCTGCGATCCAAGGTACATGGAAACAGACTACATGCAATGCCATCGTAACGTACCTCAAGCATCTGCAGATGTAGGTAGAACGTGTCTAAGTGATCTTTTGACTTCACTATCTTGTCAGGGTCATATTTCGTCAAGAACTTCTTTGTGTGTTTCAGCATCTTGTGCACAACACCTAGAAGTGCCAATGGGCCCTAAGTCATCCAGTCCAGATTTTGTTCTGCCATGTTGTCCTCTTCGTCGTCATCCTCCTCTTATGAATCTATTGATTCTTCCTCTAAATCTATCGGTTCTTCTTCCTCTCCTCCTCCTCCTTCATTTCCTTCCCCTCCGCCTCCTCCACTAGAACTTGAGACCGAGAGTAAGAGGTTTTCTTCTTATTCCTTTCGAAATATTGGGGGTTCCTCTTCTTTCTCCATGGCTTCTACCAACTCTTCAAGAGTGGTGAAGATCACTTCTTCCACAGATGAAACTACCACTCCTATGGGGGTAGTCTTTTGCTTCATTTGAGAATATGGAAGAGCGTACACTCCCAGAATCAGTCCAACAACTTTTGCAAATTGAGGGGTGATGGGACGGACAACCCATATATGATGATACATGATTTCACGTTCAGGTCTTGGAGGTGATAAATGACCAACTTCAAAATTGTGTGTAGGGGAGATGGAGTGAATTTTACTACCTTGACCAGATGATGGATGAGTGGGGTCAGTGGGATAATCATCCATATACTATTGGCAACCCTCCTTCTAGCGCCAGAAATGTTGACAGTGCTGGGTCTGCCAACATTCAGGGATCTCCCTGGTATGAAGTCCTAATTAGACCTCACACCGTTTGGTGTAGGAGTCCCATCCGATATGATGGCCTGGTTGCCATTTACTTAGAGATTTGCCTTAGCTCTTGTTGTTCAAAATATGAGAGTGTTACACTAGTGTCTTCAAAAAGCGAGGTGAGTGTGTCTGGTGAGTGCGTAATTTAACTGTATCTAGGTTCTCTTACTACAAAAGGGGAAGAGTAAAGTGAGCCTCCAAGTGAGAGGTAATAGTACCACCCAGGAAGAGACACATGTGAACCAGAGGGGTCTGTACAGAATCCAGTGGAATAGTCCACAACAGATGTGGCAGTTGTTAAAACCGAAGTACAAGGGAAGACCCGTCCACCATCCAACAAAGTAGTCCACAATGAATGTGACGTTTGTTATAACCAGTAAACACGGAAGGTTTGTCTAGTATCCTACATAGTAGTCCACAAGGATGAGATAGTAGTGATAACAAAAACAACACATTCCCAACAAGGTAAGTACTAAAACAACTGAAATAGTTCAACTATCTTAGTACATGTGAAACGAACATGAATTACAAATGCTGAAAGAATAGTCTTACAAACATATACAAAACATGCATGAAAACGTGTTTTCCTTAATAGGCTTCTGTATTAAGCAAAAGTTCCAAGACACATATGTACAGCATACATCACTAGCCCCAGTAGTGGGACAATGGAGCCACTCCTTGCTCCTCAAAGAACTGTCTGAAAACTCTCAATGCTTTGTGGGAGGATCCAAGGTGAAAATTCCTTCCTCATACAATGGGAGGGGTATATATAACCAAGGGTGATGCTTGACCCTTATGACTCTTGGACTACCCTCATGACCGTTCAAATTCCTATGACTTTTCAATTGACATGACTCTTCATATTCTTGTGTGTCCATTGGACTTTCACTTTACATTACATTCAATTTACAACAAATATGGACCATAATAGTGATGTGGCCTTTGACAACTCATGACACAACTTGACATGACATTGCTAACATGGACTAGCTAGTTGTGGTGGCAATGTCAAGCTATTGTTGTTGTTGAGTGATGGATGTGTTCTTGGATGTGTTGTCTTTTCTCCTCTGCATGGCTTGATGTTGCAGGGTCTTTAATGATCTCGGTCTTGAAAAGTGGTTGCATGCATGTGTTCCCTCACTTAACTTTTTTTTTTTATGAGCTTCTTTTGTCCATCCAACTACAAGCAAGCCTCCTAGCATGTTCACTCCTTCATCTCTTTCATCACCTCGCCATGATCTAACAGTGTACATGTTCTTGCAATTCACTCATGACGGAATGGCATCAAATCCAAAACCTCATAGTCTAAGATGATGCATTGTTAACCATGGACCCGAGACGAATGACAGGCTGGGAAGAGGGCTCAACAACTGTGAATTGCGCAGTTCCAAGTGACAGGGAGGGAGATTGGTCACTGAGACTGCGCAAACCACATCTCAAGCTTGACTCAGCAACTCTGGAGCATAGTCTTCATTGTTGGGAAAAATTGCACAGAGGCCACTAGGAGGCAAGATTGCACAGTTGAGATCATCAATGGCAACTACAAGGTGAGACCCTGGGAGGCAGGTCTGCGCAATTTTCTGAGGGAAGACAATACAGGGCAACAGATGGACCAAATAGAATAGTTCTATGCATTTTTTGGAGCAGTGAGTCCCGACTGAGGGATGACACTGGGGGGACACCTCTGCACAGTTCTGGGAGGAAAAGAAAGCTCAGGTATTTGCGCATTGTGGGGTTCTAGCAGGCAGAGAGGTGGCTTGATGACTGATCTTGATAAATGCGCAGTTTAGGTCAGGCTTGAGGCAGCTTCTGCACAATTCTGGGAAGGAAGGCAACCTGCTCAACTCTGGGATTGCACAATGCAACTAGCCAGAGGATAGTATTTGTGCATTACATAGTTCCAAGCAGCAGAGCAACATCACTAAGAGCTGAGACTGCGCAATGCAGCTCAGTCGGGGTCCAGTGAAGCGAAGTTGTCCAGTCGGAAGCATTTTTAGGAAAATGGATAAGTGTGAGAGGCAAGTGAACTTGTGAGGAACTTGACATTCTGATCACACAATCAGCGTACTTCGATGACACGACAACATAGACCATTGGAACAACAAGACAAAACATTACCCTCTCTGACACTGTCTAGATCCAAAAGCGACAAGTGTCACACATAAAATAGACCTTAGGATGATCGTGACGACACTTGCGTGACAGTGCTTATAACTTTGTGTACGAGTGCAACCGATGTTTACATAGCTAGGGCAACTCAAACACACAAAGAAAAACCTTCAAAATCAACAAAACAAGACCGCAAGCATGATAAAGCAATTAACATGCCAAAAGACAATAGCTGGTCAAACAAGAAAAAGGGGTTAAAAGAATCTAAGGGAGCTCACGGAATGAGCTTGAGTGTTTGCAACCATAAAGGAAAAACCAAGGAAGGCTCCGAAATTTTAGTGCAAGCCAAAATTTTGGAGGGTATTGCAACCGCTAGAACAGACATCGATAACTATGCAGGCAAAGCACAGTCATAGAAAAGGGTGTGTGCTATTTGCAGTGCATATCTCTAGTGACAAAGGTAAGGAAGATGAGGATGTGGAGGTATTGAGCAGGTATCTAGTTCTACAACAGTTTCAGGATGTGTTTCCAGCAGAGATTTCAGAGTTTCCACCTCACAGAGAAGTGGACTTTTCTATCGAGGGCAACGCCAACATCAAAGGCACCTTACAGGATGAAAACTCTAGATTTAGTAGAGTTGAAGTTGCAGTTGAAGTAAATGCTTGACAAGGGATACATTAAGCCAAGTGTATCGCCTTGGGGTGCACCGGTATTGTTTGTGAAGAAGAAGGATAGTACTCTTAGGTTATGCATTGATTACATGCAGTTGAATAAGGTGACCATCAAGAACATGTATCCGTTTTCGAGGATTGATGACTTGTTCGATCAGTTGAAAGGAGCAACAGTATTCTCAAAGATTGATCTTAGATCCAGATATCATCAAGTACACATTAAATAACAGGACATCTACAAAACAACTTTCTAGACCAAGTATTGGCATTATGAGTTTGTTATAGTTCCATTTGGTTTGACTAATGCTCCAGCTACCTTTATGTGTTTGATGAATAGTGTGTTGCATCCTTATCTGGAAAAGTTTGTTATTGTATTCATTGATGACATCTTGAGATATTCTAAGAATGAGGAAGAGCATGCAGAGCATTTAGTAGCAGTATTGAGATTGTTGAGAGAGCATCAGTTGTATTCTAAGCTCAGTAAATGTAGTTTCTTTCAGACATAGGTGCATTACTTGGGACATGTTATTTCCAAGGAAGGCATAACAATGGATCTAGAGAAGATAAGGGCTATCATGGAGTGGGCAACTCCTAGAAATGTGGAAGAGGTAAGATCATTTATGGGGCTAGCATGTTATTATAAGAGGTTCATCGGGAACTTCTCCCAAATTGCATATCCTATTACGCCATTGGAGAGGCAAGGTAAGAAATTTGAATGGACATAGGAATGTGCAACAAGTTTTGAGTAGTTAAAGCAGTTATTGACAAATTCTCCAGTGTTAAAGATTGCATACTCAGACAAAGAGTTTGTGGTATGTACATATGCTTGTAAGAGAGGAATTGGTGGAGTCCTTGTGCAAGAGGGACAAGTAGTGTGGTACGAGTCACGAAAATTGAATGAGCACAAGTAGAACTATCTAACTCATGATCTTGAGTTAGCAACAATCATTCATGCGTTGAATATGTGGAGGCACTATCTTCTTGGCAGGAGATTTGTATTAATGAGTGATCACAGTGGATTGAGGTACCTATTTGACCAACCGAATCTAAATACTATGTAAGTTAGATGACTGGCCACGATTAGTGAGTTTGACTGTCAGATCAGGTACATCAAGGGTAAAAAGAACAAGGTTGCAGATGCTCTTAGCAAGCGAGTACATGTAAATCACATTGCAGCTATTTGTTCTTATGGGACAGATCTACAAGATCATATCTTATAGGTAGGTCAGCGGGATAACAGGGACATGGAACTTAGGCACATGTTACAGCAGAGTGTAGGTACAAGTAAAAGTAGTGGTACAAGTGCACAGGATGTGGACTATCATCTCCCAGCAGATGGCTTGATCAGATTTAGGGACATGATATATGTGCTAGACATAAGTGAGCTCAAGAAGATTATCTTGAGGGAGTTTCATGCAAAATTGTATTCAGGACACCTAGGATATCAGAAGACATTGACTGCAGTGAAGAAGTTCTATTATTGGAAAAATATGAAGAAGGATGTGGCAGAGTTTGTGGCTAGGTGCTTGGATTGTCAGTAGGTGAAGGCAGAGTATAAGCACCCAGGTGGATTACTATAGCCGATTCTGATTCCAGAGTGGAAATGGGAGGTCATTTCCATGGATTTAATTACAAGTTTGTTGAGGACATTTAGACAGCATGATTCCATCATGGTTGTGGTGGAAAGGTTGAGAAAGGTAGCACACTTCATTCCAGTGAAGTCTACTTATTCTATGAATGATGTAGCATAGGTCTTCATCAGAGATGTGGTCAGATTGCATGGTGTTCCGAAGAACATTGTGTTAGATAAGGATGTTAAGTTCACTTCTAGATTCTGGAAAGAGTTGTTTGCATGTTTGGGTATAGAGTTGGCCTTCAGCACATCTTATCATCCACAAACAAATTGACAGACAAAGAGGGTCAACCAGATATTGGAGGACATGTTGAGGATGTATGTGATGCACCAATAGAGGAGATGGGAGGAGTATCTTCCGTTGGTCGAGTTCGCTTATAATAATGGTTACCAGGAGTCTTTGAGGATGAGTCTGTTTGAGGCACTCTATGGGCGTAGTTGCAATACTCCCATCAACTAGAGTGATCCAGTGAACAGGGTGTTGATTGGATCGGATATGTTGGTAGAGATGGAATAAGAAATGCAGGTAATCAAGAAGAATGTGAAGACAACACAGGGCAGACAAAAAATTTATGCAGATCGGAACAAGATGTTTAAGGAGTTTCAGGTTGGGGAATAGCTGTACTTTCACATCAAGCCCAAGAAGAGTTCCTTGAGGATTGGATCATGTAGCCTATCGACTTGCATTGCCTTTGATAGTGAAAATCCATGATGTTATAGTGAAATTCCATGATGTTTTCCATGTGTCATTGCTTAAGAAGTATGTTAAATATGTTGATCATGTGATTGACTAGTCGATAATGTAGGTGGAGCCAGAGGGAGAATTCCACCTGAAACCGCATTATATATTGCAGAGAAATGCGCTCATGCTCTGGAATCGAGCAATCGAGTAGGTTAAATTGCATTGGAAGCACTTTGGGCCTAATGAAGCTACATGGAAAATGGATGATCATATGCGGGCTATGTATCCTTCTCTATTTGTTGGTTGAACAAATGTTTTTGGTATATGTTTGGTATGATTTTTTTTGGTATGTGTATGTATATGTATATAGATGTAAATACCACCATGAGTTGTGTTATAAATATCCAATAAGTGGTATGGATGTCATGTCATTATGGTTATCATGTAATTATGTTTTCATGTTGGTTTGCTTCTCAGCAGGTTGATCATTGTAAATACTACATCGAGCTAAGTTATAAATCTCCATAGGCAATCAGCTTTGATTTCAGCAGTCTTGTTGGCTGTAGGTGTCATTGAACACTAAGGACTGTGTTCCCCCAAGGGGGAGGATTCTGTAACAACCCTCATGAAATTCCATGTAATAAAATTTAATAAAAGAAAAATAATAACCATGATTATGGGACACTTATTCAAGTTGAATGTTGGGCAATACATCCTAGTGTGGTTGTTCATTTGGTTTATTATAGCCAAGGAAATTGACAAAGGCAATGGCAAAATATTTGGAAAGGAAAAATGACATTAATTGGCATTTTATTTATAAAAATAAAGGAAATTAGGAGAAAATGAAGGAGAAAGGTCACAGGTTGCATGTAAGGAGGAAAATGAAGGAAAATAATGGAAAATGAAGAAAATAGAGGCCTCATTAATAAAAAGGCTTATGAGGACCAGTTGGTATCTTTTGTCAGTTCAGTTTTGGAGCTTTCTCTCTTTTTTTTTGTCTCTCACTCTTGGACACTTA
The DNA here is from genome assembly GCA_031772625.1 of Pinus tabuliformis. Lineage (NCBI taxonomy): Eukaryota > Viridiplantae > Streptophyta > Pinopsida > Pinales > Pinaceae > Pinus > Pinus tabuliformis. Next base: position 367,779,314 of record CM062809.1, read on the forward strand.
GATTTTTCTTGGAGCACTCAGCATTGGATCAAGAAAAGAAAAGAAGGCAAGAGGAAGAAAAGATTAAGCAAGGAAGAGCAAGATCTAGCAACTACATCGGGATTATTTAAAGGTATCCATTTGCATGTGTGATTTCCTTGCTAGATTTAGCATGCATGTGTGTTCTTGGTTCTCTTGTTGTCATGGGCATGGGTTTTTCTAGGTGTGATAATGTTTTTCAGCCTAGCCTTGTCATTTCCGAATAACCATGGTGTGGTGGGTTCTTTTGTATGTGGTTGAGATGGACTCGAAGCTGAGTGGGGTGGTCCCGAGATTATTCACAGGGCCTAGGAATCCCGGGATGGGATACACAATAAAGCCTAAATGTGAACACCTCGATTGAGCCTTGGAATCCCTTAACTAGTGAATGTCAGGATACACGGTAAATATTAGTGGTGAGTACCCTTGATTGGGCCTAGGAATCCCAGGTTGGGATACATGGTAAAGCCCAAAGGGTGGAGATCTCGCAGGCCTAGGAATCCCTTGACCGATAATGGCAGGATACACAGTAGCGTTGAGAGGTTGGGATAGACAAATCCCTCACGGTGTAGGTGGAGAGATCCGATGGCATCCACACTTGTTTTTGGCCTAGTGATCCAGCGAGGATTGTGGTAAATATTGGTATTGTATGTTTATTGTTTATGGCCTAGTGATCTGATGGGGATTATTGTAAAGCCTATTTCTATTGTTGAGGGCGAGGTGGTGTAGCCTCAAGAAACCCTGGTTGATTTTGGTTATAAGTCCCATATTCATGCTTGGAATATGGCACGGAGGTGATTGGATGAAAGAAATATTTGGTTCATCCAATCTATGGTTGGGTGGTATGTGGAAGTCCCGAACCTGGTTGGACTAATCATTCATTAATAAGAACTATTTCTCCTTGGTATTTTATGAGAAAATGTACTAGTTCATATGAGGCAATAATGGTTGATGTATCCTTGTTATTTATGTTGGTTATGAGCATGTTTAATGACAGTGATGATGTATGGCTCTCATCATGTTTTGATTTGTAAATGAATGTAAAATAAATATATGACCTAATATATGATAATGTTGATAATATGATAAGGCATCAATGCGTCTTAGCGATTCTCAGATATGTATGAGACCCCTATGCTCGGATATGTTATTATGCCCTATAGAATGCATATTTGTGACATGTTTTACAAAATGCCTGTCGTGGTTGATAGGGGTCCAACCAATTCTTTGTTCAAGTATTTGCATTTGTATGATTGTTTCGATGTCACTTTTCGTTCTTGAAAGTTTCATGGAGTTATGGGCAGTGGCCTGAGTTTTGGGCCTAAAAAAGTGGCACAAAATCCGAGGTTGCAGGCTCAAAACTAGTTGAAGAATACCTCAATCGCTTGCATGCCCATGTTGTGAGAGCAACTAGAGGGCCCTATTGGCATGCATACCCATGTCATGAGAGCGACTGAGGATCTAGGGAAGTGAAGTGTCAAGTTGTCTTAGGGGTTTATCCCTTGGAATGGTTGGTTGGCTCCTATAGGTTCCGTGACAGGTGCGGAAGGTTAGGTTGGTTGTGTTGTGCCAGTTCCGCTTTCTTAACTATACATGGAGAGTTGAATCATATTATAGTAGCCTCTCGTCACATGTTTACCCCAGCGGACCGGTTAGCTTGGGTAAATGTGGGAGGAGGGTGTTATAATGAAATTCTATTTGGTGAAACCCCCAAGGTTAGTAAATATTTCTAATAAGCTTTGTCTAAAATCAAAGATTGGTTTATTGAAGAGAAATTTTCTTTCAGTAGGGTTTTTGGAAGTGACGTGGGACCTCATGTTCTACCAAGATACATTCCTGACAGATTAGCTATCTGAGAAATTGCTAGACAACACTCCATGGCCAGGCCAAAATGTTGCAAATAATGCAAAAGAAAGTATGGCCTAACTTTCCTATTAAAGTTGGCCAAATGGTTCTTAAGGATAGAGGACATGCTATGGTTGAAGCTAAGTAATTGGAAAAAAATTGGTTGCATTTTGTACCTCATTATAGATATGACCCTAAGCATGTTATCATCAATCATTATAAATCAGTTACTTTATCAAAAGTTTTTCAATATCAACAACTTTTATATGATTATGCCTTTATTCATGATGAAAATTTTGATCAAATGATTGAAAATGTAAAATTTATGGATGATAAAAAGAACAAAAAGGTTCAAAAGTTCAGGAAAGAAACATATGAGTTTTGTCTTAAACAAATAAGTTTCAATACTTCTATCCCCCTAGAAAAATTAAAATTATTTGAAAATTTAATGCTTCAATTTACTGATGTTCCTGCAAAAACTTCTTCTACTATCTCCCATTATAACTTAATGTTTAAGTATCAAAAGCCCTTTTTTCAGTGGATTTTTCTTCATTATTATCATCTTATGTTTTTTATGGAATAACAAAGAAAGGAACATAAAGCAGTGCCCATGAGAAAACATAAGCATCTTGTTGTAGCAGCTACAACCACCCTCCAAAATTTTGCCTACACTTCGATTTTGGAGCCTTCCTTCCTATCCACAGGAGCTTACCTTGCACTATTGTCAAGTACTCGTGATTTGACTGAGACTTATCTTTTTCATTTGTGCTTGTGTTTTCTCGTTTTTACACTTAGTTGATCTTTCTAAGTCACAAGCTAACCTCCTAACTTGGTCACACAACAGTTCTATGCTTGCCTCCAGAAACTACGCAATCCTTGAAGGCAGTCAGCCTTGATGATTGGAATTGCATAGTTCAGATTGGCGGTCAACCTTGAGCTTAGAAACTGCGCAGTCATGGAAGGCATCCCAACACTGAGCCCAAAAACTGTGCAATCCCTCACTGAGCCGAAAATTGCCCAGTTCCCCAGAATTGCACAATCTTTCCCAACATCATGCATGGAAGGTTTCCCTGGAAAAGCAAGAAAACTAAAGGGAAAAAAGCATCCCTAGGAAGTAGGGATCCATTATTAGTTTCCTGAAGGTGGCACATTGCTATTTTTAGAAGTTTCTGCCAAGTGTCGTTTTTCCTTTGATTTTAGGGATGCGTGTCAAAAACCCTCATTTTCTCAAATCTAGTTAATAGACGCTTGTAGAGCTCGTTTGCACATACGATCCTAGAGCTATAGCATTCCCGAGGAGATCAAGGAACCTTCGGTGCGGTCCTCATCGCTTTTCCAAGTGAGTTTCGCTTTTGTCGCTTCTTTTGTCGATTTTTGTCGTTTTGCTTGTGTGAGTGTTGTTTTGCTTATTTCTCTTCATGTTTGATAGCGTTTCAACTTATTTTAACTTGTAGAAGCGTTGTTCTAAGTTTTTGTTTTCCTTTCACAAGTGTCACATCGATTTTCCTGTTTTTGTAACGATGGTTGTCGTTGCGACGACTCTCCTCACATACTTGATTTTCCTTTTGTTTGATCAGTTTTTGGACTTGATCCACATTGATTCATTCACACTTAGTCAGTTTTGCACTCAAGATCACATCATCACTCACTTTTGCTCGTTTTTCACACTTCCACCGGGTAGATCAACACTTTCCTTGTCTAGATCTTGTCTTGCCCAGCTCAGCACTGCGCAATCCAAAGGCTCAAGCGACAAGCTTGGCCTCCGGAACTGCGTAGTGCACAGTACATGCTAGCCCCAACTGCACACTGCATAGTTCCAAGGGTCAGCGTATCACCTTGGCCACTGAGACTGCACAATACAAAATCTCTCACAGTCTCTCCCCAGGTTGGGACTATGCATTGCGAAGTCTCAAGCCTCAGGTTTCATCCTTGGCTACTGGGACTGCACATTGTGCGTTTCCACAGTCAGCCAGTCTCCCTTGCTGATAAAAATTGTGCAATCCTTCTCTCCAGTTGCCCGATTTTCTTCTTGATCATGCTTTGAAGGTAGATTTGTTGAAGCTAATGTTTTCTTCCCATGAGTGTCCTTTTGTCCCACAGGTGCCACACTTTTGAAGCACTTTCTCCCAGCAATCATTATTACCATGACACCAAAGAGAGATTCTTCAAAAGAGACCACTGAAAGAAGTACTAGGGAGAAAGTTGAGCAAACACTAGTAGATTTGCCTATATATGCGGACACTTAACTATTTATAGAAAAGGAGTCAACACTAACATGGAAACAAGTTAATGAAGCTATTTCGACAAAGAGCCTTGAGGCAGATCTAGAGGACAACTCTAGAAGAAGCACCAACAAAAAGCATCAATCCCATATAGGATAAGGGAAGAGAAAGGTTTTTGATAGTCCAAGGGGAGAACAAAGCTGCAAGATGAAAGTGGATCCAATCCTTATGAAAGCAGCTTTAGCAGCAGAAGTGAAGAGGAAGCAGATGATACAGAGAGCAAAGCGGAGGAAGAGAGAAAAACAGAGCTTGCAGGAAGCTATCTATCTTGCTTACTCTAATGATATATGTATATGTTTGCTTATGCATGCATGTATGGACTCTTTCTGTATAAGTATGTATGAATCTTACTAAGATGTGTTGTTGGTTTAACTATCACTCTGGATTGTTAGCTTACTTGCTTTCCAGTTTGTGATGCATCTTTTCTCGTGTGTTCCCTTCTTAGTCGCGTGCTTCCACAGGTTTCCAAGGGGCACACTCACCTCACTTTCCGTGTGTTAGAACCGTTCATGCTCCTTCCTTGACTTGCTGCATATGTCACACCCTTGCTACCAACAGGGATATCTTACTTGCCTCTGTGCGCAATCGTGTTCAAGGCAATACCATACGACCCACTACTAGGACTCCTACACCAAATGGTCTGAGGTCTAGTTGGGACTTCTTACTGGGGAGATCCCTAACATGTTGGCGGGTCCAGCACCATCAACATTTTGGCGCTATAAGGAGGACCAAATGACAAGCTGAGTCCTCACAATCTGTTTTGAATCTCTACATATCTATCATGACTAGCTACAAATTTTCTCTTCTGGAGTGTATGTCTTATGGAAACAACTTCGAAATCTCAGAAGAGCTCTGGGATAACTTGTCACATAAAACATACAATGGTGGAGGTTACATAGCCTTGGTTAGGCACGCGGTCCACGTTATAGGCTCATGCGAAAGACATGAAATCTTTGAAGAATACATGACCTGCGCGTTGTTCATCTACACGCTTCGAGGGCACCCAATGCACTATTGTGCCATGCTGCTTGAAAAATCTATTCATTCTATTTCTCATCTGGTTGCAAATATAGATCGTGCTTTCAATCACTTTAACCGTGAAGCACTCAACAAAGAAATTGTGGAATTACGAAAAGCACCCAATGAATCCGTTGAACAATTTCACACATGCTTTTGTAATCCTGCATACTGATTTCCCGAAGATGAAATTGATTGGGAATTTCTCGATGGAAGATTTGAGTACCTCCTTCACATATCCAAAAATCCACAATTCTTGAAATCATCCAAACTCCGGTCAACACACTTTAGTGATGGAGTTGCGTAATCATAGGCAGGAACAGTTGTTGTCACAAGTGACTGTCCGCCTTCACCTCATCAAACAGTTCCACCACCGCAAAGTGATGTAGGAGAACATGCACACACATCTATTGAACTGTCACATCCTCCCACCCCACCTACTCTTGATATCTGTGCAGATTTGACTTGCAAGCCTGTTACTTGTCACATGGATTTGTTTCCTCAACCTCTATCCCCACGTTCTAACTTCTGATGATCCTCTGAATTGTACTATCTTGTGCTCTTTCGTACTTGACTCCACACTTGTTGTGAACGAGGATCAAGTTGCCGACAGAGTTGGTGTTATGCAACCAACCTGCACCATCATTCATGATGAGTATGTGCGGGAATCTAAAGAAGAACCCGCGGTGAAGGATGGCTCCCTTCTACCTGCGCCTCACCCACTCTATCGTGACATCCCTCGTGATTCTGCCACTATTGATTTCCCCTGTGAAAAATCATTTACAGAGGTTTCTACTTCCGATCATTCACAAGACACGTCGGATGTCAGTCTGTCATTGCAGTGCAAAGAGGACACGTCTTCCTCTGAAAATATGTCCAATTTGTCATTTGTCATTTCTGAAAACACAGAGGGTGAACATCCTTGCTTCTCATCTACCCCTCTGCACGATTCATCAAATCATGGGGATGCCGACGAACATCCCGAATTTTTTGATCTTGGTTGTCGTGATCTCTCTACTTCTTCATCCGATCACGATGTTGATTCAATCGTCGTTAATCTGTCTAAGACACTGGTCTACAATGATCTATTTGTAGACGAAGTCAAAACCCCGCGAACTGTCGAGGCACTTCAGCCCGAGCTAATGGTTATGTCAAGTCCTCGCTATCATAAGGTTGGTTTCACTTTCGATCAGGAAATTGTTGAAACACACAAGGCTCTTCATCACTCTCTACTTTGCATTGAAGATCAATCAAACACCTAGATTTCGCTTCCTCCACTCGAACTACATGATCCCATCACTCATGCATTGGAGGAATCTTACACAACAAGCACACTTGTGCAACGTAAGTGGTATACCTTTCTCACATTTGCTTGCATGTCATAGTCAAGAGAATGTGTATGCTTAACATCTGCACGCAGTGTAACACAACACCATGGCAATTCCACAGAGTGCATGTCATGCGCTTTCACTCATTTCTTTTCTGTGGATGCACTTAAACCGGAGTGTGTTTGTCTTCATCGTTATATCTTTCAAGCTTTCTGGTTTGCGCAACTGCAATGTTCGCAAACCATGTCTTCACCAACATGGGTCGACCAAAGTGTGGTGGCTGCATCAGAAATATCACTTCATGTGATCAGGCCCATGCACAGTTAGCTTAGGAGTATGACTAGTGTTTGCTTTTCGTTTGTTTTCTTGCATGTATGTTGGCTTCTTACCTTGCATGTTTGTTTGTTTGCATGCTTGTTTGCTTACTCGCTTTGCTTACGCATTTACTTCCGCTTTTGCTTTGTTTTGTTGTTTGTTTGCTTGTTTATGTTCGTAGGTTAGTTCTGCATGAGACCGTGCAAGACTCTTGAAACAAGTTGGGTAAATTACAATAAGACTTGTGCAGTTATCAATACTTGGTTATCTGTCGTCTTGCCTCTATATGAAGAACTTGTTATCTTCAGTCCATGATACGTCGATGGAAAATACGTATTGTTCGAAGTGAACCTTGGTGAAAACACAATGCTTGCACGCTAACTAGTGTCACCTACTCTAGTCGGTTGTTTTTGGGTTAATCCTTGCCAGCTCAGTCAAGTAGAGTAAGATGAGGGGGAAAACCTTAACAAGCACGTCAGAGGTATATAAACTATTTCTCTGAAGGAACAACCTCTTCTGCTCTCAATAAGTCGGGATCCCTCTTCCGCCTCTGAAATGAATAAGTGTTATGCACAATTACGAAAATGAAAACTGAAAATGTGAAAAATTTCGAAAAAGAAAATGAAAAATGAATAAGGCGAAAGAAGAGAAAGGTTTCTTGCGTAGAGAGGTGATGCAAGTAACTCTGTCGGGGTACAAACCAAGCTCGCTAGCAGCTGAGCGATGCTTGTGTTCCTGTGTGACTCCGTCGGGGTACTGTCCAGGCCTGCTGGCAATGGAGCAACAACATAGATGAAACTAAAACTATGATGACCATAAAGCTTGTGCACCAATATACCCCTCATCCCCAATCAAAACAACTGTGTTGGCTTGGCTTGGAATGTGTGTCGACCGACTAAGAGCTTGGTAGATGCTACATCTTACAATCAAGCAAGTGTGGAAACCAAGACGAACAGAGAGCTAAACAATACTTTCGGAGGTGTTAGACTTGCTTTTCACGAACAAGGTCCATTCAGAGAGCTGGAGTTCTACCAGTGTGTCGCCAAGTGTTGTAGCGGCTACAACCACCCTCCAAAATTTTGCCTTAGCTTCGTTCTGGAGCCTCCCTACCAACCATCTTAGCAGCATGTCTTTCACTGTCAAGTACATAGGCTTCATTGGTTTTTCAGCAGCTTGTCAGCCTGTGCATGTTAGTTTGCTTCACTCCCCTCATAGGCTACCACTTCGGACATGGGCTAGTTGCTAGATGAGCAGCGCCCTCAAAAAATTGCGCAATTATAGAGGGAAACAAGCCTTCCCTCCATAAATTTCGCAAATCTATTGGGCAGCCTGCTGGGCTTAGAAATTGCGCAATGCAGTCAACCAATCTTCCTTGGGAAAATTGCATAATCTGGCTCAGCACTGCAGCTCAGCTCATAAATTGTGAAAATCAGTTGGGCAAACTGTTGAGCTCCAAAGTTGCGCAGAGCAGTCAAACAGGCTTCCTAGGAAAACTGTGCAATCTGGCCAGCACTACAGCTCAGCCCAGAAATTGCACAATTCAGGGCAACAATCACCTGCTCATCCCAAAAATTGTGCAATCCCTCTGGGATAGCCATTCCAGTTCCTCTAAGAAATTGTGCAAATCCCTCTCTCAGTCAAGTAGGTTGTCACATGTGCCTTTAGGTTGACCAGTTCTCTCCGGGACCAAGAAAAATTGATTTGCATGCATGGGCTTCTCTTCCCGATATAGAAAAGAGCAGCATGCAAAAGGCATCCCTAGATCTAGGGATCTATTTTTATCCGCTGGAGGTTACATGCAAAGCTCATTTTAGAAACCTCTCGCCAAGTGTCATTTTTTCCTAGATTTGTGGCATGCGCATCATAACCTCGATCTTATCAAAACTCATCAACTGGACGCTGCAGAAATCATTCCTCAGATCGACCTTGCAGCTCTGACATCCTACATTGCATCCAGGAGTCTTCGGCACTTTTAACTTAGTTGTTTCAGGGTAAGTCTGTTTTTCATGTCTTGCATTTCGTTTCTGTCGTTTTTTGTGTTTCACTTTGTGTGAGTGTTTTCTGCTTGATTTTAATGAGCACTTGTTTTCATTTCAATGTATGTTAGCTTGTAGAAGCATCGTTTCAGTTTTCGTTCACATCTCATTGATGTCGCATGCATGACACTGTATTTGAACGGATGGTCGCCGTTGCGGCGACTTGCTTCACACATGCATGTTTTCTCGTTTCTGAATCTTGCACTTACTATTTGCATGCATAATCATTCACTCTTGTTTACACTCAGTATCACCATACATTCAAACTTCTCATGCTTTCAGTGGCCCATCGGCAAGTCTGGGCTGCCTTAGCTCGAACCATGCCTTGCCTGACTAGCATTGCGCATTTCTGGAAGTCAAGGCTCTGCCTTCCCTCCAGAAATCGCGTATTTCTGGCCCAGCACTGACCTCCAGGCTTGCATTGTGCAATTTGGGGAAGCAATGCCTTACTGGCCGCAGAAACTACGCAATGTGATTTTTTGGTTTGCATGTCATTGCTGATTGAAATGGCATATTACGCAATTTCGGTCCTCAACAAGCCAGGCTGGACTGTGCATTGGATAGTTCCAGCAGTCAGTTAGCCTCCTGATAGCCTGGACTGTGCCTTGCATAGTTTTGGCAATCAGTCTCCCAGCCTCCCGGTGAAAATTGCACAATCTTCATGGACAATCACACAGGTATGTTGCATGTCAGTCCTTCAGTTTGTTTTGGTTTTCAACTAACAGATTGCTTTCCATGAGTGTTGCTATGTCTCCAGGTATCACAAGTGTCCCTCTGCCTCTCAACAGCACAGGTACAATGGCTTCCAGGAGAGCAGATCCAAAGACACCGTTGAGAGCACAACTGGAGATGCAATCGATCAAGTTTCTATGAACTTGCCTATCTATGAAAACATCAAGTTGTTCATGGGCAAGGATATCACGATGAAATGGCAGTGGCATCAAAGCGAAAAACACCATCAGCAGTAGAAAAAGGTAGCACACCTGCATGCGACAAATACAAGAGGAAGGTTGTTGACAGTGTAGAGGCGGAACAAAGTTGCAAGCTCAAGAAGATCCACTTGTGATGAAAGCAGCGTTGGTGTTTGAAGCTATGAGGTGACAACGCGACAAGAGAATCACGCGAAGGCAGAGAGAAATATAGAAGGAGTTACAGGTGTTGAAGCAACAACTCAAGGAAGAATGGGAGTTGTATGGACAACAGAAGGAGTTGCAGTGAGAACAGGTACAGCAGGAGGCGCAACATGCACAGACGAATGAAACTATGCCTATATAGGTTATGGACCCATCCAGCAATTGACATGGAGCAAACATGATGAGCAGTGTTGTCGATCGCATGCAAGGGTATTCATGAAAACAGATGTCATTGTGTGCATGTACGCGATCCCACCCATTTGGCACACTCACCAAAGCGAAGACAAGAAGCAAGTCCAACTGAAGCTGAAAATGTATTTTGACAAGTTGACGTGCATGGTCACTAGAGCACACTTGGAGATCAGCATAGACACTATGCAACAGTATGTCACTAGTCTAGCTACACTCAAGACGATGATGCACATATTATCAAATGAGTTGGACAGAGGAGCCATATTAGTGTTCCCAGATGCAATAGAGGCAAGAGTTCGATTTCAACAAGATGTCACCATTGAGCACACGGACACCACCACGGACGACCAAGCTTGGCATCAGTGTGCCACCATCGATCATCGCAAAGATGTCAAAGAGTTGGTCTCATCACAACTGTCCGAGTGTTAGTGATAGCTTGCATTGCTTGCTCAAGCCTATTTTGTCTCACAAGGGTACACGTGCAGATTGAATGTAACATCTTGTCAAGTGAAGGTCCAAGTGTCGATAGTCGAATGTAACAGTGATAGAGTAGTTGAAGAGTCATGAGGGTAGGTGAACAATCACGGATGTCAAGGGTCACCCCACCCTTTTCTATTTATAGTACCTCATATCTCATTGTAGAGGCTTTTGGTCAGCCAAGTTCCGATAGGAGTATCTTCGAGAAAGTTTGGAGAGTATTGTAACGAGCCTTGGCTTCTCCATAGTGTAGAGCTAGTATATCCCTTTGGAGGAGCAGGGGGCAGTGACTGTAACGTTCCGCTATCGGAACTAGTGGTTGGTCATGGTTGTAGTGTATGATTGGAACTTTTACTCCTTAATATAACAGAGCCAACATGTTTTAAGCATATGTTGTTATTGTATTTCATCTATCTTGCTTACTCTAATGATATATGTATCTGTTTGCTTATGCATGAATGTATGGACTCTTTCTGTATAAGTATGTATGAATCTTACTGAGATGTGTTTTTGGTTTAACTATCACTCTGGATTGTTAGCTTACTTGCTTTCTAGTTTGTGATGCATCTTTGCTCATGTGTTCCCTTCTTAGTTGCATGCTTCCACAGGTTTCCAAGGGGCACACTCACCTCACTTTCTGTGTGTTAGAACCGTTCATGTTCCTTCCTTGACTTGCTGCATATGTCACACCCTTGCTACCAATAGGATTATCTTACTTGCCTCTGCGCGCAACCGCGGTCAAGGCAATACCGTACGACCCACTACTGGGATTTGTTGGGAACGGGATCCCCCAAAGAGCAGTTTTGGGGCTAAAAGCCCATGATTGAGTCAAATTTTGTAATAAAATGGTAAAGACTCCACATTTTGTTGTTGCGGAGTGCGTAGGTGTCATAAGTCATAAAGGGTTATCCACCCTTAGTCTTGTAAAGTAAAGTCGTCTGTAAGAGATCTACCCATGGTCTGCGGACTATGGGATTGCATAAAAAGAGCTAAGCTCTAAGTAGTTTTGGAGAGACACAAGACAGGAGAGTCATAGCTCTGAAGTAAGAAGTCTAAGTTTCAGGTCATAGTGTAGGTGGAGGCTCTGCAGCTGAGTGCGTAGAGGCCTAGAGTAGAAGTTCGTAGCTGAGTGCGCGGACGCCTGCAGCTGTGTGCGTAGGGTGAATAGAGTCTATAATCACTTGGAAGATATCAATAAAGAGAAGTATTCTACAATTTCTGTGTCTTTATTCCGAATAATGCATCTTATCATTTTATGTATGAATTTCCTTTATAATGCTTATGTGATGCGCGAATGTGTATGATTATGTTGGAAAGCTGAACGCATATAAGAATATCTGTTTACGCGGTGCTATCTGTGAGTATCTAAGAAGATAAATAAGACACTAAGACTAATTTAGGAATCTGCACGGTATGTTGCCTTAGCAGCGCAGAAGTGTCTAGATCGAGGGTTAGGGCTGCGTGAAGGTCAGTCGTACCCTTTCACGGAGGTATTGAAGGACGGAATAAAGGGCTCAACTGGCAAGCCCTAGAGGAAGTAACCTACGGGAAGGCAGGAATAAAGGGAATAAAACAACATCACGACCATCTCAGGGTGCAGAAACTTGGTTCCAGCATCCTCCCATACTGCTTCGGGTGAGACTTCGATCCGCGCTCCTCGGGCTGATGCCGAAAGGGCCAGTAGTATAGGGATTTTTTTGGCTAATTAACGATGAACCTAGGTCAGGCCCCCTCAAACCAACAAATGGTTTCGTTGCCAGGATCAGAATTTGCATAAGAGATGTGTGATTTTGTATCACTAGAATCTGACTAAGAAAGAGATTGGAGACTGGTTGGATAGGAAGATCCACGAATTCGCGGCACAGGAGAACTGAAACCCGCGATTGACAAAGGAACAGTGGTTGGACAGGTATCTTTATACAGGGATCCAAGCGATATTTTTCTGCTCCTTCCTGATTGAGCTATACGAGTGGATAGCGAAGCTAGCAAATAGCCAAGGAAGGTGGAAACTCGACAGTCCTATTGTGTGGACCCCGGAGCTAGTGTGAAGGTTGGAAGCATTAGCGGATAAGGTCGCCTGTATTGTCAATCATTGGCTTGATCGCGTCATAGGAGGATTTGTAACTGAATTTGCGTCGACACCTCAGTCAGCTACAGCGAGGTGGAGCAAAGCTTTTTCAAAAGACAACGAGGTAAGTACGTGAAATCTTTGAATACCTTAATTAAAATACTATTGTGCGAAAAATGGGTTATGTAGCTACCTTGATGTTCGAAGCTAGGCGAAGCAAAAAAACTTATAGAAACGAAGGAAAAAAGGGTCCTGAATATAGTCCGTTGATTTCACATCCGCGAGGTGACGAAAAAAGGATAATGCAGATTTCTCCGCAAAGTGTTATTCAGTTAATAAGGCAAGGATTCCCACGAATACCACCCCCGCCCACACCACCTCCAACTTCACTGCCATCACCTATGACTTCACCTGTACCACCTCCGCCTCCACCGCAGTTTAGTATGGTGAATTCGGTGAAGCTGCCTTTGTTCAAAAGCTTGGGGAATGAGGACCCAGACCAATTTTGGTTCGTAGTAAAAGTTGTATGGGAAGCTTAGGGCATTACAGATGACAACATGAAGAAGGCAACATTGGTTAGTGCTTTACAGGATCGCGCGCTAACCTGGTATATCAAGTACGCTAATGATAACCCGAATGTTGGAGTAGCGGACATCCAAACAACAATGAATAAAGAATTCAGTAGGCCTAAATCTAAAGCACAATCGATTGTAGGGTTCAAAGAAATCGCGATGCAACCAGGCGAGACACCTTGGGAACTCGATCAGAGGTTGAAGTGTACAATCTGCGAAGCTAACATGAACCTAACAGACGAACAACATCGCGAATGATTTGTGGCTTTGCTCTTGCCACACTTAAGGGTTGCACTGTCGCAACAGAGGATAACGACTTAGGCGGAGGCCTTGGAGATTGCAATGAGACTACACGAGACTCCGATGCAAGATCCTAATATGGGGATTCAACAGATCCATGCACAGTTGAAAAATCTTTGCCTTGAGATGCAAAGTTTGAAGCAGCACAGAACAGTCTGACCAAAAGTGCGTGAAGAGGTATTGTGTCTGAAATGCAAGAGTCAGGGGCATGACAAAGACCATTGTCCGGTCTTTGCTAACTACCTTACAAGAGGAGGACCGATGCCTTTTAGGCCACAAGATCAAGCAGGACCGAGTGCGGGGCCTGCATTGTGGTGCGCTATATGTCAGGTAGCAGGAAAACATGTCACGAATAACTGTCATTTGTTGCAGACGTTTGTAAAGACACCGCAGCAGCTGATCTACAACTTCTGTAGATCAGTAGGGCATGATGAGCACAACTGCAGAAGCTATGAGTTCATGATGGATAGAACACCCACCTATAGGGTTCAGGCCGAAACGCAACCCCCTAACCAGAGCACGGGGATGGCGCAGACAGGATTTCAGGGGCACGGACGAGGCTGAGGCGACAAAGGACCTGGCAGAGGTCGAGGATAGTTGATTTACTACAATTGTGGAGGACCAAGACATTATGCCCGCGATTGTACTAACCCAACACGTCCATCATGCAAGTATTGCACGTTGTTTGATCATGAAACAGAGGATTGTCCTACACTGATAGCAAGGATATGCGACAAATGGGCGCTACTACCGCAGCCTATTCAGAACCTGTAGATGATGAGGTTTGAGCTACGCGAAGAGGACCCAAATGTTAATATAGTGCTCCGAAGTGGAGTCGCAACAGGAGATGACAAAGGTAAACAACCTGAAGACAGTACATGGGTGCGCAAAGCTCCAACGAAGGAGGCTAAGTTCGATTTGGAGCGCGCACAAGAAACGTTCATGTAAGCGAAAAAGAGCTTCACTGAGGCCTCCACCGCAAGAAGCAAGGATAAGCCTGATCAAGAGATGGACCCTTCTATGCTTACAACCTTCTTGGAAACATGCGTGAAGCTTCTGCGCGATAGCAAGGCTGTGAAGGGGCTGCAGGAGCTCATAAATAGATGCGCTAGAAACACTCCTGTTGAGCCACACGTAGTACGAAAGCTTGGTAAGCATAAAATAAGGACGGGACAGGAGATGAGACTGACCACGCAAATAAGAGAGTATGAAATGGATCAGGTTATCTTGGACCTAGGTCAGACGCGAACGTCCTACCTAAACAGACTTGGGAACGGATGGGGAGACCCGCATTACAATGGTCTCCGATTCAACTAAGGATGATGAATCAACAAAAGATCATCCCCATGGGGTGGATGCAGGGGGTGACTGTGGATATTGAAGGTGCGAGCGCGCTGGCTGATTTTGAAGTGATAGAGATAGTGGATGACAGCGACCCCTATCCTGCACTCCTTGGAATTGATTGGGCCACTGATATGAACAGGGTAATCAACCTAAAGAAGCGAAAGATGATATTTGAGAAGAAATCGCTACGCGTAATTGTACCCCTAGATCTTGCTAAAGGTTCACGTTATACTGAACCAGTGCGCGATTATGAGTGATGATGATCTGAACTGTATCTATAAGATAACAGTGCAAGGCCAAGATTGGGTGAATCCAACGGCAGATGGACGAATTACATGGGATTGCGAGAGTTCATGCACCTCGAACTCTGATGAAGAACTAGAGAACTGGCAGAATCGATTACACGAAGTAAATACGCTGAGCTGTAACATGATGACCTAGTCGTTGCGCTATGTCGTCAGAGGTAAGAAATCTGCCTACTTATGATGGCCTAAATGATGTAGATATTTTTATGGATGCATTTGAGAGGGAGGTACCAGAAAAGCAACGCCTCCAAGCAATGGACTGAGCACTGCGCGCTACACTCGCAAGGTGGTGGGGTACGCACAAGGGAAGCTTTGATGATTGGCGTGAATGTAGGATAATGATGCGAACTCGCTTTGGGAAGCCAAAGATGCGAATGATAGACAAGTATGATGGGCAGGATGATCCGTGCACACACTTGGCCAAATGGGCTCAGGCTTATGGAGAGAAGCCCCAACTTCAGTGGGTGCACTTATTCTGTCATACCCTGGATATTGTCTCGATGAACTGGTATGTAGAAACAAAGCTCTGCCATGATACAAGTGAATGAGATATTCTACGTGAAGGATTCCTAATGACATTAAGTTTTAAAGACGAGTTTGACAGTATTGATGAAGTGCTACAAGAGGTGAAAGCAACAATCTTTAGGATACCGCAGGATCCTCTAAACCTGATTCAGTCTGAATGGGCTCCTCAGCTGAGTCACGCACTGGAATGTTATAATGTAACTACTGAAGAACTGGATAAGGATCCGCGAAAGATTAACATCCATGAAACAAAAGGTCACTGCGAGGTTGAAGAACCACAAGTTGAGAATCCAGATATAATAGTGCCGCTAAAAAAGAAACAAGTAAACATTGGTACAGAGGCAGAGCCCAAATTCGTGAAGATTGGAGATTACTGGGACGACGCAACAGTAGATAAGGTCGCTGAATTTCTCCGTGAATACCAGGATTTATTCCCTACCAAGTTTACGGATCTAAAAGGGATAATCGGGACCTAGGTGTTATGAAGATCACGTTGAAGCCTGACGCGAAGCCAATTAAGCAAAGACCTTACTGTCTCAATCCGAAGTATAAAGATGAGGTCCGCTTAGAGCTAGACAAGATGCTCGCGACATGCATCATTGAACCTGTGGAAGAATCTGACTAGGTAAGCCCAATGGTGGTACAGGAAAAGAAGCAGAAAGATGAAATAAGGATATGCGTGGATCTCGAAAAGCTGAATGATGTTTGTGTACATGATCTTTTCTAGACTCTGTTCACTGATGAAGTGTTGGACAATGTAGGTGGCCATGAAGCATATTCCTTCACTGATGGGTTCTCTGGGTACTAACAGATCAAAATCGTGCCGGAGGATAGGAGAAAAATAACCTTCGCGACTAAGTGGGGTTGTTTTCAGTACACTGTAATGCCATTCGGATTGAAAAATGCGCCTGCAATCTTCTCACGCATAGTTGTTACTGCATTTAAGGAATTTATTCATAAGTTCCTTGAGGTATACTTTGATGACTGACTGTGTTTGGGCTGGTTAAACGCCATGTAGCAAGCTTGCGCCTAATGTTGGATACCTATCGAAGATACCAGATCACACTCAATCTGAAGAAGTGCTTGTTTTGTGTTCCTTTTGGGACCCTGCTAGGTCATGTGGTTTGCAGACAGGGACTGATGGTAGACCCCGCAAAGATCGCGGTGATACTGAACTTGGAAGCACCAAGGAGTGTAAAGCAGTTACGCGCTACCTTAAGACATACGGGGTATTAAAACAAAAGGTCACCGCGAGGTTGAAGGACCACAAGTTGAGAATCCGGATATAACAGCGCTGCTAAAAACGAAACAAGTAAACATTGGTACAGAGGCAGAGCCCAAATTCGCAAAGATTGGAGATTACTAGGACGATGCAACAGTAGATAAGGTCGTTGAATTGCTCCGTGAATACCAGGATTTATTCCCTACCAGGTTTACGAATCTAAAAGGAATAATCAGGGACCTAGGTGTTATGAAGATCACGTTGAAGCCTGACGCAAATCCAGTTAAGCAAATACCTTACCATCTCAATCCGAAGTATAAAGATGAGGTCCGCTTAGAGGTAGACAAGATGCTCGTGGTAGGCATCATTGACCCTGTGGAAGAATCTGACTAGGTAAGCCCAATGGTGGTACAGGAAAAGAAGCAGAAAGATGAAATAAGGATATGCGTGGATCTCGGAAAGCTG
Source organism: Pinus tabuliformis (assembly GCA_031772625.1). Lineage (NCBI taxonomy): Eukaryota > Viridiplantae > Streptophyta > Pinopsida > Pinales > Pinaceae > Pinus > Pinus tabuliformis. Next base: position 367,796,758 of record CM062809.1, read on the forward strand.
AATGACATTTGTGTACATGAACTTTTCCAGGCTCTGTTCACTGATGAAGTGTTAGACAATGTAGGTGGCCAGGAAGCATATTCCTTCACTGATGGGTTCTCTGGGTACCACCAGATCAAAATTGTGCTAGAGGATAGGAGCAAAATAACCTTCGCGACTGAGTGGGGTTGTTTTCAGTACACTGTAATCCCATTTGGATTGAAAAATGCGCCTGCAATCTTCTCACGTGTAGTTGTTGCTGCGTTTAAGGAATTTATTCATAAGTTCCTTGAGGTATAATTTGAAGACTGGACTGTGTTTGGGCCGGTTAAATGCCATGTAGCAAGCTTGCGCCTAATGCTAGATACCTGTCGAAGATACCAAATCGCACTCAATTTGAAGAAGTTCTTGTTTTGTGTTCCTTTTGGGACCCTGCTAGGTCATGTGGTTTGCAGATAGGGACTAATGGTAGACCCCAAGAAGATCACGGTGATACTGAACTTGGAAGCGCCAAGGAGTGTAAAGCAGTTATGCGCTACCTTAAGACATACGGGGAAAAATTGTTGAAGAAGGGTGTCACGTTCTGCTGGAATGAATATTGTAAGAAGAGCTTGGATGTATTGAAAAAAAAGATGGTCACCGTGTCAATCGTAGTCTTCCCAGATTGGAAGAAGGAGTTTCATGTCCATGTCGATGCATCATGTATAGCGTTGGGAGTAGTACTGACACACGCTTGTGGAGAAGACCTGGACCACCCTATTGCTTTTGCAAGCGGAAGGTTATCCAAGGCGGAGAAGAACTATTCCACCATTGAGCGCGAAGGGTTAGCTTGTAGAAATTTCACCTGTAGATCAAACTAGTAATGCAATGTACTAAAGCAAAACACATGATCTACTTCTACAAAACATTAAGCAGAAGCAAAATTGATTTCATGAGCAACATCAACCATAAACACATATAATTGATTAAGAGAAATAATCACACATAACACAGTTATATCACTGGGGAAATCACCAACATAAAACCCCCAACACTGTATTATCAATCAAGTGGAAATCCTCTTTTGTTTACAAAAAATATCAGCTCAAGAGCTATCATGTACTTCCTACAATCGAAAGATGAAGATGATGGACTCACTATGCCTAAAAATGTAGGAAACCATCCATCAATCCCCTATTTCCTTGCGCAATTTTTATTGGAGTCCAATTCATAACATATGAGCATTGGCCCCAAATCATACCTGTTGTCAACCATAGGTCCAACTACGCAATCCTTGAGGACACTAGTTCCTCATGCATGTAAGGAATATTCCATGGGAAGATCCAAGTGTCTGATAGTACAATGTCCCTCATCTGATCTCAACTGGGTCTCTGACAGAACTGACATGCAACAGTTATCCATGAGTGAATCCTCAATTATCTAAAATAATAGTTGTCACATGCATGCAAGCATTAACAAACTATATTTTATTATTTTAACAACTTGTTAAAATAATCTAACTAGACTTGACTAGTTAGAACTAAGTCAACTGATTCTCTCATTATAGAACTCATACTTATTCCCTCAATCAGTGGAGGAAATTAAGGATAAATTCCTCAATCAATGGGACAACTCATGTGCATGCTCACAAAGACTTCAAATTCGAATTTCCTTAACTAATTAACTCAACTGAATTAATTAATTAATATTTCCAACTGTTGTTAAGACCAAGATTAATTTACTTCCTATAGATAAACTAGGGACTACTATAAATAGGAAGGGACCCAGAAATGTTATTTTTAGAACTTTCTATTTTTAGCAGTTTCACCTCTCACCCAAGGTGGCCAATGACCTCACTAGCCAACCTGCTATTTTTAGACATTCTGTTTTTAGCACATTCTAAATTTAGCATTTCTTGTTGCCCACTTTTCAACACTCCCTCTCAACAAGAAAGGGATTATCGGCAACCCCGACCCTGTCTTTGAGGAACTCAAACTTGCCTTTTGACAATGCCTTTGTCAAAATATCTGCATCCTGCTCCTCGATCGAAATGTAGTGCAACATCATGATCCTCTTGACCACACAATCCCGTAGATGATGATAGCGGATATCTATATGCTTGGACCTGTCATGAAACACTAGATTCTCAAAGAGTTTAATGCAACTCTGATTATCACAATATATCACTGTAGGATCCATCATCTGACCAAACAATCCCACTAGAATCTTCTGCATCCAAATGGCCTCACATGCAGCCTGACTAGCTGCCATGTACTATGCCTCCGCTGTGCTAAGTGCAACTGATCTTTGTTTCCAGCTATACCAAGAAACTCCAGCTAACCCAAGGTTGAATATCCCTCCAAAAGTGCTCTTCCTGTCTAATGGACTACCTGCCCAATCTGCATCTGTGAAGCCTTGGAGCTTCACTCCCTCTGTCCGCCTGTACCATAATCCATATTGTGTAGTGCCTCTGAGATATCTCAGCACATGCTTTGCTACCTTCCAAAATAACTTGGTTGGCTGAACCATAGCTTGACTCAGCTGGTTCACTGCAAAGCACAAATCCGGTCGTGTGTTCACCAAATACATGAGTGAACCCACAAGCTACCTGTAAACTATAGCAGCTACTACCTCACCTGAAGTAGCATCCTCCTTCCTCCAGTTACCTGCTAGAGGAGTCTCCATGGGCTTGCACATCTCCATGTGGAAGCACCTCAGTATCTCATTGGCATACTTGCCCTGAGACACAAATACTTCCCCATCTCTCTGCCACACCTCCATGCCTAGAAAGTAGTGCATGAGGCCCATGTCCTTCATCTCAAACTCTCTTGCAAGATCCGCCTTGCAAGACTTGATCAACTAATCATCACCTATCAAAATTAGATCATCGACATAAAGTAAAATAATCAATAGCTTACCATCTACAATGATGTGGTAGAGGTTCGCATCCGCTTCACTCTTAGTGAAGCCCAACCCAGTGAAATAGCTGTCGATCTTGGTATACCAAGCACGGGGTGCTTACTTTAACGCATACAATGCTCGCTTGAGCTGACACACATGTGACTCATGATCGAAGGTCTCAAATCCCTTTGGCTGCTCTAAGTATACCTCTTCCTTAATCTCCCCATTGAGGAATGTTGTCTTCACATCCATCTGATGGATCTGCCAACCCATCTGTGTTGATAGTGCTAAAATTGATCTAATCGATGAGTACCTTGCAATAGGAGCAAAGGTCTCATCATAGTCAATCCCCTCAACCTGTGAGAAACCATGGGCAACAAACCTTGCCTTGTGCTTCTCAATACTACCATCAGCTACCTATTTTACCTTGTAAAGCCATCGGAAAGTAACCACTGACTTGTCCCCCGGTCTAGGAACAACATCCCATACATTGTTTCGCATGATAGAATCATACTCCTCTATCATCACATCCACTCAAACTGGTTGTTGTACTGCCTCCTCAAAAGACGAAGGCTCAGTCACTACACACTCCCCAACCAGGGCCATGTAGCCAGTATATCTATCGAGAGATCTCCTCCGTCTGCGCTGAGAGGATGGCTGCCACATTCTCTCTCACATACTACATCAATCTGTCAGCTTCCCATGAGCGTTTCCGCCCCTCTAGAAGACTCTCCAGTAGTGGTGATCCCCACAACTGGAATCTCTGCATGCGGCTGCTCCGCATCATCAGGAGGATCCTCCTCCTTAGGAACTAATAGTTCCTCATCATCACCATGCAACTTGAGCTCCCTCTCAAGTGATGCTCGCATGGCTCGCTGCTAATCGAACCAGTGTTGAAAATATCGATATCGGAAAAATATCGGCGAGGGTCCAGAAAATATCTTATCGGCAATATTGGCAAAAATATCGGCAAATATCGGCAAGCATAAAAAATGCATAATATATTCATTTTTTTTTTCAGATTTCTAAACATATAAAGCAATAACAACATGAACTAAACACATTGGCACATAAATATGAAGAAGGCATTGATATATATAATGTCAAATAGAAATGATACATCAAACTTCAAAGGCGATACCAAATCCTGCTAATCCCTGATAATTGTCCAATCAAGGACTCAAACAAAATAACATCACATATATAAAACTTTGAAAGTATTTCATCTTCATGATTTATAAACTTATATGTAGCAAAAGTTGCAAAACAAATAAAACTAGCAGCGATCTATTTGAGACCATTGACCTCTCCCTAGCATCTTTCTTTCTGTCTTGTTTAGCAATTGCTTCACGAGCTTTTTGTATAACCTCTGCACTAGAAACCATACAAGGCATTACATCTGCATCATATGCAAAGATTCTAACCAGATGGAATTTCAATCGTGTAACCCCTCCTAACATCTTGGTCTCACACAAGTTGCATGATATATATCCCTAATTTGCCCCACCAACAGCCTCGCCATACTCGCAAAATGGGTCCAAGGCTTTTGGCATATTTGACATTTGTAGTGAACTAATTCAAACCTAGGGCACAAAAAAAAACAAAAAATTTGCATTAAACCCCCCAACAAAAAATGAAAAAATAATAAGTAATAACCACCTCATTCAAAAAAAATTACTGCATTATTTGCATTTTGCAATGTGAATGAAAAATGGCAATAAGAGGGTGCATGAGAAAGTTGAAAAAAAAAAATGAAGCTTGTTGTCCAAATATGGAGAAAACCCTTGCATTGGTTCATGGGCATGAAAATCATAGAAAATGGAAAAAAACAAAGAAACAAAATGTTTGTAGGCAAAGAGGCAAGCAAGCATAACCCTAAATCTATGAAAAAATCATTAACATAGGGGTTTTTAATAACATACCTGTTAATGGAAGAAATGAAGTTTGTCTCACTATTTTTCAATCTTTGATCCACAAAAAACCTTAGTTGGTGGTGATAATCGTTGTTTGATCCTCAAACCCTCCTTGAAAACCACCACAAAACTCTTCTCCTTCCTTCTCCAACACTCTGAAACAAAAATGAAGAAAAAAACCAATTTTTCCTTTTTCTAGCCACGGAAAAACACGCTCAGCGATATTTTATATCGTCTCGCGATATTTTGCTGATATATCGCCAATATCTCGCAAATATCGCGATATTTTCTCAGTGATATTTCGGCTCGCTGAAAATATCGCGATATTTACGCTATTCGGCGATATTTCGCTGATATTATTTTCACTACATCGAACTTCAGATCCTTGCGCACTACGGTCCACTGACTAGCAGAAAGAAACACACGATAGTTGTGAGGTGTATCAATGTATCCCACAAGTATTCCCAACTCAGCTATTGGGTCTAGCTTCTTCCGAGCATCTTTGGTCACATGACAGAAGGTTGGGGATCCAAAGATGCGGAAGTAACTCACATCTGGTCTCTTCCCCGAAAAAGCCTCCATAGGTGTCTTCATCCCCAAAATACGATGAGGACTTCTGTTCTGAAGATATATTGCTGTATTGCATGCCTCAGCCCACAGATGAAGTGGTAGGCCTTGGTCATGCAACATCGATCGCCCACAATAGATCTGTTCTTGCTTTCAGCCACCCCATTCTGTTGTGGGTTATGATGTGCCATGAGTTCCCGTTTAATTCCTTCTGAAGCATAGAAGTCCTTAAACTACTGGGAAATATACTCTCCACCATTATCACTTCGCAAGGCCTTTATTTTCATCCCTAATTCTTTCTTTGCCAAAGCTTTGAACTCACAAAACTTCAAGAAGGTTTGATCCTTCTTTTGCATGAAGTAGATCCAACATCTACGAGAAAAATCATCAACAAAAATAACACAATACCTTTGCTTTCCGATGGACGCTATAGAGAAGGGCCGCATGCCTCTGAAGGAACTCGCTCCAGAACTGCTCCTGCTCTACCATCCCGATCATGAAAAGAAGATTTTGCATACTTACCCAAAGTGCAACCTTTGCATGTGCTCACTTGCTCCAGCTTGCACTTGGGTAATCCGGTAGAAATTTGTTGCATGATCTTCAAGGCCCCATGATGCAAGTGGCCCAATGTCCTATGCCATAACTCGCCAATATCTTGGCCATGCATCACTTCTGCTTTGGAACTCAAAGCAGCACAGTCTTCTACCTGTAACTTATAGAGATTCTTAACTCGAATCCCTATTTGTTTGGTTTGTCTAGTGCCGATATGCCTTAGGAAAACCTTTCCCAAACTAAAGACTACATCATAGCCTTTATCCTCAAGCATAGCAATAGACACAAGATTCTTATTCAGCCTTTGTACATACATAACATTAGAAGGAGAGAGGGGAGAACCATGCTCCCTCTGAAACACAACCGTACCTTCACCTGAGACATGGTACTTTCCGTCATCGCCCATCTCGATCCGTATCTGGAGATCCTTCTCCTCCAAAGTGCTGAAAATAGTCTTGTCACCTGACATGTGGAATGAAGCTCCACTGTCCAAGTACCAAACACATCCCATGTTGGATGAAACCATGCATGCAATAAGTGAGAAATCCATCTCAAGTTGGGAAGCTAGAGCATCACCATCAGATTCCTTGGAGGAACCTTTCTTGGACTTCTTCCTCTTTGGGCAACTAGTAGCATAGTGACCCAACTCATGACAATGAAAGCATCTCACCTTCGACTTGTCAAACTTCTTCCCTCCTTGAGAAGACTTGGATTGGGATGCCTTCCCTTTCCCTTTCTTAGCTTTAGATGCTAAAGCCAAGTTCTCTTCATCATCATTCTTTGATGAAGAAGCTCCATCTCTGGTGTTCCGTCTGATCTCCTCCTGCATCAAATCCGACCACAGTCGTTCCCAATCTGGCAGTTTGTCCCTTCCATTCACTGAGTCCTGGTAGCTATGCCAGCTCTTAGGAAGGCCAAGGAGTGCTAGACTCACCATATCATCATCAGCGGTAGTGATCCCTACGCTTGCAAGCTCATCTCTGCAGTTGGTGAGCTTGTTCAGGAATGTAGTGATCGTATCACCCTTCTCACACTTGATCTTTCGAAGCTTGTCCTTCAATGCCAGCTTCCTCTGATCACTGCTATTCTGATATAAATCTTTCAATGTTTTCCACATTGCAAACAGAGTCTCCTTCCCATGGAGGCTCAAGACTATGTGATCTCGAACTCCCTCTAGGATGATTCTCCTAGCTCTAGCCACATTCTTCTTCCAGTCTGCAGCCTGAACAGCATCAGTAGGCTTGGAGACATCTTGATCAATGAAGTCATTAATGTCATTATCTTCCAATACTGCCTCCATGCGATCCTTCCAAGCTATGTAGTTTGAGCTGCCATCAAGGGCATACTCAAGCCTCAACCCAGTGAAGGCCATCTGGATGAAATCTAAACTGTGATGAGAACTAGATATCTATATCCCGAATAATAAACTTTGACTTTCTTTCTCTTACTTGTACATTGTTCCTTGCTTGATTAACTGTGCTCTGATACCATGTAGAAATTTCACCTGTAGATCAAACTAGTAATGCAATGTACTAAAGCAAAACACATGATCTACTTCTACAAAACATTAAGCGGAAGCAAAATCGATTTCATGAGCAACATCAACCATAAACACATATAAAGAGAAATAATCACACATAACACAGATATATCACTGAGGAAAGCACCAGCATAAAACCCCCAACACTGTATTATCAATCAAGTGGGAATCCTCTTCTGTTTACAACAAATATCAGCTCAAGAGTTATCTTGTACTTCCTGCAATCAAAAGATGAAGATGATGGACTCACTATGCCTCAATATGTAGGCAACCATCCATCAATCCCCTATTTCCTTGCGTAATTTTGATTGGGGTCCAATTCATAACATATGAGCATTGGCCCCAAATCATACCTGTTGTCAACCATAGGTCCAACTACGCAATCCTTGAGGACACTAGTTCCTCATGCATGCAAGGAATATTCCATGGGAAGATCCAAGCATCTGATAGTACATTGTCCCTCATCTGATCTCAACTGGGTCTCTGACAGAACTGACATGCAACAGTTATCCATGAGTGAATCCTCAGTTATCTAAAATAATACTTGTCACATGCATGCAAGAATTAACAAACTATATTTTATTATTTTAACAATTTGTTAAAATAATCTAACTAGACTTGACTAGTTAGAACTAAGTCAACTGATTCTCTCATTATAGAACTCATACTTATTCCCTCAATCAGTGGAGAAAATTAAGGATAAATTCGTCAATCAGTGGGACAATTCATGTGCATGCTCACAAAGACTTCAAATTCAAATTTCTTTAACTAATTAACTCAACTGAATTAATTAATTAATATTTGCAACTGCTGTTAAGACCAAGATTAATTTGACTTCCTATAGATAGACTAGGGACTGTTATAAATAGGAAGGGACCCAGAAATGTTATTTTTAGAAATTTCTATTTTTAGCAGTTTCACCTCTCACCCAAGGTGGCCAATGACCTCACTGGCCAAACTACTATTTTTAGACATGCTATTTTTAGCACATTCTAAATTTAGCATTTCTTGTTGCCCACTTTTCAACATAGCTATGTGTATGTGCTCCAGAAGTTTAGACATTATTTGTTGGGAGGTTATTTTAAGATGTACACAGATCATTCCAGGTTGAAATACCTGGTCAATAAGCCTGTGTTGGGAGAAAAGACTACAAATGGCTCTTATTGTTCCAGGAATATGATTTTGAGGTTATTGTGAAGCCTAAACTGCTGAATGCGGGACCAGACCATCTGTCACGCATCGAAATAGGGAAAGAGCCCACTAATTTGGAGAAAGGATTCCCTGACGTGCAGCTATTTGCAGTGTGTGTCGCGGATGGTCATTTTGAGGATATAATACACTTTCTAACGACAGGAACTGCCCCGAAAGGATACACTATTCAGCGAAAGAAGAAATTAATGGTGTGCGCTGCAGATTTCTCTGTCATTGTTGGGCATCTATACAAAATGGGGTCTGATGAGATATTGCGACGGTATGTACCTGAGTTTAAAAGAAGCAGGATCCTCGCGGACGCTCATGGGGTGCCACGGGAAGGTATTATGCAATAAGAGCGACTGCGCAGAAGATTCTACGCACAGGGTTGTGGTGGCCAACCCTCCATCAAGACTCAAAAGCGTATTGCAAGGCGTGCGATGTATGTCAAAGAACTGGAAGGCCATCGTGAAGGGATGAGATGCCTTTGAATCCACAGATGACGTTGCAACCTTTTGAGAAATGGGCAATAGATTTTGTGGGACCCATTCAGCCCCAAGGAAAGACAAGAGCAAGGTACATTATAACCATGATGGAGTATTTGACTCGTTGGCTGGAGGCACAACCTGTGAAGGATTGCACAGGCGCGACTGCCACGAAGTTCCTCTTTGAACATGTACTAACGTGATTTGGCTGTCCAAAAATCTTGATGAGTGATTGCAGTACGCACTTTCTGAATGAGAGGATTAGCGCGCTAACGGAGGAATTTTAGGTATACCACTAGAAGAGCACACCTTATCACCCGCAGGCTAACGGGATGGTGGAAGCGTTCAATAAAATGCTTGAAAACACACTGACCAAGGTTTGCAATGCTTAGTGAAGTGATTGGGATCTACGCATACCTGCAGTACTATGGGCTTATCGAAAAACATGCAAGAACTTGACTGGAAAGACCCCCTTTAGGCTTGTCTATGGTGTTGAAGCGGTAATGCCCATGGAATATATTGTACCTAGTCTACACATAGCAGTGCTCACAGATATGACGGATCGCGGAGCCCTGGAGGAAAGACTCGCACAGCTGGATGAACTTGAGGAAGAGAGATTTCTAACTGGATTTCACCAACAGGTCCAAAAGCAGCACGAAAAGGCATGGCATGATCGGCACATTAAGTTGCACACCTTTAAGGTAAATGACCTGGTTTTGTTATATGATAGTAAGTTTGACAAATTTCCAGGGAAGCTCAGGGTGCACTGGTTAGCGCCTTATGTCATTAAGGAGATTACCAACGGAGGAGCGGTACAACTGATCAAATTGAATGGAGATCCCTTCCCAGGAAAGGTGAATGGCAGTCACTTGAAGCCATACACCGGTGGTCCGACCATGTGACTAGATGAAAGTAGCACAACCTTAGCGCTCTAGGCAGCTGAAAGGAGGCGCAGGACTATAAACTACACTGCCCGGGTTGGGGAGCTGCGCAATTGGAGGATTGTGTGAAACAAGTTAGTGTCACAGGGTCCACGACAGTGCAGAGGGAGTTGCGCTATCTAGGGAGAAATCACACAGGTCGGCTAGAAAGTGACCATTAATGTCACTGTTCATGATTTAATGGTTGAAATGCAGCCAAATGGAGCGAGCGGCCGACATTTAAGATGAAATTTATGGCGCTACAATGAGGTTAAGGGCACAAAGCGAACCGTTGCGCTGACACAGACACTAGCCAAGCTGCAGGAGGCCAAGCAGTTGAAGGAACAGGTGGACGCAGCGCTGCACAAGGAAGCAATGCTCAAGGCAAGACTAAAGAACTGGCTAGATGAGGCTTACGCAGTGACAAGGAATATCGAAGGCAAACTTGTGACTCTGCCGGCAACGCAACAAAAGCTTCAGGCTGACAGCGCAGGAGCAGTGACCGAGAAAATAGTGGAAGACGCAAAGCAAGCGGCAGCTCAGTGCACGACCGAAGTTGCAGTCATACGGGTCAAGCTGGAAGGGCTTCGTGCAAAGATCTCCGCGCCTACCGAGTGACTTGAAGGTGAGTCACAATGTTTGTGCTGGGGTCCTATTGGGAACGAGATCCCCCAAAGGGCAATTTTGAGGCTAAAAGCCCATGATCGAGTCAAATTTTGTAACAAAATGGTAAAAACTCTGCATTTTGTGGTCACAGAGCGCATAGGTGTCATAAGTCATAAAGGGTCGTCCACCCTTAGCTTTGTAAAGTAAAGTCGGCGGTAACAGATCTACCCATGGTCCGCGGACCATGGGTTTGTATAAAAAGAGCTAAGCTTTAAGTAGTTTTGGAGAGACAGCTCTGAAGTAATATGTCTAAGTTTTGGGTCGTAGAGTAGGTAGAGGCTCTGAAGTTGAGTACGCAGAGACCTAGGGTAGAAGTCCACATCTGAGTGCACGAACCCCTACAGTTGTGTGCGTAGGGTGAATAGAGTCTCTAATCACTTGGAAGATATCAATAAAGAGAAGTATTCTACAATTTCTGTCTTTGTTCCAATTAATGCATCTTATCATTTTATGTATGAATTTCCTTTATAATGCTTATGTGATGTGCGAATGTGTGTGATTATGTTGGAAAACTGAATGCATATAAGAATATATGTTTACGCGGTGCTATCTGTGAGTATCTAAGAAGATAAGTAAGACACTTAGACTAATTTAGGAATCTGCACGGTACGCAGCCTTAGCAGTGCGGAAGTGTCTAGATCGAAGGTTAGGGCTGCGCGAAGGTCAGCCGTACCCTTTCATGGAGGTATTGAATGAAGGAATAAAGGGCTCATCTGGCAAGCCCTAGAGCGAAGTAACCTACGTGAAAGCAAGAATAAAGGAATAAAACGACATCACAACTATCTCAAGGTGCAGAAACTTGGTTCCATCATCCCCACATACTACTTCGGGTAAGACTTCGGTCCGCACTCCACGGGCTGATGCCAAAAGGGCCAGTAGTGTAGGGATTTGTTTAGCTAATTAACATTGAACCTAGGTTAAGTCCCCTCAAACCAACAAGACTCCTACACCAAACGGTCTGAGGTCTAGTTGGGACTTCTTACCTGGGAGATCCCCTGACATGTTGGTGGGTCCAGCACCGTCAACAGAATCTTATCTTCCACTAGAACCCTAATTGGCCAAATCATTTGATTGGAGTGTAAGTAGAGGTGTTGGAGAGCTTTTGACTTTCTTTGACCGGATCATTTGATCTATAACATTTAGGGGTAATGTCCCCTATGCACCAAAGGAGAGCTTGTTAGAAGCAAGAAGAGGGTTGGTTAAATGACAATTACCCCCTTCGAGGTGAAACTGGTCCCGTACTCTAGATTTTAAACTTTACCTTGAGAAGTGCAAACTTTGTTGTAACAATATCTTGTTGAAATGACGAGCAACACATACTACATGGTAATTTGCGTTAAAACAATTTTCTTTACTTGGAAAGCTAAAATAACCCAAATATAATGCAAAAATTTTGATGCATATCAAAATAAAACAAAAATGTGAGGACCATACCCAGACTGTATACATTTTTTTTTTTTTTTTTTTTTATTTTTTATTTATTTTTTTTTTTTTTTTTTTTTTTTTTTTTTTGACAGCAAATACAACCAGAAAAGAAACGCATTGAAATTCAAATTTATTTAACACACACATTCCTGCCACTCATTTCAGAAAACATATCATAACGTTTCATACTTAACTAAGATCAATAGTAATGAAATACATATGTACCATTCACCAGAAGGCGAGACTCCACTTGCTCTGCTGTTGCTGGTATTCCCTTGTAGCTGGTCACCTCCGCGAGTGAATGATGACGCACTTGATCCGAATGCGAAGACCCACCGGTTAACCTCCCAGCCTACTCCTTGGGTACTCTTCTTCCCCGCGGACCCCCGAGCTGCAATGGGGTTGTACAATGGAGGAAAGCACTAGCTGGTAGAGGAGAGCACACCTTGGCTCCAGAGTCCCCTCTCTAAAATCCTCTACCTCACCAAACTCACTATAGCTTCGTAATCACTGCTCTGACATCATCTCATCCATCCAACAATAGGGTTCCCCCCCAAAAATCCCTTCTCCCATGGCTTGCCCCTTCTTTTATAGGAGTCCTCATAGGTGACACTTGTCATGTCATGCATAATTAATTATTATTTTTTATAATTCAATAGCTTGATTATTCACCCACCCATGTGTCATTCTCACATCAAGGGTCTCCTAAAATTATTTACTTAAATTTTTATTTAAAACTAATATTTTCCTCACCTCAACAAGATTCCTATTTCTTTTCCTAGTTGTCTCTTTATTCCCCCCTTTTATTCTTTAATTTGTGTTGATTACTTGAAGTCAATTAATGAGTCAAGATCTTATCCCCAATCTACTCTCTAATTTAACTCAGGTTATCTCCTAGATGGATATTCTTATGTTGGTTGTTGACACATGGAGCTTCTCTACATTTCTCTAAATTTAATTTGTTATTCTCATTTTAATTCACCTTCCTCTTTTCTTAATTAGGTTTAAATTAGTTTAGGATTAATCTTTATCCTTACAATTATGTTTGTATTTCCCCTTTTTCCTAATTAAACCACATAATCTTCCTAGTATTTTCCAAAATGGGAAGGGTAGAGTTTTTAAGGTACTCTATTTTAATTCTTCCTATGATCCTACTTATTCCAAGTTTTATTTTTGATTTAATTACATTGGTTTCTAATCATCATTTACCCTTGATGTAAATTTACCTAGTTTTCATTCCTTGCTTATATTTATTTATTATATTTTATTTTTAATGATTCCAAGGATGCCAAGTTTGGTTGTGCCCTTCAAGAACTTCCCTAGAAGTTCCAAGGGTGCCACACCTAATAGTTTATTTGTGATGCCAAGGGTGCCAGTTTGGTTGTGCCCTTCAAGAACTTTCCCTAGAAGTTCCAAGGGTGCCACACCTAGTAGTTTATTTGTGATGCCAAGGGTGCCAAGTTGGTCGTGCCCTTCAAGAAATTCCCCTGAAGTTCCAAGGGTGCCACACCACTTGCCCTTCAAGCATCCAGTGACTACGAGGGGAAAGTATAGTGCAATGTCATAGACCACTATCATCTCCTATGTTGCCTGCTATAGTGAGACTAATGGTGTTGGGGATCAAGGAATCCGCCTTGATGCGCGCCCCCGGTAAAGTCCTCATGAGCGACCCAACTTTGGGACCTTCCCTCATGGCATCGTGATCTTCAAGGCGAAGGTGTTTCAACCCTTCCAGCCCAAGTCACGGCGGGAGTGCTAGTGGGTGAGATCAGGGACTCTGTCCCACCCCTCCCATGTAGTTCCATCCACCTGTACAACCCCATCACCCATATGTGGGTCATTCGGTCAAGAAACTAATCTGTGTCTGCAACCATTAACATATCATCAGAATATAGTTAAACATATATGGCAGATTTCAAGATCGACTTAGACTTTAAAAGATAAAATAATATGAATTTTCATCAAACCAGGTGTCATCGACATGTCATATGCGAGTGCCTCTGATGGTTTCTTGCCATACTCAATAATCATTAGTAACAAGGTTTCTCAATGTTAGTCAATTATCATAATAGCATCATTAACAATTCCTGGTCATTCACATCATTGTCCATTGCAAGTCTGAAAAGGAAGTAGGTAACATAGGGGACACATCCCTCATGGCTATCATCACTAATCATCAATGGAAACATACATATTCATTAAGCTATCAACATCGTAACATCGTAGAAATATAACTATCCATCAAATTTATCCTCATTGTGCTTTTAGTAGAGCGCATACATATTCTTTACTACCCTCATCATAAATTCAAATAGAGACCAACTTAACTATTTAATATTGCAATCATCAGAACACTGATAGATAAGCTACATAACCATTCATGCTATCATAATATCAATGGAAAGCATTCATAAACATCACAACCATGAATATCTCAATCGCTAATAATAGTGTCATGGGTCCGGATCCTCAATCTGAGGTCCTCGAAGAATAAAGTGTCTAGGATAATGTCGTATTAAGGTCAAGAAACTAGAGTGGGCACTACATACATCCCCTCTTAACAATGGACTTCGTCCCGAAGTCCTCGAAACATAAAGGAAAACGACGACACATATCCTAGGAATCCTTCCTGAAACTCTTGCTAACCTTCTGGTAACAGGTATCTCTGATTTTTAAATTAAGCACATTTTTTTTTTTTTTTGGACTAAGCAACAACAAAACAAGGGCAGGATAATCATAATCAATATTCATCTCATGGTACAATTAATATATGATGTTTTCAACCAAGTAAAGTCATCTACATACTGTACTCCTGTAGCTTCTAATTAGTTGTTCATTTCAAACTACGTCTACAAGGCCCTATAAGTGACAATATCGGGGACAATATGTAACACAAAGTGATTTGTATAATCATCATTGCATATGGTAGAGTTCACTGTCATAGATGTTGCAATAATATTGTCGTAGAAGAAAAGATTGTATAAATTTTTCAAAAGTTGTCCATACTTTTGATATTTTCATAAGTCTTAAATTCTAAGTTATCATTTCTAATAATTTTGCAATATTTCCCTAATATCTCAATAAGTGTCATTTTGGACCTTGTCAGTATAATTGTAGCATCGCATTTAGGCCATAGGCGGAAAAATGTCGAAAGAGGTGGACAAGTAAGAATAAGAAATTCAAATGGCGAACTTAAGCTTACGGGCTAGCAAAAGATGAAGGAAAAAGTGCTAAAAATTAAAACATTCTTATTAGCAATTGTAAATAAATAAATAATTAGATAAATTACAAAGCAAGTGATTGTGCGTCAAGATGTAGTGTTCAATGAATAGTTCATAGGAGTTCATCCAACCAAGAAACTCTTTGAAACATCACCACATTACTTAATTATAGATAATATCCTAGTAAGCAATGATGTTAGTGTCTCAACTAGTTAGAGATGATGTGGCACATGACCTAACAAATGGAAGAATCTAAACATGCAGTTGATAATATATCAAGCATTGAACTAGGCATAAAGAAGAATACTCTAAATAAAAAACTTATGCCAATTAAACGAAAAGCATACTTCCCAATCCAAGGAAGTTGTCTTCTATTTGCAAAGGTGGTAAAATTTTATTTTAGCTACATAGAAACTATCAAGATGAATCAAATTGATTATAACACCTACCACACCTCACCTATAAAGAAAGAGATAGTGACATCCCCTGCTATCACTAAGGTTCATCTCAAAAGAAAAATCACAGCCTCTCTCAAGTAAAACCCAAGGATGCTATTAAGTGGTCATAACTTATGACTAGTGACCACTCCACTTCACTCACTCATACATAAATAACTAAAATTGCTAAATTATCATGATAACAAATTAAAATTATTATATCCAAACTGTAATATATATTTATATCAATAATTATATTTATGAAAACTATAATTTAATTCAAGTTATTATTAAATTTTTCAAAACAAATTAATTTAATAATATTTTTTAAATATACTCATAATTTTTTTATGTACGCATGTAAAAAAAAAAAATCCTTTTGAAATGAACATTTAATTATTGACTTCTCTTTAATACATCCCATTATATATAAATTCTATACGATTGATGTATATATTAATTTATTAACCAAGACATTACTACGCAAAACATAATTTCCATATGTCAATCTATAATGTGGCACTTATAACTCGTCATTAATTTTTTTTAAAGAATGGCTTGATTAGTGTTAGAGCATTAAAAATGCTTCACCTCCAACCACTCATCCGATTTCAAAGCATAAACTAAGAAAATTAACATATGACGAGGTCAAGATTAAGTTTTTGGTATTATATGATGAAAAAGACAACCATTGAATGAGATGGAACTAGTTTCGTTAGTCAAACTTATTTGTATGTTTTATTTTATTGCTATTATTTTCTGGTGATGGTTAATCATTACATTATTATAAATATATTAAGCACTCATACATCCTTAGCTCTCATAAAACATGTGTATTAACCAGTTCATTTTAAGGATGAGTGCTTCTCAACTGTATGTTTCATTACCACCCTAAGCAAAGTCTCTAATTCTTTAACTTTAGCAATTCAATATGTGTATTAGAATTTGTAAAATAAATTCCACAATCCATTAATTCATAAATAAAGCTTCTTTTTTAATTGGTTAAATTCATTGAAAGGATCCCATTGGTACTTGCTAGGGATATTTAGTGTCTTCATAGAATTGGTCCAAATTTTAGTGACTTTTAATAAATGATTTGGCAAAAATCAAATACTTTTATAGAATTAAATTTGTAAAGTTTATCTAAAAAGATTCTCACTCTTGGAATAGTTTTCAAATTATAGTAGTGTTGATCATGAGCCATTTTGGCATATCTTAATTAATGTCAAGAAAGTTGATGGAATTATGGGCAACCAAGGGTTGTGGATGACTGCTCTTCACATAGCAACCATATATATATATATATATATATATAATTCTTTTAATTAACAAATAATGTTGTCTTACAGTGAGATTTGATTGTACCAATCTAGTGTCAAAATATCTTTGCGACCAACATTTAATTGATGTAGATAATGATGAACGAGATCTAGAATCACTCCTCATTATCAAGGCCAAGATCCAATGCTCAGAGTGGCAACAAACGTTGTAAATGGTGCAATCTATGTTATAAATGACATTGTTTACAATATTTAAACTCTATACCAAAATCAACTATCATAGATTTTCTTATAACAATGTTTACAATATTTAAACATTATGCTGAAATCAATTTTCATAGGTTTTTTTTTTTTTTTCCATAGGTTTTTTTTTTTTTTCCAAGTTCTCCCACTCTATGATTCACTTGGAAACATAAATCCTCTAATGGGAAAAAAGTGGAGAAATTTGTCTGAATTGTAGGAAGGCTAAAGTCTAGCAGCCAGTGCTTATTTACTTTTTACCGTCTTTTGGAATTTCTGTACAGCATCTCGTAGTTTTCAGCAAAATTTCATTTTGAAACTTTGCCTTTCGCTCAGATTGTTAGCGATGGTAGATTTTACAGGGACAAAAGATTAAAAAGAATTCAACATCTCAGGCTGCATAACTAAGAGTGATACCATTCCAGTTTCTGGTTGAAATCAGATCAAATTCTGTATTGCATCCCTCTAGATTCTAAATGCCAAGATCTGTATGTCAAGGCCGCATAATAATATGAATGTTTCTTGATATGCATGGAAAAGGATAAAGATCTCAGAATTGGAGATAACTAGTGAAAGATTTTAGTCAACTCCCTTTGAACAATGAGAATCTCTGGAATCTCACCCACTGTAATTAAGGTGGGGTTCTCGGAAAGTTTTTGAGATTTGAAATCCGATCCACAGTGATTAAGCGGGGAGGTCCTCTGAAAGCATTTGAGATTGAAATGCCAAGGATTCCATTGGTTGAAGACAATCTCAGTCTCGATTTCGTTTCATTTTTCACTAATCTCATAAACATTGTACTCGTCTGAAGAAAAAAATGTTATGCAAAATGAAAGCAATTGATATCTTCTACCCTTCCCCTGCATCGACTGCAATTTGTCTTAGTCTCGAACAAGGGTCCCTTGTTAGTCAAGGCAGCCAGACAAGGTTGCTAGAGCGACAGGGAAGAAGAGCTTTCAAGCAAGCGATAGTCTTCCCAACCAGAGTTGAATAGAGCGCCCCAGAAAAAAGCATTAAATTTTCTCAAAGACATAGCAGTATCAAAATAAAGCTGCGAAGGGAACTAAGTGCTCTTTGTAACATAATGCACGTCAATAAAATATAGACAACAATTATTAATAAATCTAATTTGGGAAAACATACGATTACATTTGCATCAATCTTCTTTGATCTATCTTATCATTGAAATGCGCATAAAATATCTCACAACTGTCTCACAACTGTGTCACAAAGATAGGGATGAATATTACAGATAATCAACTCTTCCATGCCAAACACATTTATGGAGCCTCGACTCAGCTCTCACAACAGGGATAAGCTGGGGATGCTTCTAGTCAAAAGCAGATGTGATCCTTCAATAACTTGCCGAATCTCGGCTTACTGCTCAACTCAAGAACATACACCATTAGTGAAAACTCTTAGAATCCCACACTTCGAGATAGATTACAAAGCACACACACCCAAATTACTCTTGCTCTAATCCCTATGAGGGTTATTGGCGTCTTCTAGTTCTGTGCATAAAGGGACTAAACTCAGTCTCCTCTCACCTAGATTATGCGATCTCATAAATGTTATCGAATCTCATTCCAGTAAATGTTGCTGTGGCTGTTATCAAATCTCATTCTCCTCTTTAAGCACTGAATTGCAACTAGCAGAATATTGTGACCCAAAACTGTAAATAATGCATATAAATTGTTGTATCGTGCATGCTATTTGTTGTTGTTCTGTGCTTAAGGTTTATTCAAATATTACCATCAGAGACATTTGCCCACGCTCTTAAACGAGGGTTTGGACAAAGCCCATAAACATCGAATTTAGAGTCAGAAGACTAAGGACAGTCATGGTGCTAAAACTGAAGTGATCTCGGGGACAGAGGCTATTACGAGATAATGGATATTTTAATATTTTATTGGGATCTGTAGAAATAAAGATTTGGGATTTTATTTTTTTTTATTGATTCAGAAATCCACATACCGCGTCGCACAATAATAAAACTGTGATGCTACCTCGATAACCATTATAGCATTTCCCTGCAACATCTAAATTAATTTATCGAAGTGACTATCACCAAACCATGGAGTTTTTATACCTGCTCTTTATGTCAAATACGACTCAATAATCGTTGTTGTCAACACTGGAGCAAAAATGGCACTATGGATGGAAGCGAGTAGCACTCCCGACACTGAGCAACAACAAGCAGATTTGGATGCAATCAATGCCCTCAGAGAATCAGCTACAATAGAGCTCAAGGAAAAAGGCAATGAATATGTTAAGATGAAAAAAAAAAAAACATCATGCAGATGCCATTGATTGCTATACGCGAGCAATCAATCAGAAGATATCAAACAATTTCGAGAATTCAATACTTTTTGCAAACAGGGCCCATGTCAATCTTCTTCTTTGGAATTACAGGCGTGCATTGACAGATGCAGAAGAAGCAATAAAGATCAATTCAGCAAATGTCAAGGCCTATTATCGAGGGGCCAAAGCTGCTCTTGCCTTAGATTTATTGCCAGAAGCAGCGAAGCTATGAAGATGTGGCCTTGAGCAATCTCCTTTAAATGAAGAACTTACAGTATCTGGATTTGTTGTTTGCGTGATATATTTTTGATAGCCGATTAGAGGTAGATAGAATGGGCTGGGCAACTTTGTTTAACGATATAGCACAGATTTATGCAAGGATTGGTAAGGCAGAGCATTTTGGTTATTGAAGAACAGAATTACCATCTACAACCTATAGACAAACGTGATCAATCACCCATTGATGGATAAGACTATAAGCTAAAGGCAAGATAGAGTGGTGCCTACCTCCACAAAATGTTTTTGGAATGACAAGCATTACGCGTGCTTGAACATTATGGCCTGAATAATGTGATCTTGGTTCAGGCATTTTGTCGAACACTTGACATGGAAACTTGGTCTATGAACTTTTTCAAATAATTGGTGATCAAACAGGGAGCAAACGAATTTGTTTTAGAGAGACATTCCAAGTGCTTTCATATGATTGCAGGAGTAGACCATATGATAGTAGTCCAACCAGACCGCTAAAATCTATAATTTATGTCTAAGGAGAGCATTGACTTGAAGTAAACAACAAACATTTTATTCAATATTGTGGGCTTCTTCGATTATAGTTATTTGTGTTTCATTCCTTTGGTGTTGAAATTAGATCTCACACAGTCGATCAGAAATCTTATGCATGGTTGTCTTAAAGGCCATCTATGCAAATTTTTACGAGCTTCCTTCCATTGCGCAAATTCTATGCACCATTTTTTTTTTTTAGCGTGATTCTTAACAAACTTAACCCTCTCCTAAAATTTCAAAGCCCTAGAATCAAGGACTTACAACATACTTCCTGCACTGTTAAGCGTGATTTTCGATACCCCAACGCAATGCTCTATGCATGTTTTCTAAATGTGAATCTTGTGCTGCAAGGCATGTTTTTATTCAGTGAGTCCTAGCTCGCCATTCATGTGGCCTTGTTTGTAACTTGGCTTCCTTTCTGCAACTTTTTGCAGGCATTTTCGGGAATCGAGATCAAAATGTTTAGCCATGAACCAAATCCAATTTAACTATGCTTAACTACTGTACATTTTTCACTCCCTTGCCGAAGTTATCCAGTCCAATATTAATGGTGTTGATTATGGCACATCGCTTGACAGAGACATCCAATGAGGCACACAATAGAAGAGCAACAAGCCAATAATCAACCCAAACCCTTTAGTATGAAACTCAAAAACTCTCCATCACTAGCTCGTTGGACGTCCTACACTACTGCACATGGGTTTAGTGGTGACAAATTGGAATCTCGATGGTGTTTCATTTGCAGTCACATAATAACGACCTTAAAAGCTCAAAAAGAAGAAAAATGTAGCACAATGGGGGCACCACATAACTCAAGCTTAAGCGTAAAATAAAGAGGAGATTGATCTAACAATGCGGAGAAAACGAACTCTAATTTCTGATCAGGGTTAAAACGACATGAAGTTGAACAAAGTAAACCTACAGACATTGTATTGCCAGAGTTCTTACCATGGTGCATCTATGCGTTGGAAGCTATGTACACTCCTGAGTTGTCTTCCTTTGCAACCAAGTAAAAATAAGCTTTCTAATATTCAACTTGACTACTGCTCTTGTTAATTGAAAAATTTAATGATAGGCCATGGGACATTAACATGCGAGAAATTGTTATGGTGCTAGGACATTAACATGCGAGAAATTGTTATGGTGATGGCTTATTTTTCATAAATTTTGCACAAATTCTCCATGCCATAGTTGATCAAAAGAAAATAATTAACAAAACTAGTCATGCATGCATGGGCCCATAGGTCTCAAGGGTTCAACATAGCTCTGATACCAAGTGTGAGGACCATACTCAGACTGTATACATTTTTTTTTTTTTTCCTGACAGCAAATACAACCAGAAAAGAAACGCATTGAAATTCAAATTTATTTAACACACACATTCCTGCCACTCATTTCAGGAAACATATCATAACGTTTTCATACTTTTAACTAAGATCAATAGTAATGAAATACATATGTACCGTTCACCAGAAGGCGAGACTCCACTTGCTCTGCTGTTGCTGGTATTCCCTTGTAGCTGGTCACCTCCGCGAGTGAATGATAACGCACTTGATCCGAATGCGAAGACCCACCGGTTAACCTCCCAGCCTACTCCTTGGGTACTCTTCTTTCCCGCGGACCCCCGAGCCGCAATGGGGTTGTACAATGGAGGAAAGCACTAGCTGGTAGAGGAGAGCACACCTTGGCTCCAGAGTCCCCTCTCTAAAATCCTCTACCTCACCAAACTCATTATAGCTTCGTAATCACTGCTCTGACATCATCTCATCCATCCAACAATAGTGTTCCCCCCCAAAAGTCCCTTCTCCCATGGCTTGCCCCTTCTTTTATAGGAGTCCTCATAGGTGACACTTGTCATGTCATGCATAATTAATTATTTTTTTTATAATTCAATAGCTTGATTATTCACCCACCCATGTGTCATTCTCACATCAAGGGTCTCCCAAAATTATTTACTTAAATTTTTATTTAAAACTAATATTTTCCTCACCTCAACAAGATTCCTATTTCTTCTCTTAGTTGTCTCTTTATTCCCCCCTTTTATTCCTTAATTTGTGTTCATTACTTGAAGTCAATTAATGAGTCAAGATCTTATCCCCAATCTACTCTCTAATTTAACTCAGGTTATCTCCTCGATGGATATTCTTATGTTGGTTGTTGACACATGGAGCTTCTCTACATTTCTCTAAATTTAATTTATTATTCTCATTTTAATTCACCTTCCTATTTTCTTAATTAGGTTTAAATTAGTTTAGGATTAATATTTATCCTTACAATTATGTTTGTCTTTCCCCTTTTTCCTAATTAAACCACATAATCTTCCTAGTATTTTCCAAAATGGGAAGGGTAGAGTTTTTAAGGTACTCTATTTTAATTCTTCCTATGATCTTACTTATTCCAAGTTTTATTTTTGATTTAATTACATTGGTTTCTAATCATCATTTACCCTTGATGTAAACTTACCTAGTTTTCATTCCTTGCTTATATTTATTTATTATTATTTATTTTTAATGATTCCAAGGATGCCAAGTTTGGTTGTGCCCTTCAAGAACTTCCCTAGAAGTTCCAAGGGTGCCACACCTAATAGTTTATTTGTGATGCCAAGGGTGCCAGTTTGGTTGTGCCCTTCAAGAACTTTCCCTAGAAATTCCAAGGGTGCCACACCTAGTAGTTTATTTGCGATGCCAAGGGTGCCAAATTGGTCGTGCCCTTCAAGAAATTCCCCTGAAGTTCCAAGGGTGCCACACCACTTACCCTTCAAGCATCCAGTGACTACGAGGGGAAAGTATAGTGCAACGTCATAGACCACTATCATCTCCTATGTTGCCTGCTATAGTGAGACTAATGGTGTCGGGGATCAAGGAATCCGCCTTGATGCGCGCCCCCGGTAAAGTCCTCATGAGCGACCCAACTTTGGGACCTGCCCTCATGGCATCGTGATCTTCAAGGCGAAGGTGTTTCAACCCTTCCAGCCCAAGTCACGGCAGAAGTGCTAGTGGGTGAGATCAGGGACTCTATCCCACCCCTCCCATGTAGTTTCATCTACCTGTACAACCCCATCACCCATATGTGGGTCATTCGGTCAAGAAACTAATCTGTGTCTACAACCATTAACATATCATCAGAATATATAGTTAAACATATATGGCAGATTTCAAGATCGACTTAGACTTTAAAAGATAAAATAATATGAATTTTCATCAAATCAGGTGTCATCGACATGTCATATGCGAGTGCCTCTGATGGTTTCCTTCCATACTCAATAATCATCAGTAACAAGGTTTCTCAATGTTAATCAATTATCATAATAGCATCATTAACAATTCCTGGTCATTCACATCATTGTCCATTGCAAGTCTGAAAATGAAGTAGGTAACATAGGGGACACATCCCTCATGGCTATCATCAATAATCATCAACGGAAACATACATATTCATTAAGCTATCAACATCGTAACATCGTAGAAATATAACTATCCATCAAATTTATCCTCATTATGCTTTTAGTGGAGCGCATACATATTCTTTACTACCCTCATCATAAATTCAAATAGAGACCAACTTAACTATTTAATATTGCAATCATCAGAATACTAATAGATAAGCTACATAACCATTCATGCTATCATAATATCAATGGAAAGCATTCATAAACATCACAACCATGAATATCTCAATCGCTAATAATAGTGTCATGGGCCCAGATCCTCAATCTGAGGTCCTCGAAGAATAAAGTGTCTAGGATAATGTCGTATTAAGGTCAAGAAACTAGAGTGGGCACTACAAAAAACATTAATAAATTAGAATAAAAAGTATAATTAGTAAGGATATATAACCTCTAGTTTAGGATGCAATTGATGAATTCCCCCAATAAGACTTAAGTTACATAAACACTTTACTCACATGCCAAAATAAGTTCATCCAACACAGAAATTATCGTGAAAATCTTTCTTTAATTTTTTTTTGTATTAAACTATTAAAATTTAAAAAAAAAAGTATAATATTAATATTGTTTAAATTATCTATATATTAAACAAATAAAAATATCATTTATATATAAAATATTGGAGTTGTCTATAATGCGACTTTTTGGAGATTCCGGTGACAGAATCCGGCGGAAGAAATTGAGGTTAAATCTTGATTTCTTGCACTTAAAATGGTTTTTTAACTGCATATTTGGATTCAGCACCTTCTAAAACCCCTGGGACGCTTTCATTGTGCAGAAACTAGCTATCAAACTTGCGATTCCAATAAATTCCTGCCGGATTTCGACCGGAAAAACCCACCGGAAAGACTTTCAAAAAGTCGCGTTATAGACAACTGCTAAAATATTTCATATTATATATATATATATATATATATATATATATATATAATTTTTTAATATAAAATTTAAAATGTAGCAAGTCAAAATTTAATTAGTTATATATATATATATATATATATATATATATTAAAGGTCAAAACTTTTTTCAATTAGGGTGGGTTGGGTAGGTCCATTTAAAGGGACCACACCTCCTTCCCAAACTGATTGGAGCCTAATCTTGAGGGTGTCAAGAAGAATTCAACCCATAACCTTCCAACAACAAAGTGCTTTAGCAAGAGGAGCTCAACCAATTGAGCTAACCCTCAAAACTATCTTAAATGAAAGAAAGAAAGAAAGAAAATGATTTTAACGTCCACGAGGCTAAAGATAGCCTATGGGAGAAATTTCTTTTTCATCTGCTTGAAGTATTCGACCATTTTTCTGTGAATCTTCACAATAAATGCTCTCATCTTCTCGACAAGTCCCTCGCTAAATAGATTTTCCTAAGAGCTAGTTGTCAGCATATCTGCATAACATTCCTTGTTGTCTTTGAAGGCCTCGTATTCTAAAATGAAATTCTTTTCTGTTTCCACTTTTTAGAAAGAACAAAAAATGCATACTCTTTCTTCCAACACTTCTTTTGGCCTTTTCCAGCGTCCTGTTTCACAATGAAGTTGATGAGAATTAGTCCTTAACTGAGCAATAAGAATTTTGGCTCTCCAAAAAATATTGGCCACTATCTATGCTTTTGGTTGATGACTATGAGTGGGATTAAACACTTCAATATAGTATGATCCGGATTTAAACAGGAATGCAACAAATTACAAAGATAACCATAAATGCAGAGATGCAGTGGAAATAATATTTCATTTCATTAATGTAAAACACTGAAATATGCTTACAAACAGCAATGGAAATAAACCAGCTAGGGCGATGGTAGCTTATCTCTGAGAAGATATGTGGCAGCTACATGCCTCTGAACTGCGTTACAATGAGGCTCAACGGTCTTTTTATTATTGAACAATAAGAGGAAACCCTAAGCAACCAAAACCCTAACCCGAGGAGATGTAACACCAAGAGTTTATGGGCCCTGTTGGGGTGAGTTGGATAACCAACTTCACGAGGTTGCGACTTGGTCATATTATCTCCGTTTGACGCGCATGATAACCCGTTGGAAAGATCTCTCCAAAGACCATGATGAAAAAGACGATTTTAAGCTAAAAATCGCTAACGGTAGATTTCCCAAAAAACATCATTTAGGGCCTCAAAACAACGTCGGAAGTTTAGGACCCGAAAAATTGCTAAAAATAGTAAATTGTGCTACAATTAAGAAAACTGAAAAACTGAAAGAGAAAGTAGTGCGGGTCTAAGTGGAATAGGTGGGTGGCCACCAACATCCACCTGGGTCATTCCTCCACCCTAAGGAAGCAATGGTCCCCATTGCGTTGAGTTCCTCCCTGAGATGAGGAAACCTCTACTGAGCTGGGTCCTTAGTGAGTTGTTCTGCAATCTCTGATGTGTCCAGTAATGGTGGGAAGCATGGTCGAGGGCGGTACACATTGAACACTTGGTGTAGGCGAAGGAATGAGGGAATGTTGTGCTCCAAATCATTGTTTCCCACAGCCTTGTTAATGGTGGAAGGACCATGTCGGAGTGGTCTGAGCTTCTGATGGATTCTGGTAAGGCGTTCTCTCTGCAGATGTAACCAAACTTTGTCGCCCACCTGAAACTTGTGTAGTGCCCCTGTGGGTGAGGAGAAGTTGTTCCCGTGTTCTTTCATGGCCGTATCCCTCTGTTGTTGCTACTGCATGGAGGAACCCTTCGTGGGGGTCATGGATGTGGCGACGATCTTCCCCTTACTTTGGGAGCGAACCAGACAGAAAATAAATTTCCTAGTCTGTGAGATGAGCTTGCTGCCTTTCTTAGCAGTGATCAAAGAGGTGGTAGTAGGTGGGGCTACCTCTAGTATCTTGTATAATGAATTACCCAAAGAAATAATAACAGCGTGAGGCCTTGACTCATACACAGCATGTTGCCTCCATAAGTATGGTTGGCCTAATAATGCATCACAAACATCCAGAGGTGTAACATCACACGATACCTCATTTGTGAAGAGCTTGATGCTATAGGGAAGGCAGCATTGCTGGCGAAATCGAAGATCTCATCCTTGGTGAAGCCACCCAATACTGTATGGCTGCGGGTGTGGTGTAGTCGGTAGGCCCAACCACTTCACGACCTCTGCTGAAATGAGGTTCTTTTGGCTCCCACGGTCAACAATGAATTGCAGCGGTGAACCCTTCACCCACATTTGTGAGTGGAAAAGTTGCTCCCCCTCCTCTGGATCTTCGGACTCATTCTTCTTGATCTTGGCAGTGGCAACAGTGACGCTGGGCTTTGCATCAATGCTCTGCTTCTTTTTGCCATTCCCCTTGTCAGATTCTGACTCAAGGTCGAAACATGCATCTGATTTTGAAGCCTTCAACTCGGCCACTAGCCACTGCTTGGTCCTACACTCACTTGTGTTGTGAGTGGGGCTCTTGTCAAACTCACAACACTTTCCTGTGTCCTTCGACTTCGTGGTGTTGTTCTTTTCTTGTGGCTTCGTTGTCTTGGGTCACCCCACCTTGGCTTTGTCATTTGGTCTTCGGATTCGCAGATCCAAAGTCTTCTCTTTTTTTGTTTAAACTTCTGCTTGATTTTGACAGCGTATCAGTACGTCGTGTCGAGCGAGAAGATGTTCAGGAACTCCATATCTTCATGGATGTATCTGTGTAGGCAGCCACAATATTTGAGTACCAAATGCAACTCAGAATCCTTTATACCCAATTGTGTGCAAAGGGTATGAAAAATGTTTGTAAACTCTGGTACATCTTGGTCCCTTCCCTGCCGCAACATGGTCCACGTTATGTATTTGTTCTCATAGCTTTTGACAGGGTAGTACTGCTCCTTGACGGCATCCCAGAATGAATCCCAAGTGGGTGCGACTGAAAATAGTGAGCCTGTACTTTCATCCTTCTGCTCGCAGTGGGTTTCCCACTAGCCCTTGATGTGGGGGACTGCTTTGAGAAGAACGAAAATAATCTTTTCCTGACTACGAAAATAATCTTTCCCTGACTAGAAAAATCATGAACAAAAAAATAACCCTCTAGCAGATTTAACCATTTATCTACGGCATCTGCGTCTATCTGACCCTCGAATATGGGCATTTCAAAATTAACTTGTACTTTAAACGGTGTAGCGTTTCCAAAGTAGCTGTTGGAAGCCGATGCGTTGCATCTGGGTAGCCGCTGAAGGATCTAGGCAAATCTGTCCATCATCGCGTTCCTTTGCCGCTCGAGGGCTTCTTCGAGAAAGATTTTGATAGGATCTCCTGCCCCCTCGTCTTTCATTTCATCCACCATGTGAGACCGTCGGGATTTGTGAGGCTCGTCTTGCAAAGGTTCAACCAGTTCAAGCCCTAACTCCTTATATCCCGACCTCGTTGGGGACATGCAAAAAAAAACAGAGAAAAAGCAGACCGCTCTGATACCACTGATCTGGATTTAAACAAGAACGCAACAAATTACAGAGATAACCATAAACACAGAGATGCAATGGAAATAATACTTCATTTCATTAATGTAAAACACTGAAATATGCTTACAAATAGCAATGGAAATAAACCAGCTAGGGCGATGGTAGCTTATCTCTGAGAAGAGATGTGGCGGCTACATGCCTCTGAACTGCGCTACATGAGGCTCAAGGGCCTTTTTATTATTGAACAATAGGAGCAAACCCTAAACAACCAAAACCATAACTCGAGGAGATGTAACACCAAGAGTTTATAGGCCCCGTTGGGGTGAGTTGGACAGCCAACTTCCCAGGGTCGCAACTTGGTCATATTATCTCCGTTTGACGCGCATGATAACCCGTTGGAAAGATCTCTTCGAGTACTACAACAAAAAAACAATTTTAGGCAAAAAATCGATGGTGGTAGATTTCCCAAAAACATCGTTTAGGGCCTCAAAATGGCTCCAGAAATTTAGGACCCGAAAAACTGCTAAAAATAGTAAACTGTGCTACAATTAAAGAAACTGAAAAACTAAAAAAGACAGTTGTGGGGGTCCAAGTGGGATAGGTGGGTGGCCACCAACATCCACCTGGATCATAGTACCTTTTCTTTCTTCCTAGATCTTTATCCCAAGCACGCTTGTGGAACTTATCCATAACAAAATCTTTTTCTCTTTGATGTTTATGGGACACATGTTCATGCAAATACCCCATTTACTAAATCCTTTGTTATTTTGTTGCATCCAAGTCTTTTTTGTTGTTGCACAATTTCATTAAAGACAACCTTAAGTCATCTACCCTCTTCCATTTGCTCAATTTTTTTAATCCCTTATGACTCGCACCATAACAATTACTTCAATAGGAGCAGTGCTTGTTTCACTTAACAAGATAGAATAAGGAACTACACTTTTAATCTTGAATTTGTTTGTAATCAAACACTTCTAAATTTTCTCAATTTGTTTCTACTGCATGTCGGATGTATTTTTGGCCCATAGTTCACAACCATAGAGAATTATCGGAATCACTAGAAGCCCAAAAAGAGTTTGAGTGGTTTCCCAGTGCCATAGTTCTGCCTCTCTACACCTATTTTGAAAGCATAAAATGTTTTCCAACCCTCCAAAGTTCTTTTCTTTCTACAACCATCTCAACTTAGATTTTTATTGAAGTCAATTCAGAGGTATTTGTAATCTGCAACTTCTTCCAAAATGTTGCCTTCAAACTAGAACTTATTATGGTTATGTTTTCTTTTTTTAGAGAAAACCACTACTTTTGTTTCGCTGATATTGACTTGCATCCCCACACTTCTACAAAAATGCTCAAAGGATAGTAAGTGTTATTGCAAACCAAGCGTTGATTTAGCAATCAGAGTAAGGTCATCTGCATATCAAAGAAGCCTTATAACAAACTTGCTCAAATAAATACCATCACCCCCTTGGGAATTTAATCACTCCTCAATCTTGTTGATATATAAACCAAAAAGGGTAGGAGACCGTGGACAACCTTGCTTGACCCCGATATCGCTTCTAAAACTTTTAGAAATGCTTGTTGAAGTTCTAATTTTGACTTTCACCTCTTCATACAACCTATACACTGTTGCTCTCAAATGTTTAGGAACCCCAAGTTCTCCATTTTATGCCAAAGCTTATCCCTAGGAACGGTGTCAAACGCTTTTCTGGAATCAACAAAGCAACAAAATACTTCTTCCTTTTTCTCCCAAACTTTTTCAATGATGTGCCTTAAAGTTATACAATGATCAACTGTGGAATGTTTAGGTCTAAACCCTGTTTGTCCTTTAGCATGCTTATCTCTTTCTTCTGCCCACTTGCTAATTTTATTTTCTAACATGCTTCCAAATAGCTTTGCAAACAAAGGGTTTATCATGATGGTCCTATGATTTGCGGGATTATTAATATCACCACTCTTAAAAAGAGGTATTGGCAGACTAGTTGTCTAATCTATGGGAAGCCCCTGTTGTATGATATTGTTGAAAATTTTTGTAATGTGAGATGCAAAAATCTTTGAGCCCCACTTTAGATATTCTGATTGGAGTTCATCTAAGTGTTTTTCTTTTCCAACACCCAACTTCTTGATACCCATCTCTACCTCTTGCACCGTGAAGAGTTCAATATCAGTGTTGACCAAGGGGGAAAGGTCAACCTTGGGATCCTACTCATAGAGTTGTCTTGCATAGTCAAACCATTTAGACGTTGTAATTCTATTTCCAGTTTGTATCTTTCTCGATTGGAGTTCCTTCCAAAATAATTTGGGATTGTTTTTCCCAAGGAAGATTAGTTCTTCCCTCTTTAAAACCGTGAAATCGGTCTTTTTCTTGCTTAATAATTGCTTGTAAGCTTTGAGCGTTATGTTATCCTTGTTTGACTATTTCCACATTTTCCTTGCCTTTTTGCATTCCTCATCAAACCAAGCTTTAACCGGAAAGCAATTTGTTTCAGACTTCTTAATTTTTTCTCGTTTGCACTCTGCAAGTGCGCATTGAATTAAATGTGTTAATTCATGACTATGAAGGCCGTGAATTGTGATTTTCTCCTTCTCGAAAAGCTTCTCTAGCATCATTTTCAAGGTATTACAATTTTCTAGAGTCAAAAGAATTCTGCCCTTTGTGAGATTTTGTAGGACACGCTGAATTTTTTACTCTAATTGTTTCTTTTACAGTCCCAGATAAACTTAAATAAATTGGCTTGTGATCTGATTTAAAGTCCCAAAGTTGATCTCCAAACAAAACTTCCTCCATTTTTTCACACAAACCATGCGAGCAAATTATATAATCTACTACACTTGCTCCATTGTAAGTATTGCAAGTGAAATTACCAGACTTTGCCCATCTAGTCAAGCCATTATAAATGACTAAATCAAAGGCCCCACATAGAGTAAGCAATTGTTCACCAAAGAGATTACAGCCATCGTCCTCTGAAATTCTTTCCCACTAATGATTACTCTCTTCTGTAAGCCAAATAGGGTCGCAGTATTCTTTACAACAAAGAATGCTAGCCTACTCACTTGCAGTCCTAACATTGAAATCACCCACTATAAAGACTTCACCTAGCTGAGAATATGTTGCAATATCTACTTTTAAGGCCGCAAAAGGATCTTGTGGTCAAGCCCTCTACCTTTGTAGATTTTTGAAACTTGTGGCGCAAAATAGCATGTTGTAATTCTGATGTGGTTCCATTTTCTAATATTTTAAACGAAATGAATTGTCTATTTGAGTCTTCTTTTTCTAACAGAATGAGACGACCTTCTTTCTCCCTCGCTAAAACCATGATACCCCCGTGTCCTTTGCCATTCCCTGTTGCCTTGTTCCACATTGTCATATTCCAGTGTCCTTCCAACAGAGGTGTCTTGCACCCTTCATGCTCATGTGTTTCTATGAGGCAAATTATGTTTCTATCTTCCGCAATAGGCCCTAACCCAGGTCCCCGTCTCCATGGGTAACCTCTGTAGTTCTAACAAACTAATCTTAAGGAAACCTGGGTATCACTTGATTGTTATTTATTTTGACATGCAACACTCAGATTTGAGTCTTTGTCCTTGTTTTCCCATACTGACCTTGCTTCCTGATTTGTTTTTGAAGAGTTTGTGGACTCCTCTTTATTACCATTTTGTTGCTCTATTTTGGAAGGAAGTCCAGATTGCGCTATCACAACTTTACCTTTATAAATCCATGCTCTCTTGCCTTCATCTCTTGTTGCCCTAACCTTTAACATTTCCTCCCTCCTTTCCTCTTGTTGTCCTACAGTTAAATCTTCTTCTAGAAAAAAGCGAGAAACCCTCGAGAAATGCTTCTTGCTTAGAATGATATATTTATCACACAAGCTAGGCATGATAAATTTTATGGGCCTGAGGAACAATGAAGGGGCGCCCATGGACGAACAGGGGCTTTTGAACTGTTTTCCCACGCAGTTTTCCTTGGCGGCCATGGATGAGTTTTGGGAGCTGGTTGCTGTGGGTCTGAAGCCGCTGGAGTCTGTAGATGTTTGCTATCATTTTGGTGTGAATGGAGTCCGGTCTTTGTGAAGCGCGGGAGTGGCATCACGGAAGTGAGTCGTTGGATATAGAACCGACGCTTGAAGATCTCCTTGCCTGTTGGGGACATGATGTGTCCGAGGAGAACCTGCAATATTATTTTCCAAAGAAGGCAGGAAAGTCAGGTAGCTTGGAAAAGGCAGTGGGAGCAGGAGTAAGGAAAAAAGACGCCCTTGAACGGATATCTGGGAAAAATCTGATGCTGAAAGGAATGTTTCCCAGCTTAACAAGGCCCATGTCCATAGAAGAGGCTGGAGGGGAGTTGAATGGATCCGGAGAAGAGGGACAAAAACAAAGCCAGGTCTCAGTTTCGGCTGGTGGGGTTACTAGGATGGCCGTGGAGCTAAATGAAGGTAACATT
The DNA here is from genome assembly GCA_031772625.1 of Pinus tabuliformis. Taxonomy (NCBI): domain Eukaryota; kingdom Viridiplantae; phylum Streptophyta; class Pinopsida; order Pinales; family Pinaceae; genus Pinus; species Pinus tabuliformis. The sequence goes on from CM062809.1 coordinate 367,829,398, forward strand.
CTTCCATCTGAAAGGCGTTCTGAGTTGTTTGAGGCAGCAGAGGGAGAAGCCAAGACGGAGGTAGTGGGTGGAAAGAGGAAGAAGTTCAAAATCTTCAGGAAAAAGGAGGAGAGGCCTAGCTGTGTTTTTGGAGTGGATATCCATATAGACCGGGCGCTGGAAGCCTCAGAAACCTTTTTAGTTGGCAGAGTCCGTGGAAGGAAGTTCTCGGTGGCCTTCATCAAGGAATGGGCTCAGGCTGAATGGAAAGATGCTCCGGGTCAGCCAGAAGAGATCAAGATGCTTGACAGAGGCTGGTTCTGTATTCGGTTTGGACAAAAGGAGCATGTCGAATGGGTGTTGGAAAAGCACTGGAGCCTAGGGAAGAGGCCTATCTTATTCAGGAAATGGTCGCCTCTTTTCGATGCCCAGAAAGAAAAAACAGAGGAGTTTCCAGTCTGGGTCAAATTAACGGGTCTTCCTATTCAATTCTGGACTGACTCGGCCTTCTCTTCAATCGGAAATACACTGGGTAAGTTTCTCGATTCAGACAAAACTTATTTACACACTCATGATTGGAGCGCTGCCCGCCTTCTGGTAAGTTTAAATCCCAAAGAAGGTTTGGCGGATGCTATGCTCCTGAAGTATCGTGGTCTAGAGTTTATCCAGACCCTGGACTACGAAAACCTCCCTTTTAGATGTCATCGATGTCATGTTTATGGACATCTGGCCCGGGAATGCCCTCTTGGACATCGCCGTCGTCGAAGGCAGAGGAAAAATGGGAATAATCTTGAGGAAAAGAAAAATAAGAAGGTAATCTCTCAGAAGGAAGAGGCTCAGATCAAGGAGGTCGAAGCTCCGGCAAGCGTTCAGGAGTTGGGTCCGGAGCATGTGGGGGAAATTGGAAATGATCAGCCTGGGGTGACAGCTAGTGTTTCTGTATCATTTCCGCTTTCTTCTGCCGGTATCTCAGCAGTCCCTGTAATTGATGGATCGATTCAGGCTTGTTCCCTCCTTCCACAATCCTCTTCCTTTCGCTCTTCAAACGCTCTGCATGTTTCTTGTTGTGATGAGGTGGGTCTGGTCAGTCAACTCTCAAACGATATGCCAGATCTGAAGATGGGACTAGCCCCATCAGATAGTGTTATAACGACAATCCCATCTTCTCCTATTCAGTCTTCTGTCCCCTTGGTTCACGTCTCTACTCTTCCTCTTGGAGTTGGAGGCCTTGAACCTCACTACAACCTAAGACCTTTAGCCATCAGGAAAGGGAAAGGCCTGGTTGTAGGCGGTTTGGAGATGGATGAGGGGTCAATAGGTACGAGAAAGCTAAGAGGGAGGAAATCAAATTTGTCGAAGGCACAGTTGAAGGCTGTCATTGATATTGCTGGAGGGAAACAGATGTCTCTGCCAGGGGTGCTTAGAGCAAAGCAGTCACCCCCTGAGAGTTCTAGATGATCATTTTATCCTACAACTGCAGGGGTCTAGCTAGTCTACCCAAAAAACTAGCTCTGAAGGATCTGGTCAGGTCCAACAAACCTGATATTCTTCTTCTTCAAGAAACTCTTGGGAAGGGGGAAGAAATTACAGGCTGTCTTTATAAGCTTCTGCCGGGTTGGAGTTTTCATGCAATTGATGCGAATGGACACTCGGGAGGTGTGGTTCTGGGTTTTAACGTGAAGGTGGTGCGTGAGATCTCCTCCTGGGGATCAGAAAACGTTTTGGCTGTGGAACTTTTCTCCAACGAACTTTGCATTCCTTTTCTTTTCCTCAATATCTATGGTCCTATCTCAGAGCGGGAGAAGTTCTGGAACTCCTTCTTCGCTAAGTCTTTCTTGGCGCATCCAAATCTTATTATTGGCGGAGACTTCAATTTTTCTCTGGGACTGACTGAATCTTGGGGGGTCAACGCCAGAGCAGATCCCCTTTCTGAGTTCTTCCAACAGAAATTGGCCTCTTCTCCCCTTGTGGATGTTGCCCCTTCAAAGCTGCGACCCACTTGGAGGAACCACAGAATAGGAGATGACTGGATCGGGAAGAAACTAGACCGATTCTTGATAAGTGATTCGCTGGCTGAGAAATTACAGGCGTTCAGACATTGGGTTGGGGATGGTGGTCTTTCAGATCACTTACCTGTCTTCCTGGAAGTGAAGGGAGATCTTACCAAACCAGGTATTCCTTTTAAATTTAATTCTTCTTGGCTTATGGATGCATCATACACTAGTCTCTTCCATAACACTTGGAAGAAAGATGTTTTCAATGAAAATGAGAATCAAAGTCAGGTTTTTATGGACAATTTAGTAAGGATGAAGGCCGCCTCCAAACTTTGGGCTCTCCAAAAGAAGCTGAAGGAAGAAGAATCTATGCATTTTGTTAACTCAGAACTCGCCCTCCTTGAAGATCCAGATAGAAATGGCTATGGTACAGGGGAGTCTCGGACGAGAATTCATGAGTTGGAGATGGAAAGAAGGAGAATTCTTCAGCTCAGGGAGCAAAGCTGGCGTTTAAAAAGCAGAGCGATCTGGTTGCAGGTAGGGGATGAAAATTCCAAGTTTTTTCAGAATTATGCCAAAGGGAGAAAAAACTCAAATACAATATGGGAAATGAAGAAAGCCAATGGTGAATTAGCACTTTCTTTCGAAGAGTTGGCCTCTGAGGGGGTCAATTATTTCAAGAATCTTTTTAAAGCTCCAGATGAAGCTTCTATTGCAGAAGTTATTAGGGTTGCCCAGATTTTCCCAAGATTCATAGAGGAGGAAGATAATGATTCCCTCATGGCACCTATTTCTAAAGAGGAGGTTGAAAGCGTCCTTAAATCGATGCAAAGGGACAAAAGCCCCGGTCCGGATGGCTGGACGGTCGAATTCTTCCAGCATTTCTTTGAATTCATTGGAGATGAGTTAGTGGCTGTCGTGGAAGATTCCAGGCGTTCAGGTTCTATCTATCAACCATTTAATGCCACATTTCTAGCACTCATTCCCAAATCTGATCTTCCAGTTTCTTTTGGCGATTTCAGGCCTATTTCTTTGTGTACCTGTGTTTACAAAATTATTGCTAAAATCATTGCTGTCAGGCTAAAACCTTTCCTTTCTAAAAACGTTTCTCCGGAGCAGTTTGGCTTTTTAGATGGCAGACAAATTCATGAAGCTGTGGGAGTTGCTCAAGAAACGCTCCACAGTCTTAAAGCTGGGAAGAAAAAAGGAGTCGTTGTGAAAATAGATTTATCGAAGGCTTATGACAGAATTAGCTGGCTGTATCTTAGACTTTTGTTAACTCATCTGGGGTTCAGATATGAATTTGTAAGATGGATTATGAGCTGTGTTTCGTCTTCATCCATAGCTGTCCTGATTAACGGTGCAGCCTCTAGTTTTTTTAGCCCTGAGCGTGGCCTGCGCCAAGGTTGCCCGCTCTCTCCCCTCTTGTTTTTGCTGGCAGCAGACGGTATCAGTGGCTTGATCCATGAAGCAAAAAGACAAGGAACTCTCAAAGGAATCGAAGTTGCTCAAAATTTCTGGGTCACTCACCTCCTCTTCGTGGATGATATAATCCTCTTCAGCAATGGTAGCCTCGAGGACTGTAGGACGCTCAAGAGGATCTTGGACCTCTTTCTGAAGTCTACTGGCCTATGCATAAATGAGAGAAAATCTACACTTACTTGCTCAGGTCTGGCTAGAGAGCAGGTGCGCAGAGTGGAATTGGTTCTGAACTTTGAAGTCAAATCGCTGGAGGATTCCTTCAAATATCTGGGGTTCTTTCTGAAGCCCGACAATTACAGGATAAAAGATTGGCATTGGATCCTTGCAAAACTGGAATCTAAACTGAAACATTGGAGTTACAAGTGGCTTTCCCGGGCTGGCAGGCTTGTTTTAATTAAATCTGTTTTGATGGCAATCCCAGTCTACTGGGCTAGCCTGACATGGGTTCCCAAAGGAATCTTAAACTCAATAGAGAAATTATGCAGCAGATTTCTGTGGGCGGGGTCCAAGTCTGAGAGAGTTACCCCGTGGATCGCGTGGGACAAAATAGCTCGTCCTAAAGAGTGGGGAGGCTGGGGTATAAAAAACCTCGCTTGTTTTTCCCAATCTCTTGCAGCAAAGTTAGCTTGGAGGCTCATTACTACGGAAAATCTGTGGACTGCTGTGTCTAAAAGGAAATACATTGATCCATTAACAACGCTAGATTGGATCAGACTGCCGCAAAAGTCCTCCAAAAACTCCTCGGTGGTCTGGAAAGCAGTGGTTGCATCTGTTAACATCATAGAGAAGGGATTGGCCTGGAGTGTGGGAGATGGAACCCAGATCCGTTTGGGCCGAGATCCCTGGATAGGCTGTTCAGAGGGATTCACTCTATCTCAGGGATTGGTTGCGGCTTTAAAAGATAGGGGTCTATACACTTTAAATCAGGTGGCTGATCCTCGGGCTTCTACCATCTGGAGTCAAGGGTGGTTTCAGGGAAGAGATTTAAATTTGATCGATGATAGGTTGGAGGAATGGGACAGGTATACAAGGGACCTCCTCAACTCCTCAGTCAGGCTTTCTGACTCCCGGATGAGCTAAAATGGGTCTTTGCTCAGAATGGTTTTTATTCTCCAAAGGCGGGATACAAATGGATGATGTCTCAAAATGGTTGGGAGAATCCGGATTGGTGGGCTAAATCGTTATGGAAGTTAAAAGGGCCAGCTAAATCAAAATTGTTCTTCTGGTGTGTCCTACTCCAGAAAGTTCCTACATGGGATTTCCTTCAAAGAAGAGGTAGGATTGGTCCTGGCAGGTGCCCCCTGTGTAAAGACAACGTCGAATCAGTTCAGCATCTGTTTCTCCTTTGCCCATTTAATTCCAGCCTATGGGCTGAAATGTTAAGATTGATAAATGTCCCTTATAGGTGGGAAGGGCAGGGGCTCTTAGATGCCTGGCAGAGATGGTGGAACGATTCCTCAAACGAAAGAGAAAGAACCATTCCGTTACTCATCACCTGGGGGACTTGGCTTGCTAGAAATCAAGTTATTTTCAAGGATTCTGTCTTCCCTATTGGAAGACTCGCCGCAGAAGGAGCTGCCATTTATGAAAGTATTCCTGTTCCTCAAGCTCTTTCTACTTCCAGAGCTGTTTGTCAAGAACTCATCAGATACTCTATGCCGTGGGCTTACTTTGATGGGGCCTCGGATATTAATGGCCGTTGCGGGGCAGGCTTGATCATCCACTTTTCAAAGGAGAAGGTTGTTAAAGCTTCAATAGGTCTGGGACAAGGTTCTAATAATTTTGCAGAATTGAAAGCCTTACATCTCCTTCTCAGCTGGCTTATTCTTAGAAATGTGAGAGAAGCTCAGATCTTCGGGGACTCCATGAATGTTGTGAAGTGGTTTAATGGGGCTCAGCGCTGCAGCAATCTTACTCTTATTACCCTGTTTAAAGAAGTTTCTCGCCTCAGGAGTCGTTTCATGGAGATCTCCCTTAGTCACATCTTTCGGGAAAGGAACTTCGACGCGGACCGTCTTTCCAAAGTAGGTGTTGAGCTTGAGATGGGGTCGTGGTCTGTCTCGGAGGTTGAAAATGGGGTGGTTCGATCTGTCGAACAGCCCATCTTTGTTTAACTTTTTCTTCTCAGCTCTTCGGTCCTTGTAAATAATTTGTCTGGATCTGTTATGTTTCTTGTTTTTTCTTTCTGTATTTTTCCTTCCGGTTTCTTGGGCTGTTTTCCTCAATCGTGGAGGCCCGGGAAGTTGTTCTCTTTACTCTTCTTCTCTGCAGCGTGAAAATCCTTCAAGTGTCCACTGTGGATTCTCGAGGTCATTGTCTTTATTTTGATCTCTCTGCGATTGTTTCCTGCGTGAATATGTTCCCGGGAAGCGTGTGTCTGGAGGAGTAGTCCTTCATGCAGTGGCTTGCTTAGATTTTTTCTCAGCGAGCTGGTTTGGCAGTCGGCTGAGACTTTCCCCATTTGCTGGTGGATTTAAGTCTCTGCGTTTTGCTTGCATTTTATATGTAACCCTTTTTTTAATAAGAGGTTGGTCTTTTTTTTGTGGAAAAAAAAAACTTTTATGGGCCTGGCTCTCTCACCATTAAACTTGCCCACCCTCCATGCTTGGCATATTTGTCTTTGCCATAGCAACTTGTCTTTCAAAAAGTCGCTTGCAAGGTCAAGAGTACATTCATTTTTCTCAGAGTCTTTCACCCTTTAATAATTATGTTTGCTGCTCTATTTTGTCTTTCCTTTCCTTCTTTATCTTGCATGTTGTCAACCCGAATGTTTGTTTCTCCTTCCTTGTTAGCAGAATTGCTAATATCTTTAGCACAAGTTTTGGAAACTTTGGTGGAATCTCATTTCCTTTCATCTCTTGCTTTTTCTTCATGGTTGTCTATTTGGGCAATCGTTTTCCCTTTATCTTGGGATGATTTCGCATTCACCGCCTCTGTACTATCCACTACAAATTTCTTTATGTTTAGTGCATCCACCTTCATGAGTTGTCATTCTATCTTCCCTATTAAGAGAGCTTCTTGTAGCAATGTCACTTGTTCTTTCAAAACTTTATTGTTTCCTGCTAGTCTTCATTTTAAAATGCCCCGGTATTGCTTGGCATTGACCCAAACCCACTTCCCAGTTTTGATGGATGAGGCAATTTTTACTTGTCCTAAATCATTTGTCTCCACAAGTTCTGAAATTTCTTGTCCCATTGTCATGTTTGAATGCATTTGCCATCCAACCTATTCCGAGAAAGATGTAGGTACAATCTATTCTATCCAATGTTCCACCAAGGCTCCAAGACAAGGAGACGCACAAAAGGGACGTGTGGGAGTACCCTCAAATTTTAGGAAAATTTAGGGGGGACAAGGGGACGTCGGGGTATATATTTTTTTTCCTTTTTAATATATATATATATATATATATATATATATATCAAATTCATATTCTATAATGAAAGCATAAATGCAACAATACATACATATTTAAATTAAATAATGAAATACATTGATCCATACTCATCATCCTTACTAATACATACATGATTCATCAATAGACCACGAGATTCAATAATAAAATACTCTGATCCATATTCCTTATTCATTATTCACCATTCTAGAATCTACATTGATTTAAAAATTAAATTCATCATCCTAGATTCTAAACTGATTTAAAATTTAAATTCATCATTCTAGAAGCTGATTAGTACTAAGAAAAATCGACTATAATAGATACTGAAATCTAAAGTCTGAAATAGTAAATTGATATAGTTAAAACTCAAACACAATGGAGTGATGAGTCTAAAAGTCACTCTAAAATACACAAACGGCTTGGTGTTCTTGATTAAATACTAATTCCATACCCTTGTACATGACAAAATGCAATGGAAACATTGCAATCCATTGAATCTTGAATTCCTGAAAAACTGTTAAGTCTGTTGGATTTTGAGTGAGATCTAAAATTCTACTTTCTCCATATGAAATCCAATGAGGTCAAAACCACTCTCAAACATCCCAAGTTATTTCATAGTAATGTTAAAATTTAAGTACACTTTTACTTTAAGAATTTAACATTACCATAAATGTCATAAATCATTGTTTACAAGCAAATTTAAAGGCGGACGCATAGCCCATTTTGAGAGGGGCACCCAGGTGTCCCCTTTTGGGGAATCACATCCCCCACACTGTAGAAACGTCACATGCATCTCCCCAAAAGAGAAACATGAAGAAACGTTTCCCTAGACGTCCCCTCGTCCCAGGTGCGTAGGGTGCACGCACCCAACCTTGGGAGACGCATCCCCGTGGAACACTAATTCTATCACTGCGTGCCTGTAGAAATCGGTCTCTACCCTACTCCTCACTGCTCTTGTCTGAACACCGCTGCCCTGGTCTGCTATGTATCCGCTACTACTGTTGCTATCCGCTGTAAGATTGCCTTCGACTACCCAGCACCCTAGAGACACTTTCGCACAAAGAAACCAAACAATGCACCGAAATAACCACAAGCCCCCCACGGAACAGAACCCTCGCACCTAGAAGCGAGACAGCTTAGGAACACGTACAGCAGGTCAACCTCTCTGACCAGGAATAACAGGTGGGGCAGAGACCTGCAACCTCTCTGACTACGAATAACGATGCAGCAACCTGGGAATTTCTCGCCAGTTCCTTTCGCACTGCTCTGCTCAACACCGGGACCAGGAACAAAGCTCTTGCGCAAAACCACAGCGGACCAAAACTCACCCAAACGCCAAAAGCATGGAACTAAAAACACCCCCGAGGATCACTGCCACCGTCTAGCCTTCCGCCTGAGATTTTAATTTATAAATCGATAAAAAAAATATTCTTTTTATCAATGTATTTTTCTAATTCAAATTAAATTAAAACCTCACCAAGCTTTAGAAGACCCAAGGGAAATGAACATTTCAAATTCTTACAGGTATGCCTTTCTTTTTAAATTATCTCAATAGCTCATGGACTAAGTCCATTAACATATATATCATCCAAATCATCAGACACCCATGTCTGAAAAACAAACGGAAACACGGGCTCTATTGGTTCATGTTTTCATATACAATCGTTTCAGGGCAACCATTCTCATCGATACATCATAATCCATGAGAGCACACAACAGTAAAAAATGTACATTTGGAAGGCTGTCATATCACATCATGTATACAAAATCGAGTTTTTCACTGATTAAAAAAACAGTGCGAGAGAGACATTATCTTGTTTGAAAACAGGTTTATCTACATACATATATGCATGTTCTCTGAAAAAAAATGCAGTAAGTATATGGACATCATTAACGTCAGTCTATACAATACAGTGTACAACAAACTTGTCTGCTAATACCCCCTTTGATATCAACAGATCCACAATGCGTGGTGCACAGAACATTGTAAAATGTACATTGGAAGCTTGTCATGTCACGCACAAAATTTATATGCAAGAATGTGGGCGGTCATTGAGAGTGTAAAATATCATCAACGTCACAAGACTGTCTTTTTTGCTTGTGAATATCCTCGTGTTTAAAAATTCTTTGAAACATACTCATGTGATCCTTTACCACTAGCTGCTTAAGCATATCATCTTCAATTTGGAGAGCTTGCTGTTGTACATGCTGGCCAATATGGTCTCCACCTGAATTTTCTCTAACATAGATCAAACTCGACAGCAATTCTTTCCAATCTGCTTTTCTGCATTTTTCCTCTTCCAAAGTTCCGTGTGCCACAAGCTGATACACATGAACAACCTTCTTTTGACCTATGCGGAATGCACGGCCGATTGCTTGCTTTGTGCAAGATGGATTCCACACAAGATCCAGAAGGATCACCCGTGAAGCTTCTGTTAGATTGATTCCCATGCCACAAGCTTTGATTGATGCAAGCAGGACGCGTGCCTTTCCTGGTTGCTGACTGAATTTATCAATTATACCCTGACGCTCATGCAGATGGTGTTTCCCCTTGAGCAGTAGTATTTCTTGGCCTTTGCACCAATGGAAGTGGAACTCAAGAATTTCCTCCAAGAGTTGCAAAGGTGAAATATACTGGCAGAAAACCAATGCCTTTTCCCCTTTCTCACAACAGAGCCTGATGATATCAACCACAAATTTCAATTTGATCCCTTGAGTGTGATCTTTTCTGCATGTGCCCACTTCAAGGTCAGGATGGTTAACCCCCCAGTACTTTTCAATGAATACCAGATCTTTGAGAAGACATGGATGTATGGAGGCAATTGAGATCATCATCTCCAGCTCCACATTTGAACAGGTGGAATTTTTCATATGAACTATTTCATGTATTCTTCTGAAAAGTGTCTCTTGCAGGGGTGTTGGCCTTAACATCACGGTGTAGGTTCTTAAACCGGGAAGTTCATTTAAAATATCTCCTTTATAAACGTCAATAAAGTCTTCAGTCATGGATTTTAACAGTTGACGACATGCGCTTCTTTCTCTGCTTCTTCCAGTATTTATCCTTTTTAAAATTTGCTCCACAAAATAGCGTCTGGCTATCTTCTCCTTCACCACTTCCTCAGAGACTTCACTCTGGTGATTCTTCAGTTGCAAAATACGATCAACAAAGGTTGGTCTTGCCAAACAGAGTGTGTTGAAGTATTCTTCAAAATTGTTCTGAAACAAAGTTCCAGATAGCAGAATTCGGAGCCTAGTATTCACTTTCATTAACAAATTCCAAATTTTTGAGTTATGATTCCGAGGAATGTGGCCTTCATCAAGAATTAAAAGGCCTGGACTCCTTCTAAGGTACCTTCCTATCTGCCTGGTCTCTTCAGACATTTTGTCATTGTCTTCATTGGAGAAAGTGTAAAACAAAGAGTAGCTCATTATCAACACACTTTCCTTCTTATGCCACTCATGTAGCATTTTTATGCTGTAAATATTATAGACCTGTCTGATGGGTGCTTTACATGACATAGACATTACAGATCCTCTAAAAGGGGACTCCCTCGTTGTGAAGTCTCTTAATGGGCTCAGAATATAAACGGGAATGTTAACATTCCACTTGTTAAACTCCCTTTTCCATGTATGGAGCATGCTTTTGGGGGCAATGATTAATGGTTTGCAGGCTGGAAACAAACTCAGATAACTTTGTAGGAAACTTATAATCATGAGTGATTTTCCTGTCCCAGGAGCATGAGCAATAACACAACCTCCAACACAATCACTGCGTGATGATGCCTCCATTTCATCTGGGATTAATGAACCAGCAATGTTTCTCCACAGGAATTCAAATCCCCGTTTTTGGTGAGCATTCATTTTCTTCTCCAACTCCGGAATTATTTTCCATACAGAATTGGGCTTCTCAGACAAATCATGAGACTGGAAGGATGGTAATCCCTTTAAGGAATCCAAAATGTGAATTGCCATGTCTCTAGAACAATTATCCTCATGCAAGTGATAGCTTGATATGCTTCTGCTTCTTCCTGAATTCCATACCCCCTGTACGTTGCAAGGTACAAATGGAATATCAGCCTATTTTGGATTAGAGAAGATACAATAACATCATTTTCCTATTTTGACCAAAGCTCATCCATAAACCACTATTTTTCATGTCCAATGGCAAAGTATCCATATCATGCGTTTACTTACAAATGGCTCAAAGATGTTATTTATCTCTGCTTTTACAAAATTGCATAACTGGCAAATAAGTCCAACTTCTTCATCCAAGACAAACTCGTGCCCATCAATGCAAAAATGATTGTCTTCATCATCTTCTATATCTACTTCCGTCGAGTTGCCAGTTATTGCTGTTTTTCTCGGGTCCTATGCCAATCAACCAATGGAAGACTATCAGCACAAATAAAATCATCAAACAAAAAGGATGAGATTGAGCAATCACAATTTTTGGATTGCTTTAGCACATAGCAATCAAGTACTTCTTTAATGTATCTTCCGTAATATTTTTCCTGGTTGAGAAGACTCGCTAATTTGATTATGCAAATAGATTGAAATCCAAAGCTACATAAACACCAGGCAAGCCCCTAAGAGAATTAAGACAGTTGCTCCCACTCTCTCTTTCTATGTATATAATTTGATGCATTGGAAACTGCCAAGTTCGCATAAGCACATTTACCAAAGATAATAACCATTAATTGAAAATAAGGTGTGATATGATATGAGCGTCATAATAGCAATACAAGAAAAAAACCCACACATAAAAAATAGTAAAGATGTATTGTATAACTGTACATAAGCTATACTCTCATTTGTATTATCACTCCGTGTAGGAGGACAGGATTATGGCAATCACTTTATCTTTGACTATGTATTAATTAATCTTTTGATTGTAAATTTTTGCATTTATTATATTGTTTTACATTAACATAATATATTGTTTATATTGGTGGATAGATTTGAAGTGTTCTTGAAATCTTGGGCCACTGCAAGTCAAGACTCCAATTTTTTTTTAGCTTTTGTTGAGTTTCCTAGCTTTGCTAACTTTATGACTGTAATGTTCCTTCCTAGAATAATTTTCCTGAATTTAATTTCAGGATTTTGGCAATTTTCTCTATTATGGGACCCACGAAATTTTTGGACTAAGACTTAGGAGATGGAGGCCGAAATCATTTTGTTAGTGGGAGGTGGGGGCCACACCCACATGGAGTATGCACTTCTTTGGAGGGAAAGTCGAGTTGCTAAGGTAGGAGGTCGAAATGCTTGAAGGAGGGGCCCACATGAGGAAGGCACCTCAAAATCTATAAATAGAAGGGGCCTAACAAACTATTGGGGTCTTTTGTCAATCTAACATTTCTCTTGTTGCTCGAGCTGCTTAGTCAGGTCACAGTGTTGTTTAGTGCAAAGCTTTCCAAGGGGAGAGTTCACCCTTCTTTCGGTGGACTACGAGTGCCCCCCTAGGAAGGTAAGATTGTGCCATATTGGAGGGAGATTTGTGGAGCTCAAGGTGCATTGTACAACCATTTCACTCAGCGAATTTCGTGCTCCAGGAGGACGCAGTAGGGGATCACGTGCCACTTATTTCAGCTATCTTCCAAGTGGCATTTGCTGGGGAAAATTTTGCATAGTTACTCCAAGGGAAGACCAAGCTTGGTGAAGAGTTTTGGGGTTCGAGATTGCTACATTGAGGCAAGCCGAATTCTTCTCACCCAGGGCCAGTGCAGGAACCCAATTCTAGGCACCGGTGGGAGGTTGAGGAAAGGAGTTGGGGAGATGGATTGTACCAGGAATTTTAGGAAGTCATCCAGGAAGTAGAATTTAACATTTTTGGAGTGATTGGAGGGTTGCTTTAGTGCATTTCTAGACAAATCATAATTTCCAGCCAATTTGAGGACGTAGTATTTGGGGCCAATTTTCAGTGGTCAAAACTAGACCAAACCCTTTCTAGGTTTTGGAGAGTTTATTGATAGGAGTCTGGGGCTAATTTTGCATAATTTTCTAAGCACCGGAGGTGGGTCTTTCGAGAGTTCTTTTCCAACACACAGTGCATCTCCTCTTGAGCAGTGCAGAGCATTTTTGGGGCAGCTCACTCTCTCATCTGGACGTTGTATTCTCCAACCTGGGGCTTGTCTAGATTGTCATTGAGGCAAGCCTAGGTGCGCTCCTTCCATACTCATTGTACTGTTGCTCCAAATTTATAATAAAATGGCTGAGCTGGATGGTGTTTTTCGGTGATCACATGGGTGTTTACTTATATTTCTGAATTTTGTGTATGTATGTCAACTATTGCTTTGTTTATCACTGTTTTTCCTAATTAAGAATATTACAATGGTATCAGAGCTCCGTTCTTGGCTCATCCATGGGGATCTTTCCTATGAATGAAGAGGATAGGCAAGACATTACTTATTGAAGGCAGAGATACTGGAGCAGAGAAAGAGAGTTGGAGATCACACCTGATACTGAAACACTTGAGAAAGTAATAGTGGTGGCAAATATGGGGGAGTCAAGGAGCAAGGAGGAAGCAACATTTCATAGCCTCTTAAAGGCCCTAAATGATTTAGTCAAAGGGCAAAAGGAGATGTTGGAGGAACTCAAGCAACAGAATAAGGACAAGAGCATCCATCATGAGTTCCTATTTAGGGATACTTCAGGGGCCTCACAATAGTATGACCACCCTTCACTAGCCACTCACCCAATAGCTTTCAGTGGGCCAACCAGGACTACACTTCCTAGATTTTTACCTTCATTATCGAGTGAGCAAGGTGGGCCGGATGATCAGATGCCCATGGGAGATTATTTCCAAGAATGGCAATCCATGGGGGAAGATTTCAAAGCATCTTTTTCCTTCAGAGATTACTGCCAGCTCAAGCAAAACGAGAAAGGCAGGAGCAGTGGGGGGTCTAGCACGCAGAGTTCAAAGTTGCAGCGTACCATTGGGAGGATGTATTTTCCCACATATGATGGATCTACCAAGTGCACAACTTGAGCTTGGGTGGAGAAGTTGGATACCAATTTCCAACTTAACCGGATGACAGAGGTGGAAGCCATCAAAATGGCTACCTTGCACTTGGAGGGAGAGGCACACGACTGGTGGTTTCATGGCTTGACAATGCTAGGGCATGCCAGCATGACCTCTTATGAGGACTTTACACGGAGAGTGGTGGAGCATTTTGATAGGAGGGACCCAAAGGCTCATTTCAGAGAGCTCACCCAACTCAAGCAGACTGGCCATCCAGAGCAATATATATCAGAGTTTTTGAGAGTCTCAGTCATGGTGCCAGATTTGTCCGATGCCAGGAGGGTGTACACATTTGTAGAGGGCTTGCTTGAGCCATTGCGTGCGCTGATGAGATCTCGCAGACCCACTACTTTGCAGGAGGTTGTGACTTGTGCCAAGGATTTGCAAGGGGCAATCCCCAAGACTTGAGCACCCATACCATCACAGGCTCCCTACCCAGAGAAGGGACATGACACAAGGCCAACACCACAGCTAGCAGTCCAGCGGCATGGATAGTTAGATGAGGAGACCAGGGGAGACCTACGGAGGAGGAAGCTATGCTTCACTTGTCAGGAGCCTTGGGCACCACGCCATAGATATACAGTGGGAAAGGCCCATTACATTGAGGTCTTCTCTGATAGTGGCCAAGAGGATGATGTGGAGTTGGATATAGGCGGGGCTGACAGCGAGACACGTGTAGAGAGGGGACCACCACTACCAACACCACCTGGGGGAGAACCTTTCACATAATTTGGAGTTGTCCTAGCTTCTTTCCATGGGGTTCCCAAATTTTTTACCCTAAGGATCAAAGGCACAATGCAGGGGCATCGTGACTCTTCTAGTAGACAGTGGGGCCACCCACAATTTCATTTGACGCACAAATGGTTCAGAGGCGGGGTATCACTACAAAGGAGTTTGAGGGGTTTTCAGTCCTAGTGTCGAGGGATAGTACCATGCAGCGTATGTACCCAATATGTCTCCGCTTTGATAGTGACCATGGGGAACTACTTGATGACTGATCATTTCTTCATGGTGGATGTACCAGACACCAATGTGGTGATGGGTGTCCAGTGGCTCTACTCCCTTGGGCGGGTCAACACGAATTGGAGGAAGTTGGAGATGAAGTTCACAGGGCCAAATGGCAAGTTAGTTGTTCTTTGGGGCATGCATTCATATCCTCCATAGACAGTTTAAGTGCATAGGATGGAGGCTAACTTGAGGCATGTGGACATAGCAATGGCAGTCGAGTTGAGGATTTCTGAGTCTGGGGGACAGTGCAAGCCACCACACCCCAACATAGAGGCCATCGTGGATAGGTATCCGGTAGTGTTTAGGGACGCAACACCAAGGCAATCCCCTGACAGAGGATTTGAGCACACGATTGAGCTAGAGTTGGGGGTACAAGCGATTATTACCACTCCATATAGATATCCCAAGGCCTACACGGATGATATTGAGCGAGCCATTCAGGAGTTACTAACACTTGGGCATGTGAGGCCTAGCTCTAGCCCCTTCGCTTCATCAGTTGTTTTGGTGAAGAAGAAGGATGGGACGTTGCGCATGTGCATATATTACCGAGCACTCAATAAGAAGACCCTGAAGAACCGCTACCCCATTCCACACATTGATGAGCTGATGGATGAGCTTAGAGGAGCCAAGTACTTCTCTGAGATAGACTTGCATTCGGGGTACCACCAAATCAGAGTGAGGGATCAGGACATCCTCAAGACGACATTCAAATGCAACTATGGAAATTTTGAGTTCTTGGTTATGCCCTTCACGCTGACCAACACACCTACCACCTTCCAGTCCTACATGAACCATGTGTTACATGGGCAGTCGCGGAAATTTGTATTGGTATTCTTCGATGCCATTCTGATTTACAGCGTGACCTACGAGGAGCATCTACAACACTTGGAGGCGGTGTTATGCATTTTAGAGGAGAAACAGTTCCACGCCAAACTATCCAAGTGCGAGTTTGGGTTGATAAAGATGCTCTAATGTGACTCAGAATGTCACTGAGTTGAGGGGCTTCGTGGCATATGCACCTATTACAAGAAGTTCGCGAAGGGCTTCTCACAATTGGCAACTCCCCTCACAAATCTGACCAAGAAGGGGGAATTTTGCGTGGACAGATAGAGCACAGTCAACATTTGAGCACTTCAAGGAGGTGATGAGCAGTTGTCCAGTAGTAGCACTCCCAGATTTCACTCAGCCCTTCACCTTGGAGTGCGATGCATCACGTGAAGGAGATGGCATAGTATTGTCACGGGATGGCCACCCCATCGCTTTTGAGAGCCAGAAGCTCCCTCTGCATCAGAGGTCGTATTCTATTTACGACAAGGAGATATTGGCCACTATGCATGCATTGGCCAAATTCCGACAGTACCTAGTGGGCAACAGATTTAGAGTGAAGATTGACCACAACAGTCTTCGCCATTTCATGGGGCAACAGGGCTTCAATGACAGGCAACAGAGTTGGGTTAGCAAGATCCAGGCCTATGATTTTGACATTGAGTATGTCAAGGGCAAGCACAATGTAGTAGCGGATACATTAGCCAAGACGCCCGCGACACTTTCACTCATGAGCATTTGTCATGATTGGAAGACACAGTTGTTGGTAGAGTACTCCAAAGATCGACGGGCGTGTGATGTTTTGGAGGGTACACATGCTGATGAGCGTTACAAGGTGATGGTTGACATCATCTACTACAAAGGACGCATATTATTGGTGTCGGGTTCACAATTGAGGGAGAGGATTCTCCACGTAGCCCATGACTCCCTATTGTCAAGACACCAGGGGTTCTTGAAGATGTACAGGACAATCAGAGAGCGCTTCACGTGGAAGGGCCTCAAGGGAGATGTGTTGAGGTATGTGCAAGAGTGTGAGGCTTGTCAGAGGAACAACAGAGAGTTGACCCATCCAGTCGGGTTGTTGCAGCCACTTCCCATTCCTAAGGGGAAATGGGAAAGTATCTCTACGGATTTTATCATGGGGCTTCCTATGGTGTAGGGCAGAGATTGTATATATGTGGTGGTGGATCGGTTGATCAAATATGCACATTTCTTTGCTATTCCAGCCCGGTATTCTGCTTCCAGGTAGCGGAGCTGTTTTTCAAGGAGGTCTTCCGCTTACATGGTCTACCCAAGACCATAGTCAGTAACAAGGACACCTACTTCATGGGAGCATTCTAGCAAGAGCGTTTCCATTTAGTGGGCACAAAGTTCACCCCCAGCACCAGCGACCACCCACAGACAGACGACTAAACTAAGAGGGTCAACAAATGGTTAGAGGGCTACCTACGGAACTATGTGACTGGGCAACAAAGAGCATGGATCTGGTGGTTGCATTTGGGCGAGTACTGCTACAACACCACCCACCACATGTCCATTGGTATGTCACCTTTCCGTGACTTGTATGGTTATGACGCTTTATCTTTTGCTGACATTGTTTTTGGAGACAGTCGGGCCCCAAAGGCCAAAGATTGGATCCAAGAGATCCAAGATATCCTCAAGGCTCTCAAGGAAACACTGTTGACAACGCAGAATCAATAAAAAGTGTATGCAAACAGACACAGGATTGAGAGGCAGTTTGAGAAGGGGGACATAGTCTTCCTGCGGCTACAACCACATAGATAGTCCACGCTAAAACATAAGGGGGCCAAGAAGCTAGAATCCTGTTTTTATGGGCCATACTAGTTGATTAGGAGAGTTGAGGAGGTGGCCTATGAGCTAGATCTTCCACCAGGAATCAAGATCCACAATGTTTTTCATGTCTCATGCCTCAAACAGCCATAGAGTTACCTCCACTAGATAATGAGGGACATCTTGTGTTAGAGCCGAAGGCCATTTTGGAGACTAGAGAAAGGAAGTTGAGGAGCAGAACCATCAAAGAATACTTGATACACCAGAGAAATTTACTGGATGAGGATGCCACTTGGGAGGGTGAGCACATACTTTAGCATCCAGCACTGCATTTGCTTGGGGACAAATGACATTTGGGAGGGGAGGATTGTGATGTTCCTTCCTAGAATAATTTCCCTGAATTTAATTTCACAATTTTGTCTATAATGGGGCCCACGAAATTTTTGGACTAAGACTTGGGAGATGAAGGCCAAAATCATTTTGTTAGTGGGAGGTGGAGGCCACACCCACATGGAGTACGCACTTCCTTGGAGGGAAATTCGAGTTGCTAAGGTAGGAGGTCGAAATGCTTGATGGACGGGCCCACATGGGGAAGGCAACTCAATAATTATAAATAGAAGGGTCCTAACATCTATTGGAGTCTTTTGTCAATCTAACATTTCTCTTGTTGCTCGAGCTACTTCGCCAGGTAACAGTGTTTTTCAGCGCAAAGATTTCCAAGGGGAGAGCTCACCTTGTGGACTATGAGTCCCCCCCTAGGAAGGTAAGATTGTGCCATATTGGAGGGAGATTTGTGGAGCTCGGGGTGCATCGAAGAACCATGTCACTCAACAAATCTTGTGCTCTAGGAGGATGCAGTAGGGGATCACGTGCCACTTATTTCAGCTATCTTCTAGGTGGCATTTGCCGGGAAAATTTTTGCATAGCTACTCCAATAGAAGACAAAGCTTGGTGAAGAGTTTTGGGGTCAGAGATTGCTTCATTGAGGAAGGTCGAATCTTCTCACCCAAGGCCAGCGCAGGAGCCCAATTCTAAGCACACGTGGAAGGTTGAGGAAAGGGGTTGGGGAGTTGGATTGTACCGGGAATTTGAGGAAGTCATCTAGTGAGTAGAATTCAACACTTTTGGAGTGATTGGAGGGCTTCTTTAGTGCATTTCCAGAGAAGCTGTATTTTCCATCCAGTTTGAGGAGGACATGGTACTTGGGACCAATTTTCGGAGGTCATAAATAGACCAAAACCTTTATGGGTTTTGGTGGGTTTATTGAGAGGAGCCCTGAGCTAATTTTGCAGAAATTTTTGAGTAGCGGAGGTACGACTTTCAACAGTTCTTTTCCAGTAAATAGTGCATCTGCTCTTGGGCATCACAGGACATTTTTGGGGCAGCTCACTCTCTCATCAAGGTGTTGTATTCTCCAATCTGGGGCTTGTCTAGCTTGCCATTGAGGTAAGCCCAGGTGCACTCCTTTCATACCCATTGTACTATTGCTCCAAATTTATAATAAAATGGCTTAGTTGGATGGTGTTTTTCGATGATCACATGGGTGTTTACTTATATTTCTGAATTTTGTGTATGCATTTCAATTTTCAACTATTGCTTTGTTTATCACTGCTTTTCCTAATTACGAATATTACAATGACTCTATAAAAGTGGATTAGCTATTTTTTAAAGCCAAAAAACTCCATTTTTTTTTAGTTTTTCATTAACTAATTTTTAAAGCCAAAAAAACATAAAAACATTTAGTCTATCAAAATGACATTTAATATAGTCGTAATTAATTTAGATTGATAATATATATTATGTTTATAATAAATTATAATTAATTATTAATATATAATATTAATTAATTAACATTAAAATATCGAATACCACTATATATTATAACATTAATTCTAATAATATTTTAAACCAGAATGAGGATTTTGTATTATATTCAATTATGCAAAATTCAAATACATCAAGAAGTACCAGTGTTGCACACATCGCGATTTAATCGCGATAAAATCGGAAAATCGCGATTTTTTCAAAATGCCGATTCAAATCGCGATTTTTATCCAAAAAATCGGCGGAAATTTTTTTTAACGATTTTTATCGAAAAAATCGCGATTTTTTAAAAAATCGCGATTTTTTCGAAAAAATCGCGGGAGGCGCGGGCAGCGGGGGTTTTATATGTAAAATCGATTTTTTGTTTATTCATTCAGCAGTCCGCCGCGGAGGAGAAGGAGGAGAAGGAGAAGAAGGGAGGGAGAGGGTTGTCGTCGCTTGTGGGAGCCGATTTTAGGAGGAATCCAAGCCAAGATCGCGAATTTGTCCATAAACCAGGTATGTAGATTAATTTTTTTTTGTTTTGGTTCTCTAAAAACTTTGTTTTTCATTGTTTTTAAAGAATTTTTAGAAATTTTTCATTGATTTGGGATGGGTTATTTGTTATGACTATGAGAACCAATTTTTGATTTTTATTTTCTCATTTTCTTTAAACATTGTTTATTTTTTTTGATTTTTCATTGTTTTTTGGGTTTAGAAATTCAAATTGGGATTTTGGAAATAATTAGCTTGTAATTTTGCAAATGCTAAATTGTAATTTGTATTTACTATTTACTATTATCATTTATGTAATCCTAAATTCCTATTTCCTAATCCTTATTTTTCCATAGGTTTGCAAATTCAAAATTCAAAAACAAACATGCCAAGGAAATTGGATCCTTTCTGGGAATATGGTGACCCTAAAACTCCGAATGATAGACAAAACTTGATTTGCAAGTTGTGTGGAAAGGAAATATTCGGGGGGGTGTACAGGTTGAAGTTCCACCTTGCACAAATCCCTGGACGTGATGTGGGGCCCTGTCTAAAGACAAATGCTGAAATTATCCAAAAAGCCATGAGAGCATTGGGAGAATTAGAGCACACTAGAGACGCCAAAGAAGAACTCAAAAGGCAACTAAGAAGGTCAGTTGAAGGAAGTGGGCCAAGTGGCACAGGTTCTACTGCAGCGTCAGTCAATCCGTTTGCTGCATCATCATATTTTGTTCCTCGAACCACACCTGGTTCACAACCAACTATCGGTTCAATGATGAAAAGAACTGAAAAAGAAAAAGCTGACAAGTTGATGACAAAATTTCTCCTCTGGAGTGATATTCCTTTCAGCATTATAAGGAATAATCCATTTTTCCAACCTACTCTTGATGCTGTTGCCAGTGTTGGCCCGGGGTACAAACTCCCTTCTCTTCATGATTTCAGAGGCCGGCTTCTTCAAGATGAAAAGCGTGACTGCACCCAAAGATTGGAGGATTTTAGGGCATCATGGGCACAAACAGGATGCACTGTTATGTCAGATGGTTGGACTGACCAAAAGGGGAGAACCCTTATAAACTTCTTGGTTAGTTGTCCCTTGGGGACTATGTTTATCAAATCTGTTGATGCAACTCATCAAATCAAAGATGCAAAAAATTTATGTGATTTGCTGGATGTGTTTATTTTGGAGGTGGGTGCAGAAAATGTTGTCCAAGTCATAACGGACAACGCTGCAAATTATGTTGCTGCTGGTAGATTGCTTATGGACAGGCATCCTACTTTATTTTGGACACCTTGTGCTGCCCATTGTATTGATTTGATGTTAGAGGACATAGGGAAAATTCCCTTTGTCAAAGAGGCTGTTGACTCATCAAAAACCATCACAAAATTTATTTACAATCACACATCTGTGCTTAGCTTGATGAGAAAATGCACCAACAACAAAGAGTTGGTGCGCCCCGCCATTACACGGTTTGCGACGAGTTTCATATCTCTTCAATCCCTCTTGAATTCTATGTGGGATTTGAAGAGAATGTTTGTTTCAGAGGAGTGGCGTTCTTCGCCAATGAGCCGCAAACCAGAAGGAGAGGCCGTCTGCAGACTTGTTTCATACCAAGAAGACTTCTGGGCGGGAGTGCAGGAGGTGTGCGCTGTCACAGAACCTTTGGTAAAGGTTCTTCGGTTGGTAGATGGTGAGAAGCCCGCAATGGGCTATTTGTATGAAGCCATGGATAGGGCCAAAGAAGCCATTCGGTCCTACTATGATGACAAGGGAGATGATGGGTTCCAGAGACAACTCCTTCTATGGAAGGTCATTGATGAGCGATGGAACAACACACTCCATCGTCCCATTCATGCTGCTGGCCTTTTCCTGAACCCTGCATTTTCTTATGCATGTGGGTTTAATTTTGATGTTGAGGTCGTGGAAGGATTATTAACCTGTGTCCAGAAGATGGTGAAAACTCCAGAAGAACGTATGGAGGTCTCTAGACAAATTGAGCAATATAAGTTGTCAGGTGGCACATTTGGCTTTGAGATGGCTATCAATGATAGGACGGTTAAAATCCCAGGTATTTTTTAGTTTGTAGTATGTACTTTGTAACTTTGTTTCAAATTTCATTGTTTCTTCAAATTCCATTTTTTTCTTATGTTTATTTAAAATTTTCTTTGTAATTTTGTTGTAGACGCATGGTGGAAGATGTATGGTGGCAGAGTACCCCTTTTGCAAAATCTTGCCGTGCGCATCCTCAGCCAAACATGCAGCTCCTCGGGATGTGAGCGCAATTGGAGTGTATTTGAAAAAATACACAACAAGAAGCGCAATAGGTTAACACTTAAACATTTAAAATATTGCAAATTTCCAAATAAATTTTTGAATTCATTAAAGTTTTAAACAATATTTTTTTTATAATATTAATTATTAATTTATTATTTCATGAACTTTGTACAGGTTGGAGTCCCATAGACTTAATGACATGGTCTATGTCTACTACAATCTTCGATTGTGGGTGAAACAACTAGAGAAGACACCTGATACGGAAGCCATCTCATTGGATGGGATTGACACCACTGCTGAATGGAGGGTTGAGACCGAGAGGCCTCTCATGGATCCCACTGAGGATTGGTTAGTGCAGGATGAGGGGGAGGAGGGGGGGGAGGAGGAGGAGGAGGAGGAGCAGGAGCAGGAGCAGGAGCAGGAGGAGGAGGAGTTGGAGGAGCAGGAGGAGGAGGTGACACCGCCTACCCGGGCTACCCGGGCTACCACTACCACCAGTAGAGGACGTGGTCTCCGTCCACCTCAGCCTCTTGTAGCTGCTACTACTAGTTCTTCAGCTTCTAGAGCACGTCAGACTCCACTGCCATTTCCACCACCACAGGCACCAGCTTCTACATCTAGAGGGAAAGAGAAAGCTGTGCCATATTCTCGCAAGAGGGGCAGAGGAAATCAATAGGATTAGACTTTCATTTTATTGTATATGACATTATGACATGATGAGATACATTATCATATTTTTTGTTGATATTTTGAGGCTGAGTTGGACTTGGGACTCAGGACTTACTATTCAGGACATGATTCAATGTTATGTGTGATTTTAGCGCTAGAAATGATATTGAACATCTTATATATTAGTTTTTTTATCATATTTATGTGTCAATGTATTTATTTTATGTTGTAGATGGTTTAGATATTAAAAAAATTGAAAAAAAATGAAAAAAAATGAATATTTTTGTGCCAAACGATTTTTTCCGATTTTTTCCCGATTTTTTCCCGATTTTAACGATTTTTCCGATTTTTTCCCGGCGCCGATTAAATCCCGATCGCGATGTGTGCAACATTGAGAAGTACATATCTAAGTTGACGAAATTTAATACAGACCCCTCTAATCCAAAAGTACTACAACCTCATTTAGAGGATCACTATTTTGAACATCAAGAGGGGTGGTTTTGTAGGTGTACACCTTACAAAAATGCCTTCGCAAAAAAAAAAAAAAAAAAAAAAAAAAATTAGAAACCATTCCACCTTTGAATACTTGTATAGACCTTTACCATTATAAACCTACTACAATCTTGAACAAGTAGTTCATTTAAGTCCAAACAATTGACATATTTTGGATTTCTTGAACTATTAGTGTGATTCAAACTAAGAGTTAAACTATTGACCTATGCTTGAAGCTCCTCAATCTACATGCGCAACAAATCCACTTCCTCTTCATTTTCAACTACTTTTTCTTTTACTCCTTGAAGATACTCCATCACCCAGGAAGTTGATGTAATGTGTTCATGTTTTAATTTAAGAGTTAGAACATATAGTTTCAAAGAATCTATCTTCCTCGCAAGTTGGGTTATTGACTTCTTATGGTTGCACACTATGATTAAATTGATGCTATCTCCAGCAATAATAACTTTCACCAAGTAAAAAATACGACAATTCAAAATTTTGAATAATGTTATGAGAGCGACACAAAGCCCACAAAACATGGCTTGAAAATCAGATAAGAGCCCCTGGCCTCTCTTACTGAACCTAATGAGCAAACCAACAAAAACACCCCCACATTCGCCACAATCCTCAACCACCAAATTATCAGGCTGACTATTGGCTCCATCAATCAAAAGTTTGCCACGATCGTAATTTTTCTACATGAATATCCCAAAACCAACATGTAGTCGGCTAGAACCTCATTGAATTCTTCACAATCTTTCCAATCAATTAGTAGGTTGGCAGTTGACTCACTTGATTGACAATTTCCATGAACAAAATATACCCACAAAAATCTCCCCAATTCAACCAAGGAACATCCTCAATTAAATATAGAGAACTATTCCATAATTCCAAATAAGCACAAGAGACTCTTCACCCTATTTTTGAAGTTTTCCTCATTCCAAATTACTATCTCTACACTATAGGCAAGCAACTAAACACTTAAGTGATCAATTTTATAACTAACCTGTACATTACTTTCTTGATTTCCAGTGAAGGGTGGCAATGGGATAATCCTGGGCCAACCCTTTGAATGAATCCTACATCTGAGAGACCACAAAGCAACATTACTCTTCACAATTATGCCTTGCTGGAGAATAATATTAGCCCACCTGTGCCCGATCTGAAATGAAGGGAACTTCATAATTAGATGCCAAAGAAGGATTATCATCCCGAACTTCAAATTCATATATTAAGTGGGATATTCATATAAGTGCTTGGCTTGTCTCCATGCTTATTAATCATTTGGTTGCCACATTGCCCATAGGCCCCCCTATTTTTTATGTAACAACATGTTTTTTTCTTCCATTCTTGATTTATCAAGAGAAATTGATTTAAGTGATCAATTTTATAACTAACCTATGAATTACTTGCGCCACAAAGAGGACGTCTCCATAGAGAAATAAAGCTTTTCATCTCGTTGTCGTTGTAGTAGCATGAGCCGAGGTTGAAGGGAAACTTTGTTTCTTGATTTCCAGTGAAGGGTGGCAATGGGATAATCCTGGGCCAACCCTTTGCATGAATCCTACATCTGAGAGATCACTGAGCAACGTTACTCTTCACAATTATCCCTTGCTGGAGAATGATATTAGCCCACCTATGCCCGATCTGAAACGAAGGGAACTTTGTACTTAGATGCCAAAGAAGGATTATCATCCCGAACTGCAAATTCATATATTAACTAGGATATAAGTACTTGTCTTGTCTCCATGCTTATTAATCATTTGGGTTACCACATTGCCAAATAGAGCGAGTACACTTAAACTGAAGTTGGCTTGTGAAAATCTATCAACAACTATGGTAAATAAAACCGAACCAGTGGCCACCACGGAAACTAAGTGGCGGTAAGCGAAACAAGAGAAAACCATGTGCTGATATGATTTTTCTCATAAAACTTAAAACCACTGACAAAAACAATTCGAACTCAACCTCGAATGGCAAATTAAAATAATAGAAAAAAAAAAAAAAACAACAACAACAACAACAACAGCTTTAGGTCCGGATTCAGGTTCGGATTCGTTGAGGTTCGACTATCAGGGTCGCCAAACCTAAATGAATTTGACCTTTTTTTGGATTTGCCAAATTTCGAACCTCAAGGTTCAAATTTGGCGAACCCTGTGACATAGGGGGTAAGACTAGGTGTATATGAGTGGTCTAGTCATACTACTATTATGATGTACCATTGTCGTGATGTTGTCAAAATCTTGTATGAGTCAACTTGATGTCCTTGTCCCTCTTCAGATATTAAAAAAATAAATAGATAAGACATTCATAAACTTCCTTAATAACCTAGCAGCAGCAAACAACAGACCCTTCTCAAAGTGGGTTTATGCCATTCTTCAAAGAGAACAACCAAAAGATGTGCAGAAGAAGCAAGAAATAGGGCACAAAATAATTGCACTTAGGAAAGATTTGAAGCACATCAAGGTCACATGGAAAGTCTTTTTCAAACTAGATGAACTAGATGCACTCATTTCCGAAGTGAACCAGTTAGAAAGGAAGAAACTCATTTGGGCTCTAAGACCAACTATGTTTGCTCTCATACAACCCAAGCTCTCGGAGAAACCTTGTGAAGGGGTTATACTTCCAGTTGCATCTTGTCTCAGTAACATAGACTGACCGCACCTTTACCTCCTCTCAATGATGATGTTATGAGGAGAGTTTTCAAGTTGATAGTAGAGACTTTCCAGAGCTTGTACAACAATGCAAGTTCTACCTTTGGAAAGAAGCTTGAGGTTCTGCAAATCATGGCCATAGTTAGAACATATGAAATCATGTTTGAATGGGGTGTGATGACTTGATCCATCAGATGCTCTGATGCTTCTTTAGCATTAAGAAACATCATCCTTACACAGTCAAAACCAACATGTTGTCCATTTTGTCTTCAGTTATGGCAGACCATGATGCCATTTGCAAAAAGATGCAATCTGAGTTATTGGCCATTTGGAGGAAGGAACAATCGATTTCACCTGCTGCTTATGAGCTCGCCGAAAGATCAGTTGCACAGAACATTGGGTTGCTTAGGGGACAATTGACCAAGGCAGAGTTGCTCAGGTTTGGGGTGTTAGAGTCGGTCTGGTCAGCGCTCCGTCAGAGATCAAAACTCTTTGTGCATTTCAATTTTAGGTGTCCCGCTCCATTCACTCAGCTGCATTTCGCTAGGGGCATGCCATGATCTGACGGAGAAAGTCATGCTAATCATTTCCCCTCATGTCTGGCTCCTGCTGGCTCAGGTCTTTTGTCAATAATCACCAAAGTCCATGACAGTCAAGGTCTGGTCCTTTACAAGACAAAAGTCATTTTCTATGTTTGGGTCTAGGAATTCATCAATTTGGTCTTTGAAACATGTCCAGTAAAGCCATGCAGGCCAGAGGGAGGCCCTTACACAGCTATGATTCAGAGAGCTTCATCGTCATGTGGATAGACTTCGACTCTTCTTCAAAACTCTGTTTTGAAAAAAAGTCAAACAGTGTCATTTATGACAAAATTTTCCAAAAAATCGCCAGTTGACTTTTCAGATGCAGTCATGGTTTCCGTGGCCAAATGCCCCGTCATACAGTCCCTGCAAAGATGCGCCGAAAATTTCATCATTTGAGCCAAAATTTCGAAGGAAAAGTGAAAATCAGTGTGTTTTAAAGTCAGTGAAAAAGTGCAAAACACAACATTAGAAAATGGGTTTTCAAGGAAGCAAAAATTAAACCCATCTCTTCCAAGGCTATATATATATATATATATATATATATATATATATATATATATATATGTTTTTATCCAAATCAAGGGCATTGTGCTATTACAAGCTTTGGAGAGACCTTGCAAAGGTGTGAGGGCGAAATCGTGAGCGTTTGAGTGAGTGGGAGCTGGTTTTAGAGGGCGCGGCGCACATACCCAGGAGCGCGGCGCACACAGAGGGCGTGGCACACACAGAGGGCGTGACACACATGCAACCTGCCCCCGTTTCAAATTTTCTAAGGGCGCAACGCACTGAGATTTGCGCGCGACGCACACAGACCAGGGGCCGAAAAATGTTGCCAAAGCACTCCAAATTTTGGTGAATGCTATCAAATCAAGAGATAGGCCTTATGACATCACCGGTTCATCCAATTTTATCAATGATATGGTGTTTATAGAGATGTTTGAATGTCACCCAAAGGCATAAGGTCAACCATAAGAAATCACCAAGAAAGGATGGCTAGGGTTGTTAAAATGTGTTGTTAGTGCCAAGGTTTCACTCCACTCACCTTTTTCCCCTCACCTATCATTTTTCCCATCTCCCCTTGATCATTTTTCCTAAAACCCCACCCTAAATCACTACCAAACCCTCTCCCTATTTCTCCACTATTTGGTCAACTCAAAATCACCATAAGACCAGCTCATTGTGCAAGCAAGGCGGTGGAATAAAGGTGTAAGGTCGAAGAGTTGAAAAGTGAAACAATTAGGAGCAATTTAGGGTGGTCACAGAGCGCGCGGCGCACTCATTTGGCGCGGCGCACACAGAACCCTCCCACTATGCAAATCCGCCACTGGCGCGGCCCACTGGGCATTGCGCGCGACGCACAGAGATATAAAGCCCAGAAAACCAAATAATCTGCCTAAAAATTTTGTGGATGCCCATCAAATTTGAAAGGTAGGCAACCTACCTCCACTCTTGCATCAAACTTAAAAGGAATAGCGTGGTTTTAGGATTATAAATCAAATACAAAAAAAAATTATAAAGCCAACAAAAAAGACACAAAGAAAACATGATCCTAGGGTTTGTGCTACAGTGACAGTGTTGCCAAGGTGATTCAAACCCTGCCCCATCAAAACTATACCCAAGCTACTCCCAAGTCCTCGACAAATCTCTCCCTTTAACCCCTATTCCCATTACATCATTCCCTTCCTAATATTCCCTGTTTTATTGTCCCATTGGTGGCAGATTGACAGAGCAACTACCAGCTTCATTGGAATCAAAGGGCAGCATAAAACTCAGGGTACAAACAGCAGTAATGGCATCCGAAGTTTCATCAAAATATGAGGAGGAGAACCACAGTGACACAGCTTCAGGAGAAAGGCCCCACAGGAGACATCACCGGAGTGGCAGACATCTTAGAGACGAGCCAAACACCCTCACCGAGTTGCAGGCATGCCCTCTTGCTATGTCTTGTTTCCAGCACTTAGCATGTTTTGAATTTTGTCAGAGGGTGGAAAATGTCAGAGTTCATCATGAGTTGGCTCGTCTTTTTGCACTTCACCTACATGAAGGACAGTCTATCTTGGCTGGGGTCACTTTCACATTGACACCCGAAACCATATCAGTGGCAACATGCATACCAAACATTGGAGAGCAATGGCATAAGAAAAAAAAAGTAGAGAGGCATCATTATGAGCCTTACATCAAAGACAGCTGTTTGAGCCACCTCACGAGAGTTTTTCCATTCAGATTTTTGAGAGATGAGTATGCACCGCTCATGAAATTGATCATGAAGTACTTCAGTTGTGAGGGGAGATTTTCTCGCCTTTATGCCTATCACATCAGGTTGCTCATGCACTTTACCAGGGTACGGATGATGAACCTCCCATTTTTCATCTGCGGGAACATAAAGAGGATGAAGAATTTCATGCAGCACAAGACCCCTCGACAACAGCTCAACAGTGTTTATCACTTTGCCCTTATCCGAATTTTGGTGGACCATCAGTTGGGATTGCAGGGTATTGCTTGGGAGGACTTCATCTCCTGCGACTTCTTCAGCGCTCCACAGGTGGTTTCAGAGGCAGAGCATGAGATAGGGGGCCCATCTCATCAGTATGAGCTACATGAGACTGCTACTATGCCAGTATACATCACCTATCGGAGAGGCAGTAGACCCTTATTTGCAGCAGCAAAGCGAGTGTTATCTCCACCCGGTGTGGAAGGGGCCTCGCTTCCGACATCAGCATCACAGGAGCAGGGCAGAGGTAAGTAGCCAGTGCATGATGAGGCGCCTTCAGGTGAGCCATAAGGTGAACGAGAGACAGAATTTGTTCTCCTTCAGGATGATGAGACAAATACAGAACCTACAAATGCAAAGCTTATAGAGATCATCCGGGAGCAGCAATCAGAGATTGAAGACTTGTCCATTGATTTAGAAAGAGCCAAATGGAACATGAAGTACCTGGAGCAGAGAAACAAGCAGCTTGAGGACCAACAGACGATCATGGAGCTGCAAAACATCCGTGAGCATCACCAAGCTGCTCAAAGAAGAAGGGTTGCGCTCACATCTTTGGAGCAAGCAATCAATGAGGATCGGGAGGCCGACCTTGAGAGGGTCAACATGCATTTGGAGAGGCTGCTCGACAAAGCCAACCAGGACCTTGCTCTACTGAGACATATGGCTTTCCGTTACAAGGTGCGAAACATGAGTGCACAGGCCCGGATAAGGAACTTGAAAGCAAAATTGAGGAAAGCAACAAGAAGGGAAAAAAGGGCAAAAGAGCAAGATCGACTTCGAATCTTGGCTGAGGCTTCCTTGGCCCATCATAACACCCCATAGAGATCCTCCAGCCCAAATTTCAAAAAATTTGGGGAAATTTTGGTCACTTGGTAATTTTTTGGGTAAAAAACAGGGATGTTCTCCCTGTGGTGCGACGCTAAAATTCTAGGGCTCCAAATGAGGAATGGCTTGCAGTTTTAGATTCAGCATGGAAAATTACGACTACTGGTGTCCGGGCAAGAGATTTGGGCAAGATCTGGGACTCCTAAAGGTCAGAAAACTCCCAAAAATGGTCTCTCTGCCACTTTTTTGACACACAGAAAGCAGTCTTGGGAGAACGGAGATTTGGAGGGGCAAATGAGCACCAAATTTGAAAATTCCAGTTGGGTTAGAAAGTAGACATGACAGGATTTCCAGCAAGCCCACCTGGGCACATTTTGGACACCTGAAAGTTCCCCAAAACTGGCCCCAAAGTAGCGCGACGCACAGAAAAAATGGCGCGGCGCACAGGGAAAAAATTGCCAATTTGCTTCCTTTTCGCAAAATTTCAGTTCACGACTTCTCCAAGTGGGCCCGCTCATCTACACTTCGGTTTTTTGGCACCAAAGACGGCATTTAAAGAGTTTTTTCTCCAGATTGACTTCTATCCAAGTGGCGAAGGAAGGCAAACGGTCACCCAAAGCCAAATGCCATGTTGGTAGCGCTGCACCTGTAGCTGATGGTTGGCTCTCCATGTCCATTTCGCAATGGTTCGAGTAACTCCCCAACCCTTGGGCGTTCTATCTCTTCCTCACACATTCTATATATTGTATGCAAGTTATTTGCAAAGGGTTGGCTGGCTTGTAACTTCTGGGAGACTGTGGAAAACAAACTTTGTTTCTTCACTGTGTATTTTTGACAGAGAATTAATGAAAGGCAGCGGCTTTGTTTCATGAGATTCTTGTGGTTGTGAGTGTAGCAAATGTGTCTCTTATGTTTTCATATGTATTCCGTTATGTTTCATAATTCGATTCATGTTCATTTCCAGTGAAATTTTCTAAGTGAGATTAGGTAGAATTCAATTTTATTGCTCTGCCTGTGGGAAAATTTCATGTTCAGTGTTATTCTTCTATTGAAAAGGATTCATGTCACTGCCTTTTTCACTTTCTTCACCAATCTATTCATGTCGCGATACCTCAAACTAAATTGTTACATTTTCCGCCTACCTTGCCTCACGGAATAATCTGTGCCTTTGTATTAAATTCTCTGTTCTTTGCTGAGCACCGATCCCATAACATCCCAGAAGCTCGGTCATTCATGAAAATTGTTTCCCGAATCCCTATTCACTTACTAGCCTAAGGTAAATATTTCATTGTAAGTCATCTCAGACCGTTTTGCTTATATATTCACTGAGCGTGACTCGGAGAGAGCCCTCTCCTGTTCTGGTAAGGCTAGCTACCAGACTGAGCGTGGTTTGTGGTTACCCTAATTTTTGCCTTCC
Source organism: Pinus tabuliformis (assembly GCA_031772625.1). Taxonomy (NCBI): domain Eukaryota; kingdom Viridiplantae; phylum Streptophyta; class Pinopsida; order Pinales; family Pinaceae; genus Pinus; species Pinus tabuliformis. The sequence continues at coordinate 367,860,591 of CM062809.1, forward strand.
TTCAGCGTAGGGCAGATTTAGGTGCTAACATGGGGGATCATGCGGCAAGAATGAGTTGAGGAGGAAGGGACTTTGTTTTCTTTGCAAAGGACCTTGGGGACCTGACCACCCATGCTTGAGTGACACTAAGGAGATGGCAGCGATAGATCAAGAGGAGGTCCTACTGACTTTCTAGTTGAGGATTCTTCTTTTTTAGTTGAGCCCATGGGTTCTTATGGGGATGCCTCTAAGGAGCACGAGCAATCATGTGGAGGTTATGACAGTAGCTCAAATATGCATCCATGTGTGGTAGAGGAGTATGACAAGCAGCCGAGTGTTCGAATGAGGGAAGGAGATCAGGGAGCAGATGAGTCGGTGATGTTTCCACATAGAGAGCACATAGAGGATCATGAATCAGATGATACACACAGTGTGCGCGATGGGCCATTTTTGGAGAGTCAGCCAATGGCTCATGTTGAGCCCATGATGGAGAAGCAAGCAGTGTTGGGGCCAGCCATAGGAGAGGAGCAAGCATAAAGATAAACTGCAGATAGAACATAAATAAAAATCGCAGAAGACAAGCCAAGACAAGAAGACACAAGATGTGGCGCTAGCAAGGGACAAACCCCACAATGTGTGGGGAAACCCTTGGTCAATTCTTTTTTTATGTTCTTCAAAGTTCAGCGGAGAAAGAGAGAGATAGAGATAATACATTTACAACAGAAGTCAACACTTTGACTTATCTGGATCTGAGCATAGATCATTTCCTATAATAATGAGATCAGTTGAAGACATTCTGCTTCAACTAAATCTCCTAAGTGACGACTTCACCTATCCATTTCGTTCATCTGCTGCACCTCACCGTGTAGAACCATCATGCATCTTCATGCTACTCATGATCACTGTGCTGCCCATACATCAAGATGTCCATGACTTCATACATCATGTTGCTCATGCATCGTCATGCTTCATGCTGCCCATGCATCATCATGCTTCATGCTGCCCATGCTCATGATCTCATTCATCATGATACTACCCATGTCCATGATCTCATTCACAGCGTTGATAATATCGCCGATATTTCGGCGAAAATCGTAAATATCGCGCGATTTTCATGAAAACGAAATTTCGGCTGGAATATAGCGCGATATTTTCTCATTTCGAATTTATCGCGATATGTACGAAATTTCGGCGATATTTTAACAAATATCGCGAGACGACCATAAAAATCGCCGGCAGCCTTTATAAAATGGGTTTAGGCCCTAAATGAGCCATTTCTGTTTCGCCGTTTCGTGAGAGCTGGAGCCTGGAGACGCTGCGGAGGGTTTTGGCTGCGGAGGGTTCCGGTTTACAACTTTACAGCCTACAGGTATGCGTATGCCCCAGCGTTAATACTTTGGCTGCGGAGGGTTTAATACTTTAAAGTTTAGAGTCTACTATATACTGGCCGGATAGATTCTTATTCAAAATGCGGTCGATGACCCTATGGCACTACTTCTTCAACATTCCAAATTGTCACCAAATCACTGTGATATAGCACCGAATCTGTGGTTTCCATTATTGAACTGTGTCTTCTTTATAACACCGAGACTTTCTCACAGAAGTCTGAACTTCTTGACTGTAATGATATCCAAACTTGATTGTAACTATTCATCCAAGTCCAAACTTCTGTCTCTGTGTTTTGCCACCCTAATTTCAGAGATCCGAACTGTGATCGGTCCTTAAACAAGTCTTTGTTGTCCCTTCATCATTTTCTAAGTTCCATCTGAACTAGTGTCTCCTATATGTGATCCAAACTGGTCTCCTTTCTGTGATCCGAACTTCAGGGGAATCCGAGCTTATCTCTATACTTCTATACCCTTATCCGAAGTTAGCATTGTAATTGACCTCCAAAAATATCAGAGATAGCCGAGTTCTGTTCACTGTGATTACCCACCGAAATTGCAGAGGTATCCAAATCCCTTAACTGTACTTATGCAAAGATTCTAGCTAGGTATATATAGTAGTTGGTCCTCCATAAATGAGCTGACATGTTCATCCAAATAGGTGTGTCCACTGTCTATTTGAGCCTCCAATCTCTTTAGAACTTCCAAATGGCATCTTCTTTACAAATGAACAAGTTACACATACCTTTGTTTTGGTATTCTATTGAGCTTATTGCCTTATCAGATTTCTTGCAAACTGCTTACACATTGTTAGTTGACTAAAACATAAAGAGTGATATTGATACTTGCTTCTCTTTACTTGTAGTAGAGGTTTCCAAGAAGGAACTGCTACAGCTCTTTAGATATACTCCTCTTTATATTGATATAGACTACTTGCTTGATGGTAGAAAACGCAGAAAAGTCTTCTTTTACTCTTGCTAGACACCCATTCCAAAATGCATGTAGATCTTGATCATATGGTCCTTCCAGGTCGGCTTTATGTGACTATTGAGGCCTATTTCTTATACATATATGTGCATAGATTTTTGTCCTTTCTCAACAGAAGTCTTGGTACCTTTTCATAAGAGACTGTGGCTTCAAATTTTTGACCTTTCAGCTAGGCTTATAAGGCTTTCAAACAATTCGGTCCTGATCAGTCAACAAGTAAATTTTATGCGGGCTTGAAAAAGGCTTCTTTTAGTCCATAATGAGATATTCTATTCCTTGAATTGATTACCCATAAAAATGTACAGACTCCTGAAGTTCTCAGATTTCTGAAATGAGATACTGTTCAGATTTTAATATAGATTTCAGACTTCAATACTTGATCTCGGAACCTCGCTCATTAACATAAGGATTTCGGCCTTGTAAATGCTTAATTTCTAGACTTTTAAATCTTCAAATGATGCAGTTCGATTCCCTTGAGAACTTCAGTCTATGGGCCCAGGTCTGCAGTGTTTTATTCACAGAATTGACCAGAATTTTGATTTTATGCTTGACATTTCTTCTGGGTAGTTCGATCTGAGCTTTTCTTCAGAATTTTATAAATTTATATATTAAAAAAACAAGGGTTATATATTACTTAATAACTTATTAAGTTACTAATTCCAAATTTTTTTTGGTGCTGTAGGTTTCCTTTTGAGTTAGCCCACTACAAAATACAAATATGCCAAAAAACTTGGACCCATTTTGGGAGTATGGGATCCCTGATGGTGGGACAAATCGTGCATATCTTTCATGCAAATTGTGTGGGGACAAGATGACAGGTGGGGTTACACGACTGAAATACCATCTTGCTAGACTCCCTGGACATGATGTTGGCATTTGTAAAGTTTCTAGTCCGGAGCTTATACGAAAAGCTCTTGAGGCAATTGAAGAAAAGGACAGAAAGAAGGAAGAGGCGGAAAGAAACAAAGTTGAACGTGCAGGTAGATCTTTTGGGATATCTTCTCCTGATTTTGATGTTCAGGGTAGTGGCCCTACTGGCCCTAGTGGGAGGGGCTCCACAACTGGCACACCATCACATGCTAGCGCTACTGCTAGTGTGAATGCGAGGTCATCATTTTTTGTTCCACGAACAGGAGCTGGAGCACAACCTGGCGTAAAATCGCTTTATAAAAAAAAGGAGAAGGAAGAAGCAGATAGAGTCATGGGGAGGTGTATTTTTTGGAGCGACTTACCTCTCAGCATCACAAAAACCAATCCATTTTGGCAACCAATGTGTGATGCTATTGATGTTGTGGGCCCATGGTACAAAAGTGCCACATATGAGGAGTTGCGGGGGCCAATTCTTCAAGCAGAAAAACAGGGCATCAACTCTAGATTGGCGGAGTTGAAACAGACATGGGAAGTCACTGGATGCACAGTGATGTCTGATGGTTGGACAGATAGGAAGGGTAGGACCCTTCTAAATTTCTTGGTACATTGTCCTAAAGGTACCATGTTTATTAAATCGTTGGATGCATCAGAACATATCAAAGATGCAGCAACGATATGTGAGTTGTTAGATGGGTTCATTCAGGAGATTGGTGTGCAGAATGTGGTGCAAGTCGTAACAGACAATGCAGCTAATTATGTGTCTGCCGGCAGAATGCTTATGGAGAGGCATCCCACATTGTTCTGGACTCCATGTGCAGCGCATTGTCTTGATTTGTTGCTTGAGGATATGGGGAAACTCTCCTTCATCAAGGAGGCAGTTGATATGGCTAGGAGCATCCCCAAGTTTATTTATAACCATGCTTTTGTTCTTAGCCTTATGAGGAGGTACACTAAAAACAAGGAGTTGCGGCGTCCTGCCATCACACGTTTTGCCACAACCTTTATTACTCTCCAGTCTTTGCTTCGATGTCAGTTCGAGTTGAAGCAAATGTTTGTGTCTGATGATTGGCGTGGTTGTAGATACAGCAGGAGACCTGATGGGAGAGCCATTGAAAAAATGGTGTACTCTGAGACATTTTGGCGTGGAGTACAAGAAGCATGTGCAGTTAGCGAACCTATAGTAAAGGTTCTTAGATTGGTGGATGGAGAGAAGCCTGCAATGCCTTATTTGTATGAGGGCATGGATAGGGCCAAGGAGGCCATTCGTTCCTATTATGCAGACAAGGGTTCTGCTGGCCTTAATAGGCAGATGATGTTATGGGATGTGATCGATAGTCGGTGGACAGGGATGCTTCATCGACCCATTCATGCAGCAGCACTCTTCCTCAACCCTGCATTTGCATACAAATGCAAATTTCGTTTTGATGGCGAGGTGATGGAAGGGCTCCATTCCTGTATTGAGAGGATGGTACCTGATTCTGAGCCTCGTCGCAAAATCATCCGCGAGATACATAGTTATCAGGATTGTGTTGGCCTATTTGGCTTTGATGATGCCATTAAGGGAAGGGACCTCTTCATGCCACGTAAGTGACAAGTCATCACTCATTAGAAATTAGAAATTTGAATTTAATTATGTTTTAACTTTTAACTTTTAACTTTTAAGTTTTTGAATTTTTTATTTCAATATTTTGTTGTAGATCTTTGGCGGCGAAGCTATGGTGCAAGGGTACCAAATTTGCAAAATTTGGCTATACGAATCTTGAGTCAAACATGTAGCTCTTCAGGGTGTGAGCGCAATTGGAGTGTATTTGAGAAAATACACGCCAAAAAGCGCAACAGGTATAACTTTGAACTCAAGCCTTCAGTTGAGCAATTACACTTATTGTAATTTTTAATTTTTAATTTATGACCTTCAAGTGTCAAGAGTCAAGACTCAAGACTCATTACTTTTTTTGACACTCTTACAGGTTGGAGTTCGCACGCCTCAACGATTTGGTGTATGTGCATTACAACATCCGACTTCGAGTGAGGCAAATAGAATCACCAGTGGATCCAGATGCCATTTCCTTAGACAATATTGATGTATTGTCTCCGTGGAGGGTGGAGTCTCAGGAGCCCATATTGGAGGAGTCACCTTCATGGTTGGAGGAGCCAGTGGCAGATGATCCATTAGAGCAGGGGCAGCAAGAGGAGGACTCGGAGTCAGAGGAGCAGCAGCACTTAGAGGAGGAGCAGGAGGAGCTGGAGGAGGACACTGCGGGGGCATCAGCATCAACACCATCTGCTATAGATATAGGAGAGCATAGCTCCATGCCTATCACTCATTATTTGACATTAGGTGCAGAGGCAGTGTCAGGGCCTTCTACTACTAGGGGCAGGCCTGACAAACAACCCATCATGTTTTCCCGTAAAAGGGGGAGAGGGCAGTAGATAGATAGCTGCTAGTTTTATTTGTTATGCTACATGTAACTCATGATGATGAGATACTTTTATTATTATATGTGATGTTATTTTGTATTGGTTCTCCACATTTGAGTCCTTGAATGGACAATTATCAGGGATTAGCACGATTTGGTATCGCCTTTGATATATCATTTCTATTTGACATCATATATATCAGTGTTTTCTTCATATTTATGTGCCAATGTGTTTATTTCATGTTGTTATTGCTTTATATGTTTAAAAATCTGAAAAAAATGAATATATTATGCATTTTTTATGCTTGCTTTTGTTGTTTAAATTCTGAACATGAAGATGTTGCTTTAAAAATTAAAATAGTTTCTTGAGTGTTTGCTGGGCACTGTATAGTTATACTCATTTAATGCCAATTTTTTGTTTTTTTTGTGCCCTAGGTTTGAATTAGTTCACTACAAATGTCAAATATGCCAAAAGCTTTGGACCCATTTTGGGAGTATGGGGAGGCTGTTGGTGGGGCAAATCAGGCATATATATCATGCAACTTGTGTGGGACCAAGATGTCAGGAGGGATTACACGATTGAAATACCATCTGGCTAAACTCTCTGCATATGATGCAGATGTCATGCCTTGTATGCTTTCTAGTGCAGAGGTTATACAAAAAGCTCGTGAAGCAATTGCTGAACAAGACAGAAAGAAAGCTGCTAGGGAGAGGCCAATGGTCTCAGATAGATAGCTGCTAGTTTTATTTGTTTTGCAACTTTTGCTACATATAAGTTTATAACTCATGATGATGAAATACTTTTAAAGTTTTATATATGTGATGTTGTTTTGTTTGAGTCCTTGATTGGACAATTATCACTATCAGGGATCAGCAGGATGTGTGATGTTATTTTAATTTTTGTTTGAGTCCTTGATTGGACAATTATCAATTTATCACTATCAGGGATCAGCAGGATTTGGTATCGCCTTTGAAGTTTGATGTATCATTTCTATTTGACATCATATATATCAGTGTTTTCTTCATATTTATGTGCCAATGTGTTTAGTTCATGTTGTTATTGCTTTATATGTTTAGAAATCTGAAAAAAAATGAATATATTATGCATTTTTTATGCTTGCCGATATTTTCCGATATTTTGCCGATATTTTCGCCGATATTTCCGATAAGATATTTTCCGGACCCTCGCCGATATTTTCCCGATACCGATATTATCAACACTGCTCATTCATTAACACGCTGCCCTTTATGGCAGCAACTTCCAGCCTTGCTAACAACCCTTCAAGCCTGAAGGTTGTCTTATGTGCCACGCTGTCACCTGCAATACTCAAAGGCTTACATGTTGTCCATCTAGACTACCTCACGCTGTCAACAGGCTTGTGACAACGTTTGAGAGGCTCATCCTTAATGAGATCAGGATTGCATCTTTGAGTTCTGATATTATAACCAAGAATTACTGCTGAGGGTATACGAGCTAGCAGGAGCTCAGATCAATACACAAATATATACTGAACTACACGTATGCCAAAATATGCTTTGGCCTAGAACGTAGGAGAGTTATAGCTGCATATATTGACAACGTATATGGTGCTCTCCATGTGTATGACTCTATTACAGGACTGCGTTCTTCATTACAGGACTGCGTTCAGATGACATGACAGCGTATCTTCATGCTATGCGTATATCATGACTGTCTTCCCTTACTGCGGTACTACAACATGTATATTACTGTGTATATATATATTGCCATTTGCTGCGTATATGCACCTCGGTTATATTGCCATTTGCTGCGTATATGTACCTCAGTTACATTGCCATTTGCTGCATATATGTACCTCGGTTATATTGCCATTTGCTGCGTATATGTACGTCGGTTATATTCTCATCATATATATGAACTCATACACAACGTATTGAACAACGTATCCATGTCCCATTGACCTGTGTATGTTTTATTGGACAGTGGAATAGGTATCTACATATACCTGCGTATATGTCTCCAGTCTACATATACCTGCGTATATGTTTCCATTTACAGCGGAATGTCCTCAAGATGAACAACGTGAATTTTCTCTTCATGGACTGTGCGTAGATTAGGGCCTACATGCCTCGTATTAGGTCTCTGTCTGTTGCTCATCCTCATATGCCTGCGGCTTCCTGTGGTTAGGGCATCACCCTTGGGCCAGCGTATCTTTAGTTCTCTCCTTCTCCAAAAACCCAGACATGGAGAGATCACCTCAAGAATACTTGTGATAAATGACTTCAAATCCTCTTCTATTTATACTGAAATGTAGATGATGAATAGACACGTCTATGGGCTTCTGAGCCTACTCAAATTGTTGGTCGGCTTGATAATAATTCCATAATCAAAATAAATTAATATCTCCATAAATACTTATCGGAATCGGATGATCTTTGGATCAATTCTACACCTCTTGACGAGAGGGGTCCAATAAAAATATCAAGTGCCATAAATAAGTTGACCCACATGGAATTTGGCCCTAGTTGCCAATTTAACACTCCCTCTCAACTAGGGAGATCTCCATCCGTTGATCCATAAGTCCGACTGTACTATGTCTGCCATCAATGCCCTGCACTGCTCTGCCCAGCTCTACTGGCTCTGCTCTGCTCTACTCAACTTAGCTCCGCTAAACTATGAAGAAGAAGAATTGATCAAGAATGTCTCATACCATTTTCCACTGACCTAAAATCAGTCTCAGAGTACGTACCACTGGTCCCAGACCAGTCTCAACCGACTCGAAGTCAGCTTGATAGTAAAGTACCACTCCTACCACTGGTCCCAAACCAAAATCGCAGTCTCAGAGAGTGTACCATTGGTCCTAGACCAGTCTCAACCGACCCGAAGTCAGCGTCATAGTATGTACCACTCTCACTGGTCCCAGACCAGTACTGCACTAACACGAAGTCAGTCTCAGAGTATGTACCACTGGTCCCAAACCAGTCTCAACCGACCCGAAGTCAACTTCATAGTAAGTACCACTCCTACCACTAGTCCCAGACCAGTATCGCAGTCTCATAGAGTGTACCACTGGTCCCAGACCAGTCTCAACCGACCCAAAGTCAGCGTCATAGTATGTACCACTGTCACTGGTCCCAGACCAGTACTGCACTGACATGAAGTCAGTCTCAGAGTATGTACCACTGGTCCCAGACCAGTCTCAACCGACCCGAAGTCAGTGTCATAGTATGGTACAACTCCTACCACTGGTCCTAGACCAGTATCATTGATCTCAGATCAATGGAGGTCATCCTAGCGTAGGGAGTACGGTAGATACAACGATGCGTCCATCGGTACTACTATGGTCCCTAACTTCGTTTCCCTGCTCATTGATCAGATGAGAGGTACTTCCCATGAGTTCGAAACTGCATGGGTAGGATGCCTCGACAGGAGAACTAATCAATCCTGCCCTCACAGGAGAACACATCAATCCTGCTACAATCGCCATGGAGAACACATCAATCCAGGCCTCACAGGAAAACACATCAATCCTGCTACAATCACCATGGAGAACACATCAATCCAGGCCTCACAGGAGAACACATCAATCCTGCTACAATCGCCATGGAGAACACATCAATCCAGGCCTCACAGGAGAACTAATAATCCTACTACACAGGAGAGCGAATCATCCTGTTCCACAAGAGAGCGAATCATCTTGTCCCACAAGAGAGAAAATCATCTTGTTCCAGTGCGCACCACCAGGGGAGGGTGAGTCACCCTGTGGTCGTATGTTGCTCCAGTAAGAACTGCAAACCCCCCCAGAGCTCCCAGAGTTCAATGTATGCAACATGCAGACCTTTTACAAAGGTCTCTCGACGACTCCAAGTCGCTTGGGAAAATCACAAATTTGATCTTTCCCCCGGGGTTTTAGCGACCTGTACATCATCTCAGTGCGATGGAGCCTCCTTGCTCGTCGACTTTCCATATCCCAGATAAGGCAGTATCTGATGTCTATCTGCTGGAGCAATCATTGAATACGGGATTCCTCAATAATCGAATCCCACCTCTGGTTGTCACAAAGAATCACAGTGGTATTCATCATGTGTACTCACTGAAGAGTTTCCACAGCCAGGCAACTTCATATGAGGTCATACTCGTAGTTATGTATCCGGTCTTGACAGTACTTATAACAACCGATTTCTGCTTCCTGCTCATCCATGATATCGAAACAGAATCCAAAGAGAACCAGCACGGAGAAGTGCTCTCGTGATTCTCCACAATGCTTGCCTAGTCGGCATTTGAATAATCATGCAGTTTTCATATTTCCGGCAGTGTATCTCAATCCATGAGAGATTATGCCCCAAAGATATCTTAGAGGATTCTTGGCACCAATCCAGTGAGGCTCAACCAAATATGAGCTCACCATGCTAACTGTAAAACATATGTCCGGATGGAAGTTCACCAAGAACATCGACGTGATTGAGTTTATGAAACTCAGAGGCATTTCCCAAATCAGGTCCGACATCACTACCATATAGTTTCTGAAAATCAATATCCTTGAGGTAGTCACAGGCTTGCAGTTTATCATTCGACATACGGAATCCAACTCCCTCTGTCTCCTACAAATGAGAGGGTCTGCACCTGTCAGACATAGGTGCCGGTATGAGAGGTCTATCATCCACAACCTTCGAGTAATGGTTTGGATCGATTTCACTCCTAGTGAATCTCAGCTTCATCAGACAGTTGTTGATCCTCTCATACTATGCCCGGGGTGATTTGCATCAAGCCATAGAGGGCTTTCTTCTACCTGTATACATGAGATTCCCGTTCATGAATCTCAAAACTCCACGGGTTGTTTCAAACCTGTGGACCTGCTACTTGAGGGGAATGGTCCCCTTGTAAGATTTTCCTTCTGTACATCTCAAACATGTAGTTTCATGCTCTTTTTGAATTCAGGCATCTCTGTCACCATTTGACTCACAGACCTCCGGTGCTGTGTCAATGGACATGGTCCCCAGTGGACTTCCTGTAACTTAATACATCCCTGAACTCAAAAGCATCTTTGAAAATTCTATTTTCAAACATGTACCTTTCCATCAACGAATGTCACCTTTGAACCTTCGACTTCCATTACAGGGGTTCCTTGCCTCCTTGAAGAGTCGGCCGTGTCTTTGATGACCTGCATCTCTGTCATTCGGACACTCCTTCGCATAAGGGCCGAACTCATAACCAAGACATCTACCTTTCCTTCCACCCTTAGATCTGAACTTCCCAATGAAGTGATCTTTAGGTATGCCATCAGAAGTTCTGCTATGCCATTCTGATAATATGATCTTCTTCGACTTCACCCTAAGTGAATTGTGAAGAACCCATTGATCCTTTTGTCTTGTCCCAATTGTCTTTGGTGATTGCTCTTTCACTCTTGCTTGGGCATTGTCTTCACCTCAGCTCTGATGCCATGCTAGTTTTTGGTATGTTCTATGCTAGAGCAATTTATTTATTTTCTTTTTCCATATTAGCAATCACATCAGCATAAAGATAAACTGCAGATAGAACATAAATATAAATCGCAGAAGACAAGCCAAGACAAGAGGACACAAGATGTGGCGCTAGCCAGGGACAAACCCCACAATGTGTGGGGAAACCCTTGATCAATTCTTCTTTTATGTTCTTCAAAGTTCAGCAGAGAAAGAGAGAGAGAGAGAGAGAGAGATAATACATTTACAACAGAAGTCAACACTTTGACTTATCTGGATCTGAGCATAGATCATTTCCTATAATGATGAGATCAATTGAAGACATTCTGCTTCAACAGAATCTCCTAGGTGACGACTTCACCTATCCATTTCGTTCATATGTTGCACCTTATCGTGTAGAACCATCATGCTGCATCATGCATCTTCATGCTGCTCATGATCACTGTGCTACCCATACATCAAGATGTCCATGACTTCATACTTCATGCTGCTCATGCATCATCATGCTTCATGCTGCCCATGATCTCATCATGCTTCATGCTGTCCATGCATCATCATGCTTCATGTTGCCCATGCTCATGATCCCATTCATCATGACACTTCCCATGTCCATGATCTCATTCATTAACATGCTACCCTTTATGACAGCAACTTCCAGCCTTGCTAACAGCGCTTCAAGCCTGAAGGTTGTCTTATGTGCCACGCTGTCACCTATAATACTCAAAGGTTTACATGCTGTCCATCTAGACTACCTCACGCTGTCAACAAGCTTGTGACAATGTTTGAGAGGTTCATCCTTAACGAGATCAGGATTGCATCTTTGAGTTCTGATATTATAACCAAGAATTACTGCTGAGGGTATAGGAGCTAGCAGGAGCTCAGATCAATACACAAATATATACTGAACTATATGTATGCCAAAATATGCTTTGGCCCAGAACGTAGGAGAGTTCTAGCTGCATATATTGACAACGTATATGGTGCTCTCCATGCGTATGACTCTATTACAGGACTGCGTTCAGATGACATGACATCGTATCTTCATGCTATGCGTATATCATGACTGTCTTCCCTTACTACGGTACTACAACATGTATATTACTGTATATATATATATATATATATATAGATATATAGATATATATATATATATTGCCATTTGCTGCGTATATGTACCTCAGTTATATTGCCATTTGCTGTGTATATGTACCTCGGTTATCTTGCCATTTGTTACGTATATGTACCTCAGTTATATTGCCATCATATATATAAACTCATACACAGCGTATTGAACAGCGTATCCATGTCCCATTGACCTGTGTATGTTTTATTGGACAGTGGAATAGGTATCTACATATCCCTGCGTATATGTCTCCAGTCTACATATACCTGCGTATATGTTTCCATTTACATCGGAATGTCCTCAAGATGAACAACGTGAATTTTCTCTTCATGAACTGTGCGTAGATTAGAGCCTGCGTGCCTCATATTAGGTCTCTGTCTGTTGCTCATCCTCATATGCCTGCGGCTTCCTGCAGTTAGGGCATCACCCTTGGGCCAGCGTATCTTAAGTTCTCTCCTTCTCCAAAAACCCAGAAGTAGAGAGGAGATCACCTCAAGAATACTTGTGATAAATGACTTCAAATCCTCTTCAATTTATACTGAAATGTAGATGATGAATAGACACGTCTATGGGCTTCTGAGCCTACTCAAATTGTTGGTCGGCTTGATAATAATTCCATAATCAAAATAAATTAATATCTCCATAAATACTTATCGGAATCAGATGATCTTTGGATCAATCCTACACCTCTCGACGAGAGGGATCCAATAAAAATATCAGCTGCCATAAATAAGCCGACCCACATGGAGTTTGGCCCTAGTTGCCAATTTAACAATAGGCAACAACCAGGGAAGTATTATTTGCAGATATTGGTCATCAAGAGGCATTGGGACCAGAGAGGACAGTTTTGCAGGTGACGAGTGGACCACGGAAGCCTAGAGCTTCCGAACAGATGAGAGAGGCTCTGTTGGATATGGTGGTGCATCCATCTTTGGGCCTACCCATTGATGAGGTGCAGATAGACACAGTGGCAACTAGTAGAGTTGCAATGTTTCAAGCCGCAACCCTCTCCAGGAGTATATAGATAGGTCTTGCAGCACATCTTGTCCACTTTTGCGTACTCTAGAGAGAGGGGCAGGTTTCCTCAAACAAATCTTGTTGATTGACCAGGCAGAGCATTCTGAGTTGAGCAGGGACCAATATCAGCCTAGTAGACTTGTACCTTACACGGGTGTTCATGCATTAGATTGGCGAGAGATCATGAGTTGGTACCCTATTGATGGAGTATCATTTTTAGTCAAGAGCATTGTACTACAGGAGCCCTTAGAGGTGAGGGATACTACATGCTTAAGTTGGAAGCAAGATGTAGGTTGGCCACTCATCAGTATCTCAGCACAACATCACCATGGTGAGGTTGACCTTGGGCTATCCCAAGGGTTGGATTGGAGAGAGGTGATGAGTTGGTATACGGTGGATGGAGCAGCACTCATGATTGGAGTTATAGCACAACAGGAGCAATGGAGTCTCGACACTTGTTCTTGGTGGCATTAGGATCCAAGAGGATTTGTTGATGACAAGTTTAGTCAGAGATTGGTCTGGGATCTGGGCATTGAGGGGTCCGTTCGAGGTGGGTTGACACAAAGGCAGAGCGTCACCCAATGGTTCGTATGGGATTCGGGCATTGGGCCACCAGATTGGTCCACAGGTTTGGATTGCTTGAGGGCAAGCAATCTTGGGCCGAGCAGATTTGTAATGTTCATTTTTGTGGTGTTCCTTATGACATGGTTATGATGGACTTTCAGAGTTGGGGGCACACAGGTCTCAGGTGTAGGTTGGTGTCATCAACAGGCCTAGGGGCTTTTGGAGGGGTTTTTAGGAGTTTCTATGAGGTTCGATGGCATTCACTTGGGATATTTCATCATCTGCACAATTTACCTTTCGTTCCAATGCATTCCAAAAACTTTCAAAAAACAAGAGTTATTATTGGGCCTGACTCAATTAATTACGCTTAAGGTGGCATTCCGAGAGGAATACTTTACAAAACACCTTACTGTAATAGCTCATTGGAATAGAAGCAATAAAATCTACAATATGGGATGGTTGGATGTGAGTTTCAGTGACTCGAGGAGACATGGTGACCAATTTACCCTTTTCCTGCATTAAAAATAATATTTTAATTTAAATAGAAGAGGGAAAAGTGCTCCATGATTAAAATAATAATAAAATAAGAGGTTCTAGAGGGGTCCATCAGATCTATAAAAGAGGAGGAGAAGACCATTGGAGGACATCTTGAATTTGATATTTCTTCTTGTATGAGAGGTTGGGAACTTGGTTCGCTACTTCCTCGGTAACCCCAAGACGGAAACACTAGGGTGATTTAGTGAGATTGGGCAAACACCCATCTCCCCTTTGTGAATTCATCCAGAATTCACAAGAGAGCTTAGAAATGGCAGTTCAGTTCAGTTTGGGAGGCCGATGCAGTGCAACATATTATCCACGAGGCCAATGTTCATCTGAGCAATTTTGGTTGTATATGCAACCCCAGTTCATCCATTATAATAAAAGCTGAGAAATTTCCTATTAATTGTGTCATTAGATTGCAGTGCTTTGTTTGTTTTATTTTACATGGCAATCTTCTGTTGAATGAATAATAATTTAGTATTGAAATTTGGGTTGAGTTCGATTTTTTAAAATTTAGCAAAATATCATGTTTGGGACATTAGAACGTCAGACTTTGTGGGTACACAAATGCAGATTGGGCGGGCAGTTCAGTGGACAGGAAAAGCACCTCCAGGAACTGCTTTAGTGTTGGATCAGGGATGGTTTCTTGGTGTAGCAGGAAGCGTAAGTCAGTAGCACTAAGCACTACAAAAGCATAGGATATTGCAGCCAACACAACTACGTGTGAAGCTATATGTCTTCGAAAGCTGCTAGTAAACTTGTTCAGGCAAAGGATGGAGGCGACCAGTGTCTAGTGTGATAATCAGAGTTGCATAAAGCTCTCTGAGATTCCAATGTTCACTTTGCATAAAGCTCTCTGAGATTCCAGTGTTTCATGACAGGTCGAAGCACATCAATATTCAGTGTCATTTCATAAAAGATTATGTACAATGTGGAGCAGTCCAGCTACAATATGTTCCCACAGAAAAGCAGGTTGCAGATAGACTCGTGAAATCTCTAAGGAGAGCTAAGTTCATCTATTTCCGGGAACAGATGGGTATGGTGGAGAACTCGTTTGAGTAGCAGGGACAGGTTACTTTGGATGATTCTCAGTTGTAGCAACAACAGATGAGAGGGAGTTACATTACAGAGGCAGTGTTGGTAGCAGTACACCAGGGTTCAACAGCAACATATATCAGTCCCGAGACGGAAACCCTTGGGTGACTTAGTCGGATTGGGTGAGTACCCATCTCCCCTAGGTGAATTCATCCAAAATTCACAGGAGAGCTTTGCAGTGCAGTTCATGTAAGTTTGGAGGGCCAGTACAGTGTAACAGATTATCTTGGAGGCCAACTTCTAGTTTCATCTATTCTCAGTTTATCTACATGTAACCCCATTTCTTATAACAATAAAGCTGAGATTGTTTTCCAGTTTATCGTGTACTTGTTTGCCGCATGCTAATTGCTTTATTTTACATGGCAATGTTCTGTTAAATTTATGAGAATTTCTTTGTGAAGATGTTGTTCAAGAGGCATTTTAGGAAAATACCTGTAATTTCCCCATTTGGAATATTACACTTTTGGCCACGTGCTAATCAAATGTCCGAACTATTTTTTACATTTTATCTTTTTATTTCATTGTGGCTTTCTTATGCTTTTAACTCTATTTTCACTACATCAACCTTCAAGGCAAAGTTTTATGGTCCATAATCAAGCATGAGGATGTGAGGGTGCCAATCCCCATGACCAATGACCACCAGCCCAAATAATGAAAATGGAATAATGGGAAAGATGGAAAGTGTCCCCAGTGGTGTCCTTCCTACTTCAATCAAAGCATCCCCAGTAGTGTCCTTCCTAAAACCCTAAGGTCTCAAAGGAGGTCTCACTGGATTAGAGTCAAAGGATAACCTCCTAGGTGAAGTAAGGGAACAAGAATACAATCAAGATCAGTCAATCACCCAGATCATCCCTTGATTCTTATTAGTATGCACGAAACATCAATTGACAACAGACGATTACAAAATGGTTGATTTACCTGCCAATAGATGACTAACCTTGGCATCATGGCATGTAATGATCAATAGGTATGCTGGTTAGCTGGCTGTATAAGGACGAGAAATTTTTTTTTTTATTGGTCACCCACTTTTTGGAGGGTAACACTCGTTCCTCAACACAGCTCATACCATAAGCAGTTGCTCAATAATAGACTGAAAATATTTTTGACAAACAGAAAACTTCTTTATTTCCCCTTATTTTCTAAATGCTTTTGTTAAAGATAGAATATACATCCAATAGCCTGCCGAGACCATAGACAAATATCCTTAGTGGTCTCCAAAAAGGGCAGAAACTGTTGAGCTTCTGGTGTCCAAAATGCAAAGACGTTTCACAAGCTGGAAGCACATTCTTAACTGAATACACATGGTTTCCAGGCTTTACTACTTTATTTTGATGTTTGCAAGATGGGGCCCATCTGAAACCACTGAGAAGTAGGGTAAACCAAAGCAAAGAAAATACTTAAAACACCAAAGAATTACAAGTAAAACTGGAATCAAACAAAAGTTAGAGACCTTTTTTTTCCCTTCAAAAGACAGGATGCCTTAAACTTCTCAAAACTATCATATGCAATCATAGTGTCTTCTCCAAGATGTGCCTTGCAATCACATGCCACTTACAACATAATCTGGAGACTATAGACATATGGTAATTTCCAGATTTAGAAGCCTAACGGTGTCTTTTCTCTCTTGCATTGCCTATTGCCAGGGTAATTTATTTACTTGAACTCATATTAATCATATTTTGAATTGTACTCATATATATATATATGGTTGTGAATCCTTGCACCCGGTAACCCACTTCTAAGAGTAGTTGGAGATTGGATAATAAGTGGAGTTTTAGTCTGGAACCGTGTCCAGAGCTGAACAGTAACTGTCCATGATTGTGTGTTTCTATGAGTTATTACTATGCTGAGGAACAAACATTATCTAGTGAAATATTTTCCTTTCCAGAAATCTTGCTAAATATTCTTCATGTCCTATTCTTCACACTCACATATGAAATATAATGGTCATAGATGAGATCATGAATATGGAAAGATTCAAGGAAATAGAAAAAAATGCTCGTGTACATGGAATGCATTGGATAATATATACATTGAAGAAAAACTGTAGATGAAAATCTTATTCTAGCCTACTTTGTTGAAATCCCTAGTTTTTAGAGTTGCATTGAAATGGAAGTAAATGTGGAAAAAGAAAAAAAAATGAGGCAATCTCTTCATTTTTTCAAGCCATTGCAAGACTTTCAGTGCCACTTGGCATTGCTGAAATTTCAATTTCTATATGAACAAATTTATCATAAACTTCGATAATTGCAAAACCAATAACCACCCATAAAATCGCCGACACTTAGAAAAGAGTAATTAACTATGCTACAACAGAAACCTCCCATGGGATCTTTTGCCTCTTAGTTCATTGATAACTAGAAAGTTGAAATAATGCCAGTTTAAGTACACTTGTATCCAAGCAACCATGCAAGTTACAGATCAATTTCCTCTATCCATTTCCAGAACATCCTTCCAACCACTGTTTGAAAAATTCCATTCTTAAGTGCATGAAGATCTTATCTTCTGTGGGTTTGGGGGAAGGGAAGGGGAGGTGGGAAGCATTTTGCATCTATTAGATTTCATGAATTGTAACCACATAAAGCATATCACATGCCTTCATATTCTAAAGTACACGTATAAAATCAGTAGACTTACCAGCAGTGTATTCAAAGTAAAAATAAGGAAAAATATTTCCAAGCAGATAAGTATGGCAGTTTTATCACATACCTTGCTTGCTGATAGAAGTAGATGCCTAGGTGAAATCTGCTCCATTTCTTTCCAAAGATTGTTGAGGTCTGTGTTTTCTTCTTTTAAAATTCTATCAAAATTCAATTCATCATCATTGATCCTTAAATCCGATATCATATCTTCATGGACCTCAATTTTCTTCTCTAATGTAGACCATCTAGCCAAGATAGGAATTGAGGGTTTAACATTTTCAGATTCTATGCTTGCAGAGACCTGTTGAAATATTTTTTTGATGTTATTGTCCACTAAGTTTTTCTTTGTGGACTCACTTTTAGCTGTCAAAATAGGCTTACAATCAGTATTAGTCCTATCTCGACTAAGATTGAAATTACTTTCATCCCCATATAACATATTCTCCATTTCTTTCCAAAGATTCTCATAATCTGAATTTTCCTTTTTTACAATGTCACGGGAATTCAGGTCATCTGTATTGATCCTTAAATCAGATATCAGATTCTCACGGACCAAAATACGCTCACTATCAATATTAGTCCTCTCTGGACTACAATTGAGTGTATTTTCATCCTCCCATGACATTTGCTCCATTTCTTCCAAAAGATTCTTAGAATCTAAATTTTCCTCTTTTATAATGCCATGGAAATTCAGGCCATCTGCATTAATCCTTAAAAAAGATATGAGATCTTCATGGACAGAAACAGGTTTATGAGCAATATTGATCCTTAAATCAGATATCGGACTCTCATGGACCAAAATAGGCTCACTATTAGTCCTCTCTGGACTACGATTGAGATCATTTTCATCCTCACATGACATCTGCTCCATTTCTTCCAAACAAATCTCAGAATCTGAATTTTCCTCTTTTACAATGCCATGGAAATTCAGGCCATCTGCATTAATCCTTAAATCAGATATGAGATTTTCATGGAGCGAATTAGGCTTGTGAGCATTATTGATCCTTAAATCAGTTTTCGGATCCTCATGGACCAAAATAGGCTCAGTATCAATATCAGTCCTCTCTGGACTACAATTGAGATTATTTTCTTCCTCACATGACATCTGCTCCATTTCTTCCAAAAGATTCTCAGAATCTGAATTTTCCTCTTTTATAATACCATGGAAATTCAGGCCATCTGCATTAATCCTTAAATCAGATATGAGATCTTCATGGACTGAAATAGGCTTATGTGCAATTTTAGTCCTCTCTGAACTAAGATTGAGATTATTTTCATCCCCGTGTGAAATCTGCCACATTTCTTTTGAAAGAGCCTTAAAATCTGAGTTTTTCTCTTTCATAATACCATGGGAATTCAGGCCATCTTCTTTGATCCTTAAATCAGATATCAGATCTTCAAGGACCAGACAAGGCTTACAATTAATATCAGTATCCTCTGTACTAATATTGAGACTATTTTCATCCCCATGTGAAATCTGTTCCGTTTCTTTCAAGAGGCCCTTCAAATCTGAGTTTTCCTCTTTTATAATTGCATGGAAATTCAGGCTATCTTCATTGATCCTTAAATCAGATATCATATCTTCATGGACCTCCATTTTCTTCTCTACTATTGCACATCTACCCAAGATAGGAACCGAGGATTCATCAATTTCAACTATTGTGCTTGTGGAGTCAGGTTGAAATATGTCTATGATGCTACTTTCCACTAAATCTTTCTTTGTGGAGTCCACTTTAGCTGTTAAAACAGGCCCACAGCAAATATTACTCCTCTCTGGACTAAGATCAGAATTATTCTCATCCCCATCTGAAGTATGCTCCATTTGTTCCCAAAGATTCTTGAGGACTGAATTTTCCTCTTCTAATATGCCAATAAAGTTCAGGCAATCCTCATTGATCCTGAGATCAGATATCAAATCTCCATGGACTTGAGCTTTCCTCTCTATCGTTGGACATCTAGCCAAGATAGGAACTGAGGGTTTATCGATTTCATTTGCTATGTGTGCAAAAGGGCATTGAAGCCTTTCTTTAATGTTATTCTCTACTAACCCTATCTCTCTGTACTCCACATTATCTGTTAAAATAGGCTTGCAATGAATACTAGTCTTCTCTGGGCTAAGACTGAGATTATTTCCATTTCTATAGAAAGCCTGATCCATTTCCATCCAGAAACTTTTAAGAACTGAGTTATCCTCTTCTATAGTGCCACTAAAATTCAAGCCATCGCCATCGATCCTCAAGTCAGATATCATATCATCGTGGATCTCAACTTTCTTCCCTACCATTGAACAACTAGCCAGGAAAGGAGCCGATGGTTTATCAATTTCAATTTCTGTGCTTCCAGAGAAATGTTGAAACTTTTCTTTCACATTATCCTCCACTAAACCTTTCATTGCAGATTCCCCTTTACTTGTTAAAATAGACTCAAAATGAATATTACTCCTCCCTGGACTAAGATTGAGATTATTGTCATCTTTCCTTGAACATGGAAACATTGTTGCATGTGGAATGTCCCCTCTATGCTTCACTCTGTCCTTCAGATATTTTGAAATTTCAATCTCACTGTTTGAGTTATCTGATTTTGTAGAAGTCCCTGAGTTTGTATTGCTTATTATTCCTCCAGATTCATTCATATTGAACATCCCTGCAGTCACTTCCTGTGTCTCACTCATAGTATTGATCTCCTTAATATCTGCAGTATTAATTTCTTGACATGGTTTCTCACTATTCACATCAATCCCCTTGCATTCTGTAGCAGCAGACTCTTCCACCATCTCTGTCAATAACTGTTTCCCCATGTTTTCCTTCTCTATTTGCTCATTTCCTTCTACCTGAGTGGCAATATGGCTTTTATGTCCATTTTCAAATTGTTTGCCGTGTTCACATAAACACTTGGACTTCCTTGAGTCAAGTGTCTCAATGTGGGGATCTCTCAATCTCTTTGATGTGGATCTTCCCGAAACTACAATTTTTTGTTTCTGCTGAGCATATTCAATTTCTTCGCCTTGTGCTAGTAAATGGCAGGACTCCCCAGAGGAAGTAATATCTTTGCGGTTCTTCCTTGAGGCATGTGATGGGCATTTGATTGTCAAATCATCTTTACGCTGATGCTGCTTAAATTCTTTTGACTTTCCGGTACACCCTTGATTTCTTCCATAATGTTTCTTTACTGGTTTGTTCTTTTGTACTTCAGATACAAGATTCTTCTTTCTTTTAAGTCTTTCAGACCTTCTCAAGCAAATACTTCCACCTTGAAACTCTCTAGGTCTCTTTGACTTCCTAGGAAATTTCCCTGAAGCTCCATTCTCATCTGGTTGTAAACTTAACTGAGATGTATACAAATTATCTGCACAAAAGACAACATATCTTGAATGTTTATTGGATTGCATAGCTATCATGCTTTCTTGTTCCTCGATCAGAATACAATTGCCATCTTCTTTCCTTTGAAATTTTCGACCAAACAAGTTATCATGGTCCTCCTGGTCACTGATGTAAAATGTATCATCCTCATGCATATAGCGATGAAGATTACTTTCCTTCAATAGTCTTAAATTGATTTCAGCAACAATTCCCTGTTTAACAGATGATGAAATGAGTTTTGCAATCTGTGATTTTATAGATTCATTAATAAGTGCTGGCATACGTAGTGATGAAGAATCTCCACCCCAAAACTCTACTTTGTCAGTCAGATTGGGCTGCACATTCAACTGATATGGTGCTTGCAAAACACTAAGTTTCTTAATCCCAAGTTTCGTTTTCTTGCTTGCAACTAGTGGCCGGTGCTCAATATCAAGCACATCTTCTATACAAGCACGATAAAATTTCACATAAAACTTGCAAGCACAGGAAGGTTGATGGGGCTTCCTATCAATCGAGATGACTCTAGCATCATACCATGCCTGCCAAAGAGGAGTCACATGAACATTATTTTGAGTATAAGATAGCAAATCATTAAGCAAGAAAGTGGAATCTGTTGCCAAATAATACTGCACTGCTATTTGTACTCCTTTTCCGACAAGAACCAACATAATAAAATTTCAGGTAATTTTCTTGTTTGTCTTAGGAACTACATCATCATAATTTGCAAACTCAGACATTAACTTTCAACTTTCTCAAGATTCCCAGTTTAATTTTTAGGCATGTTAAGATGTTCTCAATATCCATAATGTGTGAAGTGAGTTCTCAGAAGGAAACAATTTTAAATAATCGGATATTTAGAGTAACCAGCATAGATCCATCTGAAGCACGGATCTAGCATGAGCCGAGAGGGATCAAATTTCATAATGTGCAAACTTATTTTAGAGTGCAAAAAACGTGTATTTTTTTATTGTTTAAATTGTATTTTTGAATACTATAGAGATTACATAATATGTGTATTGAGCCATTTTATCAAAGCACATTAAAATGTTTTTTTATTAATATATTTTAATTATATGTCAATATTAATTCATATTAAAATATTTTATTAATAACCCACATTGGATATTTTATTTTATACAACATACAATATATAACGTTTAAACATTTTACTCACATGTTTTTTGAAATTATACTAGGTCATATGGACAACTAATTAAAAATGCATAGCATAAATTTTTTTCTTTTTTTTATTATAGCCGACATTGCTGTTCTATATAGAGATTGTTTTTTTTAGGAGAGACACGTGAAAACTCTTATTTTAAGAGAAACGTGACAACTCCAAGTTGAGGACGGACATACTTACACATCGCCTTCACACTGGGTTGTAGAATGAGCCTCTCTGCTCAAATACATTGTTCCATTAGTTAGAGCAAGCGACCTCATCATCCAACAAGCTGTTATGCTCAAATCAATTGGCTGACCATAGTAAGCAATCATCTTAAATGCACCATTAAAACAAGATACACTTTGTTTCAAGATGATAGCAATTTGACTAAATTCTTAAAAAGGATTTCTAGTGAATGAGAGACACGGGTTGACCAAAAGTTTAAAAGGAGTTGGCCCATGGGAGTCTAGCAACAAGCAGCAAGGTGATCAGGCCTGTATTAACACCGAGACCCAGTTTCAAGACTCCCCATGTAAGGATGAGGCCACGTGCAAGTCCTGGGTGATTTTGATGCCACAGATAAATGGATAAGGTGTATGTTTCTATAAGCACTATTAACTATTCCCCAAAAAAAAATAAAAAATAAAGTGAATCATAGTAAAACTAGGAGAGTAAATATCTACCCCTCAGGGATTTTTTTGTAGGTGATTTCATATTTTAGTGTGCCATATTTTGAATAAGCCCAACTAGGGGAACTAAGGAAACAATATGTAGAAATCATAAATTTTGCTGCACATCATCTTCTTCCTTGCCCTTAGTTGCTATGTGATGCAACATCGTTTTAATTTATGGACATCCAACCCTCCAAAGAAAGAACACAATGCTGAGATCAAGTGCAACATCCTCATTGAATGTTGATTGTTGTTATAGCATGCGAAAGAGGGATATATTAAATGTGGATGAGTAGTTATCATAGTAGAAAAATTGCATTAAAAAAAAATTATAACCCTGATGGAAAAATAATCATATCATTATGTCACTAGCATCAGTATAACAACGGTAAAAAAATATTCATCACTATAGATTGTCATATATGAAAGGTCGTGTCTTTTAGAAATGGGCTATTCAAGGAGGACACTTGTTTTATTAAGGGCAGATTTATTCTTGATAGTCTTGTATTTCCTGAGAGGAGCATGAATGGGTGTGAAACTTTGGACAGAAGGCATTTTCCATGAAAACTGACTTCATATTAGTATCACAAAATTGAATCGTACTTCACTCGTAACATGTTGGACTGGTTAGGGTTGTTTCAATTTATCCGTGGTCACTAGCATTCCTTTTCACTTGGGCATTGGCTAGAGATAGTGTGCATGTTGTGTTGTTGGAATATAATGTTAATTTTAGGTATGTTCTATGTTAGAGTAATTTATTTAAATTTTTCACAGTTAGCAATCACATCAACATTAAAGCAAACTACAGACAGAACATAAATATAAATCGCAGAAGACAAGCCAAGACAAGATGACACAATATGTGGCGCTAGCCAGGGACAAACCCCACAATGTGGGGAAACCCTTGATCAATTCTTCTTTTATGTTTTTCATAGTTCAGCAAAGAAAGAGAGAGAGAGAGAGAGAGATAATACATTTACAACAGAGGTCAACACTTTGACTTTCTATATCTATATGAGATCAGTTGAAGACATGTTGCTTCAACTAATTCTCCAGTGGTGACTCCTTCACCTATCATCGTGCTGCATCTGGTCCACTTGCTGCACCACTGCATACTGCACCATGCTGCACTAATCATGATTATCATCATGCTACCCATGTCCATGATCTTACTCATCATCACGCTGCCCTTTGTGTCCATGATCTCATTCATCATCATGCTGCGCTTTATGTCCATGATCTGTACCATACACGTTGTGCCTCTCCAAGACCAAGATATCAATCCTCCCTTCTGTTGCTGCTGAGGTCATCCTCATTGCTGCACCATTGAAGCTATTACATCATCACTGAGATCCTCACTGTTGCTTCTTTATCATATCCATGAGATCTACCTGAAAGTTTGATCTCCATGTGTGTCTAAACTGTGATTGCAACAGTGGACCCTTATTCGATATAGTGAGGGTTCTGGGCTTCTTTTCATCATCTATGTACAGGGACTATTGAGAGATAAGTCCACCAAGATCGTGGTAATGTTCCTTCTTTTGCTGGGATTGTTTCTAGGATCATGATACCCATCGAAACACTTAAGATCCTTCAGCTTCATTCGGTTGATGAAAACACTTGCAGGTAGACGAGATGTTGTTCATAGATATTACGAGATTTATTCATCTGCAGATATTTCCTTTAATCACAGGTATACCGAGTATCACATATTTTTGTTGTGAAATGTCTAGACAGATCTAAATATAGAGTCGAGATATAACCCTTGTTCTTTCTTGCAATATATACATAGTCTTCTTTGTCCATTCGGGATACTGCATTTCAGGTATGTCGAGATTGTAATTGCTTCAGTGATGACGGAGATCACCGAGACTGTGAGGAGACTGAAACTGAGTCTTCATGACTGTGTATGACTTCAGTTCCTTTTTATGACAGCGGCTACATGTCTTCACTGCGGTTCCACATACCTTGATTGCGGCTCTTCTATCCCTGCAGATATATCTTGGCTCTCTGTGGCTAGGTGTCTGCGGCTATTGCGGCTAGGGCATCACTGTCGCTGTAGCTTCGTTACCCTTTACTGCGGCTCAGCGTCATGCACTTGTTGTGCGTATAGTTGCTGCATATATGCATGACAGCGTATAGAGTGTTGTGTGTATATAGTTTCCATTGCCAACGGATTAGGTCATCACGTAGATGTTTCCATTGTTGTACGTATAGAGTCTTCATTGTAGCGTATAAAGTCTTCTATTAACAACGTATAATAGTGTCTGCATATCTGCGTATAATCTAAGGCATCATACAAGGCCAGCGTATCTTCATTGTGTCTCTCCTTCACCAAAAACCCAAAAACGTGGAGAGGAGGAGATCACATGAAGAGTGAGTACAAATGACTTCAAATCCTCTTCTATTTATACTAAAACGTAGATGATGAATACACATGTCTATTGGGCTTCTGAGCCTACTCAAGTTGCTGGCCAACTTGACAATTTGATTTATAACATAAATAAATTCATAACTTCATAAATACTTATCGAAATCGGATGATCTTTAGATCAATCCTACACCTCTCAATGAGAGGGATCCAATAAAAATATCAGCTACCATAAATAAGATGACCCACATGGAGTTTGGCCCTAGTTGCCAATTTTAACACTCCCTCTCAACTAGGGAGAACTCCATCCGCTGATCCATATGTCCGACTGTACTATCTCTGCCATCAGTGCCCTGCACTGCTCTTCTCAGCTCTGCTCTACTCAACTCAGCTCTATTGGCTCTGCTTAGCTCTACTGGCTCTGCTCTGCTCAGCTCAGCTGGCTCTGCTCTGCTCTACTGAACCATGAAGAAGAAGAATTGATCAAGAATGTCTCATACCATTCTCCATTGACCCGAAGTTAGTTTCAGAGTGCATACCACTGGTCCCAGACCAGTGTCAACCGACCCAAAGTCAGCGTCATAGTGGGTACCATTCCTACTACTGGTCCCAGACCAGTGTCATCAGTCTCAAAGTGTGTACCACTGGTCCCAGACCAGTCTCAACCAACCCGAAGTCAACGTCATGGTATGTACCACTCTCGCTGGTCCCAGACCAGTCCTCTACTGACCCGAAGTCAGTCTCAGAGTATGTACCACTGGTCCCAGACCAGTCTCAACCGACCCGAAGTCAGTGTCATAGTAAGTACAACTCCTACCACTGGTCCCAAACCAGTACTTTACTGACTCGAAGACAGTCTCAGAGTATGTACCACTGGTCCCAGACCAGTCCTCTACTAACCCGAAGTCAGTGTCATAGTGGGTACAACTCCTACCACTGGTCCCAGACCAGTACTCATTGATCCCAGATCAATGAAGATCATCCTAGCATAGGGAATATGGTAGATACAGCGATGCGTCCAACGGTACTACTATGGTCCCTATCCTCATTTTCCTGCTCATTGATCAGATGAGAGGTACTTCCCATGAGTCTCAGACTGCATGGGTAGGATGCCTTGACAGGAGAACTAATCAATCATGTCCTCACAGGAGAACTAATCATCCTGCTACACAATCGTCATGGAGAACACATCATCCAGACCTCACAAGAGAGCGAATCATCCTGTCCCACAAAAGAGCGAATCATCTTGTCTCACAAGAGAACGAATCATCTTGTTCACAGGAGAGCGAAACATCCTGTCCACAGGAGAGCGAATCATCATATCCCACAAGAGAGCAAGTCATCTTGTCCCAGTGCGCACCACGAGGGGAGGGTGACTCACCCTGTGGTCGTATGTTGCTCCAGTAAGAACCGCAAGTCCCCAGAGCTCCCAAAGCTCAATGTATGCAACATGTAGGACCCTTTTACAAGGGTCTCTCGACGACTCCAAGTCGTTCAAGAAAATCACAAATTTGATCTTTCCCCGGGGCTCTGACAAAATGTAGCGACCTGTACATCATCTCAGTGCGATGGAGCCTCCTTACTCATCGACTTACCATATCCCGGATAAGGCAGTATCTGATGTCTATCTACTAGAGCAATCATTGAATACGGGATTCCTCAATAATCGAATCCCACCTCTAGTTGTCATAGAGAATCACAGTGGTATTCATCATGTGTACTCACTGAAGAGTTCCCACAACCAGGCAAATTAATACGAAGTCATACTCGTAGTTATGTATCCGGTCTCGGCGGTACTTATAACAACCGACTTCTGCTTCCTGCTCATCCATGATATCAAAGCAGAATCCAAAGAGAACTAGCACTGAAAAGTGCTCTAGTGATCCTCCACACTCCCTGCCCAGTTAGCATTCGAATAATCATGCAGTTTTCATATTTCCGGCAGTGTATCTCAATCCATGAGAGATTGTTCCATGAAGATATCTCAGAAGATTCTTGGCACCAATCCAGTGAGGCTCAACCAAATATGAGCTCACTATGCTAAGTGCAAAACATATGTCCAGAATCCAACTCCATCTTACTTCTGCAAATGAGAGGGTATGCACCTGTTAGAAATAGTTCGTCTGCATAAGGTGTCGGTATGAGAGGTCTATCATCCACAACCTTCGGGTAATGGTTTGGATTGGTTTCACTCCTAGTGAATCTCAGCTTCATCAAACAGTTATCAATACTCTCATACTACGCCTGGGGTGTTTTGCTTCAATCCATAGAGGGCTTTCTTCCACCTGTATACATGAGATTCCCATTCATGAATCTCAAACTCCACAGGTTGTTCCAAGCCTATGGACCTGTTACATGAGGAGAATGGTCCCCTTGAGACATTTTCCTTCGGTACATCTCAGACATGTACCTTCATGCTCCTTTTGAATTCAGGCATCCCGGTCACCATCTAACTCACAGACCTCCGATGCTGAGTCAATGGTCATGGTCCCCAGTGGACTTGACACAACCCTGAACTCAAAGACATCTTTGAAAAATCTATTTTCAAACACGTACCTTTCCATCGATGAGTGCCACCCTGAAGCCTTTGACTTCCATTTCCAAGATGGACACCAGGTTCTCCTTGCGATCAGGTACATAAAAGAGATTCTGGGGTTCCTTTCTTTCTTTCAAGAGTCGACCATTTCCTGGATGACCTGCATTACTAGTCATTCCTTTTATTATTGAAGATGTCCCTGGAATGATTGTTATCTTCATCAAGAGATGTGTCCTTGTCCTTCGGACACTCCTTCGCATGATGGCCGAACTTATTGCAACCAAGGCATCTGCCTTTCCTTCCACCCTTTGTGAACTTAGAAGAGAGATGTGGAACCCATTGATCCTGGTGATTTCTCTTTCACTCTTGCTTGGGTATTGTCTTCACCTCAGCTCTGATACCATGTTAAGTTTAGGTATGTTCTATGCTAGAGCAATTTATTTAAATTTTTCACAGTTAGCAATCACATCAGCATTAAAGTAAACTGCAGACAAAACATAAATATAAATCGCAGAAGACAACAGAAGACAAGCCAAAACAAGAGGACACAATATGTGGTGCTAACCAGGGACAAACCCCACAATGTGGGGAAACCCTTGATCAATTCTTCTTTTATGTTCTTCATAGTTCAGCAGAGAAAGAGAGAGAGAGAGAGAGTACATTTACAACAGAAGTCAACACTTTGAATTTCTATATCTATATGAGATCAGTTGAAGCCATGTTGCTTCAACTGATTCTCCAATGGTGACTCCTTCACCTATCATCGTGCTGCATCTGGTCCACTTGTTGCACCACTGCACACTGCACCATGCTACACTAATCATGATTATCATCATGCTATCCATGTCCACGATCTTATTCATCATCATGCTGCCCTTTGTGTCCAAGATCTCATTCATCATCATGCTGCCCTTTATGTCCATGATCTGTACCATACACGTTGTGCCTCTCCAAGACCAAGATATCAATCCTCCTTTTTGTTGTTGCTGAGGTCATCCTCATTGCTGCACCATTGAAGCTATTACATCATCACTAAGATCCTCACTGTTGCTTTTTATGACAGCGGCTACATGTCTTGACTGCGGTTCCACATACCTTGACTGCGGTTCCACATACCTTGACTGCGGCTCTTCTATCCCTGTGGATATATCTTGGCTCTCTGCGGCTATTGCGGCTAGGGCATCACTGCGGCTGCAGCTTCGTTACGCTTTACTGCGGCTCAGCTTCATGCACTTGTTGTGCGTATAGTTGTTGTGTATATGCATGACAGCGTATAGAGTGTTGTGCATATATAGTTTCCATTGCCAATAGATTAGGGCATCACGTAGATGTTTCCATTGCTGTACGTATAGAGTCTTCATTGCAGCGTATAAGGTCTTCTATTAACAACGTATAATAGTGTCTCCATATCTGCGTATAAGCTAGGGCATCACACAAGGCCAGCATATATTCATTGTGTCTCTCCTTCACCAAAAACCCAAAACGTGGAGAGGAGGAGATCACATGAAGAGTGAGTACAAATGACTTCAAATCCTCTTCTATTTATACTAAAACGTAGATGATGAATAGACATGTTTATTGGGCTTCTGAGCCTACTCAAGTCGCTGACCGACTTGACAATTTGATTTATGACATAAATAAATTCATAACTTCATAAATACTTATCGGAATCGGATGATCTTTAGATCAATCCTACACCTCTCAATGAGAGGGATCCAATAAAAATATCAGCTGCCATAAATAAGATGACCCACATGGAGTTTGGGCCTAGTTGCCAATTTTAACATATAATCACCAGCAGTGTTCTATTCAACAAGGTTCACTTTGCAGATTATGTGATAATAACCATTGAATTGACTTAGCAATCTCTGGAGGTTACTCCTTCACGATTGGACAATTTCTCAGAAGAAACTTGGGAAGTTGTTAGTGAGAAACTTATCAGTGGAAACTTATCAATCCTAGTGACATCAATCAATACCTGAAAATCCCATTTGGTTTGCACTTGCAGCTTTCTCTTGCTTATCAATGTCAGCGGGTTATGGTCAAATTTTAGATTGAACTCCAAGCTTGAATTCACCTTAATTTTCCTCTTGTAGGAAAGGTTATAGTTATTGACCAGATTTTCACAGCTGGACACATCTACAAATTATCCTGAATGTTCCCTTCTCTGGAAACATACAAATAATTGAAGCACATTCATAAAAGCTCTGTCCAGAGTAAGTAGAGATTAAAAAGGTCTTGCTTTGGCAGTAGAGATGTATGCACATTACTAAGGGTCAAGGGGGGCTGTGGCTTCTTGGCATAAGAACGCAACTTAGTTCTTGCTAGTAAAAGGGTAGTGCATTGTGGCGGGAGTTACTCCTTGTCAAGTGTTAGTTCAACACACAAATCAACAAGCTCGTCATGCTTAGGGCATTAAAGATCATTTCCAACTGTGTTGGGAGCAATGTTGCACGAAGCAAGAACATTTTTTGGAAGCGGATCCACGGAAGTGTCATTTCCCAAAAATCTAGGAAGCAAAGCATCTCAGAAGCGTCTACTATATATATATTGCAATTATATTAAAAAAACATCCAAAATACCAAATTAGTTGTAGAAGACATGAAAACATGCATATTTTTACATAAATCAAAATAAATATGGCATTCATTGTACATCAACGATTAATTACTCCAGCATCAAACATCTAGAATCTAGATTCCTCTTCTCTTGTCTAGCCTTTGCCTCTACTTCGATTCTCTAGGGATATTAGTCAACATTGCCCAAGTTTGATCAAACGGTCTAATCCAAGCCATATAATATGGTAGAGAAAGCTTAACATGCCTGATCAATGATTTTGACTTGAGTGAAGGGTACAATTTTGCTAAGCCCATGATAAAGGAGTTCAACAATCAACAACACCAACACTTTGATACATATAGGGCTCGGTGCTCTTGATTAAATGACAATCACATGCCTTCATACACGAAATAATCCAATGAAACACCACAATCCCATTGATCTTGAAAATTGTTAAGTTTGTTGAATTTTGAATGGGATATGAAATTCTATTTTCTCCATATGAAGTCTGATGAGGTTGGAACCACTCTGCAACATTGGTTGGGAGTTCTTAGGCATTTGTTAATTAAGAGGTTGTAGATCACTTGGCAAATTGTCTGGTTTTCTTACTAGGCACTAGGATTTCTCAATGTAGCTGATTTAGACGTTCCTATTTTCATTCCCTCATTATCAGGTTTGTCTTTAGCCTAGATTTGCTAGCAAAGGGGTGGCAAGCAAATGTCTCCTTTCCTAAAAGGATTCATGGAATCAAAATCACCAACAATGGCACTACTTGCATGCTATTAATTGGGAACCTAAGAGCTCAACAATTCAGATAAATTGATTTTAGAGGGCCTCTATAGCATGATCCTTGAATATTCACCTGAGTGTACAGTTTTATGGGTCAAGTCCTATTCTGTAGGGATTGGTGACAAAAGCGTGGAAAGTTGTTTTATATGTATGTGACCAAGGATCTATATGAAAAGGTAAAGGCACACCTATGATGTTGTTCCATTCTTGTAAAAAAGGTGTAGAGGTATTAGTCCATTTAGAAATCACATTCTTATTTTAAAGCACAAAATTTGGGGATTGCTTATGCACCATCAGTTTTCTGGATTTGATCACTATATAATTTGTCATCCACCCTCATGCTATCAAAGAGGAAAAATTGAAGGAATCAACTTAGAGGAGTAGTTTTATCGACGAGAACTAGTTTCGAAAATTTGGATCTAAAACCTTTTGAGGCTGGTTTAAGGCCTTGAATAATGTTTTTGGGGTAAAACTTTCTTGCTTAAGCACCACACCTCGCGACACTATTTTACACTCAAAGACCTTCCCAACAAGCCAAGAAAGGCATTAATTGGAGATCGGATGCAAAAGTTATGCCTCCCAGAAGTTGACATATCGTGAATGACCACCATGATTCTAGAGGATGTCATGTTAACTCTATTACTCATGGAAAAAGGGGCTAGCCAAATGAAAACTATAAAGAAGACTCTATAAAGGCCAAAGTTGTAACTTGAGTTAAGAGTGGAACAAGTCAAACTTAACCCCTAGTTGGCTATCAATCTATGTTATAACCAGACCACTAGGAATAAAAGGGGTGCCAGTATATTTGTTTGCATTTTGTTCCATAGTAAAACAGGCAAAGTAGTTGGGGGTGCAGAATAAAGGGGTTTTTATTTTAGAGCAACCCATAGGCCATAGGTCTCAATTAACTCCATAGGGAGTGCCTTCTCCTTTATGCTTGCATCATTCCGTTCTAGACAAAACAGAGCAGAGCAACCTCAACTTCTAGCTAGGTTTTCTCCAGTTAGAGTTTCTAAAGCATAGGTTTGTGTTCATTGTGGTTGATGTGTAATTGTGTTTTATTGTTCTCTATTTTTAAGCATTTTATCCATTGCACCGAATGTGCAGCGGGGGGGTCATAGGGGGGTTTGAGGGGCGCGGGTAGCCCCCCTCTACGGGGTTCGGGGCAGCGCCCCGAGAAAATTATTTTGGACCCTATATTAGGTTGGGCGAACCTACCTATGGTTTTCGGTCCATGGTTTTGGACGCGATGGTTTTCGGTCCATGGTATTGGATGCTTTGGCATGTATAAATATGTATTGTAACATTGAAAAGAACATAATGAAAAATCAAGCTGGCAGTCCCGGTTTTGGGATCCAATGGAAAAATCTCTGAGTATATGTGTTTTATGTGTTATGCTCTCGAATTGTTTATTTTTCTGTGTTTTAGAATTCGTATGCAGGTAATTTCTGTACGGGGTTAAAACCTACAAAAATAATAATAATAACTCTGGAAAGTAAAAGGAATTAACCCTTCATAGTACAATTGTTTGTTTATTTTAATAGATATATTGTGGCGAATTATAGACTGAAATATCCACAACAATTTATACATCATATTGGTATTAGAGCATGTTTCTTTAGGTATTTGTAAGAGGTTATAGGGGATCCAAGAAAATTTTAGTCGAAAGCCATAAATCCCCAACCATGGATGAAAAATTAGTGTTTATAATAACCCTTGAGATCCACTAGAGGAGAGATTCTCAAGGCCGAAAGTCTGAGTCATGGGCATCAATTGTTATAACCAGTGTTGATAATATCGGTATCGGGAAAATATCGGCGAGGGTCCGGAAAATATCTTATCGGAAATATCGGCGAAAATATCGGCAAATATCGGCAAGCATAAAAAATGCATAATATATTCATTTTTTTTCAGATTTCTAAACATATAAAGCAATAACAACATGAACTAAACACATTGGCACATAAATATGAAGAAAACACTGATATATATGATGTCAAATAGAAATGATACATCAAACTTCAAAGGCGATACCAAATCCTGCTGATCCCTGATAGTGATAAATTGATAATTGTCCAATCAAGGACTCAAACAAAAATTAAAATAACATCACACATCCTGCTGATCCTTGATAGTGATAATTGTCCAATCAAGGACTCAAACAAAACAACATCACATATATAAAACTTTAAAAGTATTTCATCATCATGAGTTATAAACTTATATGTAGCAAAAGTTGCAAAACAAATAAAACTAGCAGCTATCTATCTGAGACCATTGGCCTCTCCCTAGCAGCTTTCTTTCTGTCTTGTTCAGCAATTGCTTCACGAGCTTTTTGTATAACCTCTGCACTAGAAAGCATACAAGGCATGACATCTGCATCATATGCAGAGAGTTTAGCCAGATGGTATTTCAATCGTGTAATCCCTCCTGACATCTTGGTCCCACACAAGTTGCATGATATATATGCCTGATTTGCCCCACCAACAGCCTCCCCATACTCCCAAAATGGGTCCAAAGCTTTTGGCATATTTGACATTTGTAGTGAACTAATTCAAACCTAGGGCACAAAAAAAACAAAAAATTGGCATTAAATGAGTATAACTATACAGTGCCCAGCAAACACTCAAGAAACTATTTTAATTTTTAAAGCAACATCTTCATGTTCAGAATTTAAACAACAAAAGCAAGCATAAAAAATGCATAATATATTCATTTTTTTCAGATTTTTAAACATATAAAGCAATAACAACATGAAATAAACACATTGGCACATAAATATGAAGAAAACACTGATATATATGATGTCAAATAGAAATGATATATCAAAGGCGATACCAAATCGTGCTAATCCCTGATAATTGTCCATTCAAGGACTCAAATGTGGAGAACCAATACAAAATAACATCACATATAATAATAAAAGTATCTCATCATCATGAGTTACATGTAGCATAACAAATAAAACTAGCAGCTATCTATCTACTGCCCTCTCCCCCTTTTACGGGAAAACATGATGGGCTGTTTGTCAGGCCTGCCCCTAGTAGTAGAAGGCCCTGACACTGCCTCTGCACCTAATGTCAATTAATGAGTGATAGGCATGGAGCTATGCTCTCCTATATCTATAGCAGATGGTGTTGATGCTGATGCTCCCGCAGTGTCCTCCTCCAGCTCCTCCTGCTCCTCCTCTAAGTGCTGCTGCTCCTCTGACTCCGAGTCCTCCTCTTGCTGCCCCTGCTCTAATGGATCATCTGCCACTGGCTCCTCCAACCATGAAGGTGACTCCTCCAATATGGGCTCCTGAGACTCCACCCTCCACGGAGACAATACATCAATATTGTCTAAGGAAATGGCATCTGGATCCACTGGTGATTCTATTTGCCTCACTCGAAGTCGGATGTTGTAATGCACATACACCAAATCGTTGAGGCGTGCGAACTCCAGCCTGTAACAGTGTCAAAAAAAGTAATGAGTCTTGACTCTTGACTCTTGACACTTGAAGGTCATAAATTAAAAATTAAAAATTACAATAAGTGTAATTGCTCAACTGAAGGCTTGAGTTCAAAGTTATACCTGTTGCGCTTTTTGGCGTGTATTTTCTCAAATACACTCCAATTGCGCTCACACCCTGAAGAGCTACATGTTTGACTCAAGATTCGTATAGCCAAATTTTGCAAATTTGGTACCCTTGCACCATAGCTTCGCCACCAAAGATCTACAACAAAATAATGAAATAAAAAATTCAAAAAGTTAAAAGTTAAAAGTTAAAACATAATTAAATTCAAATTTATAATTTCTAATGAGTGATGACTTGTCACTTACGTGGCATGAAGAGGTCCCTTCCCTTAATGGCATCATCAAAGCCAAATAGGCCAACACAATCCTGATAACTATGTATCTCGCGGATGATTTTGCGACGAAGCTCAGAATCAGGTACCATCCTCTCAATACAGGAATGGAGCCCTTCCATCACCTCGCCATCAAAACGAAATTTGCATTTGTATGCAAATGCAGGGTTGAGGAAGAGTGCTGCTGCATGAATGGGTCGATGAAGCATCCCTGTCCACCGACTATCGATCACATCCCATAACATCATCTGCCTATTAAGGCCAGCAGAACCCTTGTCTGCATAATAGGAACGAATGGCCTCCTTGGCCCTATCCATGCCCTCATACAAATAAGGCATTGCAGGCTTCTCTCCATCCACCAATCTAAGAACCTTTACTATAGGTTCGCTAACTGCACATGCTTCTTGTACTCCACGCCAAAATGTCTCAGAGTACACCATTTTTTCAATGGCTCTCCCATCAGGTCTCCTGCTGTATCTACAACCACGCCAATCATCAGACACAAACATTTGCTTCAACTCGAACTGACATCGAAGCAAAGACTGGAGAGTAATAAAGGTTGTGGCAAAACGTGTGATGGCAGGACGCCGCAACTCCTTGTTTTTAGTGTACCTCCTCATAAGGCTCAGAACAAAAGCATGGTTATAAATAAACTTGGGGATGCTCCTAGCCATATCAACTGCCTCCTTGATGAAGGAGAATTTCCCCATATCCTCAAGCAACAAATCAAGACAATGCGCTGCACATGGAGTCCAGAACAATGTGGGATGCCTCTCCATAAGCATTCTGCCGGCAGACACATAATTAGTTGCATTGTCTGTTACGACTTGCACCACATTCTGCACACCAATCTCCTGAATGAACCCATCTAACAACTCACATATCGTTGCTGCATCTTTGATATGTTCTGATGCATCCAACGATTTAATAAACATGGTACCTTTAGGACAATGTACCAAGAAATTTAGAAGGGTCCTACCCTTCCTATCTGTCCAACCATCAGACATCACTGTGCATCCAGTGACTTCCCATGTCTGTTTCAACTCCGCCAATCTAGAGTTGATGTCCTGTTTTTCTGCTTGAAGAATTGGCCCCCGCAACTCCTCATATGTGGCACTTTTGTACCCTGGGCCCACAACAGCAATAGCATCACACATTGGTTGCCAAAATGGATTGGTTTTTGTGATGCTGAGAGGTAAGTCGCTCCAAAAAATACACCTCCCCATGACTCTATCTGCTTCTTCCTTCTCCTTTTTTTTATAAAGCGATTTTACGCCAGGTTGTGCTCCAGCTCCTGTTCGTGGAACAAAAAATGATGACCTCGCATTCACACTAGCAGTAGCGCTAACATGTGATGGTGTGCCAGTTGTGGAGCCCCTCCCACTAGGGCCAGTAGGGCCACTACCCTGAACATCAAAATCAGGAGAAGATATCCCAAAAGATCTACCTGCACGTTCAGCTTTGTTTCTTTCCGCCTCTTCCTTCTTTCTGTCCTTTTCTTCAATTGCCTCAAGAGCTTTTCGTATAAGCTCCGGACTAGAAACTTTACAAATGCCAACATCATGTCCAGGGAGTCTAGCAAGATGGTATTTCAGTCGTGTAACCCCACCTGTCATCTTGTCCCCACACAATTTTCATGAAAGATATGCACGATTTGTCCCACCATCAGGGATCCCATACTCCCAAAATGGGTCCAAGTTTTTTGGCATATTTGTATTTTGTAGTGGGCTAACTCAAAAGGAAACCTACAGCACCAAAAAAAATTTGGAATTAGTAACTTAATAAGTTATTAAGTAATATATAACCCTTGTTTTTTTAATATATAAATTTATAAAATTCTGAAGAAAAGCTCAGATCGAACTACCCAGAAGAAATGTCAAGCATAAAATCAAAATTCTGGGCAATTCTGTGAATAAAACACTGCAGACCTGGGCCCATAGACTGAAGTTCTCAAGGGAATCGAATTGCATCATTTGAAGATTTAAAAGTCTAGAAATTAAGCATTTACAAGGCCGAAATCCTTATGTTAATGAGCGAGGTTCCGAGATCAAGTATTGAAGTCTGAAATCTATATTAAAATCTGAACAGT
The DNA here is from genome assembly GCA_031772625.1 of Pinus tabuliformis. Classification (NCBI taxonomy): domain Eukaryota; kingdom Viridiplantae; phylum Streptophyta; class Pinopsida; order Pinales; family Pinaceae; genus Pinus; species Pinus tabuliformis. The sequence goes on from CM062809.1 coordinate 367,898,036, forward strand.
ATCTCATTTCAGAAATCTGAGAACTTCAGGAGTCTGTACATTTTTATGGGTAATCAATTCAAGGAATAGAATATCTCATTATGGACTAAAAGAAGCCTTTTTCAAGCCCGCATAAAATTTACTTGTTGACTGATCAGGACCGAATTGTTTGAAAGCCTTATAAGCCTAGCTGAAAGGTCAAAAATTTGAAGCCACAGTCTCTTATGAAAAGGTACCAAGACTTCTGTTGAGAAAGGACAAAAATCTATGCACATATATGTATAAGAAATAGGCCTCAATAGTCACATAAAGCCGACCTGGAAGGACCATATGATCAAGATCTACATGCATTTTGGAATGGGTGTCTAGCAAGAGTAAAAGAAGACTTTTCTGCGTTTTCTACCATCAAGCAAGTAGTCTATATCAATATAAAGAGGAGTATATCTAAAGAGCTGTAGCAGTTCCTTCTTGGAAACCTCTACTACAAGTAAAGAGAAGCAAGTATCAATATCACTCTTTATGTTTTAGTCAACTAACAATGTGTAAGCAGTTTGCAAGAAATCTGATAAGGCAACAAGCTCAATAGAATACCAAAACAAAGGTATGTGTAACTTGTTCATTTGTAAAGAAGATGCCATTTGGAAGTTCTAAAGAGATTGGAGGCTCAAACAGACAGTGGACACACCTATTTGGATGAACATGTCAGCTCATTTATGGAGGACCAACTACTATATATACCTAGCTAGAATCTTTGCATAAGTACAGTTAAGGGATTTGGATACCTCTGCAATTTCGGTGGGTAATCACAGTGAACAGAACTCGGCTATCTCTGATATTTTTGGAGGTCAATTACAATGCTAACTTCGGATAAGGGTATAGAAGTATAGAGATAAGCTCGGATTCCCCTGAAGTTCGGATCACAGAAAGGAGACCAGTTTGGATCACATATAGGAGACACTAGTTCAGATGGAACTTAGAAAATGATGAAGGGACAACAAAGACTTGTTTAAGGACCGATCACAGTTCGGATCTCTGAAATTAGGGTGGCAAAACACAGAGACAGAAGTTTGGACTTGGATGAATAGTTACAATCAAGTTTGGATATCATTACAGTCAAGAAGTTCAGACTTCTGTGAGAAAGTCTCGGTGTTATAAAGAAGACACAGTTCAATAATGGAAACCACAGATTCGGTGCTATATCACAGTGATTTGGTGACAATTTGGAATGTTGAAGAAGTAGTGCCATAGGGTCATCGACCGCATTTTGAATAAGAATCTATCCGGCCAGTATATAGTAGACTCTAAACTTTAAAGTATTAAACCCTCCGCAGCCAAAGTATTAACGCTGGGGCATACGCATACCTGTAAAGTTGTAAACCGGAACCCTCCGCAGCCACCGTTCGAACTTCGTAGCGTCTCCAGGCTCCAGCTCTCACGAAAGTTCGAAACAGAAATGGCTCATTTAGGGCCTAAACCCATTTTATAAAGGCTGCCGGCGATTTTTATGGTCGTCTCGCGATATTTGTTAAAATATCGCCGAAATTTCGTACATATCGCGATAAATTCGAAATGAGAAAATATCGCGCTATATTCCAGCCGAAATTTCGTTTTCATGAAAATCGCGCGATATTTATGATTTTCGCCGAAATATCGGCGATATTATCAACACTGGTTATAACTACTCCTTCCACATTTATGCACTTTGACAAGCTCTCTAGGGTAAACATGAGTTGGGTGTCACTATGATATGACCTGACCTCCAAGTTCCAATTATGGAAGTGGGGCCTACAAACCGAAAGTAAAATGACATCCCTCAGGGGTTACAGACCACTCATGAGCCTACCAACCACCCCAGGTGATCAATCCCTGAGTTGGAACTCTTTTTCACTAGGTTCACTCCCAAACCACACCTTTGACACTCTATTCACACGGTTATGAAGCTCCAACCACACCCATAAGCCTGCTTGCATGCGGTTGTGACCCAAATTCCTCAGTTCAATGCATGTGATCGCAAGATCTATGCCACTTTTTCAGGCTAGCCTCAAGACCACTGCCCAGAACTCCTTGCAACTTTCCAGAATCATGACAATGATGATAATAATACAAAACAATCAAAACTTGAGCAAGATCTTAACCTAGACATGCCTAATGCAACATAGACATTTCATCAAACACATGACAAACTAGTCATGAATGCATATCTAATCATAACCTTCTAAACTTCATCTGAGGATTACCAAGAAGGATTTATGCCCTCTCTAGCTAGCTGCAATAACACTTGTTAGTCCATGCATTCATCAATCATCCAGTAACTTATCAAATCCTGAACAAGAGCCATAGCTAGAGCACATCATCAAACCATGCATATAACCAACATATAACAGACATATAACCAGAATAGAAACTATGACAAATCAGCCATAAGATCACCATAATAACCAGTACAAGTGCTCATAGATCACAATAGAAAAAAGGCTCATGTTAACATATGAAAAAGTAAACCAAGTTAGAGACTTCCATGTACCACCCAACCGTAAATTTGGTTGAACTAAATCTCTCTTTCAGGCAATCACCCCCGCACAATATTCCAAACATGAATGTGGAATCATAAGGGTTAAATCAAAATAAACCAACCAGGACTTCCAAAGGCCAAACCACCTCAAGCCTCAAACACAATGATCTAACCTATACGGTCCAGAAATCACTGACATCAACCAGATTGGTCTCTACCATCTAGGAACTAGTAAATCAACCCACAGTCTCTAGGGAACCCGAGTTGTTTCAGGGCTCTAGAGCGTTTGTCCCAACCCACAGGCTCTAGGGACTAGTAACTCAACCCACGACCATAGGAAGCCCAAGTTGTTCCAGGGCTCCAAAGAATTTGTTCCAACCCACAACCATAGCGAACTTAAGAACCAATCAAAAAACCAAATGGAAAATCCACTACACCATGGCTATCCAAGAAATGGCAAGGCAAGGCTAAAGCCATTGTCAATCCAAACAAATCTCCATGCCAATGACAACACATAACCAAGGAATCACATGCATATACCATGCATCCAAAAATCAGCAAGGAGATCACACATGCAACCTGTTACCTACAAAGTAAGCCTGTTGTAGTTACTGATCCAACTGTCTCCTTGCGCTTCCTTACTTTTATTTTCTTGCTTTCTCCAAATCCAAGTGAATGCCAGAGTTCTCCAAGAATACTCTAAGTGTGCAAGAGTATGAGAGAATAAGAGTGTACAAAGAGAGAACCAAAATTGAATTGACAAAAGCTGCAATGACCAAAAACTAAGCCAAAGGCTGTGAATTGTTTCTCTGATGCCTTTTTAACATTGATGTCTCCTTTTTCCTTCATTCTCCTTCATTTTTCCTCTAATTTCCCTTGCATAAAAATTTGTATCTCTTCACCTTCCTTTTCTCCTATTTTCCTTTATTTTTATAATTAAATGTCATTTATTGCTTCTTTGCCTTTGCCAATGTCTTTGCCAATTTTTATAGCCATTATTAATCCAAAAGTGATGCCCACTATAATATTTTCCCACCATTCAGCATGGAATACGTGTTCTGGAATCTTGGTCTTATTTTATTTACATGGAAAATCATCCAAGGGTTGTTACAAACCCGTCCCCATTCGAGGAACATCGTCCTCGGTGTTCAAGGACGATTATAACTTACAAAACATGTTGCCCATGGAGCTTGATAAGCCATCACTTGATTCCTAAGCACTTGATTCTCCATCACATAATAAACGAACCCTTGCATGTCCCAACATCGATGAGCGAATTGACTCTTCATTAAGGGGTAAATAAAATGTTGTATCATTAAAACCAAACCTGAGCACCTAAGCTATGCTCCTTATCAAAAAATTATCAAAAGTAATTAAAAGGCAGGCTAGCGGGGTGGAAGTCATGCCTCCGCTATTGCTCCCTCCACACATCTGTACACTCAAGATGATGGACCTCCATCAACTGGTCCAATGACCGTGGAACCTTGCCATGAAGCAATTCCCCTCCATTGCCACATTATCAAAAACAATTATGGATTAAATCACTGATCTAGGACATGTTACCTTCTCTTAGGGGTTGAACAAACCAAATAGTATTGACCATCCATCCATCCCTCGCACAGGTAGGGAACAGTTACATGAATTGGTCTAGTTAGATATTTGAAGCTGATCCCAGTTTGAAGTATTATTATGCCTTTAACAATCAAGTATAGTCCACTTCGATGAATCTATGGTCATTGTCCCGGATGATTGGTAACCCACACTTGATCTTGAGATGGTTTTGCGAGGTGGTGGTTCACACAACAATAGAGGGCTTGAGGGAACATTTCATGTCTCCACTACACATCATGCCCAGGCCATTTTACATTTCCTATGAGTATTGATAACATTGCAAATGCATTGCTGCTCCTCTAGAGCAAAACATTGGGCACTTTGAAGACTCCAACAAATGGTTGACACCTCAGAGCACCCTCAAACACTTAAACATTGAGCTCCTATTGCTTGGTTTTGGAGATTCTTGATGATTGCATCCAGGCTCACCTTGACACTGTTTGATGGGCATGGCTTCATCGAGAGTCTAGATGATGGTCATCCCAAAGATGACAAGGCAGGGCTTGTACTAGCACTTGGAGCCCCAATGCCGGAGAGAGATGATGCCATGTCGCCCTTCCAGCCCTTGACAAGGTGACATAGAGTACCCAAAGCATGGTTTTCACACTTGGAGGCATTTTGAGGCACTTCTTGAGGGCTTCCCCTCAATTATTAAAGGTGATTATGGTGATGGGACATTCCACTAGCCCATCCATTCACTTTTACAACATTTATTGCCAAAAAAGGGCATGATGTCATGTTTATGGACAGTATTGACCCACATGTGTGGGCTTTCTTTTTTTCTATGTGGTTCATGGACCCTGGAGATCGGTGGTTGCTACGTCCACAAAATATTTGTACCAGGGAAATCCACCTAAAGGGATCACTAACTATCATCTCAACCACTGATCCTGACCTCGACGGTGTCGAGAGAATTGAACCTATGACTTGTCAATAACAAAGGTACCTTAACGATGAGGACCCGACCAATTCAACTAACCCTTAGGGCTCATACCTGTGGGATTTTATGGCATCCTTTTATTATTTTGAGCTATGGGGTTGACTTGTAACCTTGTATTTTGATGAACACTTAAAATTAGACTTGTTTTAGGGTTTGTAGTCTAATTTTGATTTGTAAAAGTGAGTGATAAGCCTCATATAAATAGAGTAACTCACTTGACTCTATTCATCATCACACTTGAGTTCCGACCTCTCTTCTAACACTCAACTTAGCCTTTATGTAACTTGCTACTCGGAAAGATGTTATTTGTTTTATCTTTTTGATATTTAAGATTGGTTTGTGTTTTTGAGATGTCTTTTTGGGATTGAAAGAAAGCCTTTTCATGGAAGAATTGTTGGTTTATTGTATATTTTCATTGTTTTATATATATTTGAATTATTTCTAGGGTTTTTATATGACCCATGTCTAAATGGTAGGCTTTAATAGTCATTATGATAACCATGAGGCTAGAATTGATAATGACAATTGGGGAGTTGGACCAGGGTTTGCAGGTCTGGGGAGGTGTCAAGGGCTTGCAGTTGGATCCAATGTTAGAGTGAGACCACAAAAATAGTAAACAGAGGACTCTTACAATCTAAGGAAAGGTAGACAGGACTTGTATAGACAGTCTGTAAATAGAGGGTTGTCAAAGCTAGCAACAATGTAGGTGGATAGGAAGCTGAGATCCTGGGACCTTGATGATTTGGCAGAAGGTGGAATAATAGAGGAGGAAGAGCTCATTGACTACGAGGCAAAAGCAAAAGGAGACGGTCCAATATGGGAAACCTCCCAAGACTTCTTGCCCAGCTCAGTCGGTTTGTGCGACATGGATGTGGTGGGCTTATCTATGTTTCCCCAATCTTCTTCAATAGCTCTAGACACAATAGAGGTCCAAGGCCAAGTAAACGACTTCGATGCAAATGTCTCTTTTTTGGTTGACCCAAACTTGGGGTTTTCACAAAACCTTGTCTCTACCATGGAGGTACGAGTCCTACCCTCCTCAAGGTTTCTGGGTACTTTCTCCACACATCCTTCCCCTATCTTTTTTAATCTTTCCAGTCATGAGCTAGATTCTTTGGTGGTGGGTTAGAGTGGTTTTCTTAATTTTGGTTTGTCAGGGGGTCTCCCCACATCAGAACCATTATGCCAATCAGTTGATTTTCAGGCTTAGGTGGTTTTCAGCTAAATGCAGAGCCTTCTTTGCCATTTGTCAGTTCGTTCCCTCTTCATGAAACCGTACATCCAACTACCAATAGTTTCATAAACGAAGTTTTGGCTACAGCAAGAAGTGAAGGGCGAAACTCAAATGGAAGTGTAGACAAAGCAGGCCAGGATCCATGTCCTAAAGGAAAGAAGATGATACCTCTTTCGAACAAAAAACGTTGGACGGAAAAGAATCCTTGTGGACAACACAAAAGGCCTGGCATATCAACTCTACCCCAGTTCTTTTCAAATTTTGGACCCCCTTGTTTGATGCAAGCATAGAATGAATGGATGTCGTCCCAATATGGGTCAAGTTACCAGGGCTCCCCCCTTTTAATATTGGGACAACCTGATCTTTAAAGACCTTCAGAATTCTTTAGGTTTTTATTTGGAACATGATACATCTTATGAACAAACAAGGAACAGGTCTGTGGCCAAAATTCTAGTAAATATAATTCTACAAGACGGTCTAGCAGGCATGAATGCCAATGGCGGATTCTCAACTGTGAGGGAGTCCCCTTTAGGTATCATTGATGTCACAAGTATGGACAGCTAGCAAAAGACTGCATGCTCCCTCTGCACAAAGAGCCCTATGATTCCAAGAAGGGAAACAACAAGAATCAGGGCCCTTTAATCTCGGATTTAAGGGTTGAGGAACTGGTCTTGGATGTCCAAGAACAAGCAACGCTAGCAATAAATCCACAGTCACCACAAATATAGGTGGAAGCATCTCATTCAAAGGAGAACAACCTTCAAGACCAGGCGGAAGAGGACTTGATGCAGCGACCACATGAAGGTACTCAAACATTTTAGATCTTTATTTTTTCCTCTTCCCCTGTTTCTCTTGTGTTAAGCTCATGTTAAGTTGAAAGGGGTTCTAGGGGTTTGGAATATTTTGTCTTCCCTTCTCGTTCCTTGAATCCACTTATCTCCTCCCCCCTCCTCTAAACCCCACTTGCCCTTACCTAAGTGTTGTTTCCAATTTCACTTCTCCAGTGATTTCAGTGTCACAAAACCTTTCTAACAATGCACTAGAGGAGGAAATCGCGTGCAACCTTCGATCCCGAACAATTTTCCCTGTCCCTGAAAGAATTGCATGGGGGCTTGGTAAACTCTCCCTATCAAATCATGGGGCCAAAGGGAAAGGGAGGAAATCTCATCTGTTAAAATCCAAAGAAAAGGCTCGAGAGGAACTTGTTGAAGGAAACAACAATCTATTCATGGGGCACTAAGAGCAATGATAGCCCTCAACAATGTTCCCCAATGAAAATTCTTTCTTTCAACTACAAGAGTTTAGCATGTTCCTCCAAAAAACATGTTTTTTGTAGATTAATTGAATTAAACAAACCTGACTAGATCTTGCTTCAAGAAACTCTGGGGGATGGTTGTCTTGTTTCTAAATCACTGGAATCTATCTTGAGTGGGTGGAATTTATAGGCCTCAATGTCAAAGGTGGTTCCAAGGGTCTTGTTATTGGATGGCACTCCAGAGTCTCCAATTCTTAGAGTGTTGATTTTGGTTTAGTTATCGATTTATTATCCGAAGAACTTGAAACTTCCTTGACTCTCATCAATCTTTATGGCCCATACCAAAACAAGGTGGATTTTTGGGATATATTCTTTTCAAAAATATTTGGTCAATTCAAATTCACTGATTATTGGCTGGGATCTCAACTTTTCCCTAGGCGTTTCTGAGCTCTGGGGTTAGAGGGCTAAACTGGATCCTCTAGCTGATTTCTTTACTCGTAAGTTGTTATCCTCCAAGTTAGTAGATATCGAACCGATGAAGCTCAAGGCGACTTGGAGAAACTGTCGAACAGACGATGATTGCATTACAAAAAGAACTAATCTTTTTTTTTTTGAAAACTTACTTGAGCGTTTCCATCTGATCAAACAATGGGTTGGTAGTGGGGGGTGGTTATGAACATAAATTATGTAAAAATAAATAAAAATAGATAATAAATAATAATCATAATAATATAAATATAATAATAAATAAAAGTAAATTAACTAATGGTTAGTTAGTTAATAATGAAAAGGCATATCTTAGAGACATGCCTATTTGTGAAAGGATACTTATGACCCTCATTCTCATTTGTACTGATCCTACATCAATTCTTTTATTCAATATACAATTACAATTACTGTCTTACAATGCATGTCTTTGTTTACAAAGTATTTTTAATATTTCCGCTGTGTATATGACTTTTGGTCGTTACATTGGTATCAGAGCTACATCTGATCCAGCCTTTGGCCATCAACCTATTGTCAACCTTGTTGTCGTCATGATTTCATCGTGATTTCAGCGTTTCAATGTTTCGCTACACCACTTTTGGAGATTCTCCATTCCACCGGTTTCGTCATTCAAGGCTTTGGCCATTAAACAAAAACTAAAAAAGGAGGAAAAAATTACGGTAGTAAAAAAAAAAAACATAAATTAAAAGAAGTACATATAAATATTAAAAAAATAAAAAAGATTTAAAAAATAAATAAATAAATATAGTCCGATGTAAATTTTGAAGGAGAACATTCATATATATAAAAAGGTTCTACATTATTGATAAAAAGTGCATGATAAAGTTAAGAGGGAATCTTTCCAAATATATTTAAAACTATACGTAAAAGAAGGAAGAGTAAATAATATTATCTTGATTCTTCATTAAATGGTTGACAAGCCCATGGTTTTAGAAACCCATGGTAATTGCCCATGGTTTTTTAAAAGTAAAAGAAAAACAAAAGGAATACAAAATCTCTTTATGTGAATGGTAGGTTTTACTTTTACGTGGAAAACGTTAAAGGAGGTTTTAGAAACCAACCCATGGTAATTTCCCATGGTATTTTAAAAGTAAAAGAAAAACAAAAGGAATACAAAATCTCTTTATGTGAATAGTAAGTTTTACTTTTTATGTGGAAAACGTTAACGGATGTTTTAGAAACCAACCCATAGTAATTTACCATGGTATTTAAAAAGTAAAAAAAAAAACAAAGGGAATGCAAAATTTCTTTAGATGAATGGTAAGTTTTAATTTTTACGTGGTGAACATTAACTGAGTCAAAAGTACACACGTGAACATATATTTTATAATATACACCAAAGGTGAATAGCTACTAGGGGTTGTAACTTTTCAAAAAAAATATATTATAAATAAAAGATATATAAAGAGAAGTATTATATTATAAAGGGATATTTAAAGAAAAATTCAAGTCATTAATTTATTGAAAATATACAAGTACAAAACGGTTATTATTATAAAAGGTTACGTACAAAGAAAATATCAATTAACAGTTTACGTTAGAGTGAAGTTGAATTAAAGTTTAAAGAGTTATATGAAATTTAAAAAATAAATACAAAGGACAATAAGATATTTAAAAGAAGTCAATTGAAACAATATTTAAATATTGCTTTTAAATTACAAAAGGAGAAAAAAAAAAAAAAAAAAAAAAAAACGAATTATATAAAAAGAATACAAAGGAGTTTTGAAATATTAAGGATAATAGGAAATTGGATTAAAACAGTTTTGAAGAATTATAAAAAAAATATACTAAAAAGACACTTTTAAAGGAGGCTTGAAGTACAAAGTCCAAAGGAACTTTAAATATAATACTTTAAGTAATCTCGACAAAACAAATGGGATCAATCATTGAAAAAAAAAATGATGGAGCTCAATTCTAAAATGACAAAGGAAGAAAGGTTTTCCTATAATGGTCTTTCAGTTACAGATCACAGAGTAATTAGATTAAAAGGAAGTATCAAAGGAAAAGAAATTAATGTCGCCATCAGCCCAAGCAATGATAAATATTATATCAACATCAACTTGGCAAATCAATTATTAATTCCAGAGCTAGGCATTGGTGTAAAGAAAAACATTTTTGACCAAAACGAGTATAAAATTAGTGATCTACAAGTGACAATAAGTCATTATGACTACATATTTCAATTTCATGTTGTAAGGACGGATAAAAACACTTACATCATACTCGGTCAACCCTGGTTTAAGGATTTGGGTACATTCATGTTACACATAAAGAAACAAGTTTGGACGTTTCCTTATAAAGGGAAGATGGTCATGTTTCGAGACATAACAAGTAAATCAAAATCAATAAAATCTTCATTAGAAGACCTTAAGGATATCTCAGATTTGATGTTTCAAGATAACAAAAAAACTATATCATAGAAGCAAAAAAAGTTTAAAGAAGTCAACTGCAGCAAGGACAAAGAAATTTCGCACCTCATAGATCACCAAAAAAATCTACTTGAACAAGTCAAGAAAGCTAAAACATCAAAGAAATAACTCAAGGAGCATTTATTAGAACAAGAAGAAGAAAATTTACGTTTAAAGAGCCTTAACCATACATTAGTAGAACAAATCAAGTGTTTAAAAGAAGAGAAGCATGAAGGCCAAAATAAAGTTGACTCAGAGAATGAGGAATGCTTAGGTCTCAGAAATCATAATCAAAATATGCTCAAACAAATTAAAAAACTTAAGGATGAAAAGAAGTCATTGGCGAATATATTCAAAGAACTTGTCGCAAAGGAAGCATCAAAATCTCTAGATGTAGCAGTCCAAACTAAAGAAACAGAGATCAAGACAACTAATTTCGCAGTTCAAACAAATCCAAACCCTATTGAAGTAAAAATGTACTCAGAGGTTGTCGTTCAAACAGAGGACACCCCAAATAAGGATTTAGTAGTTAAGTCAACAACAACAATCCCTGATGGAAATCAGGAAGCTGTCATAAAAACATTAAAAGAAGTTCAAACAAGACAAATTCCTTATCTACATCTGAATCACAAGAGTAGACATTTTAATCAATCTACAAATCTGTATCACTCATAACATAAACAACAAACTTATGTTACAAAGAATATTGAAGTGAGCTCAATTCAGTCTAATGATAACAATTTGTTACAAAATTCCAGTGATCAGAAGATTCCACAGAAGGTTAATCTAGGATGGTCTGATCCATTCTGAGTGAGAAAATTTTATATATCACTCCAAGGATCATATCTACTTGTATCGACAAAGATGATTGTTCCGAGACGAGAAGACATTCGTAGTAGAAAGGAGATCAAGCCATTTCATCAACAAGCTTTGAAGACAAAGCTTTTTGAAGGAAAAGGCAATGTTATGAACATAAATTATGTAAAAATAAATAAAAATAGATAGTAAATAATAATCATAATAATATAAATATAATAATAAATAAAAGTAAATTAACTAATGGTTAGTTAGTTAATAATGAAAAGGCATGTCTTCAAGACATGCCTGTTTGTGAAAAGGTACTTACCTGGCTATATATACAGGACCCTCATTCTATTTGTACTCATCCTACATCAATTCTTTTATTCAATATACAATTACAATTACTGTTCTACCATGCATGTCTTTGTTTACGAAGTATTTTAAATATTTCCGCTGCGTATACGACTTTTGGTCGTTACAAGGGGAGTCTAATCACTCTCCAATTTTTAAGAAAGTCAAAGGGATAGATGACAAGCCAACAAGCCCTTCCAAAATGAACTCCCATTTGTTAAAAGCAGAGGAATTTGTTTCTCTTGTAAATAAGCACTATAAAAGTTATGACCCCCATGTGGGAACTTCTACAGCAAGCCAGTTTGAAACTAGCCTCAAACTCACAAAAAGTATTTCTAAAGAATGGGCCTTCAAAAAAGGATAGGTTGAGGATCTTGAACTTCAAAAAGTAGAGAAGGAGCTACTCTCATTATCAAATAAAGGGGATGAAGGATTCACCAATTCTTATTCAAGGGAGGTAGCGTTTCGGGTTGACGGTACGTGAATATCACTCTTAGAAGTGAAGGAAGTAGCTTGGAGACTTAAAAGCAAGGAAATTTGGTTGAAGAGTGGCAATGAAAATACAATTCTTCCAAGATTTTGTCAATGGTTGCAATTCTTTCAACAATATCTAGTCCCTGAAGAATCAGGATGGGAATGAACTCTCAAGCTTCAAAGAGATGGTCGATCTTGGGAAGAATCATTTTCACGAACTTTTCAAAGCACCCAAAGGAGTCTCTCTTGCAAAGATAATTCGAGTAGAACAAGCCTTCCCAAGTTTTGTCAAGGAGGAGGATAACAATTACTTGTGAAGGAAGTATCAGACGCAGAACTCAAATCGATTCTTCACTCCTTTCAAGGGATAAAACCCCAAGCCCTGATGGATGGTTAGTTAAATTTTTTTCTAGAACTCTTCTAGGCTTTAATTCCTATCTCTCTATGCAATTGCATCTATAAAGTCATTGCAAAATTTATAACCATGATACCAAAGCCCATTTTATCCAAATCCATCTCTAAGACGTAATTTGGCTTCCTATAAGGTCCTCAAAATCATGAAGCAATTGGTGTGGTACAGGAAGGCATACACAGAATTAAAATGCATAAGATGAAAGAGGTTATCCTCAAGATACACCTCTCAAAATCCTACGACAGGGCCAACTGGTTATATATCAAGCTCCTTTTAACTCACACAGGGTTTTGTCCAAACTCTATGTTAGGATAATTGAGTGGTCTTCAATATGTGTCTTTCGCAGTTCTTATAAATGGCTTTGCATCCCCCTTTTTCCACGCTCATAGGGGCCTTAAGCAAGGATGTCTGCTTTCTCCTCTCCTCTCCATGTTGGTGGCAAAAGGCTTAAGCATACTAATAGAAGAAACAAATAGGAGAGGTGAGATCAATGGTAACAAATAGGAGAGGTGAGATCAATGGTTAAATCATCGCTCAAGCTTTAGTTGTTACTCATCTACTTTTTGTAGATGAGATCTTATTTTTTGTAATGGATCCTTTTGAGATGTAAATGAGATTCTTGAAATTCTACCTATATTTGGGAAAGCCACTATAATGATTATAAATGACAAGAAATCCACCATTCCTTTTAACAACCTAAATGATAGGGAAAACCAGTACTTCAAGTAGAACTTCTCATTCAATCATAGATTTCCAGTTGAAGGTCTAAAATATTTAGGCTTCCATCTCAAACCAAATAGCTACAACAAAGAGGATTGGAATTGGCTTTTAGCTAAACTATGTTGTTGTTTCAGGTGGTTATCCAAAGCAAGAAGGCTAGTCTTGCTAAAATCCGTTTTAGAGGCAACTCTAGTTTACTGGATGTCTCTAGCTTGGATACCCAAATGTATCTTGGAAAAAGCAAGAAGACTCTACTTTAGGTTCCTATGGGTTGGCCATAAAGAACAATATGTTCTTCCTTCGGTGAAGTGGAATTGGATGGCAACACCAAAATCTCTCAAAAGGTGGGGGCTAAAATATATTTTTCTTTTCTCAAAATCCTTGGTTGCAAAATGTGGTTCGCATCTTCTATCATCCCATAGCCTTTGGACTATAGTTGTCACGCATAAGTATGTTGCTCCAATTACACTAGAAGACTAGATTAAAAGAGTAGAAAAGACTCGGACAAACATCTCTGTCATTTGGAGGGCCACTTTGAACCAGGGTTGCGGGGGAGCGCCCCCGCCCCCGCCCCCCCCCCCCCCCACGACCCCGCTCCCAATTCGAGGGAGCGATTTCAGGAGCACGGTCCCGACAAATATTTTTTTGCAATAATATTCAAAATGCAATTTGATATGTGATTCATGGTAATGTTAAATTCTTAAAGTAAAAGTGGCATTCTCCTTAATCTTCATTTTCATTCTTTTATTTAAATTTCTAACATTACCATGAAATGACTCGGGATGTTTGAGAGTGGTTCCGACCTCATTGGATTTCACATGGAGAAAATAGAATTTTAGATTTCATTCAAAATCCAGCAAACTTATCAATTTTTCAAGATTTCAGGATTGGGGGGATTGCATTGTTTCCATTGGATTTTGTCATGTATTAGGGTATGGAACTCGTATTTAATCAAGAACACCAATCTCTCTATGTACCTTGATGTTAGTGACATTGGTTGTCGAACTCCTCCATCATGACCCTCCTAAAAATGTACGCATCACTCAAACAAAATCTTGACTTGATATGCTATGTTTTTTCTATCTTATGTTAACGCTTAGAGGGTGATATTAATGACAAAGGTCCCTATATAGATCCGGAGGTAATGACAAAGATACCTCTGGATATTAATGCTTAGAGGGTGATATTAATGACAAAGATTCTGATTTTCCAACAAGACTTAAAAATTAGACATTTCTCATGGTGGCAAGAGGCCCAAGCATTAGCAATAGAAAATAGATTTACTTGTTTTTTATAGTTTGTAGTAGTTTTTATAACTATTGACTCTTTCATATTTATTAGGATATTTTTTGTAAACAATATATTACAATTTAAGTTTGAAGTTTGAAGTTGGCAATTATAACTCATTAGTAATGAATTATGAATATGATGGTGAAAGTTGAAAGTTGTTCCATTTCATTTCATTTTATAACATTTCAATTTTCATTTCATGTTAGATATTATTTGTTGTAATGGTTACACTTAGCTTACAAGTACAACTTTGGTGATCAATGATGATAAATGTTATATATTGAATTTTGAAAGCTTGAAACTTTAATATTGATGAATCATGAGACTCAATATGTTGTATGTTACTATGTTACTAACTTGTGGACGTGGTTGATGAAGATTATAACTTCTAGATGATTGTTGTTATATGGTTCAATTTATGTTTTTTATGCTTTTTATATCTAATTCATCATTCTACATGCTTTTGTTGACATATATGCATCAAAATATAAAAAACATAAAAAATATATATATATATATATATATTATATAAAAAATGCTCCCGGAATCGCTTCCAAACTAGGAGCTTCTGAAAATGTCGCTCCCGCTCCCAAGTAACCTTGCTTTGAACTCCTTCGACCTCATAGGCTTGGGTCTGGCTTGGTTTGTTGGCAACAAAAGCACAGTAAGTATAGGGGTTGACCCCTAGCTAGGTAGTAGGGAGAGACACATCTTCCCACAACCTCTTATTTAATTCTTAAGAGACTCAGATATTTTAAAGCTATCACATCTGGAAAATCCTGCAAATTCATCAATTTGGAGGGAAGGATGGAAGTCTGCAGTGCAACTTCGAATTAAGGAATCCTAATAGGAAGATTGGTCAAGATATTTGGAGGCGCTACAAGATAGCCATATTAGACTAACAAATAGGGAAGAAGAATTGGTTTGGATATTCTCCCCTTTTGGATCATATTCTCTAATGCTAGATTATATTTGACTAAACATAGACAGAGCTATGGAAGAACCAAAATGGTGGTGGAAATAAGTGTGGCAAGCTAAATGCCCAGCTAAATCTCGCATTTTTATGTGGTGTGTGCTACAAAAAAGGGTTCCAACTTTGGATATTATGCAACGAAGATTTAAAATAGGTTGAGGATGGTGTTAGTTGTGTAAAATGCATGAAGAATCAATTACCTATCTTCTTCTAAGGTGCACATTTACTATTCAGATTTGGAACAATTATCGCTCGACCCTCAAACGGGCATGCATCTAGAATGGTATCTTCGTAGAGGAGGCATGGAGATCTTGGTGCCCTTCTCCAACAACTAGAATTTTTCGAGCCTTGTCATTAATCAAGTGTTGGGGACTCTGCCTGGCTCAAAACAAAGCACTCTTTTAGGACTTATCATATTTTCCTCTATGTGTGGTTGGGGAAGGCCTTGCAACCCTATCTCATTATCCACAAACCAAAAAATTCTCCCATCCCTGGTGTGTCAAAATAGAGGAGCCCGATAAATCAACCTCGTGGGTATAATTTGACAGGGCATCACAGGAAGAAAATATGAAAATTGGAAGTGGAGTTATCTTATATCTCTCTAAAACACATTTCTATAAAATTAAAATGGATTTTGGCAAGAGATCTAATAATGGAGCAAAACTTTTGGCATGCAAATATTTGTTGCAATTTGCAAAAGAGAAAGGATGCAATAAAATTCAAGTTTTTGGTGACTCTCTTCTAGTGATTAATTGGATCAATGGTGCACAACTATGTATAAATATTTTTCTTGCCCCAATTTTAAATGAGGTTTTGAGGATAAAATCGACATTTGACAATGTTTTATGTGCACATGTTTTCAGGGAAAGGAACACTCAAGCGGATTGCTTATCGAGTTAGATCTTGAGTTGTATCTATGGCATATTGTTTAACAACAAAACACAAATCTTTTGAATATTAACATAGGTCCTTTATAAAGGGAAGTAGACTTGTCAAATCTATGAGCTCCTAATTATTTCTTCTCTCATTTTCTTTTTTGTTACAATTTCTATTTCTTGATAGTGATACAATACATTTTTGAACAATTTTTAAAGGTGATGTTCCACTTTACATCTTTTATATTGTACAAACTCTGAACATGTAATCACAGGGAAGTGATAAACACTTCTTCACAAGCCTTAGTCAATTTGATAGATCCACAAAGATCTCATTTAGAATACGTAGTGATGTGTATATGCAAAATGTAATTTTGTATCATTCCAAAAAATTAAACAAAATTACACTTTTTTTAGCAAGAAGAAAAAATTGATCCATGTCTAAATGCAAATTCTTTATGGAAAATCTTAGTTAGTTTTTGCATGTTAAATATTTCTTCCTTGAAATACATAGGATAACTCCTAGTGTGCATCTCCTATTTAGTTTCTCCCCTCATGGAAAATATAGTTAGGGTTTTATTATGTGGAAAAAATAGTTTCCCCCCTGACTCCAATCATTTGTCACTTATCTCTTAAAGTTGCCCTAAAACCCCATTACCCAATTAGGATTAGGCACTAACAAAATTTTGTGTTGATCAAGATGTTGAAAAACTATATATTTCTCTTCCTTTTTATTTTCCTAGACCTTTAAAGCAAATCGCTAGGGTTTTCTCCTAGATCCACAAATATCTCATTTAGAACACGTAGTGATGTGTATATGCAAAATGTAATTTTGTATCATTCCAAAAAATTAAACAAATTTACACTTTTTTTAGCAAGAAGAAAAAATTGATCCATGTCTAAATGCAAATTCTTTATGAAAAATCTTAGTTAGTTTTTGCATGTTAAATATTTCTTCCTTGATATACATAGGATAACTCCTAGTGTGCATCTCCTATTTAGTTTCTCCCCTCATGGAAAATATAGTTAGGGTTTTATTAAGTGGAAAAAATAGTTTCCCCCCTCACTCCAATCATTTGTCACTTATCTCTTAAAGTTGCCCTAAAACTCCATTACCCAATTAGGATTAGGCACTAACAAAATTTTGTGTTGATCAAAATGTTGAAAAACTATATATTTCTCTTCCTTCTTATTTTCCTAGACCTTTAAGGCAAATCACTAGGGTTTTCTCCTAGGGCCGAATTCATTTAGGGCATTGTGGATGAGTGTTTGCAGGAGGAAAACCTGAGATTTATCCTTGTAATCCTTTTTAATGCAAAGTCTAGACTTATCAATGGTAAATCTTTCCCTGCGAGGGTTGTCGTCATCCTTCTTGAGGTAATTGTGTGCCTTGGAAACCCTAATCCTAACCTAGATTCAACATGAGGTTGGTTTGCTCTAATTTTTTGTTGACTTAACATCCTAGAAAACCCTTTTTCCACTCTTATGTCTAGGTACTCCCTTGTTGTTGTGTAACAAAAAATCCTAGGTGCATGATATGATTTTTCTTGTCAAGAAGATTGTCTTCACTTAGCTTCATATATCTACATCACCTTGAATTCTAAAACTTAGAATATCCTTATAAGTTAGTACTAGGAAGCCTCCCTTGTGGTGAAATTCCACTAAAGAGGAGAAGGAAAATTATTGAGGTGACAGTAACAATCTCTCTCATTGTTGCTACAAGGCCTTGTGAGCAGTGTTCAAATTTGAACACATCATATAGCCTTTCCGAAGCCCTCTAGCACATCAGAGAAGTGCTAGGCGAAATTTCCCAGTCAAAAGAAATTTAAATTTTGATTTTTACAATTTTTTTTTAAATTTAAATAATATTATAAAATGCCTTATGAAGGGTTGCCTCTCTGTAGGACATTTCAGAAAATTCCAATTCTTTAACTGATGTAACACTCTAAAGTCTGCATGAGGTATCGAAAACACTAGAGAAAGTGTAATGGGACGTAATGGAGGTTGTTCATGCATTCCCAAGCCATCAGTCATAATGGAGGCACTTATAGAGTTGGCAATTGTTATTTGAGGTTTCTGTTCCCATTCATTGATAACATAGGTTTCTTTTCACATTCATTAATAGCAGAGGAGAAATAGTTATGTATTGGTATATGTGAACCAAGGGCATATTTTGAAGGTATCAGAGATTCAGAAGAAACAAATGAAAAAAGACAAAGAATTCACGATGACTGAGGTAGATTGTTCTGATTTTGTGAATCTTGTCTGAATTGATCTTTCCAATCCCAACCTTGCGGCGAGTGCAACACAAGTTTGCAAGGTATTTTTAACTCTCAGTTTTAATTTTCAACTTTCATTTTCTTGGCTTTTCATTTAGTACATTGATTTAGGAAGAACCAATTAAAATTATTATGTATGGAATGGTTGATTGATCTTTATATAGTCATGTGTGGACTCTAGATTTTTTTTATATCATCCATCATGGTATCGATGAAGATTTTTTGGACTAAGTCTTTGAGAAAAGTAAGTGGATTTTTTCCCTTTCAGATGAGGAAATGATGAAATTGTTACGGAATGAGAACCATCGAGGTTACACTCTGTATCAAATAGAATCTCTTAATCCTTCCATTTAACCCAAAGGTTTGATGTGGATTTGTGTCTCCTTATATTTACTTTTGATTGTAATTACATCTGGCTCTGCTCAATTCTCAAAAATCAATCCATTGAAGTACTTCACTTTGTTATTTATCATATATTTGTTTTCCTTGGAAGGGGAATTATGAAGCTTATGAAGCTAGTGTGGATAAAGGAAAGCGATTTCACAGTCCCAATCAATGACCTTCAACAGGTATGCAATTCATCATTTGAAACGATATTTTTCATACTTTTCCAACGCTTAAAATAGATTAAAGTGACAGTATTGACATGTTTACATCATAACCACATACATTGGTATCTCCATTTTCCTTAATTTGTAAAATTTTATTCTTTCTTCTCAACCCACCATTAACACAAGATTATTCAATTATGAGATTACCCCATTGGATAGTGATAACTATGATTAGTGATTCACGAACCTTTTGTTTTTCATCTTGTAAATAACTACTACCATCTACCTGATACATTAGGCATGGTGAGAGGCATCGGGTACTTGCACAAGGAATGCCTGCACTAGGTTCTTCACTGTGACATAAAACCCCAAAACATCCTCCTCGACGAAAATATCATTCCTAAAGTACCAACCTTCAGGCTGGCCAAGTTGTGGATAGAGAACATACTTTCTGCTTCTCCATGATCAAAGGCACTAGAGGGTATCTAACGCCAAATCAGAGGCACTACAAGGTATCTAACGCCAGAGTGGATGAGAAATCTTCCCAGTAGCAGACGTTTACAACTTCGACATCATTTTGCTAGAGATTGTGAGTGTAATAGATATTGTAATGTTAAGGCAACATATGATCATGGAGGGTGTCGACAAACGCGTGGGCTATCAGTTCCCAGTGCATGCAACAGAGCAATTGAAGATGGGGATCAAATTGAAAGAGATTTTGGAACCAAGGCTTGAAGAGGATGTGGATTTAACGATAGATTGGGAAGAAGTAGAGAGAGTGGTAAAGACTACATTGTGGCGCATATCGTATGATATGGAATTGAGGTCTTGAATGGGGAGAGTTGTTGAGATGCTTCAAGGCAAAATTCAATGCACAGTTGAAATACCCAACATCTTCGATGATGTCGAATATCTTCAAGTATTAATCATCCTACCACTATGAAAACATCATCCATCCTACCTTTATGAGGACATATTCATGACATTACTTTGATGTTCGACATAAAGATCTTGAGATAGTATAATAAGGCCGATAAGGTTACTTACATTTTCCATGAGGACATCATTACTTTGAAAGTTATTGTTCGACATGGAAACCTTGAGATAGTATAATACGGTCGGTAAGGTTCTTTCTTTAGGGTTTCTTTTTAGCGAACATAGGTATATAGACAGACTAATCTCTTTATTAATTTAAATTCTTATTTTATAGTAATAAATGAATAAATTTTCATTTTATAGTAATAAATGAAATAGATTAGTTAAAGATGTAATTTTATCGAGCTTAAAAATAGATTAAAGTGATAATATTGACATTTTTACATCATAACCATAGACATTTTCTGTTATATTTTCATTTTCTTTCCTAATTTGCAAAATTTTCTTTCTTTCTTGTCAACCAACCATTTAGACAAGATTGTTCAATTATGAAATTACCCCATTAGATGGTGGTAACTATGCTTAGTGATTCACAAACGCTTTTTATACTCTCATAAATAACTACTACCATCTCTTTTCTATTTTTAGATGATTTTGTGACTAACAACCAGAATGTTTACAAAAGCCTAGCATTGCTGCCATTTGAACTTAATGTAATCAAACTTACTATTAAGCGTAGCATTTACAAAATCAAGCTTTATTTAAAACCTCGTATTTCTTCTCTTATCTTAAAATCGTTTTTCTTTATTAACTCTCTAGTTTTTGAAAACATACAAATTAATACTATAAAAAAAAAAATGAAAAATAAGAAGTGCGCTTCCCATAAAATTATGTAGAGTTTTGAACTAGGGAGAACTCTCAAGTGTTAAAATGAAACTTCGGGACTCTATTAATAACCATACAACTGAAGATTGGTTTGCCTAGAGGGTTACAACTTAATTTTCTTTTTCCTTTGTTGGTCTTCCCAAAAGATATAGAATGCCAATAGCTATCCATGCAACTACTATTGTGTCTCCCACTTCATTCGCTCCATTTAGCATCTAGGAAATAAGGAGTGCGTGTGGCTGTCCATGTAGCTGCTACTATGAAGGGCCTTTAAAAAGATGTTGAAATCATAGAAAAATTAAACGACATTATTAACGAAAAGAAACCACATTATTAGAAAAAAAAACATCAACAAAAAGAAACCGCATTATTAGAAAAAGACAACAACCAAGATTGAATTCATTGTAAGGACCAAATTTGAAAACCATTTTTCGAAGGAGGAAAACAACCTACCAAGCCATACAACAACAACATTGTAAATGTGTATTACATATTACAATATTTCCCTATTAGATATAGAAAACTTTCGTATTAATCACATAAATTTTTGAATCTATAGAGCTTGAAGTTTTTAATGGAGATGAAAGTCTATTTATAGTGTTCTTTGACTAAGAAATGTTAAGAGAAAAGTTCAATTCCCTTGGTTTTTGAAGGTATATATTTTTTTCTTTGGTTTGCTTTAAACTGCTTCAAACTGAACAAAATAGATAATATAAATTAGAAACAAATGAAAACTAAAACAACCTTTTCCATTGTGCAAATAGATTTACATTTTCAATGATGTAAATTCAAATGCTTTTGAATATCATTTAATGAATCGAAGAAACATATGTTTACTTTTTTTAATAGAATTTGATAAAAAAAAATTCCTATTTACCAAGTTCTATTGAGATTTTATAGTGTTTTAATGTAGCCACTTTTTAAATTTTAAAGATTTAGGACACCATTTCATTTTGGCATTTTTTTTAATAAAGGGAAAGGGTTTATTTAATATACACTTATTAATAGAAGTACATTTTTTTTAACTTTTCATCTTTGAAGGGTTAGATAAATATATGCCCCTTCCAAATAAAATTAAGAATAGCCCTTCAAATTGGATCACTGCTTGTGAGTCGCCTCACAAGGTCTGCTAGATTTTGCAACAACAGTGGGAACCTAACTATAAGCCATTTTTTTAAATATGCCACCCTTGCTTATATTTCATCTAGTTTGGTTTCAATTTCACATCCCACGAAACAAAGTCAGCATTTTCAACACACAATAACATAGGCGGCTATGAGACAATTATATTATAAGCCAAAATATTTCAAACTAACATGAAAAGGACATTTATTTAGATATGAATGTTCATTCCATGTTACATTTTGGTCATTTAAAATATAGAAACAAGAAGCACAATTAGAACAAATTTCGTAACCAAAATATGATCTACATTGGAAAGCAAACAAGAACGAACTTACAGAGAATCGAGTGAATCCCGAATTATGGGTTTTGGCACTTGGGTGGACTGCAAAGGCGCATACATCTATATTGGGTTTCAAGAAATTTATGCAGTCATTCTCATTTGCTTTCCTTGATCTAAGTCTGAGATGATCTATGGAGATCTCCTTATCATATTCTTGCCCAAGATTTTGAAAATGAGAAATAAGTGAGCACCCTTCAATTTTGAGTTCCTCAACATCCCACCATGCTCCACAATCAAATGCCTCCAACACTAACACAATGAAAAAAATCATAATTTTTAAATTGTGTGAAAAAATTGATATGTACAAGAGTAATAAAACAAATTCTTAAATATTGTTTCGATAATTCAATGATAATCTTGATACAATGGCTCACTTAATTTTTCCCATGAACTGTTACAATCTGATTTTCATAGGGATTATGATGTATAACACAATAACACAGTGACACTACCTAAAATTTTAATCATACTATCAAATAATAAATGTACTTACAAAGTTTTTCCATTGATGCTTTCTAATGTGGATGTTTTATAAATTGTTGTTTCATAAATCCACTACTGCAAGAAAACGAAAAATGTATTAAAATGTTAATCAACCTTCATATATGCAAAGAAGTCTAACAATTCTAAATTTCAAGGGAATCATGCATGCTTTCATGCATACATGAAAGGATAAACGCTGGTTGTCCTACAATCAAATAGAAATATGTCAAATTTCCATTAATCAATGCTACCCGACATCAACAATTCAACTTGAAAAACATATCTAATTATGAGCAATCTACAAATTAAAGACTACCACTCAATGCATGTGAAGATATCTTGAACTGAAACAACAAAACGACGAGATCAACATACCCATGCAACTCATTAAGGATCTAAAATGATCACTCATGATGTGTATAACAAATAACAATTGTTTTATTAGACATTAAATGACAATTGTAACACGTGTTGAACAAAAATCATAAAACTCATTTGATAATGGATGCTACAGCGACAACGTGCATTCAATTACACATGTAATCAGTAATAAGAAAGCATAAAACTCATTTGATAATGGATGCTATAGCGGCAACGTGCATTCTTTTTTTTTGTGTAAGTAAGCTTTGATATTAACAAGATGAAAATATAGTGCAAAACTTCTGCTTTAGCAGATTACGGGCCGCTAAGCAGCAGGCCTTACCACAGGAGACCAGAAAAGAACAGAGTGACTGAAAACTAGAGAAGATAGAGTAACAGGAAACTGAAAACCAGCACACCACGCAGGGCGGCATAGAACTAGAACTAACAAAAGACATAAACAGAGGAAACCTGGACAATGAACATAAATCATAAAACTCATTTGATAATGGATGCTACAGCGACAACGTGCATTCAATTACACATGTAATCAGTAATAAGAAAGCATAAAACTCATTTGATAATGGATGCTATAGCGGCAACGTGCATTCTTTTTTTTTGTGTAAGTAAGCTTTGATATTAACAAGATGAAAATATAGTGCAAAACTTCTGCTTTAGCAGATTACGGGCCGCTAAGCAGCAGGCCTTACCACAGGAGACCAGAAGAGAACAGAGTGACTGAAAACTAGAGAAGACAGAGTAACAGGAAACTGAAAACCAGCACACCACGCAGGGCGGCATAGAACTAGAACTAACAAAAGACATAAACAGAGGAAACCTGGACAATGAACATATTAACCCGCTAAAAAGAGGAAAGCAGGGGTGGCAATCCACGAGACAAAAGAAGTCCGCTGGGGACGAGGAGTCTGAGAGACTTCAAAGTCAAATGCGCTTGAACATCTCCATGACCGGAGCAGATCTTGACATGTTGATCTGCCCTGGCTTGGGCGGATTGCCCTGCTGGTCTCCAGTCGGTTCTCCCTTCTGCATGTCTGAAGGCTTGTTGTCTTGCCCGATGGTTTGTCGTAGAAGCTTAATCAGGACCGTGAGTTTTTTGTCCATGGTGTCGACTTGTTGGTGTATCGCGCTTAACTTGAATTCACTGCTCTCCACTACCGCCATGTGATCATGCGACATGGTTTCTGCAAACTGCTGAAGCTTGCGCAGCTGCTCCGCATGTTCACCCTGGATATCCATTGCTTTCGCGAGAAGGGTCTTCATGCGCCAGCTCTCAGCTTGAGTTCTGACGAATTGAGTGGCTCGAGTGCTGGGAGTTCCAGGGTCCTGGAGCCAATCAACTTCTTTCCCGATTTGCTGGTCAGAAAGCTTGCTTTCCTCGTCCTGGACAGTGGCTTCTAAGTCAATAATCTTGCGCTTGTTCCTTTGCGAGGTTCGCCTCTCATACATCTCTCTCGCTTGTCGAAGGTCGTTGTTGGCAGACTTGTTGCGGCTGCCCTCCCCTGCCATTGTGTTTCTAACTTGCCTAGTTTTATCCTGAGCTCTGTCTGCAGAGTGAGGAGGTTCTGTCTTGCTGCACGCTGAAACAATGTTTTTCTTTTGGCATTTGAGAGTGGTTAAATAATGAATTCCGGGGAGATTACCGGTGTGTGATCGCTTATCTTTGTGCAACTTGCACGTCAGATCACCATAATTGCTGCGTGATGGAATTTTGGTTGGGTTGTGGAATAATTGTATCCCTTTACGGTCACCGCTCCCTGCTTGCTCCATGTTTTGCCAAGTGTCCCTCTTTCTTATTATGTTTCGGCGGCTCATATCACCACAGATCATGAAACTGCACAAATCTTTGTCACCTGCTTCTGTCATAGTTGCCCTCATCCTGTTTGTCCTTCGCGGCCTGCTGGAAATTAATGGAGCGTGTCTAGTCAGCCTGTCCAAGCAATTATGGCGCTGAGCTATTCGACCCTCCGGTCGGACTCCTCTGCCGTCACCATATCTAACCGGGAGAGTTGGATGCATTTTTCTCTTAATTGTTGGTTGTCAATATGCTGCCAACAGCTGTCCCACATTGTGTTGGGGTGTTCAATCCCATGATTTTCCAGGTGGTCAGCAACTGAATTGGCATTTCGCCTTACCGCCTGAAAGATGAGGCCTTTCATTTCTCCTAACAGTTTGGCAATGTTGTCTGTGACCTTGGACAGTCGCCAGTGTTTTGTGACTCTGCTGGCTGGCGTTCCCCCGTAGATTTTCCTGGCCACAGTTATGGCTACCTCTGAATCTCCTTCAATCACTGCATTGCTTGTTTGGTTCATTCAGAGAATCCTTAGTCCTTTTTCCATAGCTGCAAATTCCATTTCATTATTGGTGCCTTCCCCTAGAGCTTTACTGTAAATGTGAAGTATTTCTCCTTCATGATTCCGGATGATTCCTCCAATGCCTGCCGGGCCAGGATTGCCTCTCGAGGCACCGTCAAAATTTAGCTTTAGAAACCCTTCTGGCGGACGTTTCCAGCCCTTTGGCCCAGTGTTTAGGTTTTGCTGTTGCGCAGTGGATCCCAGGTTTTGTTCGTTGATCAGGTTGAAGGCGTTCAGAATTCTCTGGTCCTCGGCCGAAGCTTGGTTGTCAGGATCTGCTTTGCATTTTACCAAGATTAATTGACGAATGTTTTGGGTTAAGGTAATTTGCGAGTGCTCTATATTTTTGTGCTCACTTTGAAAGATTCTTCTATTTCTTTCTTTCCATATGGTCCAAGTTATGAAGCCGGGCAGGACTTTCCATATGCTGTTGATTCTTAAGTTGTTAGAGTACTTGCTTGGCCAATTCATAATAGTATTTTGAATGGATTCCCTATCTCTGTTTGTTTGTTGCAATATAGTTTCCATCCCTTGCCAAAGGTGATCAACCCATTCACAGGTGTTGAATAGATGGTTCATGGTTTCTTCAGCTTGATTGCACATAGGGCATATGGAAGGGCCTTCGAAACCTTTTTTGCGCAGGTTCTCCCAGGTGAGAGTTTTTCGCCTCATTAGGAGCCAGAGAAAGGTTTTTATTTTAGGCCAAAACATGGGATCCCATACCTTGTTGCTCCATTGCATCACCTCCACCTGCTCCGAATGTTCTAGCTGTTCTCTGGCCTCTTTGAGAGTGAAGTTACCACTCCCTTTCATACCCCATCTCAGTATGTCGCTTTCTGTGGTCTTTCTGATTTTTCGTTTGTTTAAGTGGTTTAGTAGGTCCTTTGTATTATTGTTTCCCTCAATTGGGTTTTCAGTGTCCTGGAGTGCCCATTCTCTCCATTCCTGGTCGCAGCTGTTAGGATTCCAGTAGTGGTGGACGGTGAATTTTCCCCTGTTCTGGCATTCTCTTTTAAAATCTTCGAGCTCTGGTTTTTCCAGCTTTGGGAGCTGCTGCCAAGCATCTTCCCAGAAGAGGGCAGTTTCCCCATTGCGGATCTCCCAGAAACTATGGTCCTGAACTAAGTTGCGGTTTCTTCTAGCTAAATTCCATATTGGAGAACCCTCCGGCACTTCCTGTATCCTTATTAAGTCCTGTTCATTGCAGTTAGGAGTGTATTTCTCCTTCCAGTGTCTGGCCCAGGGTAGATTGGTTTCCTTCAGCCAACGCCACCACAACTTGGCTCCGCATGTCATATTGATGGTGTAGGGATCAATTAAATTTAAGCCACCTGCTGCTTTCGAAGTGCATAATTTGTTCCAGGCCACCAGTGCCCATTTCTTTTTCTCAGCATTGCCACTCCACAGAAAAGATCTTTGAATAGCTCTAATTTTCTGAAGGATTCCGCTAGGAGCCGGCATGATGGATAGCATATACTGCGGAATGGCCTGCAGTATTGCTTTAGTGAGGACTAGTCTTCCAGCAAAATTAAGAGCCCTATGAGTCCAATGCTTACATCTTTTCTCCATTTTCGCTAAGATTTTTTCCCAGTGAATTTTTTGCCAAGGTTTAGTTGTGAGCGGGGCTCCCAGATACTTAGAGGGTAGAGTGCCTTTTCGAAAGCCAAGAATGCTGGATAGATGGTTCTGGATGGCAAGATGAGTATTAAAGAAGAAGATAGTAGATTTAGCATGATTAATCTCCATACCTGAAGCTTTGCTGAAGAGGTTTAGAATGTTTTTGAAGGCCCTAGCTTCTTTCACAGTTGGAGTGCCATGCAGCATTGTGTCATCTACAAACTGCTGGTGCGTAGTTGCAGGTATGGAGGGGAGAGGGTGTAAGCCTTTGATTTTCCCTTCCTCTCTTGCTTTGTGAATGAGCCTGCTGAGCCCTTCCATAAGGATCACAAAAAGGAATGGGGAGAGAGGGTCTCCTTGCCTAATGCCTCGGGAGGGGGAGAAAGGTGCAGAAGGGGAGCCATTGACCAGTATGGAAAAATTGGTAGATTTAATCAGAGCAAGGATCCATTTGGTCCATTGCTTGTCAAAGCCAAAAGCATTCAGAGTGGCCTCCAGATAATTCCAGTTGACTTTGTCGAAGGCTTTGGAGAGATCTAGCTGCATCAGCATGCCTGGTAGTTTCCTTGTCTGCAGGGTATGAACCATCTCCTGAGCTAAAAGGATGTTGTCTAAGATTTGTCTGCCCTCCACGTAGCCTGACTGCTCTTCCGAGATTAAGTCAGGAAGAATAGGCTTAAGTCTGTTGGCTATAACTTTAGATATGATTTTATATATCACATTGCAGAGAGCTATGGGTCGAAACTTTTCCGGGGAGTTGGCTTCTTCTTCCTTAGGAATTAGTGCAAGGAAAGTGGAGTTCAGGGATTTGAGAATGGAGCCAGAGCATCTGGAGTCTTCGACAACTTCCCATACCTCTGTTTTAATAGTTGGCCAGCATGCTTTGTAGAAGTTTATTGTAAAATCGTCAGGCCCCGGTGCCTTATCATTTGGCATACTCTTGACAGCGTCTTCCACCTCCTCCATCGAAACCTTTCTTAGCAGAGCAGAGTTTTGCTCAGAAGTTATGATGTGGGGTATAGCTTGGGTTAGTTCCTCTATGGCCTCTGATCTTTCTTCCTGCGTTTCCTAAGCTATATGCTTGAAGTGCCTAGTGAGCAAGGTTGATATTTCCTTGTGATTTTGAAGAGTTTCCCCTGCTTCATTGTTGAGCCTAAGAATTTTGTTTGCCCCCCTGTAGTCCAGCGTCGATCTATGGAAAAACTTGGTATTTTGTTCTCCCTCCTTTAGCCATTGGATCCTTGATTTTTGTTTCCACAGTGTCTCTTCCTGTTGGCAACGGAGTTGCCATTGTTGCATCAATACCTTCTCCTGTTCTCTTGAGTCTTCACTGTAGTTCCCTGAAGCCCATTCTTTATGAATTTGATTTAACTTGCCTTCTATGATGTTCTTTTCCTGGAAGATGTTCCCAAACTCGGCTGCATTCCAATCTTTAATTCTGTTTTTGATGTGTTTTAGTTTGCTTTGGAGCTTGAACATTTTGGTTCCTCTGATATCCAATGGTTCACACCACCATTCCTTCAGCAAGTTTGCAAAGTCGGGGTGAGTTAACCAGAACTTTTCAAATCTGAAGGGCTTGTTTCTAGGGGTCCCTAGGAAGGCCGCCTCCAAAGCGATTGGCCAGTGATCTGATCCTCCACTGGGAAGAATGTCAGAGTCCACTGTTATTCCTTCGAGTAAGATACTTTCCGAGATCAGAAATCTATCCAGACGAGAGGCAATCCGATTGTCTCCTCCTCTCCTGTTGTTCCAAGTGTAGGAACCATTTTTGGGAAGGATGTCTACTAGTTTGGCAGATTCTATGAATTCAGCAAAGAGTTCTATATCTTTGTTAAGTCTCTTGAGTCCTCCTTTCTTCTCCAGTAGAGAGGTTATCATGTTAAAGTCCCCCCCCATGATGATCTTTGAGGTTGGGTATCTTAGCTTTAAACTCATGAGAGAATTAAGAAAAGAAAATTTGTCTTCTAATCTTTGCGGTCCATAAACATTTATGCATAGGTAAGTTTCAGAATTACCTGTCATTTGAACTTCTGTGGCGATGAACGATCGTGCAGCTTCCATTGAGATGATGTCTATTACTCTGGTGTCCCAAAGTGTAGCTATGCCTCCTTCCCATCCTTGACTGGCTACGTCTATATATTTTATAGGTTTACCTAGCCTTTTGCTGATGTTCTCCATTTGGTTAATGGCACATTTGGTTTCCTGTATGAACATAATATCTGGCTTTTCTTGTTGGAACTTTCTCTTAAGAAGTCTTTGTTTGGCTTGGCTATTGAGCCCTCTTGCATTCCATGAAATGATTTTCATTTATAACTAGATAATTATTGGTAGGACGGGAAGGCATTTAGAGCCTTCATTTTACCTGAGTTTATCATTAGAATCCCCAAGTCATGCAGTACCTCCCCATTTGTTCTTCTGCCTCTTCTCTTTCTTTGCTTTCGACCTGTTGGATTAAGAGAGATGCTCTTTGAATGATTACCTGTGCCTTTTGCAATTCCTAATCTCCTGTTTTGCCTATCTAGTTCCGCTTTTTGTCTTGCGATGAAGAGATCACTGATCTTCCTTATTTCTTCTTCCGGAATATTTTCCAGCCCTTGAGTTCTCCAATTTTTTTCCATATCTGGGAGGTTCACCCCTTCCTTTTCTAGAACTTCATTGAGCTCCATTTCCTCACTACCCCCATCGTTGGTTAGCATATCAGTGTCTTCATCGTGTTCGTCTTCGAACTCTTGCATTTGGACTTCTGTTCTGATTATATTTTCCTCCCCGTCCTTTGTTTTGTGTTCTAGCTTGTCTTTTGGTTCTTCAATAAGTTTTGTTTCCCTGTTTGTACCTTCTGAATCTGTATCGGTTTCCAGAATGCTGAAGGTGTTGTTGATGATGCCTGGGCCTGCCTCTGCTCTATATATTCTTTTTCGGTTAGCTCTTTGTCTTGTTTTTGGCTTTGTGAAGGCCTCTTTGCTCTTTGCTGCTTGCTCTGGTTTGTGCTCTTCCCCTGTTCTGTTTAAAGGGCATTCTCTGACAAGGTGTCCATGCTCATGACACCTTCTGCAACGGAAGGGGATTTGTTCGTAATCGATGGCTTGATAGTAGTCCTCATCTCTGAATTCCAACCACAGGCCTTCATGCAGGGCTCCTGAAACGTCCATCTCTACACAGATTCTTGCACAGGAAGTGTATCTTCGTTGCATCGTTGCTTCTGAAGCTTTGATGAAGGTTCCGAGACGGTCTCCTATTTGCTTAAGCGTCGCTAGTCCCCAATAGTCTATAGGAAGGGAGAATAGGCGGATCCACACAGGAACCTGTGTGAATGTTTCTTTTTCAGGCACAAAGTTTGCTTTCCAGGGTCTCATGTAGAGTCCTGCTGAGGCAAAGAAGTAAGGTCCTCCATCGAAGACTCTATCCTTGTCCTCTAAGTTCGTAAAGACAACCGTAAAAAAACCTTTTGCCCCAAGGTGTAGTTTAACATCACCTTTTGGTTTCCAGTGTTGCTTGATCCATTGGCAGAGCGCTCGTTCTGTTGGCCACAGTCCCATGAACTTGCATATTATTGCATGTTCCATCATGTGGTCTCTATAAGCTTGAATGTCCGGATCTGAGAAGACCACT
This sequence comes from Pinus tabuliformis, assembly GCA_031772625.1. Taxonomy (NCBI): domain Eukaryota; kingdom Viridiplantae; phylum Streptophyta; class Pinopsida; order Pinales; family Pinaceae; genus Pinus; species Pinus tabuliformis. The sequence continues at coordinate 367,928,875 of CM062809.1, forward strand.
CGGAGGGTTTCGTTTTTTTTCGGTTTGCATGCTCCTTGTGTTGCCTTGTTGGAGCTGGGGTTTGAAGCCTTTGCTTTCTCCTCTTCCTCTTGAGGGTGCTTCTCTGCCCCATGTTCCTCTTCGCCTTCTGTTTGGGTTATTATTGGTACTGTGTCTCTTTGGCCTGCATCTATTCTTTTGTCGTTATTCTCCTATCCATTGTTTACTTTTCCTTTCATCTTTGGGTTGTTTCTTGTTTCTTTCTGCAACTGCTGTGTCCTTTCTCTGCTGGTTCCACTGTTTTCCTTACGCTCTCCATAACCAGTGATTTAAATCCTTCCTGTGCTTTTCGTTTTTGCATTACTACTTGCTTAAAGGATGGGGTCCCAGTGGACCCCCCGTTTACCATTTGTCGGGTCAGTCCTCGACCTCTGTGAAGTAAATCCACTAATCTGTCTCTATGTGCCTCCAGAACTGTTGTTGAGCCTGCAAAGTTGCAGCACCAAACCCTAGACCTCGAAGTTCATGCGCTCTCTTCCCAACACTGATCTCTCTAAGTTACTTAGCGGCAACGTGCATTCAATTACACATGTAATCAGTAATAAATAACATATGCAACTATCTTTACCCGTTAATGGCAATTACAGATATTAATAGTAGGTCGTCCCACTTGCTTGGGTTTACAATAAATAGGTGGAAATAGTATCTCGAGATCAATAGAAGAGGCTTCAAATTAAAAGACGCCTCAGTGCTACCGACCACCTACATCTTTTAAGAGAAACGTACTAAAATCCCCAATTTGCCATTGCTCACACAATCACCATTCAAGGGGACATTGCTCTAGAATATCTTCTGAAATTCAAGTAGACACCATTTCAAAATTCAAGGGGACGTTGCTATAAAATATCTTCTAGAATTCAACTAGACACCATTTCGACATTCTCGAAATGAAGAGATTCACACCCACTAAAAAGCACTAGTACCAGACAATTTCTCCATTCCCACATTTGCTTTTTAGGAAGAGTTAGCCAGGGAGTTTTATCCTCGATACCAAATAGCCAAAATTGGTGGTCCCAGTACCAACGACTATCCCGGTTGTTGTAAAAGAAACCTTCCAGAATTCTCTCTAAAATTATATAAGATTATATTATTTAACATAGACATCAAAATATTTTATTTATTATTGGATGGGTGAAAGTGAAATATCAACACACTAAATGAGCATAATGAGAATGTTAATGCCATTATTAATGTTTTATAATGTTTTTAATAAAAAATAATCAAATATGTTTAATGATTTATGTTTTTAATATAGTTTTTCTTTTAAATTATTTTTTAAGAGACACTTGTCAACTACAAGTTGAGCAAGGATAGAATTACACATCACCCTCGTACTGAATTGTAGATTGTTGAATTATAGAATGTTCCTCTCAGGTCAATCAAATATGTTTAATGATTTATGTTTTTAATATAGTTTTTCTTTTAAAGTATTTTTTAAGAGACACTTGTCAACTACAAGTTGAGCAAGGACAGAATTACACATCAGCCTCGTACTGAATTGTAGAACGTTGAATTATAGAATGTTCCTCTCAGGTCAATCAGTTCAATCAATGATTTGGTTCAATCATAATTTTAAAATCAAATTATTATTAGATATCATTTTTTGGGATTCAACTGCCTTAAGTCATTCATCTATGCCCATTTCTATGAGAGGTAGTTGACTAATTTCTCATGCTTTTTGAATAGTCCACTTAGTACTGGTTGCATGGCTAATGCTCACAAAGGTGAGGAAGTGAGATTGAAACTAGTGAAATGAATCACATAGTGTCAATCATCACTTCCGGGGCTTGCACCCAATAACCAAAACTTCCTAAAAAATTCACCCATCCCAAATCGCCTCTAACTCAAAAATGCTTAATTGTAAAAAATTTAATACTTAAATTCAAATTATTATTATTAAAAAGTAAATTTGATGCAGGAACGTGTACTTTGTCCGCAATTAGACATCTCTTTGTCAATTGACGCATCTGACCTGAAATGAGACGTTGTCGTGTCCGTGATTTAGTTCGTCAATAGTTTGCGTTCGAGGGGACTAAGTGTTCGTGATTTAGTTGGCTATTCATTTGCATTCGAGGGGATTAATTAAATTATTTTATTAAAATCATCCCAAAAAAAAAGTTATTCAATAAGATCAGTGATTCAAATTACAATTCTAATAATAATTTAGATCAGTCTAACAATAATATTTATACACAATTGTGAATTCATAAAATTACATTATCATTTCAATCAAAATCTCACCTAAAAGCAAAAAGGATTAGCTTAATTATTAAAACATCTTTGCTATTGAGTCAAACTTTTTCAAGTTAGATTCAGCGATACAAATATTCCCGAATCGGAATCAAATAACTTTGCAAAGAAATTATTGCAAAGTTATTTCCAAAATCATACTGCATTGCAAAATCAAGGTCGCATAATCCACTTGAGACTTATCAACATTGCCATGCAGTTGTTAGAGTGTGTTGGTTAGTTTCAAGAAATTTCTTTTACCCATCCAGAGTTTTAATGGTCAGGTTGATGCTCTATCCAAGGAACCCTCAAATCTTGGTATGCTCATTACTAAAGAATTTAAGGGCAACGTCCTTACTGGCCAGAATGAAATTTGCTTTAGTGACCTGTGAGGTTCATATTTGAATATTGGTAGTAGGATGTAGAAGACATTTTGAAAATCTGTACTGGAACTAATTTTGGTGACTACAGTTACTCAGACTCATTTTTCAGATTTAGTGATTTTCCTTTGCATCATCTGTTTCCTCTCTTTTAAAACGCCTTTGGAATGTACTTTCTATTTTAAGTTATAATTTTTTCCCCAAAAAATTAGAAATATAATAAATTCAACTAAATTTCAGAGGAAATCAACACCACTACTACACAGAGAAGTATAAGACAACAACTTGTTGGAAATTTCTGGTAATTTCAAACACAAAAGAAAGAACAGAGAAAATGCTCTGTTTCTGCCACAGGATCTTTTGCACAGGGAAGCTGTTTTTGACTCAGAGAAACAGAGTTTTTCTATACCCCAAAAAAAACTTTACATACATCAATATGACTGCCTGTTACAAAAAAAAGTTCTTCCTCTTAACAGAGGGATTACTAAACTGCTGTTACACAAAGGTCTTCCTCACATAGAGGGATTCACCAACACTGCTTTTACAAAAACATCTTCCTCACATAGAGGGATTCACCAACTGTTGTTACAAAAACATCTTCCTCACATAGAGGGATTCACCAACTGTTGTTACAAAAACATCTTCCTCACATAGAGGGATTCACCAACACTGCTTCACATGCAGTTCCACAAACAATCAAAAGAGTTTTCCTCTTAACAGAGGGATTCACCTGAGACTGTGCTGAAGAACATCTTCCTCTTGACAGAGGGATTCACCAGTTTATGCTAAAAAGCATCTTCCTCTTGACAGAGGGATTCACCATGAGACTGTGTTGAAAAGCACCTTCCTCTTTAACAGAGGGATTCACCAAAAAACTTACACCAAAACAAAATTACTCTGCCTCCACTTGAGATTTTACGCTGCTGTGTGTAAAAATCTCATTTACATTTACTGCTGTAAAAACAGAGTTTTACATATACTGCTGTAATAAAAATTTACTTACATTTACTGCTGTAAATGTAATTCCTTACATTTACCAACAACCATAACATTTCAAAAAAAAAAACCATAACATTTCAACCCTGGTTGTTCTTATGTTTCGCACGGCCGTGCGTTATTCTCTTCTTTCATCATTCTTTGCGTTGCTCCCAGTTTTACATTGCCTATCCAATAAACAAAAAACACATACGCGCTGCTGCGCTTTTCGTTTTCTTCACAAAAGAAATCAACACATAATTTATGCACTACTGTGCATCTCCCCTTGGTTGTTCACTGCTGCAAAATGTCACTTTTATCCCATCTGCAAATAAAAATTACAACTATGAGCCCTTTTCATTTCATTTGTTATTTTTCATTCACCCTTGCACTAACTCTTTCACTGCATTACTTGCATAAAAAAAAACTCATCATCCTCACGCTGCTGCGCTTCATTCTCCACACAAATTATATACATACGCTGCCCCTTTTCACTCTACGCACTGCTGTGCGATGCATACTCTCCTTGCTTCACTGCCGCAAGCCTTTTCGTTTCATTCATCCCATGTGCCAATTAAACATAAGCTGCCCCTGTTCCTTTTCTATTAACATCTTGCACTACAGTGCAAATCAAAGTTCTTTTTTTTATGAAAGTCAACAGGGACAAAAAACATATCGTATATGTCAAAACAAATAATAATACATGCCGTAAAAACTTAAGTGTTTTACCAACCATCTACGAATGCCATTTAATTCTCAGCATGGCGGTCAATTAATTTAGTCGACCTTGCTGACAGAACCGGCGGTCAACAGGAAGACTTTTACGGCACGTCAAATTCTGGCAGCTTCGGTGTTGATCAACAGTGGACAGCCATCTCTGCAATCGGACGGTTGACGGCGATTTCAGGAGACCCTTCCATGTTGAACGTTACTGTCCGGGGAATGGGCGGTCAAACAAAAGTTCAGGCAGCTTGTAAAAGATCCTGGTCCGTTGACTTAATCAGACGCATATCGCTCGCCTAACTCACACAAACCAAACAATGTTTACCGCCCGGGGAATGGGCAGTTTTGGGTTCGTACTGTGGACGTGTGGCTGGAGTTGATTGTGTCGGAGGCCCTCTGACAGAAACCACTTTGAGCGAAAGGTGGTTCGGGGAAGTCTTCGTGGTTTTCTTCAATGGTTTTGCAGTCACCGTTTACAGGCAGCTTCCGGCAACGCTGCATGGCAGTTGGAATTAATATTCCAACACAACTTTTAAATTTGAGGTTTTTGGATATGGATTGAAGTCATAGAGGGGAATTCCCCCTCCAGGTCCCGAAGCACTCACCTTCTGCATTTTGTTCTCAATGCTTGGGAAGACTCCAAAATCCCAACCTACACAATTTGTGAAAGTCTCGAAAACATCGCAGAGGCTCCTTTACCTGCCTCTTCACCAAGACACATGGTATTCGCTTTGGTTGACTATGGTTTGATGAATCAGTTCATGGGCATTTAGTCATGTCTCATGTCCATGGGAGAACTACACAATTTGTGAAAGTCACGAAAACATCGCAGAGGCTCCTTTACCTGCCTCTTCATCAAGACACATGGTATTGGCTTTGGTCGACTATGGTTTGATGAATCATGGGCATTTAGTCATGTCTCATGTCCATGGGAGACCTACACAATTTGTGAAAGTCTCGAAAACATCGCAAAGGCTCCTTTACCTGCCTCTTCATCAAAACACATGGTATTGGCTTTGGTTGACTATGGTTTGATGAATCAGCTCATAGGCATTTAGTCATGTCTCATGTCCATGAGAGACTATGTCCAAAGAAATTGGCAAGTGTTAATCAAAGGGAAACTCAGCCATTACTTTCACAAAAAAGGTTTATACACCTTTATACTTAAAGCCAAAGAAAATAGAGATTTCAATTTCAAGAACATCCCTTACTTTTTCGTCACTCGAGGAATTTGCTTAAATCAGTGGACTCTAGATTTCAAACCTAAAAATGATTTTTCCCTTGGCAATTCCAGTATGGTTCACCTCTTACATTTGCCTCTTCATCATTAGAATGAATATACCATGTAAGGTTTAGCACCTGATATGTATGGTATGGTGGACAAGTCAAAACCAAAGGATGGTATTCTTGCATTTGCCTCTTCATCATTAGAATGAATATACCATGTAAGGTTTAGCACCTGATATGTATGGTATGGTGGACAAGTCAAACCCAAAGGATGGTATTCTTACATTTGCATCTTCATCATTAGAATGAATATACCGTGTAAGGTTTAGCACTTGATACGTATGGTATGGTATGGTAGACAAGTCAAAACCAAAGGATGGTATGTTTGCAGTGCAAGAATGTGTGTGGAGGTTGTGCAAGAATGTGTGTGGAGGTTGATCTTGAAAGGTGACTCTTTAAAGCAATCTTCTTAAAGCTAGATAATTGGAAACATGCTCAACCCTTGGACTAGGAGTAGTTACCGTTTAAATTCAAAACATACCCACATGAACATTTTGCAAAGGACTGTGAAAAGAAATGTTCAGGCATCTAAATCAATTATGGGCAAAGATGATCAATGGCAAACCGTAAGTAAGAAAATGAATCCTGAACAGCCAACCACCACTATGCAATCCAAATCCATCTTTAGGTCTCCCAACCCCTTCCAACTAACTCCAAATATGGAGTGTCAAGCATCTAAATCAATTCCGGACAAAGCTGATCAATGGCAAACCGAAAGGAAGAAAATGAATCCTGAACAACCAACCACCACTATGCAATCCAAATCGGTCCATATACAACGTATAATATGTAGCACCAGAGATAATTTGGATCACCATATAAGCGAGTCAAAACCAAACGATGGTATGTTTCACGTGTAAGAATCTGTGTGGAGGTTTCCTCAAAGCAATCCTCTTGACCCTAGATAATTGAAACATGCTCAAACCTTGGACCATGAGTAATTACCATTCAAATTCTAAACATGCCCATGAATATGAACATTTTACAAAGGATTGTGAAAAAAATCTTCAAGCATCTAAATCAATTCCAGGCAAAGATGATCAATGGCAAACCATAAAGAAGAAAATGAATCCTGAACAACCAACCACCACTGTGCAATCCAAATCAGTCCCTCAAACTTTAGTCTCTCAACCCCTTCCAACTCCAAACATGCAGTGTCACATCCGCAAACAACCGAGATCCATTCTAGCCAATATACAAAAACACGCACAAAAATCTCCAAGCTAAACCAAAGGAGGAAGGTCAATTTTCAAATCAATCAAATATGAACTACTATCCACAGCATGAACAACTCAATCCTTTTTCTGAATCTTGGCAGTTTCGAACCCCACCCCTGCAACTCCTTCAACCAATAAGGGCGCTATATCAAACTAGCTAAAAGAAATAAACAATAAGCAATTTTCTACCAGCGTTATTACCATCGAAAAGGCCCATTAGCAATTAGAAGAAGACAAAGCAGAGTAAACAGAAGAAAAGTTACCCAAGAAAGTTGGCAGGAAGACAACAAAAGAAAAAGAAAAACAACAAACGAAGAAAATATTCTAGAGATCCAAACCACTATAGAAAAGACTTTAGTAGCTGGATCTAGAAATGCCAAAAATCTAGTGTCAATGCGCTCCATCACAAGGTGGTAGCTAAAAACCACAAGTTAAATGGACATAATCTCCTGAATTTGGAGAGAACTATGTAGTCCATATAAAGAAGCATTGAAAATTTTTAATTAAATCTAAAAAATATATAGTTCTCTTCACCAGGGGACCAAGTTGAAAGATTTGGAAGCCTTAAAAACATGCATGTAGAGCAGGTGTGATGGCATTTATCTAACTCAAATGGAGCTTCTCTTCCAGGGGGCCATGCACGATATGGAATTGTCCTCTCTTACTTTTGGATCTGAACTCTGTTAACGAAAGTCTTCGTTTCCCAAAAAAACGTATAAAAAACGGAACAGTACAGAAAACAGTTAGTTTTTTGAAACTGTTTTATGGAAAACCTTAATCTGGTTCATTTGCAATGTGGGTATCGTCCTAATTGCACGTCGAGATAAATCATAAATAGTCGAGTTTGGTTTTCTAGATAATTTTCGAAGACATTTCATAGTCTACGTTAAGCTGGAATATGTGGCCAGAGAGGCAGTGCTTTATATTCTGTAGGATATATATGGAAAAAATCAACCATATAGAGCGGAGGTGGTAACGGGCGTAGGTGGCAACGTATCAGGTTTGTTGCAAATAGTTTGGGGGTTCTCCCCACTAACAACACATTGCAATAGTGCTTAATATATCTTTAACAACGTTGATCATTTAGGGTTTTCCTTTGTTAAAGTTATGTTATTTTTTTAATTGCAGCCATTGATGTGTAGCTTAACGTATTGTTAAGTTTTTTCAATTTTTTTTGGGTTATTTTTTCTTTATTTTTGTGTTTATTTAAAAGTGATTTACTGATTGTATTTAATATTTTAAAAGGTGTATTTTTTATAAAATTATAAATTTAAATAGTAATGTATAAGGTTATTTTATATATATTTTTTTAAATTAGTAGTTAAATAATTTAGTGAAATGTACTTTTTTTCATAAATTAGCTAGCAATAGTTCGGGACAACTCTCTATTTTTGGCTTTATATCTAATGGAGATCAACTCAATTTGCACCATCTTGTTACTTAACCACAAAACCAATAGCCTAGTGGTTGTGTGGCAAATGTTACAATAAAAACCAAATTTGAGGTCCACCCAAGTCAGATCCAAGAATATATACAATGTATGTGGAATCATGTACTCATTCTAAAATTTCTAGGGATCTAGCCAAGTGTTTCTTCACTATTCTATTTGCCAGCCTAGAGGACCAAACGTGGGTATTCAAGAATGGCCCATGTGAACAATGGAAGCTTTGTTGATCACTATAAGTATTAAGGAATGGCACAGGTGAGCAGCTAAAGCCCTTGAGCAACTGCCTATGAACCATAGTATTCGAGAATGTTAATGATCAATGCTTTGTTTTATGTTTTTCATACTTTTTTTCTCTCTCCTAGTTTCTTGATTGCGAAACAACTCTGTTTCTCATCCTGTTGTCGTTTCTAGTTTCGTTTCATTTTCAGTTTCTTGTTTCTGGTAACATAGGATCTCACATATTAAAATTTTATACTCAACAATGGATATTATTTTCATTCATCAGCAATCGAGGTTAAAAAAAGGGTGGTGTATATAATCAAGGCACCTTTCTGAGGAAGAATTGGAGGATCTTCTTGTTAAATGGGATATAGTAGATATAAAACCAAACAAAAGAGAATTCACTTGGTCAAACAAGAACCTAAGGCCTGTTGGGAATAATGCTTAATTAGTTATGTAAATTGCTGACAAATTAGTCAATAGATTTTGTGTTCTCTGCAAAATTAAAGCAGCAAATTGTTAGGGTGGTCAGCGCTGAAAAGTGCTGGAAATTAGCTATAATGCCAGTAGATTTGTTTCAGAATTGATTTTAGTAATAATTTTACCATATAAGAATGTAGTTAATGGTTCAATTAATATATGAGATTTGCAGCAGTTTTTAGCTCACATAGTAACTGTGTTTTATTTGTTTTATTTTTTTTTATATGTATTTTTCTTCATATTATTGTTGGCTTATCAGCTGGCTGGAAACAAGTCAATTCATATTCTACAAGTGGGATCAGAGCAAGTAAAATTGTTTTGGGTTAAATTTGTATTGTTGGAATTTCGCCAAAGTTAATCATGTTGAATTTTAACCAGATGCTAGTTCCAGAATTTGATGGGAACGATTATGATTATTGGTGCATTAAGATGCTAACCTTTTTGATTGGAAAATATTTGTGGGAGATTGTTGAATCAGGATATGAAGAGCCAACTGATTGGAATGCCCTTACAGCCAATGAAAGAACAACAAGAAAGGAAGCAAGGAAGAAGAATGTTCAAGCTTTGTTTCACATTCAGATAGCTCTTGATAAGAGCTTATTTCAAAGAATATCAGGAGCAAAAACTGTCAAAGCTGCCTGGGAGACTCTACAAGAAGCTTACCAAGGTAGTGATCAAGTTAAGGTGGTCAAGCCTCAGACATTGAAGCGAGAGTTTGAGAATTTGAAGATGCAAGAAGTTGAAAGTGTGAGTGACTATTATGTGAGAGTCAAAGATGTGGTCAATAAAATGTCTACACTTGGAGAAACTATAAGTAATGAAGTTTTAATTTAAAAAGTATTGAGATATTTAACACATAGATGGAATCATGTTGCAATAATCATGGAAGAAAGTGCGGATTTGACAAAACTACAATTTGATCAATTGGTTGGATCTTTGATGTCTCATGAAGAAAGATTGAAGGACACTTTTGAAGGTGTAGAGAAAGCTTTTTCCTCTAAATTACAAATTACAAAGAATGAAGATGCAAGCAGCAACAGTACCAAAAGCAATCAAGGTCAAGGTAAATGGCAAAGCCAAAATTATTCAAGAGGTAGAGGAAGAGGTGGCTCAAGTGGAAGAGGTAGTTTCAGAGGAAGAGGTAGAGGTAGATTTGATAAGAGAAATGTTCAATGTTACTATTGTAACAGGTATGGCCACTTTGAAAGAGAATGCAGATTGAAAGAAGGTAAAAATGCTAATTATGCTCAAGAAAGTGGTGAGTATCCTCCAAATCACTTATTTTTATCTTATGCCAAAGGTGAAAATACTAGTAAAGATGTTTGGTACCTAGATTCTGGATGATCTAACCATATGACAGGGAATGAAAAGTTGTTTTCAGGAAAGGATGGATGTTTCAAATCCAAGATCCAGCTTGGTGATGATAAATCACTGGAGGTTCCTGCCAAAGGAGTTATGGAGGTCCAAACAAAAGAAGGTATAAAGAGTATTCATGACATTTATTATACTCCACAATTGAAGCATAATTTGTTGAGCGTTGGGCAGCTATGTGAGAAAAATTATAAAGTAGTCTTTGAAAATAAGACATGTACTATCTATGATAAGAATAAGGGAAATAGGGTGATCACTGTTGTGCCTATGACAAGAAATAAGATGCTTCCCTTGAGGATTGATGAACATAACAGTAATCTTGCAAATATGGCTTATGAGGATTCAAGTTGGTTATGGCATCTCAGGTATGGGCATTTAAATTTTCAGAGTTTGATGTTTCTAACCTCACATGCATTAGTTTCTAGTTTGCCCAAGCTAGAAGAGCATAAGGAGGTTTGTGAAGGATGGGCTAAAGGAAAGCATGCAAGGGAAAGGTTTCCAAAGGGCAGTGCGTGGAGGGCTCATCACCCACTTCAACTTGTTCATTCAGACATATGTGGTCCTATGAAGACTAAGAGTTTGGGTAAGTCATCATATTTCATCATTTTTATTGATGATTACTCGCGAAATTGTTGGGTATATTTTTTGAAGGCCAAAAGTGAAGCCCTGGATACATTCAAGAAGTTCAAAGCCCTTGTAGAAAATGAGAGAGGGTGCAAGATCAAATGTTTGTGAACTGACCGTGGAGGAGAATTCTGCTCAAAAGCTTTCCAGAGTTATTGTGATATGAATGGCATCAAGAGGCAGCATACTACAACATACACACCCCAACAGAATGGCATAGCTGAAAGAAAAAATCGTACTGTGGTTGAAATGGCAAGATGCATGTTACAAACTAAGGGATTGAGCAACTCTTATTGGGGAGATGCAGTTGCTACAGCAGTGTACATCCTCAACCGTAGCCCCACCAGTGCACTGGAAAAGATGACTCCTTATGAAGCTTGGTATGGAAAAAGGCCTAATGTTAATCATTTCAAAGTTTTTGGTTGTTTGGCTTATGTGCATGTACCTAATCAAAATAGAAAAAATTTAGATGCAAAGAGTGAATTATGTACTTTTATTGGGTATAGTGAGACAAGCAAGGCTTATAAATTGTATAATCCTCTAAATAACAAGCTTATTGTTTCAAGAGATGTAATTTTTTTATTAAAGGGGAGTTTATGGTCATCAAAAAGGCCATGTTGAGAAGACAAAATCTGTTTTGAATGATGATATAATTGTTGATAATTATCATGAGCAGCCAACTAATGTTTCTGTAACTAGTGGCTTAACTCCACCAAGCAGCCCTTCATTAATTTCCTCAACATCAAGTTCAAGTCCAACTTCTTCTCCAAGTTCTACAAGGAAGGTAAGAAGATTGAGTGATATTTATCAAAAGAGTGCAAATCAAGCACATGAAGAAAGCCCAATAGGTGAGATAGTCAATTTTTCTTTATTAGCCAAGGCTGAATTTGAACAATCATGTTTTGAAGATGCATGTACTAATGAGGTTTGGATGCAAGCCATTCAAGAAGAGATGGATTCCATACAAAGGAATGACACTTGTAAGTTGACAGAGCTTCCACATGACAAGAAAAAGATTGGCACCAAATGGGTCTATAAGACTAAATATAACAGTGATGGGAGTGTTGAAAGACACAAAGCAAGATTAGTTGCTAAAGGATTCACACAGAAGTATGGAATTGATTATGAAGAGACATTTGCACCAGTAGCAAGACAGGAGACCATTAGAATGTTGATTTCATTAGCAGCTCAGAAAAAGTGGAGCATACATCATATGGACATGAAAAGTGCCTTCTTGAATGGGTACTTAGAAGAGGAAGTATATGTGGGGCAGCCACAAAGTTTTGAAGTGGAAGGAAAGGAGAATAATGTCTACAAGTTGAAAAAGGCTTTGTATGGCCTCAAGCAAGCACCAAGAGTGTGGTATGCAAGGATTGATGGATACTTTCAGGAAAATGGCTTCCAGAGAAGTAAGAGTGATCCTACCCTTTACTACAAACAAGAAGGTATTGATATTCTAATCATAAGTTTGTATGTTGATGATCTATTGTATATGGGTAGTAGTTCTAAGATGAATAATAAATTCAAAGTTGCTATGATGAATGAATTTGAGATGTAAGATGTAGGCATCATGAAATATTTTCTAGGAATGGAGGTTTATCAAAGTAAGGATGAGATTTTCATTTGTCAGACAAAGTATGCACATGATATGCTAAATAAATTTGATATGCTTGATTGTAATCCATCCCCTACTCCAAGTGCTCATGGAGAGGTGTTATGTAGAGATGATGGTGCTGATTTAGTTGATGAGAAAACTTACAGAAGTATTGTGGGGAGCTTGATATTTCTAACCCACACAAGGCCTGATATTACATATTCAGTTTCACTTGTTTCAAGGTATATGACAAATCCATTTGAAATACATATGAAGGCAGCGAAGAGGATTTTAAGGTATGTGAAAGGCACTCTAAATTTTGGTATTCATTACTACTCTTATGAAAAGTTCAATCTTGTTGGATTTAGTGATTCAGATTGGGGAGGTAGTCTTGATGACCGTAAGTCCACATCTGGAAATTGTTTCTCTTTTGGTTTTGGTTTGATTACATGGAGCTCAAAAAAGCAAAGCATTGTTGCCCTGTCATCCACAGAAGCAGAGTATGTTGCAGTTACTTCAACAGGTACACAAGCTCTTTGGCTTAGAAGAATTTTGGAAGAAATTGGAGAAAACAAATTCAGCCTACAATGATTTATTGTGATAATGTAAGTGCTATCAAGTTAGCAAAGAATCCAGTTCATCACAACAGGGCAAAGCATTTTGACCTGAAATATCACTTCATTAGGGATTTGGTGCAGAAGAAGGATATTGAATTGAAGCATATAAATACTCAGCATCAACTAGCAGATATCTTCACCAAAGCAGTTGCAAAAGATGAGTTTTTGGCACTACGAGATAAGATAGTAAATCCTCATTAATCATTAAGGGGGGGTGTTGGGAATAATGCTTAATTAGTTATGTAAATCGCTGACAAATTAGTCAGTAGATTTTGTGTTCTCTGCAAAATTAAAGCAACAAATTGTTATGGTGGTCAGTGCTGGAAATTAGCTGTAATGCCAGTAGATTTGTTTCAGAGTTTATTTTAGTAATAATTTTACCATATAAGAATGTAGTTAATGGTTCAATTAATATATGAGATTTGCAGTAGTTTTTAGCTCACACAGTAACTGTGTTTTATTTGTTTTATTTTTTTTATATGTATTTTTCGTCATAGTATTGTTGGCTTATCAGATGGCTGTAAACAACTCATTTCATATTCTACAAGTCCAAGTAACTCAAACAAGGCTTGATAGATTTCACGTGCAAATGAGGCTTGATAGATTTCACGCGCACAAAGATTTCTTTTTGTGAGGCAACATTACCGTGCATCTAGCATCATTTCCTTGGTAGCTAGAAATCTTAAGCCCATCGCTTTGCATATTCATGAATCTCAAAACTTCGAGGCCTTACCATTCTAATTCAATCCTTTATGGCTTCAAGATACCATGGTAGTGGACAAACATCTCAACAGCATTCCATATATGGGTTACAGGCTCTCTACTATTCATTTAGGAAGCTGACACTTAAAGTATGGGCAAAATTCTTTTGTATTCCTTCAATAATTGAAAAATAGCAACTAAACACTCAGCTGGCCTCTGTACCAAAAAGAATGGAGAAAGAAGATATAACCAATGAACTACAAAAATTAGAACGCGTGACGTTTCAAAAGTTACATAAGGTGCTCAAGAGTGAAGACGAAATATAGTGGCTCAAATCACATAGTATGTCGCTGAAGTTTGGAGACAAAAATACATCATTCTTCAATAGACAAGGTAAAGCAAAAACGGCCAAAAACAATGCCAAGGAAATGTTCATGGAGGAAAAATAAAAATGAAGCAATTTTACGGCGATAAAAGACATACCCAAGACTTCCTTTGAAGCTTTGTACTCTGAACAAGGCAGAGTAGACCCAGAAATCATCACATCTATGTTGGAGAAAATTTTGATGGTTACTACTCTTGAGGAGAATGTGGAGTTGATAAAACCAATCAAGGAACTAGATTTTAAATGCAATTTGGGGTCTGGCACCTCACAAATCCCAAGTCCCTGACAGATTCATCATACACTTTTATAAAGCCGACTAAAGCCCAACCAAAACTGACTTTAAAAGAATAGTACAATTTGTCCAAAAATCATGTAAACTTTGGGGAAGCACAAATTCCTCTTTTCTCGCCCTTGTCTCAAAAGAAGTTAGCCTCTCTTCCTTTTCCAAGTATTGACTGACATCCCTATGTAACTCCTCTTATAAAATCATGACAAATATTATGGAAAATAGGTTGAAAAAGAATCTCTTCAAAAATCGTCTCTAACAATGAAGGTGGATGTATGGAAAAGTGTCAAATGGTGAACAACATTATCATGTGAACAAGCTTGTTCACTCAAGCAAAGAGAACCAAAAAATGAACGATTATTAAAATTGATATGGCCAATGCTTTTAACCATGTAAAACATTTATTGTGTATTTGATTTTTTATTCAAATTCAGATTTTGAACTTCTTTCATCAAATGAGTATCATCATGCTGCATGCATCGACACCTCTTTCTTTAGAGGAAGTCATGCTTTGAGGCAACGCCACCCCATCTCCCCTTTTCTATACAATCATCATGGTAGCCTTTTGAAGTCAAAAGTTAGGCTGAAAAGGATTTCTAGGAATATTTCAGGGTTTAGAATAATTAGGGGAATAGAAAAGTTTTGATCACTGTCAATTTGTTGAAAATACACATCCTTTAAACAAAGCACCTATCTCACTGCCTCAGGGGTTAAGGTTAATAATCTTATAACTCAAAATTCTATGCTTTCCATGACAAGGATCTTGGACTTCGTTCAAATACTTGGAAACGCCCATCTCCTTGAGTAATCCAATGTCTTAATCTTGGCAAAGCATCATTGGAAAAATTGAATATAAATTCCAAACTAAATCTAGTAGGGTGAATTGTTTTCAGAAAATCCCTTTTAAACCTTTCCTGATGTTTCAGAACTCCAGTGCATTGACTTTAAGGGGCATAATGCATCAAATTGTAATCATTGTTTTCTTTGAAATCTGTCTTAAAATCTAAAAAATTCAGGTAGGTAAAAAGGTAAATGAATACAAGAAACTTTTTGAGTAATTTGCTATAGTCTATGTATCATACGGTTTTAAGAAGGATTTTTAAAAAGAGTTTTTAGCTAGAGTTGGATGGGATGGGCTGGGATTGATCTGATTAAATTATTAATGACTCAATCATCTTTTGTATGAATGAGACCAAAAAAAAAAAAAAAAAACTAAAATCTAAGTATATATTATTTCAAAATTTTCTTAAAGCTCTCACTAAAATTATCAAAAATTGAAAATTAAAATTTTAAATGTCTCAAACCTTTCCTTTCCTACTAACATAACCAACATAGATCCATCTTAAATACGGATCTAATATGAGCCGAGAGGGATCCAATTTCTTCACGTGTAAATTTATGAGCTGACATTATTTAAATGTTTTGTATAGTTATTTCATTTTTTATTTTTAAATTTTTTATAATTTTTATTTTGGCTGACATTATCAAAATTTAAATTCAATTTTGAAACGGAAGGACAGTGTTACACATCAAGCTGAGCTGTAGAATGACACTGAGTTGTAGAATGAACCTCTCTGCTAAATCATGTTCAACATGTTCTGTACAGCCTATAAACTACAGGTAATTGATAACTTACTTATATGACCATACAACATACATATTAATAATAAATTATCTAATTAAAAACCTAAATAGAATATCTGCTTCGATAAATACCTTTAAAGTCTTTGGATGGTGAATTAGACAGACATGAAGGTCATCGCTTGTAAAGGAGGCAACCATTGCAAAATAACTGCATTTGGTGATCTTTGCCCAATAACTCACTAGCATGAATCCAAGACTGCCTATGTGAGCAAGCCTCTTTAATCACCCACCTTCACCGTTGGTAGTTATTCTCTTCGCCGTTAAAGAGCTTCTCAAAGTAGATAAATTACATCCCCAAGGGTAGAAAGCAGTGGTATTACCCTATCCACGAATCCATACCAAGAATCCAAATCCTTGATAGTAGAAAAAGGCTGCCAAACGAAAGTTAAACCCCAGTCAGATGGTTCTAAAAGAGGGAGAAAGGATGTGAACAAACTATAGATAGTCGCCTTTAAAAGAGATCAAGGTGTAGTTTGGCAATGAAGGGTATAGTTTAGAAGGTTACACGCTGTTTCATGTGCGTCAAAGCAAAGAAGGAATTACAGAGAGTGGAAGTGCAGGAGACTTAAAAGGGTCTAATTTTAATTACAGATAGTGGAAGTGCAGGAGACTTAAAAGGGTCTAATTTTAATTACAGAGAGTGGAAGTGTAGGTGATTTAGAAGGGCATAATTTTGACGGTTAAACAGTGTTTCATCTGTGCCAAGCAGAGATGTAACTACAGACAAAGGGAAGTACAGCATTTAAAAAATGAATGCAATGCATTCCTAACAACCAGTTTTTCAAAATCTGCGAGGCAATTTTTGCAAATGATTTCCAACAGGCAGTGTGAAATTAAATTAGCTGTATTCTTTGATAGAAATCAAAGGTGGAGGTCATGCAGAAGCAACTGAAATGAAACCCTGAGTTGGCTCCTCCAATGCGTGCCTGGGAACATGAATGCTGAAGTGAGAAACGGCTTCATCTAAATCCAAGAAGGGGGTTTGTGGATATGTTTAAAGATGGACTCAGCACATACGGTATGCTGCAGTGTTTGGGACCTAGACTCTCACTAAATGACGGAGGCCAACCATGCCTGTGCTAAAGTTTAAGCTTTGGCTGGAAGACCCTCTGTTTCATATTATTCAGAATATCTAAAGATTTGGCGAGCTAACAGGACCCATGTTTACAGGTCGAAGGGTATGTTTCAAGGAATACAATCAGCCTCCCCAGCCAACTTCTTTGTAATTTTCTATTATTATAGAATCAAGATTTTGTACTGCAAATTTAAACAAATCAGGTTAAAAAAGAGTTCTAATCGCCTTCAAACTAAAACAAAACAGGTTTAAAATTTCACCCAAAAAAAACAAAAACAAAAAACCCTTTCTAATCTTCTTCACTACAGTTGCAGGACAAGAGTTGGGGACAAGTGCAAAAGATGCTCAGGTGCTTTGATTTAATACCATTCAGAGTAAATAGTTGACTGACCTCCCTGTCGATCCAAATGTTCTGGTGTCGTGTTTAAAAAGCTTGTGTCCTGTGCTTTGAGGGTACAAATCGTGCAAACTGCAACATGTCCTGCTTCATGCCATTCCCTGCATGCATGGTCATGAATCAGCACAGCAGGTATGGTACCCCTTTGCTATAAGAGTGGATTCCAACCCATTTCCATTTGAGAATTTAACCACATTACTCAATTGCTCGCCCTTCCTCAAGCACATTAACAATTTCAATCAATATAAGTCAGTTTTACCTTAGCCGCGACTGCAAAAGTTCAAGCTCAGCTCAGAGGATTTTGCTGGATAAGCTTCGCCATGAAAAGGAAAGGAACCCGCACCACAATAACATTATCCTGACTCACCTGGTTTTGGTTATATGCAACGGACCAACACACTGTTAGCAAAAGTTCAAGCTCACCTCAGACGATTTTGCTGGATAAGCTTCGCCATGAAAAGGAAAGGAACCCGCACCACAATAACATTATCCTGACTCACCTGGTTTTGGTTACATGCAACGGACCAACACACTGCTAGCAAAAGTTCGAGCTCAGCTCAGAGGATTTTGCTGGATAAGCTTCGCCATGAAAAGGAAACGAACCCGCACCACAATAACATTATCCTGACTCACATGGTTTTGGTTATATGCAACGGACCAACACCCTGCTAAGCTGCCCATTTGTGGCGTGGAGATTGAGTGTGACTGTGACTGTGACTGTGACCACAGACACGACCCCGTATGTGTGTGCCCGTGCACATACAGGAGAAGAGGCAACTTAGGGGAGAATTTGGCGGCGTAGAGATATGATGATTTATAATATGATCTGATCAATGAATGTTATGTACACAGTCCAATTCGCCAACCGTTCCGAAAACGAAAAAATATTTGAAAGACAGTGGAACGTTAACGTTGCTGCGTGCTTGTGATTGGGTGTCAAATTACATATATAAGCTCTGCACACTGCAGTGGAACCTCAAACAATGCAACGTAATGATCGCACTGCCATAAATAACCAGGATTGGATGTTTACCGATACACAAAATCCACCATTCAACCTGAAGGAGATATATATATATATTGAGAAAACTTCGGGTTCTGACCTAGGCTTACATTGACAACAGTGCATTTAAAAAGAAAATGGTATATCCTGGCTTTGTATCGACAAGAGTGCATTAAAAAAATATGATGGAGAATGGGAAACTTCAACGGAATAATAATTTTGAAAGTATGGGTTTTCAGGGGCATTCATCATCGCTTATTCAATGCTTTGTGTTTTATGTTTGATATTTAAAGATAAATGGAATTTTGACATGAGGTAAATAGAGGAAATGTTAGATTAAATCTGACTTAATGCTTATTATCATTATTATAAAATATAGGTAAGAATCATTTATTTAAATTATTGATTGAGTTGATGATTTGAACAAAGGTACGCAGACAATACGTAGAAAAATGCAATACCATTCCTCTTCCACTATCGGTCCTCAGAAGTGTCGGGCCTGACCTTAAACAACAAACGCTATATCCTAAAAATCGATTGCACATTGCCCTACTTTCAAGACATGCCCACCCCAAAACCCACGGCAACAAAAAAGTTCAAATTCAAAACATATGTTATATGATGTACCTTTCGTTTAGAAAACACTATACATATAATATAACTATAGAATTAATCGAAGTTTAGATTTATTATTATGAAAAAATATATATTTATAAAATTAATTCAAGTTTAAATCGATGAATAAATTTTGTCTCCAAGCACAAATAAGAGACACTGATAGTTAGGTCCAATGACTAGGGAAAAACCCACAAGGGCAAAACCCAAATGATTCTTCTTCTATTAGATTTCTTCAGTCGCTCAGCAGAATACAAAGAGAAGGAGAATGAGAATGAATAAAGTCACTAATGTGTGATCAACTTGCAGCGGAAGTGTTTTTTCTCTTTACTTGAAGATCTCCTCCTCTGAATCAGATCTTGTCCTTCACACTTGCTTCAGCTTTTTGCTCTTACTCTTCACTTGCTCTCACACTTCTCTTGCACACAATCAATATTAAATATTTTTATTTTGTTAAAAATTGTGGCTCGATTACAATGAAAAATATTAAAAAAATATATATATATCTTGTTACAATAAATTTAAATTTTATTGAATTTTATAAAAAAAAATATCAATATAATTTTAAAATTCAAATTATTTTAAATTAATTTATTTATAAAATTAATTTGTTTGTTTAATGGAGAGTAAATGGTTACATGATTAAGGCATTCTTTATAATAGGCTACTATTATTAAACTAATAAAAATATATATAGTTTATGACCCAAAACTAACTAAACATGTATTATCGAGTCTCATCTTTATAACAAATAACACTATTATGATCAAAAGTTGTAATAGATTGGAAGTTAAAAAAAAATTGTAAGTAAACATTATGATTTAACCCACTTCATATAGGATTATAGATATGAAAGTAATAATATCTTCTACTCAAGCTTGTAGCTGGATTTTCTTCCAAGGATGAAGTTTGTTGTAATTTCAATATTAGAAGCTCAAACATGTGGTAAAACCCCAAAATCAACGATCCTAGAACATAAAGAATGTGCAAATTATATGATCCACAACTACACATGGAACAAATTATATGCTCAAATAGATAGCTAAGAGAAAAAAATGTGCCTTTAGTTGAAATAAAAAAAAGAGGTTGTAAGTAATCAAATTCTTAAAGGTGTATTAGATTGGAAACCCACGATCACATACATAAATATTGTCAAACATCAAGGATGAATAGTAATAGTGAGGTTAAGTTGATAGTAATAGTGACATTTAAGTTGAGAATTTTCAAATGGATGAAGTCTTTTGAAAAGTTATGTGTGATTTTAGAATTAAACATTAATTGCACATGTCAATCATTATTTTAGCTTGATAAGTATAAATTGAAGTGCAAAATGCATTACCATATTTGTCATTTCTTCATATAGCTTTTCAACATGAATCCATTTACATTGGGAACATGAGATTCCCAATGTGAGATATTCTAGTCCAAATAAATGGCACATCATGCCCATTAGATATATATATATATATATATATATATATATATATATATATATATATATATATTGTAAGTTTGGCAATGGTGAGGCTACATCATGATCATGTCCAAGAATAACACCCGGATAGGGCGGGGAATTAAACCAGTGATTTAACATCTAGCATTGCCTTAATAACACACCTAATCACTATCTATCCAAGACCCCATGGACAATAAAATGGTATTTTTTTTTTTAATCAATGAAGGATTAATTATTTAGATTCAACAAAGTAATTAAAGGGAAACAATCTCAAAAGATATTTACATATTCACAATCTTGGGGGCCTTGAAATTCAAACTATGTCTAGTGCATCTCTTTGTCTATGTAAATTACAAGTTTTCGCACAAGATTGTTGTGTACATTTGTGGTGAGATACAACAAAATCAAGACCATGGTGTAATTTTGAGTTTAAATCATTTCAATGGTAAATCACTTGTAACAGCCTCCTCCCACATCTACCTAAGTAACCGGCCAACCGGGGTAAACATGTGACAAGAAGTTACTATGATATGATTCGACTCCCTATGTGTCAGTTAAGGAAGTGGAATCAATGAAAACACACCATACCAGACCTTTTGCACTTGCTACAAGACTCCCATAATACATCCCAATCATTTTCCTAACCAGCCCTTGGGTCCCACTGAGCTTTTAGACCACTAAACCCTCGGACGCTCCCTTGATATGGACAAGGGTGTGTTTGGAAACCTTCAGACACATGCACAACATGGGTATGCATGCATCTAGGGACTTTTCTCCTCATACATGTGCCTACGACTCTGGGATTTGTGCCATTTTTCAAGCCCATAATCCAAGTCACTACCCAGAAACCCTTGTAGCTTGCAAAATCCATGAATTACATGACCATAAGACTTACAAATCAAAAACTTACTCCAGGACTAGGCCTAGCCATCACCAATTGAGATTGACATTCTGTCAAACACTTGACATCAATGTAATCTACAGGAAATGAATACAAAACAGAGCATAAATGACTGATAACTCATATGAGACTCGACAAGAAGGATCGCCACCTCTTCTCTTAACTATTTTGACATCAATTATGTCTTACATCCATTATCCTTTTAGTTACAAGTAAATACATGAAATAACCATGACTATAACCAGTCACATAACCATGCTTATAACCAACATTAAACCATGTAAATAACAATGAGATAACAATTATTAAGGCGACATAATAACAAGTACAAAAGCAAGAGAACTTAGCTTTTATTAAACATAGGCAAAATCGACTAGATTTGGGACTTCCACGTACCACCCAACCGTAGACATGGTTGAACTAAATCTTTCTTTCATCTAGTCACCCTCATGCCATATTCCAAGCACGAATATGGGATATCATGGATAAACTAAGGGAGTCCAGAGGTAAAACCACCTCCACCCTCACCAAACCGTCATCTCACCAAATTGGGACCGAGATCGCAAAACCAAACCGAGCTTGGAATGCCTTTGGACTGGTCTCCATCACTATCCTTGAGGAATTTTTTGTCTCCTTATCTCTCAGGCTTTACCGCAATCCACACCAGATCACTAGGCCCTAAGTCGAGACTCCACCCTCAGGTTTTACCATGTATCCCACCAAACCGGTCAAGGGATTCCTAGGCCTTTGGGAATTTTCTTGCCAGATTCTAAAACCATCCGGCAATTCCAAAGCTCAAAACTGAGAAAACAATCCCATCACACCATGGCTATCCGGAAAAGGCAAGGCAAGGCTGGAAACCACTGTCATAACCAGGAAAAACCATGCCACCGTAGAAAGAGAACCATATACCAACATGTAAATCCATGCATGTTAAAACCAGTTAGGAAATCACACATGCAATATGTTACCTACAAGTATTCTTGTTGAAGTTGCTTGATCATACTCTTCCTTGCTTACTCTTTGCTTTCATTTACTTTCATTGTCCTTCCTTTGTTTGTTTTTCCCTTCCTTGCTCCAACGCTGAGCAAAAGCTTGCCAGTTTATCCTCGGAAGCCTTTTTATCAATGACGCCTCTGTTTTCTTCATTTTCCATTATTTTCCTTCATTTTCCTCATCACATGCAACCTATGAACTTTCACCTTCCCTTTCTCCTAATTTCAATTATTTTCATAAATAAATGTACCAAAAATGTCATTGTGCCTTTCCAAAGCCTTTTCATTGCCTTTGCCAATTCCCTTAGCCATAATAATCAAAATGAACACCCATTAGGCTGTTTTTCCCAACATTCAACTTGGAATATGTGTCTCGTGACCTTGGTCTTATATTTTTTTTCATGGATTTTTAAACAGAGTTGTTGCACCAGTTTTAAAATAGTTGAATTTATTTTTATTTAAAATACAATTTAAATTAGTAAACATTTTTATCTTATTAAAAATTGTGGCTCAATTCCAATTAAAAATATAATATTTCACCTTATCATAATATATTTCCAATAATAAATAATAATAATAATATTAAAAAAAAACACCTTATCAAAATATATCTAAATTTTATTGAATTTTATAAAAAAATATCAATATAATTTATTATATGTAAATTTTATTGGATTTTATAAGAAACCAAATAGCAATTTAATTTTAAAATCAAATGAGTTTAAATTGATTTATTTAATTTGTTTATAACATTACATAAAATAATTAAAAATTCAAATAGAAAAATAATATTTTCTAAATATTTTTTACTTGGAACTTTAGGTTGAAAGTGAATGGTTACACCTTAAGGCATTCCTTATAATAGGCCACCATCATTAAACTCATAAAAAAAGCATCTTTTATAACTCAAAACTAACTTAGCATGTATTCTCATAGTCTCATTTCTATAACAAATAAAATTATTTATGATCAAAAGTTGTAATACACTAGAAGTTTAATAAAAATGGTAAGTAAACATTATGATTTGACCCATTTCATATAGGATTATAGATATGAAAGTAATAATATCCCCTACTCAAGCTTCTAGTTGGATTTGTGTTTAAGGATCAAGTTTGTCTTAATTCCAATATTAGAAGTTGAAACATGTGGTAAAACACCAAAATCAACAATCCTAGAGAACAAAAATAATGTGCAAATTATATGATCCACAGCTACACATGGAACAAATTATATGCTCAAATAGATAACTATGTTATGAAACCAGCTCACAAAAAGATAGATCAACACCTTAGAAATAAGCCTCTTCGAGGGGGCAACCTCCTTTACATTACACAAATGAAAAATTCTTGGATGATACAAATGACAAGACCTCCTTTCTATATATGGGAGTCTAAGGGGTCATAATATAATCAGAGTCGACATAACAATAATAATGTAAGGGCATAATAATAACAATAGTGAGCTTCTATGGGGCACGATAATAACAATATGGGGACTACATGGGCACAACAATATAATAAGGGGGTCGTACTAATAACAATAAGGGGTTACACTAGTAGTATAGGGACCTAACATGCCCCTCTCCTTCAAAAAGTGTTGTCCTCAACACTTGAGTAGTTCTTGATAGTTCTGTATAAAATTCTTGTCCTCCCGTGTGGAATCTTCAGTGGGTAAATTCTTCCACTTGATGAGATACTATGAAACTGGTCGATTTCGTCGCTGTCGAGTTATTGTTTCTATGACTGCTCCAGGTTCCAATATGATTTTTCCTTCCTCGTCAAGTTCTGGCAATATTGTTTGAACTGGGATCTTCTACAACTTTTGAATGAGTGGCCACACTTCTTCATCCTTCTTCCATTCATCCCTTGCTTCGTTTATCCAATCTGGTTGGATAATAGAAATAACACAAAAAATGCTTCCACATCCTTATCCTTTCTTGAGAGTGCATCTGCAACAACATTTTGCTTCACTTTTTTGTAGATGATTTCAAAGTCATAACCCAACATATTTGTGACCCATTTTTCTATTCTTCTAAAGATAATCTTTGTTCTAAAAGGTATTTAAGACTATCATGATCCATTTTTACCTTGAAGTGTCTTCCCGTTAGGTAAGGTTGCCATTTCTTAAGTGCATGTAGTATTGCCAACATTTCCTTCTCATAAATAGCTTGCTTGAGATGTAGCTGTAAAAATACCCAATCGCCTACATCAAAACTTCTTTCGCTGCGATGTTTATCTGCGTGTTGTTTCATTCGATTATGCACCAAAGTGGCGTTATCATTTAAAAGTTTGAGAACTTGTTGTTGATGCTCGATGTGATCTTTCACTGCTTGAATCTTTTTCTACTTGATATGTGCTTCTATCTTGAGAGTTTGAGGAGTGGTAATTTTTTTTGAATGCATTACAATATATGGTCGGATTCATTTCTTGATGCTCGATGTGATCTTTCACTTCTTGAACATTTTTCTTCTTGATATGTCCTTCTATCTTAATAGTTTGAGGAGTGGTAATTCCGGCCAATGCATTACAAGATATGCCGGGTTCATTTCTTCTTTCTCGATGTGATCTTTCACTTCTTGAACCTTTTTCTTCTTGATATGTCCTTCTATCTTGAGAGTTTGAGGAGTGGTAATTCTTGCCAATGCTTTACAAGAAATGGTCGAATTCATTTCTTCTTTCTCTGGGCTTGGTTCCTAGTGTATATCCTCTTCTTTTGATGTTTCTTGATCATTTTATTCCTTCTCTTCATAATCTATGTAAAATAATTTATTCTCAACATGCTTATGGCCTTTAGTGTATTTGTTATCACAATTGTAACAAAGCCCTTTTTCTCTTTTTTCTTCCAATTGTTGTGGTGTAAACCTTGTAGGTTTTGGAAGGCTAGGACAAAAACAGTTCCATAATTATAGTCGTGAGTGGTGGGATTCCTTGTTTCCATAATTTCACTTTCAATTTTTCTTGCCAACCCGAATGTTATCCTTTAAAGTCCCTACGAAGACATCAATCCTTTGCTTCTCTGGAATATCATTTACCCTTATATTCAATTTTTGAAAGTCCTCAATGTGCTCTACCATTGAACCCTTTTGTTTGAGATTTATCAATTGGTTAAAGAGGGTGTTTCTCTTTGTATCCTCATAATGTGCTATCATTTCCTTTGTGAAAATTGACCAAGTGACAAGTGGTTTACGAGAACAAAGCCCTTCATACCATAAAAATTGATTCGGTTCTAAATATAAAGATGCAATATGTACCTTTTGTAACAGTTTCACCTCATGTAGATCAAAATATTTCTCCATCTGTAGTATCCAATTTACCAGATCCTTGCCATCAAACTTCCTCATATCACATTTTCTTGATTTTAAGAGTTCGATCTTGAAACGACTGTAACTCTGTAATTTTGGATCTTCCAATTCTTAAATTACTACCTACAGTATCCCTCTGTGTCCTATTTCCAATGCCACTAGTCTGATCAAAATTGGATTCTCCAAGAAAGGTTTATGCACAATCTCCTAAGATGACCTGATTATATACCTTTTCAGAAGAGCGAACTTGTACGAAGATCCATGTGTCACTGTTTCAACCTTTGGACCTGAAACTGATACACAAAATCTACAAGTTGTCCTCTTTCTGTAACTTCTTACAAAATTGCAATCTGATGCTCAGAGAGAAAGTTATGACGATTTTCCCAAGGTCACATGTTTGGGATGTAATTCGGGAGCTTGCAGAAACCCTAAATGTCTTGGAATGTATCTCTGAAAATATAGTGCAACAAGATCTGAAATTCAAACTCGAGGTTCAAAAAGATTGTTTCTCAAATGGGTTTTGTTTTTAGCTTCTGAAACGTCGCATAAAAAAAGTTATAGTGAAAATGCCACGATGAAATGTTTGGAGTAGCAAAACCCTAGAATCCAAAGCTTTGATACCAAATGTTATGAAACCGGCTCACAAAAAGACAGAAAAAGATAGATCAACGCCTTAGAAATAAGCCTCTTCGAGGGGGAAACCTCATTTACATTACACAAATGAACAATTCTTGGATGATATAAATGACAAGACCTCCTTTCTATATATAGGAGTCTAAGGGATCATAATATAATCAAAGTCGAGATAACAATAATAATGTAAGGGCACAATAATAACAATAGTGGGCTTCTATGGGGCGCAATAATAAAAATATGGGGACTACATGGGCACAACAATATAATAAGGGAGTTGTACTAATAACAATAAGGGGTTACACTAATAGTATAGGGACCTAACAAACTAAGAGACAAAAATGTGTCTTTAGTTGAAATAATAAAAAAGAGGTTGTATGCAGTCAAATTCCAAAAGGTGTATTAGATTGGAAACCCACGATCACATACATAACTCTTGTAGAACATAAAGGATGAATAGTAATAGTGAGGTTAAGTTGAAAATTTTCAAATGGATGAAGTGATATTTTGAAAACTTATGTGTGATGTTAGAATTAAAAATTAATTGCACATGTCAATCATTATTTGAGCTTGATAAGTATAAGTTGAAGTGCAAAATGCACTACCCATGCTTGTCATTTCTTCATATAGCTTTTCAATATGATATTATTCAACATGAATCCGTTTACATTGGGAACATGAGATTCCAAATGTGAGATATTCTAGTCCAAATAAATGGCACACCATGCCCTATTAGAAATAAAATGATCATGTCCAAGAATAACACCCAAATAGGTGGGGAATTAAAATAGTGACTTAACATCTAGTAGTGCCTTAATAATGCACATGATCATTGTCTATCCAAGACCCCATGGACAATAAAATGGTATTTTTTTTATCAATGAAGGTTTAAGTATTTAGATTCAACAAAGTAATTAAAGGGCAACAATCTCAAAAGATATGTACATATTCACAATCTTGGGGGCCTTGAAATTCAAACTATGTCTAGTGCATCTCTTTGTCTCTGTAAATTACAAGTTTTCGCATAAGATTGTTGTGTACTTTTGTGGTGAGATACAACAAAATCAAGATCATGGTTGTAACCATAGTTTGGAAATCATTATTGGGCCTTATTTTATTCTCAATGACCTTAAAAACATGATAATTTTGTCATAAAAAGTATGGGAGAGGCAAATGCAGGTCTAACCTACCAAAATATAGATCACATACAAATTCAAAGGTGCATGTCTAGATAAGACACCATCTTATCTTCTTTGCAGCATGGGGCGAGGTAAGCTCCAAATAGTGAAAGAATAAATGCCTAGAAACATTTTCAAAACTTGTAAAATTTCCAAGAGGTGAAAGAAACAATACCCAAAATCCATTTTCAAAATTTACATACATAATACACCTGCATCATTGGATAAGTACACCTTTACTCTGACCCAAAAAGGAAAAGAGAATCTAAAATCAAAACCAAGTAACAAGGGTCACTTACATGTTGAAATGCGATGAATTTGAAACCGTGTAGGCATGTGAAATATTTTGTACAACATAGGGTGTACCTCCCCTTAGGTGGCAAGATGCTTCAACAACATTTAGAGAACTTGTAAAACCTAATCCAGAACATAGCAATTCCACTATCATAATGATCTAAACTTAAACAAGAATGCAACAAATTACAGATATAAGCATAAATACAAAGATGCAGCAGAAATAACACTTGATTCATTAATATCAAATATTGAAATATGCTTACAAACAAAATGGAAATAAGACTAGCTCGGACAATGGTAAATTATCTCTGAGAAGAGACGTGGCAGCCATGTGCCTCTCAATTGTGTTACAATGAGGCTCAAGGGCCTATTTATTATCGAAAAAACAAGAGAAAACCCTAAACAACCAAAACCCTAACCCCAGGAGATGTAACGTCAAGAGTTTGTAGGTCTCGTTGGGGTTATTTGAGCAGCCAACTTCTCAGAGTCATAACTTGGTCATATTATCTCTGTTTGGTGCCTATGATACCTTGTTGGAAAGATATCTTCGAGTACTACAGGATTTACGGAGGCCCCTGCCTACGATTATGGGTCTGTAGCGGACCTTAAAAAATGTTATTTAGGGGATCAAAACTACTGATTTTTGAGTAGCATCGGATGTGTTCTAGCTCTAAAAGTTTACGGAGGGGCTAGAACACATGAGATTTCCAAGACCCAGAAATAGTTTGGAGAAATTCCACCCGGATTGTATTTTATTAAAATAATTAATATTTTTAATGGGGTTCCTAGTCTAAACTTAGGAAAATTAAAATATTAATGGGTATTAATGAAAATATGGGTGAGAAGCTTCTAAGAGATGAGGATCAATTCTAATTTAATCTTAGCCATTGATTAGAGACTTAATCTCGACCATTGATTTCTCAACAGGAAAAGTATAAATGGAGGCTTGGGGTCAGTTGGAGAAGACACACAGTGAGAGCAACATTTGAGCTAATTCAAAATTCTAGGGTGTGGTTTGCTGACGATTTCGAAGTAAGATTCTAGTGCAGAGAAGGACAGTTCGGCAGAGGGACTTCCGTCCAAGGCCGAGAATACATAGTAGAGAGGAAAAGAAACATCAGGGAGAGATAATGTAGTTCCAGAAAGGGTGACGCAGAGGCTAGAGGGCTGACATAGTCACTTAGAAGAAACGTTGGGGTTTCTGTGAGGCAGATCGGGCAGTAGTTCGGCATATCGATTTCTGAATTGGGAAGGCTCACTAGGAGGGTGACGCAGCTCCTAAAGGAGGTGACGTAGACTCAGTGCAGAGCTGGGAGAAGCCATCGCTGCACAGCACTAGGGACAACGCAGTCACTTGTGGGGTTTGTTCATCCTGTTGCTAGATTCGCCAAAATATCTGTCTCTGGATAGAGGTGCTTCTGTTGGGTTTATTTTCTGTTGGGTGAGACAAATTTGGCACCTTAGTTGTATTTAGAAATATGCTTAATAATAAAGCCCTCATATCTGTTGCATCGGTTTTCTCACATTGGGTTTTTCCGGGGATGTTTAGTCAAAAAATAAGTGTGTCCTTTGTGTGGTTGTCTCATTTATTTTTCAGTACTTGATATGTATATTAGTGTAGGCTGCAGTGTATTTGCATTAATAGTTTCTGAATACTTATCAAAATAACTTGTTAAATGAAGAACACAAGTAGGTAATGCAAATCAGTTTGTTGCAGTAGGATTTTTGGTTTATTAGTTTCAGAAATTTTCACATGGTATCAAAGTGATTGCAGATCAAGGAGGACTGAAAGGGCAGAGGAAAATCTATGCGTGAAGACAATTGTCCCGAGAGACAACATAGTTTCAGGCTAAGAGAGAAGAGGAGGGGTGACGTAGTCACCAAGGGAGGCTCACCCAAAGCCTGTGTCAGCCTAATTGGGTGACATTGTTGCTGTAGAGGGCAACGCAGTGGTTACTGGGCTAATGCAGAGACTGTTGAGTCTCATTTTTCTTGTTGTTGTGGCTAGAGGTGCAGCATATATTTCATTTGGAGTTGTTGGTGGGGTATTGATTATGTTGGTGCAGAACAATACCTAGTGGGGAAGAAGCAAAGTAGAGGGAATTAGTTCCTTAGAATATTTCTTGCCGAGAAATCTAGATCCAGTGTTGAGCAGTAGCAAAGAGAGTTCAGAGAGGGGTGGTTCAACAGTGGTTGGCAAAAGGATTTCCGTAAAGGAAATTGAAATTCAGAGGGAGCTTGTTCCTTAAAGGATTTGTAGCGCCAAATAAATCCAGATTCGAGCTTTTCCGGGGCA
This sequence comes from Pinus tabuliformis, assembly GCA_031772625.1. Taxonomy (NCBI): domain Eukaryota; kingdom Viridiplantae; phylum Streptophyta; class Pinopsida; order Pinales; family Pinaceae; genus Pinus; species Pinus tabuliformis. Next base: position 367,959,241 of record CM062809.1, read on the forward strand.
ACAACGAAAGAGGGAGAAGAGAACCAGTACAACATTTTAGTGGCAGAGATGCTAGCCGCATCTCTAGGAGGGAGGTGGGGTGATTTAGAGTTGTAGTTCAAAAGAGATATAAAGGGGGCAGGATCCTTGAGGTGCCTAAACTCTTGGATCACATACGGCTACGGAGCCCTTAATGATAGGAGCAGAATGATGGGAGTCAGTTGGTGTGAGGGATGCTGGAACGATAGTGGTAGAGCTAGAGTGCTCAAAGTCTGAAGCAACGCAGTGGAGTGTTGCAATAGTGCAGGAGGCACAGAGAAGATACAACAACAACCCAGTAGCATTAGAGGGTCAGCACAAATTAGCAGCAGAGGTAGCTTCAACGTCAAGGGGCATCTAGACTGAACAACATGTCAGCTTTTGGTTGGCTTTTTCAGTTGCTTACTTCTCAGCAACTGAGTTTCAGTGCAGTAGTTAGAAGTGGCAGTTCTATGGCAAGCATGATGCAACATATTGAGAGGCAGTTGTAGCACAAATGCAACAGTGATAGTGGCACTGTCATGGGAAGCAATACAGATTGCAGCAGCGCGGAGTACCGATGTTGTGGATCAGTGTGATACTTATGTTGAGACGTATTGGTAGAGCACATTCCTCGCTAAGAGGGAGTGTTGATTTTTGGGTAGCATCTGATGTGATATAGCTCCGAAATTTTGTGGAGGGTCTAGAACACATGAGATCTCCAAGACCCATAAATCGTTTGTAGAAATTCCACCCAGATTGTATTTTATTAAAATAATTAATATTTTTAATGGGGTTCCTAAGTCTAAACTTAGGAAAATTAAAATATTAATGGGTATTAATGAAAATATGGGTGAGAAGTTTCTAAGAGACGAGGATCAAGTCTAATTTAATCTTAGCCGTTGATTAGAGACTTAATCTCGATCGTTGATTTCTCAACAGGAAAATTATAAATGGAGGGTTAGGGTCAGTTGGAGAAGACACACAGTGAGAGTAGCACTTGAGCTAATTCGAAATTCTGGGGCGTGGTTTGCTGAGGATTTCAGAGTAAGATTCTAGTGTAGAGAAGGGTAGTTCGGTAGAGGGACTTCCGTCGAAGGCCTAGAATACATAGCAAAGAAGCAAAGCAACATCAAGGAGAGACAACATAGCTCCAGAAAGGGTGACACAGTTACTTAGAGGTAGCACTGGGATATTTGTGAGGCAAATCAGGCATCAATTCAACACATCGATTTCTGAGCCGAGAAAGCTCACTGGGAGGATGACGTAGCTCCTAGAGGAGGCAACACGGTCTCAGTGCAGAGTTAGGAGCAGCCATCCTTGCACAGCACTGGGGACAACACAGTAACTTCTGGGGTTTGTTCATCCAGTTGTTGGATTCTCCAAAATATATGTCTCTATATAGAGGTACTTTTTTCGGGTTTATTCTCTGTTGGGTGAGCCGGATTTGGCACCCTAGTTGTATTCATAAATCTGCTTAATAATAAAACCCTCATATCTGTTACACCAGTTTTCCCGCATTGGGTTTTTTCGGGGACTTTTAGTCCAAAAATAATTGTGTCCTTTGTGTGGTTGTCTCATTTATTTTTTAGTACTTGATCTGTATATTAGTGTAGGCTGCAGTGTATTTGCATTAATATTTTCTTAATACTTCTGAAAATAACTTGTTAAATGAAGAACAAAAGTATGTAATGCAAATTAGTTTGTTGCAGTAGGATTTCTGGTTTATTAGATTCATAATTTTTTACAAAAACTGCTCCAGAAGTTCAAGACCCAAAAAAATGCTAAAAATAGTAAATGCTGAAATAAACAAGGAAACAACTGAAATTGGCTGGAGGTCTAAGTGGAATAGGTGGGTGACCACCAATATCCACCTTGATCATTCCTCCCCCTTAGGAAGCAATGATCCCCATTGTGTGCAGAGCCTCCATGAGGTGAGGAAATTTATGTTGAACCTGGTCCTTGGTGATCCACTTGCCTTGGTGCAGGAGTTGGCCAACTTTGACAACCTGATATAGTTGGATCTTCTGTTGGCAAGTGTTCTTGACCTGTGTGTCCATAATCTAATCAGTTGTTTCCTGTTCCATGCATTCTAGGTTTAACTCTGTTGGTGTGAGTTGTTATGCAATATCTGATGTGTCCAATAATAGTGGGAAGTATGGCCGAAGGTGGTCCACATTGAACACTGGGTGCAAGTAAAGGAATGGGGAAATGTTGAGCTCAAAAGAATTGTCTTCCATAGCCTTGGTAATGGTGTAAGGACCATATCGGAGTGGTTTGAGCTTTTTATGGGCTCCGGTAAGGCGTTCTTTCTGCAAATGAAACCAAACTTTGTTGCCCACCTGAAACTTGTGTGGCACCCAATGTTGATCATGTTGCTGCTTGTACGTGGCATTTGACTTGTCCAGGATGTCGTGAACCTGCTGGCAGATGTTTTGGATGCATTCAATAAATCTTATCGCTTTATCAGCCTTGGACAATACATGTGTGGACTATGTTTGTGTAGTCGTGTGAGGCATGGCAACATCAATCATACACAATGGTTGAAATCCTAGACCTACTTGAAAGGGAATGCGATCAATTGAGCTATGGAGAGCTCTATTATAACTATGTTGCACATATGGAAGACTCTTGTCCCAGGTTCGTGGGTGGATGCTTGGAGTTGTACATGCGGAGTATGTGCACTATCGTCCTATTGACAACCTCCATCAGGCCATCAGTCTAGGGATGGAAGGTAGTTAACTTTGTGAGCTTGGTGTCCAATAATGTCTAGAGGCTTGACCAGAATGTGCTCAGGAACCCGTTATCTCGATATGATATAATGGTCTACGGGATCCCAAAATGTACCCATACTCGTTCAAATAAGACTTTGGCAGTGTCCTCTGCGGTGATACTCTTCTTGCAAGTCGCCAATATAGCCATCTTAAAAAAATTGTCCGCGACCACAAATACAAAATCATTACCATGCTTGGTAGAAGGGAGGCCAGACATATAATCCATGGATATGGATTCCCACGGCTAGCTAGGAGTAGGAAGAGGAGTGTACATGCCTTGCTTCTTGATGGCTAGCTTAGCGATGGCGCAGGCAGTGCAGGATTTGATATATTTCCAAAATCCACTCGGAGTTTGGGCCAATACAAGTAATTTTGTAATACAACCACAATTTTCTCCACACCAAAGTGTCCTACGACCCAACTGTAGTGCGCCTCCCAAATCAGCTTGGCACGCTCACTTGAAGGAACACAAAGGTGGCCCAGGTAGCATAATAATGCTTCCTAGAGGTGGAAATCAAGAACTTTCTTTCCATCTACTAGCATATGGTATGTGGAAGAAAACTATGGATCATTTTGTATAGTTGCGACCATCCAGTGGTCTCATGACCACAAGAGTTGAGAACAGTAGTCAGCATTGCAACTGGGGGCCGACAATGGAAATCTCCAACATGATTGGTGTTGCCATTTTTGTATTTAATGTTCAAGTGGAATTGTTGCAGATATGTAGACCACTTCCAATGGCAATTGTTCTGAAACTTCCCTTATGTTTGTATAAAATGAAGAGTTCGGTGATTGGTGTGGATGACTGTCTATTTCCGCATAATGTAGTGCTTCCACTTTCAACAAGCCTACAAGATGGAATTCATCTCTTTATCATACGTGGGGTACTTCCGAATTGCATCGAAAAGTTTCTCACTATGATAGGCCACTAGATGCACGTGTTGGGTGAGGACTATACCAATAGCATAGACATAGGTGTTTTTCTCGATTTCAAATGGATAATGTAGGTTTGGAAATGTGAGTACCGGTGCAGAGCAGAGGTGGCACTTCAACTCAAAGAATGCCTTCTGTTGGGACTCGGACAAGGAAAACTTTGTGTTTGCCCTGCCCTTAGTAATCTGACTCAAAGGCCAAGTAATATGGGAGAATCCCAACATGAACCACCAATAAAAATTTGCAAGGTCCAAAAAGCTACAAAGCTCCGTTAGAGTGGTCAGGGCTAGCCAATCTCGAATGACTTGGATCTTAGTTGGGTCCACATGCATGCCACTCATCTATGACGTAGCCCAAGTATTGGACCCGGCGCATGCCAAAGGTGCATTTCTCCAAGTTGGCACATAGATTGTGTTGTCAAAGGGTTTGAAGGACTTATCGAATGTGTTGCAAGTGTTCTTCCCAAGTTTTGTTGAAGATGAGGATGTCATCCAGATAAACCACCATGAACGAGTTGGTGAAGGGTTGCAAGATGTCATCCATTAGCCTCATAAATGTAGCAGGGGAATTTGTCAACTTGAAGGGCATAACCAACCATTTGAAAAGGCCTTCCTTGGATTTAAAGGCGGTCTTCCATACATCTTGGGCTCTATTGGAACCTAGTGATAACCAGACTTCAGATCGATCTTGGTGAAATACTTGGCCCCCTTGACTTTGTCCAACAAGTCATCAATCTGTGGGATTAGATACCTATTCTTGACAGTGATTTTTTTAATGCCCGATAATAAATGCAAAGCCTCCAAGTCCCATTCTTCTTCTGTACAAGTACAATTGTGCTCCCACAAGGCAACAAACTTGGTTGGATGTGTCCTTTTTGTAATAACTCTTGTATTTTCCACTTGATCTCTTCATTTTCCATAATGGAGCGATGATATATCAACCCATTGGGTAGAGGTGCTCCGGGAGTCAGATCGATCGAATGCTTGACCTGGCAATGCAAAGGTACCCTTGTGGGTGAGTAGAAGATGTCCCTCTATTTTTCCATGATCGTATCCACTCGTTTCCATTGCTTGGAGGAACCCTTGCTGGGGGCCATGGATGTGCCTACGACCTTCCCCTTACTTTGAGAAAGAATCAGAAAGAAAACAATTTTCACAGTCTAGGAGATGACCTTACTACATTGCTTAGCAGAGATCAAGGAGATGGCAATAGGTGGGGTTACCTCTGGTATCATGTATAACTTACTACCTAAAGAAATAATAATAGAGCACAGTCTAGACTCATATACAACATACCTCTTCCATAAGTATGGTTTTCCTAATATCACAAACTTTAAGGGGAGAAACATCACATAATACCTCATCCTTGGAGGGCTTGATGTTGTAGGGAAGGCGACATTGTTGGATGACGCAATGATGTCTTCCTTAGTGGTGCCACCCAATGGTGTACAGATACGAATGTGTTGTAGTCGGTAGGCCCAACTGCTTCACATCCTCTGCTGAAATGAGGTTCTTTTGGCTCCCGCTGTCGACAATGAACTGCAGCGGAGAACCCTTCACCCACATTTGTGAGTGGAATAGGATTCCCCCCTCTTCTAGATCTTCATGCTCAATATTATGGATCTTGGTGGTGGCCATAGTGACACTAGGCTCCGTGTCAATGATATGCTTCCCTTTGTCATTCCCCTTGTCAGGTTTTGTCTCAAAGTCGGAACATGCATATGACTCAGAAGCCTTCAGCTCGTCCACGAGTGACTGCTTGACCCGACACTCACTCGTGTTGTGAGTGGATCTCTTATGGAATTCACACAACTTTCCCTTGTCCTTCTTTGTTTTCATGGTGGTGTTCTTTACTTGTAGCTTCAGTGGGTTATCTTGGATTTCCCAGCCTTATCTTTGCCCTTTGTTCTGCAGCTTGGGGGTGCCTTTCCCTTGCTTCGAATTTGCAGATCCAAAGTCTCTCTTTTTCTCTTTAAACTTTTGCTCAATCTTGACAACGTACCGGTACGTTGTGCCAAGTGAGGAGCTGTCTAGGAACTCCATTTCATCCTGGATGTACTTATGTAGGCAGCCGCGGTACTTGAGTACCAAATTTTGTTGAAATATGGAAACAAGAATATTCTAATTTAATTTGTCCTTGAATTAAATTGTGAATTAAAATCGAATTTAGTCTTAACAGCTACTTGGAAATAATTAATTTATTTATTTTAAATTAATTAGTTGGAGAAATTCAAGTTAGAAGTCTTTCTGAAGTCATGCAAGAGTTATCCCTTAAATTAAGGAGATAAGATTGAGTTATATTTGAGTTGTAATTAGTTAACTCAGTTTACTGAGTTAAGTCCAGTTAAATTAGTTCCAAACTGTTTGAGGAACTAATAGTGAGTTAACAGTCAGTTGATGCATTAATGCACTCAACTAGTGCTACTCCAGTTAATTGAAGATTCCCTCATCAGAAACTCGTGCATGTCTATTCTGAGAAAGAACCAGTTGAGTTTAATGTTCAAGGATAGTGTACTATCAGTTGCATGTGTTTTCTCATGGAGAAAACTCATGCATGCAGTCAAGGATTCATCCTTGAGGATTGCGCAGTTTTGAACGCTGGTTTTTCCACTTGGTAATAGGTTAATCATCCACAAGGAACAACGCAAGGAAATAGGAGCTTGGAGGGTAGAGAGGAAGGCTGGAGAGAAGCCAAGATTGACTGTGAGCATCTGTGAGGATTGTACTGAGAGCTGGCTAGTTGTGAGAGCTAAGGCTTTGTATAATTCCTATGTATTTCCACCATGTATGATAATACAATAGTGTGGGGTTTTTATCTGAGGATTTCCCCAAAAGTATTTTCATGTGTATTGTGCCATTGATTCTTCTTCTTCTGGTTATATTGTTCAGCTCGATCTCTTCCGCAAATTGATAATAGAAGTAGGTTATATTATTATGCTTTTATTTATATTGCATTATCGGGTTAACCTATCACAGATTTTCTATTAGCTTAGGTGGGTTATCTTGGATTGCCGAACCTTATCTTTGGCCTTTGTTCTGTAGTTTGGGGGTATCTTTCCCTTGCTTCAGATTTGTAGATCCAAAGTCTCTTTTTTTCTCTTTAAACTTTTGCTCAATCTTGACAGCATACCGGTACGTTGTGCCAAGTGAGGAGATGTCTAGGAACTCCATTTCACCCTGGATGTACTTATGTAGGCAGTCACGGTACTTGAGTACCAAATGTTTCTCAGAATCCTTGATACCCAAGTTCATATGAAGGGTATGGAAAACATTGGTAAACTCTAGCATGTCCTAGTCTCTTCCCTATCGGAGCATGGTCCACTTTATGTATTTATCTCCATAGCTCCCGACAAGGTAGTACTGCTCCTTGATGGCATCCCGGAACGAATTCCAAGTGGGTGTGGTTGAAAACAGTGAGGGTGTAATTTCATCTTTCTTCTCACAGTAGGTTTCCCACCAGTCCTTAACATGGGGGGCGACTTTGATAAATGCAAAAGTGATCTTTTCCCGACTGGGAAAATCAGGAACAAAAAAATATCCTTCCAGTAGATTTAACTATTTATCTATGACATCTGCATCTATTTGACCTTCAAATATGGGGATGTCAGAGTTAACTTATATCTTAAAGGGTGTGGCACTTACAAAGTAGTTTCCAGAAGTAGATGTGTCACCTTTCGGTCCGCTAAAGGATTTGGGCAAAGTTGTCCATCATTGCGTTCCTTTGTCGCTCGAGGGCTTCTTCGAGCAAGATTTTGAAAGGATCTCCTGCCCCCTCATCTTTCTTTTGTTCCGCCATGGGAAGCCATTGGGATTTGTGAGGCTGGTCTTGCAAAGGTTCGACTAGTTCGAGCCCTAACTCCTTATATCTCGACCTCGTTGGAGACATGCAAATAAAACAGAGAAAGAGAAGACCACTCTCATACCACTAATCTAAACTTAAGTAGGAACACAAAAAATTACAGATATAACCATAAATACAGAGATGCAGCAGAAATAACACTTCATTTCATTAATATCAAAAATTGAAATATGCTTACAAACAGAATGGAAATAAGACTAGCTCGGGCAATGGCATCTTATCTCTGAGAAGAGATATGGCGGCTACATGCCTCTCAATTGTGTTGCAAGGAGGCTCAAGGGCCTATTTATTATTGAAAAACATGAGAAAACCATAAACAACCAAAACGCTAACCCTAGGGGATGTAACGTCAAGATTTTGTGGGCACCGTTGGGGTTAGTTGGGCAACCAACTTCCCAAGGTCATAACATGGTCATATTATCTTCGTTTGGCACGTACAATACCTTGTTAGAAAGGTCTCTCCGAGTACCACAAGGTTTGTCGTAGACCCCCACCTACGGTGACGGTGCCTGCAGCAGACCTCAAAAAAACTTTGTTTAGGGGGTCAAAATTACTCCGGAAGTCTAGGACCCGAAAAAATACTAAAAATAGTAAATGTTGAAATAAACAAGGAAACAAATGAAACCAATTGGAGGTCTAAGTGGAATAGGTGGGTGGCCACCAATATCCACCTAGATCGTCTTCGGAAATGGTTGAGTGTTAGACCAGTGAGACTGATATGTGAAGTGATAAAGCTTTGACTGTGATCTAACACTTAGAATACCTAATGACTCAACAACATAGATCACCCATGACACATAAAAAATACATTTTCTTGCGTGTGACTACTCTATGACCAGTTACGACAAGTGTGACACAACATATATACTTTACGATGATAGTGACGACACTTGTGCGACAATGCTCAAACCTTTGTGAATAAGTGCAACAGGTGTTTATATGGTTAGGAAAACTCATAAACACAAAGATGGACCTTTGAAACCACCAGAATGAGCTTTTATACTTGATGTGACAACCCACATTCAAAAAGACGACATTTTTCCTAAGTAACAAACGAGACCAAAACACTCCAAAAATATACATGAAATGAGTCTTAGTGTTTGTGACAACAATGGAAAGGACCAAGGAAGGCTTTGAAATTAAGCATAGGCCAAAATTTTGGGGGGTGTTCCAGCCGCTACAACTATAATTTTTAACCCTGTATAGAAATTACTTGCAAACGAATTCTTAAAAACATAAAATATATAATGGTGAGAAACACAAAACAAATACACATATATTTTCCCCTAGATCCCAAAAACCGGGTACCAGATTGATTTTTCATTATGTTCCTTTTAATGTTACAATACATATATATATACATGTCGAAGCATTCGTAAACCCAATCCATTAACCCTGGATTAGAACATAACCGTAGTTCACTCGACCGGATCTATAAAATACCATGGGCAGTAAAGCATCATGCCAAAGATCGTGTGTGAAACCCATGAACAAAACCATAGGTAGATCCACCCACCTAATACAGGGTCCAAAAATAAATTCCTGGGGCGTTGCCCGAGACCCCATACAGGGGAGCTACCATCCCTTGAACCCCCCCGACAAGGGGGGTTACGCCCTCCCCTATGAATCCCCTCCTATGCCCAATGCAATGAACAGGGGGGGGATATCGCCCCCCCTATGCCCGCTCGGTGCAACAAACAAGGGGGGCTATCACCCCCCCCCTGCGCATGCGACTAGTCGTGGAAAGAATATAACACACACACAAAAACAACACTTGGCGACACACTGGTAGATCTCGAGCTTCTCTGTTTTATTTAACTCTTTCATGGAGGGCCTTGGTTGTCCAAGGAGAATTGATTCATCATGAAAATTACTTTTCCCTTCCCGCTTACCCCATGAACAAAGGTGGTCCCCTCTATACCTTCTTGGTTGAACACAACATAAGATTCAACATATCACAATGCTTTGAGTTGGGAAGAGTAGTGTAGCCCGCGAGCTTAAGATTTTCAAAGTATAATTTTTCATCATTGGTGTTGCTCCGTTGCTAGTAGGCCTAGATAGTACCCCCGTGGAGTCACGCAGGAACACAAAGATTCTTTCGCTGTCAGTGAGCCTAGATATGCAATCTCCTGCATGACCAAATTATTTATAGCATACTTGAGTAACAAATTTGATGACTTCTACAGTCGAACACCCTAAATTAAGTTCCATTTGGTGCCAATTAGAAATTTCTAATACTGATTCCATCACCTCAAAGGACATGCAAGGGGGTTCCTCCTCAAAGATAATCTAGTACAATACTTTGAGGAAGTGATCAACCAACTTTTCCATGACTCCTCTATAATTGCACTATGAAAGTAGTTTGCAATAGATATGAATAGCAGGCTCTTTGGGTGTCCAATTCTAGCCAATAGCAGGAAAAGAATTATGAGCACATATACCATTCAACAGGTATGCAGAAATGTATAATTTAACTTGCTTGCCCTTAGGAGGATTCTTTGCAATGTTCACCTTAATCCTAAGTTGTTGAGCCAAAAGATCTGACCAGTTAAATATCTTCCACTTGTTGAAAATCTGATGTAACATGTAAACCCAACCTTTAGGGAATGTTTCAGTACTCTTCTATCCATATATCCGGCAACATAGCATAATCAGGTACTAGAACACCATTTTGAGAGATCTAGTCTTGTAAGTATTACTGGGTGTTTGGTGGAACTTAGCTGGCTCTTTCAACTGTGTCTAGATAACATCCTCGGTGTTCAAATATCTGATGTCTGCGTAGAAGTGTGACTTCATATATCCCTCTGGCTTAGGCAAGTGATAAATAAAGTGGATATAATGGGCTAAATAGGAATAAAGTCGCTACCAACTGATACTGTTGAGGGTCATGTTGTTAGTATCCAAGTCTTGCATGATCCACTTGATGACATCTGCACAAGGTAGGACTGGGAACCTTTAAGTAGCTATGTCAAAACCTGACCATTGGATTTTAATGTACACTTGTCTGTCCTCCAGATCTGCCTTGAATTATGTCGATGTGAATGCATCTTTGACTATATTCCGTGTGATATCTGAGTCCTTTTCAATGAAGAGTTGAGTATCAGATTGAATAAGAATTGTAAATGGAGTGCTCTTAACTACTTCATTGGTAGTGCTCTCTATTATTTATTTTGAGGCTATCTCTTAGGAGGCATGATGATGGCATTGATGAAAGAGAGATGAGCTCAAAACCTGCAGCGTTTGTAACCAAAAGATGCACATAGGGAAAAAAACAAATTAGATCAAGCAAATTAGTTCATCAACTAAAATTAAAGCAACAACACACTGACTAAAGAGAAGGATTATACAGTTTCTTGGCTCTGGGAGGTAGAATGGGCTCTTGAATTGCACACTACGTAGTCTCAATAGACTAGGATGGAGTTTGAGGCTTGAGGCTACGTAATGCGCAGTCTTAGCTAGGAATTAAAGAGAGGAGATTATGCAATGCGTAGTCTTAGAGGCCAAGGCTAAGGAATGAGGCCTGGAACTATTCAATGTGCAGCTGGGAAAGCCAGTGACTACACACTGCGCAGTCTTAGGGGCCAAGGAATGGGCTTGAGCCTTGAAGATGTGAAATGCACAGTTGGAAGGGGAAACAACTACTCAAGGATTGTGTGGTTCTTCTCAGGAGAGAGAGAAAAAAAATTGAGATCTGATGTTGGGGTAGGAAAAACTGTAGATTGGCCTCAAGGTGAGTTAGACCGGTCAATAACATGGGCCAAAAAATATCACGCAAAAGGAAAAACATACATGCAAAAAAAGGCCCAACAATGACAAATGTTGCTAGTAAAAAAGCAAGAATGCGATGCGACACTTGTAAAAACTTCACGACGGACCGAAACAACACTTGTACAAGCTAATAATAATAGAAACACTAGCTACCATTAAAAGAAACTGACAAAATAACACTCATAAAGGCAAAATCGATAAAAAAAAACAACAAAAAGCGACACATGGACAACTTACCTGGAAAAGCACTGCAAACCATGTCCAAAGCTCCTTGATCTCGTGGGGAAGGTTAGAGCTCCAATGTTGAGTGTGTGAATGAGCTCTACAAGCATCTATTATATGGTTCCAGCCCCCACATGGTTATGTTAGGGTTTATGATGCATATGCCTAAAATCAAGGAGGAAGGAACACTTGTCCTAAGATCAAAAATAGAAACTTTGTACCATTTTTCAAATGATGATTATGCACTCCCTATTTTCTATGGATGCATATTAGCTTACTCTAGGAAACTGCGTAGTCACAAAAGCAGAAGGAATTGTGCAATTCCCAGTAAGAAGGGATTGTGTAGTTCGCTAACTCAGTGAATTGCGTAGTCTTAAGTCTGTGAGAGAGATAGCACAATTTATAGGCTCAACGATTGCATGTCTTCAAGGTTTGTGTTGTTCTTGTCCTCAAGGCATAGCGCAGTCTCTAGTGTCAGAGGATTGCACAATTCCTAGAGGGAAGACTAAAAATTGGTGCAAGATCAAGGCATGAGTTGGCTTGTGTTTAGAAGTTGTTTAGCTTTCGTCGATAGGACTCAGTCATCATCAAGCCAACATAATCAAGTCATCCCAAGCACTGCATGCAAAGAAAAGTAATATTGATAGGAAACAACAAGAGGAATACTTGACGACCATGAAAGATAACTTCTTATGAATAGAAAGTAGGCTCCAAAATCAAGGCATAGGCAAAATTTTGGAGGGGTTTGTAGCAGCTACAACATGTCTACAAAATATATTGATATGGTTGGAACACATTATTAGTTGTGGTAGCTCGGGATTAAAGTGATTTGCAAAAACAATTATGTCAACAATGCTACTTTGCACACAAAGTTAGTTGTGGTAGCTTAGGGTTGAAACAATTTGCAAAAATAATTTTGTATCAACAATGTTGGTTTAAATGCAGAGTTAGTTCATACTAGCTTAGGGTTGAAACATTTTTGCAAGATCAATTTTGTGTTAACAATGTTGGTGTAAACACAAAATTCAAAAACGCTTTTTGTGTGAATTTAAAAATACAACAATTATTTCACTCTATAATAGTGTTCCTATTTTTAATTTTATATACAATGGTTTTCCAAGGATGAATTGTTGACAAAATCAAAGTGTTTATAGGGTTTTTAGTACAAATTTTCCATTTCCAGTCAGGGTAGAACCCTCTAAACCTGAAGTGGAAAAATTACATCATGACACAATGTTTATTCGACAAGAAATTGGATGGTTAGAATTTTTCTCCAAGTTTCATGGGCATAATATTGAAGTAACTAGATATTTTGCTTAGAGATTTGATCGAGAGAGTGCCACTATAGGCAATATGATTATACACCTTTTTGAGCATAAAATCGAACAAGTAACAAAGTCACCCCGATTTGGGGAAAGATGGTTTAAAAGTAAGTAATTTGGAAGAAAAGACATGGACCCCATTTTTTAACAAATCAAAATAAAAACCCAATTGGACTAGGGGTATACTCGGAATATGCGTGAAGCACCATTACAAATAATTTTCTTTCTTAATACAAAAATGTATCACATGTGAAGGAAGGTTCTGTGTTATAATCTTGTATAATGTTAGGTTGAAGGAAGGTCTTGTGTTATTACTAGTAGAAAATGATGAAATTAGTGACTAGGTGACTAAAAATGTTAGTCATCGCAATTATTTCAAGTGAATTACTACTAAATTTGAGCAATTTTAAGTGCCCGAACTAAAAATGACTAACTTAAACGACTAATTTAGTCTAGGGATAAAATATACGACTAGATAATAAGTGACTAAACTAAAAGAGACTAACTTAAATGACTAATTTAGTCTAGGATTAAAATATATGACTAGATAATAAGTGACAAAATTAATAATGATTAACGTAACTTACTATTATAGTCTAAGAATAAAAATATGACCAAATAACAAGTACAACAAGGATATGAATTAGTCATTTATGTTAGTAATTTTTTATTATGTCACTCTAGAAATAGTAAGTTACAATTTTGATACCGAAGTGTTACATTTCACTACAAGGGTCTCTGAATCCATCTACAATGTTAAAATTTAGAGACAAATGGGTCTCTAAATCCATATACAATGTTAAAATTATGATTACCCTTTTGTCTCTAAAGTTTAACACTACAAATGGATTCAAAGACCCCCTTCTTTGAATCCATATGTAGTGTTAAATTTAGAGACAAAGGGGTCTATGAGTCCATCTGCAATGTTAAAATTTAGAGACCCTCATTTGCAATGTTAAACACTCTAGAAATGGAAAATTGCAATTTTGATACTAAAGTGTTACATTTCACTAAATTTTAATGCTATATATGGATTCAGAGACCCCCTTGACCCCCTTAAAGGGGGTCTCTGAATCCATCTACAATGTTAAAAGTTAGATATTAGATGGATTCAACGACCCCCTCAAAGGGGCCTATGAATCCATCTATAATGCTAAAATTATAACAATTTTATACAGTATTATTGAGTATAAGTTTACAATATATAATAGTTTTGCACTCCTTTTGGAAGGAGGAATAAAAAAAGAGTTTGAAACTGATATTGAAGGGTTTTAAGGGTTAATAGGAATTTGTTCCTCACATCTTAGAGAGACAACACACTATTTGTTGTGGGGTTTTTGTGGTGTTGTTACATACCATGGTTGATTATTGCACTAGATTCATTGAGGCAATGTTTATTGTACTAATTTGAATTCAAAGTATGTTGATTACTTTAAAATTTATCAATTAATATAAATGTAGATTACTCTAAAGCCATATTGTTCTACACATAATTCTACAAACATGTGCAGGGGTTGCAAAGAAGAGCTCAGTTTCCAATATTTCACCTAGGTAAAAGTTGGATTATTCTCCCGTTATAACAAATAGAGGAAACTCAATTAGCAAATAGTTGAATTATTTAAATTTAAATATAAAAAATGTATGTGCCTATGTATTTTTAGTTGATAATATTTAGCATATTCTTATATATATTCCCTCATTTAAACTATACAATGTAAAAGAAAAGGTATTTCTAAATATTATGATCCCAAATATGAAGATGGACACTCAACCTAGTTTTTATTTTCAAGCCAACAAGTAGAAATTGTGGAATACCATTTAGTTTGGAAATTATCCCATCCCAAGTCTTAATTTTATCTTTCCTTCTTATTTGTTTGTCCAAATACATTATCCCACCAAAAAGATGCATGCCCTTTCAACTTTGTGAATATATGCTTCACTCTCTTGGGGTCCTCAATTTCTCAAACTCGAGGGATTTCTCCATCTTCCCAATCTAATAAATCATCTAGTCTTATCTCCCATGGGGCCTCTACCTTTCACTCTTCATTACTCACATCATGAATATCTACTGCAACCCCTCTTTTCTTAGCTTCCTCCATGGAATCCATTCTAGTTAACATGAACCTCAACATCTAGGGGATTTTATTCGTGGTTATGTTTCCCTCTACCCTATGCTTGTATTCCCAATTCCCTTATATGCTCTTTTGAAATTCTCCTTGTTATAGCTCCACCAAACAAATTCCCTTTGATAACATTGTTCTTCAATTCATATGTGGGCCCCAAACCTACTTTGATACCAAAAATTAGTATTTACATAGGCAACAATAATCATGGTTACAAATCCACTTCAAACATAACACATGATAAACAATTAAAATCACACACAGATTTCTTTATCCTAAACAAAATAAAAAAATGACTTTACTCTTCGAAAGACATGAAACCCATGTCAAGACCCCTTAATCATTATTTTTAACTAAATTAACTTCTTACACTCAACAATTCATTATAGTTTACACTCTCAATAAATTTGAAAAAATATATATTTTACAACATTTTAAATTTCAACAAACTAATTTTTAATCAAAAAATAACTTAAAAACTTTAATAATTATAAACAAATAAAATAATAAAAATCTCTATAGAATTTATAATAAAAAGAAAATCCTAAAAAATTTAATATAAAACTACATATTTATCTCTCCTTTAATACCAATCAACCAACTTTTATAAAAAATAAATATGATCACAAACACTCGCGCTATAAAAAATTTCCAGAACACATTCAAATTTCCCTCAATAATCTGCATCAATGAATTCATTTGATCTTAAGCATCTAAACACTTAAAGACTTGGACAAACCCGACCATAATAATACAATGAAATCCTCATATGCTCATGTAAAATCCACCATTATTCCACAACGGCTTGGGAAAAGATGACAGAGGCCATGAACAGCAATGGAAAGGAGTTGGATAAGGATCTGACTGTTGGTTTTCCTCTGGTGATCGCGATGAATGAACAACGATGGAAAGGAGGTGGATTGGGATTCGACCATTGGTTTTCCTCTGGTGATTGCGATGAATGATCAACAATGGAAAGGAGGTGGATTGGGATTCAATGAATTTCCTGAATGGTAGCAAAATTGACTAAGAAACCCTTTGTGGCATTTCCTTTGTCCAACATGTGGGCGCTTAGAATCAGCTATGGTTGTGCTCCTTCATTCCCTTGCTTATCTCCCCCGAGACGCCTAGAGGAAGCTTCAGCCATGGGAGTTGATCCTCTGCCTTGGCTCTTCTGAAAAGGTTGTCAATATCACCCTTACCACGAATCTAGGGTTGCAGCTCCTCCATGTCCACACAACCAGGGCCGAAGAGGTGGTCAATATTGTCATAGTCTTGTTGCAAACGTGCTTGTTGTTGAAACATGGCTTTTCCAGCTCCAGTTGGCTTGGATCTCTCAAGCCCTATTACCAAGGTACCCATCGCCATGTGGTCTCATGCTCCGGATCACCAACTAACCAGCCTCGGCCTACGCTCTTACCACCAAGAGCTTGGATTGAGATTGGCATCCAAGATTACAATCCTCTATTAGGATTTCGAAGAGGTATGTGCTATTGATACCTCTATTTTATTTTTTAGAACACTTTCCTCTAAATAAATAATTATGCAAGTCAACTCTCTAGTGGCATTTGAGAAATAATGAACCCACAAAAACATTCTAGAACATCAATATTTTTTTGGCATTCGAATGTTGGATCTGTGTGCATTTCTGAAAATGCCTTAACAAACACTATCTTTAAATAAAGACTGCCCAAGGGTAATTTGCAATGACCTTCCATGATTTTTTCAAAGGACGAGCCCTAACAAAACATTTCAAGCCATGGAGCATTTCTTTGGCTTTAGAATGATGGATCTGGAAACATTGCACTCATAGGAATTATATTGCGACCAACTTCATCTCAATGTGTATAACATTTACATAACTATTTTCCTATGGTTGGGGACACGAGTAATGATAGAGGTGATTTTAAACTTCCCTTTATGTGAAGGGAAAATTTGTGAGAGGGTGTAGATCTCCCCCCCAGCCACCAAATAGATGGATACTTTTAATGATTTTCTTTCGACAAGTGACCTTGTATTGCTCCACTGTGTTGTGACAAAAGAAACACTATAGATTCTCAATCTTGAAACTTTGCAACACATAAAGCCAGGTAATGGATCTAGCTTATTTCAAACTATTTCTCTTTGACACTATTAGTTTATTGCATTCTCCATAACATAGTATTCAAAACCAGAACCAGTCAAACCAGGACTGGTTAGATCTTGTTAATTTTAGGTTAACATGTTCTTTTCTTAGGACAATTACTTCAAAGATCCATATTAGCCCAATTTTCCATTAGAAATAACATAATACATCATTATAATGACAATAACTGAAGGAAGAACATAGACGAAAGCTGTAAAATACAAGCCAAGAAAAGAGTACAAAAGGATATGGCACAAGCCAGGGAAAACCCTTGATCAATACTTCAACTTATTAATAATATCAAATGTTCAATAGAGAGAGAAAGTACAATAATTTAAAGTCAAAATTACTTGCCAATTTGAAGGTCCAATATGATTTCCATTGGACAAGTGAATAGCCCAAAAATGCAATATCATCATTCTGTCAACAGTGGTCAGCTAAGATCTGGTTAGGGTTTCTTACAGTTCACTATTGTTCCATTCAATTGATTAAGAAACCCTCCTTTTAGCTACGACTTTCCTTGGAAAGAAAGAGGTTGTCCATCGTTGGCCCTTAGAACTAATATGAACCCAAGATAGGCTTCTCAACCCCTCTGTCTAACCTGGTGCGTGCCTGCAGACCTACCTAAAGTAATGGCTCTGAAGTGCGGACACAGAAAGGGAGAAATTCTTCCTTAAATTGACCATAGATCAGCTCGAAGTCAATACCCAAACATGACCTAACTTTTTAAGGTTGAATTTGGACCTATAATGACAAGATTACCCATACAAGTTGCCCTGAAATTTCATCAAGTCCCACGGTTATTTATTTGAGGAATCTTGACCCTAGTTGCTGAGGAAGAAACCCAAAACAGGCAACCCTTCGTCCTCCTTAAGAGCTCAACTACCTTAGATATAAATTGGAGCCCTTTGATGTATCAAATGAGGTTGAAGGCACCTCTATATATACAAATTTTTGAGGGTCAAAAGACATGACCGTTGGGCTTTATGATGATGAGGCCGACCTTGACAATTTGCACATGAGTGGACATAAATTCAAAACACACTTCTGCTTGTCCAAATTTGATGATCTTTAGGTCGATTTTGGTCTTCTCGAAAAGAAGAGTTGAATGCAATAATCATCTCCAATAGATTAGTTGTCCAATGGTGGAATTTGTCCCTAGTTGTCAATTTTAACACTCCCTCTCAACTAGGGAGAATTCCACCTGGCAGTCTATCATGCCATCCGGTCATCATGAACTATCCTAACATCACGTGCCATATTTGTATCTTATCTCTTCTCTGCTAAGCTGAACACTGATAACAATAATGAAGAAGAATCGATTGAGAGTGAGTCACAAGACCTTACCACTCTCCACCGACAAAATTCGATCCATATAACCAAATGTAAAACAATAATCAGACTTGATCCCAAGTGATCAAGTTTGTTGAACATCATTCGTCCTAGACATAGGGAGTACGACAGTACACAATGCATCCTTTGGTAGTGCTATGGTCCCAAACTACTTTTCCCAACTCATTGGCCAGATGATAAGTACTTCCCATGTGTCGCAGACTACATGGGTAGGATGATGTAGGAACACTGACAGGGAAAGAATATATCACATCCTACTCACAACCACATGTAGGGAAAGGAGAATCCACATCCTACGAACACATGTCACAACCATACGTGGGGAAAGGAGAAACCACATCCTACAAACACATGTCTTAACCATATGTAGGGAAAGGAGACATCACATCCTACATGCATGCAAAGCAAGAGTAGGGAAAGGATAAACCATGTCCTACATGCATGCCAATCAATAATCATAGGAAGGATCCTACACGCGGGGAAATGTTGAACAACGTCCCACTGACATGTCAACCATCAATAGTAGGGAATGAGAATCCTACATGTGGGGAAAGGATGAACCACGTCCCACCAACATGTCCACAAGTAGATGGGTGAATGCATCTCTCACTGCGGTATCCGTAGGAGAAGGTGAACCACTCATCCTATGCATATCTCATCAATCGTAGGGGAAGGTGAACCACTCACCCTACACACATGTCAACCATCATGGGGTATCACAGGGGAAGGTGAACTACTCACCCTATTATCGCTCATAGCTCTCAAGAAGTACCTCGACCCTCAGGATCTCCCAGAGCTCAATGTTCAACCAGGACCCTCCTAGTAAGGTCTATCCACAACTCCCAACCTCTCTCTGAAGAAAGTAATATTCTCATTCAACAATGATGAATCTAGGTAGCTTTCCAATGCACCATAAAGCAGTACCCAATATATGTGGAGTATGGATTGTCTAAAGAATATCGCAATATAACACGTGCTCAAATAGCTCACTGAAGAACTTCTTCAACTGAAATGGTTTCATAATAAGCCATGCTTGCTGCTTTATACAATCAACCTCAATAGTGCTTTCAGAGCAACCGAATCAAGAGATATAGTACTAGATGTTCTCTTTCCATCCATCATACTGCCAACCGAGCCAACATCAAAGTATTCATGGAATCTTGGATTTCATCTATGTACCTCAAATTATATACAATAGAGTCACTGAGATATCTTACTAAGTAGCTATCAATATATAGATAGAGTCTTCATAACGAGGCATTTATCTAGGACACCGGGGATCCCACAAGATATGCATATGCAGACCAACAACTTCTTCATCAGATCTTAAGTGCATGAAATAGATTATCAAGGCTAGGTCAACTCCCTCTTACTTTGAGAGGGTCATCAATCAGATATCATCAATATCTGCACCTTTATGGCTTGACTGTAACTTACTTTGGATATATATAGAAAAGTGACCTTGCCAAAATATAACCAAAGTCATGATCATGCAACTTCCATGTAGTCTTTCAAATAACAGGGATATATTTGAGTTATTTCCCTTATCAATAAACATTTGGCAAGAAGAGTCATCAGGTCATACTACCAAGGATTCTATAGCTCCCTCTGAAGACTTGTTTCATGTGATCATCTAGCTTTCAATTATGAGCTTCTCAAGCAAGGGATGAGACTTTTCATGAGGCAACTGCAACAATAAACTTCAAGGAAGCTCCAGGTCAAAGAGGAAAATTCTGAAGAATTGTCATGGTTCTTCTTCAACCAAGGAGAAGAAATCCTCCCATGAGATTATTTCAAAATATCTAAATTATCCTCCATCGCTAGGTGATAGATGTCAAAATCAACACCTCATCTGCTTATCATGCTCATATAGAATCTTTCATGCACTTTCTTTAAGGCACCTCAACTTTCATGTTGATAAGGGTTGTTATCGAGATCTGCTCCAAAGTCCCATGCACTTCTTCACTTAGATGTTCTTTAAAAAAAAGGGTTTCAAGAGTGTTGCACCCCTTTTCAAAATATAAATTGCTGCAATTTCTTTCACGGGAAGATCCACGTAGATTATTCAAAAGATAAGCGATCAAATGTTTCCATATGTCTTGTTCACAACTTTGATTGTGAAAAAGGCTATAATACAGTCATCAATTTATTGGGGTTACAACATATCATTATGGCTATTGGACTGTAGTAATATCATTCATAATATTATTCTTGAAAAGAGATCATAGATAATGCTAAGCTATAGAGAAGTGCCACACATAACAGAACTGATGCCACGTATCATTGTGAGGTAACCAAAAATCTTCACTATACAGGGTTCTATCATAGCTTTAGGTCTTCAAACTTCCAGGAGCATGATTCCTTTCGAACGATCCAAGATCTTTGCTTACAAACATGTCTTCAGCAGAAGCTTTGCTCTGCTACTTAAGGCTTAGTATAGAAAAACTAAAAGAGGGTTAATTGTGTTATAAATATTGAATGATTTCATCGCTTGATGCATATAGCTACTATAAGTCAGAAAATCTCCAAAAGTCATCTCAACTAATATAAGAACTATAGATCATGTCACTGTAGAGAGGTTAAGACTTGGTTTAGATTCAACATTTATCATTGTATGATGTACAAATGCATTAATGCTCTGGAGCCTTACTAATGATCCATCGACATAGGGGTCTTGGCTTATTTTTCTTTATGAGTTGAGTTACAGTTGAGTCTAGAACAATAGGAGAACTAAGCTTCTTCTTTTCTAGGCTTTGAGAGGAAGAGAAGCTCAGAAGTTCAATAGAGAGATATAAGAAACAAATGTCAACATACTACCCAAGGCCATGACTGATCATAACTTTGATCAGAATTTCCATACTTCAATAGCTTGCCAAAATACCACAATTGTTTCAGGGCTTGCAAGAATGCCATGCATATACCAATAATGACTGAATTTATGTATATATGTTGATTGTTGACGCCAATATTGCTCTGCCTGCAAATATGATGTCATTCACATACTGCAGAAACCATGTCAATATGTATACATAATACCATAATGTCTTCTTATAATTAGAGTATCTATTCTATGCATACAATGCGGATCATCTTACACGACTGAGATGACATCCATACCATATGCAATACTCGGATATGAAACCATACACTGATTTCTATATGGTTTTTTCATACCAAAACGTTGCCTGCTCTTTACATATATTGTTGGAGACATACTTTTAGTGCCAATGTGCCGAGAATGAAAAATTACATATGCGATGAGCCAAAAGAGGTACAATGGATTCAGAACCATGCGAGGTGCCTAATAGTGATAGGATGTGCCAGACGATACATCTGAAATCTAAGCTATAGGATCAAGCCAATAGAGTGAAGTCATATACAAGGAGATCAGGTTACCTGTATGATGATATATACAAAAGGGACTGTGCTAAATGAGATTGAGCGATATTATTTATAGAGGGATCATGCCAACTGTAAGATGCCATATAAAACATGGATACTATGCTGAGACAAAGATGTTGAGTGAAAGAAGGACCTCTGACATGTAGGAATAGCGATACTTCTGTGTAGATGAGATCTATGAAAAATTGCAGAGGGAAAGGTATAGTCAAAAATCTCATATCCAATACCTATCAGCGAAGTCTCTCAGATCAATGGGAGGATCTCAGAGGGAGATATCTCTTGGGCTATTCTTTTGGGAAAAAATACCATACTCTAGTTATATGCCTGATGTTTTGGTCCTAAAAAAAAGTATTATAAAACTTCAAACAAGGCACCACAGTGGTTTAGAAATCATAGAAGATTTTGTTTTTTAAGACATAATATCCTTCCACAAGTAAACTCACAAAGGAGACTCCAAAATGAGCACATAAATACTGTAATGAACTCTCTGATTAGGTTTTCAGCTTAGTCATAGATATCATAGTGATTATGCCCATAATTTGATTTAATGCCACAAGGAGCTCGGTCCAGGTAGTGCTTCTATCTTTTGATGTGATGAAACCATCTTAGTGATTGTGTTTTCTCTTGCTTGGGCTCATCCTCACCTGAGCTCTGATACCATGCTAATTTTAGGTTAACATGTTCTTTGCTTAGGACAATTACTTTAGAGATCCATATTAGCCCGATTTTCCATTATCAGTCACATAAGACATCATTATAATGACAGTAACTGAAGAAAGAACACAGATGAAAGATTCAAAAGACAAGCCAAGACAAGAGTACACAAGGATATGGCAGAAGCAAGGGAAAAACCCAAGACGGGGAAAACCCTTTATCAATTAATCTTATTATTAACATCAAATGTTCAACAGAGAGAGAAAGTACAATAATTTAAAGTCAAAATGACTTGCCAATTTGAAGACCCAATATGACTACCCTTGGACAAGTGAATAGCCCAAAATTGCAATATCTTCATTTTGTCAACATTAGTAAGCTAAGATCTGGTTAAGGTTTCTTACAATCCACTATTGTTCCATTCAATTGATCAAGAAACCCTCCTTTCAACTGCGGATTTCCTTGGAAAGCAAGAGGTTGTCCATCATTGGCCCTTATAACTTATCTGAACCCAAGATAGGCTTCTCGGTCGCTTTGTCTAACCTAGTGGATGCCTATAGACCTACCTAGAGTAATGTCTCTGAAGTGCGCACGCAAAAAGGGAGAAATTCTTCCTTAAATTGACCATAGATCAGCTCGAAGTCAATACCCAAACATGTCCTGAATTTATGAGGTTTAATTCAGACATGTTATGATAGGATTACCCATACAAGTTGCCCTGAAATTTCATGATGTATATATGAGGAATCTTGGCCCTAGTTGTCGAAGAAGAAACCCAAAACAGACAAACCTTCGTCCTCCTCAAGAGCTCAGATACCTTAGATATAAATTGGAGCCCTTTGATGTATCGAATGAGGTTGAAGGCACCTCTATATAGACAAATTGTTGAGGGTAAAAAGACATGACCATTGGGGTTTATGATGATGAGTCCGACCTTGACAATTTGCACATGGGTGGGCATAAATTTAAAAACACACTTCTTATTGTCCAAATTTGATGATCTTTAGGTCAATTTTGGTCCTCTCGAAAAGAGGAGTTCAATGCAATAATCATCTCCAACATATGATCTTTCCAGTGGTGAAATTTGGCCCTACTTACCAATTTTAATAGATCTCAATGAATCGAGTTTTAAAAAAATACATAAAATAATTAATTTTTAATGAAAAAACTATTTTTAAGATTTAAAACCATGATTCCAAACCAATAAAGAAAAAATATGCAAATTTTTCTCATCTATATACCATGCAAAGGTGAATATATCAAAAGGGAATTGAGTGCCCTACATATCAACAACAAAATACATAATCAATGAGGCTCTAAATGACTTTTAGAGTCCAAAAACAATGCTACAAGCTATGGGGCCACTAACCTACTACAAGTCTACATATTAGTGATCAACATGATCACTCCTCATCATGATCAAACTCATCACCACTACTAGACATGGGAGCATCAACATGAGCTACATAAATAATTTGGCTTATAGTTTGAGGGCTCCTAAGACTCCTCTG
This sequence comes from Pinus tabuliformis, assembly GCA_031772625.1. Classification (NCBI taxonomy): domain Eukaryota; kingdom Viridiplantae; phylum Streptophyta; class Pinopsida; order Pinales; family Pinaceae; genus Pinus; species Pinus tabuliformis. The sequence goes on from CM062809.1 coordinate 367,983,283, forward strand.
CAACCTCAGTAGTAGTAGCAGCAAAACTAGACATAAAAACTACAAATCACTGATCAACATGACCACTCGTGAAACTCATCATTGATTCAATGCTACTAGAAATGGGATTATCAACAAGTGATACATAAACATCATCTAGCTCAAAGTCTCCAGACTTGGATTGCTCAACCTCTTAGCATGCCTAACCAATGATTTTGGTTTGAGTGAAGGGTTCATCCCCTCAACCTTATAATGTGGTAGAAAAAACTTAGCATGCCTAACCAATTATTTTCCTTTGAGTGAAGGGTACATTTTTGTTAGGGCCATGGTAGAGGAGTTCAAAAATCAATACCACCAACATCAACGAAGTTCAACAATCAATGCCACCAACATCATCTTGCTCAACCTTGGCGGTTATTTTTAGCAAGACCTATTTCTTGACAATTGAAGTGTGCAGTTCTAGTCGTGCTCTCATCTCAGCTCATATTTGGTTTGGCATCAAAACTTGAAGATTGGTTCCTTTGTTGCTAGTATATGTCCAGGCTCAAAAAATTTCTATTATAGAAAGTATTGCCTGCTTTCTTTTCCACTGTTTATTATTTCTTGTACCCTCATGGGGCTTGACAAACACCAACATTGTCAAGATTATTCTGTCAGGGGATTCCTCCCTTATCATGGATATTAATAATATGTACAGTGGTGATATTGACTTTTTGAAAAAATTATTTTCTTGTATTGAACTCACATTCAATCTGTTCATGCCTTCCTGTACTTAGCAGTAGTCTCTGAAGGCTCATGGGTGTTTTAATCCACAAATAACTAATCAACATGACGAGTCGTGAAATGCATCATTGATTCAATGCTACTAAAAATGGGATCATCAACAAGAGATACATAAACATCATCTAGATCAAAGTCTTCAGACTTGGATTGCTCAACCTTTTAACATGCCTAACCAATGATTTTGGTTTTTGGTTTGAGTGAAGGGTTCATCCCCTCAACCTTATAATGTGGTAAAAAAAACCTAGCATGCCTAACCAATTATTTTCCTTCGAGTGAAGGGTACATTTTTGTTAGGTCCATGGTAGAGGAGTTCAACAATCAATACCACCAACATCAACGAAGTTCAATAATCAATGCCACCAACATCATCTTGCTCAACCTTGGCGATATCTTTAGCAAGACCTGTTTCTTGAAAATTGAAGTGTGCAGTTCTGGTTGTGCTCTCATCTCAACTCATATTCGATTTGGCATCAAAACTTGAAGCTTGGTTCTTTTGTTGCTATTATATGTCTAGGCTCAGAAAAGTAATATTGCATAAAGGATTGACTGCTTTCTTTTCCACTATTTGTTGTTCTCTTGTACCCTTGTGGGGCTTGACAAACACCAACATTGTCAAGATTATTTTGTAAGGGGACTCCTCCCTTATCATGGATATTAATAATATGTCCAGTGGTGATATTGAATTTTTGAAATTTTATTTTCTCGTATTGAACTCACATTCAATTTGTTCATGCTTTCCTGTACTTAGGAGTAGTCTTGGAGGCTCAACAAAGAAAGATCAGTCTACTGAGGTCTAGAGAGATCTTCTTTGTTGTGTCTTCTGCTCATATATCTATAATACAAAAGTCAACGAAACATCAATATGCTATTTCAACATTGTCCAGACACTTTTTGTTGTTTTGGATGATAGTTTCATTGAATTTCTTATGGAATGGCCCTTCTCCAACAAATCAGAGAGGAACTTATTAAGAGCATTAAAGAAATGGAACACTGGTGGTGGCTTACCATTCCATCAACCTCACTAGTGAATTTCCATCCTGTTGGCTAGTATCAAATGCTTTTTAAGTGGACAAAGTACTTCAATCTATGACAGTGTTCTATCATTTGATATAATTTCAGTTAGAATATGAGTTGTAAAACCATGAACTATGCTGTCATCTTTATGGTACTAGATTGATTGCAACTTCTTTATATAATAAAGTGGTGGTATAATATCATTATAGGGAAATTTGGGTTGGGAATAGTGGATAGCTACCATATATATGCTTTTAAGGTCCGTGTTTCACCATACAAACACAATTCAACAACAAAACATTGCCACTTAATGTGATTCTTGCCACCAAGATCAAGAAGTGCATATGGTATTGGGAAATGGTACATGTTTAAAAATGTCACTTTCAAATTTCTAGGAAACTGGGAAATGGCATGACACAATAATTAATGTGTAAATGAAAAGTTGCTATGAATGCATTGCAAAGTAACTAGTCTGACACACGAGTGTAGGAATAAGATTTTTTTTTTAAACAATACAAATACAATTGCCCAGATTTACTATGGGAATAAATTTTGAATCAACTTTTGTATTACAAAAGCCTCCACATATATAGTGAGGACTTATCCAACATGTTAAGTTTTGGAGCCAAAACCTCTTTTATTGTGGATTTCTAGGACTTTTCTCAGGATTGAGTAGATATAGGCGTTGATATTGTCTTGATAGAAAGCTAATTTTGTAGTATAGCACATGAAAGTCCATCAGGGCATAAATAATATAGGCTTATTTGATTGAGCATATATATGGATGATCATCAGTAACTCCAAGTTGCCATTAATTCAGACATATACTTTTGGCACCCTGACATTATGTTTGACATTTTCCTATGTGACATTATGTTTGACATCTTCCACTTCTTTTGTTGCCACTTTGCTATTTGCTAATACTCCAAGGATGGACTTAATAATATCCCCTTCTTCATTATCTGATGGTTTTCTGCTATAAGCAATCTAGACATAACCAGTCCAGGATAGATTAGATTCCTTAGTCTCCAATTTTTTATGTATTGACCTTTTGATCACAGGGACAATAGTGCCATCAACATTCTATACAGGTAGGTTGTCAACGCTTGCAGGGGTTTCTGAGAGGGATAAGGCATTATTCCCTACAGAAATGAGTGATTTCCTTTTTTTGTCTCAAGTGCATCCTCTGCAGTGAGCACAAGAGTCAAAGAACCATTCTTATTGTACACAAGTTCTGCCTTGCCACCAGAATATATAGATGATGAGTCGCCATTATAATCAGGAGAGTAGAAATCAAACCCAAGGCCTAAGCCACAACCATCCTGATCATCCATGCCATGATAAGTACCATCATTACAAGGCGCAGGGTCCAAATTCTCGACATTGTCCTTCTTTTGCCTTTTCCATCTCTTTGTAGAAGATGTCCCATCATCCTCAAAATGATTCCATCATGGAATATAAAACCAAAGAGAGCTGAGAAGGTAAAATGTTCCAATGGAAATTTCCTTTTCTCATCAAATTTACGTTTGGAAATTTGGGTTGAAATTAACTAAACATAAAATTTAGTTTTAATTGTGGGTCTTTGTGCCATGCTGCAGAGCAGCTATGTGAACACACGTCAATAAAAGGATGGAAAATGTGACCTCATCAGAGTTTACCACATCCAATACCCTTTTGACAGAAGAATTTATTGGCCTCACTACACTTCTTACTTTGTACATAACCCATCATCAGTAAATTCCATGAGACTATGCCTCTTTGAGACATGCCCTCAAAATCAGTGTGAGCAATATCGACAATTCCACAATTGGTGTATATATCTATTAGTGCATTCCCCACAAAATAATTCCCCTTTAATCTATTCTTTATTATATAAACATGGACTTCCTGGCCTTCTTGTGGGACTAAAAGATCGACATATTCAGGGAGAACACTTGCAAAGGTCACAGAGTTGGGCTTCAATCCTATAACGTATAAATGATGAAATAGATTCAAAGCTTCGTGATGGAGACCATTTTGTACAGATGAAACAATCATGGCGCTCCATAACACTATCTCTATTACAAACATTTTTGGAAGAACTTGTGTGCAACTTCATTTTTATCCAAACTTGGAATACAGCTTCTACATGACCCATTATGTCCCTTTGTGGAAAGATAGCAACAGAAATTAGGATTGGCTCTGTGTTAATCATGTGCTATTATTTTGTATTCAGTGTAGCATAATTGATATTTCACAGACTACCTCTTGTTTATGTAAACTGATTTCTATTATTTCCAACTAGAGTTTTTATCAATGACGATTCAGAGAATATAAGAGCATCAAAGACCTCTCCATGATCTTTTGTACTCCAGAATACATCAAAGAGTACAAAACTAAAATAAAATTGAATCACATAGTTATTGACAAAATATTCTTCAGCTCTTTCAGAGTGTAAGTAAACCCACAATTTTCTATCTCCATAAAATTGCACACAAGGATCGTGCTCATAATGCAGGCAATCCAATGCTCCACTAACAACCTGATTAACTTGTGCATCTGATACATCTTCTACAATGTACTAAGAATCCTTGATAAGTGTACAAACATCTGCCCTTGTGCCCATGATCCCAGACAATCTAGTAGTTGCATCTCTCACAAGGCATAATATTGTCACATGAGGGGGTCTATCAGGCTTCATCATAAAATGGTCCTGAGCCTTTGAGGTAGGTTTGCCACCAAATCTCCTTAGTGGAGCAACAACTGCCTTACGCCCATCTACAAGAGTGTAAGAGAAGGCTCGGTCAGGAACAGAGTATCGAAGAACTTCTTCTCTACAGAAATAAGCTCTCATATCAGCGGGACTTGGGGTGATAGTGATTGAACTTTTTTGAGCTCTCAAGTCCCGAAATCTTTCCTTTTCATTTATACATGTTGGCATTGATGGTGGTGGTGGGGTAGACAGAAGAACATTCTACTGAAGAGTTTATTGCCCATTTTTCATCCAATTTGCAAATGCTTCCACCAATTTTAAAAGCACCTTCTGAGAAATGCCCCATGCTTCTGGAGAACTCTAGACTTCCATGGAGTTGTGCCTTGGGGAGCTAGATACAATCATACCACTGGATCAATCCATAACGAGGTCCTGGTAGATTCATCATAGACTGCAAGGGGCTTCCAACCCTCGACTCCTAGAAGTGTTGAAGCAAAATTTGCTACCATATCAACTCCCAAAGGATGCACAAGAGGGATTCCAATACCATACATGCGCCTATACTTATAGATTCAAAATTTGCATCAAACCCAATGCAATTTTATTCCATGGGCCACTGGTCATACATCTCCTCCATGTCAAAACATGAGCATATGTGTCCTCTCTTAAGAACATATGTGTACTTGTTAAAGGTAATTGTAGGATGGGTATGCACATGGAAAATGTTTGCTTCATTTTGTTGACTGATAGGTAAGAAAATGTCCACTGTTTCGAGCTATTGTTGTCCCCTAAGGCCCCTTCAATTCTTAAGATGAAATTTCGAGATCAAGCCTTGTCATTCACTGTAGCTTCAAGATCACAACACAACTTAAGTCGCTGAATATGCTTGACAACTTCTGGTAAAGTAGATTTATCTGATTCTTTATTGTTGTGTTTAATATGGAACCTAATGGTGCCTTTACCAGAACACCACATTCCTGCAATAGCTCTCAACATAGATATTTTACTGCTTCCATTTGGGCTCATTATCAATGAGTAATCTCCTTTAGTGTTCCCCAATGACAAGCCTTCAATAAGAGTCATAGTGCACTATGGTGTTTTTATTGTTAAAAGTTTTCTGCAAACTTCAAAAGCATTAGCTCCATTGCATTGATCAATCTCCAAGCAAGCTCCCTTTGGTTTGGAGTTTTCTACCAATAGGCTATTGCTTTGGTCCATAATATCACTACACTTTCCTAAGAAATCCATGATAGGTAACTGGTGTACAATTAGTGAGAAATCCCCTAACACATGATTGGGAACAAAATAGGATTGATTTATTACTCCAAATTCGATTTTTTCCAGTGAAACATATGGGATCCACAACAACTGTGGGTAAAGGAATTACATCTCCGACCCTTAGAATCTCAACAAGAAATAAATACCTCCCATGTTGTCTTGTCCATACCCACCTTGTTTGCTTGGAAAGGAGCATGGGGCCTCTAGGATCAAAGAGACATGGCCATTTTAGATGTTGAGAATAAGATAAAGTCGATGCTTACTATCTCCAAAGATAAACTGAAGTCTGCTAGATACAACATCATTATGAGTGATTAACATTCCAGGGTAGCATTCCAGATAAATATCACTTCCCACAAAATCCAATACTGGAGCTACTTTGTCTGTCTCAACCCCTGGATTTGGTTCCATCAGAATTTAGTTCGATGCAACAATTGTATCTCCAGATGGAAAGTTATTAAATCCTAGTTGCCCGATGCTAAATAAGCTTTTTAGTAGGATTAAATCCATGCCTTTTTTCCTTGGGAAAATTCTATAGATCATGTATTTTCCCATTCAAGCAAAATGGCCTCTGGGTATAGCTTTCTTTAGGATCACTATCCATTGTGTCCTTGCTCCCATCAAATATGTGTTTCAAAGCTTCAACTACATCTAAATAAACTACTTTCAAGTTTTCTTCTATCTCTTCAATTGGATGTATTATCTTCATTTTTTCTAGTATTCTTAACTTCCCTTTTATCTTCTGCTTCAAGATCTTGCATTTTAAGTTCGTAATTTCTCCTTCCTTTCTTTGATAATAGCCACACTCCCATTTGCTCTAATATGTTTGCAAAGTCTTAGTCATAATATTCAAATTTTAGATTTGGGAGCATTTTACCCTTGGCCTTCAATTATGGTCCTCGAATTCCTTTCCTTGATATCACCCACAACTGGCCAGAGTCATGCTCTGATACCACTGCAGTGTACCCAAGCAAAAATTCAAGCAATTTTTTTTACAATATTGGAACTTCTTCTTTGACACATTTCTAGAAACAATTAGCATGTGAAATATGGAAAACACGAGGCAATCTGAACTTTAATTAAGAATGTTTTCCAATGATTACAATGCAATTTGAGGGAAAAACTTGGAGTTTTCCTCAGTTGACAAGAAGAATTAAATTCATGGATCGTCTAGTGTCAAGATGTTTGGAAATTATACTTAATGCAATCTGGAACAACTTTCCCTTTTAGGAAATAAAATTCAGCCTCTAGGAAGTCTACTACAGGATTGATATTATCAATGGAAAATTACTAATCCACTACACATGAATTCGACCTCTTGGACCAAACAATTTGGCCTTCAAAGATAGCACTCCAAATTAAATTCTGAAAAAGGTTAATATGCAAAGGATGTTGATCAATTTGTGCCAATGTTGAATTCGACCACAGGAATACTATTCTTCAACTGAAACTTGACCTCTAGAAATAAGAGACACAACCTCCACAAATAATGATGCCAAACCAGTGAGAGTTAACAAGGGAATTTTCAATTGTTTGCTGAAGAATTTGGCCCTTACTTAAGACAAAAATGTAGCCTTCTTTCATTGATTAAACTCTGCTTCAATGTCAACGAATATACTTGAAATTGAACAACCCTTTTTCCCACAAGTTTTGGGTTATACATTGACAAATTTGGCTGAGTGAATGTCTTGTGAGGATTAATCTTCCTCCCTAGAATGTTGGGTATGCGGCCTTGATGTAGGTAAATGAAATCCAGAAATTCGATTTGATTTTTGTGATGAAACTTGGGTTTTTGAATGAACAGTCACTACAACCCACGAACATCTAATGCTCCACGAATTAGATCCTGAAGTGGCTCTTGTGTTTCAAGGACACAAGGATCCCACAGATTCATCTGCACCCGCTTGACAATTTCTTGGAAAGGAATAGAGGATGGGTTGGCTTGTCTTTCACATTCTAGATAACTTGGATCTACACCTGTTTTACACATGTCAGGATGGTCATCAAAGCAGCAATCTAAGAACACACAATTTTGATCCTCAGCCTTCCCATCAGAAGAAAATGTGAATTGAACCTCCTGGTTTGAGCTCTCTCTCTCCCCATCACTTTTTTCAGAATGATTGACCACCTCTGAAATATCATTTGCAGAGGGTAAAATCATAACTGTTCTAATAACAGAGAGAAAATGTATAACAGAGAATGAAAAATTGGAAGCAACCGATGGTATAGCCATAGGGGGGAGATTCTTTGAGGGTTTTGTGTCTGTGGTTACTTTATCAGCTATAATAGCTTTTTTGGAAGACAAGGTTGCTAAGGATACAATATTATCCTCCTTCAATTGTTTTTTCCCATGCTTACTTTCATCTATCTGTTGGCAGTCGCGCTGATCACTATTGTGCAAAGCATTTAGCTCTGATACCCTAGCAAGGATTTCAACATCAACTTTTACTTTCCTTGCTTTTCTATTTTCAAGCTTGTATTCATCTCCATCCAAGCACATAAGGGGCTGGGCACTACCTTCTTAGCCCAGCCATCCTATCAAGGATTTTTGCATCCTCTACCTTCTTAGCACCTGTCTTCAATGGCTTTACTCCAACCAATTCCTGGCATGAACCAAACCTAGGGTTAACATGCAACCCATTCAATTCTTTCCCTTCAGTAAGGACAAAAACATCTTCTTTTGACATCTTCTTCCCCAGTTTCTTCAATGGCTTCTCCTTGTCTGTCTTCTCATGTAAACCATACAGTGAATTTCCAACTGATATATTTGAAATTACCCCAACAACTATTTCTGCATCCTCTTCCAAGTTAGTCTTCACTCTTTTATGCAGAAACTTATCCCCACCCGACTACAGATATAAACTCATTTGAGCACCGTTGTGAATGCTTGAAACCAATTTTGTATCACCAATTTCATCAACATCCTAATATTCTTCTGTCCGAGATAGAAGAATTTCATTTGTCTCACTTTTCTCTGGGTCCTTGAAGTTTCTTTGAAACCTTTTTGGAATCTCCGTATGCTCTTTGGGGTTTTATGAACATACTAATTCTTCAGCTCATTATCAATTGGTCTTTGATTTCTTTTCTTTTTCTTCCCTTCATCAGATCTTGGGTTATCCAAAGACAAGCTAACACCCAATGCATATCTTCTATTCTGTGCAAGTGCTTACTAAACTTCTAGACACTCTACCTGGTGCTCTCCCAAGGACTGTTCAATTCATTTCTTTTTCTTTGCTGAGATCCTAAACAATTTTTTTTATGATTGATTGATTGCTCCATTCTTTTTTTTTTTAAGTTTCTTCGAGTTTTTAATATAGTCAATTTATTGCTAATTGCTAATAAACTATGTTGCTAATTGCTACTAAATTGCTTATTACTTTAGAGAAATTTTGTGTGCACAATTGATACAAGAGTCGATCCATCTATCACTTACAAGTGAAATGTTGAACATGGAGAACATCTCTGTCACCTTAATTATTCATTACAAACTTAAAATAAAACACAATTTGATGAGAGATGTCAGATACATAGGCCATTACATAGTGATTATATGTGACTAATACTCAGAGACAGACCTCCACAAGCATAGTCATCCCATGGAAGCTCAAAGATCTGTCTTGAATACAACTCCAACCATTTCCATAAATTTGGAAGTTCTTTAGGGGTCAAATATGTTGGGAGTCTGAATTTATTTGTGCAGCTATTACTCTATATGACAAGACTTTGTGGAAGTTGTGGCATTGCAAATGTGCTCTACTGGCTGCAAAATATGTAACACAATCCATTATCCATAAGAAATTGGAAACTACCGCGTGTTCCCTCTCCACCCCTTCGTTTCTAGTAGTATCTAGGTTGATTCCTTCTACCTGTATTCATACACTCCACACTATACATTCTCTTTGATACTTTCAGCAACATGAAATCACAAGGATTAAAGTGATAACAATACACAGTAAAACAAATATATACTCAATTGAAAGAGATTATAAACCTACATGATTATATTTGTCTTCACCATATTTATTCTTACCATTAATGGTTGCTTCCCTAATTGGACATAAACAATATCTATAACCTGTCATTGAGCAGTCAACAAGACTTTTTACACTCTAAACTAAGATGCTTGTATGCATGTAGATTTACCATAGGTCTTTCAACATGATTTATGCCAAGATTTGTATTAGAACAATGGTACACCTTTTGATGAGTTCAATATCTATTCAGGACTGTGTATTTTAATCTTCAGTACATTTTTGGAATGCAAACAAGTGACAAGTCTGGTCTAAATAGGATAATTTTGTTATAGATAACTGAATATTGTTGTTTCCAATTGTTCCAAATAGATTTCCAATAACTATCGAGGTAAGCTCCCCTGTAATATATTTACGTATATCAGAAACCAACATTTGTGTAGTAATTTTAGCAAAACCATAGGTTAGGACCTATGCAAAAGGGTACTAGGACATAGGTATAGGAAACACCATGGGATAAATTTATTGCATGAGGCAAGGGCCTTTCATTTCATGCAACAAAACCCATGCAAGTCATGCAACATGCACCATGACACTAGCTTGACTAATAAATCACACAAGTCATGCAACAAGCATCATGACACTAGCTTGAGTAATAAACTGTGTAAGTAATTATTGACCATGCGGGTTCTTACATGAAGTAATTTTGGTAAGACCATGTGGCTTCTTACATGATTTCATTTTGGTAAGACCATGTGGCTTCTTACATGAGGTCATTTTGATATGTCAAGTCAATATTTGACATCTAGTGGTCTAGTCTAAAGGGAACATTCAATTTTCATTCCTTGTGAGCAATATTATCCCATAGATTTGTATGTTGTTGCCCACAATGTGTAAACCATTCAGCTTGAGGAAGTACATTTAGCATATGGGTAGACAATCATGCATAATGTACAACATTACCCATAACTACAAAATCCATCTCCTTCCATGCAAACTAGGAATTACATACAGTACCACAAATCTTGAGCCTTGGTATTTGGTGAACTATCCAAGTGATTCCATGCATGATAGTCAATCAAGTACTTAACTCTGGATGACTTAGAATGGGCATTGAGATAAGGTTCATAATTTTCCAAAGTAAAAATAAAATCAATGATAAGATAGTTCCAATGACAGTTAACAACACTTATGGGAAGCTTCATATTAGATTATCAGTTTGTCTAGTACACATTTATACTTTGTCCTTTTATGTCGACAATAAGATATTAAGGCAATGAGTATCAATCCACTTAAATTTTGTATAGTAATTCTGGAAACTCATGTTGTTATATGCCTAAAAGTACATTGTTCATTGGGGTTGATATCTGTTAAATTTTGGTATGTTCTATGCTTAGAGCAATTTACTTCAATTTTTCATATTAGCCCAATGACAATATTCAGATTAGCAATCACATCAGCATGATAGTAAAGTGCAGATAGAACATAAACATAAACAATAGAAGACAAGCCAAGACAAGAGGACACAATATGTGGCACCAGCCAGGGACAAACCCCAATGTGGGGAAACCCTTGATCAATTCTTCTTATATTCTTCAATAGTTCAGTAGAGAGAAAGAGATAGAGTACAATGATTTGAAGTCAATACTTAACTTGCCAAATAGGAGATCAAAGATCTTCTCCGTGACAATGACACAATGAGGTTGCAATTCTGATATCAAGTACTGAAGATATGCAGTTCCTTCGAATTTATGAACAAAGAGCTATCAGGAAGACCTCTGGACAATGGCAGTTTGCAGTCAGTAAGGAACAACGAGGACCTCGGTCAAAGCGCGCAGACCGAGGCCCATGGAGACCACGTAGGAGGCAAAACTGGCAGTTAGGAAGCCCAGATCTGGAGTGATTTGTTTCTGATCGAGACACCCGATTTGTGGGGAAGTTTTGGTCTAGTCTGTGGGAACTGATGGACACCAAACTGAAGAAAAGCACAACTTTTCATCCACAAACTGATGGCTAGATAGAAGTAGTTAACAGGACAGTGATCCAGTTACTCAGAGGATACTGCAGCAAACATCCTAAGCTTTGGGATGAACATTTATGTTATGTGCAGCATGCTTACAATAGAGCAAAACATTCTTCTACACAGAGATCTCTTTTTGAGACCTGTTTTGGTTTCACACCAAGGTCTCCTTTGGATTTTGTCTTTGGTAAAGACATCACATTTGAGGGACACATTGATGTGGACAGGGCAACTAGGTTCATTGAAAAAATCCAAGAGATCCACGAGGCAGTACATGAATAGCTGGAAAAGAGCCAAGCCAAATACAAGGCAAGGCATGACAAGCATCGGATGGAGCATAGTTTCCAAGTTGGTGACAAAGTCTGGCTGTATATCAGTAAGGACAGGATGCAAGGGGAAGGTAAAAAGCTAAAGCCTATCAGGTATGGACCTTTCAAGATACTTGAGAAGATTGGTGAGAATGCTTTTCTCCTTGACCTACCAGCTTACATGCACATCTACTCAGTCGTAAATGCATATTTCTTCAGATTGTTTGAACCCTCACTAATTGAGGATCCCGAAGAGCAGAGTCAATTTCCTTCTATTGATGACCTGTTACCTGAATATCTTAATGAATTGCAGGAAGACACAGTTCTAGACAGGAAGGTGAGGACGACGCGCAGAGGAGATGTTGAGTACCTCAGAGTAGGGCTCAAGGGTTCAAAACCGAGCAATGAAAAGTGGATAGGGATTGGACAAGTGAGACAATTATACCCTCACTTAGTCGATGCTTGAAAACTAACTTTTCCAAAAGCTTTTTCAGTGGGAAAGCTATGATCCGAATTGGATCCATGAAAAATTATCAAGTGCCATGACTATATCAAATGGGGAAAGACTTTGAATTTATGAACAAAGAGCTATCAGGAAGACCTCTGGACAATGGGAGTTTGTAGTCAGCAAGGAAAGACGAGGACCTCAGTCAAAGCATGCTGACCGAGGCCCATGGAGATCGCGCAGGAGGCAAAACTGGCAGTTAGGAAGCCCGGATCGGGAAACAGAGGCCATTTCTGATGCGCGCATCGCTGGGAAAAACCCCTCGAGAAGGAAAAGCCTCGAGCGCTCGGTTGCATGGGAAGCCGGGAAAACTGTAGGGAAAGCGCTAAGGCGAAAGGTGGGTCCCGCGCTCCAAAACCAGAGGAATATCAGAGGCATATTGGGGCGGTAAGCGGATTTGGCAGAAAACAAACAATTCCATTCATCGCACGACGCGTGTCCGGCGGATGAGAGAGAAAACCGCCTCTCATCGTAGGCTAACGGTCGAGCAAGTCAACCGCGCGAAATGAGCGAACACCATAGGATATGGGGGCTCCAGATCTAACGGCGGAGATTGCGCCCAATGGAGAAACCAAATTTGATAGGGGAATTAAGCCATGACATATAAAAGTTTGGAGTTCGATTTAACCGTTGATTTGGTGGATGAATCATTCCACAGTGTAACTGAAATACCGAACCGTTGAGGAAGAGTTGTTGCAGTTCGTGATAGGACAAGTGGCCACATCCCTGTGAGACATTACCAATGATGCAAAGGCAGGGAACTCCAAGTGAACAGTAGTAGGCGATCCGAAGGGGTGGAAGAGGAAGCGAATAGTCAAGGACAAATTGGCTTTAAGCCATGAACAGACAGAGAACAATATAGAGAAAAAAAGGAAGAACCAGAGAAGAAAAACAGTGACAGAAAAGGCGAAAGAGACAGTGAAGCAAGAAGCAGAAAACAGAGAGCCGAGCTGACCTAAGGCAACATCGAGCAGACAGAACCAGGCTTGAGAGGTTCAAGCCATCCCTATGAGGATATCTGTCGGGAATTGAGCACCATTGGACTCATCCCATTAAAGACCAGAGAGGTCGAGACTTGGTAAGGAAAGAGTCTGTGCACTCTAGTGGCTTGGGGAATCCAAGAACCACCCTACTAAGCATCCTCTGTTTCAGGAGACTCAAGTTGAGCTCCTCATTGTAAATCTCTGCTTTAAAGACATAATAAAAGAAGGCCACCACTGAAAGCTGGACCGGAGACGTAGCCCTGGAGAATAGGGTGAACTCCTTATTAATGCGTTGTGTTCTTGTCTTTGCTTACTATGTTTCCCTTACTGTTTTCCATTTTCCATTGTCTGTGTATTTCACAATCTGATCGATCCGTTGCCTAAAATAACATAGACACACACCAGCACATGAGTCTGTAATACCTTCATTCATTAATTATTTAACTGAGATCACTCACGAGTGAATTTTAGATCCTGTGGTATCAGAGCTTTAGGCTGTTAAGGTTCAACAAGCTTGTGTTGGTTTAGCTATTGAATTCTAACTAGATCAAAGCTCAAATTAGGATAAGGAGAGTTGGTCGAAACTAATCTTGAAATTGGGAGAGTTTAACCTCGGAAGACAATGTCAGAGGAAGTTTTTATGGGGCCAGACCCTCAATTCATAGATAGTTTCCTAGCCATAAAGTCCATGGTAGAAGAAATGTATAGGAACTTTAGAAAACATAAGGATGAAGATTCATCAGGCTCCAAACAAGACAAAGGAGAAGATGAGTCACATTCCCATGACCACTCAAAAGGCAAAGGGAAAGAGGAAAGCTTTCTCACACCTCCTAATAGCCCTAAAAAGAAAGCATCTTTGATCAAACTAGATGTTAAATTTGATTACCTATATATGATGGAGAGTTGAATGTAGAAAATCTAGACAATTGGACTAGACAAATTGATGTTTATTGCAGAGTGCAGAATATCGATTCAGACAAGAGCAAGATTCAGCTGGCAAGCCTATGCCTTGGAGGCACTGCCTTGGTTTGGTGGGAAGGCAGGACCCAAGCTGACATGAAAAGACATGGTAAGACTATCTCTGTCTGGAGTGAATTTGTTTCTGCAATCAAAAAGCAGTTCTATCCATTGGCCTACATGCAGCGAGCCATGATGAGTTGGAAAACTCTTCGACAGTTGAAAGGGAAAAGTGTGCAAGGGTACACTCAATAATTTAGAAAGAGAGCATTGATTCTAGGAATCTCATTAGACTCACCTGAGACTTTGTTGAAGTACATTGGTGGTCTACACAGCCACATGAGGCACACCATCCTCATGTTTAATCCCACTAGTATAGTTGAGGTATCTGTACAAGTTACTCATCTAGAAGCTAGAGGAAAGAATGGAAGTCTAGAAGTTGGGGGATCATCCCAACCCACTGTAAGCAAGAATAAGGAGAAAAGAAAGCAGAAATCGAAAGCAAGGAAGGCTAACACTGCACAGAAAAGCAAGGCTTCATGCACTCACTGTAAAAAGGATGGGCATGATGATGAGCATTGTTGGATTTTGCATCCAGCGCTGAGACCTAAGAAGTTCAAGGGCAAGAAGAAGAAGATTGCTACATCTATTCAGAAATGTTTGGGGTCAGACTCAGGAGATGAAACAACTATTGTAGCCACAAGTATAAGAGGTAAGAATTCTGAAGAATTTACTAGTAATTCTGCACAATCTACTATTGATGAAGAAAATGAGAGAAAAAGACATGAGATTTTCCATATTCGAGTTATTTCCAAACATCAAAAGATTGATACTTTGTTTGATAGTGGCTCACAAGTAATTTGATTTCTGAAGCAATTGTAAAGAGGTTGGGATTAGTAACTACACCTCACAAAAAACCATACCCATTAGGATGGTTGAATGATAAAGCACAACTACAAGTGACTAGACAATGCAAACTCAAGTTTTCTTTTGGGTCAGCGTTTGTAGATGAGGTTGAGTTAGACATAATTCCTTTGGATATATGTGGAATTGTTTTAGGAAGTCCTTACTTGTATGATAGAAAAACTATTTTCAGATGAGAACAAGTATCTACTTGTTAAAGATGGAATCGAATACTTTGTAAGAGCTCATAAGCTTAAGAATAATTATACTCTCATAAACTCAGGGCAGATGAAACGAATGATAAATTCATGCAAACAATTCTTAGTGATGGTTGTAAAGGAAAAGAAACCTTATAAAACCAATGTATTTGAAGGTTGTAATGCTAAACAACAAGCTGATTTAGAGAAGGTTGTTTCAGAGTATGATATCTTGTTTCAAGAACCTAAAGGTCTGCCACCCAAGAAGGAAATAGTGCATAATATTATTTTGTAGTAAGATGCTCCATTGTCTAACATTGAAATATACATGTTATCCACTTTAGAGAATGCTGAAATCAAGAAGCAGGTGTAGGAGTTGCTCAAGAAGGGGATGATCAGACCTAGCACATCACCACATGGGTCACCAATCGTTTTGGTGAGAAAGAAAGATGGATCATGGAGAATGTGCATTGATTACCGAGCACTGAATAAGATAACAATAAAAAATCGTTATCCCCTCCCTCGCATAGATGATCTTTTAGATCAATTGAAAGAAGCTGTTTATTTCTCCAAGTTAGACTTGCATAGTGGATACCATCAGGTTAGAGTTGCAGAACAAGATGGATGGAAGACTGCTTTCAAAACAAAGCAGGGATTGTATGAGTGGCTGATTGTGCCTTTTGGATTAACTAATGCTCCTGCTACTTTCTTGAGATTAATGAATGATGTACTCAGACCTTTTATTGATGATTTTGTTATTGTGTATCTGGATGACATTATGATATTTAGCAAAACGTGGGAAGAACACTTAAAGCATGTTAAGCAGACACTAGATGTTTTGAAAAGAGAAAAACTTTATGTTAAACTCTCAAAATGTGAATTTGGCAAAACATCTCTAAATTATTTCGGTCATATAGTAGGGGGTGGTGAATTGAAGATAGATCCCTCTAAGGTGGCAGTCATTGTAAATTGGCCTAAACCCAAATCTGCTACAGAAGTTAGAAGCTTCTTAGGAGCAGCAAAATATTGGAGGAAGTTCATTTCTAACTTTTCCTTAATTGCAGCTCCCTTACATGCTTTAACGGGATTGAACAAGGTGTTTCAGTTGGGAGGCAAACAGCAGAAAGCCTTCGACACCTTGAAAGAACAGCAGAAAGCCTTCGACACCTTGAAAGAAAATATTAGTACGGCACCTGTACTAGGACTGCCTGATCTTCAAAGACCATTTGAGATCCAAATAGATGCCAGTGACTATGCCATGGGAGCAGTGTTGACACAGCACGGTAAACCCATATGTTATCATTCTGAGACATTTAATTCTGTAGTAGTTAACTATCCTACATATGATAAATAATTGTATGCATTAGTACAGAGTGTGAAAAAGTGGAAACATTACTTAATGGGAAAAGAGAAAGTAATACATACTGATCATCAACCACTTCAATATCTACACTCCCAAACTAAGTTGCAGCAATCAAGACACTATAGATGGATGGGTTTTCTACAATAGTTTCATTTAGTCATCAGGTATAAAAGGGCATACACAATAAAGTTGCAGATATGTTATCTAGACCCATTATAACTGCATCTACCATACTTAAGCATAATTATGTGTTACATGAGAGTTACATTGAACAATATGCTCAAGATATAGACTTTAAAGATGTATATGCAACTTTAAGTCAAGGCAAATGAGTAGAAGAATTGGATTATCATGTAAAGGACCGACTCTTATACCATTGTGGGAAGTTATGCATTCCACAAACTGAAAGAGTGAAGATAATTCAAGAAGCGCACACTTCTCTAATATCAGGTCACTTTGGGGTAAGTAAAATAGTTGCATAGCTACAAAGATTTTGTTATTGGCCAAAAATGAACAAGACAGTTTCTAGATATGTAAGAGGGTGTACTATGTGTGCTAAAAGCAAGCCCAACAATAGAAAACTAGGCTTGTACACTCCATTACCAGTTCCTTCTCACCCTTGGGAAAGTGCTTCCATGGATTTTGTTGGAGGACTGCCTAAATCTAGGAAAGGTCATGATTATCTATATGTTGTTGTGGACAGGTTCAGCAAAATGTGTATTTTGATACCTTGTAATAAACAAATTACAGTTGAACAAACTGCAAAACTGTTTTTTGAACATGTATGGGTTCATTTTGGATTACCCACTTCCATTGTATCTGATCGAGACCCGATTTGTGGGGAAGTTTTGGTCAAGTCTGTGGGAACTAATGGACACCAAACTGAAGAAAAGCACAACTTTTCATCCACAAACTGATGGCTAGACAGAAGTAGTTAACATGACAGTGATCCAGTTACTCAGAGGATATTGCAGCAAACATCCTAAGCTTTGCGATGAACATTTATGTTATGTGCAGCATGCTTACAATAGAGCAAAACATTATTCTACATAGAGATCTCCTTTTGAGACCTGTTTTGGTTTCACACCAAGGTCTCGTTTGGATTTTGTCTTTGGTAAAGACACCACAGTTGAGGGACACAATAATGTGGACAGGGCAACTAGGTTCATTGAACAAATCCAAGAGATCCACCAAGCAGTACAGGAATAGCTGGAAAAGAGCCAAGCCAAATACAAGGCAAGGCATGACAAGCATCGGATGGAGCATAGTTTCCAAGTTGGTGACCAAGTCTGGCTGTATATCAGCAAGGACAGGCTGCAAGGCGAAGGTAAAAAGCTAAAGCCTATCAGGTATGGACCTTTCAAGATACTTGAGAAGATTGGTGAGAATGCTTTTCGCCTTGACCTACCAGCTTACATGCACATCTACTCAGTTGTAAATGCAGATTGCTTGAGATTGTTTGAACCCTCACTAATTGAGGATCCTGAAGAGCAGAGTCAATTGCCTTCTATTGATGACCTATTACCTGAATATCTTAATGAATTGTAGGAAGATATAGTTTTGGATAGGAAGGTGAGGACGACACGCAGAGGAGATGTTGAGTACCTCAGAGTAGGGCTCAAGGGTTCAAAGCCGAGCAGTGCAGAGTGGATAGATATTGGAGAAGAGAGACAATTGTACCCTCACTTAGTTGATGCTTGAAGACCAACTTTTGGTGGTCCAAAAGCTTTTTCAGTGGGAAGGCCGTGATCCGAATTGGATCCATGAAAAATGATCAAATGCCATGATTGTATCAAATGGGGACAGACTTCGAATTTATGAACAAAGAGTTATCAGAAAGACCTCTGGACAATGGCAGTTTGCAGTCAGCAAGGAACGACGAGGACCTCGGTCAAAGCGTGCTGACCGAGGCCCATGGAGACCGCGCAGGAGGCAAAACTGGCAGTTAGGAAGCCCGGATCGGGAAACGAAGGCCATTTTTTATGTGTGATTAGCGCTTATCGCACATTGCTGGGCAAAACCCCTTGAGAAGGAAAATCCCCGAGCGCTCGGTCGCATGGGAAGCTGCGAAAACCGTAGGGAAAGCGCTAAGGCGAAAGGCGGGTCCCGCGCTCCAAAAGCCAGCGGAATATCGGAGGCATATTGGGGCGGTAAGCTGATTTGGCAGAAAACGAGCAATTCCATTCATTACACGACGCGTGTCCAGTGGATGAGAGAGAAAACCACCTCTCATCGCAGGCTAACAGTTGAGCAAGTCAACCGCGCGAAATGAGCGAACACCGTAGTATCTAGGGGCTCTAGATTTGATGGCGGAAATTGCGCCCGATGGAGAAACCGGATTTGATAGAGGAATTAAGACACGACATATAAAAGTTTGGAGTCTAATTTGACCACTGAGTTGGCGGATGAATCATTCCACAGTGTAGTTGAAATACCGAACCATTGAGGAAGAGCTAGCGCAGTTCGTGAGAGGACAAGTGGCCACCTCCTTGTGAGACGTTGGCAATGACGCAGAGGCAGGGAACTCCAAGCGAACAATAGCAGGCGATCCGAAGGGGCGGAAGAGGAAGCGAACAATCAAGGACAAATTGGCTTTAAGCCATGAACAGACAGAGAACAGTACAGAGAAAAAAAAGGAAAAACTAGAGAAGAAAACCAGTGACAGAAAAGGCGAAAGAGATAGTGAAGAAAGAAGCAGAAAACAGAGAGCCGAGCTGACCTAAGGCAGCATCGAGCAGACAGAACCAGGCTTGAGAGGTTCAAGCCATCCCTGTGAGGATATCTGTCGGGAATTGAGCACCATTGGACTCATCCCATTAAAGACCAGAGAGGTCGAGACTTGGTAAGGAAAGAGTCTGTGCACTCTAGTGGCTTGGGGAATCCAAGAACCACCCTGCTAAGCATCCTCTATTTCAAGAGACTCAAGTTGAGCTCCTCATTGTAAATCTCTACTTTAAAGACACAATAAAAGAAGGCCACCACTGAAAGCTAGACCAGAGATGTATCCCTGGAGAATAGGGTGAACTCCTTATTAATGCGTTGTGTTCATGTCTTTGCTTACTATGTTTCCCTTACTGTTTTCCATTTTCCATTGTCTGTGTATTTCACAATCTGATTGATCCGTTGCCTAAAATAACATAGACACACACCAGCACATGAGTTTGGAATACCTTCATTCATTAATTATTTAACTGAGATCACTCACGAGTGAATTTCAGATCAATACATGTTGGAATCAGATGATCTTTAGATCAATTCTACACCTCTCGACGAGAAGAATCCAAGAAAAATATTTGCTGCCATAAAAAAGAAGACCCACATGGAGTTTGACCCTAGTTTCCAATTTTAACAAGTTCTTAACTAAAAAAATGACCTAACGCAAACCTTTTGATACCTTTTCCAACACATCTGCAATAAATAGTCCTATAAGTATAATTAAAACTGATCATAGGAAGCCAACTGGTCTTGAATTACCATACCATTATTTGTGACAGCCTACAGCCTTTGAAAATTTCACCATATCCTTTTCAACCCTATCCATACATGTCAACATAACATTTCCATCATCTGAAATGTATCAATCCTAAATCATAAGAAATGATTCATCACATTGTATTTATTTTTCATATCACATTTGGGCCATTGTTACCTTAGCTGGTAAAGATACTTGTAGCCATAGTTACCAGATTCAACTGAGCTTACTTGGCTAGTCTGACTCATCTCGGATCTAAATCTGAGCAGATCAGATGGAGTCGAAGCTTAAATTGGAGAAAATTCAAGGTCTAACTCAGACTCGAGTAGAACTATCTCATGATCTGACTTGGGCTTAGGCAAGAATTGGGTAAAACTTGATAGTTTAAAATAAAAGTTTTGTACAAGTTATTTTCTTTTGACCAAATTTCTTGAATTAACTCTTAGGTCTTACTCGATTTTAAGTCAAACCTTGTTTCTTTGTCCATGTTGAGTTGGACCTAAAGCTTTATAGAAACATTTTCCTTAATGTTATTTCATAGAGACATATAATCGAGCTTAGGATTAGTGGATGCTTCCATCACTGTGTCTATCATTTAGAACCAAGATACAATACATTCATCTATTTGAAATCTAAGTTCCTTTAGAGCTAGAACTTTGTAGCAGTACTTGCAAGAGTATCAAACTTGAGGGCTTCCTATGAAGACACATGAAGAAAGAGGAGTGTGTATAGGGAAGTGCAATACACATGTTTGATACTTCCACACATTTTGAGGGCATGCCAATAGAAATGTCATTGTTGTTGGATACACTGGTGTTGGTTAGTTTCAAAAAAGTTCTCTATCAAATATGTTGTTTTCATGAAGTAATATTTCCAACCAAGAGGATAAAGAGTTGGCATTCCTAGGACATAGTGGTGTTATTTCTTGCATGTATTTTTTTATTTATTAGTATTCCACCACTAATAACTTCATTATGTAGCTTCTCGTTTAGTAATATATTACAATAGTGAATTGTTAAAGGAAAAATATTTCATTTTGTTTGAACGTCATAAACAGGAAGGAAATTTAGCTTTGAATTAGAAAAATGGAATATATTCTGAAAAATATGTTTTCTGATCAAATATAGGCCCATTGCCAGATCATTAAAAAAACAGTCATGACAATAAGCAATGTTTTTGGACACAATGAATTACATAATTCTCCAGCTCAAAAACAAGTTAGCATATTTAGTTTTGTCTGCATTAGAGAAAAATGAATGAGTAACATTAAGTTTGCTTTGAATATTTATAGAATCATTTCAGAGATTCTAAATGGAAATTGCATGTGCTAATCTTGCTCAATTAATTACAGGGAAACCAAGGGGCATACATAATTTGTTGGCTTCTGGGAATTGGATTCCTTTTCCCCCAGAATAGTACGCTGAAAATTGAAGATTACTATGTTGAAGCTATATTCTTCGTTAGTATCTCAATTTACAAAGTCTTGCCTTATTTTTTTTAGTTTCTTGTTGTAATCCTGTATGAGCAATACCTTGCTCCACCCATTAGATTTCTATTGATCAGTTTTATTGTTGAAGTGTCATTGTTTCTTAAATATAACTAGAGGAAACAATACAACTACAAAAGTGGAGCATGAGACATTCTTAATAGAAATTGCTAGCTCCGATGTGTTTGATTATGTTGGATAAAATCAAAATTGCAATGTACCATAAACATGGGAATTCAAAATATTGGGATAGAAATGTGTGCGTCTATTTGCATTTATTACTTTAGTTGAAGATAACATTTCATGAACAAATGTTGTACACTGAGAACATAGTAGGTACACAATTTATTCTATGGTGACATTTTATTTGCTTTGTTTATATAGGTCATCTGGCCACATAGTGGCCACTATTACCCAACTGAAGGAAACTTGTTCGAGTTTCTTGATTTTTTGGGGAAAAATGATATTAAAAATATTGCTGATGTTGAGGTATATATCATATAAATCTTTTATAGTCTACTTTAGTTTATATTCCATTGTTCATCGACTTGAAAGTCTTATACTTTGCATTGTATTTTTTTCAGGAAAAGAACTCAGTATTGATGGTAAGAAGCAGGAATTGAAGAAAGAGGAGAACAATAACACTAGAGTGACAAAATGAAAATTAAAGAGAAAGAGAAGAGAACTGGTCTATTGGTACCCATAAAGCCAATATCCCGCATAATACACACATGTAAAGACTAATGGTCAAATCTTCAGAGTTGGTGAATTCACCTACAATGCCTTGGCAACACAATGATAATGTTTTGAAGTGATGAAACACTATTTCATGTGCAAATTGTGCTCCAACCAATATTAAGTTGGAAACTCATATTGTAATACTTGACATTTTATATAATATAATTTATGTGGTTGGAATTATTTATAGTTGCACTTGATATTACTTAGTATTGTAATTAACATAAGTAACTTTGCGTTTTCATATTATACGAACATGTACATTGTATGCCATTTTTTTAATTTAGTTGCAAAATCATACTAATTAATTTATGTTGATTAATAATGAAAACATAAAATCAATTTAAAACTACTAAATTAGTAGTTTATGTTTATTAATGATGAACACATAAAATGAATATACGACTAAATTAGTTGCTTATAACGATTTTTAATGAAAATAAATGAAATGAATATAAATTACTAAAGTAGTAATTTATATAATGAATATGATACTACCAAAAAATATAAATGAATATAATGCAAATGATAAATTTGTGATTACAAATGACGACTAAATTTTGCATATATACGACTATTAGTGGCTAATTTATAGGATCTTATAACATGACTAAAATTTAGTCAGATATCTTTGGTCGTTAATTGGTTTCAAACGATGATTAAAATTCACCTATATATGACTATTAGTAGATAATTACAGTATCTTATAACACGATCAACATTTTGGTCATTAATTGGTTTTCTCGGTGATATTTTAGTAATATATTTTGTTGTATATTTGGTTATTAATTGTGACAATTAATTATCAAATCAATGATTAAATCAATGACAAAATCATTGTCTAAATTAATGACTAAATATACTACTGGACAATAAAATTAAGACAACCAATTAATGACTAAGCTAAAAATGACTAAAAATTGGTCACATTATAAGATACTGTAAATTAGCTACTATTAGTCACCGACCGAAAAATAATCGTTTATATGCAAATTTTAGTCCTTTTTTTAGTAATTAATTAGCCATTTTGTACTAGTGTATACTCTTGTATAATGTTAGATTGCTGCAACATTTGAAGAAGGAGAAAAATATAAACATGCACATTTTCTCTTAAACAGTTTTTCAGAAATGTCTAAACTCATTCAGAAACAATAATCTGTTGCATATTTTCATTGTTATTCATATGGTAAGATGATTTTTTGGAAAAGAACTATGTTTTGAATTTAGTTTGTTCGACATTTCAAGTGGACATTGAACCCACCATCAAAGACACAAAAGATTTGAGATGATGTGAACAAATGTCGCAAGGAGAATAGATAGAATGAGGAGGAAACTAGTCATTATGACTAAGGAGATGAATTAATTATTAAAAATGAATCAATTTTTTTGAAACAAGGAAGCAAAATAAAAGTAAGAGGAGGAAAGCACTGGTCAAGTTTTATAGGAGAGGAAAATATTAAAGATATGATAGGGCAAAGCAAAAAGTCCTAAAATTAAGATTTTAAAGAAACCTATAATACATTAAATATTAAAATTTTAATTTAAATATTTTAAATTAATTTAAAAAGAAGAATTAAAAAATAATAATGAATTTAAAAATATTTAAATAGAGAATTGGAATTAAAAAAATAAATAAATAAAATTGAGATGATATGAATGAGTGTTGCCATAGAATAAGTAGAATGGGGAGGAAATTAGTTGTTAGGGAAAAAAAATAATTTTTTATTGAAAATTATTAAAAATAAATCAAATTTCTTAAAAAAAAATACAAATCAAAGGAATGGAAGGAAAGAATCAATTAAGAGTTATAGGACAAAAAATAAATAAATATATGATAGGGCGGGGTAAAAAAGTCCAAAAATTAAGATTTAAAGAAATTTAAAGATATAACAAAAAATAAATTTTCAATTAAATTTAAAAAAAATTTACACATTAAAAAATAAACTTTTAATTTAATTTTAAAAATAAGAATTAGAGAGTAATAGCGAATTCGGGATTTAAAATTCTAAATTGAGAATTAAAATTAGAACATAGAAACAAAATATTTTTTTTAAATTGACAATTAAAATTATAATGTATAATAAATTAAAAAATTAAAATTGACAATTAAAATTAGAACGTATAATCCAATTTTATTTTTATTTTTATTTTTTAAAGCAATAATGAAAAAGGTGGGACAAAAAGGATAATGATACTAAATGCAAAAGTTAAAAGGAAATTAAAAAATGATTAATAATTGGAATTAGAAAGAAAGATAATTAGATTCAAACAAAGAGGAGAAAACAAAAAGACAACAAACAAAAAAGAGGGATTATTGGAATATGTGATGGATAACAAACTTCTAATATTGGATTAGCTTGTAACCATATTTCCTATTTAAATTGTTAGGGTGATTTTCGATTTCAAGAGTTTCTTAAATGATTCTAGGATTATGATAATAAATAGATCGTAAAATCTTAGCTTGATTGAAACAAACAAGACGTTGAGTTTGAATGAGTGCTCGACAATGGTTGACTTAGAGATTTGATTACGGGCGGTATCTTCTATGTGCTCTTTGAGGTGAACCCAGAAGGATCAACAAGTTTGACTGATGTAGGATTTACCATAGGAACATGGAACTTGGTAAACACCAAAATATTGAAAGGGGTCTGATTTATCCTTGGATAACTGGAATAAGTGTTTCGGGGTTTTGTAGGATTTAAAAACATCTTTTGTATTTTTCTTGAATAAAATATTTGCAATCCAATTTGTAGTCCCTTTAATATAAGGTAAACTAATGACAACATTACAGGGAGATGGTTCCAAGTCTTTAGGTTTACTGTGAACCTAAATACTTGGATCCATCTCCCCCTAACAACATCGTTCCTTTACCTTATATTAAGGGGACTATAGATTAGATTGCTAAGACGTTATCTAAGAAAAATATAAAAGTCATTTTTAAGCCTTACAAAACCCTTAAACACTAATTTCAGTCATCCAAGGCTAAATCAAATGCCTTTCAATCTTCTAGTGTTTACCAAGTTCCATGTTCTTGTGGTAAATCCTACATGGATCAAATTGGTCAATCCTTTCGAGCCCACATCAGAGAGCACATAACATATATTTCCCATAATCACATACCTAAGTCAACCTTTCCCAAACACTCATAAGAAAATGAACATCTTATTTGTTTCGATCAAGTTAATATCGTAACATCTATCATAATCCTCGAATCATTCAGGAAGCTCTTAAAATCAGAATATTCTAGTAATTCTTCTATTTGGTTTGTTGCCTTTTTGTTTGCCCCCTCTTTGTTTGAACCTAATTATTCTTCTTTTTAATTTCAATTGTTAATCATTATTCAATTTCCTTTTAACTTTTGTATTTATTATCTTTATCCCTTTTGCCCCCCCTATTTTCATTATTGCTATTAAAATAAATAAAATATAAAATAAAACAAAATTTGATTCTACATTTTAATTTTAATTTTTTATTTTATTTCTACGTTCTAATTTTATCAATCTATTTTTTTTAAATCTTGAATTTTAATTCTTTGTTTAAATATTTGATTTCACTATTATTCTTTAATTCTTTTTTTTTTTTTTGCTAATTTATGTGAGTCCTGCGATGACTGCATGACTAGCCTGTGGATTGAGTAGTTGCGACTCATGGGCATCTAAGCTGTCAAAATCACCCGGGGATCGCACCCCGCCTGTGCCACACCAAACCTTAACATGGTTGGATTTTTTCCTATGAAGTTTCAAACAAGTGACCTTTACACCACAAATTGCCTTAACATAACACGTTGTCATCGTCTGCTTTATGCCCCATGGGCATCTAATTCTTCTTTTCATTTTAATATGTAAAAGTTTTTAAATTTATTTTTTAATATATTTTTAAGTTTCTTTAAATCTTAATTTTTAGACCTTTTACCCACCTTATCATATATCTAATACTTTCTTCTCCTATAACTCTTGACCGATCCCTTCATCCGCTTCCTTTGATTTTTGTTTCTTTGTTTCGAGAAATTTGACTAATTTTTAATAATAAGTTAACTTTTTTCATAATGATTAATTTCCCCGTCATTCGATTTGTTCTCCTAGCAATATTGTTCACATCATCTCAAAGGGTTTTTTTGAATTACAATTCTCTATTTAAATATTTTTAAATTCACTATTAGTTCCTTTTTCTTCTTTTCAAATTAATTTAAAAAGTTTAATTTTAATTTGTATAAGTTTCTTTTTAAATTACATTAAATGTTTAATATTTAATATTTTATAAGTCTTTTTAAAATTTAAATTTTAGGAATTTTTACTCCGTCCTATCATATATTTAATAGTTTCTTCTTGTATCTCTTGACTGATTCTTTCCTCCCCTTCCTTATATGTCGTTTGCTTTTCTCAAGAAATTTGATTCATTTTTAATATTTTTTAATAATTAATTCATTTTTTTGTCATAACGGCTAGTTTCGTCACCATTCTAATTATTCTCATCGTGATTCTCATTCACATCATCTCAAGCTTTTATGTCCTTGATGATGGGTGGAGTGTCCACCCGAAATTTTGAACAATATAAATTCACAAACATAGTTCTTTTCCAAAAAAACATCTTACAACCATTCAAAATCAACATAGAAATGAAGAAGTTGATACCATCATGGTGTTATTAGGTTGATTATAGAATGTGAGTTCGAAAAACATGGACACACCTGGAAACTCAAATTGAGATCGTTTCAACACCCATCCAATACCTTTACATACCTCTTTCCTCTTCCCATCTTATTATGATACCCTTTTGATTAGGTGATCAATTTTAAGCTAAAAAATGAAAGTGCCCAAAATTTCTTGAAATGGCTCCAAATCGAAGAACTCGCTAATCTTAATCCAACGCAACTTGAATTGCTCAAAATTGATATTGTATGCTCCCGATATCATGTTCTGATAATTTTCCTAAACGTGCAATTTTTTTGCAGTTACGCTGAATGTGTAATCTGTATGCTGACTGGGTAAGGTGATTGGGAAGTTGACTATGTTTGCAAGAACCAATGACATCTCAACAAGTGTCCACTTTGCATTAGTCGAAATTTCATTGAGTTTTGATTGGTGGTTTTTGTGGGCCAATAACTGGGACCCACGTGGGCCAATAGGTGGCTGCCACTTGGCCTCCCCTCAGTCGACCAAAATTTATTATGGGCCAAATTTCCCCCCACAGGGATCAAACATGAGACCTCTAATCCAGCAATGTAGCACCTTACCACTAGGGCGCACGTTGTTTCTTATTAACTATTGCGCAAAACTCATATTTAAATGTTATATCGGTGCTATATGGGGGAAGGGGCCAGGGTTAAGCCCTCGAACACATCCCACACCACATAACCATGGCAGAGGAGAGCCAAGGGCTAGGGTTTAACCCCGGACCGAGGTCCATGTGCCCACAACGACATACCACAAGACCGCAAACATATAACCTAGAGCCAAAGTGTGGAGGAGATGAGTTTAAGGTCCCAGTCCTTGGTCGCTTGGCCTTGATATGACCCTCAGTGGAAGCTTGGGGTCCGCTAGGCGAAAGGCACTCCGACAGGGGGCCAACCCCATGGTCTTATGACCTCGACGTGACCACAAACGTAGGTTTTGGGGCATATGCCAAAGGTGCCAAGGCAAGGGGGCCAACCCTTGGTTGCTTGGACCTTAATATGACCACAGGTGCAGAGAAAAGGCGCATAGGTTAAAGGCGTTAAGGTGTAAGGGCTAGCCTAGGTCCCATGGAACACCAACATGACCGACGCATAGGATTTGGGAGCTCCAAAACGTAGGGTGGGTGTTAAGTCCCAGCCCTCGGACTCATGGCACTATGTAACCACTTGCCCAAATTTTAAGGGCTTAACCGGCGGGGGCGAGTGATAAGGCCCAACCCTTGACCCTATGTGGCGATATGACCCTGATTTTCGGTCTCCAGGGGTCATTGGACGAATTAAACATCCAATAGAATGCACCATCGGAGGGCTAAATTATCGCTCCGTTAGCTATTTTCAGGGCGGATTTGTAGGACAGTTAGCCATAAGGGAAAATTTGTAGGATGGTTAACACTCAAGTTGAAGAGAGAGCTTGGAAGCTCATATTGTATTGATTTTTTTATCCAAATTGAGCTCATAAAGAGGCTTCTTAGGGGTTTTTGGATGTTCTGAATCCATTAGTAACCTATGATTTCTGATTTGAGCACATCTACAAAGTATTTTTGTAGGTTTGAGACTGAAGGTGTATGGATCAGTCAGGGTTTGGAAGTTGTTCTGGGAAGTATTTAGGCACAGAGAAGACCTTATAGGGGTATTCTCACTTCTAGAAGGCTACTGTAGCAACTTTAACCAGAAGGGTTCAACTCATTTCAACTTCCCTTAACATGATTTTTTTATTATGTGCTTCAATGTGGAATTAAAGGGTTCACATGATGTTTTTAACTCATTTCAGTTGAAGTATGTCATCTTTGTAGGAGATTTTTTGAGTTTTTGCTATTGTGAGAGTTCTTTGTAGGAGAAAATTACCTTTTAGGGGTAATAGCCACATATTTACCTGCAGCAAATGTTTATGTACTTCATTGATACTAAATATATGAGTGGTCTAGTCATGTTGACAACCCGAAGATGTAGCCTAAGAGGGGTGAACTCTGTCAACAAACCTTTTGTCTTGTTCATTTTTATTCCTGCATGGATTATGTTTTGTTATATTTATTATGTTAATTTAAATATGAATATTGATTCATGATTTGAAGAGTCATAGTAAACCCTGTTGTTTCAAGACCCATTTTAACCTTGCAAAGTGTTGACACGATCCTAAGTTTTGTTTTATTTGATATTGGAAAAGAGGAAGAAATCACCTAATCCAATTTCAGATCACTTTTTCATCCATAATGGTGCATTTTTTATTAAGATATAATTATCTCCTGAATATGTGATTTCAATATATATTTGTATTCGTTTTAAGGAGATTACTTCCTTTCTGTGCTTATAGTGGGATACAAAAATGAAGCTACACAGGTACCATCCAAGTATGGGTGCAACAAATCTCTCAACACTTGTTGTAACTCTCATATTAGTTGTTGCAACTCCTTATTTATGAGTTGTTACACCTCTCTACTTGAGTATGGTTGTTGCAACTCTAAGTTGTTGCCACTTGTGTTGTAACTTCCTATTGATGTGGTTCTGTTGACGAGTCAAAATGTTTTTCCAATGGTAAGGGGAACTCCCCTGTGCAAAGTTCCAATTAGACCTTACACCATTTGGTATAGGAGTCCCATTTGGTATGCAGGCTTGGCTGCCACCATATTGTTTCGAAGTTTGTTTTGGATGGAATGAGCAATGTGTGAGAAAACCAATATAACTTCTGACAAACACAAGTTAGAATAGATTTATGAAATATAATGCATGTAAGATACAAAATACATAACCACAACCAAAGGAATTAACATGAATCTTTCAAGGAAGGATGTAAGCATACTTTAATTAAGATACAAGAATAAAAGAAATAATTCATTTATCAACTATGAATTAATTCTCATCCAACAACGATGATGAAACCATAAATAACATATGACTCTAAACAAGATATGTGTTATAAACTAACAAAAGAGTTCATTAACCTCAACAGGTGTAAATATAGACACATATCATCGAATCACCATGAGATAAGTCCCATAATTCCCAAAAATACATGCATGAAATCTTTGCCTTGTCTCAATGAGCTTCTCAATATTATGCTAAAATGTCTAATGCACCATTACATGAAGCATCCATGAAATCCAGTAGTGGAAGTACTAAACTATAACTTGCTTTCTCAAAAGGATGTACAAGCTTTCCTAAACAAGATGCTCAAAATGGAGTTTAAAACTAAAAGTCCCTTCGAATGAGCCATAGGGGTATATTTATACAAAATAAGGTGACTCTTCACATTATATGACATTTCAACTTCCCTCATGACTCTTCACCTTCTATACGACTTTTCATTTCTAAATGACTTTTATTCCTAAATTCTATTATAACTTTAACTTCAAAAAAAATTGCGTTTACAAATTATAAGGAATTTCAAAAGACAAGGTTCCTTCATGGAATTAAACCCATGATAGCCATATCAGGGGCCTAAATGTGTAGCTCTTTTGTAAAGTATGTGTACAAATCCTTGTATTCAGAAGTGATGGATTTGGTCTTCTTTGACAATTCAATTTCGAATCGCATTTGACATTCTATAACAACCAATGATAGAATCGTCCTCTAGTTATATCCAATATGAAAGCATAAAGAGTTTAGTGTGAAAAAAATTTGGTCCTACAATATGTTGTGCAATTGCTTCCTTTGTAGGTTCCAAGTTGTCTAATCATAAGTAAGTGTCATGAAAAGGAAACATAATCATAAGTAAATTTCATGAAAAGGAAAACATTGCATCCCTAACTAGTTTTCCAACAAGGTATCAGAAGTTGGTTCAATAGTATAAGGGTTGATAAAATATCACAACTCCTTGAATGCATCTTGATAAAAGGAACGTGGTTCTTGGAATTATCTACAAGGTTTGAAATATCCAAGATACCTATAAGATCTGAGAACTAGAGTAACAATTGAATTACATGAACCAAAGAAGTCCAAAGTACATGAAACATGGGTCATCTGAAATTGCAATCTACAATCTACAAGCCACAATCTGAAAGTATACAACCCAAAGTCTAAAATAGGTCTGAAAGACTACAAGCTATAGTTCAAAGGGAAACAAGGACTACAAATCCAAGAATGTAGAGGTCCGAAGATGCAACATAAATTCAATATTTGAGCCAATACAAATTTTAAGAATAATAGTTACATCTGAACTACATGGAGTTGCAATAATATCCATGTAACAAGGTCATCCAAATCACATGTTACAATGATAACATCCAAATATAAGCATTGAAGGCCTAGCTGGAAGATTAAAATTTCTATTGTAGACCTATGGATAAGACCAAGACCGAATTACATTATTATAGGAATAGTATTAAAGTCCTGAAGATTCACTATCAAAGGTCCTAGTATTGTTACAGGTTCAAAGATATAATAATATCACATATCCAAAGGTGTAATAGAATTGATAAGTGTTATCTGAAGGTGCCATCTAAAGTAATCACAAACATGTACACACAGTCCTATGCATCATAAAAAAATATGTCAGTTGAGATACATGAGTTAAGGGACATAATCTTGCATATATGTAAGATCTGAAGTGAATGGGAAGCCAAATTTGAAGGTCTCCTCTAGTGTTTTAACGAAGGTATACAACATTCACTTGTAGCAAGATTTGAACTCCAATTCTACAAGTCATAAATCAAGTATATTACATAAGTCCTTGATCTAAAATGTACTATAGGTCCAAAGGAGTAGATCCAAGGTAATAATTCTAAAATAATAATGATCTGAAGTTAAGAAAGTGGCAGTAATCAAAGGTTACAATGAAATATTGAATTGCAGTAAGGTTTAAGTCAGTTCGAAGGTACAACAAAAACATCTTACGGTAGGAAACCATAAAGAAAAAATTCTTATCCTTGAAAGCAAGTAAATTCATCTAGAGACCAATTCTTTGTAAGAAAGGATAAGGTGAGTTTTTGTGGAAATCCTGAAGCTAACAATAGTTAGTCACCTTGAAAGTAGAGCTTGAACCAAATCAAAAGGAGGCTACAAACAATTACTATATGGAGAGCATCTTAGTTAACATTGCATCTTAAAGAAGATCATGAAATTGTAGTACCCTTTAAGGCAGACCATGATTTTGACATTATTGGAAATCTTCACTCTTGAGTAGATCATTGAAATTCAAAATTATTTGACTTTGGCGACTTGGAATCAATAAAAATATTGTGGAAGTTGTGGAAGTGAAACCACCTTAGACAATATAATCAAGGAGAAGACCTTGCATCAACTTCAAGCAATTATGGTTGACTAAGGTATGTAGTCATGTGCATTTGCATAGTTGAAAGGTTTACTTTTGATTATGTTGAGTTTTTTTTATGTATTTATTGATCATAGGGTTTGTAGACTTCACCTTTAAATCTAGGGATTACAAAACCTTAGATGATGCTTGAAGTAGAAAACCCTTCTCAAGTGAGAAAACCCTAACCCTAATTTAGTAGAAAACCTTTCTCTTGAATTCTATGGTTTGTAGTCTTCATGAAGGTCATTGATTTTTGTTGGTATTTAGAAACCCTAGTCAAGAGAGAAACCCTAATAGTTATATATTTGTTCCCTCATAAGAATACCTAGCATCTGGTTTTAGGGTTTGTTGGTAGTACGGGGTAAATGACAAATCCTAGAAATGATAGAATTGGAAGTGAGATTCAAACAATATGATTGATGTTTCAAAAGGAAATATCATGAAATTTAGGGTTTGTATCTAAAAACCCTAGGATTCTCCATCTCTAATATTTCTTGAAAACCCTAGAGTGACACCTATGTTTTCATGCACTTGTACTTGTATACTTTTCTTGGTTGTACTTTCTATTAAAGAATTGCAGGTAAGAACAAGATGAGAAGGAGGAAGAAGCAAAGAAAATATTGTGCTTAATAATAATGAGCACGATAAATGGGGGGAATGGTAACTTGGTAATCAAGTTGGATCCTTGGGCACTCTGATAAATATAGTCTCATACGAAGTTGGACCATGAGGATGTTTTTATTGGAAGAAGACTATCATGGTAAGGTAAGCTTGATATTTGTTAGTGATTATCTTGTTAACATGTTATTTGTAAGATGTTGCAGGTACACGTGATCATTATTTGAAGCAAGTTGAACTATGTAAATGATGAGGGAAAGCTCATCATCTGCTAACCAACACCTATGAAGATCAAGATGTGTTCATCTTGGAATTTGGAAGGTATAAATATGAAGATAACCTAAAGGTATAGAAGGAAGTTCACTTTCATAAGAAAGCTATGAACAACTTGAAGATTGGTAAGGTTCATTAGAAATCCTTCATCAATAAAAACAATTTGAAAGTAATATGGAAAATAGATGACCTGGAAACTGTCATGAGAAGATGGCTCTGTGATCTGTGATACTGTGAAGTGAAGCATGAGGAAAGGAGGAGCCATGAAATCTATGAAATTTAGGTAATAAGACTTTTGGATGTGACTTCTATAAGAAAGTGTATATCTCCCTAGTTGAGAGGTAGGGCATAATAAAGACCTTGAAGAAAGAATAAAAATCATGGCTGAAGCATTACAAATAGATATTCATGAATGAACAAGACTTGGATGTTCTGGAAGAAGTTATAAAGATGATTTTTGTGCTACTATAGAAGTTAAAAAATAAAGTTTCCAATGAAGATGTGTTTTATAATGACCTAAGCAACATCATTATATTTGAGAACCTTGAAGGTTTGAGTTAACTTATATATTGAAAGTTTATTACTAATTGGGGTTGTGATTGTGCATGATCTCTCTGAAAGAAGGTTGAAAGTTTGAATCATGCTTGGACTGGTGGATATATATGATTTAGTTGATAAGGAGAGATGAAGCATCTTTGGTCCACAAGACTCTTGGAAGGACATATGGCTGGCCTGTGATGATGTCTAGATCCCAAAGTAGGGAGGATGGCGTTGGTCTTGGAGCTCCGACCTTGGATATGCACCTAAATCCCTGAGTTGGTGTTAGAGTGGAAGCTTGATGGTACCTATAGAGGTTAAAGCTTGAAACACACCTTAGTACCACCCAATTAGATACCTTGGTCAAGTACCTAATATGTAGCATTGTGTGTGTTGTGACTCTTCGTAGAACTTATCATTTTGAGATATTCCATGT
This sequence comes from Pinus tabuliformis, assembly GCA_031772625.1. Lineage (NCBI taxonomy): Eukaryota > Viridiplantae > Streptophyta > Pinopsida > Pinales > Pinaceae > Pinus > Pinus tabuliformis. The sequence goes on from CM062809.1 coordinate 368,017,716, forward strand.
ACCTGTGTATATATGTAATTATGAATACCTCCCTAGTTAAGAGGAAGTGTAGAATAATGTAACTAATGCTAATCTTCATAATTGTATTTAAATTCATGATGTAATGTATTTGTTAAAAGAAAATAAAAATGGATTTTTTTGTAAAAAGAAAATAAAAATGGAATTTTATTGTAAAAATAAATTGACTTATTAAAGCGTGGGTTTCATGCTTGGGTCAATTATCAATAGGTCAAAGAATCCATTATGTGCTCTAGGGATTTTATTTTAATTCAAATTCAAATCCATGATGTCATAGACCCATTAAGGCTCTTGTAAACAAGAAAGAGAAAATTTATTTTGTGTAAAAAGTGTCTTAGTGTCCACCAAATGATCAGGTCGGCTAGCTTTACAAGTCGGCCTTGAAGGGACCCTTCCATCTCACAAGAAGACTATAAATATGATGCATTTGACCTCATTTGGATGTACATCGAACACACATATTTATGATCTGATATGAAGAAGATAAATACTGTGAGGAGCCTAGGAAGAAGCTTGAAGTCTAGTGAAGAAATAGAAGGAAGATTCTTCATATGTGGTCTATGGTCCTGGAAGTCTCATTTGAAGTTGATAAGAAGGGAAGTTCTTATGGGTTTTCCCCTGTTGGAGGGGTTTTTCCCTGCCATAATTCCTATATCTTGTGTTATTTGGTTTTGGCATTTATTTGATGATAAGAACAAACATAAAATAATCTAATAAAGAAAACATAATCATAAGTAAATGTCATGAAAAGGAAAACATTGCAACCCTAACCATGTTTCCAACAAATATATCTTGTTCTTGAATTGATCGAATCTAAAGTGTGAGAAATCTAATACTCACTCTTCTTCTTCAAAGGTATCGCATGTTTCATCATTTGGAAGGTGTCCTCCAGTAATAGGTGTGGGAGTTTAGACATACATAGAGGGTATAATTTCTACTATCTGCAACTTATTTGACGTGTTTTATTTTTATTCTCTGTCAACTAGTTCTTTGGCAATGAGCTCCTCCTTTAGTCGTTTGGCCAACTCTTCTTCTCTCTTTTTAGCTTATTCTTATTCTTTTCTTTTCTTTTCTTTCCTTTTCCTCTCTTCCTCTTCTTTTTTCTTCATGGCTTCTTCCTCTTTCCTTTTCTTTGTTGCTTCTTTCCTTTTCTTCTTTAGTGCCTCTTGATTTTGTTTGTTTTCCTATTCTTTATTCTTCATCTCCTCTTCCTTTTACTTTGTCCTCACTTCTTATTTAGATTTATTCTTTCTAATTTCATCCTCGGTTTTATTTTTCTTAGCCTCCTCTTCAACTTATTTTTTGGATTCTTGATCGACCCTTTGTTTCTTCAATATTTGCTTCTTTGCCTCCTACTCTTGTTTTCTTTGTAGTACAACTCTCCTTTCCTCCAAATTAATGCTCTCCTGTGAGTCTCCATTTGAGTGTTTAGGGTTGTCTAAATATTGAGAGGTACCAATCCCTTGAGATGATTCTAAGTCTTTGGCAGCGTTCAAGAATTTCTTTACCTTCTCCTCATATTCATCAAAAAATGAAATATATACTCATCTACAATTGATTGCTTTGCAATGCTTGGTAGAAGTACCTTTTGGATCATACCTGTGATAACTCTGCTCACCAAACCTGAAGTATTCTAAAACTTGGGCTTCTTCTTCTACATGGTTGAAATTTTTAATACAATAGGCATTGATATACAAAGGAAATGTAGGCCATGGGGCTTTCTTGTATTTCACCAATGAGCTTGTAACCCTTGTAGTAAAGCTAATATGATACTTCTTGTAGTATTACTTTATTAGTGACAAATATAGGTAACTGATTAGGGGGCTTGTAAACACCAAACACCCTGATGTATGTAGGATCTCTAGGAGTAAACCATTCTACAATATCTTGCAAGGATTCCCTAGCCCTATCCAACAAACAGGGAGGTTCCGTTTCGAAATTTTTTTGATATATTTTTGAAATGATTTGGTCATACATCCATTTGTATCATGTGCCCCATAAAATTTTACAATAGATATGTATAGGTGGAATGTCCTAATCAAAACTCCATCTCCATCCTAGTGCATTGTACTTGCATCTAGAACATAAGGCATCCAACAAGTACAATGCCATCTAAAAGTTTGAATTCTCTTTTCCCAATGTATTATTTTCCCTTTTAATATATTTTTGAATATAATGGGCCAAGATTTTTTCTCAATTGAAAATAGTTTTGTTCATGGCACATGGATAGATCATGGGGACCTAGATTTCCTCAAAATGTTATGCATCCAATTTTCCATACATTTTGCAACACATGGTTGCTAGCATTTGGTATACCTTTTTGAGTGATTTGGTTTTGTAAATTCCATTACCCTTCTGCATAAACTTACTTGGCTCCTACCACCAATATTTCAAGATATCCTTTGTTGTCTTTGTGAAGCTAGCAAACCATTTTGTATTAACGATTGCATTAACTTGGGAAACATGTAATATTCAATTATATTAGATGCTACTGGTTCACTGAGATCATTTCTTACTATTATGTCATTTTTATCTATATGTTTGATGATCCATTCAATTGTTTCCGTACATGGAAAAATTGTCGGGTGTGCTACGACCTTGTCGAACCATGACTTCTTCACATTGATGTATACTTGATGGTCTTCTTTTTCTTGTGTCACTTCCTTTCTCGCAAACAATCAGAATATTTCTACCCATGTTATGTTCACCATCTTTTCTATATATCATGTAGTGTAAGTATATGCAAGTACTCTATCAAGGGGACTTTCTACAACTCCCTCAATATTGCTTTCTAATATCTCCTTTTTGGGCCTCTTTCTGGCTGCTAGAGCCATTTCACCGGTAGATGATGAGATATTGAAATAGTTGAGATCAATGGTACTTGACATTTCAAATATCTTCATGGAAACAACAAATATTAGGTAAATCACAAGATAAATGATTATTTTAAGCTAAGCTGCAAGTTGAGTGATTACAGTGCGGTTGGCTCCAGCTGCAAATCGAAAAACGAATAATGACAAGTTTTAGTTGCATATCGAACGACAATAGAAAGATGTGTTTCTACTATGGAATGATTTAGTGATCTATGATAAGGTGTAGACCATGATTTTCTTAGTCATATTTCAAGGGTAGAAAGGAGGTGAGGTTTGATTGAGACTTGTGAAAGTGATCTGTGATAGTGCGATTAGTTACCAATCACAAATGTAGGAGGTGGCATTGGCAGTAGGTAAATTAGCTAAATAAAGGGTGAGGGTGTTGCTATGGATTCCATAGATGCGGTGAGGTAGGACAAGGATGAGTTCTAATTTTGATACCTCGAACACCTTCAGGGAATGGGATGGCTCGTTAGCTCAAAAGGTTTGTAGGGCGAGTAGAGGGAATCAATGCCACTATGGGAAAGCGAGGTGGTTGGCGGTGTTGAGTGAGGGTTCAATGATAGGTTTATTTAGTTAGAGGCTTTAGGGAGGCTAAGCATCAGGAAAGTGGAATGACACGGTAACCCAAAAAATAAGGAACGAAAATAACAAAATTGGAATCACAGATTGAAAGAGAAGAATGCAATACTAACCTAGATCTCATAGTGCTAATCGCAACCACAATCTGCAGAGGTAGGAGACCTCCTTGTGTTGTGAACTCGTGGGCTCAAAGGAAATTGAAATGTGAAAATGAATTAGAGAATGACCCCTTTATATACATTTGACCACATGTGTGAGGGAATTGATGCTATAAGTACAGGATCATGGGAAAAAATGCGGATGGAATAAGGCAGTGCAGTGGAGTTCAGTTACTGCAAATTGATTTGATAGATGTAATACCACAAATTAGTTTTTTGGTGTCACAATTTTGTTCGAGGTAGGACTCACTTAGTTGTAGATCACACCGTCAAGAGGCAAGAGTATTTCTATTAGGATCTGTTTTAAGGGATTTTCCAAATTTTAACCTTATCCCATATTTGCAATGTGAGTCGGCGATGCGCTTAACTTCCAAAAAAAAAAAAATTGGGGGCAGCGATTGTGATGCATCTTTTGAGCAATTTAAAATGGGGTGATCTAAATTTTAGAGTGTCAAAATTTTGGGGGGTTGTTGTAATTGCTACAACAATTGGTGATTCACAGGTAGGACCTCATCATCTCTATTTATCCCTTGTTTAAAGTTAATTTTGATCATTAGGAAGTATTGAATTAGATTTACGAATCCCACTAATTCAATTATTCAACCCGGTTATGGATTTAGTTTCTCTATCACCTTCATTGGCCTGATTCATAACATATTACCATATTTGAGTTATACATCAATAGTTTTTATAGGGGATATGGATAGTATATATACGAGCTTAAAATGTTCAAAATTTTTATACGAGTCTCTGGTGTTTCACCACTTCTAGCGAGTGTCCATAGCCCCAACGAAATCACTCAAAAAATCACAAGAATTTCTTTGTTGCAAATGAGCGCCCATAGCCACAATGAAGTTGCTTGCATCACTTCTCTGTGCAAGAATCCTTTCTGAATCCTTTACCCTTTATTATTATTTTTCTCCTTTTATGCACTTTGCATTATTTGGTTATTGATTGTGCCAAGGTGAATGAGGGATCCCAACTTATTTTAGGACCAAAGAGGTTGTTCCTTGTGTTTCAGAGACTTTAAGGTTTTCTAAAATAGGTTTTCCCACTTTTGTATTTTCTCCCTTTCCCTTCTCTAACTATTGGGTTGACATATTTATCACACAACTCAATACTTCAAAACTAATTTGAGGGATTGAGATCCTATAAAGGATATGAGATGTTGTAACTAATTAGAATTCTCCACATGATCTAAGTCGTATTTTCCATTTAGAATTCATGGAATCATTAATGTATTCAAGACTAGACTAGTAGAGAGAGAGAGATATCTAATGTGAGCCAATGGTCGGGCAACTACTCCAATCTCCTTTAAAACATTCAAAATATTACCATTTAGTCAAAACAATTTTATTCATATACAAGGCATTTTATTTATGTAAAAGGAATTGGTAGCATAATTGAAAAGTAAATGCATTGAAAAATGAAATGTGATAAAGAAGGAACAAAAAAACAACAATATATATATATATATATATATATATATATATATATATATATATATATATAATGTTGTAAATAGTACCCGAGGAGCTGCTAATTAAAGTAGAATTTCAAATCTTGGCCATTTATGGGAAGGGACTCAATCTTCCTACTTAGGTTTTGTAATTTGTAAGTGTGAAGACCGAGTTTCTCATGAATCTGGTATGGACAGAGTCATAGATATTAGAAATTGGTTTGTTTGCGCTTGTCTTCATGGGCTTTGTCTCATTTCAAAACAAGGTCACCCCCATTGAATTCCTCGTCTCCTGTAGATTTATTATCAAGCCATCATTTAATCTATTTCTAGTGAGAAGAAAATTATCATGAGGCTTTTGTATTTCCTCCTCTAGCTTTACTAGGGTACCAGTTTGACTTTGGATGACGGGGAAGGGTTTACCAAAATATTCTCAGGGAAAGTTGAAGTGAGGTTAGGTAAAGGTTTAGGGAAAAAATTTCTTCCTTCCCGTAAATAACAGTTGACAAGGTTAATCCCCTCTGTGGACAAAGACGATCCCTCTATCCCAATGAGTGGGTCTAGCAACTAAAGGGACAATCAACTAGACATCTTCCTAGATTGTAATTGAAAAGTAGAACAAGAGAGAAGGCCTACCTTTCTCTGATGCTAATCCGATTTCCTTTGTTGAGATTCTCAAACCGCTTATGTCACAGACTTGTTCTTGCTTCTTCCAGTGCTTATGTACCTGCACAAGTGACCAAGAGACAACAAATCATACCAAAACCAATAGCAAATGCAATAATAACCTATTTAGTTGATCAAGGAATGCCAAACCAATACATACATGAACATATATATTTTGGGAAGATGAACCAGCAGTTGTATTATTATTTAAAGAATAAAGGGGAAGATTACAACCATAGCCTTCATGTTGGAAGGCTCTCCTTGAGTGGTAATCCAAGTCCAAGCTAAGAAACTATCCAACGCTCCTTCTCCAAGTCTAATGAATAGCCTTTAAGCACAAGATCAACATAGGGGTGCAAATGCACATAGATAAACCATTTGGGAATGGTAGAGGGGGAATTTATAGGCTAGGAGAGGGAGTTAGGCCTCCTCCAAAGATAGGATTAGTCCCACATCTCAAGTAGGTAGCTCATAGGGATGAGACTAAGAGGTCAAATCAGGAGGATTCGATCTCATCTATGCGAAACCACCTCCAGCTCGCCACTCTGGAAGGTTCTAGATCACGAAGCTTCTCATTGTCTTTGGGAAAACTTCCTTTTTGAGATCATCGCAAGTATGAGAAGGAATAGAGCAATGCCATCACTGGCTTAACAAGGTGTAACATGCGATCATCGCGGTTTTTAGCTTCATAAGGGCGATGACTCGCATTTTAGGGTTTCATGAGCCATTTCTTCAAGGAAAGCTCCAGATATTTTCCAAGCAAAGTTAAAAGAGGGATCTGAGCTATATACATGGATGAGTATACTGTATAATGATCATGTTTCGGGCACTTCAGGGTATGTCATAGGGAAGTGCAACAGATTCCCCCTAAAGCATGAAGGTAGAACAAGGAGTGATCACTGAGATGCTTTACAATATTTTGGCAAGGACGAGGAAAAGCACTGTCAAGAGACCTGCAAATCAAGGACGCATATAAATATACATATTTGAGATTAAGACATGAATCCACGGCATGGATGCAACCATCTAGATAATGAAGACTAAATAAAAGATCCATTGTATGGGCACAACCATCCACATAACAAGGATCATCATGAATATAAAGTCTCACGGTACAGTCACATCCATCCGTATGGTAGAAGCATGTGTACAATCATGAATAACATAAAACTCCATGCAGCCTGAGCCATAACAAACAAGACTCAGTGTCTTGCGCTCCTTCCAGACCCGATCAATGTACGAATTCTAGCATGTGAATAAACGTGTTGAAGTCAAACATGCTAGAAAACCACCTGATTACCGGCCATTGATGTGGATCGTTAAGAGGTATGGGAGTAACACAAATAATGACAATGGCTCTCAAGGTATAAAAATACAATCTGTGAATGTGATAATGAAGCTGAATTCGAACACTTGTGGAATCACTTGATCGAAAGCCAATAATGAAGACTTGTCGTCGGTTGCAAAGAACTGGCCATTAGGGCATGCCAACTCTAAGGTACTGAAAGGGAGTTGCTAAGTCATCTCCCTGGATATTGAGTGGAAGTTGACAATGATGAATCCCCCATCATCGACACAAAACAAAGAATAAAGTGGTATGATATTCAGGACTGTAGCAATGACTCAAACAATGTATAGGTAAGTAACCGCAGATTGGACTTCTCTTGAACATATTTGTGACACGACTTCGGAGTGTGGCAACATCTGACTCAAGATGGGACTAAATGTCATGATGAAAAAGTGAAATAGTCAAATGAGAGGCAAAATGGATCACCAAACTCAGGAGGACAAGTGATTGAGTGAGGATATCCCAAATCCAACACGAGAATAGAAGAGTGGCACGTTCAAGAGCGACATGCTGCCTATACAAAGGATGTCTCATCTTTATTTTTCCCCACTATTCCTAGCGAGTACCCCAATTTTTATCACAAGCTTGAAGGGGATAACATATGCTTGTTATGTAAGTTCATTCTTCGAATGAATCCATCCTAGTAAGTTTTACTAGCCCTAGGAAGGTGAAGCTCGGTCTCATCATGGTGACGAGTCTTTCGTTGCAAAGTTTTAATGATCCCGATGTAATAATAACTCGACATCTTTTTCATGTTTAGAGAGTTTGAAAAATAAATGAAAAAGAAAACTCCATTATGTCCCTTTTCGTAATTTGTCCCTCGAACCCGAAAAGGTAGAAAATAATATTCGAGGGAACCTCTTGACCATGTCGACCAAGGTGAACCTTTTTCGTAAATAGTCTATCTTAGCCCGAAAAAGGGGTAAACGTATACTGAGGTGACGTCGATTCATTTAATTTAACGAGTTCGAAATGACAAGTACTAAGCAATCTTTTCAATTTTTGAGAGTCATAAAAGACCTAAAAGATGACTCCAGGGGGGTTCCTTTTTCGTTTATTTAATGAGTCTGAAAAAGAGACAAAATAAAACTCCCAGAATTTGTCAATAATGATCACTGTTCACATTGAAGGCACCTGTAACTGCACAAGAAACACACCCATCATCGATATTGAGGAAAGATATTAAAATATTCAATAATATTTGACAAAATGATTTTCAAAAGTTATAAATAGGTAAAAGTAATTTCATTTGTTACCATTTTACCAAACTGAGCTCTAAAAGTCCTTTTGTGCCCTAATTCGCTTGATTTTCTAGTGGCTGCTATAGGAGATCCAGGGTACCATTTCATGATCTGTCTGTGACAGGTAAGAGCCTCATCCCTGCCCTTTCATTTCATTACTTTTTTATGCAATTTTAACGATGAATTTTATGCCAAAAAGGAGAATTTTAAAATTTTAGGTCGTCGGCAACCATCGCAGGTATGGTCATCGAACCCGCAATGGTCGTGCTCGAGCCCAAAGGCTCGCGTGATGCCATCGCATTGTTTTGAAAAACATGTGTGATGGCGCTGAGAGTGATTTTTGAAGTTAAAAACTCTCTTTAAAGCAACAAAATGTTGATTTTTATCGATGTAAAAAGCATTAATAAGTGTTTAAATATTGTTGTGTAGGATAATATGGTCTTGGAGTGGAAAGAAAGAGGCCATGACGCCGAGGATTTACAAGCATCTCAGGATCCGACAGGCATAAATGCTTTAAGGCATTGTGGCCTACTGAAATTATTCCGGACCACAAGGTTGAGGGCTCAGATGGAGTTGCTACCCTACCTGATCAGTCTTTGGGATGTAGATTGAGAGATCTTCATCATCAAAAGGAAAGAACTGGAACTGGAGGAGATGGACATCTATTTCATCACAGGGTTATCCCATCAAGGAGAAGCAGTTCAACTCTTTGGATCTCGCTAAGGAGATGAGAGTACCAGGAGTCTATTCCATAGATATTGTCTGAGTGTCAAGATAACTAACAGAGGTAAGGTGAAGATTGCAACAATCACCAACAACCTCGTTCTGAGAACAATTTTTTTCACCATGGCACGTGTATCTAGCACACAATCTTTGCATGAGGCTTCCAAGTCTCAGTTTCAGTATGCTATCGCATGTTTGATTCCCACCATCTTCAACTGTTGCGGAGGCCTTTTAGCGAATATGAAGCGCCAACTGACCAAGGGTAAGCACGAACATCTGAAGTAATTCAAGTTTGGTTCTATACTGGTGACCTTCTTCTTGGAGCGAATACCGCTCTTTTGGTATCAGTGGGCAGAAGTACCACATCCTGCCCCCCGAGATTCGAGGCTCGTGAGATGGAGCCAACTCATGCCTCGAGGAGGCACGGGTCAACATATGCATTATCCACCACAGTTCTTTGCTTGGCTTGAACACCAACTGCTTATGGTATATGACTACACATATGTCGGCACAGATTTCAGAGGGGATCCAGATCTACCTCTGCCACCAGGCGAACAGTGGACCAACGTAGGTAAAAACTTGTTTTTTGAATTTTTTCAAGTTTTATGATTTTTATAAAAGTGTGAACTAAGACTCAACTTATGATAAATGTGCAGATGTGGGACCAGAGAGACCACCAGGCATGTCACCAATAGCATGACGATCTGCCCATTCGATAGTGGGTGCAGACTACGAGGAAGGGGTTGATCCCTTAGCAAAGATGGAGCGCAATCTGGAGGAAATCACTTGAGGGGTTCCAGATTATGCCTCTATCAACAATGTTCCACTGCATTGGCAGAGACATACTGTGGGAGTCTCTACGAGACTGCGTCAGCTGCTAGGCCAAGTGATTCGGTCTCGTGCTATCATGAGCATCGTGCAGTTTGATAGTTCATCCAGTCCTTTACACATTTTGTAGGCTTTGAAAGCCAAGTGTCTCAGAACACTCTATTTTTTGACATTTTGATGTAAACACTCTAGTAGACATGATATATATATATATATGTGTGTGTGTGTGTGTGTGTGTGTGTGTATATATATATATATATATATATATATATATATATAGATGCATGTTTTATTTCTACTTATGTGTTCATAATATAATGCAGTTTTACAAATGACGCAAATGTATATCAAGAACAAAATTTGCTAATGCATCATTTAATGTATTTAAATTGCGTGGAATATGTTGATATGTAATGTAATTAAAATTTCTTTCCAACAATCTAACACGTAGATACATACGTAATATTTGTGGACTTCTCACTAAATAATGACTATTTAATTGTAACACAACGAGCTTTGAATCCAACTTGACAACTAAATCCCTAATGCCAACATCAACTGTTTCTGACGTTCAATAACTGCACTATATTCAACAATATTATTAGTTGTTCGACCAAGGCAGATACCTTGTAAGTTAATCAGCTCACCATTAGGGTCATAGAGTACACATGTTGCCGAAGATAGGTTTTGTGCATTATGACAAGCACCATCAACAAAACCAATGTAATGACCTGATGACATCTGCAAACCGAGTGGAACACAGAGTAAGCAGAAAAACATATGTCTGCAAAGAAAGCAAACACACAAAAAATAAAAAAACGCACACTAATGAATTAACACACTAATGTACAAAAGTTATTATACGAATTTCACGCATAATACTTTTTGAGATATAACCCATTACGAGGTTGTGACAATGCATTTCCCTTATAATCACATAGCTCATAGGAACCTTTCTGTAAGACACGCTTGACAATGTAGGGCCCATGCCACATGGGTTCGAACTTGGCTGCTCCCAATTTATTGTTGGTTTGATCGTAAAGAAGGACCAAGTCGCCTTCAACAAAAGTGCGAGGAGAAACGGTTTGGTCAAAATGTACTTTGACTCACTTCTTTTGAGCTTCGATGACCATTGTAGCAATGCGACGAGTCTCGTCAAGTCTCTCAAGATACAATAGTTGTTCCTCTTCAGGTGAGGTATTCAGAAGAAGTTCGATAGCTAGCTTAGGCGAAGGGATTTCACATTCGATTGGAAGAGTTTCCTCTAAACCGTACACCAACTAGAACGAAGTGAATCCAGTGGTCATCTTAGCAGAAGTTCGATAAGCCCAAAGAGTTGAGAATAGAATTAAATGTCAATATTTTTTGTGCTTCCCAACGGTACGCTGAAGCATAATAATCAAAACCTTATTGACTGCTTCAACCTGGCCATTGCCCTGTTGATAATACGGAGTTGAGCTATCATGTCTAAGGCCCAACTAAGCAGTTAGCTCTACCATCATGTGCTGACGAAAATGTGATCCATGGTCAGTCATGATAGCTTGAGGGACACCAAAATGTGCTATAACGTGCTTAAAAGGGAGATGCGCAGCAGTAATAATGTTAGCATTGTATGTAGGCATCACCTCGGCCCATTTCGTAAAATAGTTAATGGCGAATATGATATAACCATGCCCCACGGCCGAGCGAGGGTTACATGTCATGAAATCAATGCCCCATTTGGCAAATGGGCCAACGGAAATTACTGGGTGTAGGGGTGCGGGTGGGGCATGCTGCTTGCAGCTGAAAATCTATAAATTCATGGCATTTTTGGACAGCTAAAATGAAATCTTTGAAGATAGAAGGCCAGGAATAATCGGCATGAAGGATCTTCTGAGCAGTGGCATATCCAGACATATGACCACCACAGGCACCAGAGTGGCAATCATTTAGGACCCGCTCAGCCTCTTCAAGGGTGAGACATCTGTGAAGGACAGAGTCCACACCGAACCGATACAATGTATCACCGATGATCTGATAGGGTTGGGACTGATGCCAGATGCAGCGTCAGTCCGATCGGGACGAATTAGGTCCAAAAGTCTGGGTTTGAAGATACACAATAATGTCTCCATACCAAGGGTCAAGAGTACTTATCAGAAATAGAGTTTCATTGGGTATCTACTCAGTAAAATCGGTTGGGGTGTTTGCAGACGGAAGAGCACAGATTAACTCAGTAAAGACGAGAGATTTCTTTGATTTGGCAACAGTAAATTCAAAAACAAACTCCTGCAAGATTACGATTCATTTGGAGTATTGTCCCCCAAGTAACTAGCGAGTCAGTGTATATGTCATAGGGTTGCAATCAGAAATGATGGTGGTTTTCCGTAAAAGGATATGTTATCACTTAGAATTTTCATTAGAAGTTATCAAAAGCAGGAAGAGACCAAGGTAACAATAAACCAATCTTTTAAGTATAGGCTCTAGCCAACCTATGACTTAGAGAGGGCTCTCTCTATATACTTCAGCTTTGTTTTATTGGGATTTTAGGCTAGTTCTTAATGTTCATGGGGTTTTGGATTTGAATTGAAGGTTGGGTGGTGGAATTATTGGAAGAGATGGATAGAGCAAGGTCTTTAAGCCATTGGGCTATGGAGTCAACAAATGGATAGTAGAACTGGATCAATTCATTAAAGGGAATGTTCACAGGGCAGGTTAGCAAAGTAAAGTGCAAATCTTTAGGTCGAATGGGTGAAATGATCTTAACCAGGGTGAGAGAGCACTTAAGAATTCTCAGACCAGGATTAAAATGAAGAACAAAGGATAATCATGAACAAAGGGCAATTAAGAATCCTTTGCTATAGATCACAAGGAACTACCTAAACTAAGGAGAAATCAAGAATTCCTTAACTTAGATTTGTGAAGAAAACATTCAATATGCATAACAGTCAAGACAGAGTGCAACTAAGCAATTTCTAAGATATCATTCCATGTTATAGCATTCAGATTTTTAGAGATACAAGTAAGACTGTGGAAAAACTTAAAGAAAAATAACATTGAACGTGAGAAATACTTATTTGAACTTTTCTTTACACAAGAATCCGGTGAAATATCTGATCTTTATTCCTTGATCCAGCTAGCTGGTCTAGTCATTGATACAATAGAATTTCAAACTTAAGAACAAGAAGTCTATAGAAATGTTTTGGAATCCACCACCACATACTTCGATTTGTGAAGTATTTATACAAAAAATTATTACAAAATATCTCAAAACAACTTGAGATTTAATCTAGGAAATACAAATATCTTCTTGCAAGAAGATAGAGACAACTATTGAACTGTTTCATGTTGTCCCTTTTATTATGGTTGTGCTGGCCTTTATCGTTGAAGTGTAACCCTTTATGTTGGCTTGTTGTTGTAGTGTTTCATGCTGGAGTCTTCTTTAACTTTTACCTTTCAGCTGATACTCTTTGACCCTGATGTGCTGTTTTCACCTGTTTACTTGGTTGTTCTATTTTTACTGTGTAGTAACTTTTTGCTTGTAAATTTATCACAGTAAATCAGTCATTGTCTCCCACCATTCTGCATTAGGTAATTTTACATTCATCATCCTCCTATAGATTTCATCAGCTTCAGTATATTTGGCAAAATTGGGCTTGGTGAGGAATAAATGTTTGATCTCATGCTCTAGGAAAAACAAGTTTTCAAATGTGTTGTACAAAACTTTGCCTGTTGGCAATGCTTTTATGGATGAAGAGTTGGCTTGTTCCTTAGCCAACTATCTGAGTCTATTACCATAGTCCAACTGTGTCATGAGTTTGTCATTGATAACCATAGGACTAGGCAGACCTTTCTCCCTCAAAATCTGGAATTTAGCCATGAACCTATCAATGGCTACCTGCATATTGTGGCACTTTTCTTCTAAGTTAAGCATAAGGTTCCTTTTGGAAAGGACCTTCCTTATTTCTAAAATAGTCTCAGTCCTATCTTCTATATTTAGCTCATGGAGCTCATATCTATTCTTGTTGTTGAGGAAGTGGATGAGTCTATTGGCATCCTCTAGCTTATCTCCCAACTCCTCCTTCACTTTTTGGATAGCTTCTGTAGCTATATTTACTAACTATGTTTGTTCAAAAATAACTTGGATTGATGACCAAATATCATTGACTCTGAAGGATAGCTTCTGTAGCTATATTTACTAACTCCGTTGGTTCAAAAATAACTTGGATTGATGACCAAATATCATTGACAAAGTCAATGATATTTGCCCACAACATTTCCTTGGTTCGCCCAAGTGGTTTCTCCAGTATTAAGTCTTTCTCTAAGACTTTGATTCTTTCACTCATTCTTTGGGCCTTCTGTGCTTCTTCTTTTTGCTTAAGTTGGGCAAGTTTGCAATCAATTTCCAAACTTGCAACCTTTTCTCTTAACCTATTCATTTCAGTAGCTTGGATAGACATCTCTTCCATGGCTTTAATTAGTTTTGCTGCTTTCTCTCCTGATGCACCTGCTGCTGATGTGGATTCTATTATTGTTGGCAAGGTTGTTGCAAGTGGAGTTGTAGGTGCCAAAGATGTTGCTAGTGTGGATGGCACTGCTGTGGAGACTATAGGGATAACATTTGTTGAAGAAGTGGCCACATCCGCTTGTTTTAATTGGATTAAAGCATCCAATTCCTTTTCTGTCTCTTTTAGTTGATCGTTCAACTTTAAGACTAACTCCACGAGTTCTTCATGCCCCTGCTGGGCTTCTAGGACTTCCAATGTTTGCGATACTGCATCTGAGGTATTTTTAGTTGTTTCTTCAATGCAGCTATATAATCATTCTTAATTTTAATAAGCTGCTCTATGGCTTTTATATCCTTGGGATCGTGTCCCAATTCAATCACTAAGTCCTCTAAGGAATTGATCCTGGTATCCTTGGCCTGTGAGGAGGCTTTCTCTAACTGAAATTGTACTGAAATGTTGTTTAAAGGATTTTGTGGCTAATGAGAAGCTACGACTTTACTTGTCAGGGTGGAGTATATCATTTCTCCAACCTGTTTGTGTAGTTCAATCTGGTCTATGGGATGAATATCCCTTGCCAACACTTCAAAGTCTACCTTTTTGAAATCAGATGTTGTCTTTGGCTGCTGGGTTGTAGGTTTGATGAAAGACATCTGCAGCTTCCCCTCTTTAATGTCAAAGGTTGACATTAGCCTTGTTTGATTGGTAGGAGTCAACTTTAGGTATTGAGCATAGGTTTGGGCCTTGAGCCTTTCGTTTCTTGCTTTGATTTCCTTGTATCTTTCCTTGATGTCCTGGTCTCTGTCAGCAGGCCTGCTGAATGAAGACACTTCCACACTAAGCTGCCTTTCCAACATCTGAGTCTGTGATGTGGAAGGCTCTTGCATGCCTTCAGATGGAGTGGTAGGCCTGCTTCTGTTTCCTTCTGTGTTTGTGACCTTAGCTGAGCCCTCTGTATCCTCCTGTTTAGAGACAGGATTCATTTTCTGCCTTTTTGCTTGGCTTGTTTCTGGCTGAGCGTATGAGGTTTCTCTTGCTGATGTAGTGGCCTCCTCCCTACTTCTCTTTAGGTTCTTCTCCTCATTTTGAGGAGTCTGCATAATTGGAGGGGTACTCATGGTTGTCTCTGGTTGGTCTAATTGCTCTGATACTTGCAGGAAAGAACTCTCATCAAGTTGTCTTTCTAGATCAATGAGAGTATTCTCTATGTCTACCTTGGTGCTGTCTTGGTCTACTAGGGTACCTTCCACCCATTCTGTTTGATTGGCATAGGCTTCTATTTCAGGTATGGGATGGTGAATGAAAGGTCCTAGCTTGACCTTTTGTCTCTTCTTGGTAATGAATTCCAAAGGGTCATATCTCCAAACAAAACTTCTTTGGAACTTCATGTTCTGCAATATCAAATCTGCTTCTTTGCCTGCCTCCATGGAATTGCAAATGAAGGGACCTAATTGATCTTTGATTTTGAAATTGGCTTTCTTCTTGGAATTGACGAAGTTTACTTCATCTGCATTGATGACTTGTTTATAGTATTCCAATGCAAACAACCTCATGGGGAGGTATCTTGGCAACTTATATGGTGCAAGCATGCAACCATATATTCTAATTTCTGTATGGTTCTGATAAAGGTACCAGTCACCCACTTTAGTCTGCTTGGAAAGTTGGAGGACTCTCTTTATTTTTGGACTGATTCTAGGAGGAGGGCTTCTATTCAACGTTGCCATGACTGGGTATACAAATAAATCAATGAAATCAGAATAAGAGTATGGAGACTGATATTGGTGGATCAATGGGGTCCAAAAAATGACTGACCTAGGTGGACCCTTGGTGTCTAGCTTCTGAAGGGTGAATGGGAACTCATCAGGTTGATAATACAAGAACATATGGTATAAGACTGAGGAATACTTGAAAACTCTTTCATTACTCATTCTAAGAAATTGTTCATGCATCCTATCAGCTATAAATTGAGCATAGTCATAAATGACAGCAGTAGGTTGTCCTGGAGTGTAGATGGACATGAAGCCAAGGATTAATTCATCAATGTATTCACTAGTGGTGTACCCCAAAACACAGGATATCATGGCTACAATATTCTGGCCCCATGGGGAAAAAATAACAGCTACATGTGGAGGGGGATCCTTAGGGATGTGATTTTCCTCTCTGATGAAGGTTTGGAACAATTGGGCCAATTTTGCAGAACTAAGCTTGGGGTACAGGTCCAACAGGTCTCCAATTGAGAGAGGAGTTAGGTTTGGCCTTGGTTGGAGCTGCAACATTTTGTTTATGGACTCAACAGTGATGGTGAAAAGTATGTTTTGGGGACATGACTGCTCTTTGACTAGGGATGTAATTGGCATGACAGTAGTGGACGATCTCTAGGAAAATGTGGACTTGGGGGAATTTGTATTTGGGAAAATTTGACTCCCAAAGGCTAATCTCATCAGCATGGTTGAGGTATCTGTCCCTACTTTGGTAATGTACTTTGAGCAAGGGCTCTAGGGCAATGGTATCTTTTATTTGGAAATCTTTATCAGGTAAAGGAATGTGGTCCAGGTCTAAACGAGGTGTAGAGCTGGGCCTTACATCCATTTCAATTGGGGCAACCATACTTAGTTCTTGTGGATTTGAGTGTGGGGGGTAATTCATATTTTTTAGGGCAACAATGGTTTTGCAGATGGTTATGGCTCAGAGTGTAAAAATCAAAGTAAATTTGATATTTTTTACTTAATTAACAATGTTATGAGGGTGAATTTACTTGGAATTTGACAATGGAGTTGGTTTTCCATGGTTAAATACCTGGAATTGGGCGAAATTGACTGTAACTGGTGGTTGATGGAGGCTGCAGAGGTCCGTACGGTTCTGGTACGGACTGATGAATGAGCTAGACTGTCTACAGCATCTGTGGAGTAATGGCGGAGGTCTGTGAGCGAATTCTCAGTTTGCAAGGGTCATAACGGCTTTCTGAGTTCTCACTAGCGAATGCGCGAAAAGAGTGAAAAGAGGGGTAATTGGGCTTATATAGGAAAAAACATTAATTTTGGCAGGTTCATTAAATGATGAATAGTGGGCAGTTTTTTCGGTTATACGGGAAGGTGGTTTAATGGGGTCATCGCACCGCTTTTGAGAGGGAAGTGGTTTTGAGGGGGGCTCACCCGATCTAGTCGAGCGCATGACACGTAGCATTCTGGGGGTTGGGGAAAACCACCTTATCAGGTGGGTAAAGGACGGACATTGGGCGCGGCCAATATGATCATGGGTCGTTGGATGAGGGGGAGGGATGATCAACGGTGGTCGGGAGATGGAGTTGCACGGTGATTTACACATAAAGTTTTCGGGGGGCCATGGGTCTAATCACTAGCAGTATAGGATTAGATTAACACTTAATCTCATCAGGGGCGCCTTAATACAGGATTAAGGACTGAGGGCAGGATTTTAATATATTTTGTGGGATATGGGGTAGTCATATAGTTTATAACTAAACTAAGGGGTGGGGTTATTTTATATAAAGGAGTTAAATATATACGGGCTAATGGGTTTTTCGGGAATTTTATATATTTAATTAAAAAGTTAATATGAGGTGAAATGAGCAGAAGGGGTATTGTACTTAGGTATAGAAAATATTATATGCTTTCCATACATTTAGTACTTAGGATAAATGTAATTTGGTGGGTTTTTTGCATAAAATATGTTTATCATGGGGTTTTCCTAGGCAAAAGAATTTAACCTTAGGAAAAGGGGTTTTGTGAGGGGGATGAATGAATTGCAAGGGAATTTAACACCTTTCCTTCTTAAGTCATCAAGCCGAGGGTCTGGTCCCACTAGAAGTCAGATAAATGCTCTGAGCCTTTTGACTTAAAGAACTATAGGTATTAATATTTTTATTATGAAAGGGAAGTTAGTGAGTGTCATAGGGGTTAAAATGAATGATGGGGATGTTAACTAAATCATATTGTGAACCATTGCCTTTGATTTGTTTACCACTTATGCATATTTAAAATATGCATTTGGAACAATGACATAAGTGTTTTTTATGTAATCACATGATATTTCTGCAACCTTTCTACTACTTACCCATCTACTTACCCTACAATTTTTTCTTCACTTTATTTGGGTGCATTTAGGCTAGCAAACCCTTATCAATATTTTCTTTTCTTTACATAACAACTATCTAAATCTAACCTTATATCATCCAAGGGCTCAGATTAAACTGATGAGCTCCTTTTATTTACTCTACCTATCTAATGATCTGCCAAAATTATACTATTTGGTCAGATTTTATTCTCTAACTATAAGCATAAAATTTAAAACATGAAGTAGCCAAGTTTAAACAATTTGACTATCATGGATTGTGGCATGAGTAACAAGCTGCACACAATCATTTATTATGCATAAAAGTAAATAGTAGTGGCATTTTGACTTGCACACTTTCATGGTCTCTTTTTATCTTTTGGGGTTCATATATTTTCATTTTTTTTGTCCTTTGGTTGTTCTTTTAGGATATACCCTCTTTACATTTTTTTAATTTTTTAATATGGAAAACATTTGTAGAAAGAAAAGGTATGTATAATATTACAAGACTTAACCTTAGTCATTCAAAATTATGACTCCTATTGGTATAGGAACCTAACAGGATATAGTGTTGAAACCTTTGGACGACATGAACTGCCGCCAAAGAAAGATTCTCAACATGACCATACCAAGACTTAATATCAAGAAGGTTTCAGCTCAGATAATAAACCACGTGGTCGTTGCCATCATCGTCGTCTTGAACTAACACAATAGTAATAGTGGTATCAGTTGTAGCCAAATACAGGAAGTAATCACGACGTTAATCAGGGGGATTTAGTAAAGAAGAACTAATGTAGGCTTGCTTTAAATCATTGAAGGATTCTTGGGAAACTTCATCCCAAATAAAATGGATCCCCTTCTTAAGTAGGCGAGTAAAACCTTTGGCAAGTTCGGCGTAATTAGGGACAAACCAACAGAGAAAATTAGCTTTTCCCTGCAAACTCTGCAATTGTAGCAACGATGAAGGAGGGGGTAGATTGACTATGGCCTCAAATTTCAAAAGATCAATCTTGATACCTTCACAAGACACAATAAAACCTAAGAGCCAGCCAGACTCGAAGAAAAACACACACTTGTGTGGATTGAGATAGATATTATAATGCTGAAATCGTGAAAAGGTAACTCTTAAGTGATCCAGATGGTCATGGCTCTTAGCCGAATGAGTAGGAAAGTCGTTGAGGTATGGCTGAACAATTTGTCGAATGTCATGGAATGCATAGAACATTGCTCACTGAAAGGTAGCACTAGCATTCTTCAGACCGAAAGGAAGCTTTTTGTAAGCAAAAGTACCCTAGGGACAGATAAAGGTTGTTTTATGCTAATCGGCGGGTGACATGTTAATTTGGTTATAGCCAAAAAAGCCATCCATGAAAGAAAAAATCTCACTCCCTGTGCATTCGTCGATGATATGGTCGATAAAGGGAGTAGGATAATTGTCCTTAGGACACACGCGATTAATATCACTGTAATCAACACAAACACTTATCGTGCCCTGCTTTTTGGCAACAAGGACGATATTCGATACCCAATCCGTCAATGGAATAGGATAAAAGAAACATGCTTTCAAAATCTTCTCTATTTCTGCTTTGATGGCAACAACCTTTCGAGGGTGCACAGGGTGAAGTCGTTGCCAAACAAGCTTAGCACTAGGATAAGTCGGAATCTCATGCACCACTATGGCTGGATCGATACCAGGAATGATCCAGGTGGATGTTGGTGGCCACCCACCTATCCCATTTGGACCCCCACAACTGTCTCTTTCAGTTTTTTCTGTTTCCTTAATTATAGCACAGTTTACTATTTTTAGCAGTTTTTCGGGTCCTAAACTTCCGGAGTCGTTTTGAGGCCCTAAACGACGTTTTTTGGGAAATCCACTGCCAGCGATTTTTCTATCTAAAAATCGTCTTTCCCGGCGTAGTCCTCGAAGAGATCTTTCCAACATGCTATCATGCACGTCAAACGGAGATAGTACGACCAATTCGCGACCCTGGGAAGTTGATGTACCAACTTACCTAAAAACGGGGCCCACAATTTGGTGTTTCATCTTCTAGGGTTAGGTTTTGGAATGTGAAGGGTTTTCCATTGTTTCTCAACAATAAATAGGCCCTCGAGCCTCATTGTAACATAGTTTTTGGAGAACAGTTCAGAGGCATGTAGCCAACACATCTCTTCTCAGAGATAAGCTACCATCGCCCTAGCTGGGTTATTTCCATTTCTATTTGTAAGCATATTTCAGTATTTTACAGTAATGAAATGAAGTATTATTTCCGCTGCATATTTGTCTTTATGGTTATCTTTGTATTTTATTGCGTTCCTGTTTAAATCCGTATCAAGGAATCCCCTCGTATGACCAAGCGAAAACGTCCTGGAATTATTTAAAAAGTTGAGTATAAATCCTGATCTCATATTGAGAACAGGTAACCCCAATATGGATGTTCTCGACAATTCCCGGTTTAACGAAAATGTCAAGAGGCATCGTAGTGGTGATGTTTCCCATATTACCCTCTGACAAGACTTCATGTACCCGGATAGGTGTTTGAAGTGGAGGTGTAGGAGAATGAGAAATAGGCGCTTCAAGATAGGAAGGCATCCCATTGAGGCCAAGGAGATAGGAAGAACAATGATGCAGATCATTCCATGGAACTTCCTCCAGAGACATGGCCTCCACGATACTCTCGTTAGTGGGGAATGTATCTTTCAAGGGATCCAAAGAATCCCAAGAACCAAGCCAAGGAGATGGCACGTAAGCGTCTAGGTTCATACTAAAGATAGTATGACTTTCTAAAGCAAGCATCGAATCTAAAACAATTTCTTGATAATTTATCTCCAATGGACTTAAAGGCATAGCATCGCCAAATGAGTCAATTTGATCTTCGGTAGGGATAATCCAAGGATCTGCAGAGTCTGAGATCATATTGACTGAATGAAAATTTGGAGGTGGGAGAGAAAAGGTACCCATTAAAGTAGAGTCTTTGAAGAGACCTTCTCCCACGCTCTCGTAAGGAATCTCAGTATTGCCCACATAAGGAACGTTATCGTTTGATGAATAAGAAGAAAAGAAAGATAGTTAATCAACCGTGACTATTTTTCCTTCATGAGGAAAATGAAGTACGCGGAACAAAGAAGACACCACAAAAAACATGGCGTGAGTCCAACTTCGCCCGAGAAGAAGGTTGTAGTTGAGATTGGAATCTACAAATTCTACTTCTAATTTAACAGTCTCACCTTCTAATGTAATCGGTAAGTTTGTGAGAATGTCATATGTTCGTGAACCTATTCCATCAAAGGTTTCCAAGTTGTTAGAAGATTGATTAAGAGCAGGAGAGCCAATGCCTTTCCAACATGAAACTGACATGATGCAGGTATAGGCACCTTCATCAATAACCATTCAATGAATCGTCTTTCCATGATAAGGACTTGGATCATAAATGAAATCTGATGAGGAAGACTAGGCACATGATTCTCTAGATTGAAAGTAATCAGACTCGAATCAGAAGGATCGACAACACCTATAGTAGAAAATAGTGATTTTCGTTATGTTGGACAAGATTGAAGAACCTCCAAGGCAGACATCGCTGAAGGTGCATGAGCTAAATCCTCAACAATATTGTAATGTTGCACAACTTTAGCATTCAGATTGAAAGATGACTTCCAAAGAACACCTTTGGGGGGTGGCCAGATGACGAACTCACTGTTAGGGCGCTTGATATGGAGCAGACCAGAAGAGGATGGAGTAGAAGTAGAAGGGGTATCATTGGCTTCTTTATTTGTCCTCTTCTTAGACGTAACTTGATAATCCTTAGTTCAGATAGCGATCGAGATAGGTGATGAACCTTACATCATGAACACTTGGGAACTTGAGGAAGCAGAAGATTGAGGCTAGTCTACCAATCAGGTTTGTTGTGATGGAAAGGCTTCCTTTAAGTCAGTCGAAGTCCCTTTCAGTAAATGACTAACTTCAGATCATCGGGGACAATCCTTAGTGTAATGATCCTCCTCACATATGAGGCAATGATACTTCAACTTTCTTCGAGAAGCATCATCAACAAAAGATTTAGGAGGGTCCTGTTTTGGGGCATCGACTTTGGCCTTACCTTTTCCCTTCTTTTAACCCTTATAGGCTTTGTCTGTTGCGTTAGACTGGACAAAATGAACCTCAGAGGTTTTAACAAGACTGGATGAATTCTTGGAGGGATTATTGGAATCTGTGTTCGAGATTGACTTCTGCTTTGAAGAAGCTTTCGTGGGAGTCTGAGACACGAAACCAATCACCCCACCAACAGCTGGTGTATCTAGAGACTTTGATGCTCTCAGATCCAATGATGGTCTCAAGGCATCAGGTAACATCTCATACAATGTGCCAGATTGTGAATAGACTAGGTCTAAATACTGGGCATGGGCAATAACTTGCTCTTTAGTAACACACCTACCCATGGCTATGTCCTTAGCAATTTTGCTGACGAATGATTTTGTGAACCATTCTATCAACAACTCATCAACAATATCAAACTTAATGAGACTATGCTGATGTCTCCATATATGGATATGATCTGAAATGTGGGTCATGTTGTCTTGCTTAAGTGACATAAGTAAATGGGTGCCAGTTTCATAGCGAACTAGCAGTTGGAAATGAGTGAGGAAAGCCCTAGCGAGAGAGTTTAAGTCACCATAGGTACCTCGAGGCAATTCTATGTACCACTTAGCGGCAACACCTGCGAGAGTTATTTGAAAGAGTCGAAGATGGATAACATCATTGACATACTAATTGGAGGAGCACCATAGGTGATATGTCATCACGTGGGTGTGTGGGTCCTCCTTCGCTTTTCCCTCGAATTTGGGGCAATCACTCAGAATCTTTGTTGGAACTGGAGGCCATTAAGGCAAATGAAGAATGGGATCATTCATGAGCCTTGAAACATCGGGCAGTTCCAACATAGCGAAGAAAGGAAATTGCATGTTAAATGACATATAGGGCCTTTGAGGAGACCCAAACTGCGGAGTCCATCCTTGTTGGTAAGAATTTTTCCCCCACAGTGGAGGATTTTTTCGATATGGAATCTGGTTTTGTCCCCACTAAGATTTACCTTGCCCGTAAGGAGGATTCTGTCCCGGGTAGGTTTGATACTGCCCTACCATAGGACGTTGATGAGCATTTTACGTGGCATATGGGTTATAACGCTGTTGAACCTGTTGACCTTGGACGTAAGGATATTAACCTTGATGATAAAGGGGTTGAAATTGACCTTGAAAAGGCTGACCTTGCTAATATGCATATAAGGCTTGCTGCTTCCAAGGCTAACCTTGTTACTGCAAAGGTTGACCTTGCGAGGATAAAGGTTGGGAGGATTGCTGCACAAACTATGTCTGTGGCTGCAAAGGTTGTTGCGACTATTGCAAAGGTTACCTTTGCAGTTGTAGTAGTTTCCCTTATTGTTGCAATGCTTGCCCTTGCTGCTGCAAATATTTCCCTTGCTGCTGCAAAGGTTATCCTTGTTGCTGCAAGGGTAGCTGGACAATTCTTGGGGTTATACCCTAAGGGTATTGATAGTTCCCGAATTGGATCTAGCCATATCCACCAGGCATAGCGGATTGACTAGGCTAAACATAAGGTCCATCTTGAGGAATGTAAGGTAGATTAACCATGGCTTGCGAACCATATGGAACATAAGCCGGTTAGAATGGAACCTGAGCCATATACAGCTATTGAAATTGGACATTACCTGACCCAGATGGACCATCAAGGTTAGGAATAGCGCCATAAAAAGGTTGATTCATTCCAACCATGTGAGTTTGTAATCCACTCCCATTAGTTTTTCCTGACACGAGAGGAATATTTGGATCTTGCCCCCTAGGCGGTGGCACAGTCTATCCACTCGTTAGAGGGATAGAAGAACTTACCGAGACCTAACCTGAGACAGTCGGTTGAACCGGAAGAGTTGGTCGAAGCGACGAGACAGGTTGAGACGGAATGGTAGGTTGAACCAGAACTGAATTAACTGCAGTTTGTACAATCGATCGAGAGGTTGTGTTCTGAACGAATGGACCGGATGTAGGCATAGCACCAGAAGACCAGATGGGGTTCTGATACAATGACGAGGCACTAGGAGTGCCTGAAACCAACTAAGCTAATGAGGTATAACCATGCAGCAATGTGGGCTCACTAATCTCAGGATAAGAGAGAGAGACGAGACTCTTCCCATATAAGGAAATCCTTCCAGAGGGAACTCATATCCCTGCTCATCATCTACGTGAGGAGTAAGGGTAGCAGACACTTCTGAATGACTCGGATAGGAGACTGGGATCTCGCCTTCTGACTCTATAGATGGAAACAACCGGCGATGAGGAATTGGAGATGAACAAGGAGATAAATCCAAAGTAATATCGGGCCGATCGTACGGACTGTACGGACACTGTGGAGATATCACAACATGATCAAACAATGGGTTTGGTGGATAGATAACCAACCATTGTGGACTTTGAGGAGTCTGCGGACTCTCGGGAGCCTGAATAGAATTATCAGAGGAATCTGGATCAAATTATTGAGGTGACCAAGAATCTGATGGAGGTGGACGAGAAGACAAAGGTTGGATACTCAGAACAATTCCAAGTTACCCACCTTGATCCTCAAGCGACTGAGGAAGCTCCAGATGAACTCCTAGGGAGGACCCTTTAGTATTAGACAACGAAGGGGAACTATGAGATGGAATCAATGGTTCAGCCACGATGGCTTCCCCTCAATAGAAAAAAGGAAATGAAAAAATCTATTTAGGGTTTTAACAATCTTGAAATTAACAGGGAATTACTCAATTTGGTCTAAGAAGAAACTGCTTGGGATTGACATGTTTACTGTGGGCAGTTAAATTTTAGAAACAAAAACATTGCCTTTTCATCTTTTAAGACTCAAGAAAAGGGAAAAAAGGTGACTCTAGTTGCTTTCAATATGTTTGCGAGCTTGAAAGGACAAATTGCTCGATGATCTTTTCAAATTTAAAGAGTCAGAAAATATTGAATGATTGCTCACGTGAATCTAGGTAAAAGGATTACCAAGTAACCATTGTTACACAACATTTTGTCAATGTCCTTGTACTCCCCGTTCCATGATCCTGGAATACCTCTACAGTGAACCCTACATGCTTCCCCTTCATGAAGAAACTCCCATTGTGTCCCTCTTCATGAGCAAAACAATTCCCTTTTGCATCATTCCCCAAAAATCTTCTGTTTTTCCCAGTTTACAAGACTGATGCTAATGAATCATGTCCTACTCGCACCGATATGCAGGGATTATAACTATCCCTAGTGCCAACCGGAGCGACTGAGCCTTGCTCTAGTCGCGTCGATCCTCTTTTGGAAACTTTTTTAAATAAGGAGCCGAAGCTTCCAGCTCTAGAAGCTTCGTAATGGAAGTCTGGTAAATGGTTGGGCCGGATGGAGTCGAGGATGTTAGTTTGGGATCATTTCCCCTATTAGGATGGAACTACCTCAAGAGATAAGACCTTCTCCCATGAGAAGAGGAACCATCTCCCATCCATTAATGCTATATAAACCTCCCTTTTTCCCAAGCACAAGCTAGTGTTAATGTTGGTGTGCTAGTGCTAATTAAGTTTGGAGTAATCAGCAAGTTATTCATAGTTGTATCTCTCTAGTTGTGTGTGAGGGAGAAGCGTGAATTTGGTTTAGTGTGAAGACTAAAGGGAAGGGCCTTAAAACTATCATTGTTGAGGCCACCATGGAATGCTAACAGAAGTGTGTGGGAACCTGGTTTTGTTGGAGGAGAACATCAACGTCAAGACAACGGTTGTAATCTCTTCTTGATTTAATATATATGCAACTATCAATTGATTTCCTACATAATGTGTCATCTCACATGTTAATGGCTTAATGCTTATTGACTTGTTAAGTAGGTTGAATTACAATTTGTCTATTATCACGGTTATTGTTTGTTGTTGTTTACTTGTTTCAGGTGTTCGAAGAAGAAAACGGGAGATAGATGGATCGAGCAACCAAGGTCATCACCAAATGGGATAAGCGTATTAAGAGGTAGGCCCTCTTAATTGGTTCTAACCTAAGGAAATATTCTAGAGAATGTCGTGTTTGTGGCTAGACCTGCTATCCGGCTAGAGGAATTGTTTATGTTCACACTTAGAATTTTACTTCACCACAAATTGGCGACTCCGCTGGGGACCCAATCCTTTTGTTTGCTTGTTTGTAATTTCATGGTTTTGTGTGAACTTTTCTAGTATCACCATTTCCCTTTAGTTCTGTCTGCTTTTCCTTGTTTACTGTTCTGGGTCTGAAATTTACAGTCTCAAGTCTGGTCTCAGCCTTTGAATTTTTTTTAAAATTTTTCCCTTGCATCCTCGATCAACGCGCTTATTGCGCTGATAGTCGTGCCGATCAGCACGATATGCTCAGAAACAGTCACGCCGACCCCCTTCTGGCACTTGTTGTCAGTTAGGCAGTCGCGCCGATGCCTGTAAGTGAAGATTAGGGTTCACCCCAGATCTTTGCCAGTGTGTCTTTCTCTCTTGATTTATGCCTTGTAACTTGTTTAGACTATGTTCTCCCTGATTAGAAAGCTTCATTTAGCTTGGTTTGTGAACTTGCTTGGTTTACCCCACCCTCTAATGTGTTAATTCTGGCCCTGTGTGAAGTTATTTTTTATTTTTCTTCAAATACCTCGATCAACGCTAGTTGTCAATTAGGCAATCGCGCCGATCAGGCCATCAACGCTAGTTGTAGTACTGGTCAGTCGTTCTGGTTGTGTCTATCAACACTAGTTGTCAGTTAGGAAGTCGCTCCGGTCTCTGAGTTAACAAAAATAAGGATTTTTCCCTTTCTAGTTCCAATGTGTCTTGACCCTCAGACTCTCTTCTTCCGCCCAGAAGTGACTAGGATGCTTTGTTTGCTTCATTTTCAATTGAATGAGTGAAAGAGTCTCATTTGTTCTCTTATTTCGAGTGTCTCTTTTCTCATTCCGCACATAGATTACATTTCTTGGTTTGTCGATTGAAGCATTTATGTGTTTGGTTTTCTCGATTCAAGGAAGAAGTTTCTTTTAGTTTCATTTATCATGCTTTGGATTTGTTCAATGCTTGTTTGTTCAGAATTGTGAAAATTTTCATTAAACTTCTTTATGTGAAAGATTCATTTTGCATTTTATGAAAAGAAGAACATCATTCTAGTTTACTTAAGAGAAAACATTGCATTAATAGCGTTATTGAGAAGCTATAATTACGTCATCATAGGCATGGAAATGAAATGGAATTTATTTTTTTGTTAAGGGAAGATTAAGTGCATTTAGGACATATATTAGTGAAAGATTTCATTCTTTGATTGTTGCATTGATTTTGTTCCATATCTCTCAATTAGTGTTAACTTTCATTGAAGACAAAGATATCTTTTCTCATATAGATGCATGTAGGAGTTTTGTCAGATGACAGTGGTACGACCTTGTAATTGAAACCTAATTCAAGATCAACAGTGAAAATTGATTGAATTAACCTAAGGAAGCATTGAAACTTAATGCTCACATTTAGAGGTCTAGGCTAGAGATGGGTTTCGGCATCTTTAAACCTAGCAGTTGTCGTTCGCTTCGGCATTAGACAACACTAGTATGGACTTGTGCTCCCCATACCATCATGTATATAAAGGGAGACCCCACTAGGTTTTCGATCCTTTATCCATTGGTAGACAAGTTTGACGCCTTGTAAATGTGATACACCGAACACAACATTCGGGGAGATTGTCTGCCCGTACTTCTCGGTTCGCTGGGAGGTATTATGTAGTTCACGGTTACCTGGTAATCCTTTAAGCCTAGAGTACCCTAAGTAGTCATTTTTGATATTTACTAACTCTTTACATTTGAAAAGATCATTGAGCACTTGTCCTTTTGAGCTCGTTAATTCCGAAAGCGATCAGAGTAACCTTTCTCCCTTTTCTCGACTCTTAAAATATGAAAAGGAAAAGTTGTGTTTCAATGTCTAAAAATTAACTGCCAACAAAATATTCCTGGTTAAAGTTATCTTCCTTAGTGTTTCTTTAAAAGTCGATTCCAATGGCAACATTCCCAGAGTTTACCAGTCAAGGGTTCCCCTCGAATGGGAATCCTGGTCCTTTTCCTTCTTTTGGAAATGCTGGTGCTCTTTATATGGCAACGTTGTCCCTCCCTGGGTTAACCATTGGTTTACCTATTTGGTTGTTTTCGACCTCAATGGTCCCGAGCATCCCGGCTCCTGTCCAAACGTCTCCTTCATTCGAATCACATCAAGATGATTCTAAGGTTGACCCCTCGCCTTCTCCCATTTATCCTCCTCTTCTACTTCGCCTGGTGAAAGTTTCAAATCTAGTAACCAGGAGGTTAAAAAGAAGAAGAAGAAATCATATAAGTAAGAGGCCAACTGTGCAGCTATTTCTCTAAACGCACTTCCTCTCGACAAACCTTTTGATCCTCCACAGAAAGTTAGATTCCCTTACAAGCTGTGTAAGGGTGACCATCTCCTTCGAGACTGTCCTGGATTCCCCAGAGTCTTAGAGGCATGGTCTCAAGATCTGAATCAACCATCCCCATCGACCTTTGAAGATCATGTCGATGCTACACCTTCAGCTAATGATGGTAGGAAGAAAGGCAAGATTAGATCCCCTATAGGTTATGTGAAGGAGAGCGTCTTCTTCACCTTTGTCCTCTTATGGATAAATCTTCCAAAGTTTTGGAAAACCTTGCAGATCCTCAACCCCAACTTCCTGTTGATTATCAGAAGCTTTCTTTTGACCCTCTCCCGGTTGGTAAAGAGATTGACTTGGGTTCATCTCTTGTCTGTCCCGCTCTTCCTAAGCGAGACTCTCTTGTGTCTGTTCTCGACCAACCATTGGTCGAAAAGAGTGTCGACTTGGCTCCGCCTCCAATTGTTCACTCTGTCATGGAAGAGAGTGGTGATCATACTGCTCATGGTCTTCTCGTCTCCTCAGATTCTCATGAATCAAAGAGTGACCCTCCCATCCTGGTTGTTCAGGAGATTCCTCCTCCTATTCCTGCAGAGCATGGGGACAATCATATGATACCCCCACCAAGTAGTTATGATGTTTCTTTTGATTGGAGTCAATTGAACGCATTCCTCATTCCATATTATATGCCTTTCCAGATCATAGTACAAGCCTATAATATGGTAGTACATGGCACTATATTAGATGAAGGTGCATCTGTTAGCATCATGTCTTCTACTACTTGGCAAGCTTTGGGCTCCCCACAACTTGTGCCTGTCACTCAAAATCTTTTGGCTTTCAACAGAGGAACCAGTTAACCCTTAGGGTTCCTTCCAAAGTTCCCTATTACTTTGGAAGGGAAGACCATCTATATAGACGTGATGGTAGTCCAAGGTCCTTTAGATTTCAATCTTCTCCTTGGACGTGACTATGTTTATGTCATGGGAGCTCTTATTTCTTCACTTTTCCATGTGGTTTGTTTTCCACATGAAGTGAGAATAGTGACCATTGATCAATTATCGTTCATTGGTCACTAGGCGCCTCCTTTAAAACCATCATCCCCTATCGGCTCTTGTCTGCAAGCAGTACCTTCCCTACCATAGGTCAATTATGTGGCTACCCATTCAGCCTCCACATCTGCTGATGATCACTCAGATGGTATAGTATATTATGTATTGGGGGCATTGGAACCTGATATGTCTTTGGAACCAAATGACATTTATTCCTCCCAGAGCATGGTTCTTCCGTTTAGTGAAGATCTCTGGGGAGCCATGTTCTGTTATGGGTCATGAACATACATCTAGAGGATAGTTCCTGGTCTTGTGTTAACCTCACTAGAAAATGAAATGAAGGGTGTGAGAATAGTTCCTTGTCTTGTGTCAAGCTCGTTAAAAAATGAAACAAGGGTTTGGAGGATAGTTCCTGTTCTTGTGTCAACCTCGTTAAAAAATGAAACAAGGGTCTTGAGGATAGTTCTTTTACTGTGTAAACCTCATTAAAAAATGAAGCACCTCCCTTTTACAAATCGAGTCTTTGATTAAGATCTCGTAAAATCCTAGTCGAGTCTTTCCATGATCTCGAAAGTGAACCTTCATTCCATCCACCTAGTTGACTGAAATGAAGCTTGGGGGGTATGTGCCTCGATTAAGTCGTTATGCCGGGGCATGCAAAATTATAGCAAGCATAGTTTTTCGTTTCAAGCTTGTGTAAACATGAAACCGAATCCAAGCAGAGTTCTCCATGGTTCAAGCTTGTGCCAAAATGAACCCATGACCAATTTACATCTCGTGATTGCCATTTTTATCAGCTAAATGAGCCTTGGTTGTTTCATTCCATCACCACCATCTCTTTGGCTGATCATATGCTTTCACTTGGTTGTTTTTCCTGAGGGACCGTAGCGATGAGTGGTTTTATTAGCCAACCTCTTGACCATTACATGTTTTGGGCAGTTCCATCATTGTCGGAACCAGTTGCTACCCTTTATACCACTTGTTCCTCCAGGACAAGTCATCTTTAATCTCTTTTCTGACTCATAAAAAATGAAAATATCGCCGAGTATATTTCCCTTTTTGACTCGTTAAAAGAAAATAAAAACAGGGGTTCGCTTTCAAGCTCTTTTCCAATTCTTTAAACACAAAAATATTGTCGAGCTCTTGTCGTTTTGAACTCGTTAAAGGCTGTGAAACATCATTTACCCAGTATACGTTTACCCCTTTTTTGAGCTGGGATGAACTATTTACAAAAAAGGTACTCCTTGACTAAAATTGTCAAGTAGTTCTCTCAAATATTGTTTTGTACCTTTTCGGGCTCGAGAGACACGAATGTATGAAAAGGGACCATGTGGAGTTTTCTTTTCCGTGTCTTTTTCAAACTCTCTAAACATGAAAAAGATACCGAGTTACACCTTTGTCAAACTCGTTAAAATATTAAACAACATCAGATTCGTCACCATGATGAACATGATCTTCTCCTTCCTAGGGCTCATTAAACTTACTAGGTCGGAATCATCCAAAGGATGGAATTACAATGCAAGCACATGCTATCCCCTTCAATCTTGAGATTAAAAAATAATTGGGGTACCTGCCAGAAATGGTGGGGGGAAAATGGGAAATTTTATTAGTTGTGTTGGCAACTCACTCTTGAACATGACACTTTCTACTTTGTGTCAGGTTGGGATATCCTCACTTCATCTTTGACCTTCCTGGGTTGGGACATTTATTTTTGCCTTCCATTTGATCTCTTCTGTGTCTTCATGACCACCGATCCTATGGATCCAAAAGCTGCTAAACTCTGAGTCGTGTCGCCAATATCTTCAAGAGTTGTCCTTTTGCAGTTACACTTACCCCTGATTCCCTGTATCATCCAAAATCATTTGCATCCCTTTGTCTCATGTTGATGATGTGGGATACATCGTGGCCCTCCTTCGACATGGTCGCTTCCTGTCGACTTTAGCTCATTATCCAAGAAGTTGACCAAGAGACTCCCTTCCAGTACCTTAGAGCTTGCATGCCCTAATGGCAAGTTCTTCGCACTCGATGTTAAGTTCACATCATTGGCTTTCGATCGGGTGATTTCAAAGGTGTTCAACTATAGCTCCTTTATTCACATTCCATGAATTATGTTGATAGTACCTTGAGGACAATTATCATTATTGGTGGTTTCTCTCGTGCTTATTAACATTTTACATCTTCGGCTGGTAATCAAGCGATTTTATAGCATGTTCAACATCAACACATCTATTCACATGTTAGAATTTGTACTTTGATCGGGTCGTGTTGGAGCGCAAGACCCTGGGCTCAGATTACAAAAGTCTAGGTTGCAAGGCAATGTGACATGATCATGTTGATATACACGTCTCTTTGAAATGGGTGGTTGCGACCATACCATGAGTTGTCATATGTGATCCTTCTCATTATTGGATGATTGCGACCATACCTTGGTTTTGATATGATCCTCTTTACTAGATGGTTGTTCCCATACCTGGATCCATTTGCATGATCTTTCTCTGGATGGCTACGTCCATACCATGATTCATGTATCATTTGAAAATTTTTTCACTTATGTATATGTATCTATACTTGCTTGTAGGTTTTTTGACGACAGACTCCGGTTCCCCGGACCGATTCATAAATAATTTCATCCCTGACTCTAGTTCGGCCTTCACGCTTTAGGGGGCATCTGTTACACAACATTTTGTCATTGTCCCTGTACTCTCCATTCCATGATCTTGGAATACCTCTACAATGAACCCTACATGCTTCCCCTTCATGAAGAAACTCCCATTATGTCCTTCTTCATGATCAAAACAATTCCCTTTTGCATAATTTCCCAAAAATCTTCTGTTTTTCCCAGTTTACAATACCGACGCTAATGACCCGTGTCCTCCTCATGCCGATATGCAGGGATTATCACTGCCCCTAGTGCCTACCGGAGTGACTGAGCCTTGTTCCAGTCGCACCGATCCTCTTTTGGAAAGTTTTTTAAATAAGGAGCCGAAGCTTCTAGCTCTAGAAGCTTCATAACGGAAGTCTGGTAAATGGTTGGGCCGGATGGAGTTGAGGATGTCAGTTTGGGCTCTTTTCCCCTATTAGGATGAAACTACCTCAAGAGATAATACCTTCTCCCATGCGAAGAGGAACCTTCTCTCATCCATTAATGCTATATAAACCTCCCTTTTTCCCAAGCACAAGCTAGTGTTAATGTTGGTGTGCTAGTGCTAATTAAGTTTGGAGTAATCAACAAGTTATTCATAGTTGTAGCTCTCTAGTTGTGTGTGAGGGAGAAGTGTGAATTTGGTTTAGTGTGAAGACTAAATGGAAGAGCCTTAAAACTATCATTGTTGAGGCCACCATGGAATGCTAACGGAAGTGTGTGGGAACCTGGTTTTGTCGGAGGAGAACAACAATGTCAAGACAACAGTTGTAATCTCTTCTTGATTTAATATATATGAAACTATCGATTGATTTCCTACATAATGTGTCATCTCACATGTTTATGGCTTAATGCTTCTTGACTTGTTAAGTAGGTTGAATTACAATTTGTCTATTATCACGATTGTTGTTTGTTGTTGTTTACTTGTTTCACGTGTTCGAAGAAGGAAATGGGAGATAATTGGAGTGAGAAAGCAAGGTCATCAACAAACGAGATAAGCGTACTAAGAGGTAGGCCATCTTAATTGGTTCTAACCTAAGGAAATCTTCTAGAGAATGTCTTGTTTGTGGCTAGACCCGCTATCGGGCTAGAGTAATTGTTTGTGTCCACACTTGAAATTTTACTTCACCACAACCGTGAATTGCAATATACACCTTAGCCAATAAATTGACCAAGGACTTAATGCACGTGCAGGAAATCTCTCGGAATACTGTGTTCGTTGTATCATGTTTACAGGGCGGCAGACTTGACTTCCTATGGATAAAGGATTGCAACCTAGGGGAGTCTCCCTTTATATATGAAACGGTACAGGGAGAACAAGTTCGTGCTAGTGTTTTCTAATTCCGAAGTGAACGAAAACTGCTAAGTTTTAAAGACACCAAAACACGTCTCTAACCTAGACCACTAAATATGATCGTTAATTTTTCAAATTATCCTTAGGTTAGTTGATATATTTTAAAGTTGATCTTATAATTATGTCTCAATTTCAAGGCCTTAATGATGTTACCTCTTCCTAAAATGCAAACTAGATGATGAAATAAAATCCTTCAATTCGATGAAATATATCTATGTAGGGAAGAATATCACTCAAATCTTGCATCAAACCAAATGCAAAAATGCATCCATGACACTCTTCAAATGCAAATTCTAAGTATGAAATCTAATCTTTCATATGATAAGAAAATATAATGCTGAAACAAATCTTAAAGCAAAATTCCTTAAGATATAGTGATGATTTTTCCTTTTATTTATTTATTTTTAAATGCAACTAATGTAATTTAGTGCAAAGGAAAAGAGAAAATGCAAGAAAGCCAAGAAGTATGAAAATTTATCATCAATGATTTGAATGCAACACAAAATGCTTCGAAAAATAGGAAAGGAATAACACTTTCACTTTTAGTTCGAAAAATAAAAACCTTCAAAGAAAACACTTTCTTTCAATTCCAACGAGACAATCTATTTGTAATCTATTATTCGTCAAATGAATCTTAAGTAACTTTCACTATATCCACTAACAAAAAAAAACTTAAGGCAAAAGAACCAAAAAGTGATCTGCAAAGTATGTCTGAACACACAAAGACTCTTTAACACAGGCAATTGATCTCTGACTTCTGAAGGGAAGGTCAACGAATGGATGAAGGTTGACCTAGAAGACCTAGAACCATAAAAGGCTAATCAAACTTCAAGGACTCTCAAGCCAAGTTAAAAGACAATTGCAATCAGATAATGAGAGATTCAATGAAGAACACACTGGTAAATCATGGGGAGAAGACAACTAGAACTGAAAATCAGAGAGAAAACCCTAATTTTTTTAATTTTGTGCAATCATCGAACCTGTCAGGGATAAAGTAGCAATCATCACTACTGTAACTAAAAAACCTGCAATATCATTGGGACTATCAGGCTCATATCCGTGTTGGTCGAGGAAAACAAAAAAGAAATCCAAAATTTTCAAAAACAGCTCAAGTTCACAATCTTCAGGCATCTACCAGACAATGACACTGACTACAAACAAGCAATGAAGTCCAAAAATCAATGGTTGATCAAAATCATCAAAAGACAAGATGGAGGAAAGGAAGGAAAGGGCCATAGGCTCCCAGTAGAGTCCCCATTTTGTTGAGAAGGTTAATCCTCTCTGCAGGGAAAGACGATCCCTCTAGCCCAATGAGTGGGTCTAGCAACTAAAGGGACAATCAACTAGACATATTCTTAGACTATAATTAAAAAGTAGAACAAGAGAGAAGGCCGACCTTGCTCTGATGCTAATCCGATTTCCTTTGTTGAGATTCTCGAACTGCGTGTGTAACAGACTTGTTTGCTTCTTCTAGTGCTTATGTACCTGCACAAGTGACCAAGAGACAAAAAAAACATACCAAAACAAATAGCAAATTCAATAATAACCTATTTAGCTGATCAAGTAATGCCAAACCAATAAATACATGAACATATATATTTTGGGAAGATGAACCAGCAGTTGTATTATTATTTAAAGAATAAAGGGGAAGCTTACAACCATAGCCTTGATGTTGAAAGGATCTCCTTGAGTGGTAATCCAAGTCCAAGAAAAGAAACTCTCCAACACTCTTTCTCCAAGTCTAATGAATATCCTCTAAGCACAAGCTCAACATAGGGGTGAAAATGGACATAGATCAACCATTTGGGAATGGTAGAGGGGGAATTTATAGGCTGGGAGAGGGAGTTAGGCCTCCTTCAAAGATAGGATTAGGCCCACATAAGGAGGTAGCTCATAGAGATGAGACCAAGAGGTCAAATCAGGAGGATTCGATCTCATCTATGTGAAACCACCTCCAGCTCGTCGCTTTGGAAGCTTCTAGATCACGAAGCTTCTCATCCTCTTTGGGAAAACTTCCTTTTTGATACCATCGCAAGTATGAGAGGGAAAAAAGCGATACCATCGTTGGCTTAACAAGGTGTAACATGCGATCATCGCGGTTTTCAGCTTCATAAGGGTGATGACTCGCATTTTAGGGTTTCATGAGCCATTTCTTCAAGGAAAGCTCCAGATATTTTCCAAGAAAAGTTAAAGGAGGGATCTGAGTTTTATACATGGATGAGTATAATATATAATGATCATGTTTCGGGCACTTCAGGGTATGTCACAGGGAAGTGTAGGAGGCATGACAAAATACTGTGTAACAATACCGAAGTATGGTGAAGTGCCCAGTGAAGGGTTAGGTATGATTCAATCAATCCAGAGAGTGTTAATTAAGGTGTTGTGCCAATTTCTCTGTTGGGTCAACATTGATTTATTTATAATGTGAATCAGATTTTTTTTATTAGATTTAGCTAATCCATTAACCTGAAGATAATAATTAGCAGAATGTTTAAGCACTATTCAATTTTCCAAGGAAAACTCATATAATCTCAAAGATTAAAAATATGTAGTGTTATCGAAAAAAAGTGAAGTGAAACACTGAACCTGTTGATAATGTTTTGTTTGAGGATGTGTATCATCGCTTGGTCATTCACTTGTTTCAATGGAATGGCTTCAACCCATCTTGTAATATAGTATGTCGCAGTGAGGATATCTTTGTGCTGCTTCAATGAGTGACGATTAATCTCTCCAATAATGTCCATTCCCCATTGTTGAAATGGTTATTCTACCGCAATTAGCTACAATGTAGAAACTAATCTTATTATCTCCCAGCACACTTATGACAGAATGGAAATTTTCGTGCGTCTGCATGAGCATATTGAAATAATGGGTGCCAAAAATATCCTACTCAGATAATTTGGTGTGTTATGGTTTTTTTTTAAATGTGTCCCTCAGTTGGCCCATCATGAAGATCTTCTAACACCTTCTCATAATCTGAAGATTCTAGACACCATAGCAAAAATCTGTTATGATGTTTCTAAAAAAACACTCCATGGACAAATTGATAAGAGGAAAAATTTAGTCTAATGGCCCTCTTTTGTTTTTCTATTAGGTGTGACAACAAAGTCCCATGCTTTAAGTATTTCCTTATTTTTGAGTATGGTGATGATGGCATATCAAGTGCATGTACATAATCATTGTTATGCATATCCATCTCTTGTTCCCAACCCAACATCTCTTCTTCTCGCAGATAAACAACTTCAGCAACAATATTACATAAACCATGACCTTTAATTGTGTGAGCAAGCTTGAACTCAAGGTCATACTCTTGTAGGGATGTCAGCCAATTTTCTCTTCATTCTCATAATTCATTCGGTATAAATATGGATCTGACTACGGGATGGGGAGTTATTACCTTAACTTGACTTTTTAGGAGGTACGACCTGAAGTGTTTGATTTAATTTTAAACTACATAGGCCTACTTGTATGTGGTTAGATAATTTAGTTCAGACCCTGGCATTCTGGTGCTCAAAAATGAAATGGGCCATTTGTTCTCTTGATCATCTTTCTTGGTGACAACAGTCACTAACGAGAGTTGAAGTGAACATATAAAGCATGAAATCCTTATCAAAATTTAGACTAAAAAGGGAGGGAGCCTCAATTATAGCATCGTTTATCTTGGAAAAGGCTTATCTTTGTTTCTAATACCATTTGAAAACAACATGCTTTTTTATCATGTCTTGTAAAGTCTTTACAATTTGGGCAAAATATGAGACATATTTTCACATGAAATTGATTTTTCCCAAGAAGAAATGCATAGTCTTCTCTCTATTAGGAAATGGGATTTGTGTGATTTCTTTTATGAACTTTGGATCCACATTTATACTGCTCTCATCTATGATGTGTCCTAAGATGTTACCTTCAAACACAACAAAAATTCTCTTTTTTGGATTGAGAGATACTCCATATTTTCTACAACGCTGAAACTTTTGTCTCAGATGACGTAGGTAGTTTGATCATATTTTAGAAAAAAAACGTGACGTCATCGAGATAAAAAACCATACTTTGACCTACAATTCCTCTAAAATAAATGTCCATATCTCTTTGAAAATTGGCCCCAGCATTGATGAGGCCAAAGGGAATTTTCCTGAATGCAAAGGTGCCCCACTTTTCCTTGAATGTTGTTTTGAGTTTGTATGACTCAACCATTAGGACTTTGTTGTAGCCAAAGAATCCATCGAGTAATGAAAGCATCTCAAAACTGAAGACGGTTTTCAATATCTTCTCCATTGAGGGGGCATGATCATTATCCTTATACGACGCACAATTTAGATTTCGCAATTCCACACACAAGTGAATTTACTAGGCTTATTCCTCATGAGAACTAGGTTAGAGATCCAAGGGCTTCTCCATTGAGGGGGCATGATCATTATCCTTATTCGACGCACAATTTAGATTTCGCAATTCCACACACAAGTGAATTTACCTAGGCTTATTCCTCATGGGAACTAGGTTAGAGATCCAAGTTGAGTGTTTAACTTTTAAAATAATCCTTGCATCCAAAAATTCTTTAATTCTTTATATATCAAGGGTTCCATAAAAATTCTTTAATTCTTTATATATCAAGGGTTCCATAGTTGGATGTACCTTTTTTTTTTTTTTTTTCTTCTTCTGAAATGGTCTGGCCCCTTCCTTGATATGCTAGAGAATTTTCATATCATACGTTTTAAGGTCATCATATGTCCTTGTAAAAACATCTCTATACTACTTTAATAGTTGAATAAACAATCTTTGTTCTTCTAGGGTACAACATATATTTAGGTTCACAAATTTTTGATTTGTCTATGTTCCCAAGTTAATTTGCTCGTGCAATAATGTTGAAATTTTGATCTTTGTGTTGGATGGTCCTCTAAATTGGCTTTCTATATCAAATACATTCTCCAAAGATACAACACCTTTGGGCATAGGATTCCCCTCACACATGTTGTCTCTTTCTTCTAGAGATTTATCATGTTCATCTTCATCAATAATGACATCCTTGAAAATTTCCACATTAGTGAGAAAGTCAATAATATCTCGTTGGTAGCTTTTAAGATGAGGCAAAATATAATGAATTGTGTTTCAAAATCACCAATAACCTTTAAGCATTCTACCTTCAAGTTTATAGCTTTCCTCAAACCAAAAATCAATGCTTTGTATTAAACAATGTTGTTTGTACATTGGAATTCCAAGGAACATGATATTAGGATCTTATTCTTCTTTGGGTCCATGAGGATGCAACCTGCACCAGTTCCTTCCTCGTGTTTTTGATCCATCATAGTAGAGAGTCCAAACATTAGTATTTACATAATTATTGACTAAGATAAGATTATTTACATCTATAATACAAGTTTCATTTTTTCTAGTCATATTACAAGGAAGGGGTTTTGATTGTGTATCTAGTGAAACTTGGGATGGTTATTCTTGATACTAATATAATATTCTAGGAATAAGTTCCCTAAAATCTCTTGAACAACAACAATTGGCTCGTTTCCCCCATGCATAATTTTGGTTTATGTGGTTAGCTTTTAATTTTCCTGTTGCATATGCTAGTTTTACAGTTATGTAGTATTTGGACATGAGATTGAGACTTATCTAGCCTGGCTAGAAAGACTGAAATAATTCTGTTCTTAGATGGCTTATAATGCTGACCGGTGGCCAACAGGCTTGGTTTCCCTCGGGGCAAGTTGGGGCCACCCAGTTAATCTGTATGGTGTAAATTTTCCTATTATATAATAGAAAATGGAATGGACCTGCCAAGCTTAACAAAAAAAAAACTGTGATTGGCTCGTTATGACCCTACAACTTAGTGACCATTTGTTTCATATGTGGATAATTGTTAACCCTTATCTGATTGTTCTTACCCTTGTAGGTAATCCATAAATGAGAGAAATTTGACGTGAAATAGCCTTGAAACTTGCTCAACCAATCTCTACTCAAAAGAAGTCCATAAGTCTCAGGGATGTCCATAACTGTAGTATCAATTAATTGGTGTAGTCGTGAATCAAAGGAAAAAATAATCAGTACATCTTTAAGTTCATTGATTACCTACAATTGGGATCTATCTAGTTGAATGATCTTTGCATTAGTCTACTTTGGATTAGAATTAATCTTCTTGTAAACAGATAAAGGCTTTACCTTCATTGATGCACCATAATCCACCAAGAAGTTATGAACATTAGTTGAAAAGATCAAAAGTAAGCAAAAATGGGGGGACATATGATCATGAATTAACTCCCACATTTGTTGCATTTGCAATAGCTTCAATATTTGTGGTAGCTTGGGGTTGAGAAACAAGAAACATATAAGAAGTAGAACCAACTTTACTTGTTGGAGTTGTTGATGAGGAAGTCTTAATAATCAACTCCCTTTGCTCGAGTAATTGAGCTAAGTTAAAGAGTGTTATGATTTCTCATTATTTCTTTATATATTCTACTATTTTGTCTTCCATATTACCCTGCACAGCCTTTTCTTTTGTTTAATAGGTTGAAGATGTTGACTGAGAGGACTTATTGTGTTCCTCAAGTGTCTTGGAATTTCCTTTTATAGTTCCCAAGCAGCTTTTGGATTTTGACCACTAGTAGGATGAGGGGTTGGATTCTAATCAGTAGCCTTCAAAGGGAGTATCCTTCTCAAAAAGATATTTTTCTTCTCCTCAAGAGTAGGCTCAGTCATGGGATTTTTTATCCTCAAATTATAAGAATTAGGAGGGTTGGTGGGTTGAGATTCACCAAATGACACTTTACCAACCGACTAAGTATCACCTCCTCTGACCACTTCCAACATAAACACGGCGGACCTAGTATTGGTATCATATTTTGTTGGGGTAGCCTCTTCTCCTTCATTGGATTGCTCAGGCTGGTCCTTGGTGTCCTAATCATCAAGCAACTTAATGATTACTAGGGTCATATAATTTACCCATTGTGGGCATGTATTTTTAGAATGGCTTGCTTGATGAAAAGCGCAATAGTTTTCCATTCCCATATCCTCTACGTTCAAATTTATATTCGAGCTCTAAGTAGATTTGGTTGGGGGATTGTTTTTGTGCTTGAAGAATGACTTGAAGAGTTTATTGCTTGAGTAACTTTCATTTGTACTCCTCTTCAAATCTGATACTTCATTTGTCAACTTCTTAAGTGATTTAACAACACTCGCAAGATCAAGAGTTTATTTTTCAAAGGAATTAATCATTGATGCTTGGGGCTTCTTACTATTGGCCTTTGAATTGTATTTTGTATTGTGTACTACAATGGCCACATGATCTTTCTCAATCACTAAAGATTCATCGAAATGTTTTGCTAATATAGATTTCTAAGCCCTTTTTACAAACATAGAAATGTTTTTTTTTCCCATAGGGAAATCTGTGCAGA
Source organism: Pinus tabuliformis (assembly GCA_031772625.1). NCBI lineage: Eukaryota > Viridiplantae > Streptophyta > Pinopsida > Pinales > Pinaceae > Pinus > Pinus tabuliformis. Next base: position 368,059,036 of record CM062809.1, read on the forward strand.
TCAACCCCGAAGGGAATATTTTAAAGCCCGTTGGCCAGACTAGAAGGGCCTAAACCCAAGGGAGTCGAGGAGAATTGACCCTGTGACCTCCCAATCGGCGAGGTACTTAACAACGAGGACTTAACCAGTTGAGCTAACCCTTGCGGCTACAAACATAGAAACGTTAAATGGTAGGTTTGCAGTATAATGATAAGACGTTATTGAATCATGAAGCAGTACATCAATAGGAAGATTTTTCAAAATAGTAGAAAAACATTGATTGAAGTCTTTTACCTTTTACTTGTTTCCCATCTTTAAGACACTTAGCTCTTTTAACAACATTGCTGGCACTTTCTCCTCAACAAATTCTCTAAGAAAACCTTCTTAAAATCTTCCCAATTGGTAATTGATCTTGCCGGAAGACTATGATACTAGGTTGTGGCTTTATTTCTGAGTGTATAAGGGAAAATCCTGCAAGCCACATCCTCATACTGAATGTCCAACAATCTCAATGACAAGTAAAAGTTGTTAATATGATATTATGCAGTAGTAGACTTATCTGTATCAAACTTTATAAGAAACTTATTTGGATGCTGAGGGCATCTGCAAGGTTTAGTGCCCCCTTGGGCCGTCCATTCTAGTTGTTGGTCGCCATGCATATAGTTATTCATATTTTCATCGCCATTATCAGAGTTTGAACTTTCATTCATGTTTTCAAGATTCTTACGATTTAGCAGTGCCTCCAAGTTCTCATTGTTCATTAGTGCTTCCAATTTTTCACTGTTTACTAATGCTTTCAAATTTTCACCTTCCAAAATTTCTAAAGTTGAAGGTACCTCATTTCCTTTGTCGAAATTTATTTCTACAGATTCTTCCAAATCATCTAAAGAAGCGTTAACCAATTCTTGCACTGTACCAACCAACAATCCTTGACGGGTTGTTTGAGCTCTACTTGAATGTACATGGGCCAAGATAGGTGTGACTAGAAGGATTCCAAACTTTCTAGCGTATTCACAGGTAAAAGGTCTAAGAAATATTAACTGATCATGAATTACTTCATATACCCACTTGGGGCTATGTGGAGGGGATTCTTCAATTTCGGGACGTTCCCACATAGGAAGGTTTGGTTGGGGGGAACCTTGTTGATCACTAGCTTGCTCAGATGGTTCCATAAGAGAATATGGGAATCTTCCATCCATGAAATGGCAACCCTCTTTCTGGTACAAAATATGTTTATGGGACAAAATGTTCCACTAATGGTAAGGGGAACTCTCCAATGTAAAGTCCTAATTATACCTGACACCATTTGGTATAGGAGTCCCATCTGGTATGTGGGCCTGACTTCCACCATGTTGTTTTGAAGTTTGTTTTAGATAGAATGAGTAATGTGTGATAAAACCAATATAACTTCTAACAAACACAACTTAGAATAACTCTATGGAATACAATGTAAGTAAGATACAAAATACATAATCACAACCGAATGAAATAACATGAATCTTCAAAGGAAGGATGTAAGCGTACTTCAATTAAGATACATGAATAAAGGAAATAATTTGTTTATCCACTGTGAATTTTTTCTCAATAAACAATGAAATTAAAAGCATAAATAACATGACTTCAAACAAGATATGCGTTATAAACTAACAAAAGAGCTCATTAACCTTAACACATGGAAATACAGACACATAACATTGAATCCCCATAAGATAATTCCCATAATGCCCAACAATACATGCAAGAAATCATTGTCTTAGCTTAATGAGATTCTTAATATTATGTTGAAATTTCTAAAGCGCCATTATATGAAGTATCCATGAAATCCGATAGTGGAAGTAATTTATTTCTCAAAAGGATGTACAAGCTTTCGTAAATAAGATGCTCAAAATGGAACTCAAAACTAAAAGTCCCTTCCAATGATACATGGGGGTATATGCATACAAAATGCACATAAAATGTGGTGATTGTTCGCCTTCTATATTACTTTTCATTTCTAAATGACTTTTATTCCTAAATTCTATTATAAATTTAACTTCAAAAATGATTTTATTTACAAATTACAAGTAATTTCAAAAGACAAGGTTCCTTCATGTAACTAAACCCATGATAGCTATATCAAGGGCCTCAATGTGCAACTCTTGTGTTAAGTACGTGTACCAAGCCTTGTATTCAGAAGCGATGAATTTGACCATCTTTGTTAATTCTCTCTCAAATATCATCTAACATTTTGTAGCATCCAACAATAGAATCCTCATGTATAGTTGTATCTGATATGTAAGCACAAAGAGTTTAGTGTGAAATTTTGTTGTTCCTACAATATGTTGTGTAATTTCTTCCTTTGTAGGTTCCAAGTTGTCTTGAGAAACCACTTTCTTAATTGCATCTAATCTCTCTTAGACCTCCTGCTGAATTTCCCCTTCAGTTCTTATTACTCCTATTGCACAAATAGAGCATATTTTTTGTTCCTTAATGAGGGACTCAAATTCATCGTGCCATGTTTGATACACATTTAGTGTTCTAGTCATATCTTTGGTCAAATTTTCATGTGATTATATTGACATTATGATTATTTCTTTGTCCATGTTAGTGCTCATTCTAACTTTTCTTGGAAGTCCTGCTCGTACATTCATATATTCTTCGCTCCATTCAAAGATGTAATATGTGGCTGAGAAGGACTGCTTTATCAGTGATCCTCTTCCTTTTAGATCACCTTGTAATTTTGATAGTGTAGATATTGTCTTATGAAGGATGATCATTCCTTCATAAACATGCTTGATAACTTCTTCTACTACTTTGACTTCCTCCAAGATTGCTGCTTAAAATCTTCTTTATGGGAACTCGTGTTTGACAAAGTGAAGTTCTCAACACACAACCTAGAATTTTCCTGTTGGGCCCTTACCAAATTCTCTTTTGAAACATTCTATATTATGTGTAGTTGCAATAGAGATAGAAAATCCTACAGAAGCTATGGAAATTGGATTAGTTGTATTGTCGACCACTATGACCCTCTCAGCGGTAATTGATATGGGATTATTTATATCTCTTACTAAGTGCTTTCACCTCTCTTGATATATATTGTTATTGAATTGATTGAATCTATAGCTAATACTCAATCTTCTTATTCTAAGGTACTTCCCATTTCATTAGTTAGAAGGTGTCCTCCAGTAATAGGTGTGGGAGGCTAGAAATCCATAAAGGGTGTAATTTATTTTATCTGCAAGTTATTTGACTTGGTTTCTTCTTCTTATTTGTCAGCTAGTTCTTTGGAAATGAGCTCCTCCTCTAGTTTCTTGGCCAAATCTTCTCTCTTTTTAACTTCTTCTTCTTGTTTTCTTTTCCTTTCCACATTTTGTCTCTTCCTCTCTTCCTCTTCTTTTTTATTCATGGATTCTTCCTGTTACCTTTTCCTTTCCCTTTTTTCCTTTTCTTTTGTAGTGTTGCTTGATTTTGTCTCTCTTCCTCTTCTTTCTTCTTCATCTCCTCTTCCTTTTGCTTTTTCCTTGCTTCTTCTTTGAATTGCTTCTTTCTAATTTCCTTCTTGACTTGATTTTTCTCAGCCTCCTCTTCAACTTATTTCTTGGCTTCTCGTTCAATCCTTGGTTTATTCAATATTTCCCTCTGGGCCTCCTCCACTTGTTTCCTTTTTAGTGTACCTCTCCTTTCCTCCAAATTCATTCTCTCTTGTGACTCTTTATTTGAGTGTTTAGGTTTGTCTAAAGGTTGAGAGGTACCGATCCCTTGATATGCTTCCAAGGCTTTGGTTGTGGTTAAGAATTTATTTACATTCTCCTCATATTCATCAACAAGTGAAGTATATGCCCAACTATAATTGATTGCTTTATAATTCTTGGTGGCAATACCTTTCAGATCATAACTATGATAACTCAACTCACCAAATTTGAGGTATTCTAAATATTTGGATTTTTCTTCTGCATCCTTGAAATGTTTAATATAGTAGACCTCAATATACAAAGGAAACTTAGGCCATGGGTCTTTCTTGTATTTCACCAATGAGCTTGTCAATATTGTAGTAAGTTGATACGCTACTTGTTGTAGCACTACTTTGTCAGTGAAAAACATAGGTAATTAATGAGGGGGCTTGTAACCACCAAACACCCTAATGTATGTAGCATCTCTATGAGTAAACCAACCTATAATATCCTACAAGGATTCCCTGACCCTATCTCACATACAGGGAGGTTCCATGCAAAAAAATAATTAATATATTGTTGAGATGAAGTGTTTAGTGATTTGGTCATGCATCCCTATTATATCTAGTGTCCCATAAATTTTTATAATATATATGTACAAGTGGAATGTCCTGATCGAACCTCCATCTCCATCCCATCCCCCAGAACTCACATCTGGCACATAAGGCATCTAGTAACTACGATGCCAAGTAAAATTTTGATTGCTCTTTTCCCAAGTTACTCTTTTCCCTTTTAATATTTGTTTAAATAGATGATGGTAACATATATGCCCAATTGAAAATGGTTTCGTCCATGGCACATGCTTAGATCATGGGACCCAAATTTCCTCAAAATGCTTTACATCTAGTTTTGCATGCATTCTGCAACACATGGCTACTAGAATTTGGTATGCCTTTCTGAGTGATTTGGTCTTGTAAATTCCGTCAACCTTTTGCTTGAACTTACTTGGATCCTTCCACCAAGATTTCAAGATATCCTTTGTTGGTTTGGTGAAGCTAGAAAGTTAGTTTGTATTAAGGATTGTGTTATGTTTGAGCAACTTATAATATTTAGTTATATCAGACGTTGTGTAAGATGTTATTGGTTAAGCAGGATCATTTCTGACTATTGCGTATTTTTCATATATATGTTGGATGATCCATTCAATTGTTTCCACACATGGAAATTTTTTTGGATGTGTTGTGACCTTGTGGAACCATGACTTCTTCACATTGATGTATACTTGACGGTCTTCTTCGTCCTATGACACTTCCTTTCTGGAAAACAATTGACATATTTATGTGTAGGTTATCTTCACCATATTATTTATATAGCATGCAGTGTTTTTATATACAGGAACTCTATCATAGGGACTTTACGCCACTCCCTCGGTATTGATTTCTAGTATATCCTTTCTGGACCTCTTTCTATTTGTTGGAGCCATTTCACTTGTAGATGATACAATGCTAAAACAATTGAGATCAATAGTACCTGGCATTTCAAATATGTTCATGGAAACAAAAAATGTTAGGTAAACCACAATACACATTATTTTTTTAAGCTAAGCCACAAGTTGAGTGATTAATTTCGGTTGGATCTAACACCAAATCAAGAAAGAAAATAGTGATGGGGCTTAGTCATATATTGCAATGATAGTAGAAAGATGAGATTTTACTATGGAATGCAATAGTGATCTTTGACAAGGGGTAGATTGTGATTTTCTTATTCACAAATCACAAGGGTAGAGAGGAGGTGAGGTTCGATTGAGACTTGCGAAAGCAATCTGCGATAGTGCAACTAGTGCACTTGATGATTGCAAATGCATGAGGTCGTAGGGAAATTAGCTAAATGAAGGGTGAGGGTTCTACTGTGGATGATGTCAAGTTCTAAGTTTGAGACCTTAGGCAGTTGCGGGGAATGGAAAGGCTCGTTATCCCAAAAGATTTGTAGGGCGAGTTGAGGGAATCACTATCGTTGTGGGAAAGTGAGGTGATTGGTGGTGCTAAGTGAAGGGGTAATTGATAGTTTTATATAGTTAGAGGCCTGACGGAGGCCAAGTGTCGGGAAGATGGAATGACAGGGTAACCTAAACAACAAGGAATAAAAATAACAAAATTGCAATCATAGATTGAAAGAGAAGAATGTGATACTAAGTTGGGTCCCAGCGCTGGTAGCAACCATAGTTTCCAGAGGTAGGAGAGCTCCTTGTGTTGTGAACTCGTGGGCTCAGACGAAAATAAAATGTGAAAATGAATTAGGAATGACCCCTTTATATACACTTGACCACACATGTGAGGGAATTGACACCATAAATGCGTAATCGCAAGAAAATATGTGGGATGGAGTGAGGCGGTGCAATGGAGTCTTGTTATCATAGATTGATTTAGTAGCCACATCATCACAAATTAGTTTTGTGGTGTTGCAAGTTTGTTTGTGGGAGGAATAAATCCGTCATATATTCCACTGTCAGGAGGCAAGTGGATTTAAATTGGGATATGTGAGAGTGATTTGCGATATGGGGTTTTCCATTTTTAAGCTTATCTCATATCTGCAATGTGAGTCGGTGATGTGCTTAACTACAAAATTTTGCGATGAGGATCTTTTGAGTAGAATTTATAAGAGAAAGAAGACTTAGGAAAATATTAAATATGGCTAGGCCGAGGACACCCATTATCATGCATCTTCTGAGGACTTCAAAATGGGGGGCTCCAAATTTTAGAGTGTCAAAAACTTATGGGGCTACTATTTCCACTACATAGGCTCTCAATCCTTTATTATTGCAACTCTCAATTCCCCATTTCCGTAACTCCCACCTTTTTAATGTTGTAACTCTCACTTGTCTCTCATCGATGTTGAAAATCACACCACATAATCATCATTGAACCTCACTTGAAATTGTTGCTATAACCCATAGGAAGAGTGTTGTAACTCCACAATAGTTGTAACAAAACAACAATGAAATGAAAAATTGTCATCTATGGACCCGTCAAGCAAACAACATCCAATATCCTTATGTGGGAAAATGAAAAAGGTGAATAGACGCTTACAAAGGGATGAATGACTCAACCACCATTTTTCATGTAGTTGATTAAGTCAAAATGTTCCCAATTCTTACTATTTATTGGAAAGTTAATGTAACATGATGGAATAACCTGATTCTCACGGTTGTCCATTAATTTCTCCATGATTAAATTAGATAGAATGCATTATGTATAAATCATACGTTGTCTTCGATCTTGGGGGTTAGCAATTAAGTCAATTGATTAATCAAAATAGAGTTATTTATTGTAATTCAATGTTCCTGCAATTTCATGTTCCTTTCTATTCATATTCAATCAATGGTGTGTCAAGTATCTAGTGCTTTAATGCTTTTGTAAACCAATGCCTCATATAAGTTGGTACGACCCCTTCCTTAGCCATGTATTATATGTACTTTATAGAGTAGTTGTATTATTTCACACGCACACACACACATGCACACACACACACACACACAAACATATATATATATATATATATATATATATATATATATATATATATCTGAGAATTCCTTTAATCAATAATTAGTTGTGACTATGATATTTCCTTTGTTGCAACTCTGAATTTTGATTGTTGTAACTCTAACATTTCATGTGCTACAACTATGATAAATTAGACTGTTGTAATTTTATAATGTAGGGTCATTGTTGCAACTTTGTAGCTTGGATTTATTAATATAGTTTTCTCATTAATGTTAACATTTTTTACGGACTAATCATTGGGTTTACATAGTATGTTTCACTTAAGATGTTGTTGCAACTTCACACTGACACCATAATACTCTATTTCTTTTCGGAATTTCAATTACTTGGTTTTTTTATTGGGTTTTCTTCATAACATTTGAATTGTAATCTTATTTCCTTTATGAGAAAGTGTGGTTTTATGGTTTGATAATTATTGCATCATATTGCATGTGCAACTGCATTTCGGTTACAGTAACCAAGATCATATTAACAAATAGAACAAGTCACTTTATATGCCTATGCGATTTAATTTCTTGCAAGTATGGATTGGATTGCAAGTAGATTTCCTTTGGTGAATTGTGAAGCATCCCAATATCTTGATCTATGACACTCATTTTGGTCAGTAAAAATTCATATTGTACTAAGATGGATGGTGCATTAAGTTCGAAAGTTCCATATGAATCTCAAATTGACAATTAAATTAACAGACTTTTGGTTGTCTTTCTGCACAATTAGAAAGGTAATTGAAAGGCCTGTCAATAGGGCACATATGTACAAGTTGAACCTAAGGAACCTAACAAGTCAATCTATGTATACACCTCCTCTTATGAGGGATTGCAAAGTCACCCTTAATCGGGGTTTTTTTTCAAATGTATAAGGAGGAAATATATCCCTCTTTACCACATAACCCAACATAGGAACAAGACAAATATTTTGATGTATATCCTAACATTTCAAGGTCTCTCTTCAAAAATGGATCCAGTAGGGTTGTTGTTTACCATGTGAAAAAATGATAAAGTGAATCAATGTGATGTAACCAATAAACTGGATTGCAATTTATATTGGATTAAATGTATTGTAACCAACAATGATTGCCATTGAAAACCTAGGAATATACTCCCTTAATGGCTTAAAATACATTGATTTTAGTTTAGTTAACCACACAGGAAATAATGCACACATCAGGCATAGAGTATAATTCTCATATACAAATGGAAGCATAAATTTCCAAATTCTATTAGTTGAAATTTCAATGTATACATTTTAGTAATCCTCCTTTCTCCTTAGCTTGATTACATAGTGATTTTCTTAACTTTTGCCCTAACCATCCTCATCCTCTGAACTCTCTTTTATCCATCCCCCCTTTACAATGAAAAATAAACACTTTTATCTACAATACAAAAGTCTCCCCTTCTGGGAAATTATTTCCAAAAAAACAAAACTAACTCAAGTGACACAATTTTATAGCTTACTACTCTAATTACATGCATAAAATAAAAGAAGATTGTTAATTAAAACTTTGAAAAAATCTTGAAAAAACAAAAATCTAAAAAAAAAAATAAAAGCCTAATTTGTGGCATCATATGAAGGAATTTTGTCCCTGTAAAAGTGCCAATATGCTAAATACATGCATTATTCTCCTTTGGTTGAAAAAAACGTAGCTCTTGTAAGTTTTTGTCATCAAACTCCTGCCACTTTACTTGATCCAACTTCATCAAACCCCATTTTGTATTCCATGTATTTTTAGCCAGTGTCAATCCTTCCCACTATGCTAGATACCTATTGTATTTTTCTTTCTGAGTATGAATGCTCTTCTTATTTAAAATTTGTACAATATTTTTCCTCTTTATGCTTGGAATTGTTAGTTCCCAATCCATCTCCTTGTTATAATCACCTAAATATTCATTGAATACTAGTTGCCTTTGACCAACACTTACTATAGTTTTCATGTACTTAAATGTAAGCTAACATAAATTAATTCTATGCTTCGCAAATGCCATGCCCTTTTTGGCATATGCATCATTGACAGGGGACATGTAACCCCCAGGGACTGCATATCCATCTAAAAGAAATTGATCCCAACCAGTTCAAAAAAGAACCACTTGCATTCCTTTTTGTTCAAAAGGATTTGTTATGCATTTTATATTCAGTTGACGAGAAAGTTTTTCCATGGCATAGGAACATCAATAGAAGCTGAAGTTGTTCCAACAGTCCTAAAACAATCAAAATTTTCATATGTTGATGGATAACAAGTGGGAGTATCATTCAAATGACTAGTCTTCCTACTCTTCTTTCCATTGGTGTCACCCAAGAACTCAGCCATGGATTCAAACATATGCATATGAAAGCTTTTAGGTAATTATTTTGCCTTTATTTTCTCCCTCTTCAATGCTTCATCCAACTCCCAAAAGCTTGGCTACCCTGCTTACCTGTTCCAATTAGCTATCTTCTTGAAAGTAATGAACAAGTTGGACCATTTTCACTCAATTTCTTTTGGCTAGTGATTAAATCCAACTATGGGTAATAATTTTCTAACTTCTATCCTCCTATCACTAGCAGGTTTGAAGATGTGTCTTCCTTTGTTTCTAGTGGACATGATTTTCAAATGAATTTTCGTATAAGCATTGACGAGTGCATGCATTTCTGCATCCTACCACATCTCTACCCACTTCTTCTTTCCCCCGTGATCCCTTCTTTCTTCAAATTTCTCTATATATTATGATTTGGATGCTACTTCTGCTTCTCCTATCTACACCACTAATACATAGTGGAATCCTATTACCTTCATTTCCTTAACTAGTTTTCTTTTAGATAACATATTCTCAACCTTCCCTTCATCCTTAAGGGGCAGTAAGATGACTTTAGATCCATCCTTCCAAAATGTATATGTATTTTTCTCACCATCATGCATGACTTTTTTTTCATATTTCCATGGCCTCCCCAACAACATATGGCATGCATCCATCGGGATGACATCACACCATATTTCATATTTGTAAGTATTTCCTATATAAAACTTGGTCAAACACCTTTTGTCAACAATGATTTCATTCCCCTTTTTAAACCATGCAATTCAGTAAGGATGGGGATTTTTATCATAGTGTAAGTTCAATTTATCTACCATCTCTCTAGAAACCATATTCTCACAACTACCACTATCAATAATAACTTGACATATCTCCCCCCCTGAAGTGCACCTAGTTCGAAAGATATTCATTTGAACCCAATAATATTCATTGTTGTTACTGTCTTTGCTCCTTTTCTGGAATCACCATTGCTCTCCTCATCATGAGATTCTCCCCCACATTTGGTGGAACTTGAGATTCAACTTCTTCTTCATTCTTAGCTTGGGCCAAGTTCAATCTAGGTTTCTCTCCTTGTTTCTACTCTTCCATATTATAATTTGGACATTAAAATTCTCTATGAAACTCTTCACCACACCTAAACCAAACAAAGAATCTTAGCTCATTTCCCAATCCTCTGCCACCATTGTAACCTCTACCCCTATGAAATCCTCTTCATGTTTATTGATTTGGGTTATTTTGTCAAGTATATTCTAATTTCTTTGCTCCTTGGGATGATTCTCCTCTAATATAGTTTGAACCACCTTAATGGAGATGATATACCTTCCTTTCTCATTTATTCCTTTGAAAGTATTGTTAGTTTTTTTTTTCCCTCGGCCTTTAAGGCTAACTAGTATGCCTCTTCCATGTTGCTAACCTTATGCATGCTCAACTAATATTGGATAGAAAATTTTAGACAATTCACATGCCTTGAAGCTATTATTTCATCAGTTTCTTGGTGACGTACACAAATGGAAAACTCATAAAAATCCTTCGTAAGATCTTCCACAGTAGATAGGTTTTGATTCAAGTTTTGAAATCTATGAAAAAGGGTTTTTGGATAGCCTAGAGGAAGAAATTTCTCTTTCAACTTATTATCCATGTTATTCCAGGTCCTAATTTTGTCCTTTCCCTTTTTTGTTCTTTATTTCTACAAATGAACCCCACGAAATCATTGCATGACCCTTTAAATTGGTACATGCAAATTTTACCTAATTTTCCTTTATCATGGGCTTCCATTAAAAAAAATCAGATGATGCTTATCCAATATATTAAATCCTCTGGTTTATGACTACCTTCATACTTTGAAACTTCCATAAAGATCCCATCATTTTTCCTTCTAGAGCCCTAAGAATTCTCGCTTCAAAATTCATGCGCTCTAATTGTTCTTCTTCAAGTTCTGCATGTTGATATTTTTGGGTGTGGATCCTGATTATCTTCTTTATTCAGAGGTATCACTGCATTGGACCCTAGTTCTTAATGGGGCGGCAACGTTTCCAGGGGGTGACGATGATTTTTAGAGCCCCCCCCCCCCCCAGTGATGGTTCGGGGGCAGTGGCCTTGAATCTAAAAATAGATGTAAAATTGCCTTGTAAAATATTGTAATTTTGTAGTCAATCTGAGCCGTTCATTAGGCAAATGATCTGACGGTAGAAGTTATGTTTAATTTAGGATTTTTTTCCCTAGAAGGCAACCCCTCACTATATATGAGGGAATTGTATTGCGGCTATGAATATGTGTATTCTGAGCGAGAAAGAGAGAGGAGATTGTGTGAGAGAGAAGAGGAAATTACAACGATTTGTTGTAGGTTGTATCTCTTCATTTTGCTGGATAACTTAAAATGAAGGACTAGCTTTTTCTTCGTGGACATATTCCAAATTAGGTGAACCACGTATATCTGTGTCTCTCTCTTGTTTTATGCGTTTTCTGTTTTTATATTTCTGCAATGTTTTATGTGTTCCATTGCTCTGTAATATATATTTTTCTAACAGATCTACATCTCCATGGTTTTTCTCTTCATTAGATGCATGTCATCTTGGTATCATTATTTGATATGCCAACATGTTCGTAAGATCTACTACTTTCCATTGGATATTTTTCATATCTATATTTATATGAGTAAGGCATCCTCTTCCTCTTCCTCTCCCAACTATCTTCTTACTCTAATACTAGATGATGTAACCAACAAATTGGACTGTAATTTATATTGGATTAAATGTAATGGAACTAAAAGAGATTGGAATCAAATTGCCCAAGCATCTACTCCCTTAACGACTTAAAAGACATTGATTTTAATTTAGTTAACCACACACATGAAACAATCCATACATCAAGCATAGAGAACAATTCTCATATACAAATGGAATAATAAATTTCCAAATTCTACTAATCAGAATTTCTGTGTATGCATTTCAATAATCCTCCTTTCTCCTTGGCCTAATTACACAATGATCACCTTCCCTTCTACCCTGGTCATCCTCGTCCTCTGACCTATCCTTTCTCCATCCCCCCTTTACAAAAAAAAATAAACATGTTGATCTACAATACAAAAATAACCCTTTTTGGGCAGTTGTTTTGAAAAAATATAAAGCTAACTTGAGCGACACTATTTGTTAGCTCACTATGTCAATTACATGCCTAAAATAAAAGATACTAATTAAAATTTTGGAAAAATATCGAAAAAACACTAAAAGTCCAATTTGAGGCCTCATATGAGGGGATTTTGGCTCTGAAAAAGTGCCAATGTGCTAATTACATGTATCACATTAATCATGTGAAATTCAAGAGCAAAAGAATAATCAATGATAATGTTAAATGTGTTGCTTCTTTTCCACACAAAAAATTGGAAATGTTCTACATATTCACAAGGGAAGAAGTATCAATGAATTCAACATAGGTAGAAGAATATGGTATGAAGTAATGAACAAAGCGGAGATTGAAGGAAAATAGTTGAAGTCCAAAAACACTTGGCTTTATCTCACCATCAATTTGTGTGAACCATATATATATATATATATATATATATATATATATATATATATATATATATATATATATATATATATATATATATATATATATATATATATATATATATATATATATATATATATTGATTGTTGCATTGGTGATGAGATGATATCGAGAGAAAGATATAACATACTTCAAGGAAGCTTGGGTACCTCTTCTATATACCATAGTAAAGGAAGGATCACTATTTATTTTGGATACCATATTGTCCCACACTATGCTAGATGTAATGAAAGGACACCCTGACTATATAGATATATATATATATATATATATATATATATATATATATATATATATATATATATAGAGGCCCTAAATTGTAATTAGACATCAATAAATATCTCATATATCTTATATCAATCTAATAATGTTTACTCAATTGTAAAAAGAAATTAAGGTTGAGAATTTTTCAAGTGTGTAATTATTGATCATAAGGAAATAATTACCAAGACTTGAAAATAAGAAAGAATTCAATATGATATCAGAGCGTTGGTAAAAAGCCCATGGTATTTACCAAAACAACTTCATAAAATAATTTGTTACCAATCTGTAAAATTTATTTTACTATATCAAAAAGAATTAAAAAGCCCATGGTATTTACCAAAACAACTTCATAAAATAATTTGTTACCAATCTGTAAAATTTATTTTACTAGATCAAAAAGAATTTACATATCATTTCGTAATTTTTTTACGGTTGGTGGTTTATAGGTCCATAGTTTTGGTAAACTAGTGGCCCCTGGTATTTCCTACCATATAAAACAAAACAAAATGCTTTCTTAAAGTAAAGTGCATGTTAAGACAAACATTACTCCATAGTTGAAAATAAGTTAATTTAATTTTCCATTTACAAGATGATGTCCAATCTCAGAGTAGAAGATAGGTTAGATGGAGTAGACAATTTCATATCATGGAAGCATAGAATACTTCTCATCCTAGAAGAAAATGCATTATGGGATTATGTCAAGAAATACCTCCCAGAGCCAGAAGAGGAAGAGACCAAGGCAAAGCATAAGAAGAATTTGATTGAGGCCAAGAGGATCTTGTCAGATTCAATCATAGACCGCTTAATTCCTCATGTATCAAAATTGAAGGCACTAAATTAAATACTTGATGACTTATCAAGATTATATAAAAGCAAGAATAAAAACAGGTAGCTAACTCTAAGGCATCAACTAATAAATGTAATGATGAACAAATGAAATTCAATTTCTACCTACTTCATGAGGATTTCTCACATCAAGGATCACCTAGAATCTATGGGAGATTTAGTGGATGATGTTGAGCTTGTGGCTACAACTCTAATTGGTTTTCATTCTTCTTTGGATGCATTTGCTCAAGGAACTTGTGCAAGAAGTAAATTACCTAAATTTGATAAGTTATGGGTAGATTGTGCTCAAACAAATACAAACTTATATCCAAGGCACAAAAGACCAATGATGAAGAAAATCATGCTCTTACTGTTCATGTTAAGAAAGGAAAGAAAAGCAAAGAAGAAACAACAATCCAAAGAAAAATATAAGATCAGTTTCATATCATAAGAAGGATGTATCTAATATTAGGTGTTACAATTGTCAGAATTTGGGACACTTTTCTTACTAGTGTTCTCAAGGGAAAGGAAAAAGAAAACATTATCCAAATGTCGTAGATATGGAGGAGTCTACATCTTAGAAAAAGACAAGGGAGACAAAATATTAAGAGTATGTCTTTGTCTCAGTTCTCACATGAACCATCACTCAAGGAAGCCATATTTGGCTAATAGATAGTGGTGCTTCTAAGCACATGACTAGGTTTTGAAATTCTCTTACAAATTTGACAAAAAAGAGTTCATCCCTTCAAGTGGAACTTAGAGATGATTGAAAGCATACAGTAAAAGGAGTAGGACAAACATCCCACCAAATTGATTCAGGTAACTCCATTTCTATAAAAAAATGTATTGATTATACAATATTTAAATAAGAATCTTCTCTCTATCTTTGCTTTAGAAGATTGAGGCTTCAAAGTAGCTTTTGTTGATGGCCAAGTCCTTCTATGGCCTAAGTATTCAAGTATAAATTTACGTGATGTGATTAGTATATGAGAGGGAGTATTGTATAAATTAAAGGGACGCACAACATAATATTTTTTACACAATAGTATTAGATCCAGTGAGATATCGCACTGAAGACTTGCTCACCTCAACTACAAAACCTTGCCAGTTTTGAGTAAAATTGTCACATGTATACTAGATACATAAGAAGAGCATGATGGGGTATTCAAAGGTTATGCACTTGGAAAGAAGGCCAAGGGAATTTTTCCAATCAGTGACAATAGATCTAAGGGGATCTTGGAAATTATACATTCAGATGTATGTAGACAAATGATTGTACCATCTCTAAGTAAATTTTTATATTGTGTCACCTTTATTGATGATTTCTCATGAAAAACATGGATCTATTTCTTCAAAGAAAAAGTGAAGTTTTCAACAAGTTTCATGAATTCAAGGTTTTAATAAAAAAATATATTTGGAAGAAATATTAAAGTTTTGAGGTCAGATAATGGAGGTGAATACACCTCAAATGAGTTCAACGACTTTTTTAGAGAGGCGGGGATTAAGAGGGAGCTGAAAAATCCATGCAACCCCCAACAAAATGGAGTTGCAGAGAGAAATAATAGACCAATTGTAGAAGTAACTAAAGCAATGATTCATGATGAGAAATTACCCATATATATATATATATATGTGTGTGTGTGTGTGTGTGTGGGCATAAGCATAAAAACATTTTTATATTTTTGTAACAAAATTCCTCATAAGATATTGGGGAACAAAACACCAAAGGAAGTATTCAAAGGGAAGAAACCAAAAGTCATCCACTTGAGGATATTTGGTTGTGCAATGTACAAATATGTTTCCAAGGAAAAGAGAGTGTAGATAAAGCTTTGAGGAAAGAAGGGAACCTTCGTTGGATACAATGAGACTTCAAAGGCTTATAGAATATACATCTCTGGACATAGAAATATTAAGATTAATAGATATGCCACCTTTGATGAAGAAGCAACTTTCATGAAATCTAGAGAGTCTCACATGGACGAGGACAGAGAGGAGAAAGAGGCTCCCAAGGATACACTGATGATTGGATCTACTCCATAAGAACATATCCCAGAAGATCAAGATGAGACAGTAGAGCCAGAGATACTGGTAGATCCACCCAAAGAGGTTATAGTCATCAAGAAGAGACCAGTATGGGTCTAAAACATGTTGCAAGAAGTAGAAAAACATGCAGCTCCCACAATATCCTTCAAAAAGAGAAATATACCACACACGTTTTCCAACTATGTGGGGCTAATGAGTAAGATCATTTATTCAAAACGTTCCACTTACAAGGAAGCCACAAAACAGAAAGTGTGGAAGGATTCTATGATGGAAGAGCATTAATTCATCATGAAAAATGATATGTGGGATGTGGTTTCGGGACCAAAAGGAAGTCAAATTTGACTTCAAAATGGATCCACAAGATCAAGCACACTACAAATAGCAGCATAGACAAGTACAATTATAGATTTGTGGCTAGAGGATTCTCCCAAAAGGAGAGAAAATATTATAATGAAACATTTTCCCTAGTAGCCAGGTACACTTATATTAGATCTATCATCTCTATTGCTTCTGTTATGGTTTGGAAATTACACCATATGGATGTAAAGACTACCTTCTTGAATGGTATAATTGAAGAAGTGTACATAGAGCAACCACAAGGTTTTGTGATCCATGGGAAGGAGTCCCATGTTTAGAAATTGAAGAAAGCTTTGTACGGGCTTAAGCAAGCACCCATGGCATGTCATGTTAGAATAGACAGTTATTTGATGGGCTTGGGTTTTACCAAGTGTAATGTAGATCCCAACCTTTACTACAAGGTAGAAGATGGTTTCCTCTTGATATTGGTACTATATGTAGATGACATGTTTCTCACAAGGGATGATAAGCTCATAGATGGTTGCAAGAGGGAGCTCACTTTGAGGTTAAAAATGAAGGAGATGGGTTTAATGCACTATTTATTGGTATTGGAAGTGTGGAAGAGACCAGATGAAATCTTCCTTAGCCAAGGGAAGTATACAATTGATATCTTGCAAAGATTTGGGATGATGGAATGCAAGTTCATGACCAAACCTATGGTTACAACCCTGAAGTTCTTGAGTGACTCTTCTTTAGATTTGGTTGATCCCAGGATGTACAGGAAATTGATCATATCCTTGATGTACTTGGTTAATACTAGGCTAGATATATGCTTTTGAGTGAACACATTGAGTTAGTACATGTTTGAGCCTAGACAAGTACATTTTCTAGTAGCAAAGCATGTATTTAGGTACCTGCATCGTACAATTGGATATGAACTCAGATGTGTCTAGGACGGTGAAGTAAAATTGCAAGGTTATATAGACTCTAACTGGACAAGAAGTGCAGTAGACAAGAAAAGAACATCAAAATGTTACTTCAGTTTCGGATCAGGTATGATTCCATGGTTTAGCATAAAACAATTGTCAGTGACACTTAATATAACAGAGGTAGAATATATAACAGCCTATGATGCAAGCTACGAAGAAGTTTGGCTTCAGAAATTGCTTGCAGGGTTATTTGATCTAGAGTTAGAGCCAACTTTGATATATTTTTATAATCAAAGTTGTGTGAAGCTTTCAGAGAATCTTGTCTTTCATGACAAGTCAAATCATATATAGATCAAATACCATTTCATCTAAGACATGTATAGGGAGGAGCAGTGGAACTCTGATACATATCCACAGATGAACATATAGTAAACATTCTCACCAAGCCTCTGCCTAAAGTGAAGTTTGAATACTTCAGAGACAAGCTTGGTGTGATGTAGAATGTCCACCCTCATTGTACCGAGAGGCGCACTATAACCTAATATAGGAGTGTTGTGTAGGTGTAATGTAAGAAAGTTTGTCGACATTTTTACATGTCGGCTTAATATGTTGAACTTATATTAATATTCCCATTTTATAATAGTAACCATTTGGTAAACATTTACATGTCAGCTAAAAGTAATATAGAGCCCAACATGGGGTGATGATGTAGCGTTCGTAAAAAGTTAAAAATAATAAAAATAATAAAATTCAATTTGTTACATTGTAATTTTGTTTTTATTAATAAAATTATGAAACATTTTTTAGATAAAAGAAAGTCATAGTATACATATTATATTAAAATATATAACTTATAAGTAGCAACAATAAGTTAAGATCCATTTTACCTTTTAAAATAGAATAATGATTTTGTAACCATATTTAAATTTAATTAATAAGTACATAAAAACTTTAATACTTACAATATGTTTAACCATGGATATTCACATCTACTTTTCCATATATATTATTAACTTGTAAATAGGATTTGTTACAATACCATGGCTCATCAATACAACATGCCCAAAAACCATCTTTCATTTCAGAATCAAAATATTTTATTTAAATTTATTTTTATAACATTTGTTTTATTAAATCTAAAAGAAAAAAACCATCTCTCATTTCACAATCAAAATATTTTATTAATATTTTATCTGAATTTATTTTTATAACATTTTTGTATTAAATCTAAAAGAAAAAAATATTATAATTACTTGTGAGATATATCTACACCTCTATCACATTAAACTATATAAGATATAAATAGTAGCGATAAATTAAAGGTCTATTTTACCATATAAATTAAAATAATAATTTTGTAACCATACTAAAATTTCATTAATAACCATACCATAATATGCCCCAATACGATGGCTGATCAATACCACTTGCCCAAAAACCATGTCTTATTTCACAATCAAAATAATACTTACAATATAACAAGATTTTTAACCATGGATACTCACCCCACTTTACCATGGATATTATTAACCATACCATACCATGGGCCAATACCATGGCTCATCAATACCACATGTCGAAAAACCACCTCTCATTTCACAATCAATATATATATATATATATATATATATATATAATTTTATTACATTTTTGGGTTGAGAGACACTCTCCATCCCAGTATAGAAGAGATGTTGTAATGTCATGTTATATTATGCTATCTAAACATTTTGACCAAGTCAAATTACATTATATATAGTGAAATTACATAAAAATAAAAATTAAATTTAGTAATTAAACCAACCTAGATCCATCTTAACTATGAATCTATCAAGCTCGAGAGGGATCAAATCTCTCGAAGTGAAAACCTTTCTTCAAGTTTTACACTCAAAAAAGAGGTTTGCACCTCGAGAGATTTGATCCCTCTCGACACTTGATATATCCATAGTTAACATGGATTTAGGCTGGTTGAGAGGGAGTTGTGATGTTTGTACTACAACAACAATATACTCTCCCTCTGGCCAAGGGTTTCCTAGATCATTCATGTGAAGTGAACGAGGGAGTAATGAGTATCATGGTACAAGTCTTTCTTATGCCATGTGAAGTGGCTAGGTGTGATTGGGACTATTAGGAGAGGAGAAACATCATAGAT
The DNA here is from genome assembly GCA_031772625.1 of Pinus tabuliformis. NCBI lineage: Eukaryota > Viridiplantae > Streptophyta > Pinopsida > Pinales > Pinaceae > Pinus > Pinus tabuliformis. The sequence continues at coordinate 368,078,593 of CM062809.1, forward strand.
ACTTGTAGCATAGTCTTGACACTATGGTGGTAGTCTTTCCCATACCATGTGAAGTGGTTGGGTGTGATTGGGACTACTCGAGGAGAACATCATGGAAGAATACCTTCCTCACTAAGAGGGAGTGTTGATGTTTATATAGTAGCAAAAGGTATTCCCTTCAAGGCAACAATGTATAATATATATTATATGTTGTACAATAATATATATTTATATATTATCTTATATATAATATAGTATATAAATATAAATAATCAATAATTTATTATTAATAATAAAAAAATGAAAAAAGAAAAAGAAAAGAAAAGACATGTCTTATTTAAAAGATATGTCTATTAATGAAAGGAAACCCTGACTATGTATATATATCGGGGCCCTCAATTGTAATCATACATCAACAAATATCTCATATATATTATACCAATATAATAATGTTTACTCAATCATAAAAAGGCAATTAAGGTTGAAATTTTTTCAAGTGTGTAATTATTGATCATAAGGCAATAATTACCGAAATCTAAAAATAAGAAATAATTCAACACTCCTACCTCCTTGACATCATTTGTGCCACTAATCCTTTTCCAATAATGGGATGGAATTAGAGCATATTAGAGTGATTGGTGGAGGTATATTATTAATATTTATGGAGCACATATACATGAGGTATTATATGAGGAAATGTGAAAATTTATTTGCCCCATTATATTTTCTATTAGCCAACACCAAATATGTCTACTATATAAGTTGCAAGCCAATTTGGAGATTAATACATAATTTAACGTAACACTTACATCAAAATATGTGGAGCAAACCAAGGCTACTCATCTTTTTCCTAAATATGTACCAAATAGGGTGATGCTTAGGGAAATAACCTATTGGTCCAAATTATATCGCTTCAATGCCTCGTTAGTAAAGGACCAAAACAAAGTGTGCTCAACTTATCCTACTTAGAACTTTATGGAATAATTCTAAGTTCGCAAGAATGGAAGCAAAGGCATGGAGGATCACAAGTTTAGATAAGGCTTAAAAGACATGGTCTAGAAAAGGTGGATAGTATATCACATAGCTAATGTGACCAATACATGGCCTTATAATCATGATAAATGGGAAGTGGAAGAAGTTATGATTTTTTGTTATTGCAAATCAAGGTCTAAGACATCTTCCCCTAGCGAAGGAAAATATGATGAAAATACAAGAACAATTTGTATCAAATGCTAACAATTTTTTAGCTACTTAGCACTAAGCATTCATCATCATGAAGATGTAATGCTTCAATGAGATCTTACACCTCTCTTAATAAAGTAACGTGTCACTTCTTCACTTTTTGGAATTGGGTTCAAATTCCTATCTTATAAATTGATAGAATCTAGAAAACTATCAATATGATCTAGAAATTCCATATGGAACTTTTCACAAAAGGAAAGCTTCATTAAACCTCCACTTTTAGCAAGCATACACATACAAAACCAACATTAAACTTGTAAAAAAGTGTCATTTTTTTTGTAATAACAGGTACCAAAAAAATCACATTAGTGCACAAAGTTCCCACATAGTCCATCCTTATACATCAAGAAATATTTAAATGAGCTACAACTAAGTTTCCCAAGAAGACAAAATATCATCACCAAATTAAAATATTTAGCAAAGACAATATAATTTTTAGGCATGAAAATGTCTAACAAATACTTAGATATGTCTATCCCTTGATTCCAACATTGTCCAAGTATCGACATCTAGCAATAAGTTAATTTTTTAAAGGAAATTTACTTCTTGATTATTTTCTCTAAAGATATGTGAGAAAGAAATGGAAGTAAAGGCATTCAAAATCAATTTTACTTCCTCAAATATGGGAAATAAATTTTTAATCAATGGACAATAATAAGAGTTTCGATGAAAAAAATTTAGTGAAGTTATTTTCCCCTCCTCTAGTCCTTCCTTAAATTTTAAAAAATGATTATCATCTAGATAGATAATCCCTCCTCCTCCACATTTAAGGGGAGCCTTGTCTTGCTCCATCAAAAAATCCCTAGGCTCGAATATTGTTAATTGGGATTATGCCAAATTTCCCATGCAAAAAAATGATTAGTTTGTGACTTATATCTTAGAAAGAAACCTTACTTTGTGTGGCATGTTAGAAAGGGGAATCAATTTCCTCTCAAATATATTTGCATTTGTTGCAAGAAATTATTATTATAAGGAGAGCCTTGATGCCATTTAATGAAATATGTGAGATCCAATTTTTGAGACAATCCACTATTGTATCTCTTATCCATCCTTTCAAAATATTGAGAATTTATCCATTTCATCCCATACCCTCCTTTTATACTCGGTAAATTAGTAAATGACTCATTATTTTCTCATTTCTTTACATAGCACACACCTACGAGAACATTGTGCATTCCTCCTCTAAAACACTCCCTAGGTTAGGAATCTATTCATGATGTCCAACCACATGAATATTATATCTTTCATAGAAAACTTTAACTCCCATTGATTTCCACCACCATTGAATATTTTTAAGTTTCGCTTCACCAAACATTACTTTGTAACCTAATTTGGGAGTGTAAAGCAATAAAATAAGGTTTTAGGTCCAAGCTAAAGAGTCTTCTTCCTCGTTAATTCTAACATTATTTCTCTTCAACGTAATTATATAACTTTCCCATTGAGTTCCTTCATTGCCTTCCATCCCATGAAGGGTTTCAATTTTCGACTCTTAATGCCAAACACTAGTAATTTCTATGTATCCTGAGCCAAATTATAAATGTCCTTCTCATGAAGGGTAGTGACTAGATATCTAAAGAACCTAAAATCATCCCCATATCTATCCCATGGTTTTTCTATTATATTCACACTCTCATTGTCCCCCACTTTATTTGTAGTCCAACTACCTATCAAAAGAAAAGTCAAAACTATTTCCTTGCATACAATGGAAGTGTTAAGAGTAGATTTATTTGGATCCCTACTTTAATCTACAAGAGAATCAAATTTTAAATATTTTGAATTATCACCTGAATCCACATACCCTTATTGGATTAACCTCCACAAACATTTAGCTAAGAAATCCCTTCCAAAATGATAGATGTTGTTGAGGCCTCGTCCACTAGCTTCCTTTGGTTTTTTGAGGGACTGCCAATTAACTAAAGGGATGGATTCACTTTTCTTTTTGCCCACCCACAAAAATATAAAATTAATCCTCTTAATTTTCTCTAACACCCCCTTTGGAATAAATGACAATGATTGCCAAAAATTGGAATGGCATCCAATATTGCTTTATTCAGAACTACCATCCCACATCTAGATAACCACTTGTTACATTATAATAACTTTTTCAACTTTGGCTATTAATTACCTCAAATCATTAATCCCATAGTTTTTAATATTAATGTATAAACCCAAGTACTTGAAACCATCTTGTAGATCAATATGATATTATGGGAAAATATGAATAAATACCCTAATTAGATAAATTTCCACCCCATGAAAATATAGAATACTTTTCTATGTGAATCATCATGTGAGTAGTTGGACAATAAATATCTAAAAATTCTTTTAATCTCTTCTTTAACCATCACAAAATGATAGAAGACCATCTAAGAAAAATAAATAAATCAAATTTAGAGTTCATCCCATATTAACACCTTTTAAATATTTAGTTATTCTTGCATCCAAAATAGATTTCTAAGTTCCTCTACTATAATAGCAAACACGAGTGGATAGAGGGCATCCTTGTTTGAGCCCTCATGATGGCCTAAAAAAACTTACTAGTTGAGAAATTAATTAGAATAACAAAAAAAACTAATGTTAAACAACTCATTATGCACTTTATAAAGTGCACATAAAGTCCAATATGAAATGAGATAAGTTGTATATACAACCAATTTACTCAATAATAAGCTTTGAATAGATGAAATATTAGAACCATAGTTGACAATATTTTAATTTATAATATGTGCATTCCCTTCTCAGACACTAATAGGTTATAAATTTCTTTGCCATGTAAGAATCCAAATTATTATCTAGAGATTGAATATGAAACAACATTTTTACCCCTCATAGAAATAAATTTGGCTATGATCTTATATATGAAATTGCATAGGGAGATATGCCTAATTTCGTCAAAAGAACTAGGGTTATATTTTTTGGGAAAGGGGAAATAAAAATGGAGTTGAATCCTCCGACGTTTACAACATTCATTGGTTCCTCTACAATCTTGGTGTAAGGACCCAACTTAGGTCTTCTAGCTAAACCAAATTTATTATTTAATTTAATTACAATAAGAAGAAAATAGTATGTTTATAACTCTACATTTATTTGATAAAAACATACAAGTACAATTTGATCAACAACATATTAAACATGCAAGAAATTTCATTTGCAACAAATTACATAAATAAAAGAACAAATAGAATAATACTTTTCCAGTTTCTTCGTTTGGATGCTCCTCCTGGATACCTGATTGAATTTACCTCTCAAGCAACTAGAAATGATTTCCTAGCCCAGGGAACCTCCGCAGGTTCCCTAACCCTCTGTTGAAGGCTCGAAATTCTCTACCTACAACACTATAAGGCATACCACCCAGTCTAGAACTTAAAGCAACTCCTCCATTGAGATGGTGGTTCTGACTAGTTTAACTAGGTACAATTACCTTTTCTCTATCTCCAATGAATTAAAATCCGACTTTCATCTACCAATAGAGAAGAGACATTGGATCAACTCTCTTGCTGATCAGGCGAGAAAGTGATCCTTACGCTGATCTAGGGCTTAGCCAAGCCACAACTAAATTTTTCCTCTTTGGGAAGAGGACTTATATAAATATAGAATTAAATCTAAATGCAAAATTATTCTAAAATACAAGCAAAAAGAAATAGATCTAAGCCTATCTCGATTAGGAAGATGTAGATATAACCCAACCGAGAGCAAGATATTTAAATGATTGGGATTTAAATATGTCTGGCTAATGAATATCAAACTAATGAAGTAGTTAAATTAACTGACGTTATGAATACCAAAACACATTATGTTCAGAGACCTCTTAATTGAGATAATCAATCAACAACATTTGGGAAGTAGTTCACAAAATGATATTGGTTGTTAAATCTGTAATTTGAATAATTAAACAATAATATAAGGAAATAGTTCATAGAATATTATTGTTTGTTAAATCAGTATTAAAAGATAGAGTTATAAGCAAATAATTACTCAGAAATCACAACTCAACCCACAAGAGCAGAGATAAATAACAACATATTAATGAGGCAAATTACTCACATTGACAATAGTGCACAAATATGAACAAAATGACACATTTCTGCCATCATAAAATGAAACCAGTTTTTAAAACTATAGTATTATAAATACCAATTTATTGAAATCGTTTCTCATGCTCTGATCTCCAACAACCCTTTACAATGCTTGAACTTCTGCTTTTCAAACAAGAGCTGCAGTATTGCAAGCTTTGTTCTCCATACATAATTAAGAATGTAACATAAAAATCCTCAATAATCCCTAGATTTGGGTTTGATCCTCTCTCTACCTACAACCTGAAATCCTTATTACAGTAATGCTTTTAGAGTTACAAAGTTGCAGAAGAGAGAAGCCCTTAATACATTCTACAGTCTATTATTTATAATATTTTCAAAAAGAATTCTCAATCAGAAATTTGTTGAAGAGTAGCTTTTCTCAATCAATTTTCATTGGCCCAAAATATTATTCTTCTATTGCTGGAGAATTCTCATTGATTGAGATCTTCTTCTTCTCATCTCTTCAACTATTTTCCTAAAAAGACAAATCAAAACTAAATTAAAATGCAAAAAATAGAATCAAAATACCAAATCTGGAAATAAAACATATCCAATCAAAACTTAATTAAATAATTAAATGAAAAGTAAATATGAGCTTTCTATTGATGCATGTGAAGATCTAATTGGTCAAGGAGAACATAGGTGAATGGATCTACACTCAGTAGAAGTTGTGGGCAAATGAGAATGCAGAAAATAAAACTCATAAAATTGATTTTGTTTAAAACTTCGAAGCTTGATCTTTTGCTGAATTTTAGACTCATTAAATGATCAAATCTGGTAATGGAACTACTTCAGAAATGTTCTCCATGATTTTATCTATCGAATGAGTCGTCACAAGGCTCATTTGGCCAAGTAAAACTCAATTTATGAGCCTCCAAGTTGATGAGTCACAATTTCCAGAATTCTGTTGCCTAGGCTAAAAATGGATTTTTAAAATTAAATTCTAATCCTAAATTAGATTGCAATATTTAATTAATTAATACTAATTAATTGCAATTACATTATTAATCTAAATTAATTACAAATTAATGATTAACAAAATTAAATTAATTAAAAACAAAATTTAATTATTAATTAAAATATTATATTAATACTATAATTGTATTATATTAACATTATATTGTAATATAAACTGGTTTTAATAAAAATATAATACAATTATATTAATTTATAACCAAAACAAAAATCAGGATACAACTCACCTCATATATTAGTTACCTTATAAAGGTTAACCCATATTCACATATGTAAGGGAATGAGTGAGGTGGAGGGATAAGGAGGGTGAGTCATAAGGAGGTTAACTCAAAAACCTTATGTTAAATAAAAAAATAACCCATTGCATTTTTTCAAAATCGCGAATTGTGAATTTTTAATTGAGGTGCTTAAGATTTTTGTGTTATGCGATATTGACAATATCGCATCACATTTTTTATTTAGGCCTTTTTAAATTGGTTTTTTAATTTCGAGATTTTTTGGAATGGAGGATCTAATGAGAAGCGGGGCCCACGTGGAATTAACAATTCTACAAATTGAACTATAGCCACTTTGCAATTTTGAGATTCTGGGTTTGACAATTTGTTTTAAAATAATAAATTGGAGTAAATTATCGAGATCTCGAAACGCATTTTTCAACGATCGTACAATTTAGCTGGGTCATTGTATAGGACCATTAGTGAAAAAAATGTAAAAATTAGTAAAAATTAACTAAGAGTTAATATTTACAATGAATGCATTGTTGAACTTAATTAGTTGTAAAAATGATCAAACTTCGAAAGAATGTCATTTACAAACCGACTAACCAAATGAAGTGAAACGAGTATCAATGGAAAGCTAGTGAAAAGTCGAATTCAATAAAACAATCAAAATATGAATTCAATGAAAATTAAAAAATGGCAAAATTGTAAGACAATTAACTTAAATGAAAATCATAAAAGGGGTCTAGCCAAAAATTAATGGAAATGGTCCCCATTATTTGAAGTAAATAAGTAAAAAATGGGGGGGGGGGTGTTGGGTTTTCTCTAGAACAATGGCAACACACTAGGAAGAACCAGTTGTCTCTGTTTAAAGATAATGAAATTTAATTTAACCAAAGGTTAAAAATAATGGAGTTCAGGAAACCGTCTAACAATAAAATATTTCCATAGGTCCTACATAAATATATTAAGTAATATGAGTTTGTAAATATAAGTACTCAAAGAAGATTCGAGTAAAAGTCATGAATACAAATTTGGAATTTTGTTTTTAAACTACTTCATATGAAAAATAGAAGAAGGTAGAGATAGCCCTAAGGGTTAGCTTCGTTGGTCAAAATCAGTGCCTCGCCATCCGGGAGGTCACAGGGTTAGGCCTTGCTAGTGGGCCGTGGGCCTAGATTCCCTTCAGGGTTGATCAGCTCAGATTTTTCCGTGGACGTAGCGACCACCCGTTGACTAAGGTGTCTGTGAACCACAGCCAAAAAAGAAGAAGAAGAAGGAGGTAGAGATAGGATTTTTTGATAGAGCGTATATCCATTTTATGATTGGTCTCTAACATCGCTTCACTGCCAACGAACCTAAACAATACCCTAACGAATTTGTCTTTTATGCCATACAAGCCTAGTCCTATTGTCACCGAGCGTCCATAGCCCCGACGAGTTTACTTGTATTTCTCATGCTTACTCTTTTAATCACCCTTTTGATAAGCACATTTGCAAGCTTTTAGTTTATGATATATTTGAGTGAAACATGTGGGATGGTAATAGAGGTTTATGTTTAATGGACATAATACTTTCATAATGTTGACTCCAAATTCTTTCCCTCCGACTATCAATCAGAGGCTTTTATGTGGATGGGGGGAGGGATTCATTGTGTTAAACTCAAATAAGCTCTTTCCTTGAAAAAGTAAACTCAATCACATAGAAAGGATGTGTGTTCCTCCATAAAAAATATTTAAAGCAAGATGGTTTTATGGTTCCATAAAGATGTCTTTAATGATAAAATAAATTCACTAAAATAGATAGAGTTGGGAGATTTCCCATGTATGCTACTCATTGTTGGGTGAGAAAAAAGGTCTTTCACATAAATATTGACAGAGTCACCAAAATCAAAACAAAACTGAAAGCAAAAGGAAAAGAATTCATAAACTAAAGTAAGAAAAGAAATCAACAAATAAAAATAAAAATGAAGAAGGTGAAAGGTAAAAGAAAAATCCAAATTTAAAAGATAAATTCCAACAAGACTACTTATACAAATTTCTCAATAAAGGAGATAAAAGAAAATAAGCATATGTATGTTCCTTCCCAGTTTGAGATTTTTTTTTATGTTGCATAGTTATAAGAAATGAGGCTCTCAAAATTTAGAGGGTGAATAGCAGTGATGATAGACAATATGCTAAATGAGAAGTTTTTGTCTGCTGTAAACTTTCTTGTTTCGAAAATCCCACAAAAAGAATCTCAACCATTTTCTAATAAATGTAATGCTTAAAGGAACATACTAAAGGTTCAAAAACTCCCCAATTTAACTGATTCGATGAGGATCATCACTGCTTCTCTTAAAAACCTCAAAGAAAACTGAAAAAAAGAGCATGAACTTCAAAACTAATTTGGTAGAGGTGTGAAAGGTTTATGAAGACTTGTTAAGATCAACAAAAACTAATCTCAAAACTAAAACCAAAAGTAAATAAATGAAAGTGGGCACATGAATCTTACTATTGGAGAATTGAATTTAATCTTACCTGAGAGATATTATCTTCCCCAATACTAGATAACTTCTTCCTTTAATTAAAATTAAAAGCATGAAGAAGTTTGAACTAACTTTACTCTTATTAACCCAAAATCATCATTTATTAAATCTATACTAAAGCGAGAAGTAAACTAAGAAAACAATGTTTCATGTTCAAGGAATAGAAAATAAACTAAATCCATCAGAAATAAGAATGAAGATATGCTTATTAATGAATCACAACGATGAACATTCTCTTAATATTACAAGTTTCATATCGACTCCATGATTTTCGTAAATTGTTAAGAATCAAGACCAAATCCAAGATAATGTAATACAAATGTGAAGATGGAGAGGTCTTGAATTTCGTATATTAAATATAGAGTGATATATCAAAACTCAAATATAAGAGAAATCGAAAATGATTTAACCATGTTCCAAATGTCTTATCAATTTCTATATTACCATAGTGGCTACCCAATAGTGTCTTAAAGTCTTTTATACAGGCCAACACCTCATCGGATGTTTTGTATCGCAAGTTTCTTTTCCACGCATAATTTTCAAGCTGCGAGATTTCCTTTTGCCGATATGCGATTGAGTGTTATATAATAGTTAAAAGACAGTGGAAGAGAGGCATATATCAGAATTTATCGCATCGGAGGATCTTAAAGCACAACTTCATTTAAGTTTCACAATGTGAAATAAGTGTTGCGATATGAGCATATGCGACAGGAAACTGCGATGTAGCGATCACTATATTGGAGAATAGTCATCTTGGAGATCGAAACTGTTAATAAAAGGAAACGCCGATATTATTCTTGCGATAGTGGGAATGTGATAGATGATGTGGCCCATTGGTGGGACCAAATTTGGACTTTACAACAAATCAACAATTGGAAGATTTGAGTTCGGGATGTAACATCATTGATACACCAATGTGCGATGAAGAACAGACCCAATAGTTTTATTATGTGGATTTAATTTCCTATTGGATCCGGGACATCAGAACCTTTAAACATATGCCCTAACCAAAGTTGTGATTTATGAATGGACGTGATATATTTTAAAACTAGATTTAAATATCGTATCGGGTCCGAGGTTTTTATGGATGTCATAATGTTGGCGAAGTCATCTATCGGAGAATGAATGGGAAGGGAATATCATGGGTTTTGTATCGGAGAATATTTGGAGTATGCTCATATGAGAACCTCTGATATGCGAACTGCGATATATGATGTGGCATTTTGTGGGGCTGAAAACTTCTTAAAGTATTCAATTCAAAATGAAGCACCCACTTTTATTTATTTTTTTAAACAAAAAGCCCCTTTTAATAGTTATCGAAAATATTGGATTGGGGAATAATTTTATCGGAGCTCTCGAATGATGAGAATTATGATATTAGAATACTCCTATATGAATCTTCTGATACTGTTTAAAGGCCTATCAGGGTTTTAATGAATGAAAGCAAAATTAAAGAATACTCAAATTCTGATGAACAACAAATAATACTTCCCTGAACATGTTGCATATTTGGAAAATGTTGGTTTCTTGCTTATCTTAGGTCTCCAAAATTAAGTCAATGAAGACCTGTAAAAAGAAACAAAACATAAATAAGAAATAATCCATGAAAAGAAAATCAAACAATAGATAAAGATGAACTTGTAAAATGCATACCTCAAAGAATATTGTCTATAAGTATACCTTCTGAATCTTCAAGTTCTCCCATGCATTTCTCAAAATTTTCATATGTTCAAGACCGTCTTTTGATTTAGTTTAAAATGCTAAGTAATGAACTTTAAGATTGCATCCACTTGAAATTTACATTGGGAGATAAGAGTGGCAAAAATGAGCTCTTTTTTAGAAATACTTGAGAATAAAAAATTGCCACGTTGTAACTAATTCTTGGAATTTCTTCAAATATGACCGATGTGATGAATTTTCACAAAAAAAAGACAATTAAGGGCTTCACAAATATGTATGATCTGACCATTCAAGAGCTTCTAAATTGTTCTAAGCCGCTTTTCCAAAAATGAAAGGGGATGCCCAGAAGAAGTCAGATTCATTACTTTCTTATTAAAAATCTGAAATAATGAAATAAGTGCAAACATAAGATAAATCTAATCTAAATTAATATATTCATATTTCTAACTTAATGAAGGAAACATGAGTAGGTATAGCCATGCTTCCAATGTAATCATGCAAGCATTTTGTTTCTTGTATGTATGTGCATGTCAAACATTAGTAACAAGAATAAAAATATAATTAACTAAGAAAAATAAATATGAAAGCAAAATCTAAATTTATTGCTAACATATTTACAGAAAGTAGCTTATTTACAATCACCTTTTCTTGGAATGTCCTTTCCAACTGAATTTCAATTGGATCATAGAAATCTAAATGATTTTCCATTAATGATTGTGAGAGGTTCAAAAGGGAAGATGGCATACCAGATTGTGGAAATGAGCGCTTATATTCAATGACCTGAATAAATTTGTTAGTGTTATGTGTAAGTGTTAAATTATTAACAATCTTCCGTGTAGGAAAATTCCCCAAATATTTTTCAAATGGGTGAATGAAAAATGAATGAAAATATGTTAAATACAATGGAAGATTATTAATTGAATTTATTCCTGACCATATTGTGAAAATGCACTCTCTTTTTGGCACTTATTTTGAGAAGAAAGAAGCAATTGGTAAGAGATAAACATCAATTGAAATTGGAAGAAAAATAGCTTTTGATGTTCATGATTGTAATTTGAAACCTCATATTCCCATTCAGGCAATGGATCAATTTAGTGTTCAATATTGAGCTGCTTAATATGCCAACACAAAGTATTTAAAAATCGAAAACAGAAAACAAATTTGAAGTTAAACAAAATAAATGAAGGAATAATAACAAAATTGAATTGTAGTTTACACTAGTGTTACAATTATTGTCACAGCAAAATTGGGACTGTTTTAAAACAATTTCCCTTTCACAGGAATTGACTAGAATAATGGAACTCAAATGATTCTCAATACCAACCTGTGAATTAGAAAGAGAATTATGACTATGAATAGGAATGAGAGCTTGATCGTGATATAAATCATAAATTGGAATGGTTTCTTGAATGTTGAAATCATGAGTATGATTAATTGTTTGAAAATGAGAACTATTTGAAACAATTTCTGAGTTAGAGTGTTCTTCATTTTCACATGTGATTCGACTTTGATCATGAGGATTCAATTGAGAATAAGACAAATCAGTATCCTTAATGTCAAAGTATCTATCATAAATGGCCTCACGTCATTCATTAGGATTATGTTCGATCTTATCCAATGTATCAAAACAAGAAGGAATATTAATGTGAGAAGAATGATCAATGTTTGATTTTCTATCTTGATAAAAACTAATTGGCAATTCATTTATATCAGCCTCTCTATTTTCTAGAATAACATTATTGCAAAGAGGGAATAAATTGCTATCAACAAAAATATCAGGATAGAGGCGAAAATGAGAATCAAAAGCAATGAATTTAAAAATGTCTTTGTTTGAGAACTCTTGTGCATTTTCTTTATTGCAAATTTTAGATTTACAATCATTTACTTGGCTAATTGTGCTTTCTTGAATAACGTTGCTTTGTTGTCCTGAGTTTGGCATTTTCTTCCCATGAAAGAATTTTGAAATTTGTACAAGAGATTGTGCATTATTGGAAACTAGAATTACTGCTTGTACTTGCTGATTTATAATCTAATTTTTTGATTTCAAGACAACAGTTTCTCCATGATTATTTCTAGTATCTTCTTGCGGTTGATTAGGGAAATTTTCCAAGCTTTGCGATACTGGTTCATTAACATAATTATCATTAATACCGTAAGAGATGTGTACTAAATTTAAGAATTTATCATACATGGTTGAGGCCATTTCATCGTGATTGGTATGCACTTCTACGTTGGAATCTTCAATTATGTTAATAAAATTTGAAGAGGATTGATCAATGCTTGTAGTAATTCCACATGGATTATAAATGAGAGGAAGAGAGTAAATATATTCAAACTAATCTAATAATTCATCTTTCAAAGGTTTATCTTTAATTTTAAATCTCAAACAATTTAAATGAAATCGAATGGAAAAATCAATAAAAGATTCATTTTCAAACCTTCGTAAATCTTCAAAATCGTTACATACCTGTTCATAGACATAGCCATCAAATTTACAAACAAACGTTGTAATAAATTGATCCCAACTGTGAATTGAGGCAACTGCAAGCAATTGACACCAGCTTCTGGCTTTTGCTAAGGATGTAAGAGTAAAAATCCCACATAAAATGCCTTCATCACTATCATAAAAAATAGGATTTGCAATTTTTTGAATGAATTTTAAGGCATTATTAAATGCAGAAGTATTCCTCTTATCGTTAAAATTTACTTGAGACAAAATTCTTACCACTTTTGATGGAGTATTGGTAGATGCACGTCCAGAAATACAACTCTAAATTGGAAGTTTAAGAGGATCCATTGTAATAAAAACAAAATTTCAGAATACAAAGACTCCAACAGACAACAAGTATTTAGGCCCTCCTTCTAGCGCCAAAAATGTTGAAGACTCGAAATTCTCTTCCTACAACATTATAAGGGAGACCACCCGATTCGGACCTTAAAGCAGCTCCTTCTCTGTTGAGATGGTGGTTCTCACTGGTTTAACTAGGTCCAGTTACCTTTTCTCTATCTCCAATGGTTCAAAATCTGACTTTCATATACCAATAGAGAAGAGATATCAGATCAGCCCTCTTGCTGATCAGGAAGAAAGTGATCCTTAAGCTAATTTGGGGCTCAGCCAAGCAACAACTAAATTTTGCCTCTTTGGCAAGTGGACTTATAGAAATATAAAATTAAATATAAATGCAAAATTATTCTAAAATACAAGCAAAATGAAATATATTCTAAGCCTATCTCGATTAGAAAGATGTAGATCTAACCCAACCGAGAGCAAGATATTTAAATGATTGGGATTTAAATATGTTTAGCTTATAATGAATATCAAGCTAACAAAGTAGTTCGATTAACTGAGATTATGAATACCAAAACACATTCTGTTCAGAGACCTCTTAATTGAAATAATCAATCAACAACATTTAGGAAGTAGTTAAAAAATGATATTGATTGTTAAATGCACAATTCGAATAGTTAAACAATAATATAAGGAAATAGGTCACATAATATTATTGTTTGTTAAATCAGTATTAAAAGATAGATTTCTGAACAAATAGTTACTAAAAAATCACAACTCAACCCACAAGAGCAGAGATAAATAACAACCTATTATTGAGGTAAATTATTCACATTGACAATAGTGCACAAATATGAATAAAATGACACATTTCCGCCATCATAAAATGAAACCAGTATTTAAAACAATATTACTATAAATACCAATTTATTGAAACCACTTCTTTGGCTCTAATTTCCAACAACCCTTTACAATGCTTGAACTTTTGCCTTTAAAACAAGAGCTGCAGTAGTGCAAACTTTGTTCTCCATACATAATTCAGAATGTAAAATAAAAATATTCAAATCCCTAGATTTGAGTTTGATCCTCTCTCTACCTACAACCTGAAATCCCTATTACAGTAGTGCTTTTAGAATTACAAAGTTGCAAAAAAGAGAAGCCCCTAATACATTCTACAATCTATTATTTATAATATTTACAAAAAGAATTCTCAATCAGAAAGTTGTTGAAAAGTAGTTCTGCTAAATCAATTTTCAATGGCCCAAAATCCTATTCTTCTATTGCTGACGCATTCTCGTTGATTGAGATCTTTTTCTTCTCATCTCTTCAACTGTTTTCCTGCAAAAACAAATCAAAACTAAATTAAAATGCAAAAATAAATTCAAAATACAAAATCTGGAATTAAAACATATCCAATCAAAACTTAATTAAATAAATAAATAAAAATGAAATAGGAATTTTATATTGATGCCTATGAGGATCTGGTTGGTTAAGGAGAACATACGTGAATGGATCTGCACTCAGTAGAAGTTGTGGGCAAATGAGAATGTAGAAAATAAAACTCAGAAAATTGATTTTGTTTAAAAATTAGGAGCTTGATATTTTGTTGAATGTTAGACCCATTAAATGATAAAATATGGTAATGGAACTATTTCAGAAACATTCTCCATGATTTTATCTATTCATTGAGTCATCCCGAGCCTCATTTGGCAAAGTAAAACTCAATTTATGTGCCTACAAAGTTGATGAGTCAAAATTTCCAGAATTCTGGAAATTTTGTTGCATTGGCTAAAAATTGATATTTTAAATTAAATTCCAATCCTAAATTAAATTGCAATATTTAATTAATTAATACTAATTAACTAAAATTACATTATTAATCTAAATTGATTACAAATTAATTATTAATTAAAATATTATTATATTATAATAATATAAACTAATTATAATAAAAATATAATACAATTACATTAAAATAATAATCAAAACAAAAATCAGGATATAACTCTCCTCATACATTAGTTACTTTATAAAATTCAATCCATATACATGTATGTATGGGAGTTAAATGGAGGAGGGAGTCAGTGAGGTAGAGGGATAAGGAGGTTAACTCAAAAACCCTACGTTAAATAAAAAATAATTCATCGCATTTTTTAAAATTGCGAATCATGAATTTTTAATTGAGGTGCTTAATATTTTTTCGTTATGCGATATCGCAATATCACATCGCATTTTTTATTTCGGCCTTTTTAAATTGGTTTTTTAATTTCAGGATTTTTTGGAAGGGATGATCTGATGAGAAGTAGGGACCACATGGAATTAATAATTCTACAAATTGAACTATAGTCACTTTGCAATTTTGAGATTATGGGCTTGGCAATTTGTTTAAAACTAATAAATTGGAGTAAATTACCGAGATCCCGAAACACATTTTTCAGCTGTCATACAATTTAGCTGGGTCATTTTGTAGGACCGTTAGTGAAAAAAAAAAAAAAAAAAAATAGTACAAATTAACTAAGAGTTAATATTTACAATGAATGCATTGTTGAACTTAATTAGTTGCAAAAATTGAAATATTATAGATTCTATACATTTTTTACCCTTTCGACAAAAATGATCAAACTTTGAAGGAGTGTCATTTACAAACCGGTTAACCAAATGAGGCGAAACAAGTATCAATAGAAAGCTAGTGAAAATTCGAATTCAATGAAACAACAAAAATATAAATTCGACGAAAATGAAAAAATAGAAAAATTGTAAGACCGTTAACTTAAATTAAAATCATAAAAAAGGTCTAGCAAAAAATTAATGGAAAGGGTCTCCATTATTTGAAGTAAATAAGTCTAAAATGGTGGGGTGTTAGGTTTTCCCTACAACACCCTTCGAGCCCAAATCCAACCAGTTGTAGTGTGTCCAAGTTAAAACCAAGACTCTCCAATAGATCCAAGTTTGAGACTCATTTTTCTCCCCATTCTCTCCCTTCTCCTTCTCCACATTCCCCCTCTCCCCAACATAAAATCATCCAATGCCAAAATAAAGAATAAAGGTCTCCCCCTTCTTTTCTCTCCATCTTTCCATTTATGTCTCTACCTCTCATCCACCTCAACCACCTACTATCAATGCCATGAATACCCCCCATCCTTTTAATTTAATGATCTTGAGTTTCCTTTCCATATATTATCCCAAAATAAATTTGAGAAGACACCTTGAGAATGGAAATATTAATATTTAATTCAGAATTAAATTGGAGAATACAACTTGGAAAAACTTGGGAATTGAAATATTGATATTTAAATTAGAAATAAATCGGAGAAGACTATATCTTATCCAAAAGTAAATTTGAAAAGCCACATTGGGAATTGGAATATGGATATTTAAGTTAGAAAAAATTTTTAGAGAAGACCATATCCTATCCAAAAATAAATTTGAGAAGACACATTGAGAATTGAATAACAACAAATAATAAAAGTCATATCAATATAATAAAATTACAAATTCACAAGTGTATGTATATACCAATATTACTTAATAATTATAAGTCAATATTTTTAGGTTAATTAAACATGATTAAAAATAAACATGATAGGATCAAGTAGGGAATTACACTTGATTAAATAATCTTTTATGAATCCAAAATACCCTAAATGAATTCCATGGTCTAGAACTCTTATGCTTTGGAAACTATTAACTACTTTATAGAACTCTTCTTTAGGAAGCTCCTCTATCATTCTCTCATTCTTTAAATCCTTTGAAAAACTAGGAAAAAAATATATCATCATCACAACCTTGGTAATATTTACCCTATCATCATCTTTGCAAATCTGACCAAAATGCTCCACTCCTCGGCAATGTCTTTGAAAGAACAAGATTTGGACCCTTCATTCGTTTAGATTTTCGCAAATAGTGTTTTCATTTTTCCTATAATTTGAAACATTATAGGAATATTTCATGTTCTTATCTCCTTTAGAGCGCCACAAAACTCTATTTGTTGAATCTTCAAAGAACCTCCTTATCTACTTGAATCTTCTTATTTTTCTACTTTAATACCTTCAAATTGTTTTTGAGGTTTCATTTAAGCCATTTTCCCCAATCACAATGTCAATTTGGTTTCTAATGAATCCAAATCTCGTTTAGTCTTTATTATTTATTATTATCCCAATAGGACACCACTTTTTTGATAGCTTTTAGGCTAAGGGAAAATTAAATATTTGTTGTTTCCCTCTAAGAAGCGTTAAAGTGATTCTTTCTTAGGTTTACACCATATTCATGTTACAACCATAGAGGATTAAACTTAAAGAGACTTTTGGGATTAAATTCCTCCTTTGGAAAAGGAATGAAAGCAGACATATGATTTGATTTTCATTTAGATTAAGTCCATGACCTAATCTTAGAAAGATCGTGAACCATAGCTTTTTAGATGAGAAAGAAAGCAATCTTTTTAGTGACTTGAACTTTTCGTACCCTATGATTCGTCTAAGTGGTCGCCATCTCTATGGGTTATACATCTAACCATCTTTGATTCCTCTAAGTGGCTGTCATCTCAATGGGTTATGCATATATCCATCCACTTTTCTCCAATTTATTAACAAAATATTTTGCTAGATGGTCTACCCTTGCCATCCCGCCCTATATTTTAGCTTTACTTAGGGTAAAATTCAAACAACCTCCTAAATATATTCTACCCTCTCAAATAATTATTTGCAATATGAACCTACCAATAAGCCACCTTATCTTCATAAGGTCCAAAAATATTCACCATAAGTAAAAATTTCCCTACTCTAAGGAGGTGAGTTCGACTTTGATTCTCAAGTCAATAATTGTAGGGGTGGTTAGGCTCATAGTGAGTTTTCTCCATCATGATCAAACCCCTATTCCTTCCTACAAACTTAGTAATAGGGAGGAAATCCTAGGATTTCATAAATATTGATAAATCCCTTGTAATATTGTCACCAAACTCCATTGTTTCTTGCAACAAAATCATTTCTAAACTATGTAAACCATCAAGTGTCTAAAGGCCATATTATTTTGAAGGGATACTTAACCCTCTTACATTGAATATCATAATGATCATGGTAAACCCTCCTCTAGGGCATGGTCTGTAAGAGCTCGTAAAATAGCTTTTCAATTACATTGATGGATTAAATCCTTCTTAGCATTAAAGCTAAAGGTGTATGAGAATTTCATCCCCATTCACTACTTATTTTCCCTTTTTATATCACTAAAACGAAGTCCTCCTTGAATCCTAATGTCTATTTTACCTACAGTAGGCTTCCTAGATCTTCATGTATATTTAGAGACTTTGGTAATGATGGGAAAGTATTTATAAATAGGAGACCAAAACCTTATAGTCTCCCCATTTTTCTTTGTTAATCCCACAAAGTTTAGACTTGTCATCTTCATTTCCCCATAAATCTCCCAAAATACAATTCAAAAGGAAACCCTCTGAACATACCCCTCGCCTAAGCTCTTGGCCAATGCCCAAGGGGTCATGGGGGGGTGGGGGTTCACGCACCCCCACCTACCCAGACCCGCAACCCCTCAGGTGCAGGCGGGGGGACCTAGCTGATTCTGGGAATCAGCCAGGCCCCTGGTAAATGCTCGAGGGGTCACTGGCCTAGGTGGGGGCAGGGTTGCACAGAGACCCCCCTCGTCACTAACAATCATCACAAATTTTAAAATCCAAGAGATTTAACCACATGATTGTGAGGATATGGTCTTAACAATTATTTAGTCCTCTAGAAGTGTTTAGGAAATGAAGGAAAAGGAATAAGAGAATTTGACTTAAATTATATGCTTTATTTATTGGTGAGACCAAAACATGCACCATTCCTTTTAGAGCCCATAACATTTTGCTCATCATCTTTTGACACATCCTGGACTAAATATTCCTCTTTGAATTCCTTCATTTTCCCTACTTCATCCAAATTCTTTCCCTTTATAAGGAAATATGAGATCTTTCTCAAGTGGCCTTGACCCTTATTTTCTTCCTTCAAAACAAGAAGTTCTATGACAAAACCCCACCAGCCTAATCCACTAAATCAACTAAATCATTATTCCTCTAAATATTATGTGATTTCCATGGCACAAAATTCTACCAAATGGCCATATGCATGGCACCTCATGTGCTAAAAGGATACCCATGTATCATATCAGACTTGATAATGTTGTCTTCCTTTGAGCTCAATCACAATGTCAACAGTAATCCATCTCTAAAATTCACTTCAGCCTATATTTGAGTGGTTGAATATATATGTGAGTTCTTAAAGCTATAATTCACCTCCATGAAGAAACCAATGTTGTTCCTAATTTCCCTAAAAATGTCCCTAAACAAAAAATATAGTGGAAGATTAGGAATAGTAATATAGATCACTCGATTTAGCAATTTTGCAGAATAATAGCTCTGCCATTTTAGGAGAACTACTAAATACCCCCACCTCCATCTAGTGCTCAAGATTTTGTAAGCATCCCTCCATGGTTTGAAAATAAAAACCATCTCGTATGGGAGCAATAAATTGAAAATCAAAACATACCATAAAATTACTTCCACATTGACTCCATCTATCCCTTTACAAACTCTATGATAGCTTGCATCCAAATAATATTCCATATTTACATCTTTCCCAAGTATTATTTTAACCCTTGGATTCCTTTTTCTTTTCTATACTTCTCTCCCTCTTCCCTCCCTACATGGTCAATTTGAGAAACATCACACGATGCATTCATATCCTTTGCCTACTTCACCCTACAACACATAACCATGCCTTGAGACCACTTTCAATGTCTTGGAAAACAAAAATTTGGAGTTTGAAAAGATTAATCCTATCTCACCATTGAAATGTTATATGTCTATATATTGTTTTGAAAACGGAGGAATATTATAATTGGGTCTCTAGATCCCTCAAAATTTAACACAAAGATTTTCGTTAGTCCCGTCACCTTCAGAAAGTACTTTAGAATTGAAGTCTTCCAATTGATGATTGAAATCCTCATCAAATGTGCTCAAACTAGTGAGCTCAATATGAAACTACGCCTTTGGGTTTTGGATAGGTTGGATCCTAAGAATGAAGGCAAAAGGTTTAGAGCTAAAAACCCTAGCCTTTACCCTCTTTGAATTAAGTTATTTTCGTATTTGTGAAATATCAAGGTCGAACATTCATTTATCTTGATAGAAGCCATTAGCAGAAGCGTCAACTATATTGACCAAACTTCCTAGTAGGTAAGCAATATTTTCCATCACACACCTAAATGAGTGTAGCTCAACATGACCCTCCTACTATTTTAGGTTTCCCAGGATACGCAATGGATAAGATTTCCACCTATCCTGATAGAACTGGGGTCAACACCCTATTAGCATTGAGTTGTTGTCGTGGTTATTAGACTCACACTATTGGATGATTGGTTTGGCCAATTTTGTTCTCTATAAAACTTGTACTTGCCTAAATATCATAGTAATGTATTGAACCAACATGTTAATGATTAAATGCTTCATAGCATACCATTCCTTTTTCGATGTCCATGACATTGACATCACTTTAAAGTTACACTTTTCTTACTATCACTTATCCCATTTAACCTATGGATCATTTTAGCAAAACACATGATCATGCATAACCATATAACTATCTATATGTGATTGTCATGTTACTCATGAACAATGGAAACAATCTAGTTTATTTACCATGTGCATGATACTAACTGGTATCCACACACTACAATCTTTCATTTAAAATTGCATGATGAAATTAACTCATGTAATAACCATCATTACTAACATAAACAATAAACTATACCCAAATTATGCATATAGATTGGTCCACGTTTCCATGTAATATAGTTCCATCAGTCTAATGGAGTTCAACAAATAATATATAAAGAAACACAAAATAGGTCATAACGAAATTTTGTTGTTGAAGTCAAAATGGGGCATTAGTAACAATGAAGTTGAAGAATATTATGGCATAGGAATTGTTGTAATGGAAAAAAAGAAAAGAAAATGAGGCTTATGTAGTAAGCATTGGTATAGTTTGTTGAAACAACATAATTGGTGCACAATAAGGAGGATGTGAATGGGGAAGCGGTGAGCACCATGAAGAGGATGCAATTTTAGGTAGTGAGCCCAATAGGACGCAATAGTGAGCATAGGTGGATAAGAAGCAACAATTTGTAGAAGAGATGATGATGATGATGATGATATTATCAATATAGGTAAAGAGGATTACCTACAGATGGGGAGTAGGTGAGAGAGATTACCTCAAATGGAAAATTGTAGAGGTATGGATTACAAAGATGAAGAAAGATGCAAAGCATAGAAAGAAGAGTGGTGCAGAGAGAGGTCAACAAATAAGAATAAAATGAAGAAAACACAGATGTCTAACAATGATTGATCTATTAATGACCTTGTGAGCAAAATGTTCATATTTTCCATCTAGGGGACTTTGTCATAGGAGGATCTTTGGTTTAGAAGGGCTATCACGTGCATTTACTTATGTTTAGTTTCGTTTATTCTTTTATTTACTTTATTGTGGATTGTAGCCTAGAAGCATGCATGTATTCTCAATCTATTCACAAGCCTTATTTTTCGACGATTTTTTAATATCAATTTGAATAGTCACAAGGACACTAAAATTAAAGATATCGCAACTCTCACAGTACAAAAGATTGTGGGCTTTGGTGAAAGAGCAACCATGGGGTGCTAAAATTTTCCATTATATTTCTCTAATCTAAATATATTCAAGAATATATAACCTAACAATGACCTATGTGAAGCTTCCATAGAGGTATAATACACTTCCTAGTCTAGATTATATATGTTTCATGATTGACGCCCATGTATACAGCATAGAGTACATCCAACAAAGGACCAAAAAATTGTAGCCACCTATATGGATCTACCTGTGTGGATGTAGATCCATGTCATTCAAAACATGGTTGAAATTTATCATCCTAGCATCAAGACGCATGAATGTGAACTAATCCAATTACTCAATACTTTTCATTCTCTAGGGAGTGTATAAAATTTAGGTTGTGTCATGAAGGAAATGCTTTTAGCTCTTGAAGAAGTATGTGGATTTATGAGAGGGTGAAAATTTTCAAGGCATGTTGTCATTGCATGCAATGAAGGCCCTAAGTTTGGGTAATCTATTTAACAAGTGTAGATAATGTGTTGTATTTTTACTTGTTTTCAATTGCATTGTAGGGTGTCATGGTTCTCTATTTAACATTGAAATTTAATTTGGTTTAGAGCAATAATGAAGAAATTCCATTGTGTGTGATAATGTATGTAGTCATGGCCTCATTGCATCGAGGACCTCTAGGATGCATGTTTTCAAGGTTTGTGACCTCAAACTTTCATTACTTTCACACACAAATTAAAGGATTTTTCTTATTTTTCTTTATCAATGCGATTTTAGGCTCTAAGCTAAAATGACCCTTCTAGTTCCCAAAATTTATGTTAATTGCTAAACATCAATAAAGTCATAGTTATATCAACTTTCAATTGGAACATATTGATGCATAAACAAGTTTTTTGTTATTAATACTTGGATAATAATTTACTAACTTATACTTAATGTGTTTTCAATTTATACATTTTCTACTAATACTTATAATTTAATTATACCTTCGTTGTAAATTTTATCTGTAATTATAAATTATAAAATTTTATAATTGTTACATGTTGATAATTATATAAAAGATTTTATATTGATTATATTTGAATAGTGATTTTCCAACTAATTTATCAATGACTCATAAATATTACATTTAACTCATTAACAAATGAGTTAAAAAAGCAAACATGTCACATAGTGGAATAAAAACTCAAATGGAAAGAGTAACCAGTGATTAACAAGTATCAATACAATTATATTTATGTTTGAATATAAATTTCAGTAAGGTCATGTAAATAAATAGCATCTAGATGCTTCAAGATGAATGTTATGATTGAAAAAAGGAGGATGCAAGGTAATAATCTAACTCTAACTCTGTTTGGAAGCATCATTTGTGATTTACTTTCCGTTAAAAAAATATCATATTAAAAATCATTATCTTGTAAATATAGTGTATAGGAGGGGTAAAACTTAAAATCTAGCAAGGACACATGTTGAAAGAGAAAGATTTATGTTGAATTTACACCCTCAATGTCAGAGAAAATGACATGAGTCTTTCTTTTCTTAGAATATAAGAGGCAATGAAAAAAGTTTGATATTAAAAAAAAAAAACCTTGGTTACATGAAGATCGTGATATAAAATTATGTCTCAATAAAATATAAGTTAGCATTCACTCCCTCTCCGTAAACTCTAATTGGGCAGTCAGATGGGAGGAGCTGGTTACAACTATAGGACAGCCATTATCATTGTCTCAAGCAACAGTCCAATTCCTGCCCATATGTTTTTAGTTGAGTTGTTTAATAAACATTGTCGTATATTAATCTATTTTTTGCAGTGTTAGCAACATTAAAAATTAACACAATGCCAAAACATATGTTAGTATGTATAACAATTTGTTATTGAATTTTTTTATACAAATTGTGTAAAAAATGGACACTGCTCTGCGCGATCCATTCTACCTAAGGAAACCACGTTTCCTTTGTGAAGGGAGCCTTCAAATCACTAAAGCAATAAAAAATGTGTAGTTTAGATTTTGTATTATTATTCTTAGTTTATTTCGTAAAGTTTTGCTTATACTATGCGTAAAAGGACATGATACATCCTAAGTCACCTAAATACGAGGACACTCATGACACAAAAGATATAGACACATTATATATATAAAGAGACAAAAATTAAATCTATTTAAAATTTATAAATTAAAATATTTACAATTTTATATAATGATGATACAACTTTAATCATACAACTTACTATAAAATATATCATTTTACATAATGATGATTCAAATTCAATTAAACTTAATGCATATAATTAAAATAGCATTGAGTGTAATCTATCTCTGAATCAAGAATACATCAACAAAGAGTCTGTATATGGTCTCTAGAGTCCAAAAAATCACATTACAATATCAACCTCATCATCATCAATATCAACCTCTAAGCATTAAAATAAGATAGAAATAACTTTACATGTCAAATTAAAATTTGTTTCGAGTGATGGGTACATTTTCACTAGGGTCATGACAAAGGAGTTTAACAATCACTGCCACCAACATTGAGGTAATAGAGGGCTTGGTGCTCTTGATTAAATGCTAGTTCCATACCTTCATAAATGACATAATCGAGTGGACATGTTGCAATCCCCCAAATCTTGCAATCCTAAAAAGTAAAAACTGTTAAGCATAACGAGTTCTGAATGCAATCTAGAATTCTACTTTATTTTTGTGGAGTCCAATGAGGTTAGAACCACTCTCAAACACCCTAGAACAATTAATAGTAATGTTAAAAATTTAAATAAAACGATGAAAATGAAAGATAAAAGAGAATGTCACTTTATTCAAAATTTAAATAAAGTGACGAAAATGACAATGTCACTTTATTCAAAATTGAAATAAAATAATGACAATGGCAATGTCACTTTATTCTTAACATTACCATTAATTACATAACATTAACATTACCATTAATTACATAGCATTAATAGAGGTTGAACAAATCCACTTTCCAACACTTGGAATCCCTTGTAACATAGCTGCACACCAAAACTTCTTAGAGCTCCAAACCTATGATTAAAATGCATGAGAATGATGGCAAATTGATTTTAAGAAGCCACACGTCACTTTTTCACTGGACACATGTCAAAATTTCGAGACATCATTAAGGCACATATTCAACACGTGTCATGTCCAACAAGTTAGATATGGGGGTGGGAGAACATGTCCGGTAACATAGGTTACATCCTAAATGGATTAGAACGTTTCTTTATGAAAGATAACAAAATTATGAGGTGCACAAGATCTGTTTCTCTCATCTTCCCTAAAACACTATGTCTTACCCTTGCTTATGACAGATAAATCCAGTAGATAAATTTTCACAATTATTGAATCGAAACAGGGAATCATTAAGCGAGTCACAATTATTTAATCAAAACAAGGAATCATTAAGCACAACTGGCTTTCCAGAGGACAAATAGAGCCACCTACCTGATACAATGCCATTTTTTCATTAGGTGGTGTTTGATGACCTTGAACCTAGCAAGTATCCAATTCCAAATAATCTGTCCTACCTTCTTAAATCAGATGTTTTACAGAGTTCTTCAGCTGACAGTGTTGGCAGGAGGGATCAGTGATTCCAGGTTTTGATGCTCATTCTTTCACCAGGAGACCTTGGTAGATTACCAACCAATAAGGTATTCAGTTTATACTACAAGCATTTTTCGCTCCCAGAATTAAATTATTTTCTTAGCCATTGATTTCGCCACCTTTCATTCAAAACCAGAGTGAACTGTGTGGGGTTTGATATAATTAATGGTTAACAAAGACTTAAATAGGCTCATAAAACTTGCATCTCCAATTCCTCCACATGGGCCGGTCTATTAGGCCACCCCGTATGTATAAGATTTTGAATATAAATGATAACTGCTTTATCTGAATTTAGCTAGCTTTTCCCCTTGCTAGAATACGACGTTCTATGTATGATGCTCTCTGTATACCAAAGATTCCCCCAGACTGTGACTTCTTTTCTACTCAAACTCTTGGCTAGGTATCTGGGCTGATGAACAATTATTTGTGGTTTCCCGAGACCAGATTGCCCTGCAAGGAAGGTTCCAACCACGCTTCAGACCTTAAAAGTTCCACTCCAACAAAGAGATTGCTTTCACTTCAAAACGAAGTACCTTTGAATTATGAAATTATGTGGTTATCCAATAATATCTCACAAACAAACAGGTGCTCTTATGTTTCCCAAGACTCGTAATCGTATAAAGTTCCTATTTGAAAGGAGCCTGGCTTTGAAGGCAGCCGAGATTTTAACATGAATGACAACATCTATTAGGTCTCCCTAGTGTCTGACTTTGGATGAAATGCAAAGTTTATGGGACCTTAGGAAGAACTCTATCACCACCAAATTTGGACCACGGATACTACCCTCTGTTGAAATGCGATAACGAATTGTGTAAAAATGAATAAAAACTTAGTTTTATACCGAATAGCAGTTATGTAACGGAGGAGGGGTTCTTATAAAACTATGAATGCGGGGCTCTTATAAAACTATGAATGGTCGAGATAATGTAATCATGGAACCATTCTTGATTAAATAAAGATTCAATTCCTGGTCTGGTAGATGTTTCCTTGACACACTATCAAGGTTTTACCATGTAAAAGATTGTGTTTACTTGTGTGTTTTTTTATTTCTATTCAGTTTTTGTTTCATTTCTTTCTTGCTTAATTAACTGCTCGAACCAACAAGTGGTATCAGAGCCAATTTGTTGAGTGAGCAGTGATTTGAGAAATCTGTTGCAGCATAACCGTGAAACAAATGCGCTGGAGATAGATGTTGTCGTCGTCTGAACGAACAAAGAAGCCCTCAGCGTGTAAAGAAAAAAAGCAGATTTGTTTGCAAGGAGTCGTCGTGGAATGGACATCCAGAACCGTTGTTTTTCTCTCTGCCGTACATCGCCAGCTCTCTGCCTGTAAAGAAAAAGAGTATGATTAAAAGTTCGGCTGCAAAAGGAAGAACGCACCTCGCAGACACTGATGCGATGCTCCCTTTGGCGTTGTGAAGAAAAAAGGAGACGCCAAGAAAAGAAAGTTGAAGTATGCCGTTAAGGACGTCGAGAAAAGAAACATATATACCTGTCGTTGCAGAGAAAGGAAGAGCCAAAAACATTTTGAAGTTTGACATCGCTGCTGGAGGTAGGAAATTTGTTGTCGAAAGGAGAGAAAGAAAGCCGCTGGAAAATTCCGTTGTTGTGTAGACCAGAACCATACGCTGTGAAGGTTGCATTCCGCCGGAGGAAGGCCAGAGGTCGATTTTTTTTTAAGAGATCCGAGTAAATCTTTTCCAGATTTTTTTTTTTTTTTTGAAAACCAGTAACAAAATTCTTTTTTTAAGAAATCCGAGTAAATTTTTTCCAGATTTTTTTTTTGAAAACCAGTAACAAAATTCCAGAAAGTTGAAGTAGGGTTTCATTAAAGGGTTTCTTTAAATTGAAGAACTGAGAATTTTTTTTCAGGACACTGAAATTAAACAAAATTCCAAAAAGTTGAAGTAGGGTTTGTTAAAGGGTTTCATTAAATTGAAGAATAGAGTTTTTTCCAAGAAACTGAAATTAAACAAAAGGGAATTTTCAGATAATTTTTGTAGGTTTTTTTAGTAAATTGAAGAAAAACACAATTTTTTTTTGGAAAGGAACAAAATTCTGGAAATTTTTTAGTAACAGAAATTGGAGCAGAAAATATTGAAAACCCTAGTTGGAAGAAGGGAAATCAAAATATTTTTTAAAAGAAACCCTAGTTGAAAGACCAGAAATGGCCAAGATGACGAATGCAAAGTTCGAAGTGGAGAAATTCACCGGCAAAAATAACTTTGCTCTATGGGGCCAAGATGACGAATGCAAAGTTCGAGGTGGAGAAATTCACCGGCAAGAATAATTTTGCTCTATGGAAACTGAAAGTTAGGGGTTTGCTTGTGCAACAAGGGTTGCACAAAACATTGGATGGGGTGCAGAAGAAACTTGCTAGCGTGACAAATTCAGACAAGAAGGACTTGGATGCCTGAGCTCTCAGTACCATCAGGTTATGCCTGTCAGATGAATTTCTCTTCAATATAGTTGAAAAAACTTCAGCAGAAGGTTTGTGGGGAAAACTAGAAACTTTATATATGACCAAATCGTTAACCAATAGAATTTGTCTAAAAAGACAATTGTACAGTCTTTTGATGAAGGAGGGTACAAAAATTGTAGGATGCCTAAATGTTTTTAATACACTTATTTGCCAATTGTCAGATATAGAAGTTAAATTTCAGGAAGAAGACAAAGCTATCACCTTCTTGTGTTTCCTCCCTGAATCATGGGACCACTTCGTTACCTCTATCAGTTTGAGCACAACTGAGTCCTTTGAATTTGATTCAGTTGTGGGAGATCTATTAGTTGAAGAAGTAAGGAAGAAGTCCAATGTTGAAACCTTTGCATCAGAAGCAATGGTAGCCAGAGGATAGTCAAAAGAAAGGGGAGAAAACAAGGAGCTCTTCCAGGTCTAAATCAAAGGGTAAAAAGTGTAAAGCCAAACGCTGGTACTGCAATAAAATTGGGCACCTCAGGAAACACTGTTGGAAACAGAAAGAGTCTGATAATCCAAAGAAGGAAGCAAATCAAGTTGATTCAGGTATGATAGATGAAGTTTTATCTGCTGAAGAATTATGTATGATAGATGAAACTTTACCTGTATGTAATGTCTCTCAGAATTTTGAAAGTTGGTTGTTAGACTCTGGTGCTTCTCATCACATGAGTCCACACAAAAATTGGTTTACTTCATATGAAGCTGTAAATGGTAGTTCTGTGTTTATGGGTAATAATGTATCATGTCAGACTGTTGGGATGGGAAATATCAGGATTAAAATGTATGATAACACATTTAGAACACTAACTAATGTTAGACATGTACCTAAATTGAAAAAAAAAATGATTTCTTTGGGAGTTTTGGACTCAGATGGTTATAAGTTTAAAGGTCAGAATGGAGTGTTGAAAGTCTCAAAAGGTGCCCTAGTTGTTATGAAAGCAGAAAAGGTCGAAAATCTTTACAGACTCTAAGGAAGTACTTAGGTCAGTGAAGCAACGATTGTGTCAGAGAAAAAAGAAGAAGGTACTCGCCTATGGCATCAGCGATTGGGTCACATGAGCGAAAAAAGTCTTCAAGTACTGATGAACCGTAAATTACTCCCTGATTTGAAATCCTTGAAGTTGGATTTCTGTAAACATTGTGTGTAAACAGAGGTTTAAACTGGAAATCATAATAGTAAAGAAATTTTGGACTATATTCATTCTTATCTGTGGGGACCATCTCCTGTTGTATCGTATGGAGGTGTTTTATATTTCTTAACGTTTATTGATGATTTCTCCCATAAAGTTTGGGTCTTTATGTTAAAAAAGAAAGTTGATGTATTCAATGTCTTTAAACAATTTAAAGCAATGGTAGAAAAAAGAACAGACAAATCAATTAAATGTTTAAGAACTAACAATGGTGGTGAATTTACTTCTCTAGAATTTGAACAATACTATAAGGATGAAGGAATTGTTAGACATAAAACTATTGTTTATACTCCTCAGCAAAATGGTGTTGCTGAACGTATGAATCAGACTCTTACGGAAAGAGCCAGAAGCATGATCAACAATGCTAACCTGCGAAAGGAGTTGTGGACAAAAGCAATATCCACTGCTTGTTATTTAGTTAACAGATCACCTTCAGTAGCAATTAATTGTAAAATTCCTGAAGAAGTTAGGTCAAGGCAGTCTTGTGATTATTCACATTTAAGGATATTTGATTGTGATGCCTATGCTCTTATTCCTAAAAATCAGCGTTCAAAATAAGATCCAAAATTGAAATGTTATGTCTTTGTTGGGTATGACTATGCAGTGAAAGGATACAGGTTGTGGGATCCTACGTCGCGGAAGATAGTCATTAGTAGAGATGTAACATTTTATGGATATTCTCTTTTAAAATAAAATGTTGAAAGGATTGAATAGGAACAGGTATTGTCAAATCAACAAATTCAGTTGGAAGCTAGACCTTTTTTCAAAATTCGAAAGGAAGGAGAGGCTTTTGGAGGAAAAAGTGATTGCTAAAGTTTCTGAACTAGTTCAATAACCAATGACTCTAAGAAGGTCTACAAGGGAAAGAAAATCTCCCAAAAGGTATGAAGATTCTGCTTCATCTTTTGCTTTGATTACTAAGGATGGGGAACCTTCTTGTTATGAGGAAGCAATGGATGATACGGAGAGCGAAAAATGGAAAACGGCTATGGAAGAAGAAATGGATTCATTAGCCAAGAACAATACTTGGAAACTTGTAGAACTCCCTGAAGGGAGAAGTGTTGTTGGATGCAAATCGGTCTTCAAATTGAAACGGAAAGTTGATGGAAGTATCAAAAGGTATAAAGCGAGACTGGTAGCAAAAGGGTATTCTCAAGTTGAAGGTATTCACTTTCATGTGATTTTTCCTCAGTTGTAAAACGTGTTTCTATTCGTACTATGTTGGCACTCATTGCATTACTTAACCTTGAGTTAGAACAATGAAATGTTAAAACAACCTTTCTACATGGTGATTTGGATGAAAAAATATATGGAACAGCCAGAAGGTTTCGTACAAAATCGCAGCAGAAAATTAGTTTGCAAGCTCAAGAAATCATTGTATGGCCTGAGGCAGTGTCCCAGGCAATGGTACAAGAAGTTTGACTCCGTCATGGTGAGCCAGAACTTTATTAGAAGTGAGTATGATCATTGTGTATACTTCAAGAGTTTCAGTGGCATATTCATTATCTTAGTTTTGTATGTTGGCGATATGCTTCTTGCAAGCAAAAGCATGGAATAGATCAACAGGTCAAAGGCTCCGCTCTCTAAGACGTTTAATATGAAGGATCTTGGAGCAACAAAACATATATTGGGCATGGAGATACGCAGAGACAAGAAAAATAGTAAGCTTTGGTTATCACAGCAAAAGTATGTGGAAAGAGTACTTGAAAAGTTCGGTATGAATAGTGTGAAACCTATTAATGTTCCATTAGCTTCCCACTTTAAGCTTTCTTCAATTTTGAGTCCTAGAACTGATGAAGAAACATAGTATATGTCTCGTGTACCATATGCTAATGTTGTAGGCAACTTAATGTATGTGATGGTATCTACAAGACCTGACATTTCACATGCGGTTTGAGTTGTCAGCAAGTTCATGGCAAATCCAGGTGAAGAACATGTATGTGATGGTATCTACAAGACCTGACATTTCACATGCGGTTTGAGTTGTCAGCAAGTTCATGGCAAATCCAGGTGAAGAACATTGGCGAGGAGTGAAATGGGTGCTTCGATATTTAGGAGGCACAAGTGATCATTGCATTATCTTTAATAGTAGTGAAGGATCAATCTGCGGATATGTGGATGTTGATTATGCAGGTGATTTGGACAAAAAGAGATCTACTACAGTTTATGTCTTTACTCTTGTAGGTGGAGCAATTAGTTGGATTTCAAAGCTTCAAGAAACAATTGCGTTATCCAGATGCCAGCGAAAGAAGCAATCTGGTTAAATGGTCTACTTGATGAGATTGGAAGGATGCAGGAGAGAGTGAATGTATTCTGTGACAGTCAGAGTGCTTTTCACTTGGCTACAAATCCAACTTATCACAGCAAGACCAAGCACATTGATGTAAGGTATCATTTTCTAAGACATGTGATCGATGGCGGAAAAGTAGCTCTCAAGAAAGTCCATACACAAGAGAATTGTGCAGACGTATTCACGAAGCCAATTACAGTAGAGAAGCTGTGATGGTGTTTAGCTTCTTTTGGCTTGCAGAAGAGATGATGAATGGGCATGGGAAGGGATTAGGAAAATTGTTGTCAAGGTGGAGTGTTGAAATGTGACAACAAATTGTGTAAAAATGAGTAAAAACTTATTAGCTACTGCTAGTTAGTTTTATACCGAATCACAGTTATGTAACAGAGGAGAGGCTTTTATAAAACTGATGAATGTCCGAGATAATGTAATCATAGAGAATCATTCTTGATTAAATAAAGATCCAATCCCTTGCCCCGTGGATGTTTCTTTGACACGCTGTCAAGGTTTTACCACGTAAAATATTGTGGTTACTTGTGTGTGTTTTTTTTGTTTCCATTCAGTTTTCATTTCATTTCTTTCTTGCTTAATTAACTGCTCAAACCAACACCTTCATAGTTTCTTAATTTTCTGAAATGGGTGACAGGGAATTCATAATCCTAACACTAGTAATCCTATAAGGCTTTGAAGGCAGCCGAGAGTTTACCATGAATGACAACATCTATTAGGTTTGCTTAATTAACTGCTCGAACCAACACCTTCATAGTTTTTCTGAAATGGGTGACACAGGGAATTCATAATCCTAACACTAGTAATCCTATAAGGCTTTGAAGGCAGCCGAGATTTTACCATGAATGACAACATCTATTAGGTCTCCCCAGTGTCTTACTTTGGATGACTGCAAAGTTCATGGGACCATAGGAGGAACTCTATCACCCCCAAATTTGGAACACGGATACTATCTTCATAGTTTCTCTAATCTTCTGAAATGAGTGAGAGAGGGAAACCAACAAGAACTGAAAAAAACAAGAATGGCTTGGACGATCTTACCAACAAAGTTTCCTCGCCAATGGAAGATATTTCAAGTACCAAACAGAAGCTTGCTATGCAACTTCTAGAGACAGTGATCCCAAATCTCTGCAGGGGAAACACCATCACCAAAATTAATCCATAAATATCTGACAAACTCCACTTGCTTAATCCTTTCCCATGGCCTCACCAAACAGTCAAGGGTGACCTCATCTCCTACAATCTGGAAATCAGTTTTGAGATCACTCACTTATAACTGCACCTAAGGCTTTACCGAATTATTTTAGAAAAGCCAGTGTTCCTTCAACAAAATCTGGTGTAAGCTGGGCAGAAGGAACAAAGTACTAATATCGTGTTTGCTAATAGAGCTCAACAACTCCACAAGATACCGACAGGACTCAATAGACCCATCTTTTGGGGGAATGCCGAAGATAAAAAACACCTCCTATATAACGAATATGCCAGTTTTAAAACTTGCAAATCAGGGGCATGCCAGTCAACATTCTGATGGCAGACAATCTTCCGCCTTAAGATAATATTTTTTGATAGCTTGGCATCACAATGATATAATTACAACAACAAGCACTGGATCCAAATTGCAGGCTGGTTTTTGCTACAGCCAAGAATTAACTTGAATGGCTTTGCAAATTTACCACGTTGCAGGACATGAATTTCAGTTACTAGTTTCAATAACAGTGTGCCTGGAAAACTTCCAGGACGACTTCAAAAGCAAAATGAATTCACACAGGCATGATGGGCATTAACCACAAAACAATTTGTCGCAATTCATTGTAAAGCTGATGGGCAATACAACACATGGAACTTCTTACAGCATTGTACGACACACTATAAAAAAGACAAAAAAAACATGCACAAATCGCTCAGAGACACCACTGCAGTTGGTGCTACATGAAGTAAGCTAATGCACAACTTTTGATAGATAAAATGAGGCCATTCAATATCCATCCAAAAAACCATGGGCAATAAATTATGAAGCCAATACGCATTACAACACTAGGAAAGTTCTCACACCAGAGGTAACACAAGCGGACAAACAATTCATAGTCAGCACAATTAGAAAAGTCACATTCATTACAAATTAGCACATTACACAACAAAATGTGGCATATGCTCTGATTAAATAAATATAATCAACAAATTTAATTGTATGAGGAAGAAAGAAGATAACATCCAGTAGAAGCAACCCACGAGGTATAGAATAGTTGGAAAATGGATTCACTGTTAATGTTAAGGTTAGAGGTTATAGTGTTAGCAGTGGGAATTGACTCCATGTCATACAAGTGCAAGGACCTACTTAGTTGTCAATTTCTCTATAGTGTAAAAAAGATGTACTCTGTAGTGTAAAGAAAAAAACATCTTGTAGCAGCAGTATGATGCATCACCACTCAAAATAATTTTGCACATATCAATTTTTGGACGTAAAATAGACTACTAAAGTCGACCCTCAATGAAGAAATCTAAAGCTTAAATGAGGCCCTGTGATATTTATATAATAAACATTTGGAAAATACTAGCAAAAACAGTGAAGATTTACTTATATACAAGAAATATTATTCAAAAGATCAATTAAATTTCGATAGAAAGAAATAAAAAAACAGCTCAGACATCAGAAGGCAACTTCAAACATGTGCATATTTCAAATCAATGAAGAACAGAAGTCCTTCGAACTTGTCAATTCCCCTATTCCATTGATTGTTTAAACAGAAGAAGATTTATAGAGTTCCCATTTAATTATAAAGAAAACTTAATCCTGGGATCATGTTCATTGTGGAGATAAGATCCAATCCTAGTATGCTTTTATAGGAAAGAAAGCAATGGCCAGTGACATCAATAGGGCAATAAGTTAAACAATATCTGAAGGAAGTCCAGCAAATCTAGATAACAAAATGCCAATCTACCTCCAACTTGAAAGAAAAAAATAGCTTGGGGGTATCATCTTCATATTTTGATTCCGAAAAAACAGGATCAAAAGGGGGAGATTGGACTCTCAAGCATCTAGTTTAGCCTCCTCCTTTTCCTGGGATGAAGTGAACCGCCATCTACATCCACGTCGAGAGAACCAGAAACAGCATTTGTTCTTTGGGGAGAAGGTGATCTCACAGATTCTTGCTCCAACATTGAATCTCCACTCCTGCTGCCCGTTTGTATAACTGTGTTTGTGCTTGAAGTCGAAGCCCTAGGCTCAGACAGAAATCGAAGGGAATGTGGATGTGACCGTTGAGCACGTCGTTCGCTAATTGGAACCGTGGCATTTGAATTGTTGGTGTTAGACCTAGACCGAGCAGCCAAAGTATCGATCATACCTTCCATGCTTGAAATCCTGGCCCTCATGGCAGCCAATCTCTCAGATCTAGCCCTTGTGGACCTCTGAAGCCCAATATTTTCCTGGTGACCCTCCCAATTATCCTCTCCTCTCCGCCGAATTCTATTTTCAACATCCAAATAGGATGATGTTGTTGTAGCATTTTGGGGGTCATCCGTGTTGGATCTGGATTCGGCTCTAAGTAAATCTCTTCTACGCGGCAACTGCCATCTATCTTCCAGAACCTCTCTTTGCAATCTATGAGCAGTCCTCAAACGATTCAGTATTTGATCAGCTGCAGCACCCAGTAAATTCTCAACACCGTCGTCCCTAGGGGCTGCTCCCCGTCTATCTACATGCCCATCTTCATCTCCACCTGCTACTCCTCTGTTTTCATTCTGTGCTCTTGACTCTTGCCATAACCTAATTGCCTCTGCTAGCCTCCTGGAAACGGGTCTACCGATCCTCATTCTCTGTCTCAAACCCTCGATTCTATGTGCCCGTGGTCGGGGCGGAATCTTTTCACCTTCCTCTCCAATTTTGCCCTCATTCTTTGCTGCAGAATCAGCATCACCCTTACCTCGGCCGTAAATTGGAGTGATATTCACGTCCGTTACCTCGCCTTTACAAGCGGGGCATTCTTTAGCTGTGGAGTGTACATGAAGCCAGCGATATAGACAAGCCCAACAGAACAAATGACCACAGGAGGTGACCACAGGCTCCCTGGCCATCTCAAAGCAGATATTGCATTCGAAATTTGAAACACTGTTGCTTCTTTCATCGGCTTCTTGTACATCCTCTGAACTATTGATATAAATATTATCATTATTATTATGGGGCCTGTTCAAATTCTGCTTGTGGGTTTCAGTTGGTCTCTCGGAAATGGAGTTATCAGTAGCATTGCTATCAATGTTAGGCTCTTCTACTACAGTGCCCATTCCGTTGCCGTTTGAGTGAACGGATCTGAAGACGAAAAGAGGAGAAACCGAAGATTCACTTCTTCTAGAGAGAGATAGGGTTAGGATTCGAGTCTAGAATTTTCGGTCTGATTCTTCTTCCATGTTGTCTCCGGCGATGCCTTACATGGCTGGATCTATGGCGCCCAGCTTGTTCAGGCTGCCCAAATAGTTCATGCAAAAGTTCTTCCTCCTCATTTAGGGCTTCCCGAGCAGAACGCTGAGGATCTTGAAACCCCGGGTAACGGTTCAGCAGCTGAATCCCCGGGCACAGTCGCTCGCGGATCGAACCCTCGTGATCGATATTTTGTCGTTGTGGGGCACCACCGACAATCCCGATCCGGATCCGAGTTCTAAACCTATAACGACCGGAGACGCAGTACTGAGGCTCAAGCTAAGATCCATAGCAATACCCTGATTTTCTCCACGATCTGCCATTCTATTAGTCTAGGTCATCAAAATACTTGTTATATTTGATCTACCCTCATCTCTTTTGCACTTTATCCCGATCCCTCCTTAACTGAGACAGCAAGCATTTCCAATTCCATAGACTGAAAATCACAAATTCAGGCAGAAGAAACCAATTTGACCAGAGGATCCCTCGGAAGCGCGTGACTTCTAGTTCTCACTGCCGCAAGATAAGGGAGAGAGATACGAACTCACCACTAACCCATGGCCATACTCTCTAGGCTCATGTAGAGTCATCCATCAAGGAATCCAAGGTAAATCAAAGCATATGTAATTAATTAATAGGAGTGGAAACAAAGTGCCTCATGTTTCATTGGTTGACTTGGGCCACACCGAGTTCTTGCTTCCTGGAAACTAATGGCTAAGAATTCCATACATTTTCCACGCAGGGGCCCAGACATAGTTACTTTCCAACTTCACAACGCCTCAAATAGTTATTGACCAATCCTACAACCTGAGACGTGCAGCGGAGTCGACACCGCAACCTAGCCCTGCCCTACTCAGATATACTCAGAACGTCGGCATTTTTTTTTAACTGAAGGAATTCCTTTCCAGCCTACTCAGCCTCTCCATTTTTTGGTTTTCTGAACCATTATACGCAGGTTTTACAGGTTATACAGGTTATACGCTCGACGGCTCCGGTGGATATCAAGGTTTTCTGCTTTCTCCAAGTAAGAAGGCTCAGAAATCAGATGTGATAGATTCCTAATACGCAGGCAAGGAAACAGCTACTATGCAGAGACTGGAACCAGATTTGGTAGAAGATACTCTGTCATCTTCAACAAGTTTCACCAGAGCTCCTTGCATTCACAAAAGCATTGCAGATTCGGATTCGGAGAACGTCCACAGAGAAGAACGGGGCCTGTTTTGCGGGATTCGGTGCTACATACTAGTGCATTTTGCAGTCGCAAAGTTGCCGCTTTTCATGTTTTTTTGCGGTCAGCCATTATAAGAACCGTTCAAACTGTTCATTGCAGTACCTGTCCCCTGTTCGACCTGCGTGATATGCAAGCGCGCAAAACCCATTTCACAGAAAAGTTCTTTAATAGGCAAATCTTGATAGATGTAGCCAGATTTCCAAGAACCTTGAAATTCTTCCTTATATTCCTTGCCATAGTGCCAACAAGATGTGATCTTCAGTTTCCTTCTTGCACCTTACCTCTAATACCATGTTGGAACACATGGGGACTTGTAGATTAGAAGTGATTAGAAGTTATTTTCCTGGTCATGATAATTCCTTTTGTTGTTATTTGGTTCTTTATTACTTCTTTAGATATGTTCATCAAGCAATTACAAAAAACAATGAAGATCATAGAGAGAAAAATTGCACAAGATATAGGCTTCAAGTCAGGGCAAAACCCCTCCAAGGGGAAAACCCATAAAATGCTTCTCTTCTTTAGAATCTGCTTACAAAAGAGACTTTCAAGACGCAAAGACAAATCCAACAAACCCTACAAGCCCCACAGACATAAAGCCAACAAATCCTCCAAGCCCCAAGTCATTCCCCAACCAGATCTTCCTTGAGACAACTTCCAGAATTTTGATACTGCTACATTGCTATTGCAACTTCGACCCCTTGCAACTACTACAAAATTTCGTCCTACTTTTGCTCTTCTTATTCATCCTCCCAGCTACTCTTCTTCTCCTTCGCTATCATAGAATGAACTTGCTTGAGATGTGTGTCCAAATGAGGTTGAGCTCTCTTTTATTTATAACCTTTCTTGAGGGTCAAATGCCCCTCCTTTAGGTTGACTTTCTCTTGCTCTTAGGCCTATTTGGTCTTCATTACAATGAGTCTAGATGGGACTATGACACATTACCAATATTATTCTTTAATCTAGAAAGAACTAGAAGACTCAAAAACACGAAGAACATGCTTTTGACTCAAACTTAAGTATGACACCCATACACCAAAAATAAAATATAGTCTCCATTTTCTTCATCTTTTCTTTCTTTATAAAGATTATACAATATCATGATTACAAAGAAGACCGAACCTAGTTACAATTTTCAACAGATGAAACTTCAAAATTTCACACTATAGACCTGCCTAGATCCATCTTAACTCCGAATCTACCAAGCACTGAGAAGGATCAAATCTCTTGACTCTAAAAGAGGTTTGCACCTCGAGAGAGATTTGATCCCTCTCGGTGCTTGGTAGATCCAGAGTTAAGATGGATCTAGGCTGGTTTATTTACTAGCATTTAAATAGGCTCAATAGAGAAGGATACCTTGGGGAAAAACTATGGGTTGGAGAATTTTATGTTTTTTATTTTTAAATTTTATTTGTAATTTTATTTTATTTTGTTTTATTTTAAGTCAAAATGTTAAACATTACAAAGGGCTAAAGTGTCTCTTCACGCAAATTTGTACAATGTTTTTGGATGTAATAATAACTCACAAGGAAAAGCACATAATCAACTTCTAATTTAACATAGATTTATTTTTTACATTTATGATAAATTTTGGGAAAATAAAATCAAAATCTATGGGAATTATGAGTTCTAATAAACAATGCATTTATTTTCACAATTTTACAATAGATGAATATTTTCTCCCGGGTTATGGGAATGAAAATAAAATCGATAGAAATTATGAACAATCGTCCACAAAAAGTAGTGTCAATTTTCCTTCAAATATCAAGTTATGAAAGATGGACACCCTTTGGAAAACTATGTAGAGGAAAGCCTCTCAAGGATCAAAACTATAAGTTAGCATTGAGATGGGCTCCCTAATTAATTGAACTAGTGGATAACAATCTCAAAGATGTCATCAAGCAATGGTGCAGTTGATAGAATTTGCAATTATCCAGGGGGTACAAAGCAACACTTTTGTTGATGTTTTTCTCATGAAACTTAAAGAGAAGTAAAGTAGTAACCCAAAAGAATATGAAGAAAAATTAGAAGTATAAGTGAGCACTTACATCTAACAAGCATGGGCACAACAAAAAAATAACATGTCCATCGAGAGGAGAGTGATGAAGTTGAGACTCAATTTTATGAGGGATTTGTATCCCTTCATAGGGGCCATTGATATCATATATTAATATGATGTAAGCATTCCCTTCAAAAAGACGTGATTGAAGGTGTCATAGATATACATGACTTGTCATGCCTCTACCTAGCTCCATTGCTGCCATTATATATTTGGCACCTATTTAAAGATGAGTGTTCGCTACACAAAACCAAACAAATGTACTATCATATGAGACTACACTACCACTTTATATAGTTTGGAGCCTACATGAAGTCCGAAAAATACAAATTTTATTTTAATTTCCATAATTCCTTTAGGCCGACTTGGAAGACTTCTTTGCATGTAGGAATTCCTCCCGATGCTAGACAAAAATCAACACTCCCTCTTAGCGAGGGAGGTATTCTCTACAACAGATTTCCCCTTAGCTGAAATTTCTCCTCCATAAGAAAAGTTTATGAGCTTGCTGAGTTTATGTATGTATATAGATATCTCCATCTTGGAGTGGGAAATGTGAGTACTAGCCAAAATCCTTTATGGCTCCTTAAGCAAATGTATTAATCTCCTTTAGTCAAAGTCCTTTATGACCCAACCAAGTCCTTCTGGCTTCTCAGGAGAGAATCTTCCCTTGGACCATTCACCTAGCCAAAGTCCTTTATGGTGAATTACATCTATCTCCTTTGGTCAAATTCCTTTATGACCTAACCAAGTCCTTTTGGCTTCATAGGAGAAGATCTGTCCAATCCTTTAATTTTCCCTTGTAATTGTCTTAGGCCATTCAACTTTTTGGTCAAAGTCTTTTATGACCTAGCCAAGTCCTTCTGGCTTTAAAGGTGAATGTATCCATCTCCCTCGGTCAAAGTACTTTATGACCCAACCAAAGTCCTTTATGGCTTTAGGATATGGTCTTCCCTAATCCTGTAAAAACATCAACTATCCCTCTCAACAAGGGAGACATTCTACATCACGCCAAGCTTGTCTTTGAAGCATACAAACTTTACTATAGATAGAGGCTTGGTGAGAATGTTAGCTATATCCTCATCTGTGGATATGTATTGGAGCTCCACTACTTTCTATACCATGTCTCGAATGAAGTGATATTTGATCTCAATATGATTTGATATGTTCTGAAAAACTTGATTCTCTGAAAGCTTGGCACAACTTTGATTATCACAAAATATCACAGTTAGCTCAAGTTCCTGATCGAATAGTTTTGCAAGTTGCTGCCGAAGGCATACTGCTTCCTGACTTGTAGCACTAGTTGCAATGTTCTCTTCCTCTGTTGTACTGAGTGCAGTTGAACTTTGCTTCTTGTGAAACCAAGATATCATAGCAGATCCCAGCTGAAGTAGCATCTTGATGTGCTCTTTCTACCTTCTACATCCCGACCCAATATGAATCTGTATATCCTTGTAGCTTCACTTCACCATCTGAGACATATCTCTGGCCATATCCAATTGTATTGCACAAATAACTTAACACCTGTTTTGTTGCAACTTAATGTATCTGCCTCGGCTCAACTATACACTAGCTTAAGGTGTTTACTACAAAACAAATGTCTAGCCTGGAGTTAACCAGGAACATCAAGGATCTGATCAATTGCCTGTACATAGTGGGATTCATCAAATCTAAATCTAAAGCATAGTCACTAAGCTTCCTCAGATTGGTCACCATGGGTCCATGGTCTTGTAGCCTATCATACCAAATATCTTCAAGGTCTGAACAATGTACTTCCCTTGTCCAAGGAAGATCTCACCAAGTTGCTACCACACCTCTAATCCCAAGAAATAGTGCATTAGGCCAAGATCCTTCATCTCAAATTATGAGGCCAACTCCCTTTTGCACCTAATGATGAGTCTCTCTACCCTAGTAAGGAACATATCATCAACATATAGCACCAAGATCAAAGGATAACCTTTAACAACCATGAAGTACGGGCCAGGATCCACATCACTCTTGGTGAAACCCAAACTCATTGGATATCCATTAATTATGGAATACCAAGCCCTGGGTGTTTGTTTGAGTCCGCATAAAGTCTTAAATCTGCAAACATGAGACTTCTTCCCATGTACCTCAAAGCTTTGAGATTGTTTTATGTACACCTCCTTAATTATACCATTGAGGAATGTGGTCTTTATTGTTAAAAATTGGTAGTTGAGGGAGAAATTCCATCTTTGGAGAAGCCCAACAAACCCTAAGGAGACCCCACTTGCCCTTGGAAAAAATCAAATTTCCACATGGGAAAATATTATTTTTGTTGCTAGTCCAAGTCAACTTAAACTTGTCAAGTCGGCCTAGAGGAGAAATTTTACCTCCTAACCCACATATAAATACACCCAACTTGGCATCACTTGGGGCATTATCATCACACATCACATCTTCTTCATTTGGTTCGTACACTTTTGAAATTGCAGGCTCAAGTCCACACATGCGAAGGAGAGAGAGGAGATTTTTGTTGACTTCTTTGACTTTCTCTTTTGGCATATTTGAGCAACGTTGACTAAGGGTGATTTGACTTGGTTTGATCGATTTTTTTAGATATGTTTTGGAAGGCCGCATTGGTTGAGATGTTGACCAAATTTTTATGAGCATGTTGACCATCTTTAACTATTGATATGAGGCTAG
Source organism: Pinus tabuliformis (assembly GCA_031772625.1). NCBI lineage: Eukaryota > Viridiplantae > Streptophyta > Pinopsida > Pinales > Pinaceae > Pinus > Pinus tabuliformis. The sequence goes on from CM062809.1 coordinate 368,120,659, forward strand.
GGTTGACCATAGGTCAACTATTGACTTTGACCGCGTTTAATTGAGGAAAAGAGGTTGCATTCTTTGACTGGTTGATTGAACTTTTTGGAGTCATTTTGACCATTGGCTTTGGATTGGATAGGGTTGTGTTGCCTACTGTTGACTTTGATTGGGCTGAAAATTACAAGATTGGTATTTGACCAGATTTGATTATATTGCTCATATTTGATTGGATATTGGATTATTGATTGAGATAGTCAAGGCTTTGACCTTTGACTAGTTGTTGGATGTACTTGGACTATGTATCTCTGCTGAACATTTGATGAACATCTAATAGAAGAAGAATCTAGTTGGGTTTTCCCCCTTGTGGGGTTTTTCCCTGGTCTTTGACCTAAATCTCCGTGTCTCATTGATCTTGGCTATCTTCTATTGTGCATATTGTTTATTGTTCTATCTACAATTGCTTATTGTTATTGGGTAATTGAAATTGGAAGAATTTGTTAAAGTGATTGTTACAATGTAGAACATTGAAAATTAACATGGTATCAAAGCTAAGGTGAAGACAGGCCCAAGGATACGGGAAATCAACCTTTGAAGGGATCCTATTGTTGAAGTTCATTTGACTTGGCCAAGATGTCTACCTCATACTTCAAGATTGAGGAGAAGTTGAATGTGTTATGAAACCAGCTCACAAAAAGATAGAAAAGAGAGATAAATGCCTTAGAATTAAGCCTCTTCAAGGGGGCAACCTCCTTTACATTACACAAATGAACAATTCTTGGATGATACAAATGACAAAACCTCCTTTCTATATATAGGATTCTAAGGGTTCACAATATAACCAAAGATGACCTAATAATAATATTATAAGTGCACAAAAATAACAATAGTGGGCTTTCATGGGGCACAATAATAATAATATGGGGACAATAAGGGCACAACATGCCCCTATAGAGACCTAACATGCCCCTCTCCTTAAAAAAAGTGTTGTCCTCAACGCTTGAGTAGTTCTAGATGCTTTTGTATAAAATTCTCACCCTCCCATGTGGAATCTTCAACGGGTAAGTTCTTCCACTTGATGAGATACTCTGAAATTGATCGATTTCGTAGCTGTCGAGTTCTTGTTTCTTTAACTGCTTTAGGTTCCAACATGATTTTTCGTTCCTCATCAAGTTCTGGCAATATTGTTTGAAATAGGAGCTTGTCACTTATAACCTTCTTTGAGCATGACACATGGAAAATTGGGTGCACTCAGGAAGCTGCAGGAAGCTCCAATTTGTATGCCATAGTACCTATCTTTTGCAACACCTTGTACGGACCATCATACTTTGGTGATAATTTATTATCCTTCTTAGCTTGCTTGAGAGACATTTGTTTAAATGGTTGCAGCCATAGGAATACCCAATCACCTACATCAAAACTTCTTTCGTTGCGATGTTGATCTACCTATTGTTTCATTCTATTCTGCGCCAAGGTGAGGTTATCCTTTAAGAGTTGGTGAACTTGTTGTTGACGCTCGATGTGATCTTCCACTACTTGAACCTTAGAATTTTCTCTTAAATATGGTGTGATGGATGGTGGATGATCTCCATAAAGTGCCATAAATGGGGTCATTTTTATTGTAGTATGGAAGGAAGTGTTATAGCACCATTCAGCCAAAGGCAACCATTTGACCCATTGTGTCTGTTTATCAGATACAAAGCAACGAAGATATCCTTCCAAACATTTGTTTACTATCTCAGTTTGCCCATCATATTGAGGATGATAAGATGAGCTATGAGCTAACTGAGTACCAAGACAAGAAAATAATTCTGTCCAAAAAATTCCAGTGAAAATGGGATCTCTGTCGCTTACAATAATCTTTGGGTTTCCATGTAGCTTTTGAATTGTTTCCATAAATGCAGTAAAAATTGTACTCGCTTTAAATGGATGAGATAATTCACAAATGTGTGCATACTTGGTAAGTCTGTCCACTACCACCATGATAACACTCTTTCCTTCGGATTTGGGTAAACTTGTGATAAATCCATTGAAACCTCCTCCCAACGTTGGCTTGGAATGGATAAAGGTTATAAGAGACCTAGGGTCTTAATTGTTTCAACTTTATTTTCTTGGCAAACCAAACACTTCGCCACAAACTTTTGAATATCTGATTTAAGGCCATCCCAAAAAAATTCCTTCTTAACCCTGTGGTAAGTTTTTAGAAATCCAGAATTCCCTCCTAAGCGAGAGTTGTGCAATTCCCTAAGAATATTTTGTTTGAGTTGGGAATTCTTACATAGGTATAACTAATATTTGTACCATAAGGAATCATTTTTCCAGCTAAATGTATCAAATGTACTAGGATCTTGTTGTATCTTTTGAATGAGTGCCCACACTTATTCTTCATTCTTCCATTCATCCTTTGCTTCATTTATCCAATTTAGTTGGATAATAGAAATGACGCAAAGAAATGCTTCCACATCCTCATCCTTTCTCGAGAGTGCATCTGCCACAACATTTTGCTTCGCCTTTTTGTAGATGATTTCAAAGTCATAACCCAACATCTTTGTGACCCATTTTTGCTGCTCTTCTGAAGATAATCTTTGTTCTAAAAAGTATTTAAGACTATCATGATTTGTTTTTACCTTGAAGTGTCTTCCCATTAGGTAGGGTCGCCATTGGGTTGCCATTTCTTAAGTGCATGTAGTATTGCCAACATTTCCTTCCCATAAATAGCTTTGTGTAAATACTTTCCTTTGATTGGACAACTTTCAAAAGCAATGGGTCTTTCTTCTTGCATTAAAACAACACCAATTCCATTTCCTGAGGTATCACATTCCATAATAAAGGTTTTTGTGAAGTCCGGTGTAGCTAAGACCGGTGCTTGACACATTGCCTCTTTACGATGTTCAAAGGCCTTTGTTACTTCTGGAGTCTATGAAAATGCATCTTTCTTCAATAATGTTGTTAGAGGTGCTGCTATTCTCCCACAATTCTCAACAAACTTGCGATAATACCCTGTCAACCTAAGAAATCCTCGTAGATGCTTTATGGATGTGGGGATTTTCCATTCCTTAATCGTTTTATTTTTGCTAGGGTCTACCTTAACACCTCGATGAGATGCAATATGACCCAGATATTCCACCTCTTGTACTCCAAAGAAACATTTGGAGCTTTTTGCATATAATTGTTTCTCCTCCAATAGTTTGTGCACCTTGTCAACATGTTGAACATGACCCTTCCAAGACTTGTTGTAGAAGTATATCATCAAAAAATACTAACACATTTTCTAAGGAAGGGTTTGAAAATGGAATCATCAAACCTTGAAATGTAGAAGGTGCATTGGTAAGGCCAAAAGGCATGACCAAAAATTCATAATGACCCTCATGAGTTCTAAATGTTGTTTTTGGAATGTCTTCAGTCTTCATTCTAATTTGATGATATCCTGAACGAAGATCCAACTTGGTGAAGTAAATTGATCCATGCAATTCATCCAATAATTCATCAATGACAGGAATGGGAAATTTATCTTTAATAGTGAGCTTGTTGAGCTCCCTATAATCTGGACACATGCGCCATGATCCATCCTTCTTGTGAACCAATACTACTGGAGCAGAGAAAGAACTTTGACTAGGTTGAATTATACCAGCCTCTAGCATTTCTGCAACCATATGTTCAATTTCATTCTTTTGGGCATAGGGATATTTGGAAGGCCTAATGTTTGGAGGAGCACTTCCTGGAATCAAATGAATAGCATGATCATGATCACGAAAAGGTGGGAGGCCTTTGGGAGTCTCAAATACCTTGGAATGATGGTCCAAGAATTTTTGGAGATATAGAGAAATAAATGATTTCGATGTGGGAACCTCTAGTGAAGATAATTGTGCAATTATGCCTCGTTGTTCTTTCTTTAGAAGCTTTGTCATTCCGTTAGAGTTGATTATCCTTCCCGGTTTCCCTATGATACCCCTTATTTCAGCTTCCTTTCTTTCTGAAGAAAATTTTATGAAAAGTTCTTGAAAATTAAAAGCTATTGTACCCAAGTATTGTAGCCATTGGACTCCTAGTACAACATCAGCACCACCCATTGGAATGGAAAGCATTGGGCTATTCAATACATATTATCCCATGGATAGCTTGATATTATGGCACTTTCCTAAGCAAGTTATGGTTCCTCCACTTGCAACCATCACTTGATACTCTGGTGCTGGATATAGGAAGCAATTCAATTCCTTGGATATCTTACAATTAATAAAATTATGGGTACTGCCTGAATCAATCAACACTATTATCTTTTTCTTCTTGATATGCCCTTCTATCTTGATAGTTTGAGGAGTGGTAATTCCAGCCAATGTATTACAAGATATGGTCAGATTCTTCTTCTTTTTTCTTTTTTTTTAGGGTTTGTTCCTGGTGTATATCCTCTTCTTTTGACGTTTCTTGTTCCTTTTCTTCCTCCTCTTCACAATCTATGTAAAATAATTTCTTCTCAGCACACTTATGACCTTTAGTGTATTTGCTATCACAACTGTAACAAAGCCCTTTTGCTCTTTTTTCTTCCAATTGTTGGGGTGTCAACCTTGTAGGTTGTGGATGGCTAGGGGCAACAACACTTCCATCTTTATGATTGTGAGCGGTAGGCTTCCTTATTGCCATAATTTTGTTTTCCATTTTTCTTGCCAACTTGAAACGCCTTCTCCAATGAATTAGGTTCCCAAAGGTGGATCTCATGTTGGATGTTATCCTTTAAAGTTCCTATGAACACATCAATCCTATGCTCCTCTGGAATATCTTTTACCCTTATATTCAATTTTTGGAAGTCCTCAATATGCTCCATCATTGAACCCTTTTGTTTGAGATTTATCAATTGGCTAAAAAATGTGTTTCTTTTTGTATCCTCATAGTGTGATATCATTCATCTGTAAAAATATCCCAAGTGACAATTTGTTTACGAGAACAAAGCCATCGATACCATACAAACTGATTTGGTTCCAAATATAAAGTTGCAATGCGTACCTTTTGTGTGTTTTGGACATTATGGAGATCAAAAAACTGCTCCATCTGTAGTATCCATGTTGCGGGATCCTTGCCATCAAACTTCCTCATATCGATATTTGGAACATGGTGGTTCTTCAATCTAACATTAGAGTCTATGAAATCATGATTAACATTTATTTTGTTCTCATAATGAGTTTTCTTTACTACTCTTTCGCCATTAATAAGCATTTCTTGTAGAATTTTTGTCAAATCTTCCATCTTAGCTTCCACGCCATCCATCTTAACTTCTACGCCTTTCTTTAAACCATCCATCTTAGCTTCCACACCACACATATTATCTTATACGTCTTTCTTTAAACTATCCATCTTAGCTTCTACCACTTTTTGTGCGAGTGAAATTTGTTGCACTGGTTCTTGTAATTTTAATATATCATGTTGCATTTCTTCCTCTTCTTCATGAGTCATGCTAGAGATTTCATGTTGCTTACTAGGTGTTTCCATTTTCTTTCTTCAGGGTATCAATTACTGATAATAATGCTTCACTATTCCCTTTGAATTCCTTCAAACTAATTTTTCAAACCAAACTTAGAAAAAACTACACACCTTTTTTCACTTTGTAGGAGCTCAATATTGAACGACTGTAACTCTGTAATTTCGGATCTCCAAGGTCTGAAATTGCGACCTACAGTATCCCTTTGTGCCCTCTTTCTAATGTCACCAGTCTGATTGAAATTTGATTCTCCAAGAAAGAGTTATGCCCCACCTCCCAAGATGACCTACTGATATACTTGTTCAGTAGAGAAAACTTATACGAAGTGCCACGTGCAACTATTTCGACCTTCGGACCTAAAAACAATAAAAAAAAAGTAAGGTCCATCTTCTTTGTGTAGCTTCTTACGAAATTTCAATCTAATGCTTAGAGAGAAAGTTATGACGATTTTCCCAAGGTCACCTGTTTAGTATGTAATTCGGGAGTCTGCAAAAACCCTAATGTCCTCAGATTATATCTCCAAAAATATGGTGAGACAAGATCTGAAATTCAAACATGAGTTTCACCAAGATTTCAGCTCAAATGGGTTTTAATTTCAGAGTCTGAAATTTTGTAGAAAAAAATTATAGCGAAACTTACACGATGATCTGTTTGAGATGAAATTCTGGAGCTTGCAAAAACCCTAACTTCCTCACATCATATCTCCGCAAATATAGCGAGAAAATATCTGAAATTTGGACTCGAGGTTCAGACCGATTTCTTCTCAAATGGGTTTTGTTTTTGCTTCTGAAACTTCATAGCAAAAAAGTTATAGCAAAAATGCCACGATGACCTATTTGGAGTAGCGAAATCCTAGAATCCAAAGCTTTGATACCAAATGTTATGAAACCATCTCACAAAAAGATAGAAAAGGGTGATAAACGCCTTATAATTCAGCCTCTTCGAGGGGGAAACCTCCTTTACATTACACAAATGAATAATTCTTGGATGATACAAATGACAAAACCTCCTTTCTATATATAGGAGTCTAAGGGGTCACAATATAACCAAAACCAACCTAACAATAATAATATAAGGTCACAAAAATAACAACAGTGGGTTTCTATGGGGCACAATAATAACAACAATATGGGGACAATACGGGCACAACAATAACAATAAGGGATACAATGACAATAGTAATGGGGGAATTGCTAGTATTATAGGGACCTAACAGAATGACTCCTCTAACTTTTCTCTATGGAGGGCTAGGTTGGATCTGACTTTGGAGCAAAATGATGTCATGGAATATGTAGAAGGGAAGGTACTTGAGCCTTCAGAGGGTGCAACTGTTGCTGCCAAGTCCAAGTACAAGAAAGGTGAGATCAAAGCTAAGAAAATCATTATTGATTCTTTGAGAGATCGTTTGATCACTTCTGTTTCAAAATTAAATAATCCCAAGGAGATGTATGATAAGTTGATTGGGATGTATGAAGTCAACAACTTGAGCTAAATTATTGCTTTGAAGAATCAACTCAAGGACATCAATATGAAAAAGGGTGAGACCATCCAAGCATACTTCATGAGGATATCTCAACTCAAAGATCAACTTTTCACTATTGGAGAAATTGTATCTGATAGAGAGTTGGTGATGATTTTCCTTGGAGGTCTTCCTGTGATTTGTGAGACATTTATCACAACCATTAGCAACAATGACATGTTTCCCACATTTGATCAACTCTTAGGAAAGTGCACTCAAGAAGATGTTAATTTGGTAGTTTAATGACAAATTCCAATCATAGGACTAGATTCCTCTTTTCGAGAGGACTAATTTTCACTATTGAAGCGCTCAATTTGGACAAGGGAAAGTGTATTTTTGAATTGAAGCTCACATGTGAACAAAAGGATAAGTTGGCCCAAAAGAGAATTTGGACACCCACGAATGGCTATAAATACAAGTAAAGTGACCCTCATTTGGAAATCATCATCATGATCATTCTTTGGGTTTGGCTCGCATAGGTCTGAGGGTGGGTGACAAAGATTCGTTCGTACAGGTCCGATATTGCAAGGTCTGAAGCTCCCACATGTGTTTAGGGTTTTGGTTTCCAGCCGCAGGTAAATTTTGGTTGCAACCACAGGCAAGCAAGCTCATGCATACAGTTGGAGGGTTTCAACAGCATGCACATCACTCTCTGCGTACGGTTGAAAGCTAGGGTTTGAGTTTTAAAGTTGATTGAAGATTTTGTTAGTTGATCACAGAGTTTGGCAGTTGACTGCAGAGTTCGACAGTTGACCGCAGACTTATGAATTAGGGTTTTGTTTATTAACATTGTTGGATTCATCTCATGTATGTTGTTTAGTTTATTTTGCTGGATAGGATTATGGTTGAATATATGGATCATTGTACTCTCTCTTGCTGAATCATTCAATGACAATCTAATAAGAAGAAGAATTTGAAAGGGTTTTCCTCGTAGTGGGTTTTTCCCTGGTCTCCGACCAATCTTGATGTCTCTATGTGTGAATTATTTTTTTCTATTGTTCCTTTATGTTCCACTGCATTGATGATGATATTGTTCTTTCTATATAATTGCATATGTTGCTCAATAATGTGGTAAATTTGAATAATTTTATGAGTTGTAAGGTGAATTCAATATGTAAATGATGAAATGCAATTATCTAAAGCAAAGAATAATATAGCCCTAAGAAAATTTAACATGGTATTAGAATTGGGTTGAAGAAAAGTCATTAAAGATCACCCCTATGAAGGCACCTTTGTTGGAAGTAAGGGAAGATGGTGGAGACTTAAAAGAATACTAGGGTTTGAAGGAAACCCTAGGAAATTTGACTATTAGGGTTTGATGGATATTATGAGGTTAGGGTTTGGAAGAAATCTTGGATTATGGCAAAGGTTCGAGATATGAAATTTAGAAACCCCAACATGATCAAAGTGAAGATGTTCTAGCACTTGTGATAGGATTGATGTAGCCATAGATGTGATAGTCTCAATTAGGCCTGGTTTCTGATGAAGTTGGTTGAAATATAATGAAGGCAACAATGTTATATGGACAATGTACAATCATATCTCTTGAAGGCTGGTTCAAGAGGGACATGATCACCTCTCATTGAAGATAAGTAATTTTTTTATTTATGTCTTTACTTTTGATCATTGATTATACTTCCTGCATGTATATTTGAGTATTTGGATACTTCTAACCTCCTTATGAGATGTGATAAGTGGGTCCTTCTTGAGGATCATCTGAGGTGCAGGAAAAGATGGCTAGTGGAGGAAGAGAAGAGCTAATGCTGGAAAAGGAACGAGACACTTAATTAAAAGTTGACAAAATGCTCCAACTACCAATGTCAAATTAGAAGGTGCATAGGTATTTGAATACTACAAGGTATGTATAGTATATTGTTTTAGCTGCAAAATTTGATGGCAAGGTAAGCCCTACGGTATGATGGGAATATCAACTTCATTAATGACTCATATATGCATATGAAAATAAGTTTGATTTATGGTACAAGTGATATATTGGTGCACTTTATATTTGACAAGTATCTTACATTTTAGACATGATGGATTTCTTGATTTTATGAAGCAAGCTAGATACATTGTTTTTGATATATGATGACTTGATACTATTGTTAATTCTTGTGATAAGCATGACACAATTGATGATAAAAGTTTAACAATAAGATTGATATTCAGGATCTTCTTGTTGACCTTGGTTAGGTTTTGATAAGTTTAATAATTATGACATATGGTAAAATTGGATACTCTGTCTTGATGGTTGGATAATATGATAAAGAAGTGATGTAGCTATTATGATCCTTTAAGTATGATGATACACTTGGTAACTTCCCTAATTATATGACACTAGCCCTTGATATAACTTTGATGTCATGCTCATATGTGATGATGAAGTAGTCAATGCTAATATGTTATGACTATGATGTATATATGTCTAAGAATCTAATATAGTTTGATGATGTAAAAATTTTGTTTATGCATGACCGTATTATGATAAATAGGTTGATGTCTTGAATGATGATGACTGAAGTCACTTCTCATTTAGAGGGAGAATTTTTCTATGATATTTTAACACATATTTGCATTAAATACAAGATTATTTTTTTATCGTTGAAGCATTATTTTCGGACATGAATAGTCTGCAACAAGTTTTGGTCTAAGAAAAGAAGGTTTTTCCTAGTCTAAGCCCCAACTGAAGGGAATAAAGCTTAAGGGTGTGGTTGTAAGCCTCTCAACCGCACGAAAGAAGGCCTATGGGTGCAGTTGTGCCTATAGGCCACAAAATCTAAATCCCTATGCATAAAACCAGGAGCACATCGTGAGTATGACAATGCTACAGATATGGAGCAGACAATAAAAAGTCCTATGAGCAGGAAAGTTTGAATGTTTGACTTACTATAAAGAATGTGAATGTGTTGACTAAACTTGTGTTTGCAGGGGACCAAAATATGCATATCAAGTATGTTATTTTGATTTGATCATTGAAACTAGTATATGATAATATTTAATAACAGTTGCAAGGGTTTGACAAGATTTGGCTTATTGGTTTAATATAGATGAACAATATTGGAGTTTTGACATGATGCTTGATAGTTCATAGATATGTTTTGGCTTATGGATTGTTTGAATTCACAGTGATAACAAATTAGGTTTTTCATTTTATAACTGACGACTTACCTTGATGACAATGCTATGTGGGCATAGTGACTTTTAGTGACTAATATTGGTATTCAATATTGATTCTATATTGACATAGTTGGATTTGGCACATTGGTTGAAGTATAAACAGTTGTGATTCAATACGCAGTGATGTCACAAATGAATGCATGAAACTTATATGACTCATCCTTGACGTATACTGATAAAAAATAATTCATATTATGATTATGTGGATAGTCTGATGGAGTCTGATATTGCTGACATGACATTAGATGAAGTCATAATTTGGTATTTGGATGTGAGCTCCACCTGACACCTGGCCTGAATAGTTTCTCTTAGTGATATTGGAAAAAACTTTTATGGCTTTGATATTATTTTTGATTTAGAATCTAAGGTTTGATAAGCTAACTTAGTTGATTTGATTGCACAATATTGATTTGTGTGAGGCTAAGTATATTGGTTTGATCAGTATAATGTTTACATATGGAATTGTATGGTTTGAAGCAAGTTTCTCAAGCCTAGTATGTCCACATTCACAATTACTTGGTGAAGCCAATAAGATATGCCGATCCAAACCTCTACTTCCAAGTTGTCCAAGGTATGCCTTTGATTTTGGTTTTATATATTGATGGTATATTCTTAACAGGTAATGAGCCTCTGATGATCAAAGTAAGAGGGAATTGTCCTCTGAAGTTTGAAATGAATAATATTGGCATGATGAATTACTTTCTGAAGTTTGGAAAATAATATATATATATATATATATATATATATATATATATACATATATATATATATAATCGTGAAGTTATTGAAGAGTTTTTGGAAAGTAGAGATGCAAATCCTTGGACACTCTGATTGAATTTCAAGAAGTTATGCACAAATATTGCTGGACCTGCCTTGGAAACTGACAATTGATTAAGACAATGATGTTCCTTGTGAACTCCCATCTAGACATATGTTTTGCAAAGAATAACTTAATTCAATTTATGATTGAGTCGCTTCATACACAATGGGTTGCCGTCGAGCACCCTTCGAGATATTTGTATGGGACGATCAATTTTTGGTCTGAGATATTATTCCAATGATAAATGAATGCATGGATGTGCTGATGATGTTTGGGATCATTATTTATTATATGAGCACATCTAGGTGCTATTTTAGTATGAGATCTATCCTGATATTTTGGATGAGAAATCCATAGCTTTAAGCATGACCAAGGTTGAATACGATGTTGCTAAGATAGTTAGTTGTGAGGTAGGTTGAAGAAACTCTTTGGAAAACTATTTTGAACAGGTTATGGATGTGACAATGATACATTGTGATAATAAAGAGTGGGATTCGATTGGAAGAGAATCCCATATATAGTTGGGACTGAGATATCTTCATATATTGAGACAATGTTGTTGTACGAGACAAGCTTAGGCTTGTGGTTGTTGCCTCTATGAGAGGGAGGATGAATAAGGTATCCTTTTGTGATATATATATATATATATATATATATATATATATATATATATATATATATTTGATTTGATGTACTTCATGAATAAGAGACTACTGCTATTGAGACATTATGATTGAAATTTTTAGTGATTTGTTTAAGCTGGTACCTGATATGAGCACGGTGATATGTTTCTGATGTACATAGCGTAGGACTGATCGAGGAAACTGAGCCAACTCTCCCCCCCTGTCTGAGCTCCCAGGGTGAGGAATTGAGATGGATGGCTCTTGGGGTTGAGGGATCTTTGGATAATAGGGTTTTAGCCCTATTTGTTACCCATAGCATCAAAGATGTTGCTCCAACTACCTTGGTCTATGCAGATTATACCCCAGTTGGCATCATACCCACACAATGGGATTGTTGGGATTACTGCTTCCCATCTGGACAACGGGTTGAGAGTGAGGTTGGGGGTGTGTGGTCCTTACCTTTGGTAAGTCGGGTATCTCACACAAGCTAATTATGATGCAGGTGTTCTACCACATGAGTCTTCAGGGTCATTGTTGGGAAGATCAACAGGGAATAGGATGGATGCAATCCTTACCTTTTATATAGCAAGTAGTATCTCGCCCTTTTATATAGTACATCATAGGATGGCTGTGATCCTTTCTTGGTAAGTTTTATCTCGCCTATTGCTTGATGAGATGACTTGGGGTGAGAGTGTCCAATAGGACCTTCCCCACCATCATAGACATGGGGTGAGAGTGTCCAATAGGACGTTCCCCACTGTCATAGATATGAGTTGAGAGTGTCCAATAGGACCTTCCTCATTATCATTGGATTCCAGGTTGAGATGTGCTCCCCGATGTGGTTCTAGGTTAAGAAGGGTTCCCTAATGATATGTTCTCTAATGTTTCCTGGATAATAGCATTGGGCTCCCCACTGGCAGTGATTTCAGGTGGTAGTAGTGGCTCCTTGATGGATAGAGGGTGGTAGTTTTGGATCCATTCCGATGTCAAATTATTCTTCTTTTAGATTCGAGAATGTTCAACATATGAGCAAAGACAATCAAGAGATAAGCAGGAATAATCAAATATGAACCGAGATGAACAATGATGATATTTGACGGCGAGATACTTGAGACACGATAAGATTTAATAAAAAGATACTTGCGATGATTACATGATGCAATTGGAATTTCTCCCTAGCCGAGAGGGACTGCTAATTTTGTATCTCAGTGAAAAATTCTAATCATGGGACTAGGTTCCTCTTTTCGAGAGGACCAATTTTGACTATTAAACCGCTTAATTTGGATAAAGGAAAGTGTATTTTTGAATTGAAGCCCACATGTGCACAAAAGAATAGGTCAGTCCAAAAGAGAAATTGGACACCAAAAAATGGCTATAAATACAAGTCAAGTCACTGTCATTTGGAAATCATCATCATGATCATTCTTTGGGTTTGGCTCACACAGATCTGATGCTAGGTCGCGGAGATTGGCTCATACAAGTCCAAGATTGCAGGGTCTGAAGCTTGCACACGTGTTTAGGGTTTTGGTTTCTAGTTGTAGGCATGCTTCAGGAAAATTTCGGTCATAACCGCAGGCACACAGGCTCATGAGTGTAGTTGGAGGGTTTCAACTGCATGCACATCACTCTCTGCATGCGGTTGGAAGCTAGGGTTTGAATTTTACAGTTGATCGAAGATTTTGTCAGTTGACCACAAACAGTGACAGTTAACCGTAGGCTTATGAATTAGGGTTTCGATTATTAACATTGTTGGGTTCATCTCATGGGTGTTGTTTAGTTTATTTTATTGGATAAGATTATGGTTGAAGACATGGATCATTGTACTCTCTCTTGTTGAATCATTCAATGAAAATCTAATAAGAAGAATAATTTGAAAGGGTTTTCCCCATAGTGTATTTTTCCATGGTATCCGACAAATCCTTGTGTCTCTATGTGTGAATTATTTTCTTCTATTGTTCCTTTATGTTCCACTGCATTGATGATGATATTGCTATTTCTATATAATTGCATATGTTGTTGAATAATATGGTGAATCTGAATAATGTTATGAGTTGTAGGGTGAATTTAATATGTAAATGATGAAATGTAATTATCTAAAGCAAAGAATAATATAGCCTAAGAAAATTTAATAGAAGAGACCAAGATGATCTCTAGAGGAAGAATTTAAAAGCATGAAGAAGGAGAACCTATTGCATTTTTTTCCCAAGCCAAGAAGAAGAAAGAGAAAGGAAGACCCTCAAATTGGAACAAGGAAGCAAGGTCAAGGATCCAAGAACAACAATCAAGGATCCAAGAATGACATGTCCAACTTCCAATGCTATAATTGTCACAAGCATGGTCACTATGACGGAAATTTTCTGGAAGAAAGAAGTTCTCCCAGGAACAACTACAAGTTAAAAAGGAAGAAAGGAGGACCCCTTGCTCGACTCCCAAGAGATCAAGGAACCCAAGGTATGATAATAATGAAATTTAAACTCAGTCTGAATACTTTCTAGTTCCTCTTCTTCAGATTCATTTGATAGATCATTTGTAGATAGTGGGGATCTTAGACATTTCACTAGTTATATAGAAGTTCTCTCAAAATTGGTTGAGTCTGATTTGAAGATAATACTTGGGGAAAATTCTAGATATCCTGTGAAGGGATTTTATCTATTTATTTTCATTTGAACTATGTTCAAATCATACACCTGCATGATGTCCTATATGCGTCGGGATTAAAGAAGAACCTTGTCTTAATTTCTGCCATGGAAGACAAGGGTTTCAAGGTTGCCTTCATCAATGGAAACATCCTTGCTTGGATAAGGAGAACTAGTATGGTAGATGCCTTCACACTTGGGACTAGAAGCCCTATGCGAACTTTGGTTCATGATGCTTCTCATCAAAGTGAGCTGTAGCACTGAATATTTTCTCACCTTCACTATGAAGCCTTGCCTAAGGTGAGAAAGATGGTCTCTTCAATTCCCATGATTTGAATAGATCATAATGGAGTTTGTCAGGGATGTGCTAGTGGAAATCTTGTGAAAGGACCATTCCCTTCAACTAGAAGCAAGACCAATGGGATACTTCAACTTATACATTATGATCTATGTGGACCTATGCCAATGACTTCTCCTGGTGGCTATTTGTACTATATAACCTTTGCGGATGAATTCTCCTGCAAGACATGGATTTTCTTCTTGAAGAACAAGGGCCAAGCATTTGACATGTTCAAGGACTTTAAGGCTCTGGTCGAAAATCAAATAGGAAAGAAGATCAAAATTTTCAAGTCTGATAATGGAGGATAATATAATTCAAATCAATGTTGCACTAATTGTTATTGGGATTAATTTTGCAATTTTTTTAATATCTAAAGCATCTACAACATAAAATAAATACATTGACATATAAATATGATAAAAGAACTAATATATAAGATGTTTAATATCATTTCTAGTGCCACATCACACATAACAGTGAATCATGTCCTGAATAGTAAGTCCTGACTCATGACTCCCAACTCAGCCTCAAAATATCAACAAAAAATATAATAATGTATCTCATGTCATGAGTCATAATGTCATATACAATGAAATGAACCAAATAACTGAAGTCTAATACCACTGATTTCCTTTTCCCCTCTAGATGTAGATGTTGGTGGAGTTGGCAGTAGACTCTGCTGTGCTCTAGAAGCTAAAGAACTAGGAGCTACAGGAGGTAGACCACGTCCTCTACTTGTGATAGGGGTAGCTTGGGTCACCTCCTCCTCCTGGTAACAAAAAATAAATAAATTATTTATTTATTTTTTTCCACGATTTTTTCCCAAAAAATCTGCAAAAAAAAAACCTCGATTTTATCTTCTTTTTAAAAAATCGCGATAAAACGATTTTATCACGATTTTTTGGCAATTAGTGCAACACTGATTCAAATGCATTTATTGACTTTTACAAGAAGGCTGGAATCAAGGAGACCATTGTACCTTACAACCAAGAACAAAATGGTGTAGTTGAAAGGAAGAATAAGACTATAATGGAAGTATCCAGAGCCATGTTACATGATCAAAAGTTTCCAAAGTTTCCATGGAGAGAATATGCTAACACTTATGTCTATGTTCAAAACATGACTCCTCATCAAGCCATAGGCAACAAGATTCTTGAAGAAGCTTTCACAGGTGTAAAGCTTGAAGTAGGACATTTGAGGATCGTTGGTTGCCTCGTCTACTTTCATGTCCCGAAAGAGAAGAGGACCAAGCTGGAAGTTTCATGAAAGAAAGGTACTTTTGTTGGTTATTGTGAAAATTCTAAAGCTTATAGAATATATGTGCCTGGTCAAAGGAATATAGAGTTTAGCATGGATTTCACATTCGATGAAAATGTTTCCCTTGGTAAAGCAAGGGACACTCTTCCCCCTACCAATGTTGAGAGAAATGATGATGTCATGGATGTACAATAAGAATTTCTTATGCCTAAATATGATTTTATTGATGATCCCATGGAATCCATGAGCATTGTGGATCCCCCTTCGTGTAATCCTCCTGCTAGGAAAATACCATTATGGCTTCGTGACGCTTTATAGGATGTTGAGAGACATGTCGTTGCAAGAGAACCTTTAGGGAAAGTAAGAAGCCATGTCGATATCCGAGATATGTTGTAGCTATGAGCAACATTATATGAGCTAAACCATGCACTTTTAAAGAAGGAGTGAAATAATAATTATGGAAGGGTGCTATGGCCGAAGAATATGAGTCCATCATGAAGAATGATGTGTGGGAAGTGGTTCCGAGACCCAAAGGAAAGTCTATTTTGAATTTTAAATGGATATACAAAATTAAGTATGGTGCAAATGGAAGTATCGAGAAACACAAGGCAGGATTGTGGCTAAGAGGTTTCTCCCAGAAAGAGGGAGAAGACTTATGAAATTTTTGCACTTGTTGCCCGATATACTACCATCCAATCTATAGTTTCTCTTACTGCTAGCTAGTGATGGAAACTTCATCAAATGGATGTGAAGACTGCATTTCTACATGAAATTTTCAAGGAAGAGGTATACTTGGAGCAACCATAAGGCTCTGAGGAGCATGATAGGAAGACTCATGTGTGCAAGATAAAGAAATAACTTCATGGATTGAAGAAATCCCCTAGGGATTGGTATGCCTACATTGATAACTATCTGATAAAGCTTGGATTTATAAGAAGCAATGTTGATACAAATATCTACCTCAAAATCGTCCAAGGTATGTGTTGAGCCTCAAAATTACTCTTTCCCTAAGCAATTCTTCTCATTCCTTTTCTTTGTTTTTCCATGAGAAAGATGCATTCTCATCACCAATGATCGGTATATACTGTCTTGAGGAGCACATTTAGTGATTTACATGTTATGCTTTTATGTTTTGTTGTTTGGATAAATTTTTGTATATTAGCTACGGAATGCAGCCTATTCTGTAGCTAATCGGTTGTTCCGTAGCTACCTTCATGCTTTAACAGGTTCTAGGTGTTATAAGGAGAAACTAGCTACATGGGCAGCTTGTAAATCATCGTGACATGGACCCTGTCCTATTCACTTAGCCCAAGTCGACAAAGAAGATGGCATAAGACTACGGTCAATAGATAAGTCAAATGCAGAGATCGAAGGTAACAAGACTCTGTTTTGTGGTTAATTAACACGTTTCACAATGATGGGAAGCGTTATCCGGAACAACTGCCTGTACCTACAGACTCCAACAGCCACTTGTACAACCGAATCCAACAACCACCATATCTTGGATTTATGTTTCCAACAGCCGAGGAAGAAATTCCGCATATCTGTCTTCTACGTGTTTGGCTATAGCATGTTTTTATCCACAAATAGTTGTATGGTTTTTCTTATAAATACCTGTGTAAAGGACCAAAGAAGTTAGTAGTAATAATGATAGTTTTATTGTGAAATCGAAGTCTTAAACTCTGTAATTCCTGGGCATTTTGTGTCCCTGTTTTTAATATGAAGACCGCATGTTTTATGGAAATCTGAAGGAGTTTTCTTGGAGTTGATTGAGTAAGCATAGCCTAATCATTTGCATAGGGCCCCTGCAGTGAAGAAGATTTCATTTCATTTTATTTTTCTTCTTCTTGTTAACTGTAAATTCATCATTTTCCTTCACAATGTTTATAATCATTTTCTTACTAACAATGTTTATAATGCAATTTTCATCATTTTCTTATTAATAGTATTCATAATTTAGAGTAGCTTCTTTTTGCTTGATCTCTTTCTAGTTTTTATCAGTAGTTAGAAGTTGAAACTCAGTAATGTAATCTAGTTCACTTCATTCACTGTTTTACTAGTCTTTAAATTCTCAATTAGACTGATCAATGCCATTTACTGTCTTTGCCATTTTATTTCTAGTTTACTGACTCATGGTGTTAATGGATGTTTTTGAAAAACCGTTCAAGTTATAATTCATCCTAACTAAGTGGTTGAACATTTCATTTATGCAATGAGTCTTTGCTGCATCTCTGTATTTGTTTTCCCTTAGATAATGAAGTACAAAATTCCTCAAATGTCATCCTAAGGAGACTTTCTCCCAAAATTGAGAGGTAGAGTAACTAAGTATTTCATTTAGTTTTATTTATGTAATTAGTTAGACATCAATTGCAAATTTCACTTTTGGTTTTAATTCATGATTTGGAAATAATAGTGAAAAAGGAATAGAAACTTTGTTTTCATTTCTTGCTTAAGCTCTGCTTCCAAGTCTTTCTTAAGCTCTGTTTTCATCTTTAGATTTTGAGCAGTCATTATGAAAGTTAGATTTAAGTTTTTAATAATTACATTGTAAATCATTAGGAACTAAAGACCAAGAACCCCCAAAACAACATAAAACACAAAAGCAACTAAGTAAGAAGGGTTATCTAGCACAAACAGTGCGCTACACTTCATCAGTTTATGATACCTGGATTGATAATTTATGTAGAGAAATTTAGGACACTAAATTGACCAAACAGTATGCCCTTGTTTTTGGTATTATATTTTGATGATTTATTCTTGACAGGGGAAGAACCTATTATTCTCCAATGTAAGAGGGAGCTAGCCTCTAAGTTTGAAATGAAATAACTTGGTTTGATGCACTACTTCCTAGGCATAGAGGTATGGTAGAGACCTAGTGAGATTTTCCTTTCTCAAGGGAAATATGTTTTCAAGTTGTTGGAGAGATTTGGAATGGTGGAATGCAAGTCCATGGCCACGCCAATGGAGATGAATTTTACGAAGCTATGGTGAAGTTGTGGGACCTGATCTGGAATATCCTTTTGAGTAACGATAACTGATTGGGGCACTGATGTTCTTAGTGAACACTGGGTTGCTACTAAGCATGTGCTGAGATATCTATATGGTACTATTAATCATGGATTAAGATACACCACCGGAGACGTGAGACTTCATGGATAGATTGATGTTGTTTGGGCCAGAAATGTTGTTGATAGGAATATCACACCAGGGCGTTGTTATAGCCTGGGGTATTCCATGCTATCTTAGATGAGCAGGAAGCAGGAGTCTATTTGCCTAAGCACAACTGAGGCTAAGTACATTGTTGCTAGCATGGCTAGATGTGAGGCATTATGGTTGAGGAAGATATTTGGAGAGTTGTTTGAGAAGGTGTTAGATACAACTCTAATATACAGCGACAACAAGAGTACGATCTAACTTTAAGAGAATCCTGTGTTCCATGATAGGTCCAAACACATTGAGATCAGATATCACTATATCTGGGATATGGTGGAGATAGGAGTTGTAAGACTCCATCATATTTTGAGTGATGAGAAGATAACTGACATTATTACCAAGCCTTTGATGAAAGGGAAGTTCTTGTTCTTTAAAGAGATGCTTAGATTAGTATATGTGACCCTTCCAAGAAGGGGTCACAGTTGATATTGAACACTGAGCTCTGGGAGCTCTTGGGGCATGGGTTACTCCTTTGGAGCTATAGGGTTAGAGGATCCTTGTCATTTTGATAAATTGATCCCCCCTAGTCAAGTCTGGGACTTGGCAAAGTACATACCACAGCATGCATCCTACCCACAAGCCAAGCTTATTGGGATTGCCACTCATCTGGCCAATGAGTGAGGAGACTTAGGTTTGGAGGATCTTTACCCATGGTGGATGCATCTGGTAAATTGATCTCCCTAAGTCCGGGATGCATGGTGTTCAACCACTTGATCACTAAGGATCAAGTTGGGTGACATAGGGTTTGGAGGATGTTTGTCACTTGTGGCAAATTGATCTCCCCTATTGTCAAAGATATATGGTTAGGAGGATCTTTGCCCCAATGGTAAATTGATCTCCCCTATTGTCATTGGATATAGGGTTTGGAGGATCTTTACCCTAGTGGTAAGTTGATCTCCCCTATAATGATTGTTCTTCTTTAGATAGAGATGTCATTGTTCATTAGATGAGTAGAGATGAGGCGAGATGTGAAATGATGCAACGATCATGAGGCAAGTACATCTGAGATGAGGCTTATGATGCAGCCATAAATTCTTCCCTAGCTAAGAGGGAGAGTTAAAAATTGGCAATTGAGGGAGAGATTTCCTTCTTGGAGAATCCCAACAAATCATAAGGAGACCCCAATTGCGCTTGGAAAAAGAATTGTACATGGGAAAATATTATTTTTGTTGTTGGCCCAAGTCAACTCAAAATTGTCAAGTCGGCCTAAAGTATAAATTCGACCTCCTAACCCACATAAATACACCTAACTTAGAATCACATGGAGGAATCATCGTCACACATCACATCTTCTTCATTTGGTTCACAAACTTTTGAAATTGTAGGCTCAAGTCCAAATGTGCGAAGGAGGCAAAGGATATTTCTGTTGACTGTGTTGATCTGTTTTTGCATCTTTGAACAGCATTGACTTTGGGAGATCTGAATTGATTTGATGATTTTTTTTGGATCTGTTTTGGAAGGCTGCATTGACTGAGCTATTGACCAAAGTTTTATGGGCACGTTGACCATATTTTACCATAGATCTAAGGCTAGGGTTGACCGCATGTTAATTGTTGAATTTGACCAAATTATTGGAGGAATTTTGGATATGTTTTGACAGAGTTTGATTGAGGAAAACATGCTGCATTCTTTGAATGGTTGACCAAAATTTTTGGATTCGTTTTGACGATTGGCTTTGGATTGGTTAGGGTTGCATTGACTATTGTTGAGTTTGACTTTGACTGGGCTAAAAATTGCAGGATTAGAATTTGACCATATTTGACTATATTGCTTATCTTTGATTGGATATTGGATTATTGATTGGGATTTTCAAGGATTTAACCTTTGACGAGTTCTTGGATGTGCTTGGACTATGCCTCTTTGCTGAACATTTTATGAACATCTAATGGAAGAAGAATATGGTTGGGTTTTCCCCCTTGTGGGGATTTTCCCTAGTCTTTCACCTAAATCTCTATGTCTCATTGATCTTGGTTGTCTTATGTTGTGCATATTGTTTATTGTTATATCTACAATAACTTATTGCTATTGGGTAATTGAAATTGAAATTGGAAAAGTGATTGCTACTAAAAGAAGGAATTGTTAAAGTGGTTGTTACAACATAGAACATTGAAAAAATTAACATTTACATCCATCTAATGTATTTTCCAACCCATAATAGAAGCAAGAGAAACAATGGTTTTGATAGAAGTGTACCTGGAAATTGGAGCAAATGTCTCATCGTAATCTACTCCCTCTTTCTTGGAGAAACCTCTTGCCACAAACCTTACTTTGTACCTTTCAATGCTACCATTTATTGGATGCTTGATCTTATAGATCCAATGGGAAGCCACCTCTGACTTATCCTATGGTCTCAGAACTATCACCCACACATCGTACTTCATGGTGGACTGATACACCTCCATCATGGCAACATTCCAAACTTGTTGGCTTGATGTCTCTTCATGAGTGGAAGGCTCATAATCAATGATGTGGCTCATCAATGCCATATAACTTGAATACCTTTGTGGTTTGTTTACTCTATTTGAATGTACCTTTAGGAGCTGCATGTCCCGTGTTCTATAAAGTATCATGAAGGCATGTTAATATGTTTGTAGTCATAAGAACATCTCTTGGTGGTTCTACCGAATCATCTTAGTCGTCTGAGGGACGAGTAATTAGTCTATAGGAACTTGTACATGCATTTCTTGGAGTCTCGTGTTCTTCATCATCAATCTCCATGTGGGACTCTTTGGACTTCCTCAAGGCTACCTCCTCATCAAAAGTAACATCTCCACTAACCTCAATTTGATGTCGTTCAGGAATGTATATCCGATATGCCTTCGAAGTCTCATTGTATCCTATGGAGGTACCCTTCTTCCCAGAGGATTCCAACATATTACTCTTCTCTTTGGGCATGTGAACATATACTGGACAAAGAAATATCCTCAAATGAATGACCTTTGCTTTTACTCTTGTGAAT
Source organism: Pinus tabuliformis (assembly GCA_031772625.1). Classification (NCBI taxonomy): domain Eukaryota; kingdom Viridiplantae; phylum Streptophyta; class Pinopsida; order Pinales; family Pinaceae; genus Pinus; species Pinus tabuliformis. The sequence continues at coordinate 368,142,652 of CM062809.1, forward strand.
GCTTCCTCAGGAGTCTTGTCTTCGAATATTCAGTGAGGACTTTGGTTTTGAACATAAACAATTGTGCTAGCAACTTCTACACATAAGAACATGGGTAGTTCCTAATCATGGATAATTTCCTTCACTGCTTCCACAATGGTTATGTTCTTCCTTTATGCTATTCCATTCTTTTTAGGATTGTAAGGAACAATCCATTCCCTCTCGATTCTTTCCTTCTTGCAAAAATCACTGAAGTCCTCGGAAGTATACTCTTCTCCATTATGTGATCTCAAGACTTTGATTTTCCTTCTTGTCTAGTTCTCCACTTATGCCTAGAATTCCTGAAACTTGTTGAAGACTTCATCCTTGGGATTCATAAAGTAGATCAAAGTCTTTTAGGAGAAATAATCAATGAATGTTACTTAGTACAAGTAGACACCCAAGGAAGTTGTAGTCATAGGTCCATTTACATTTGAATGTGCTAGATCCAAGATTCCCTTGTATTTACTATCACTTCCTTTGGTATTTTTACAAAGTGCACAATAGTTGCAGATGTCATCATGCTCGATCTGAAACTTTGGAAGACTTGTAACCATATTTCTTAATGTTGGAAAAAACTTGTAACGTAAGTGAGTAAATCTTCAATGCCACAACTCACATAAATTGATGCTATCATGGATAAATGCTTGGGTTGGTCATCCTACCAGTCTATATAATCCTCCCTCTCGAACACCAATCAATTTTGCAGATGTTATGCTTGAGCTCTTAGGCCATATAAGAACTTATCTATTCAAGAATTAAAATTTATAGAATCTATATTCTAATGCTGAGATAGAGAAAAAATGTTTCTTCAAACTTGGTACAAATAAAACTTCTTTCATGTGTAGAGATTTTACAGACTCCAACTAAAATGAAGATGATCCAATTCCTATTGCATACTTGGCATTGTCTCCAAGTTCCACCTGTAATGTTCAATCTCTTTTTGTCACATCTGTGAGAGATTCTCAAAAAATAGTGATGTGCCCATAGGCACCACTATCTAGTAACCAGACATCATTGTTATTCGTAATAGTCCCTGAAAGAGCGGAAACAAAGATTCTCTCCTTAGCTCCCTCTGCCTTTATAATATCTTCCTTCTGAACCTTGCCTTCCATTGGGAATCTCGAGCAACAAATAAAAATATTCAAGTTGTTGAATGCTTGTCTCTTAGGTTGATTTTGTATTGCTACACATGCTCTATGGGGACACTTAGAACCTATGCTTATTACATTCCCATTAATCCTGGTATAGAGGTATAGAGCTTACCTATTGTCTATGTTTATCTTATTCAGTGCATATGTGACCGTGTGAATATGATGAACATATGACCAGCCAGCTCAAGAAGCCCATTCAACCTAATATCAATTGAAGCCATCCATAATCCTGTTCAGATTACAAATTACAATGACAAGGGTAAACGTAGATACGCGATATTGTATATCGATGTTATGATAGAGCTACTCACTTTGGCATTGAGCAGATTGGGCCACCCCACTGATACACTTGAAGTGATTAATCCTCCCAATGTAAGGGCAACGAAACTAAATCTATAATATCCACCTGTGTTTAGTAGTTAGGGCTAGTAGTACTACAGCTACTAACTAATAGGTGAAGAGCTCTAGCTCTAGTCTGTATAGTAGCTGTAGATAGTTCAATTAGTACTAAAACTAGAGTCAATACTATTTCCGTCTCTGCTAGAGCTTCCGAGTAAGGCGATACTGCCTTAATAGTCTATGCAGTAAGTACTATTAGCTCTAATAACTACCATGTATTGAGTTTACAACATTGACATAGGTACTGGTGTAATGGGTAACTAAATTAGATAATGCCAATCTAATGGCTTCTCTTTGAACAAAGCTCTAATTCCATGTTGAATTTTGTACAAGATGAACAATAGAAACTAATTATCTGATTTGATAATTACTTCCTAATGATATTTAACAATTTTATCTTTCGAGCCACTAATATCATTGAGCAATTATACACAAAAAATATCAACAATAATACAATGAAAATAGTAAGATCATAAAGAGACAACCATGCACAATAGAGACAACAATTTTTCCCTGGGAAACCCAAGTTTGGGAGAAAACCTAACAACTTTTCTTCTAGGTGAAATTGTTCTTCAACATGGTTTGTAATTACATAAATTTGTTTAGAAATATATGCCAAAAACCAAGTCCAAGATACTAGTAAAACTTGGTTAGATACTAAGCATTCCATGTTGGTCAAGCCACCAAAGAACATAATAGTCAACTATTAGAATTTCGACTTGTCTTCAAGCTTGGACTTGTTACCCACCACTTTGTGGGTGATATCCCTAGGAGATTTTTTTTTTCTCCAAGATGGTCCTCAGTGGGTAACCAACGGCCCCTTGCAATCACCAGATAGCTTGATGGTCCATTTTCTCCTCCACCTGAGCCAGTCTTGTGGTCCCTCACCCTTATGTTATGATCACATGTTTGAGGGTAGGTCTCCCGACTCCAAAGGTATGACTTTTCATTGGTTTAGTTGAGTAATTTTGTTCACTTAGCTTGGAAAATTTTGGGCATGGATTGGTGGGGGGATTCAGTGGAAAGAGTGGGCTAGGTTTGTACTCTTATCTTCTATGCCTGATTCAGTAGTTAGCCTTGTATCCTAGTCCTGTGAGATATCTTTTAATGACCATTAGATTTAAGGTTGACACTACATGGAAAATCTTGATTTTGGTTGCATGGTCCCCCTTCTTGAAACCATATACATCACTCCCCTCCTCTCATTTCAACCCCATTCATCACTTTTCCCATCCGAGTCCATATATGTCCATTGGGTCCACATAGGGTTAGTTTCCCACTCCCCTTTTCCACACTTTGGGTTGTGCCTGGAACGATGCTCGGAGGTTGATGCAACTAAAAAGAAAGGAAAAAGCATAATTTGGCCACTTACAACAAGAAATGTACCATAAAATGCAAAAGATGGTTGAGACATACAAATTTAGAATGTGGGGAAAAGCCAAACATGAGCTCTACCCCTCATTCATGGCCATCACCCTGGTTCCTATGGGTCTTAGATGAGCCCCCTCCACATTAAGGAACCCATTATTGCCCCAGCCCCTGGTGGGAAATGAGATGCCTCACCTTAAAAGGGGGTATATACTGCTATATTCTACACATCATGCTCTCATCCCCTAGAGCCCCAAGTAATTATGAAGAAAAATCAATCAAAGGAAAAAGGCATATGAAGAAGGGTGGAAAAACAAAGACCAGGGTAACTCATGTAGCACCATATTCTCCCTCCTACACTCATATACCCAAGTGTGGGCTTACCTAATCGTAGCTACCCTTGTACCATAACATGTGGCTTGGTGCCTTCCCCTAATTCCCACTCCGTCCCATCACTATATCACATGCCACCTACCCATTGATGGATGTAGCATGGGCATGTCACCCCCTTTGAAGGCTGAAACCACCTAATAGGGTCCTTGGTTAACCCCATTATTGAGATTGGAGACACTTGTACATGCCAAAGCCTACTATGGAAGTGCATGCCACCATTAATTTCCCACTTGATTCCATGATTTGTAAGATATTTTACTTGATTACTCTAATGATTTGTTGTATTGGAGGGAAAGGGGACACATTGGATCTTGTTGACCACTACGTGTCAACTACCCATAGCAGTACACCCCCCTTTTTTTCGCAAAAGGGGTAGCGATTAATTGACATGTTCGTGCCATTCGACAGTCATCGTTGATCTGATCATGTTATGTTGTAAACCCAGTTTACATGTGTAAATTGTAAATAATCTTAGTAGATCTGAGTCATGTTTGTAAATTGCCTAGGTAGACCTAATTTTCTAGTGATAATCTACATTCCAGAAGGTTTTTTGTCTCACCGATCCATGATCGACAGAGTTTTCCTTCAACCTAACCCCAAAACTGGAATGAATTTTGTCATTAGAATCTTAGGGGAATCCTAGTGTGCTTCGAGTCTATGTAAAAGTAATTTGGAAATAATTCTAACTATTTGGTTAGGTTATTACAAATTGCTTGATTTGCTAGATTGTAGTTGTGTTACAGAACTGGGTGGTCTATGAGGGTCTATGTCAAATGGGTTTTCCCCCTTGAGATGTAAAGTGTCTTGAGGGTTAGAAAATGTTTTAATCTCCTCATAAGTCCTAAGTCCTAGGTCCTAGGTGATTTTTCCAAAGGCTAAGTTCGAGGATCCAACAATAAAAAAATAATAAAAAGATATAAATAATAAATAATTAAATTAAAAAATTAAAAAAAATTAAAAAAAATTAAAAAATAGATAAAAATAATAATAAAATTAAAAAATTAAAAAATAAAAATTTTCGAAAAAATAAAATAAAATAATAAAATAATAATAAGTCAAAGTTTTGAGTAAATAAATGCAGAATTTCAAATTTTTAATATATTAAAATGCATTTAAAAATTCGACGGATGAGATTAAAAGGGATTTTGATCCTCATCGACGGTCGAGATCATTTTGACATGGATCACTCAAACTAGCTGCTGTAAATTTTTCCTTTAAATAGGGTGTTAGGGGTCATTTGAGATCATTTGATCTGTGAGTCTTGTGCTGAAGAAAGCTCTCTTATAAACTTTTTCTTGTGCAATAAAGAAATACTTTGGGGTTGAAATCTTGCTGGTGTTACTCTTCTGAAATGCTGTAAGCTGCTTCATTTTTTGCATAAATTTATTTTCAGCCATTAGTAATAGCTTGGTGAAGAGTGATGTTGAACACAGGTATCTTGTTTACTCACTAGGGTTTGAATGGTAATAAACTTTCTGAAAATAATGGCAGGTATCTCCATTGGATTTGGATTTTACTACTGTTTTTTCCCTCTTTATTGATAGTTGAAGTGAGCTGTGCAGGAAAATCTAGATTGTAAGGATCAACGGGCGTTTGGGGAAGTTCTCAGCTGAACTAGCCAACTCCCGAAAAGCATTTTCTGGAAGAGCCCAGCCAGTTTTGATCCTGGGTTTATCATTTAGGTTTATCTTTTGAATGCATGAGAGGTTTTCTGAAGTATCTCATAGTAAATCTGAAATTCTGAAAAATATTATTGTGGATTATTGGCAAATCTGGCTGATTAGAGTCGTAAATCTGTAAATATTGTAATTGATTTGTAGGGTTTTAGTTTTTTGCATATATTATTTCTGGGTATTTTTGTTTTGGCTGTTATAGGTTTTTTTTTTGGAGTTGAGGATATAATTTTGCCCTGAAGCCAGATCTAGGCCTTGGAGGGCAAGATCTGGCCTTACAACTAGTTTTTTACAGGGCACTGGTTCGCTATCCAAGGGTTTCAGCTTCAGTCACTTTCAGATTCAGAAATTTATTGCAGGGTTTTCATCAAAAGCAAAGGGAGTTAAATTTTTTTTAAGGTTTCAGAAGAGGTTCAGGGTTGTCCAAAGCCATACCACACTTCTGCGTGAATCCATTTTCTCTGTTTACGCTGCCAGCACATCTGCAAACCTTGCTCACACTGCTACTATTCCATTACCCATTGTGCCCCCCATGCAGTCTTCCAGATCCTCACACGCTGCTCATTCTAGCTCCATGCTCCATATCCTTGCACGCAAGTCTCTCACCCTCATCGCCCAACACTCTAGCATTCTTTATCAGTGCATCTCACGCAGCAAAAAAAAATCTCTCCCTCTTTTCTTCACGCAACACCAGTTTCTCATCCCCTCAAGTTCTACATAGTTTTCATTTCATTTCTCCCCCATGCAGCTCTAGCTCTCCGCGTGATCTCCTTAGTGTGGCCAGCCTGCAAAGAAAAATCGGAACCATTCTTGCCTACGTCCTAACCCGTGTTTCCATTATGCCTCGTCCATTTTCTCATTCGCAGCTCCTCCCTTGCCATTTTTTCCACCGGCAGCAGCATTCCCTCTTCCTTTCCCTCACTGCATCTTCTTCTTCTCAGCAAACTTCTACCTTGCTCGATTTTCCTTCCTCCACACGTTTGCTGCCAAACCTGCGTGCTACCCCGCAACTCATCATCATCCAACTTCACGCAGTCATATTTCTGCCATACGCCCAATCCACACCTGCGTATATTTCTCCACCCGCCTGTTCCTCCATCTGCTGTCGTCGAAATCTGCACACGATCAACCCATTCGATTTTGTTTTTTTAGTTTTGTAGTTATATGCGTTGGATATCAGGACTTAGGGTTAATATTTTTTAGATTAAATTTTTTCATATAGATTTTAGTTAAAATATTTTATTTTATTTTTGCTCTATGTAAATTTTAGAACTTAGAACTGTATATATATATATATATATATATATATTTTTTATTTTATTTTATTTTTTCTGCGTAAATACTAATTCTATTAAAAAAGAGAAAAATATGTACATGGAGATCGAAACCTCAGAGGGGGCAGAGGCCAGCTCTCAGCTAGAGATTCTGAGACATACATATCCTGCTATCTGCCCTTTCAGGATTAAAAGACTTCAAAACATGATTTGTTAGACCCTGACACACAAAAAATAATTCTGTTCTGAGTCTAACACAGCATTACTATCGCCTGCAATGGCTTTACTGGTAAACATTCTGTCATACCCGCCATGGACAAAAAAGAGGCAAAACAAAACTTCGCCAAACCAAGAGTTGTTGCTGCAGATCAAGATCAGGTTGGCTCGCACCGATACAAGACGAGAACTGAGACCAGACCCATAACCAGAGACCCAAAACATAGACACATAGCATAAAATAAAACAGAGCAAAGGCAAGAGTGCCACCCATCGGCAATGAACCAGCATCATTTGGCATGTTGCGGAGAGTCGGGCGCATCCTTGTCCACCTGGCTGGACGAGGCAATCCAAGTGACGAATCCATTGTCTTCATTCCCCTCGATACCACCATCTGGAGGAATTACCAGATTCAGGATGCTACCTGCATGATGAACCGGTCCACAAGCAAGGACCTCGCGCTGACTCGAATCTGCCGGATGCTGAGGCGCCTCAGGAACAGTGCTATCTTCCTGCATGTTGTCTTCATTAAACATGACCCCAGCCATCTCCCCCTGAAGGACACTGTCATCCTGAGACTGAGAGGTGGTGGTGTGGGCTGAGCTGTTGGGTTTATCCTCCTCCTCAGCAAGAATAACAGTGATACTGGCTGACAATACTGGCCTGTTGAGCCTGCTATGGAAGGTGAAGCGGGTTGTTTGAAAGGAATTGTGCGGGAGAGGCCCAGCATGGCCAGAGGGCGGAGAGGACGGGGAGGCCAAAGCAATGGGGATTACGTTCTGAGGAGCAGAATGAGAGGCTCTGCCTCTATTACCAGTATTGCCTCCTCGGCGAGAGACTCCTCGACGGCGAGGCATCTTCGAATTGTCTGAACAACCAAGAAAGGGAAAATGGCAGAGCTGACGGGGGAGGGACTAAGCACAAAGGAACCAGGCAATACAAAAAACCTAGGCGTGCTTCTAGACTACCTGAACGTGACAGGGGTGCGGGAAGAAAATCGGGCGGAGGTTAAAAGAACCAAGAGCAATGGCGTGAACTAGACACGAGGCCATGAATAAAACCTTGAGCGTAAACTCTCGAACCAGGCGCACATTAAAGACGATCTGTGCGACCATCATTCCGTCCTCTATCCAATTAATTTCGCATGCCATTGAAATATGCAGTCCTCGTCCGCGAGCCAGGTGCAGGGACAGCTGCCTGCAATGAGAGAGCCCTCATAAATGCACCGCATTAACACCCGCATCCGGGTAACTTAGAACTGTATATAATAAAAAAGGAAAATTCGATTAAGTTTTAGGTTTTGAATTAGATTTATTTATTTTTTAGATTAGATTGTTTTAGTCCACGTATATATGTTAGTGTGGGATAGTTAGGGTATAGTTAGATTAGTTTAATAATTAGATTTTAAATTTATTTAGTTTTGTTTAATTTTTGACTTTTAAAAATAACATAAAAAATAAAAATAATTTTTTTTTGTTTATTTTTGTTTTATAGTTTAGATTTTTATTTAGATTTAAGTTTTATTTATTTAGACTTTGTTTTCTTTAATTTTAAAATTTTATAATATATATATATATATATATATATATATAAATCACAAAAAAATTGTTTTTTTTTTTGTTTTTTTCCTGAAAATATTTTTTGTGTCGCATTTGGTCTTAAGCATATTTTTTCATGCTTCTAAATTTTGGTGTATTTCGCTAAGGCTAATAGATTTTTGATGTGGGATTAATATTTATCATGCTTAAATGTTCATTTGAAGATAAGCTATATGAAAGTGATAACTGGTTAGCATTTAAAATTTGTGTGGTTATTTAAAGCATTTATCTTTTGAAATTTTAATTGCTAGATCATTATTAAGGCGTTGTACGTTTGTTGAATATCTTGCATTTTGCTTGGGTTATTTGATGATAAATGATTGCTAACGGTGGAATTACAAAGTTCATACTTTTGCAGCGTTTGATAAACAATTATTTAATCATTAACTCCATAAGGCACTGGTACATTAACTTCTAAAATCAATCAAGTGCTAATTTTCCTTGTTGTGTCTCCCAACCTAACTAGTCCACAGTTGGTCATCCTTTAGGGTCTACCCCCCTTAGTCGCGGGAGACGGTTTAAACGGAAAGATCGGGGATTAAGGTGACAACCCCCAGTCTGAGCATTGTCGTGACAATATGTGCGACAATAGATCTTATGGAGGATTGCAGACGGGTCTCCATTTTGGGGTTTGGTCTCCCTATATGAGGTCCAAACCCTCCAAAGGGCCACATTGGCTCTTGTAGGGTGAGCGTTGAGAGCCATGGCCCTCCACCATAGCAGAGAGTACTTCATGGATCCCCATCACAATTCAGGGATTGTTTGTGTTCCACCTTTTGGATGAGGGTGATGCACCCAGATCACCATGCCCAACCGTCTCCACACATGTACCACACACTTGGCAGATGTTCCAGGGTCTAGATGATGATGTCTGTCACTACAGGAGACAAAGTGAGAGTTCATGTCATCATCCTAACCCTTATTGATGGTTTACATACATTATCGATCCACTTGGAGAGCCATGAGGATGTTATTGGGCCCCCACACCCACTTGGGAGCACCATATGTGACTTGATTGGAAAACAAGGGGCCAACCCATTTTCCACTATGTTTGGAGCCTTTTCACTCAACTTGGTACATTTGGACTCCATTAGGCCTCCTCAATGGCCCAATGACTCATAATATTCATTATTTTTCCCTCTTGAGAGGCTATTCTTTGTAATATTGAGCTATCTTGGTGGGCTTGTCACCAAGTCATGTCATTATTATGTATTATTTTATTATTTGGGGATAACTTAGGCCAATTAAGAAAATCAAATCCCCTTTAGAGTTGTATAAATATGAGAGAGGCTTATTCTAACCTCTCATCATCACTTGGATTGGATTAATATCTCTTGATATATTTTCACACTTTTTGCTCGGATAAACTTTTTGGAGTTTCTTGATGCACTATGATGTTTGAATTTTCGCTATTGTCTTTGGAGCTTCTTTCTAATGCAAAGTGTATGAATGGATATACTCTCTCTCTCATGTAAGTCGAATTTTTGATGCTATTATTTTTATCTTATTTGTCAAATGCATGCAGATCGTTATCATTATTCTTGTATGGGTTAATGTAATGCGAAATTATTCTAGGACCTTCAATAAGTGATTTAATGCATGTGTTGTTCTTTGAGGGATTGGGTGAATTCTTCTAAAGGTATCTATTAGGTTGAAAGACCTCGAAACATCATCTCTATGGAAAATTTGAAGTATAATTCCCTATTGACCTAGTTGTTGCCCTTGGAGAGGCTAGAAAAGTTTAATCAAGGCTCCTTAGCTTACATCCTTTCTTGATATATGTGTATCTTGACTCCATTAAGCCAAAAAAATAAGGCATTGATCCTCGTATCCCTTGGGTGGTCGAATTCACCTCTATTTTCTTCACTTTTCCAAATTCTAGGCCTAACCCTAGAGGGTCAACTAGGGCATCAAGTGAAATATTTTGTAGCCATCCAGACACCTTGAAAATTGGTCCACAACTATGTTGGGGTCTTCTTAAGGCCCCCTCTAAATTTCAAGAAATTCTTATGGTAGGATATTGAGATATAGCGAGCCCTAGCTCAAGGATCATTTCTTGCCCTAAGTTTCCCTTGGATAGTGTCCTCATTTGGATCATTGCACTCATTTCTCAAATTAAAATTTGTCCTTTGATCCTCTTCTTTTCCATAATTAGATCAAGCCCCTCCTTGGTTGATCAACTCCACATCCTTGACCTAATTTTGGGTCCACTTGGTCTCGTGTGGTCCCAAAACCTTACAACTTTAATTCCACAAAGATCACATAAATTCCAATTCTCTATAGGGACTTTTGAGTCTAGGAACCTACTTGAAAAATCATGTTCCCAAACCCTAGCCTCAAAGAACCTCTTAACCCTTCCTAGAGAGCCTATTTCCTTGCTTTTCAAGCAAGAAAGCCATACAATTGAGTCTCTCTTGTGAATAGGCCTTGTGAATCACCATTCATCCTTTCACTGGCATATTCATTATTGTGATTCCTCTTATACCGGGTCTCCTCCCATCAGTGAAATTCAGTAAAGAGCAGGGAGCCTTAATTGAGGTGATAATGGGTTATTGCTCCATTGTTTTCACTTGACCTAGTAGTTGCTCTATAGGATCCCCTCCTAGGACCCCTACTAGTTTGAGTGGTAACAAGACTTGCAATCAAAATTTGTACTACAATCAACCTCATCTAATGTTCAAATTTGGGCTCAGTCAAACTTTAGATAATTCACTCTTCTTCTGTTCAAACGTGCGACTGTTTTGTGTTGAAGATGTGTTAATGATTCGTTGGATGAAATGAAGATTTTTCTCATGAATATATACATCAAAAGTAGGTGCGTTTGACCAAGGGTCACACCCTTTCATGGTGGGGCCAACTTGATAATTTGAAGCCTACATGAAGCCCAAAAAATAGAATTATTATTTTAATTTCCATAATTCCTTTAGACCAACTTGGAAGACTTATTGGCATGTGGGAATACTAACCGATGCTACACAAAAAACAACAATTAAAACCCTAAATCAAAGAACATTATGTTTTCCAAAATATTTTTTCAGATGATTAAAAAACAATAAATATAAAACAAACTAAGGAAATGCATGGAAATAGTGGCTTTCAATTTAATTATAAGATCAAAACCACATTTCTGATGGCTGCTACCTATCTCTAATTTTTCATAGTAATTTTCCTCTGTTTAGATTGGTGATATTTTTCTGCCATGATGCAATGAAAAGCATTCAGTGAAGTGTTTATACACTCTACTTTAACAATAAGTGTTCCTTGGTGGCATTAACATGTGCATCTAAGGCCTATGCTGTGGGACCATTGGTTAGAATAGTTAGGGGAATTTTTCTTTATTTAGATCTTACAGATGGTCTCAATGTCCTCATCAATGGGTTGCATAAAATCATGCCTTCCACCCATACGATGTCTGATGTGGCCATCATTTGCGCCACAAAATTAATTGTGTCATTATTTCCACCATAGAAATATATACCATAAACACTAAGCTAGTGGGGAAACCTTGCACAAATTTCTTAATAAAACTAGTTTTTTCATTTAAACGAGTTTTAAATTATCGTTTTGTTTTCATCATCCCACTATTGAGAAGGCATAACACCATTGGAATGCATGGTTATCTATAGGTCAAGTACACAAGTTCTCCTTACAACTTTTATTGTCAGAGTGTTAAAAATATGCAACTGTGGTAAATTTCCACTTTGGACCACTCATTTTATGGAGATGATGATTGCATTGAATTTCTCTTTCCTAGAGGACAAAAATCAACCTAAAGATCACCTCATTTGGACAAGCAGAAGTTGAGTTATGAATTATTTTATTCATACATATATTCTGGATTAGGTCAACCCTATGCACATGTACCAATGGACAGGTCGAGTGGACCCTCATGGAAGCCTATAAATAGAATATACCTCAAGCTCATTTGAACACATTGATCAAGAACTCTTCTCATCTTCTATTTTGTCCTTGCTTGCACAGGTACGACGGAGGAAGCTCACACAAGGGTCCAAAATTACAGGGTGAAGCTCGCACTAAACTAGGGTTTTCTGATTCCTGGTCACTGGCACAGAACTGAGTAATTTAGTCCATGTTCACTGGCACAAAGTAGTCATGAGAGTGACCAAGGACCCTTGGACGCTGGCACAGGGTCTTCATGAGAGCGACTAGGAGTTTGGGTCAATTTGGTCCTCTGTCACCAGCACAGAATGGTATGGGAGCGACTGAGCTGCCATAATCACTATCTTGCAGTTCAAAGAGAGCGACCAAGTCTATCATTTCTCTTAGTGATAGAAGTGTTTGACACTGTGAAAATTCCTTAAACCAGAATCCCTATTGCAACAACTGATGATATTTTTCCTACTTGTTAGATTTACATGAAAAGGTTATTTTCAGTTCCTATGACAAACATTGAAATACATACACTGCATCCTACACCATTTAAAATAATATGTCGAAACAAGAAACTAAACAATAGATAACGATACAACACAAATGACACAGTTGTTTTTGGACAAACGTCCCCGGAAAACCAAATGCGGGAAAACCGATGTAGCAGATCTGAGGGTTTTTATTATTAAGCATAAGTTATTTATGAATACAACCTCTGGATGCCTTGTTGGCAATCTAGTACAAAGAATATCACTCGACAGAAGAAATTAGTGAGATTAGCTTACTCTACATTGTAAGTCCCGACTGATTCGACAACTGAGCCAACGAGTCCCTGGCTACTTTTGCGCCGCCCTTGCGTCGGCCTGCGTTAGCCTCTAAGGCACTCCGTCACCTTTGCTAGGAATTGATTTTCTCTTAGGAGTTGATTCCAACCCTCCTGGCTTAGAACATCATCCTCCTCAACAAATTTTGGACCTTTGCATGGAAGGCTTCTACGCTGCCCTGTGTGGGTCTTGCGTGAGCCCTTCTTAGCTCTGCGTCACCCTCTCTACCAACTGCACTGCCTCCAATGTGTGTCTCTCCACCTCTCTGCTAAGTATTCTTGGCTTCAGAGAAGATCCTCCAGCCAAAACTCTCTCTGCCCCTCTCTGCGTGATCACTATGAAGTCACTACGTTGCCTCTAGCTTCACAATTTGATCTGACTGATCAACTCTTTGTGTCTTTTCCAAATGAACCTCAAGCCTCCTTAAATAATCTTCTTGTTGACATTCAACAACTGAGATTAGAAGCTAATCAATGTCTAAGATAATTTCTGCTTGATGCTCATCTTCTTATAGAAGTTACACCCATAGTTAGATTAATACCCATTAATTATTTTAATTTCCTAAGTTTAGACTTAGGGACCCATTAAAAATAATTAATTATTTTAATAAAACTGTCTCCCGGTGGAATTTTCCAAAACACTTTTTGGGTTCTTTGGAATACATGCATCCAAGCCTCCCTGTAAAATTTGAGACTTAGAGCACATTTAATGGTACCAGAAATAAACACTCCCTCTTAGCGAGGAATGAGCTCTAGCAATGCCTCCCACTGAAGCATCACCCTGACTTCATAACATCGTCCTCTGCGTTGCTGATGTATGACATGTTGTCCACCAACTGCTTGGTTGCTGCTGTAACTATATTGCTGCTGACACTGCCACTATCAACAGTACATCCGTACTACAGCTCCTTTTGAATTTTTGCATCCATGTTGTTGCTGGTATTGCCACTGCCAATGACCCCTGCATTGCAAACTACTGCTGCTACTACATAAAAGATCTCACTGCTGCTAGTCCCATGCTGTCCCTCTGAAGCCACTTCGCTGCTGCTGCTATTGCAGTGTGCCTCCCTACACTGTTGCAACTCTGCACTATGCTGCTCAGACTTGGCGTTCTAGCCACTGCATCTGTCACTCCAACACACCTCTGCACTATCTCACACTTAGTCCATCCTGCTACTATTGATCTGGGCCCCCGTATCAAGGTATTGATCCGAGAAGTGGGCTCCTCAAGAATCTTGCCCATTTGTAGCTCTTTCAAACTACAACTCTAAATCATCCCACCTCCCTCCTGGAGGTATCTAGGCTCTCATGGGAAACTCCTCCTCCTCGATTTTCGCAGGCGAAACCTTGAGATCATGCTTCTCATCTTTGTCATTCTTCCTAAGAGGAAACTGTGTTGCATAATGACCCATTTCACCACACTTGAAGCATTTGATCTTCAAGACGTCCTTCTTCCGCCTCCACTGCTCTTGCAGCCACTTCTTCTTGTCTCACATGCACTCCTCTGATACCATGTGAAAATTCCTTAAACCATAATCCCTATTGCAACAATTGATGATATATTTATCCTACTCGTTAGATTTACATGAACAAGTTATTTGCAGTTTCTTATGGCAAACATACACTGCAACCTACACCATTTAAAATAATACGCCGAAACAAGAAACTAAACAATAGAGAAGGATACAACACAAATGACACAGTTGTTTTTGGACAAACGTCCTCGGAAAAATCCAATGCGGGAAAACCAATGCAACAGATCTAAGGGTTTTTATTATTAAGAATAAGTTATTTATGAATAAAACCTCTGGATGCCTTGCTAGAAATCTAGTACAGATAATATCACTCGACAAAAGAAATTAGTGATATTACCTCACTCTAAACTACAAGTCCCGACTGATTCGACCACTGAACCAATGAGTCCCCGACTACTTCTGTGTTGCCCTTGCATGGGCCTGCGTCAGCCTCTAAGGCAATGCGTCACCTATGTTGGGAATCAATTTTCTATCAGGAGCCGATTCCAGCACTCTCGGCTCAAAATGTCATCCTCCTCAACAAATTTCGGACCTCAGGTGGAAGGATTCTGCGCTGCTCTGTGTGGGTCCTGCGTGAGCGCTTCCTAGCTCTGCGTCACCCTCTCTACCAACTGCGTTGCCTCCATTGTGTGTCTCTTTGCCTCTCTACTGAGTATTCTTGGCTCCAGAGAAGAGCCTCTAACCAAAAATCTCTCTACCCCTCTCTACGTGCTCACTACGAAATCATTGCACTGCCTCTAGCTTCAACAATTCGATCTGACTAATAAACTCTCTGTGTCTTTTCCAAATGACCCTCAAGCCTGCTTAAATAATGTTCTCATTGACATTCAATGACCCGGATTAGAAGTTAATCAATGGCTAAGATCATTTCTTCTTGATCCTCGTCTTATTCTAGAAGTTACACCCATAATTGAATTAATACCCATTAATTATTTCAATTTCCTAAGTTTAGACTTAGGGACCCATTAAACATAATTAATGATTTTAATAAAACTGCCTCTGGGTGGAATTTCCCAAAACACTTTCTGGGTTCTTTGGAATACATGTGCCCAAGCCTCCCTACAAAATTTGAGACTTAGAGCACATCTGATGTTACCATAAATCAATAGGCAGCAAGCTATAGGCAGTGATAATACATTACATTTATATGAATCAGAGTTTTGATGTTTAGATGAATTTCATGGATATTCTAGTTGTTGTGAAGATATGGATCGTTGTACTCTCTTTTGTTGAATCAATTGATGACAATATATTTGAATAAGATTTGCATGGGTTTTGCCCTGGTCTCTGACTAATCCTGGTGTCTCTATGTGTGCATGCTTTTCTTCTCTTGTTCCTTTATGTTTCGCTACATTGATGATGATATTATTGTTATTTCTACATAGTTGCATATGTTGATGAATAATGATGTAAATATGTATAATGTTATGATGCTATGGGGTGAACTTAATGTATTAATGAAGAAATTCAATTATCAAAGCAAAGAACAATGTAGCCCTATGAAAAATTAGCATGGTATCAGAGCTGGGCTGAAGAAAAGCCATGGAGATGACCCCCATGGAGAAACTTTGGATGGAATCAAGGAGAGGATGGTGGAGACCTAAAATAATTCTAGGGTATGAAGGAAACCCTAGGTAGTTAGTGCATAAGGATTTGATGGTTAGGGTTTGAGAGAAACCCTGGTTTATGGCAAAGACTTGATATTTGATGTATGAAACTATAGCATGGTCTATGTGAAGATTCTCAAGCACTTGGGATATATTTGATGAAGCCCTAGATGGCTTGGTTGTTGATAAATTTGATTGAAGGAAACATTCTTATGTGGACTATGGATAGTGATGACTCTTGAAGGTAGGTTCAAGAGGGAGAGGATCACCTCTCATTGAAGATAAGTACTCCTTGACTTATGATATCTCTGTATGTATTTACTCTTGTTTAGACTTATGGATATGATTATTATGATTATTGTTTTGATCATCGCTTATACTTCCTGCATGAATATTTGAGTATGTGGATGTATCTAACCTCCTTTATGAGATGTGATAAGTGGATCCCTCTTAAGGATCATTTGAGATGCATGAAAGAAAAGCTAGATCTGGAAAGATGTAAAAAGGCATTTGATGAAAAGGTGACAAGCACTACAAGTTGCCTATGAGAAGGTGTTCAGGTATTTGAACACTATAAGGTATGAAAGGTATATTGTTTCAATGCTATGTTTCAACTATAACATTGGATGACTAGGTAAGTCTTATGGTATCTTGAGAATGTGTCCTTCGCAAATGGCTCATGCTTTCATATGAAAGAGATTTGGATTTGTCATTCCTATGAGGAAATAATGCATCTGGTATTGAATATTTTGATCATGTTGATCTTCTTGATTCTATGAGGTTACTTATTGCTGATCTTGGATATAGTGGCATAACTTGAATTTTGGCTAACCTATGTTGTTCTTGGGGATCCTGATTTCGTGGAGAAGGCTAGCACCTTGACTCTAGTAAATGATACTCGTGATACTTGACATTCTCTTGACATGATGGATCTCTTATAGAATGTTACCACATTGATACTAATAATTCTTGTGATAATTATGATGAAAGTATGTTGACACTCGTGTTGTTTTGGTAAAGTTTTATTGAATGAACTGAATTGGTACTATGGTAACCTTGATGATAGAAATATGGGATTGATACTCTAGATATCTTATTAACCATGGTCATGTCTTTGATAGTAATTATGGCATATGGTAACACTGAATGCCCAACCTGATGGATTGACTTGATAGAAGTGATATTGTGTTCATGATCTTTAAAGTATATTGTCACACCTGTCCGCTGTCCCTATCATGTGAATCTAACCTTTGATGAAAGTTTGATGTCATGATGTAATGATGTAGTAGCTAATGTGAGCATGTTATGACCATGGTGGATATATATTTGATTCTATGATCTGATAGATTTTCTATTGCATGAATCTAGTAAAGACAGGTTGATGACATGAAAGAAGACGAATGAAGTAGATTCCCAATCAAAGGGAGAATATTTTATCAAGATTCTTACTCTTATTACTATTTTCATTCTATACTGTTAGAATATGATTGATGTGCATTGCATTTGACATTATTGATCTGTAGCAAGGTTTTAGATCTGAAGCCTATACAGAAATTAGGGTTTATGCTCTGGTCGCATGCATAGAACTGGGAATACTTGTCCCTGGATGCATGCATGCTAAGGCCAGGTAGCTAAAGTCGCTCCCATTCTAACCTGAAGGGAGCGTCCAGAGGTTAGACTACTATTGACCATCATCTGAATATTTATGAAGCTATCTAAACTCTAAATCAAGATGTTCACCTGGAGGATGTCAGTTACACAAATAAGTAGTAGATATATGAAAGATTTTAAAGCATGGAGGTTTGAATGTTTGCAAGTGACCATGACATACATATAGATATATCATTATGTTTTAAGTTTGTGCTATAAGAGTTTGAGATGATTTGGTTGATTGATATATATTAGCTGTATGATGTCTGATGAAGACCCAGATCTTTGACTCAATGATTGAGATATGTTTTATGATAGCAAATTTGGATATTGACATGATGTCCAATGTTTTGACTTGATGAATGATGATTTGCCTTGATGACAATGATATATGAGCATAATGACTTCCTATGACTTGTATTATGAGAATGAATTGATTGATATTGTGTGGTTGATGAAAACCTATTGGCATGATAATAGATGATGTCATGACTTGATGAAAACCCTACCTGTCATATGATTCAAAGAATTGACACTGAAATATTGATGACTTTTGATATTAGTATTGATCTGGCTTCTAAAATTTAATGAGATGATTTATATGATTTGATTGCACAATAAGGATTTATGAAAGGTTGGGCATGATGGTTTGGTAAAGTGTTATGGTTGTAGTGAGCATTTCATGAAGCAAGCTCCCCCGATCCAGATATGTCCGCATTGACAATTATATGATGAAGGCATGATAATGTGTTGATCCAAGCCTTTACCTCTGAAGTGTTCCAATGTATGACTTTGATTTTGATTTTGGTTTTTATATACCGATGATCTACTTTTCTTAGGTAAAGAGCCTCTGATGATATAAGAGGGAGATGGATTCTGAAGCTCGTAATAATGTATCATGGCATGATGAATTGATTTATGAAGTTGGGAAAAGATAATATATATTGTGAAACTATTGAAGAAGCATTGCAAATTGGAAATGAAAATCCTTGGACACTTTGATTTGAAGTTCAAAATGTTGTTGAACTTGACATGGCATCCGACAATTGATTGAAGCATTGATGTTTTGTTTTGAACATCCATTTGTATATATATGATGTGCATAGAACCTGAATAAGTTCATGATTGAGTCGCTTCATACACATTTCCGCAAATACTCATCGTGATATGATCTATTCTTGGTATGAGATATTCTTCCGATCATATATGACTGTATGGATATGTGGATGTTGATTATTGATGAGATCATCACATATGAGTGTTGTCTTAGTATGAGATCTACCATGATGAGAGGTCCGTGGCACAATCGAGGATGAGTATGACGTTGCTAGCATGACTAGCTATGAGAAGGATAAATAAGCTCCTTAGAGAGTTGTATGAGCATGATCTGGATATGACATGGACACATTGCGATAATAAAGAGTGGGATCCGATTGGAAAATAATCCCATATATATAGTTGGGACCGCAATACTCTTACATATTGAGACAATGCAACTGTACGAGATAAGCTTAGGCTTGTGGTTGGCACCTCCTTGAGAGGGAGGATGATTATGGTATCCTTTTGTGATTTATATGATTATTTATGCTCTAACATGATTTGATTTGATGTCCTGAACAAACAGGAGACAACTGTTACTGATAGATGATGATTACTTGATACAAGTACGTTGACATGAGTATGGTGAGAGTAATGCTGATCGAGGACACTTAGCCATACTCTTTTGCCTTGTTTGAGATCCCAGGGTGAGGAATTGAGATAGAGGGCTCTTGGGGTTGAGAGAACTTTGGACAATAGGGCGTTACCCCTATTTGTTACCCATAGGGTTGGAGTAGTAGCTCACCCTATCTTGGTCGTTGCAGAGTTTACCCTAGTTAGCATCATACCCACAAGCTGGGCTTGTTGAGATTATCCCTCTCTGTCTGGCCAACAGTTGAGGAGGCTTGGGGACATGAGATCCTTACCTTTGGTAAATCGGGTATCTTGCCTAAGATAGGATTATGATGCAGGTGTTCTACCACTTGACTATTCAGGGTCATTGACGAGAAGATCAATAGGCAATAGGATGGTTTGAGTAGTAGCTCCCCTATATCACCTATTTCTCGATATGGGGTTGTAGTAGTAGCTCCCCCATGAGGTTCTAGGTTGAGTAGAAGCTCCCCGATATGGGTTGTTGGGTAGCAGAGGCCCCACGTAACGGTTTTGGGGCTTAAAGCCTAGAAGTTAGGGTAATAATATTGTAAATCTCCGAAATGCGCGGAGCGCGAAATGTAATAGGTCGAGTCAAGGGGTTGTCCACCCAAAAATAATATAGAATAATAGGAAATAAGTTGGACTGCCCATGGTCCGTGGACCATGGGAATTTATAAATAGAGCGAGGCTCTAAGGGTAGAAAGCAAGTTTTTGACTAGATCTGAGGTGTTATGGTTCAGTGAAAGTAATTGGCGTTTTGCATCTATAAGTTGGAGTTAAGGGTGTTAGTGGGTAGATAGAGGCTTTGCAGCTGTGTGCGCGGAGGCCTGATAGAGTCTGCAACTGTGTGCGTGGACCCCTGCAGCTGTGTGCGCAGGGCAGAAAGAAGATTGTATTGAAACGAAGATATTAATAAAGATAAGTTGTTTATGAAATATCGCGAATCTATTGTATGCATCTGTTATATGAGTTTATATCTTTAAAGAATTATGATTGCATGCACTGGGTTTTGTTGTTAAATGTTTGCTTAAAGACTATAGCAAGAAGATCAGATCTGTAACAGTTTCATTAATAAGAAAGTGCACCTGTGCGGATCTACGCGAAAGCCCAATAGCAGTACAGAGTGGCACGAGGCCGCAGAACGTTTCGTGACCCCTCCAGACCACATCAAGACATCCCAAGGGTGCGGAAACCTGGTTCCTGCACCCTCCCTTGCTATCTCGAGTGAGAACTCAATCCGTGCTTCACGGACTGTTGCCAAAAGGGCCGGTAGCTGCGGGATTTGTTTGGCTAATAACTCTTCCGAACCTGGGTCAGGGCCCAATAAGCCAACAAATGGTTCCGTTGCCGGGACCGGGATCTGCCTAAGGGATGTTTGATGTCGGAAATTTGGAACCCTATGAAAAAAGAGATTGAAGATTGATTGGATCAGAAGCGGTACGAGTTCGTAGGTGGCCTTAACACACCTGCGCGCAAACTAGAAGTTTAGCATGGCAAACACGATCAAGTTTCCTGTATTCGAAGGAGTAGGTAGTGAAGATCCAGAACAATTTTGGTTCATAGTAAGGGCAGTGTGGGAAGTGCACAGAGTTACAAACGATAATATTAAAAAGGCTACCTTGGTAAGTGCACTACAAGATTACGCGATAACTTGGTATATTAAGCACTTTAGCGATCACCCTAATGCCGGAATATCAGAGACCTGGGATGCGCTAAAAAAGGAGTTTAGTCGGTCGAAATCAGAGATGCAGTCGATCATAGGATTCAAGGAGATTGTGATGCTGCCAGGAGAAACCCTTTGGGATCTGGATCAGAGACTGAAGAGTACGATCCGAGAGGCTAACATGACACTAATGGATGCGCAACACCGCGCGTGGTTTGTGGCGTCTTTAACGCCACACCTGAGGACAATGCTATCACAGCAGAAGATCTCGACCCAGGATGAAGCATTAGAAATAGCGATGAGGTTGCATGAGACTCCAATACAGGATCCTGGGTTGGGAGTTCAGTAGATCCACACGTAAATACAAAATCTATGCTTGGAAATGCAGAGTCTGAAATAGGAGAAGGCGCCCAGGCCAGAAGTGCACGAGGAGGTGTGGTGCATAAAGTGTAAAGGTCAGGGCCACGATAAAGATCATTGTCTGATATTCACAAACTACTTGACAACGAGGGGACCAATGCCATTGCGACCAGAGGCACAAGCGGGGCCAAGCGTGACACTCTCGCTCTGGTGCACAATTTGTCAGGTGGGAGGAAAGCACAACACAGACAACTGTAATCTATTGCAAAAGTTTATTCAGATCCCCCAGCAGCTATTTTGCAATTTTTGCAGATCGGTGGGCCACGATGAATGAAACTGCCGTAGTTATGAATTATTGATGGATTGAACACCGACCTACAGGATGCAGACCAAGGCGCGAAGTCAGGATCTAGCCGCGGCGACATCGCGCGGTGGGTCCCAAGGGCAGGAACGAGGACAGGGAGGAATGGTGCCAAGAAGGGGCCACAGGTAGCTAATCTATTACAACTGCAGAGGACCAGGGCACTATGCGCGATATTGAACCAACCCGACCAGAATATTGTGCCCCTACTGTGAGTAGTTCGATCATGAAATGATAGATTGCCCCACACTGATAGCGCAGATCCGTGAGAAAAGGATAGCACAACCTACGGTGACGCAGAATGTCCAAATGATGAGGTCCAAACCCACAAGGAAGACCCCAACATAAACATGATGCTCAGAAGTGGCGCGGCCACAGGGGAGGATAAGGGGAAACTAATCAAGGAAGACGCAGGGGTTCGTAAGGAGACATGTCTGGAAGCTAGGAAGAGCTTCGCAGAGGTCTCTACTCTAGGTAGTAAGGATCAACCCGAGCCGGAAAGGGATCCCTCGATGCTAACTACCTTTTTAGAGACATGCATGAAATTGCTTCACGACAACAAGGCGGTTAAAGGATTAGGGGAGTTGATAACTAGGTGTGCGAGGTAAGGTGAACCTCACGTGGTTTGAAAATTGGGAGACATGCTTCGTGTACTGGACGGGAAATGTGATTAATGGCGTAGATTGGCGATTATGAGATGGATCAGATCATTCTAGACTTAGGATCGGATGCAAACGTGCTACCTAAACAGACTTGGGAGCGCATGGGCAAGCCCACACTACAATGGTCTCCCATTCAATTGCGGATGGCAAACCAATAGAAGATCCTGCCCATGGGGAGACTGTAATGAATCACAGTAGATATAGAAGGCGCGAGCACACAAATGGACTTTGAGGTAATATAAGTCATGGATGACAGTAGCCCTTACCCTACATTGTTAGGGATAGACTGGGCCACGACATGAATGGGGTCATTAATTTAAAGAAGCGGAAAATGATATTTGAGAAGAAGTCACTTTGTTAGTGTCAGTCTTTCCAGCCTTCCTCCAGTGATCAAATATGCTCTTACAAAGTGGTCTCAGAGTGTCAAGGTCAAATTTTGTCATTTCAGTGAGTCTTCAAGCAAAATTTGGTCACTAGGCATTAGGTCTAGGGTTTTCTTTCACTCCTTCTAAAGTTGTCCAAATGTCGGTCCATATCATCATTCTGCTGAGTCTATCATCATTCATAGGGTTGTCATCATCATGTCAAGTTCCAATGGGTCATTCTACACCTTGTTCATGCTTCAGTTGCGCCTAGGCAAGGTTCATTTCCCTCTCCTAGGGTTTTGAAGGCAATTTCTCTTGGATGGTCAAATCATTAGCAAAACTTGTATCCAGATGTTCATACACCTTCCCCTATCTTTCATGTACCTTATTAAACACTTCCCATCCCTTAGATCCGCCAAATTCCTCATTTTCGCACAAACCCTAGTTTCTTGCCACAACTTGGCAATTTTCTAGGTTGGGCCTGTGTTTTGCCCTTTTGGACCCCTTCCCCTCACTCGATCTCCGTGATTCCACTTTCCCCTGCTTCCTAAAATCCCTCCCTATTTCCAAAAATTCCCCCAAGAATTTAGAAGCCCCTTATCCCCTTCATTTCGCTTCATTTCGACAAAATTTCTTGTTTCACACGTCGGGACAAGTTTCACTCAAAAGATGTTTCAGAGAAATCCAAGATGAATTTGGGAAAACTGAGAGATTTTTTTGTCCAAAACATGCCAAGGAAGAAAAATCTCCTTCACTTTTTACATAGGTGTCATGGTTTTAGAGAAATGTCAAAAATATCGTTGCCTCAGGAGAATCGAATGCACCTCTGGAGTGACCTTGGGAAAATCAAATTTTCTCCTAGCTTGGTTGGTGAAATGACTTTCTTGATGAGTCAAATGATAACTATACACAAATATCTTTCCAATGAGCTATCATGAGCTCAATTTGGAGTTGAGGAAGACATTCAAAAGTTGACTGCAACAACACTCTGCCTTGAGGCAGCCTCATTTGGCACATTTTGACCAGTCTTGGGAGATTTGATTTTTGACGGGGAAAATGAACTCCAAATTGAAAAATTCTAGTTGAGTTGGAAAGTATCCTCAAATACCTTTCCAACGAGCTATCTTTCGCCCAATTTGGACACCGGGAAGGCCTCCAAAAAGCATCTAAAAGTTGCGCTTCACGTAGGGCTCAGGCGCGCTACGCATCAGGGTTTTGGCTCAACGCGTAGCGCGCCGCGCGCTACCCTTAAGTTGGGGAGGTCCATTTCACAAAAAACTCAACATTTTTGGATTTTTCATGACAAATTACACTTTCTCAGCCACTGCCAAGACATTTCATGGAGATTTGAGCCCCCAAAAGGTCAAAAAACAAACAAAAAATGACCTTCTGTCACTTTTTGGACACACAGGAAGCAGTCTTGGGAGATTGCAATTTTGGAGGGCCAAATGGCCACCAAATTGAGAAATTCTACTTGTTCTAGAGAGTAGACATCCAGACCTTTCCAACAAGCCCACTTTTTCCTCATTTAGATGTCGGGAAGTGCCTCAAAAGTGTCCTGAAAGGCGCGCTACGCGTTGGGAAAATTTGCCAGTTTTGCACCTTCAGCTCAGGAAAACGCAACATTGACTAGTTTTGACTTTTTGGTGGGATTTTTCATCCTCTTTGATGTAATTGACGTAATTTCATGCTGACATGACACTTTTTTACCTATTATAGAAGATTCATTCATAAAATGGCAAAAAATTAATGAATGAATTGGTTTCCTAGCTTATAGAGGCAAGTTGTTTTGATTGCCTAGTTTGTAGTGCTCAGTTTAGAATTGGTTGAAACAGCTCCTAGGATGATGAGCTCGACCCCTAGAGGCAAGGGAATGTGTTAGCTTGCCTATATTATGTATTTTCTTAGTCATTTTCATGGTTGGACTCTTGAGGGATAAGCTTAGACTGTATTACTCTTTGTATCTCTGCAATTTTGGCAAAGGAAAGACCAGGGTTTTGCAGCACTATTTGGGATTCCTGTGGTGATTTGTGTTGATGGTGTGCTTCTCTCATGTACTTGTAAGTTTGTTATGTGTATCATTTTCCTACTCCTCTCTTCTGCAAATTAAGTAAATGAAGTGTTAAGGTAGAATTCATGGTTTCTATGCTCTGCCTTTAAGTTTGCTTAATATCTATGTTTTCATCTGTTTAAGGAGAACTCTCGATGGTTTCTTGCTCTCCTTAACTCCTCACCGGTCATATCTATCCATTCACTTATTTCAAAGGCATCAAGACAATCTCCTACCTTGCCCCAAAAAGACCTCTGCAAAAACTGTGTCTCATCCCCGCACCCAAAATTGTTGTGCTTAGTTTTCCAACAAAACCCTAAAAATTTAAAATCAAACTTTCCCTATCAGTCTACTAGCCTAAAATCAGTGTTCTTTATTGGTCATCTCAGCCCTTTGAAGACCTTTTGCCGAGATAGACCCGGAGAGAGCCCTCTCCTCTCCTCGTAGGGCTAGCTACGAGGCTAAGTGGTTTGATGTTGCCTTGGATTTTGCCTTCCTCAGCCTGAGGCAAATTCAAGCGCTAACACACTCCACATAGTCATTCTACTAGACCTGGTTGAAGGAGCATGTTACACTGAACCCGTGCGTGATGAAGGAAGTGATGATGAACTGGATTGTATTTACAAGATCACTACACAAAATCAAGATTGGGTCAATCCAACGGCAAAGGGAAGAATATCGTGGGGGTGTGCAGAGTCCTACACTATAGATTCAGATGAGGAAGATGAGCGGTGGCATAATCTATTGAACGAAGTAACAACGTTAAACTGCAACATGATGACTAGGTCACTATATTGTGTAAAAGCTTAGGATCGAGAACTGCCGATGTATGATGGGCTGACAATGGTAGATGAATTCCTGCCCAAGTTTGAAAGCATGGTACCAGAGCACCACTAGTTCGATGCGTTAAAATGGGCATTGTGCGCAATGCCTGTGCGTTGGTGGGGAACACATGAAGGAACCTTTGAAGACTGGCGCGACTTCAGGTGGATGATGCAAATAAGGTTTGGGAAGCCGAAACTATGAATAACTGAAAAGTACGATGGGGGTGATGAATCGTGCATGCACCTCACCAGATGGACCCATGCCTATGGAGAAGAGCCTCAAACAGAGTGGGTACACTTATTTTATCATACCCTGGATGTCATCCCAAGGAACTGGTATACTGAGACAGAACTCCAACATGGTACGGGCGAATGGGATATCTTGTGCGAAGGGTTTTTGTTGACATTCCTATTTGAGGACCAATGGATGGAGACTGTTGATGATGCGTTGCAAGTGGTGAAGGCCGCCATTTTCAAAGTACCATTGGAACCGGAAGAAATAGTGCAGCCAGACTGGTTGCACCAGTTGAGCTGGGCCCTAGAATGTTACAACGTACAGGTCGAAGATGATGAGGATGATCCCAGAAAAATCAATATTCCAAAAACAGAGGGGAGTCACGAGGTGCGCGGACCAGCGATCAAGGACCCTGACATCACTGCGCCACTGAAAATGGAACAGGTGAAAATTGGTATGGAGGAGGAGCCAAAGTATGCAACGCTTGGGGACTATTGGGATGATGCAATGGTGGATAATGTTGTTGAGTTACTTCGTGAATATCAGGATTTATTCCCGACGAAAATCACAGAGTTAAAAGGAATCCTCGGCGACCTAGGAATGATGAAGATAACTCTAAAGCTGGACGTGAAGCCAGTCAAGCAGCGGCCCTATCAGTTGAATCTGAAATATAAAGCAAAGTTCCGTGAAGAATTGGATAAAATGCTTGCAGTAGGCATAATTGAACTAGTGGAGGAATCCGATTGGGTAAGTCCTATGGTTGTACAGGAGAAAAAACAGAAGGGAGAAATTCGCATCTGTGTGGATCTCAGGAAGCTCAACGATGCATGTGTTAACGATCCATTCCCAATGCCATTTACAAACAAAGTATTGGAAAATATTGGGGCACAGGAAGCCTACTCCTTTACGGACAGTTTCCGGGGTACCACCAGATCAAGATTGCGCCAGAGGATAGGAGTAAAACAACTTTCGCTACCGAATGGGGTTGTTTTCCGTATACGGTGATGCCCTTTGGACTAAATAATGCGCCGATGATATTCTCGCGCGTTGTGGTAGCCGCATTCAAGGAATTTATACATAAGTTTTTAGAGGTATATCTTGATGATTGGACTGTCGTTGGGCTAGTTAAGAAACATATCGCGAGCTTACGGTTAATGCTTGATACTTGTTGACGGCATCAGATTGTGATAAATATAAAGAAGTGTACTTTACTCGTCCCCTTCGGGAACTTGCTCGGCCATGTGGTCTGCAAGCAAGCCCTGATGGTAGACCCGACAAAGATTGTTGTCATACTCAATCTGCAAGCACCGCGAAGTGTCAAGCAGCTGCACGCCACGCTGGGACACACTGATTACTATCAAAAGTTCATTAAGAGCTACACACAGATCATGACACCAATGGAATAGTTGTTAAAGGATGCTACATATTGCTGGAATGAGGAATGTAACAAAATTCTGGAAATGCTCAAGGAAAAGATGGCATCAGCTCCTATATTGGTCTTTCCAAAATGGGACATCGAATTTCACGTGCATGTTGACGTGTCATGTATCGCGTGGGCGCAATACTCACACAGGAAGGAGCGGAAGGAATTGATCACTTGATCGTGTTCGCAAGTCGACGATTGTCCAAAGCTGAGAAGAAATACTCCACTACTGAGTGTGAGGGATTGGCGATGGTATACGCGCTCCAGAAATACCACCACTATCTACTTGGAGGACACTTTAAGATGTATACTGATCACTCTGCGCTAAAATACCTAGTGAATAAGCCTGTGTTGGGGGGTCACATTTGTAGATGGTTGTTATTATTTCAGGAATATGATTTTGAAGTCATCGTAAAGCCAAGGCGTCTAAACGCAGGCCCAGATCACTTGTCCCGAATTGAGAATGGTGAAGAACCCAAAAACCTAGAGGAGGGACTACCTAATGCACAACTCTATTCAGTGCGCATCGTGGATGGCCACTTTGAGGATATAATCCACTTCTTAACCATAGGAACTGCACCGCAGGGGTATTCGGTTCAACAGAAGAAAGAATAGGTGATACACGCTACAGACTTTACTGTTATTGCAGGGCACCTCTACAAAATGGGCAACGACAAAATATTATGTAGATATGTACCGAAATTTGAGCGAGGACAAATCCTTACTGAAGCATATGGGGGGGTTGCAGGAGGACATTATGTAGGACGTGCCACAACACAGAAAATTCTTCGCGTAGGAATATGGTGGCCAACTCTACATCAAGACTCAAAAGCGTACTGTCGAGCGTGCGACGTATGTCAACGGATGGGGAAACCATTCCGGAGGGATGAGATGCCGCTCAAGCCACAGATGACGCTGCAACTATTCGAGAAATAGGTAATCGATTTTGTGGGGCCTATCACACCTCCAGGAAAGACGGGGGCACACTATATCATCACCGCAATAGAGTACTTGACCCAATGGGCGGAATCACAACCTGTTAAGGATTGCACGGCTACTACAACTGTGAAATTTTTGTTCAAGAATGTGTTAACACGGTTTGGATGTCCAAAAATTCTAATGAGCGACCGCAGAACACACTTCCTGAATGAGACTATCAGCGCGCTCACTGAGGAGTTCCAGATATATCATCAACAAAGCACACCATACCATCCGCAGGCAAACGAGACCATTGAAGCCTTCAACAAAATCTTGGAGATTGCATTGACAAAGGTATGTAATGTGCAGCGGGACAATTGGGATTTGCGCAGACCTGCTATGCTATGGGCATATCGAACAACGTGCAAGAAGTTGACGGGCTAGACGCCTTTCCGGTTAGTCTATGGCAAGGAAGCCATCATGCCAATGGAATACATTGTACCTAGTTTGCGAATAACAACGACGATAGGCATGGAAGACCGCGCGACTTTGGAAGAAACGATCGCTCAACTGGAAGAACTTGAGGAGGAACAGTTTCTGGTAGGATTCCATCAGCAGGTACAAAAGTAGTGGGAAAAATCTTGGCATGATCGCCATATCAAGATGCGCACGTTCAAAGAAAATGATCTAGTATTACTCTACGATAGCAAGTTCGAGAAATTCCCTGGAAAACTCTGAATGCATTGGTTGGGACCCTATGTAGTCCAAGAAGTCACAGATGGGGGCATGGTCCAGCTTACCAAGTTGAATGGAGAACCTTTCCCAGGCAGAGTAAATGGCAGTTGCTTGAAGCTCTACACGGGTGGGCCGACCACATGACTAACCGACCAAAGGACAGTCTCACCGCTCCAGGCAGTTGAAAGAGAGCGTGGGATGTTAAAGCAGTCTGTGGGGAAGTTGTGTGAAAATCAGGGGGCGGGTAGAATTGGTATGTCACCAGGGTCGCAGTTGCGCAAAAGGGGCTGCGTTGTTGCGTGGACAAGCAGAGAGGTGACCGTTGCTGACACTATTCATGACAAGATGTCTGAGTTATGGAAAAAGGGAGTGGGTGGCGGGCAATTAAGAGACGCGGTACGAGCCAGATCTGGAACGATCTGCCGCAGGCTTAACGTTACAGCACTAGAAAAGGAGGGAACCGACGAATTTGAATTTCAAAATGCTTATAAATCACAGGGGGGCATCCGCCGAACGATCTGCGATTTTGAGGAAAGTAAGCTATTGTGCCTTCCCGTCGATATGGAACTGTTCATTATTTACGCTCAAGGAGTAAGCCCAAGGGTTGTGATATGGCCAATGGAGATGCAGGACTTTCTGGATAGTATGGTGTCGACGGTCGCAGGCACTGCGCAGAGTTTAGCACCAATGGTAGGGGATGTGCTGAAAATTCTTAGACACGAAGCAGAATTGGTCCGGATGCTGTTGCCTAACCCATGGGCTGGCTGGCGAACCATAAAAGATAAGGGAACGACTGTAAATACGGAGATAAATGATGGAATTGCAGTTAACAGTTCGTCTATAATGCACCTTGAAGATTGAGATCTCGTGGATAGCAACAATTGTCTTGCAAAATTGCAACACAAGCTACAGCAGACAATGTGTATAGGAGACCGTAAATTGGAAACTTGCTGCGTTGGCACAAAGAATTCCTGTATGCGGCACCCCAGCTTGAGCTAAAATCCTATGAGGGGGTGCTCTGTGTTAACCAAGTAGAGTAGAATGAGCATCATCTATTGCGCAAATCAGTGGAGGCAATGGAGCAGGAGCTAGAAGAAGAGTTACAGGAGACAAAGAGGGAGCAGCAGAACGAAGTGCGTCACTCACAAGGATGGTGTACTGCGAAACCTAGGCAGCGTGTATCGCCGCACCGACAAGTGACTCGTGACGAGTCACGATGATTGTGTTGGGGGCCTGTTCGGTAGCGGAGGCCCGACGCAACGGTTTTAGGGCTTAAAGCCTAGAAGTTAGGGTAATAATATTGTAAATCTCCGAAATGCATGGAGTGTGAAATGTAATAGGTCGAGTCAAGGGGTTGTCCGCCCAAAAATAATATAGAATAATAGGAAGTAAGTCGGCCTGCCCATGGTCTGCAGACCATGGGAATGTATAAATAGAGCGAGGCTCTAAGGGTAGAAAGCAAGTTTTTGACTAGATCTGAGGTGTTATGGGTTGGTGAAAGTAATCGGTGTTCTGTGTTTGTAAGTTCGAGTCAAGGGTGTTAGTGGGTAGATAGAGGCTCCGCAGTTGTGTGCGCAGAGGCCTGATAGAGTCCGCAACTGTGTGCGCAGACCCCTGTAGCTGTGTGCGCAGGGCAGAAAGAAGATTGTACTGAAACGAAGATATTAATAAAGATAAGTTGTTTATGAAATATCGCGGATCTATTGTATGCATCTGTTATATGAGTTTATATCTTTAAAGAATTATGATTGCACGCACTGGGTTTTATTGTTAAATGTTTGCTTAAAGACTGTAACAAGAAGATCAGATCTGTAACAATTTCATTAATAAGAAAGTGCACCTGCATGGATCTACGTGAAAGCCCGATAGCAGTACAGAGTGGCGCAAGGCCGCAGAATAGTTCGTGACCCCTCCAGACCACATCAAGACATACCAAGGGTGTAGAAACTTGGTTCCAGCACCCTCCCCTGCTACCTTGGGTGAGACCTCAGTCCGCGCTCCACGGACTGTTGCCGAAAGGGCTGGTAGCTGCAGGATTTGTTTGGCTAATAACTCTTCCGAACCTAGGTCAGGGCCCAATAAACCAACATGGGTTCAGGTTGAGGTGTTCTCCCTGATGATATGCTCTCTAATGTTGATGCGGGTCGTAGATCTGACTCCTCGTTGATATTTCTTGGTAGTAGCCCAATGGTATTTCTAGGTAGTAGCCTGATGACATATTTCTAGGTAGTAGCCCGATGACATTTCCAGGTAGTTTCCTAATGACATATTTCCGGGTAGTAGTCCGTTGAAATATTTCCGGGTAGTAGCCCGTTGACATATTTTTGGGTAGTAGCCCATTGACATTTTTTCGGTAGTAGCCCGTTGACATATTTCCGAGTAGTAGCCCATTGACAAATACTCTGGGAAGTAGATCTTCGACTGATATTTCGGGTAGTAGCCTGTTGATAGAGATTTTGGGTTGTAGCCTGATGAATAGAGGGTGATAGACTAAGTTCCCCTCCAGTAACGAAATATTCTTCTTCTAGATTCGAGAATATTCAATGTGTGAGCAGGTACATATAAGAAGGAATAAGCAAGATATGTGCATTGATGATCCAAGATTATGAGATACTTGAGATGGGACGTATGTCATGTTGATCGATGGTCCGATATTGGTAGGTGGAATTCTCCCTAGTTGAGAGGGAGTGTTAAAAATATGCAAATGCGGTAAAATTCCACTCTGGATCACTCATTTGATGGAGATGATGATTGCATTGAATTTATCTTTTCAAGAGGACCAAAATCAACCTAAATATCACCTCATTTGGATAAGTGGGAGTTGAGCTATGAACTAATTTATTGATACATATATTCTAGATTAGGTTGGCCCTATGCACATATACCAATGGACAGGTCAAGTGGACCCTCATGGAAGCCTATAAATAGAATATACCTCAAGCTCATTTGGACATATTGATCAAGCACTCTTCTCCTCTTATATTTTGTCTTGGCTTGCACAGGTTTGACGGAGGAAGTTCTCACAAGGGTTCGAAACTACAGGATGAAGCTCCCACTGAACTAGGGTTTCCTGATTCCTGGTCGCTGGCACAAAACTAAGCAATTTAGTCCCTGGTTGCTAGTAGAGAGTGGTCATGAGAGCGACCAGGGACCCTTGGAAGCTGGCACAGAGTCTTCATGAGAGCGACTGGGAATCTGGGTCAGTTTGGTCCCTGGTCGCCTGCACATAATGGTATGGGAGCGACTGAGCTTCTATAGTCGCTATCATGCAGTTCACAGAGAGTGACCAGGTCTGTCATAGTCACTCGCACAGTTCCGCCTCCCTGCATCCAGGACTCCAACATGATATTTCAACGTTCTGAAGATTTCTCTCAGTGACAAAAGTGTTCAGAAGCAGGCTACAGGCAGTGACAATACATTACAATTATCTGAATTAGGTTTTTGATGTTTATATGCATTTCATGATATTCTAGTTGCTGTGAAGATATGGATCATTGTACTCTCTTTTTTCTGAACCATTTGATGACAATCTATTAGACGAATATTTGCAAGGGTTTCCCCATAGTGCGTTTTGCCCTGGTCTCTGACCAATCCTGGTGTGTCTATGTGTGCATGGTTTTCTTATCTTGTTCCTTTATGTTCTACTGCATTGATGATGATGTTATTTGTCTTTCTACATAACTGCATATGCTGATGAATAATGATGTAAATCTGTATAATGTTATGATGTTATGGGGTGAAATTAATGTATTAATGAAGAAATGCAATTATCAAAGCAAATAACAATGTAGCCCTATGAAAAATTAACACATGGCTCTAGTGCCATCCACTTGGTAAGCCATAGGGGTGAATGAGGACCAAATACTAGAATTTATATGCTTAAAGGTCTCTGCCCTCTACAAATGGTAACATGGCACATGTAATGCAAGGGGATAACAACTTCGGTGAGGTCGACGTGGAAAATATCATGCTAGCAATGTTAGAAAGAAGTTTGACATATTTTATTACTAATAAACCAAGTGTAAGTTAAATTTTTTATATGGTTCAAAGTGCATTGTATAAAGACATGCCAAATGAGAAATTTTCGTCAAATTATACTCCACAATAGAGAAGTATTGGTTGCTATTTATAATAAATATAAAATGTAGATAAATTAAGTTTCTTAGACATACAAACTCTTCTACACATGGAGCCTCTATCCTTCACATGCAACAATTTTGTAGATTCATCATCAGGAATATATGGACGAACAAGACATGCGTGGAAAGGAAAAGTGTGTATGGGCATGGGTTTAAAGAGAAAGAAACTACTATTCACATTGATAGGTAAGAAATTAATGGTACCAATGAAGTTTCATCCACTACCATGTCCTTTTGGATTGCACTCCCAAATAAAGTCTAGAGATGTGTTTATTCTCTTCAACATGTAATGCTCTAATATTAGTTTCTCAATTCCATTCCTTTAGCTTTCTTTGGTAAGAAATGGAATGAGAGTCTTCATCACCTGCCTATGTAAAAGAAGTTTCTATGGAATTTTATTAGGAAATTCACGAAAGCCAATGTTACAAATTACATTCTTGTGGCTCCAACGTTAATACTAGAAAATAATTTATTGTTTTTTGTGATAAGAGGAATGGGAAACTATGCCGATCTTAAACTTGCATGACATGGGGCCGATTTTCACCACTACCATGTTAACCTCTAGTTGAGGATAAGGTAGGTAGAACACCGTAGGGTTTCGAATTGATGATCAATGCATAAAGAGTGCCTTAACAATGCACCCATTCATTGATTATTCTATCATGCTTTATGGGTATGAACATAATTTATTGTTATTGAATTTATTAAATTTTATTTTATATACATTAGAAAACATTTTTCAGTAACGCTGCTTGTTAGCACCCTATAATTGAATCTATAGGCTGAAAAAAGGTTTAAAGGGGTAACCACAAACATCTTTTGGTTAGAAACTGGCCTTTTCCAACCAGAGGGGGCTCCCTCACTCGAAATAATGTCAAAATGTAAAAACAATAAGGCTTAAGGACATAAAACAAAGGCCAGATCTGTAAAGTAAAAATAGGATTCACTGATGATGGTTGACAAACTTAAGAGGGAGGACAACTGGGCATGGAATCATGATTCAGATATTTACATGAAATTATTAGAGCTTATATGCGAAACTCATGGAAGCACAAACAAGGCAGGCACGAGTTCAAGTTATTACATTTGTCATAGTATAGTGGTAGAAAAAGCCTTTTGTTACATTCAAAGCACCAAATTGTGAGTGAGTTTTGAACATAACTTGGGACTACACAAAAAGATATTCAATCACATGAAACAGAGCATGAAATGAATTCTGAAACATATATACTTTGATCAAATATCAAGAAGAAGAAAAATTTACCATAAAGGAGCACCTAACCAAGGGTGAATTCCATCATAGTTTTAGAAAGGAAATACAATCATTTAGAGCACCAACAAAGATGAATTATGAAAACTGTTTATATCCAATTTAGAGATGAAGATCTAACATTTAAGATAATTAAATACACATAAGAAGGGAAACACAAAACTTGAAAATCATACCACAAGAATCTTTGGTAAAGTCCAAATACTCTGCACTGATAATTTTATTTCAGAAAATAAAACACATACACAGGCCTCTTTTCTCCCAAATCGAACCCTTTTTCCATATCTTGTTCCATTTAAATACAGGTAGGTAGAATGGAAAATAAAAAACTAGATACAATGTATCTTCTATCTAGTAAGAGGATCAAAACAAACTTGAATTAGAAACATCATGTCTTAAGGCTAGCATTAAAAACTCACCAACATCAATTTTAGAAAATCAACCTTATCTACTTATTCATCCCTATCCTGATCACTGAAATCTATCCTTATTACTAGCATAACTATAGAAAGGTCAAAAAATAACGGAAATAAAAAACAACCTGAGTGATGAGTTGTGCAGTAGACTTCAAGCTCAACATAGTCACAGGACCCACCTGATGAAAATGAGCTAATGGGTATAATGACAATGCTGTCGTGTTAGAGTAGGACCCACTGGATGCTTCCTCCATATGTGCAGACCTTAGAAACGCCTAATCACCACTTTCGCAACAAAATTCAAATTCTGAGTTTTCTTGTCATTTCCCGCTCCAAAAACATTGCAATATCCAAAAATTCATCACATATACCTTATAACTCCCGACATGCATCAAAACTCCAAAACATTTCACAATTTTCATAAAAATAATATGACTTCTTTTGATTGAAAAGTGAGCCCTTAGCTACACAGATTTTGACTTTCAGCAAAATGGAACAGAGTATATGATAAAAAATGAGTAAATTCAGTCAATATACCAAAGCTACCTCCTCGTCTTGCTAGATGCTGGTTTGGTCTCTTTGCTAGAGGTTGTTTTGACTTTTTTAGCTAGCTGTACTAATGTGGGTAGACTGCTAGGTGACTGTTTTATCTTCTTGAGTTGTTTCCTAGCTCTTGCCAGCTTCTATTTCATTAGCATCAATCTTCTCCTCATAATTAGATTTCTTATGTAATAGTTCTTTAGTTTTCTGTGTAGGGGAAGAGTCCATTTTAGGAATACTTTGGCTTTGTCAAATGGGTCAAAATATTTTGCAACCCGAACATCAGCTTTCGAGATAGTACCATTGATGGCCCTCTTGTAGATTTCAA
This sequence comes from Pinus tabuliformis, assembly GCA_031772625.1. NCBI lineage: Eukaryota > Viridiplantae > Streptophyta > Pinopsida > Pinales > Pinaceae > Pinus > Pinus tabuliformis. The sequence goes on from CM062809.1 coordinate 368,178,232, forward strand.
TATTCTCTATTATCTAATCAACTTGCCTTTGGCAAAACTCAATCTCCTCAAATAGCCTCTAATACTCCTTCCATTCATCAAACTCTAGCTTCTCTATTGTTTGAAAGGTTTCTTTCATATATTCTTTCCATTTAGCTGTTGACCTTGTCATAGGCTTTTGTAGCTGCACACTGGGTTCTCTTACCTCCTCTACATCAATCACCTGTTTTCCTTTATCTTGGGTTTTAGGCCTAGGAGGCCTCCTGGACAACTCACTTTCTTTATGTTGGGCTTCTTCCTCTACTGTGTTTATGAGCTCTCGGTTATCCTTATGCAAATAGGCAATGGTAAGATGAGCCTTAGCAAGGTTTTCCTACAACTTTGTAATTTCAAGGTCTTTGTCCTCCCTTTGAACCTTTTGCTCACCTCCTCCATCATGTTCTGGCATATCCTCTGGGAAATCAATGGTATTTTGAGGAGTTGGCTCCCCAATAAACTTCTTTGTATAAAATATAGTCCTCGACCTATGTAGAAACTGTGCTTCTTCCTATGCCACTTGGATCTTGCCTTTCCCTTTACTAGCTTCTCTCTTACCCCTCACTGATTCCTTCACTGTCTCTTCAACCTTAGGTTCTTCTTCATGTGCTTCCATTGGAGAAATGTCTACATGAGCTAGTAGACCTAGAGTTCATAAGAAACCATCCCAAGACATCTTCCTTTTCTCTAACTCATGCCAAACCAACAATTTGATCAGTGCAAAGTGGAATAAGCTAGGAAAGTGTTTCTCTCCCTTGGATTGGACCCTTTCTGCCATCTTGCCCAAGCTTTTGAATATGTAATAAGGTAAATTCAAGCTCTTATTACAGTGAAGTGCATAATCAACCTAATGTGATACTGCTACACCTTACTGAAGCAACCTTCACATGCAAAATACCTATGTACTACCTTCAACAATTGACTGTAGTGGCTCAATAGGTAACTTCTTGGAAATGTGGTGTCATATTTGTTTTTGTATTGAGATTTTACAAACTCTTTAAAATGTGAGGCATCTAACTCCTTGCCTTTGAACCAAATTTCACCCTATAATGAAATCTATGTAGCTTGAGAAATAGTTTCTTCAAACACTGTGAATTCTAAGTCTCCAATTTTAACCTTGTCACCTTTAAAGTTTAGGGAAAACATACAAGCAAGCTGAAAATGGTGGACATGTGTTTGGAATTTCTCAAAAAAGGCTATGCACCCTATCCTTTCGAATGCCACTCGGATTGCAAGGTCAAATTTCACCATTTCCAAACTCCTAGGCTCAACACGAACTACCTCCCCTCCCTTTGCTTTTCCTCTGCTCCCTGGACTTTCCATATGGATTTTTGAAAAACTACAACACAGAGTTTCAACTATGTTTTCGCGGCGCACACCAAGTATGTGGAGGACACGTTAAATGACATCGCATTGGAAAATGGAAAGGATGACAACGTGATGTAAAGAGGTGATTGACAAGGCCCTTCACAAGAGTCAAATGACTTTAGCTTTTGGTGCCCTGACAATCTTGTTATAATGCAATGTATGTGAAAAAAATTTGTGCCAATTATCATAAAATTTGATGGACAAGCTTATGTATAGACACACATCGACTCATACAAAGTGACACACAAACCCTGAGTATTTAAAAATGTCTCAAACACAGAGCAAACAGTATGAAAAGTTTGCACAACGATTATGCAACAACACACACAATATCAATCAATGTGTAGCTGATTTTTTAGGGAAAATTGTGGCTAGAAAGGTATGTTTCCTACCTTGGACAACAATAAAACTCAATTAGAAGTGGTGGGATACCTTTGCAAGGAGCTTGAAGTGGTTGCGCATCAGTTGTGCAATGATTGTGTAGATCATAACTTTGCACAGCTGTCGTGCAACAACCTTCTCACAGTTGAAAAAACCTACTTTCGAACCTCTACCAAGCTGATTTCGGCCTTGTGTTGTGCAATTTGTCGAATTTTCTTAGAGAAGAGTTTGAACTATAGATTGGAGAAATAATGAGGGGAATATGAACAGAAATTCGAAAATGTGTGCCTCATATGTTTTTTTTGGTCATGGGTATAAAATTTGGGTAAAGGGTTATTATGATCATGAAATATGAATGATGGTAATGAGTTGTTGAGGGATGTAGTAGCAATGATGATGAGAGGTGAGTTGGGGGGTGGGTGGGGTGCATATGATGGTAAATGTAAATGAAGGGGGTCTATAAAGATGAATTATGAATGGAAGGGTTATATGAAGGAATTACGAATATTAAATGGTGAAATGTGCATGCTGAATTATGAATGGTGGAATTGAGGCATGATGGACACCACTAAAAATTGGCCCACAAAAATTTAATAAATGAAACATGACTTATTCTATTCATGGTTATAACTTGTGATACATACCCCTTGAACCCTAAATGACTCTACATGAAAATATGACCTTATGACCCTCTCATAGACTTAGACTCTCTCAAAATTAATTGTCTTTAAGGACCCTCTATGACATGAAAAATTTCACTGACCTTAGAAAATGATGATTTATACTATGAAATCAGTGGTTCATAGGCTAAATTGACATACAATATCTCAAAATGAATAAAAAGAGGCAAAGACATTTGCTCCCTAGACCCTAGGACCCTAACATTGGCTCCAACGGGATGGAAACCTCCAAGTGAGGTGCCAAGAACATTGCAGACTAGTAGCCTAACCATTGGGAAATGGAGTCGAACACTAAAGACGGAAAATTATCTGACAGAATGACTTGACCTTGACCTCAAATATGGAAACAGATCACCAGAAGCTTAGAGCCTTCTCCTTGGGCTTCAAGTTCCAATGATAACTACCCACACTTGCAGTATTGAAATTAAAATGGTATGTACAATGGAGTGTTGGATCGAATGACTTTCAAGTGATAAAATGTTTCATCATCTTGCCATTTACATGCCCTCCTCCAAGTAGTTCATCTGTCATATCTTTGAGCAAGTAGGCATTGTTTCCGTGAAAAGCAACAATTTTGAAGGGCCCCTTCCACAAATTCTCAAACTTCCCATGCTTTCCTTTCTCCTCATTCCTGACATCCCATTTTAATACTAAGTCTTCAATCTAAAAATCATCTTCCTTAGTCCTCCTATCATGAATTTTCTTAATCCGGTCTTGTATCACCTGAGTATTTATGAAAACTTCTTCCCTATTCTACTGCAATTGGATAATTTGATTGATTCTTCTTTGTACATCATTGGGTTCCACTTCAGCCTCCTGTAGCAATTTCATCACCAGAACTCCTAATGAAGAAGGAAAGACAACATCTATTCCATAAACTAACTAGAAAGGGGACATGCCTATTGATTTCTTAGTGCTTACTCGATCAACCCATAATGCATTCACTAACTTCTTATGCTAATTCCTTTTCTTTTCTTGCAGTAGCTTTTTGATTATGTTGACCAAAATTTTGTTGGAAGACTCAACCAAGCCATTACCTTGGGGGTAATAGGTTGTTGAGTGTCCAATGTTAATGTTATATTTGTGATAGAAATCCACCAGCTTCTTTGATTTGAAAGCAGTAACGTTGTCTGTAATGATTTTCCGAGGGAAGCCAAATATAGACAATATATTTCTTTCCAAAAATTGAATGATAACTACATCTGTAGCCTGCCTAGTTGGGATTGCTTCAATCCACTTGGTAAAATAATCGGTTTTTTTCAAGATCCACTTATGTTGTTGAGATAAGGTTGGGTGTATTTCACCTATGAAGTCAAGTCCCCACTGCTGAAAGGGTGACTCAACCACAATAGGTTTTAGGGGTAGCAAGAGCAATTTCTTTCTTCCTGCAAAAAACAGACATTCATGACAAATGAAAACCTTTTTATATACATCAACGAACAACATTGGCCAATAAAAACCAAACCTTAAGATATTATTTGCAGGGGTCTTCCAAAACAAGTGTTAGCCACAATCACCTTTATGAAACTCCTCCATGGTTTTCTCTGCCTCATGTTCAAGCAAACAATTTAGTAACATACCACTGGGATCTTTCCAATACAAGAACTGATATATGATACAAAATTTGACAACTTTCAATTTAAGGAATTGAGCTTTAGTCTTTGTCAAACCTAGAGGTGCTTGCAAGTGCTACAACACATATAAAATGTCTACATACCATGAAGAAACAACAAATATTTCCAATACCTATTGAACTGACCTTGAATCATCCTCTTCCGACAGAGCAAGCAAGAAATTAATCTCAAGTGCATGAATATTTGATTATGCCACCATCTTCGCTAGTATTACCCTTTCATTAACTTCGTGGGTTTAATTTCTACATCATATTCAAGTATCGAAGTAATTCACTTGCCTCTCCTACCTTCCAAATCATTTTGGGTGAGAATGTCCTTCACAATAGAGCTTGGTACATATGCAATGATGTGTGAATGCAGAATGTACACCCGGAAATCCTTTAAGGCTTTCACCAAGGCAAAGGCCTGCTTTTCCATAATGTTTTACTTAAGGGCAACATCTCTAAGACTCCTACTCAAGAATGCTATTGGATACTCTATACCTTGCTTGTTCTTTTGCATTAGGACAATTGCTATATTATGCTCCGAAGGAAATGAAAAAATAATGAAATCTTGAGTGTAATATGGACTAATAAGAACAAGAGCACCGGATAAGGCATATTTTACCTCATTGAAATATTTTCTTGCTTCTTCAGTCCACTTAAACTTGCTATTCTTTTTCAACATGTTTGTAATTTCTCTTAATATCTCTGCTAAGTTGGGGATGAACCTCCTTAAGAAGTTTATTCTCCCAATAAAAGACTGAATTTCCTTCTTATTTCTCGGAATGTCCATCTTCTGAATTGCCTCTATTCTACTAGGATATATTCTAATTCCATATTTAGAAATTATATGTCCTAACAACTTGCCTTCTTCCAACCCAAACAAAGACTTCTTAGGATTTAGAGAGATGCCATATTTTCTGCATTTTTCAAACACAACCCTTAAGTGTTGCAAATGATCCTCATCAGACTGCGAATACACAGTGATGTCATCAAGATATATTACCAAAAATCTATCCTTCTCATCCGCAAAATCTATATCCATAGCTCGCTGAAATGTGGCTCCCGCATTCATCAAACCGAAAGGAATTTTGGCGTACTTGAAGGTACCCCATGGTGTGGTAAATGCAGTCTTGTCCTGATCCTCTGGATGAACAAGAATATGGTTGTATCACAAAAAACCATTCAACAACGACATCCTCCTTGAACCCACCACCTTTTGAAGAATATGATCCATTTTGGGCAAATGATAATTATCCTTAAGATATACCTTGTTCAAATTTCTAAAATCTACACAACCTAATTTCTCCTGTCTTCTTTCTAACTGGCACTGAGTTAGACAACCACTTAGAAAATCTGAGAGGTACTATAATTCCAACATCAAATAACTTTTTTACCTCCTTTTCGATCAAAGGCAACAAAACAAGATTTGTCCTTCGCAGATTCTGCTTGAATGGATTTTGGTCCTCTTTTATTGGAATTGTACGTTGGATGACACTCTTATCATAAACCTTTAGATCTTTGTACCCCCATGCAAAGACATCAGAGAATTTTTTCAATAGATCCAAATATTTCTGCTTCATTTCTGGGCTTAAAGTTTTGGACAACTTGATCACTCTGGGCTTGTATTCTGTACCTATGTTACACTCCTCTACTCCTATCTCAGTAGGCATCAACTTTGGAATTTTAGCTACATCATTTTGGTAAAAAATTTCTTCAAGTGGTACCAGCCCTCTCGAAATGACATTATCTTCAACTGCAACACCTTCAAATCTTCCACATGTTTTTCCAAGTCTTCTTTGATATGATTTATAAAATTATCCTTCTCATCTTCTTCCCATCTACAATTGTTTTCAAACCACATATTAAATGGTTTTTGGTCCTCTTTGATTGGAATTGTATGCTAGATGGCACTATTATCATAAACCTTCAGATCGTTGTACCCCCACATAAAGACATTAGAGAATTCTCTCAAAAGATCCAAATATTTCGGCTTCATTTCCAAGCTTAAATTTTTGGACAACTTGATCATTTTGGGCTTGTAGTCTATACCTATGTTACACTCCTCTACTCCCGTCTAAGTAGGCATCAACTTTGGCATTTTAGCTACATCATTTTGGTCAAAAGGTTCTTCAAGTGGTACAATCCCTCTCGGAATGACATTATCCTTCAACTACAACGCTTTCAAATCTTCCTCATGTTTTTCCAAGTCTTCTTTGATATGATTTATAAAATTATCCTTCTCATCTTCTACCCATCTGCATTTATTTTCAAACCACATCTTGACAAATTCCATTGAGAAATATAGGGCATTAGCATTAGGTGATTTCTCTTCTATTAGTGTCTGCTTGTGAATGTATTTTTACTTCTTTAGATTAGGATATTCTTCTTGTTAGATTATTAGTATTCTTCTTAATCAAACAATAACAAATGCATGAACATAAATAGACAAGAGACACATTATGTAGGCTATGAGCCAAGGCCAAAACCTCTCACTCTTTGAGAGGAAAAACCACACAAATTCTTCTTATGAGATTCCAATTGATGAATACAAAGACCAAGACCATTGACCTATTAGCTTCTCCAAGACAAGGCACGAGCTCTCTTGATAGTCAATGTTATTCTTTAATTCTTTTCCACTTTGATCTTCTTCGTATCTAGACCTTCCACAGGTGATAATACTCAAACCTTGCCACATGATTATGATCATCTTATCAAATCTTCTTCGCTATAAGACAAAGACTATACCAGGATAATATCTATAGTATCTATTCTCTTGATTAACATGTGATCTTCTATATTGGCAACGAGCCTCTTCCTTCTGAATTACTGTTCCTGTGATTAGCCCTAGAACCTGTTCGCTATTCCTCCATCTCTGCATTTAGATAGGTCCAAACTTTTGTAGCCTTTACTGTGCTTGATCTTGATATCTCAGAGATATATGTCAGAACTTGACTATGCTACTACCCATCCGAAAACCACATAGATATACAAGGTTCTATTCCTAGATCTCCTCATTTTCCTTACTCATTTGAATTCTGCACTATGATTAGACATCCAAATTCTTCACTGTAACTTCCCACCGAAACTACAAAAGAATCCGAACTTCTAAACTGTGTTTTATGTGAAGTGTCTTCACCCTATTTATAGTGGTTGGTATTCATAAATAAGTCGACATGAGCCATGTGAACCGATGTGTCTCTTAAATAGGTAAGCCAACTTGATCTTCACTTTGTTTGGAAGCCGACTTCAAGAGAGACACTTGTGCTTGTCATTGGAGGGCTTTATAGACATTTTATAGACTCATATACATTGTTATATCCACAAGAAGGGTTCTTCATACATGACATTGAATATTTGGCTCTAATGAAAAATCTTAAGGCTCTCAATGGGAGCCACTAACAAATAAAATCTCTTGCTCATAAAACCCATGAAGAAAGACTTACAATAATAATTTTTTTCTTCTTTACATCATTTACAAAACTCACAATTACATGTCATTATGAAGACCAAACCTAGTTACACTTTTAAACGCTCCCTCTTAACTAGGGAAGTATTCATAATGGGACTTGGTCATTCTAAATCTAAAGAATTTCTCATAAGAATAATGAGATTGGTAACCCATGTGTCTAGCATAATATTTAACCAACATTGTCACATAGCAAGGCCTTGACTAACAACTATATCCACATGATCAAATCACAATTCTGGTGAGACCAATGATTTATAGACACCATAATCATTGTCTCTCAAGGTACATACTTTACCTAGGTGTTCACAGAGTATGACCTACTTTTGGACTATTCTTATCTTGGGTAGCCAGTCCTCAAAGAATATCAGTCCACTACGACTACTCTTATCTTGGACGCCCTATCTCATCCTCAAAGAGTATAGGATGCCATATGTTTATGCAATCCTCCATTCTGTCTTCCTAGGTGAAGACCAAAATGATGTATCTATCTCCCCCAACATATCAATTCCTAAAATCCCTCTTGGCATAGGAATTTCGAAGTTTATTCCAATTAAGAAACTTGTTTTCAGGCTCCCTCTTAATTAGGGATCTACAAAAACTCCTTAATCATCTTCTTGAAGAGCTCCTTCCTTAAATGTTATGAATATTTTTGTCAAGGAGTCTTCATCTTTTGTGGCTTCTTCATAGGGCACAGACCATCCATCACTTTCATCCATGGGTCAATCATGTCATTATTCCTTTCACCAAAAGGTGATCCATTAGTATTTGTCTGGTCTTGCTTCATGTTTTGTTGCCTTCTTCATGTCATATTTTCGGAAGGACCTTACATCCTTCTATATGGTCCTTTTGGAAGTCATCCACAGTTCTTCCCTTTGGTAGTCCTGCATAAGCCCATCTAGATATTTGTTCAAAAATAAGAAATGAACACTTAAATCAAAATTACCTTTGTGATGGTCTTTCATTATGACATCTTCCTGTATGTATCATCATCCTACACATATGTTGACATATCTCTCAAAGATATCCATTCTCAAGGGTCTCCATCTTTTTTAGACTTCCATCAGAGTCTTCATATCTTTTCGGGAGATTTCCTAGTCAAATCTTCTTGGTCTTCCATATGTTAATTGTATTTACAATGGTTTCCTATCTCATGATCGCTTCCTTCATTTCTTCACACATTTCATTTCATTCCCAAGAGATTCCAATCATAGTTTCTCAATTGTAGTCAACCACCTCATACTTCATATGAAGACATATTATGTTGATTTCATCTAGTGTGACCCATGCCTTCCAACATCTTTTCATAGGAGGAGTTTCCTAACCTTTGATCATGTTTCTCAAGATAGAGTTGTGATCCATGTTACCTACAACCATACAACATGAATTTATAATAATTAATACAAGTATACATACCTCATTTACCTTTAGGTCATCCAGGATTCTTTTAACAACTTCCTTGATTGACAAGAACTTAAAATCCTTGATCTGCTTCATTTCTTATGTCATCATACCATCATCCATGGATTCCACAAGTTGGTTTCCTGATGAAACACTTTATTCCACTCTAGATCGGTGAACCCTCTGATGAGGATTCCATAAGAGAATCTTAAGGATCCTGCATATCCTTATCCAACAGATGTTTCCCTTTTGTCAGATGTATGATGAGACTTGTCTTGGATGACTTATTCCTTTGATCTTTCAATGATGTCACCACAAGCTATATCCTTCAAAGTTCACTATCAAACATCCTTTATGTTTCTTATGGTGATTTCACGAGCTCTTACTTCTAATTATTTTCCTCTTCCTTGGACTTCCTTCTTTCATCTTCCTCCACTTCTTCGGTGAAATGGAATTCTTCTCTATTCTTCTTGTTATTTCCCTTGAACTTAGGACAATCTTTCATGTAGTGCTCATAACATTGTATCTTAACCATTTTCTTCTTTCCTTTCGGAAAATGTCTAAATACTTCTGCCCTCAACATGTCTTCTTCTATCTTGCATAGAACCCACAAGTTGTTGAATGGGATAGCCTTCTTATCCCCATAGATATTTGTTACCTTGTTCATCAGTTAGTGGAATTAGAACAATGATGATTATCTTCTTAAGTCTCTCCCAAATATCACAATTGAGATCTTATGAAGATATCTCTTCATTCTTTGATACCTTCAATTTTGTGTAGATCAAATCTAAGTGACGTGACCTTCTTTATCACATCTTTAGAAAATAGTTATGCCAACTTATCATATATATCTCTTTGATGTCTCCAATACTTCTATATGAGGGGACCTTTCATAAGAATTCCTTTCCATGTATTCAAAGGAGACATTTCATATATATATTTTCAATGACTTCACTTTCTTTGAGGACTATGTCTATCCTCCTTTTCCATGCAAGGAATTTCGATGACCCAGTCAAATTATACATATCCTTGCAAAACGAAGTCATTTTACCAAATTTGATTATAAAATGAAAGATGCTTACTTCACAAGTGAAGATGAAATCTTCAACTTGATCGTTTTGATGATGGATGAAGAAGATGTATTGAGGCTCCTTTTGGATGACCTTCTTCCAAATGAAAACTCCTTCTTCAATAAAGGTGATTTCTCCTTTTATGATGTCAAAGCCTTTAGATCTAGCTTCATTTGTTGATGGTGATTGATGAGGATGTTTTGATGCTTCCTCAGATGATCTTCTTCAAGGATAAGGATGAGATCCTTGCTGCAATTATAGGGAACTTTACTTATAGCATTTGAAGATGATGACAATGCCTTCTAGCCTTATTAGTATTCAAGATGCTTCATCTTCTCGATGGGTGATCCGAATTGGATCCATGAAAAATAGTGAAAGTCCCATGACTGTATCAGATCGGGACGAACTTCAAATTCAAGAGCGCAGAGCAATCAGGAAGACCTCTGAATAGTGGCAGTTGGCAGCCAGCGTGGAATGAAGAGGACCTCGGTCAAAGTGTGCTGACCGAGGCCCATGGAGACTGCGCAGGAGGCCAAACTAGCACTTGGGAAGCCTCGATCGGGAAAAGGAGGCAGTTTTTGATGCGTGATTAGCGCTTAGCGCTAATCGCGCATCGTTGGGAAAAACCCCTCGAGAAGGAAAGGCCTCGAAGCGCTCGGTCGCATGGAAGCTGGGAAAACCGTGGGGAAAGCGCTAAGGCAAAAGGCGGGACCAGCACTCCAAAAACCGGTAGTATATCAGGGGCACCCTTGGGCGGTAAGCGGATTTGGAGAAAAATGAGCAATTCCATTCAGCACCCAACGAGTGGCAGGTGGAGGAGAGAGAAAACCGCTGCTCATCGCACGCTAACAGTCGAGCAAGTCAACCGCGCGAAATGAGCGAATGACATTGGATCTGGGGGCTCTAGATCTAACGGCTGAGAACACGCCCGATGAAAGGACCAGATTTGACAGGGGATTAAGCCACGATCTATAAGGATTTGAGGTCCGATTTGACCGCCGAGTTGGCAGATGACTCATTCCACAGTGTAATGGGAAAACCGAACTGATGAGGAAAAGCTAGCACAGATCTGTTGTGGCCAGCAATAACCCCCCTTCTTATTTAGTGTTACTCCTAATACTAAATAAGTGGGGACCCTTAGTTAAAAATTAAAAAAATCAAAATAGTGTTTAAATTTCCTTTTCGAATAAACTTACCATCATAAGCTTAGGAAAACCCCTTTGAAAAATCTAAAAAATCTAAGTTTTATGATAAGGTAAGACACAAATCTTTCCTTAGGAAATATTGCATCGCAAAAAGATGATAACATACCACCCTATAAGCCGAATTCCAATATTGCGAGAATTCGATACGCGATAATATCGCATCGCATGCAACAAATACAATTTATATTGAAACACTTTATTTGTTGATATGCGATGACGCCGATCGCAAATCGCATTTCGCAGAAAACAGGTTAACAAAGATTGTCATACATAACATTTCTGCGATCTGCGATATTGCGATTTCGCGATGCAGCGATGTTACGATAATGTGACGTTGTGATTCTGCGATGTTGCGATCTGCGATATTACGAAGCAAATCGCAAAATCGCTTCATCGCAGATCTTTCGGGCTCGTTATTCAAGAAAATTATTTTCCTTCAAATGACACCTGGTTATGCGCTTTAATGCTAATAAATGAGGTAGTTGCCAATTATTAATGGAATATGGGTGCAAGCTTATCAAATAATCATCTCACGTAAGGTGGTATACTTTATGTGTCTACGGAATTTAAAACTTTCCCATCACCCTTCCTTGTCATTCATTTTCACTTCACTTGTGAATTGCAGGAACGGAGTACAGAGGCCAATACAAAGCAATACGCAGGATAAAATGGGAAAGAAAAGCAAAGCTCCGAGCTCTGAAGAAAAGGAAAGGGCGCCCTTGTATACAGACATGGCCTGTAACAGAGACGAAGGAATTGCTACGTGGGAAGGCATGTATAATCTGCTTGAAGAGGAGAATCCCAGAGTAATGGAAGTAACGGCTACTGCGGGCTCAAATGGTTCTTCAGAGGCATCCATCACAGAGCTAGCTTGCTCATTCTTGTACCAGATAGCAGCAAGGCCCAAAAGTCTCCCATACACAGACATGGTGAAGTGTATATTGGACAGTGTTGATATCAGAAATGAACAGTTTAAGACTCAAGGTCAAGAGCTTACAGAATCATTATTTTTACAAGATTTGAGCTTTATATCCGCTAAAAGGAAAAGGCGCAAAAGGAGAAAAACACATCAAGGAAGCCCGGATCAAGAAACGGAGGCAGCTAATCGCGGATCGCTGAGAAAAATTCCTCAAAAAGGAAAGCTGCTAATTGCCCAGTTACCTGCAAGCCTCGAAAATTGCAAGAAAGCAACGATTCAGATAGATTGGAAGCAGAAGGAAAAAGAAAAGGCAGAAGAAATCCGAGGGTTAACCAAGTTGAACTGGGATTATTACTGGGCATACTTGGTAAAGCCACATAGCCAGTGGATGACTGTTAAGTGTATCATCAATTCGGCCGAAAAAATGGTGCTAGCTCTTGTCGATTCTGTTTTCTCAGCTCAGTTAAAATCGGAAGTCGGCCAGCCAACTCTTCTCAAACAGATGTTGCATGCATGCGATTTCAAGGACCAAATACAGAAGTAGTTAATTTTAGATTTAATTTTAGTTTTGATTTTTTTTAATTTTCCTGAAAAGAGGACGGTCATTTAAACCGCATCCTATATTTTTGTAATAATTTATTTTTAGATTTAGTTAGTAGTATTTAAACCCTTCTCATGCATTTAGAGAAGGGTCCTGAAATTTATCAAAAACTTATCCCCAGAACAAGCACTTCTGTACCCTATGAGGAGGTTTTGATGAATGAATGGAACAAGATTTATTGATGTTTGCATTTGATATCTGCTACTGATGTTGCACTTTTGTACTCTTAGTGGATGTTAGATCAAGAAGAGATAAATCGTTATCGCTTGAAGCTCATGAGTAGGACTAGTTATAAATGGTATTTCTATCTCTTAACTATTTCTACCTTGTGTTAGAGTGATTTTCATGTTCAGTTATTTATATATTGATGTATGAATGCTTGAGTTATCATTTGGCACTTTTGTACAGTGATAGCTATTTATTTATGTTTAGTGTATGAATAGCTTATTATGCGATATGTTTTTCACAACTGTTTCGTCTAACTTTTTATACGAAGTGGTTCATCCTTATTGAATTATTTTCTCATAACAGTTGAATGATCTTTATTACCAGTTGTTGTTTGAAATCATTTTAGATCGCATAGAAGAAAGATTACACCCCGAGTTAGTGTAGATTTAGATATTTTTGCCTATTAGAATATAATTTCCTTATTATTAGATTAGAATTAAAGTAGAAGTATTCCATTTAGAAACTGTTAGAAACAAAAATATCCATCAAGGAAAATTTTAAGGATGGAAAATTATCTTGAAGTTTAAAACATTGGCGAATCTCACTAATCCCTAATATGCAAATTATAAATGTTTATTGATATATTTGTAAAATTAATCAAATTTATAATTATTTTATATACAGTCTCTCTATAATGTTGGCGATTTTTAAGGTAAAATAATTTTATATTCTAAAATTTGGGCGAATCGTCTTTTATAAAATTGGAAATTGGCGAATCGTTTTTGTGGAAAAATCATGGAAAATTAGCCCACTGGGCGAACATTAGCCCCTAAAATTTTCCATGATATCCATCTTTCTCACACACACACATAAATTGGGAAACTGGTCCCATATCCCCAGTCGGACCCGCTATACCAAACGGAAAAGGAGCTGCCAACCAAGGTCTGGACCGGGCGGGTATCCCCCTTGTTGTAGACCTAATTTTCGGGGCTTCAACATATTTGACGCTAGAAGGAGGGCCTCGAACTGTGAATGACAAGCAAATCTAAATCTAATTACCATTCTGAGTGTAAATCGCCCTCACCATCTTCTCTAACTTCTCCATTGCATTCAGAAACCTTAAATCCAGAGTTAAAAGTCGCTGGAGAAACACCCGCTGCTACAAACCCTAACATTTCAGAACAATCTACTATTGAACCTCCTGAAGTTGAATCTTTGATTCACAAACTTCAGCGATTTTCTATATCTCCTCAAAAGTTTGATAAATCTCAAGGCAGCATGACTTCGCAATATAACCCTGCTCATCCTCTTACCAGGTTAAAGAGCGAAAAGTTTGGTGTTCAACCAACTAAATTACCTCTACCTACCAGGAAGAGAGCAAGGAAGTCTCCTAAAGGATCCGATAGCGAGACTCTTTCATCATCATCATCCATCTCAACCTCTTCACCGCGAAGTCAACCATCCACTCCTCCACTTCAGATCATCGTCCATCAGCCTATTGCAACTTCCTCAACTCCTTCTCAACCATCTGGAGTCATAATATCCTCATCTTCTCAACCACAGGGATCATCTTCTGCACTTTCCTCTGTTAGTAGTTCAACGATGGCCCAATCTCCATGGAATAACCCAGGGGCAGTCTTAATGCCTGCACCCTTGAGTCAGTTACCGGCCCATCCTGAAAAATGGCTGCCTAAGTTTAACCCTGAGGCAGGCATGCTAGCGGAAGAGCATATAAATAACTTTATGTTATCTATAAATCTCAATGGAGTTGTTAATGAGGATGTTGTTGTTCGACTTTTCCCTTATACTTTGCAAGGAACAACCGGATCATGGTATTTCTCGTTACCTTTTGGATCTATTACTAGTTGGGACATCTTCCAAGAACAATTCTTGACCAAGTTTGGTGATGATAGGTCTACAATGACACTGATCAATGACTTTTCTAACCTTAGGGCCGAGTCAAGAGAACCTATCAAAGATTTCAATTTACGTTTCAATAAAATTTTAAACAAAATTCCTACTGCTTCTCAGCCTAGTGAAGAAGTGCGAAGTGAATGGTACATTACTGCTTTACCATCAAACTTAGCAATCTTTGTTGATAGGGCTAACAAAACAACCTTAGTGGAAAACATGAAAGAAGCAATAGCAGTAGAGAAACGTATTACGGCCCTAGAAAAGAAAAATGCGATAGAGGAACGAAAGTCTAAGAAGGTGTCTTTCAAAGAAGATCCCAAGAAAAAACAACCGAAAGATCCATTTGATTTAGAAGGATTACAAAAAGTTTTGAAGACCATGTCTAACGAAATGGTCGACATCAAGAAACAAGTGGCAGAAACTTCTTCTAAAAAGCCATACAGGCCTTTTAAAAGAAATCCTTCAACTGATTCCAAACCCCCTAACGCTATATCAAATGTTGAGTCAGAAGAAGAAGAAGAGGAAAACGTTATTGAAGAACATACCAATGAAGAAGAAGTTGTAAAGTTACAAGGTATGTGGGATTTCATCCTCCCAAATGAAGAAGATCAAGAGGCATTCCCGGTTAGTACTCGTAGCAGAAATCAACTTGATCCTCCTCAACCTACACCTAAGCCAAAGAGCACAAGCTCGATGACTAAGGATAAAGTCGCAGCCAAGAAAACATCACCTAAAGCGACTCAAACCAGCCCAGTCCAAACAGACACATCTACTCCATCTAAAACGCTAATCGTTTCAGATGAAATGGAGTATAATATCGTAGAAGATATGAAAAAGACTAGGGCCAATATTACTCTTTTTGAATTGAGCAAGTTAAAACACCAGCAGAAAGTACTTTTGAAAGAATTACATGCTGTGCCAATTGCACCTTTACCAGCTACTGTAATCTCTCAAGCTTCCCATGATATGGGAAGACCTCCAACTAATGCGATGAATAAAGTTGATCCAAATGATATCGCGCTAATTGGAGGAAGATCGAGATCGCATACTCCCCCATTTCTTCTTACTTATGAGATTTTCAATAAAAATGTGCATAATTGCTTAGTTGATTCTGGAGCTTCATCAAATATTTTACCAAGATCAATTTGCGCAAAATTGAATGTTCAACCACATAAATTCGTTGTACGCATAGTCCAATTAGATCGATCGCAAGTCGAAGTGATTGGCGAATTAAATCAGGTTACCATAAGGCTGTCATCCAACCCAAAGGTATGTCAAGTTATCGACATTTTAGTTGCTGATATTCCTGAATTTTATGGCTTAATTCTTAGCAGAGACTGGTCAGAAAAACTTCATGGATACTTTGCAACTGACTGGTCACATATGTGGCTGCCTTATAATGGTAAACCAAACCAGATAAAAGTTGAACGCGAAAAACATCAGAAATACATAGTAACGGAACTTGAGGGAGAAAACGAACCAGTAGCATATAATTCTAACATTATTGGCAACTATTCAGTAGATTCTTTCCTAGGAAATTTTAATGCTCATACTTCACCTTACTTAGAACATTCTGTTTTATCTCAAGTAGAAATTTTTTCTCAAACAGATAGTTCTAAATGCATTAATTTTATAGATAGTCCTGTAAATAAATCTTTGTTTTGGAAACTATTTTTTGATGGTTCTAAGTCTAACGAAGGAGCAGGAGTAGGATGCGTATTAGTAAGCCCAGAGGGAGATAAAACCATGCTAACTTGCAGACTTGAACTTGAGTGCACCAATAATACCGCAGAATACGAAGCTCTAGTCCAAGGATTATACAAGGCAATCAGATTAGACGTCAAATACCTCCAAGTTTTCGGAGATTCTGAAATTGTAATCAGACAGGTACATAATACTATACACTGTTTATCAGGTCATTTAAAGCATTACCAATCTTTAGTTCAAGATCTGACTGAACATTTTATAGCATTTAATATTTCATCAATTCCCAGACTCTAGAATGCTAGCGCAGACCTCTTAGCCAACATAGCTTCCAAGCTCATTCCTTCAGAAGATTTTAGCCCTGACCGATTTTCAATTGAGTTAATTTTTAGACCATCTATTCCTGATAACATTACCAATTGGAGGATTTTCAATGACGATCCTGATATCGTGAGTTTTCTCACATCTGAAGGATCCTACACCAATCAAATAATTGACGAAGACCAACATGACCAACAATTGCAACAGGATAGTACTAACAATGCTATACCTAAATCAGTAGTCAAATTAGAAGACCTTTATGATTTGAAAGATCGATTCAAAATATCTACCAATTCAAAACTCCAAAGTTCAACTTTGAATTATGAATTAGTAAATCTAGGAATAGATGCCAAACCGCAGAATATCAACCTAGGCCTTGGCCTAGCCCCTGAAGAAAAATTAGCATATATCCATCTCTTGAAACAATACAAAAGTGTCTTTGCTTGGAATCACGATAAACTCAAAACATACGACACCTCCATCATCCAACATACTATCCCAATGATCGATAACGGAAAACATGTCCAACAAAAGTTGAGAAAGATCCATCCAAATTTAGAAAATCAGATCAAAACTGAACTCAATAAGTTATTGAAAGCCAAAATAATCTTTCCCGTTAGAAACTCTAAATGGTTTTCCAATATGGTACCGGTTAGAAAGAAAAACGGAGATATTAGAATCTGCATTGACTTTCGAAACCTTAACAAGGCCTGCCAAAAGGATAATTTTCCTTTACCTCCCATGGAACAAATACTGCAGGCAATTGCGGGCTCAGAATTAATGTCATTCTTGGATGGATTCTCAGGATACAACCAAGTGTTGGTACATCTAGAAGATCAATTAAAAACTACATTCAGAACTAAGTGGGGCACATACGCATATCAAAAGATGCCATTTGGTTTGATTAACGCGGGTGCCACATTTCAGAGAGCCATGGACATCACATTCAAAGGGTTAGTTAATAAGTCAATGGTAATCTATTTGGATGATATTACTGTTTATTCCAAGAAACGAAACAACCATCTCAGGGATTTAAAACAAATCTTCCAACGTTGTTTAAGGTATGGAATTTCGATTAACTTGAAAAAATCTTTTTTCGCATTAAGTGAAGGAAAGCTTCTAGGATTCATAGTGTCAAAATCTGGAATTCACATTTATCCTGACAGAATCAAGGAAAGTTCCGCAGTACCCCTACCTCACAACAAAAAATCCATGCAATCTTTCCTTGGCTAGATTAACTTTGTAACGAGATTTTTTCCAAATTTTTCAAGAATCGTGTCTCCTTTACAAGCCATGATTAAAAAGAACGAAAACTTTAAATGGGGCCAAGATGAACATGAGGCATTCAATCTGATCAAACAAGCAATTATCAATGCTCCATATTTAGCAACTCCAAATTTTTCCGATCCTTTTATTTTGTATACATTTTCCTCAGATAGATCATATGCTGCGATACTCACTGGTGGGCTCCAGTATTGTAGCAATAATGCTACAACTCCTGGAGCTTCCTTCTCTAATTTTATCAACCCGGTAGTTCGTAACAAACTTGGAAGCGACGGTGTTATATGCACAAGTACTAGCTCTTGTCGCAGCTGTCACTTGGTCAGCTGGCACAAGTCCGCTAGGGCTCAAGCCAACTTCTATATGTTCTCAGAAGAAGCTTTTTAAGTGATGAACGAAAGCTATCTCAAAGGAAATTAACCTACTTTGCAAGAATGAACTGAAAGCCAACAAAACATGGAAACCCTAGTAAACCCTAATTTTACCAGCTTAATCCTTACGATGCAATGGTGGGAATGCAACTTCTAAAAGTGATGCCATTACTTCTATTGAGATGAGATGCATGTGTCTAAACTACTTTCATCTGAAGAGAACATGTTTTTGTATTTTTTCTTAAGTGGTTGGAGTTATTATGACTGTGCTTCTTACTGGGTCTTGACAGTGCAGGGGTAGATCAAGGGGAGGAAGGCTTGGAGAAGGTCAGGAGGAATTCTAAGAGGGTCCAAGGGATCCCTGACATCATTCCACATAAGTTCACAAAGTTCAGATGCCTGGCAACCGTGTTTGCAAGCTTCTACAGGATGTCTGCAGGGGATTCTACAGGAAGTTCAGGATTTCTACAGGAAGTCCCGTAATTTCTATAGGATGTTCTGCAATCAGAGTTTTGGGTGATGGATGAGTGGATGAGCTGTATGGGTGGATAGGGAGGATGAGAGGGGAGCTTGTGATGGCTTATGGACAGAGAGATGAGATGGAGAGGGGGTGTGTAAAGCTGGTTGGTCGATAGGAGGGTAGAGACAATGGAAGGCCGAGAAGATAAAACAACGTGGATGATAGAAGAGTTGGGAGGCAAATGATCTAACTGGGAGATAAGTAGATGGCTTGGGCACGGCTTAGAAGGATAAGGAAATGATAGAGTGGTGTTGCGCAGTGTAAATGAAACAAATCACCCCTGTCTTGCGTATAACCAAAATGTCATCAACCTACTCTAACTGTTTTATTAGAAACCAAAGAACAGCAATGTAGTTTAAGGGAAAATCGTGCATGGTGTTGAAACAAAGAGTTATTGCTCAAGATCTAAATGCATGGACACTTCTACAAATGGAAATATTACGTTAAAGCTTGCATGAACATGTAAAACTGTGTTTTTGGTGGGTGGCACGGGCTGCAATCCCAATCTCTAAACAGAGGTGGAAGTGAGTGTGCAATCAACCCTTTTTTGGAGCTCCGATCACTCTAATCTCCTTACTCTAATCTAAACTACTGAAAGCAACTTTGTTCATAACACTAACCTATGTAACCACACCAAGAAATCCGAATCAGAAAACTGTGTTTCCAAGTGCATGTAAAGGAAAAGAAATATAATGCTGAAAGAAAAGTAACAATACAAAGAAAGGAGGCCTATTGCTCTCAGGTTGGGCCCAACCCTGAGAGCTATAGCTCCTCTAAGAACTTAGAACTGAACTCGAATCTGCCTGCCTTTTATTAAAAGATCATAGTCATATGTCTAACAACATGCCAAAAATGGCTTCCAAAAAGCAAAACAGAGCTATAGCTCTTAATTCAGAATCTGCAACAAAGGTTCAAAATTTCCCATCGAAGGCTACAGCCTCAATATTTATACATTATGAGGGCCAAGCTAGCCTCCTAAATTAGTGGGGCTTCGCTGACCAACTAAAAGTAAACTGCTGTTCCCTTAGAATCCGTTGGCTGCCTTCTAGCTCGGTGGTGATAGCTGTTGGAGCTCAGAGTTGGGTGGAGATCACGAGGAAGGCCATTCAAGGCCGTGGACAACCTTCCTACAAAACCGCAATGCCACCTTGGCTGTCTCCTTGCCTTCATCTGTGTGGTTTTGATCCATTTAATGTCAAAAAACCTGAAACAAACATGTATTAGCCACCTAGGAATAGTGACTGCCCTCCTTCCTACAAATAACATGAATATACTAGAAAATGATGCATAAGTGATGAAAAATGAAGGGTTGAGCAAGGGTAAGTAGGCCAAATGAGCCCAAAATGTTACCAAATTTGGGGCTCATCATCACCCCCCAGCTAAAATATTTGCTCATCCTTGAGCAACTAGTCCAGCTCCTCATCCTTCATTGCCTTTACTGCCACCCTTACATCCCAAGCCTCTGTAGTAGTGTCCTCCTTGCTGATATGGAACCCAGCCTTTCTGTTCACCTCTTCCCACTGTTCATTATCATCTTTCTCTGTGCTGCCTTCCATCAATCCTAGCAGCAGTGGTGGGCTTAGCTTGAGGCCAATCCAGCTGGCCTGGAGGTTTTGCATGGATTTCTTATAGAGGGCCACCCGTACTAGAGCTTCCCTCATCCGAGTTGGGGTATGATACTCTCTGATTTTCAGACTGTGGGCCAATGTATTCCATCGGCGGGTGCAAGCTTGGACAGCGTTGTCTCCTAATAGTCTCTCCATGTCCTCAAAATGCGCTATGGCTTGGGCCTGCTGATCCATATATCTCAATGAAGCTTGAGGGTCAGTGGACAAGTGTTGGTGTGCCGAGATTAGTGCAACTGGATCCCCTGGTTCTGCTCGAATTAGCAATGGCTCATTCAGCTCTCGGTTCATGACCGCTTTGGCTTCTGCTGCTCTTTTGTCCTCATGGTTCAACCATGAGGCAAATGCCATTAATTGCATATCTCCTAAGGCCGTATTGGGATCCCATGAAATTACATTAGGCAGGGCCAAATTATGGAGGTAGAACTCCGCTAATTTGGCCTTATCCTCTGATGAACTGGTACTGCATACTTCAGTGAATTGCTGTGGGTCTTGGAGCTGAGAGATACCCCTTTGTGCCAAGGTATTGATTTGAAATTGCAGCCATTGGTCTTTCAGGTACAGGCCATAGGATTTGGCCGGCTGTCTGCATTGTATAGCATCCATGGCCCAACTGGCCATGCAGGCCAATTGTGCCTCTTTCTGCTGCAGCTGTTGTCTGAGAGCTTGCACCTCAATTTGTGCTTGCTGTTCTGCTTCCTGTAGATGCAAGGTTGGCTCCCCAAGACCGGTTTGCAGTTCCTTTTTGCCTTGCTGTTCTGCTGTGGTGTCCCCGGAGGATGTACCTGTTCCTGTCCTCAGCTCCTGTAGCTGCAATCTAAGCTTTTCGTTTTCTTCCTGTAGGAACACTCGTTGGCAATTTGCCACGTGTTTAGCCATGGCTAATTCACTTCTGGCCTCCTTAAGTTGCTCTTCCAAGGGGCCTATGTCCGCCACACCCTTTGACTTGGCTATTTTCATCCACGTGTGTGTACGTACTCTCTCTTCCTCCAATGCAAAGAACAGTGGCACAGTGAATTTCTGAGGTATAATTTTGCCAGCCTCTAAGAAGTTGTAATATGAACTCAGACTTGGCTGAGGGCTAGGCTCTGGAATATGCTCTTTCTCCACTTCTTTTGGTGGCTCTACTTCGCCCTCCCTCGGTGGTGATGAGGGTGCTTCTCCTTCCATTCTCTCTGTTTCCTTAAGCCGGGCTAAGGTTTCCTGTAGAGCATCCTCAGCATCCTGTAGCCGAGCTTTTGAAGCCAATTGGTCTAACCTTTCTTTCCAAGTAGTTTTCTTCGGGCTCCCCCTCTCATAGGTGACTGATATCCTTGAGGGGGACCTCTCCTTGGGCGAAGTAGGGGCATCATCTATAGTGATTGGGCTGCTGGACGGAGGCTGTGGCTTGCCCGTCTTTATTCTCACACTTCTTCGAGCTTTAAAATATAGAGGGGTCTCCCTCTTTCTCTTCTCCTTGGGCTTAGGAGGTGTACTGAGGGCGGCCAGCACAGCTGCTGCCTCCCTTGCAAGAATGTCAGCTTTCTTCTCCTTGGGTTTCGCTTTCTCAGGGCTTCCTGTAGAAGACCCTTTTCCAGCTGATTTCGGGCTTCCTGTAGAAGCCGGTTTCGGTTTTCCTGTAGGAACAGGGGGCACCACTTTAGTTTGTTTTGCTGAGGGTGTTTTACTTTTTGACTTGGTTGCGGCTGCTGTCGAGGTGCCTTTGCTGACGTGGACCTGCTCAGCCTTGTCCACTCTGCTTTGTAATCTTTTCTCTCTGGCCGTCAACATGGGTGTGTCATCCTTCTCTTTGGCACCCTTTTTCTCTTGTTTCTTCTTTTGCTCTTTCTTCTGCTCCGTGGTCGTGGTCTTCTGGCCTTTTTCTTTCTTCCCTGCGGGCACTGACTCCTTCTCCTCACTGCTAGATGAACCGAGCTCTTCGGTCAACATCTTTATATCACCATCCTTGGTCAAATTTCTGAAGGCTTCCCATGAGAGAGGAACCTTGTATGTGTGGAGCGCATCCTCCACGAGGAGTTTAATGAGTCCATGGTGGGCTACCTGGTCTGGTGTGCCTTCTTTCAACTTGGTGGCACATTCAATCATAGACTGTAGTAGAAAGTAGGGGATACTTAGTTTGTTTTCTACAGGTAGGTCCATCTGATGCCTTAATTCCGTGAGTAACCGAAAATGGTACCCATATACAATGCTAAACCGACCTTCGCAGGTGATGTACTTCATAATCTGAAGGCTAACTTCACTCCACAGTGGCAGTAAGCTGGTTCTACGAACCCCGTTTTTATCTTCTGAGAATTCCTCCTCTGGGGGGAAGAATTCCTTCTTAGCCTTCTGGCCCAATTTCCTTTCTTCTTTTTCCCATGGTAATCCCATTGGGAGCTCAGTAACTCGGCTGATGAATTGTGGGGTGAGTCTGAGACTCAAACCCCTGAAGTTGACGGTGGCCAATGTTTTGGATTTCGGCTTCAGAGCTTGCAAAAACTCCTCTGCCACCTCATCGTCATAGCCCTGCAATTTGTCGCAGAACGACATCCATTGCGCTTGCGTGAACAGCTCCACCACCTCAGGATTCTCTCTTAGCTTTGTTGAGTCGGTTGGTTCCCTTCTGATGAACCCACCCGGCATGGTGAAAAACTGCTGCGTTAGCTGGAGGTGGCGAGTGCGGAAGAAAATTGGCCTACTGGGACAGAGCGTAGAATTACGCCTCTGCCACGCATACACTTCACGAAAACTTATCTCCCGATGACCTTAACACGGCTTAATTATACTCACATCCTGTAGGACGACAATTCATGCAAACGGCAGACAATACTTGCAATTTTTTTACGACCAGACTGTAGAATGTCGACTCTACCACCCTCGAAACCAATTGCATGGAAGGTTCAGGCTTACCTTTTTAATCCGCCACCTTTTGACGTGAGGAACCCAATTTCCTGTAGAAGCAGCTTTCCTGTAGAAGCAGCGCACGAATTCTGGAGGATACTGCAGTGGGTCTGCGCTCTCTGTGCTGCTTAACAGGCGTTCGAACGGCCGAAGACTTGGAGTGTCGAGCTTCAGAGGAATCCGGATGCTCACTCGACTTTCAAACGACGAATGATAAATGCGTGGGGTGGCAATCTAGCCGATTAGATTTGAATCCGGCGGAATCCGTGGCGCGGGGGTGAGCTGTCCCTGCCGGACCGTTGGACGACGTCACTCCATCATTCTTCTGCAAGTTCCCTTACTGCCGCATCATTCCCCGCAGATCCGCCGCCGTCATTTCTGTTAAAACGCGCTTCTCCCCGACTGGATGGCTCTCACGTGTGCACTGCCCGTTCCTTTTGCCACGACCACCGTTTACCATCCGACTAGACCATCTGACTGGTCGACGTGGCCAGTCGAATGGCCATACGACCGCTCAACCCATTCACTTCACACTTGCAAACATTTCAAAGTAAAATTCATGCAATTCGACGGAAGAAAGGGCGAGGCACTTACCTGTGCGGCCGCGACATGATTCTTCGGGCTTTTGGACGATGATGAGTAGATTTGTTTGCTGCTGGTGGATTGCACAGGCCCGGAGGTTCCTCTTCACAGGCCGCTGACGATGAATCTTATGATTCGGCTGCATGTGCCTGCGTTATCATTGCATGTTGCAGGCGCTTGAATGGTGTACACTCTAGCTGGCTTAACTGCTACGGGACTCCTGCAGGATGTCCTGTAGCAGTTTTTCCTCCTCGGGTGCATGCTGCACGATGAAGACAGTGGCCTCACGATCGCGCTCACAGGGCTCTTGGATAGCTGGGATGGGTATGGCATGGCATCTCAACGTCTTTTTTCATTTAAAAATTGCTTTCTCTTGATAACTCAATGATCTGCTTTGATTGTGCAGGTATCTTCATTGCATGTCGACAGGGGTGGTAGAAGGAGGTGACAGCAGTGTGTGAGGGAGAAAATGGTAGCTTGCATGCGTCCATACCGGACCTTGGTCGTTAGATCTCCTCATACAATCAGTTCTGGGCCGTCCAAAACTTCTACAGGAAGTTTCCTGTAGAAATACAGAACTTCCTGTAGAAAGTCTGTAACTTCCTGTAGAAAGTCTGTAACTTCCTGTAGAAGACTAAGTTGTGATGAAATCGTGCCCATACCTTGGAGAAGATGAGTATTCTTGGAGGAGGTGCTGGTGAGGTCTCCTGGCAGCATGATAAGGATCCTTGACTTTGAGTTGAGAGACCTCCTCTCCTTCATAGAACACCTGCAACCTGCATGCATTTCCACATTATAAACTTGCTGTCCCTGTCTTTTTTGCTTATTGTTTTTTTCTTTCTTTTCTCTTTTTTTTTTTTTTTTGAAAGATAGCAGGGGCGCCTCAATGAGGTTTTCACCCTTGCCATCTGCCTTAAGCGCCTCAGAGAGGTTTTCACTCAAGGATCTTTTATTCAAATCCCCTTTTTTTTTTGAAAGACAATAGGGGCGCCTCAATGAGGTTTTCACCCCTACCACCTGCCTTGGGAGCCTCAGAAAGGTTTTCACCCAAGGATCTTTGTTTATTTATTTTTTTTTTTTTTTTGAATCTTTCAGGGTATGCCCAAAGCAGAGGAAGAACCCTTCTCTATGACCAACACTGATTTCTCCACAGTTTTGATGAACTCTTGTCTTGAGAGAGGTTTCCTGTAGATCTTCAGTCGATGCCCATTGACAAGCATGGGGATGGCCTCCTCATCAATGGTCCGAATAAGAACAGATCCATTGTCATGACATTTTTCCACTGCATATGGTCCCAGCCATCTGGTTCTCAGCTTCCCCTTGAAATCTTTGTGCCTGGAGTCATACAACAGTGCCCAATCTCCTGGCTGGAATTGCTTGTCATTGAGGTGTTGGTCATGCCACACCTTTCTCTGAAGTTGAACCACTTCTGAGTGAAGGAGGGCCTGCATTCGGTGCTCGTCCAGTCCATTCAGCTGCAATAACCTTTCTTGTTGTGCATGGCTGAGATCTAGGTCCAGCTGAGCTGCCATCCTCAAAGTGTTGTATTCAAATTCAATGGACAACAAAGCTTTCTTCCCATAGACCAGCTCATAAGGTGTGAAGCCAGTTGTGGTCTTCCAGGTGGTGTTGTAAGCCCATGTGGCCTCAACCAGGCGATCTGCCCAATCTTTCCTACTGCTGCTCACCACCTTAGTCAAAATCCCTTCCAATGCTCTGTTGGTGACTTCCACTTGCCCATTTGCCTGAGGATGATAGGGGGTGGAAGTCCTATGCTTGATTTTGTGATGAGCTAGTAGGTCTTCAATTAAGTTGGATGTGAACTGGCTTCCTTGATCGGTGACTAGCTCTCTTGGGTAGCCAAATTTGTAGAAGATGTTCTCTCTCAAGAACTCAGCCACCTTTTCTTCTGTTGCTGCTTTGATTGCCTTAGTTTCTGCCCACTTTGTCAGGTAGTCAGTGCACACAATGATGTAAGACCTTTGCCTCGAAGGAGGGTTGATTGGACCCACAAAGTCCATACCCCACTTCTCAAATGGCTCAAGAGTCACTTGAGGTTGGAGAGGCATCTCATCCCTTTGAGTCGGTTTCCCCATTCTTTGGCATCGGTCACATTGGCTGATATACCTTCTGACATCTTGATGAAGTGTGGGCCAATAGTAGCCTGCCTGCAGGATTTTGAAGGCAGTCCTCTTTGCTGCAAAATGTCCTCCACAAGGCCCATCATGACAGGTGAGGAGGATATCAAAGACTTCCTCCTCCCTTACACAACGCCTTAAGATCTGATCAGGGCCAAGCTTGAACAGGTTGCCCCCGATCCAAGTAAATGAGGCACTTTTTCTGATGATTCTGCTCTTCTCTCTTGAGGATAGGTGCGGAGGGAACTGTGCTGAAACAAGGTAGTTTGCTATATCAGCAAACCATGGAGAGAGTACTGAGATAGCAAACAGATGTTCATCGGGCATCTGGTCATCCACTGTTCCATCCTCATCTGCAGATAGATCCAATCTAGATAAAAAGTCAGCAACAACATTTTCTTTACCTGGTTTGTCAACGATAGTCAAATCAAATTGCTGCAACAAAAGTAACCATCTAATAATACGAGCATTCACATCTGGTTTATTCATTAAATATCTAATTGCAGCATGATCAGTATGTACAAATGTTTGATAGCCAGTGATATAATGTCGGAACTTGTTCAGTGCATGGACCACAGCCAGGAATTCTTTCTCAGTTACAGTGTAATTCAGTTCAGCTTTGGATAAGTTTTTGCTAACAAAGTAAATGGCATATGGAAGTTTTTGTTCAACTTGTCCTAAAGCTGCCCCTATGGCTTTGTTCGAGGCATCAGTGTGGATGTGGAAAGGTAGGGCCCAGTTTGGACCTCTCAAGATTGGGGCAGACACCAACTTGTCCTTTAATTCATTCAAAGCCCTCTGACAATCGTCAGTCCATTTAAACTCCACATCTTTTGCCAACAGGCCAAACAATGGCGAGGCTAGCTTGCTGAAGTCTTTAATGAATCTCCTGTAATACCCTGCTAATCCTAAGAAACTCCGAACATCCCTTACCTTTTGGGGAGGTGGAACCTTCTTGATGAGAGCAATTTTGTTAGGATCCACTTGTAACCCTTGGCAAGAAATGGTATGGCCTAGCACGGTCCCTTCAGTCATCAAGAATTCACATTTTTCAGGACTAAGGGACAGGTTCATCTCAATGCATTTGGTTAGGACTTTTCCCAGATTGGACAATGCTTCCTGGAAGTTGGACCCATAAGGAGTGAAGTCATCCATATAGATTTCCACCGCATCATGGACCAGCTCCGAGAAGATGCTCAAGACAGCTCTCTGGAAGGTAGCAGGAGCATTGCATAGCCCAAAGGGAAGAACTCGGTAGGCAAAGGTACCCCAGGGACAAGTGAAGGTGGTCTTATCTTGGTCTTCCGGGCTGATTTGGATTTGGTTGTACCCGCTAAACCCATCTAGGAAAGAGAAGAACTTCTTTCCTGCCAGTCCATCCAACACTTGATCTATGAAAGGTAGAGGGAAATGGTCTTTCTTGGTAGCTTTGTTCAGTTCTCGGTAGTCCACACAGATTCTCCACTTCCCATTTTTCTTGGGAACCAACACCAGAGGGGACACCCATTCGCTATCCGAGATGGGGTAGATGAATCCGGCATCCAACAGTTTTTGCAATTCTTCCTTGACAATGTCCTTAAGGGCTGGATTCATTCTCCTCTGGGGTTGCCTAACCGGTTTACAGTCCTCTTTGATGTATATGTGATGGGTACAGACCGAAGGATGGACTCCTTTCATCTCCTTATAGCTCCAAGCAAAAGCATCTAGATGACTGGCCAACAGACTACACAGCTCCTTTTCCTGGGAAGGAGATAGGGAGGAGCTGATCTTTAACGTCCTCTCAGGGCCGAACTCCACATTCTTGACTCTGGGAGTGACAGGGTTGGTTGCACAAAGATCCACTAAGGTGCTGGCTTGGGCATCCTCCACCAATCTCTCTAAGGATAGTGCACTGGGAGGTGGATTCTGGATCAAGGTCTCAATCAAGTCATCCTCGGTTGGGGGGTCTCTTCTAGTGGTGTCTAGGGTGCACAAAGGTGCTGAGTACCCCTCATCCTCTTCTCCTTCCTCCAACCAAAGTGGTAAGTCATGCTCTAATGAGGGTTGGGCAGGAGGGTATAGGACTAGCTGCTTGGACATAGGACCATTTTTGATGGTCATGTTTCCTGCACGGCAACTTATGTAAGCATCTGCAGTGGCTAACCAAGGCCTTCCCAAAATGAGAGGGTATCCAGTAAGCTTTGCCTTTGGTTGCAGAACCAAGAAATCTGCAGGATATTCCCAAGAGTCAACAGAGACCAAGACATCCTCCACAATCCCTTCGGGAGTCACGGTGGAGCGATCTGCTAGTTGTAGGACTGTCGAGGTCTTCCTCAAGGAACCCTGAAGGTTGAGTTTGAGCATGGTATCCCTGGTCATCACATTAATGGCAGCCCCCAGATCAATCAAGGTGTGAGGTATGATGGTGCCATTGATGTGGACATCTACTACAGGACTCCCAGGATCTAGGTACTTTGGGCAGATGACTTGTCCCAACATAAGGTCAGACAGTTGTCCTATGACATTGATGGTTGAAGCATCTCTCTTTCGCCTGCCTGGGTGTCTGAAACACTTTTCCTTAACCAGTTTGTTGTATATTGGCACATCCTTGATGGCTTGGAGAAGTGGTATTTTCACACACAACTGCTTGAGCTCTCCCAGAAGCTCATCCTCCTCTGGGTTGGGTTGTGTGGTGGCTGTTAGTCTCTCAGGAAAGGGTGGAATAGCCTTTGGTTCACTTTCCTGTTTGTCTCCCTCGTCCTCTGGGGGAGGAGGTTGGCGATCCGGAAGAGTCTTTCCAGATCGCAGATTGATCTCCTGGATCTCCACAGCATAGGTAGGGCATGATGTTTCCCCAGTGTATACCTGCTGGGCCTGTCTGTTGTTGGGGTTCGGGTTCGGTTGAGCAGGCATTTGAGGTTGCCTTGGAGGAGCAGGAGGTAATGGTTGAGGTTGAACTGGTGGTGGAGGCAAAATGGCGGGAGGAGTGTTGTACTGGGCCTCCACCCCGACTGAGGTGCATTCCACTGAGGCTGTGGCTGGGCATGTGAGTGATATGAATGAGTAGTGGGTTGAGGATGGTACTGAGGTGGATAAGACCATGGAGGAGGCACAGACCAGGAAGGATGAGCAGGGGGACCCCAGGAAGGCATAGGAGTAGATTGGTTGGGGCTGTAATAAGCTTGGGGTGCCCCTTGCATCCCCTGCTGGTAAGGTCTAGGTCCTTGTGGCCTCCTTTGGTTGAGGAAATAGAGAGGTTCGGTGGGGGCTTCTGTCCCTTGATACATGGCTTTAAGCCCAGGTAAGGTTGGACATTGATTTGTGGGATGGTCCTCCTCACAAACGAAACATACCTCAACCGAATGTAATGGACATTCGTTCTTAGGGTGTCTCCTTGTACATCTAGGGCAGAAGATAGCCAAGGCCCTCTCAGCTTCTTCCTTCTTCTGCTGGATCCTGAATGTGTCAAGTTGCATGGCAATGGTCTGTCTCACCTCACTCTTGAGATCTTCTAATTGATTTGCAAACTCATGTTTGGAGAAAGGAATACCAGCTGAGAGGAGGTTTCCTCTACCTCGTTTCCGGGCTGCCCTAGAGTGGTTTCTAAACACAGTCTTTATGTCCTCATAAGGCAGTTGGTAAATATCTCCTCCAGCCAACATGTGAAGGGTATCTAAGAGGTCTTCAGGGACTCCTCGGAGCAGGACCAACTTGAGGGATTCAGGGTCAAGTGTGCACCTGGCCCGTTTATAGCTAAGTTGGAACCTTTCCTCATAATCCTCTAAGGACTCATCATTTCCCATGGTCATCCGAAAGATTTCTCCCTTGGTTTCCTTGGACCTACAGTAGTCCCGGTACTTGGTATTGAAAGCTTGCTGCATCTGAGCCCAAGTGGTGATACTGTTCCCAGGTAAGCCCATGAACCAACGTAATGCTGCATCCTTAAGAGTTGAAGGGAAGAGTTTCAGCTTCTGCTCATCTTCAGTATAATCATAGGTTCGACAAAGGACAGCAAACTCAAACAGGAAGGTATCAGGATCTTCAGTGGTCAGTCCATGGAAGTGAGGTAAAGCAGAGGGGCTAATGTTCTTCATTTTCATGTCTCCATTGGTCTCTCGGATGGGGAAGGCACCTTCTATTCTCTCATCTTCTCCTCTATTGTCAGCCATAGCTTCAGATGGGATGGTCTCTAATTCTTCTTCTGCTATAGGATCTTCGTATATCTCAGGAGGTTCACCTATAGGTTCTTCTGGATCACTGTCACCGAAGAAGAGAGAAGGGTGACTCAGTGATGTAGTGGGGGTGTTGGGTAAGAATTTGCCTGTTTTATCTCGGTTCCTACGAGGCATGAAATGGAAAGACTTTTGATTGCTTTTGTTTTTTTTCTCTGGTACCTGCAAAAACTGAAACAGATTGATCTACAACTAACTATCTTGCTGAAATGAAAATGCAGAATTGAAATGAAAGCAGGAAAGAACTAATCTACTTTGCTCAAATGGAATTGCAGGAATGGAAATGCTAGTCTACGCTTGCAGAATTGAAATGCTAATCTATGCTTGCAAAATTGAAATTGCGGAATTGAACTGTTAATCTATGAAAGCAGGAAATGTCTATGCTACTTTTGCAGAATGGAAATGAAATAAACTACTTGGCAGAAGGCGAGAGTAGGAAAATAGAAGAAAAGCAACAATTACTAATACTCTGACGCTTCCCTGGCAACGGCGCCAAAAAGGATGGTGGGCTCCAGTATTGTAGAAATAATGCTACAACTCCTGGAGCTTCCTTCTCTAATTTTATCAACCCGGTAGTTCGTAACAAACTTGGAAGCGACGGTGCTGTATGCACAAGTACTAGCTCTTGTCGCAGCTGTCACTTGGTCAGCTGGCACAAGTCCGCTAGGGCTCAAGCCAACTTCTATATGTTCTCAGAAGAAGCTTTTTAAGTGATGAACGAAAGCTATCTCAAAGGAAATTAACCTACTTTGCAAGAATGAACTGAAAGCCAACAAAACATGGAAACCCTAGTAAACCCTAATTTTACCAGCTTAATCCTTATGATGCAATGGTGGGAATGCAACTTCTAAAAGTGATGCCATTACTTCTATTGAGATGAGATGCATGTGTCTAAACTACTTTCATCTGAAGAGAACATGTTTTTGTATTTTTTCTTAAGTGGTTGGAGTTATTATGACTGTGCTTCTTACTGGGTCTTGAAGTGCAGGGGTAGATCAAGGGGAGGAAGGCTTGGAGAAGGTCAGGAGGACTTCTGAGAGGGTCCAAGGGATCCCTGACATCATTCCACAGAAGTTCACAAAGTTCAGATGCCTGGCAACCGTGTTTGCAAGCTTCTACAGGATGTCTGCAGGGGATTCTACAGGAAGTTCAGGATTTCTACAGGAAGTCCCGTAATTTCTACAGGATGTTCTGCAATCGGAGTTTTGGGTGATGGATGAGTGGATGAGCTGTATGGGTGGATAGGGAGGATGAGAGGGGAGCTTGTGATGGCTTATGGACAGAGAGATGAGATGGAGAGGGGGTGTGTAAAGCTGGTTGGTCGATAGGAGGGTAGAGGCAATGGAAGGCCGAGAAGATAAAACAACGTGGATGATAGAAGAGTTGGGAGGCAAATGATCTAACTGGGAGATAAGTAGATGGCTTGGGCACGGCTTAGAAGGATAAGGAAATGATAGAGTGGTGATGCGCAGTGTAAATGAAACAAATCACCCCTGTCTTGCGTATAACCGAAATGTCATCAACCTACTCTAACTGTTTTATTAGAAACCAAAGAACAACAATGTAGTTTAAGGGAAAATCGTGCATGGTGCTGAAACAAAGAGTTATTGCTCAAGATCTAAATGCATGGACACTTCTACAAACAGAAATATTACGTTAAAGCTTGCATGAACATGTAAAACTGTGTTTTTGGTGGGTGGCACGGGCTGCAATCCCAATCTCTAAACAGAGGTGGAAGTGAGTGTGCAATCAACCCTTTTTTGGAGCTCTGATCACTCTAATCTCCTTACTCTAATCTAAACTACTGAAAGCAACTTTGTTCATAACACTAACCTATGTAACCACACCAAGAAATCTGAATCAGCAAACTGTGTTTCCAAGTGCATGTAAAGGAAAAGAAATATAATGCTGAAAGAAAAGTAACAATACAAAGAAAGGAGGCCTATTGCTCTCAGGTTGGGCCCAACCCTGAGAGCTATAGCTCCTCTAAGAACTCAGAACTGAACTCGAATCTGCCTGCCTTTTATTAAAAGATCATAGTCATAAGTCTAACAACATGCCAAAAATGGCTTACAAAAAGCAAAACAGAGCTATAGCTCTTAATTTAGAATCTGCAACAAAGGTTCAAAAGTTCCCATCGAAGGCTACAACCTCAATATTTATACATTATGAGGGCCAAGCTGGCCTCCTAAATTAGTGGGGCTTGGCTGACCAACTAAAAGTAAACTGCTGTTCCCTTAGAATCCGTTGGCTGCCTTCTAGCTCGGTGGTGATAGCTGTTGGAGCTCGGAGTTGGGGTGGAGATCACGAGGAAGGCCATTCAAAGCCGTGGAAAACCTTCCTACAAAACCGCAATGCCACCTTGGCTGTCTCCTTGCCTTCATCTGCGTGGTTTTGCTCCATTTAATGTCAAAAAACCTGAAACAAACATGTTAGCCACCT
Source organism: Pinus tabuliformis (assembly GCA_031772625.1). NCBI lineage: Eukaryota > Viridiplantae > Streptophyta > Pinopsida > Pinales > Pinaceae > Pinus > Pinus tabuliformis. The sequence goes on from CM062809.1 coordinate 368,211,113, forward strand.
AGGAATAGTGACTGCCCTCCTTCCTACAAATAACATGAATATACTAGAAAATGATGCATAAGTGATGAAAAATGAAGGGTTGAGCAAGGGTAAGTAGGCCAAATGAGCCCAAAATGTTACCAAATTTGGGGCTCATCACTCACTCAAGCAAATCAAGAAAAGGCGGAAGCCCCAATTGCTTTTTTCATTTCTAATTTACAAGGAGTTGAATTGAATTATTCAGATGTGGAGAAACAAGCTTATGTTATTTTTAAAGCAATTAAATATTTCAGACATTTTTTACTCAAAACACATACCAAGATCATAGTACGATTTCCAGCGGTAAGAAATCTTCTAGTACAGAAGGATGTGGGTGAGAAAAGGGCCAATTGGGTTACTGCCTTACAAGAATACGATGTAGAAATCAAACCATCAAATATTGTAAAAGGTCAAGGCTTTTGCAAAATGCTGGCAGGAGCATCGCTATTGCTTGAAAATCCATTTGAAGAGGTACAAGTATACAAGGTAAGCCTAAACGATGTTGAGTCATTATATGTTGATATTATTTATTATCTAAAGAATGGATATGCCCCTTCAAACCTCGATCATACCAAGAAAAGAGCCCTGAGGTTAAAAGCCAAACAATATCAACTCGTGAATGACGTTCTTTTTAGAAAAAATTATGATTCTGTTCTCCTTAGATGTCTTGAGAAATGTGAAGCTGAAAAAGCCTTGCAGGAACTCCACGATGGGCCAGCAGGCGGACACTATGCTGGAGATGCAACTGCTCACAAAATTTTATGCGCAGGTTATTACTGGCCCACATTATTCAAAGACGCACATAACTACGTAAGGAAATGCCAAGTCTGTCAAACCGCTGCTGGGAGACAAAAGAAACCATCCTTGCCACTGCAACCAGTTACCATTGAGCAGCCTTTCGATCAGTGGGGATTGGACATAATAGGTGAGATCATTCCTCACTCTTCTAAACAACATAGATACATCCTGACAGCGACAGATTACTTTACTAAATGGGTAGAAGCAGTTCCTCTCAAGGCGGCTAACACTGAAAACATCATTGAATTCATAGATCAGTTCATAATCACCAGGTTTGGATTGCCTTCCGCTTTAATGTTTGATAATGCATCATACTTTTCTGGTAATGCAATGACTGAATTTGCACTCAAAAGGGGTTTCAAACTTAAATATTCTGCCAATTACTACCCACAGGGAAATGGGTTAGCTGAGTCTACAATTAAAAACCTAATTAGAATCATTAAGTGAACTATTGACAAAAATCATAAAAATTGGCATAAATCTTTAATATACGCTTTATGGGCAGATCGAATAATGCCGAAAGCCTCTATTGACACTTCTCCCTTTAATTTAGTTTATGGGAAAGAAGTTGTTCTTCCAACACATCTGGCAATTCCCTCTTTAGCCTTGGTTCAATACATTGATGAAGCACCAACTTCCTCTTTACAACTTAGGCAGCTGGAATTAATTAAATTAGAAGAACAACGAGAACGGGCTAAGACAACTCATGCTCATCATCAAGCATTGGTAAAGGCCTCTTTTGATTCCAATATGATATCCAGAAAAGATTTTCAAATGGGAGATCTAGTTTTAAAATGGGACAAGGCTCATGAGGAAAAGGGAAAACATACAAAATTTCAAAGAATGTGGCTTGGTCCTTTTCAGATCATAGAAGTCATAGGTCCATCTACCTTCATGTTACAAGATTTAACAGGAAAAAGAGATTCTCTACCTGTTAATGGTCAGATTCTTAAGAAATATTTTCCATAGAAGAACATTCTTCTATTTTGTAGAGTAGTTGTTTTTCTTTTCATAATAAAACCAGTTGTGAATGGTTACAATAGGCATTTACGAAAAAGACACCAATTCTCTTTCAAATTTTGATCTTTCGCTTGTATAAATAGAAAATCTTTTGGAAAATTGATCTTTATTATTGAAAGATACAGTTAAAAACTCTAGCCTAGATATGATACTAGTTTCAACTTCATAAAATTTGATGAAAACAACCTTTAGTGAGAAATTGTTTTATATCAGTGCAATGAAAGGTATCAATAACAAAATAAAGATTCTTTGTAGAACAACTATTTCCAAAAACTCTATTATTGTCGTCCAGAGCTATCTTAAGGAAACAATGACTTCCTCCCTACTAAGGAAATCACAACTTTCAGAGGAACAATCCAAGGATACATTTTATCTTAAAGAGTGAGAGGTCTCATCACGAGCCGGCTTATCATGATCATAGATGTTATAACTTGCTGACTTTGCCAATATTGCATACCACAACAAGGCAATGACTCGAGATTGTTAAAATCAAAAGACAAGGGGTCTCATCACGAGCCAGCTTGTTCAGCAAAGTTATAAATCAGTGAATGACTGTGTCATGAATTGGCTACCAAGCCAAGACATTGCTTTTTAAGAATAAAAAAGAAAATCAAAGCAATAAGTGTGGATGTGGATTCTTCTTTGGGAATTGTAGGTTTCTTTAAGTAGGATACAGGATCATTGCTGGGTAACAGGTAACCCTGTCGAGGCTATAAACGCCTGCTAGCAGTAGAGGCTCTATCTACGACAAATGAGCATATTTAAAACTAGTTTACAAAGAAGACTTTGTTTTATCTTTACAAGCCAAGTAATGACTGATGTAAATACAAGGACTAGCTTGAGGCAACAAATAATCAAAGTTGAAAATAGTTGAAACAAAATGTCATTGACAGGTTAAAGCATAATGTACTTTATCTTTCTATAATAAAGTTTAACTTTCTGGAAAATTTTCTGTTTTGGAAGTTTTGAAAATTCAAAGAACAGCATAGATAACTGGTTCTTCCAAGTGAATCGCCAATTGTTGTGGCCAACAACAACCCCACTTCTTATTTAGTGTTACTCCTAATACTAAATAAGTGGGGACCCTTAGTTAAAAATTTTAAAAATCAAAATAGTGTTTAAATTTCCTTTTCGAATAAACTTACCATCATAAGCTTAGGAAAACCCCTTCGAAAAATCTAAAAAATCTAAGTTTTATGATAAGGTAAGACACAAATCTTTCCTTAGGAAATATCGCATCGCAAAAAGATGACAGCATACCACCCTATAAGCCGAATTCCAATATTGCAAGAACACGATACGCGATAATATCGCATCGCATGCAGCAAATACAATTTATATTGAAACACTTTAATTTTCTGATATGCGATGACGCCAATCGCAAATCGCATTTCGCAGAAAACAGGTTAACAAAGATTGTCATACATAACATTTCTGCGATCTGCGATATCGCGATGCAGCGACAATGCGATAATGCGATGTTACGATAATGCGACGTTGTGATTCTGCGATGTTGTGATCTACGATATTGCGAAGCAAATCGCAAAATCGCTTCATTGCAGATCTTTCGGGCTCGTTATTCAAGAAAAGTATTTTCCTTCAGCTGACACCTGGTTATGCGCTTTAATGCTAATAAATGAGGTAGTTGCCAGTTATTAATGGAATATGGGTGCGTGCTTATCAAAGAATCATCTCACGTAAGGTGGTATACTTTATGTGTCTGCGGCATTTAAAACTTTCCCATCACCCTTCCTTGTCATTCATTTTCACTTCACTTGTGAATTGCAGGAACAGAGAAGAGAGGCCAATACAAAGCAATACGTAGGAATTGCTATGTGGGAAGGCATGTATAATCTACTCGAAGAGGAGAATCCCAGAGTAATGGAAGTAACGGCTACTGCGGGCTCAAATGGTTCTTCAGAGGCACCCATCACAGAGCTAGCTTGCTCATTTTTGCACCGATAGCAGCAAGGCCCAAAATTATCCCATACACAGACATGGTGAAGTGGATACTGGATAGTGTTGATATCGGAAATGAACAGTTTAAGACTCAAGGTCAAGAGCTTACGGAATCATTATTTTTACAAGATTTGAGCTTTATATTCGCTAAAAGGAAAAGGCGCAAAAGGCGAAAAATGCATCAAGGAAGCCTGAATCAAGAAACGGAGGCAGTTTCCGATGATTCCTCAAAAAGGAAAGCTGCTAATTGCCCAGTTACCTGCAAGCCCCGAAAATTGCAAGAAAGCAATGGTTCAGACAGATTGGAAGCAGAAGGCAAAAGAAAAGGCAGAAGCAATCCAAGGGTTAACCAAGTTGAACTGGGATTATTACTGGGCATACTTGGTAAAGCCACATAGCCAGTGGATGACTGTTAATTGTATCATCAATTCGGCCGAAAAAATGGCGCCACTCTTGTTGATTCTGTTTTCTCAGCTCAGTTAAAATCGGAAGTCGGCCAGCCGACTCTTCTCAAACAGATGCTGCATGCATGCGATTTCAAGGACCAAATACAGAAATACTTAATTTTAGATTTAATTTTAGTTTTAATTTTGTTTTATTTCCCTGAAAAGAGGACGGTCATTTAAACCGCATCCTATATTTTTGTAATAATTTATTTTTAGATTTAGTTAGTATTATTTAAACCCTTCTCATGCATTTAGAGAAGGGTCCTAAAATTTATCAAAAACTTATCCCCAGAACATGCACTTCTGTACCCTCTGAGGAGGTTTTGATGAATGAATGGAACAAGATTTATTGATGTTTGCATTTGATATCTGCTACTGATGTTGCACTTTTGTACTCTTAGTGGATGTTAGATCAAGAAGAGATAAATCGTTATCGCTTGAAGCTCATGAGTAGGACTAGTTATAAATGGTATTTCTATCTCTTAACTATTTCTGCCTTGTGTTAGAGTGATTTTCATGTTCAGTTATTTATATATTGATGTATGAATGCCTGAGTTATCATTTGGCACTTTTGTATGGTGATAGCTATTTATTTATGCTTAGTGTATGAATAGCTTATTATGCGATATGTTTTTCACAACTGTTTCGTCTAACTTTTTATACGAAGTGGTTCATCCTTATTGAATTCTTTTCTCATAACAGTTGAATGATCTTTATTACGAGTTGTTGTTTGAAATCATTTTAGATCGCATAGAAGAAAGATTACACCCGGGTTAGTGTAGATTTAGACATTTCTGCTTATTAGAATATAGTTTCCTTATTATTAGATTAGAATTAAAGTAGAAGTATTCCATTTAGAAACTGTTAGAAACAGAAATATCCATCTTTCTCACACACACACATAAATTGGGAAACTGGTCCCATATCCCCAGTCGGACCCGCTATACCAAACGGAAAAGGAGCTGCCAACCAAGGTCCGGACCGGGCGGGTATCCCCCTTGTTGTAGACCTGATTTTCGGGGCTTCAACAAGTTCGAAGGAGGACAAGTGGCCACTCCCTGTGAGCCGTTGATGATGATGCCAAGACAGGGAACTCCAAGTGAGCAGCAGCAGGCGATCCGACAGAGGAAGAAGAGGAAGCGAGCAGTCATGAGGTTGATTAGATTTAAAGCCATGAATAGAGAACAGAGGACACAGATAGGACACCGAGAGGAAAAACCAGAGAGAAGAAGACGAAGATAGAGAAAAGAAAAGACAGTGAAGCAAAAAGCAGAAAGACAGAGGGCCGAGTTGACCAAAGGTAGTGTCAAGCACCAGAGAGCTCGAGAGGTTCAAGCCATCCCTGATCCTCTCAGGAACTGAGCACCACATTGGGATACTCCCATTAAAGACTAGAAAGGTCAAGTTCTGGTAAGGAAAAGAGTCTGTGTACTCTAGTGGCTTTGGGGATCCAAGAACCACCCTACCAAACATTGTTCTGTTTCAAGAGACTCAATTTGAGCTCCTCATTGTAATTCTTTGATTTAAAGACACAATAAAAGAAGGCCACCACTAAAAGCTGGACCGGAGACGTAGCCCTAAAGGATAGGGTGAACTCCTTATTAATTTGTTGTGTTCTTGTATTTGCTTACTGTGTTTCTCTGCTGTTTTCCATTTCCAGTGTCTGTGTATTTTGCAATTTGATCGATCTGTTGCCTAAAATAACATAGACACACACCAGAACATGAGTCTGTAATACCTTTATTCAATAATTAATTAACTGAGGTCACTCAACAGTAATTTTCAGATCAAGTGGTATCAGAGCTTTAGGTTGTCAAGGTTAGACAAGCTTGTGTTGGTTTAGCTGTTGAATGCTCACTAGATCAAAGCTCAAATTAGGAGAAGGAGAGTTGGTCGAAACTAATCCAAAAATTGGGAGAGTCTATCCTCGGAAGACAATGTCAGAGGAAGGTTCTACGGGGCTAGACCCTCAATTCATAAAAAGTTTCCTAGCCATAGAGTCCATGGTAGAAGAAATGTATAGGGACTTTAGAAAACACAAAGATGAAGATTCATCAGGATCTAAACGAGACAAAGGAGAAGATGAGTCTCACTTCCATGACCACTCCAAAGGAAAAGGGAATGAGGAAAGCTTTCTCACACCTCATAATAGCCCTGAAAACAAAAAGAAAGCATCTTTGATCAAACTAGATGTTAAATTTGATCTACCTATATATGATGGAGAGCTAAATGCAGAAAAGTTGGACAATTGGATTAGACAAATTGATGTGTATTGCAGAGTGCAGAACATCGACTCAGACAAGAGCAAGATTTAGTTGGCAAGCCTATGCCATGGAGGCACTGCCTTGGTTTGGTGGAAAGGCAAAACCAAAGATGATATGAAGAGACATGGTAAGACCATCTTTGTCTGGAGTGAATTTGTTTCTGCAATCAAAAAGCAGTTCTATCCATTGGCCTACATGTAATAAGCCATGATGAGTTGGCAAAATCTTTGGCAGTTGAAAGGGAAAAGTGTGCAAGGGTACACTCAAGAATTTAGAAAGAGAGCATTGATTCTAGGAATCTCATTAGACTCACCAAAGACTCTTTTGAAGTACATTGGTGGTCTACACAGCTACATGAGGCATACCATCCTCATGTTTAATCCCACTAGTATAGATGAAGTATCTGTACAAGCTACTCATCTAGAAGCTAGAGGAAAGAATGGAAATCCAAAATTTGGGGGACCATCCCAACCCACTGCAAGCAAGAGCAAGGAGAAAAGAAAGCAGAAGTGGAAAGCAAGGAAGGCTAACACTGCACAGAAAAGAAAAGCCTCATGCACTCACTGTAAAAAGGATGGGCGTGATGATGAGCATTGTTGGATTCTGTATCCAGAGCTGAGACCTAAGAATTTCAAGGGCAAGAAGAAGAAGACCGCTACAACTGTTCAAAAAGATTGGTGGTCAGACTCGGGAGATGAAACAACCATTGCAGCCACAAGTATAAAAGGTAATAATTCTGAAGCATCTACTAGTAATTCTGCACAATCTATTACTAATGAAGAAAATGAGAGAAAAAGACATGAGATTTTCCATATTCGAGTTATTTCCAAACATCAAAAGATTGATACTTTGTTTGATAGTGGCTCACAAGTAAATTTAATTTCTGAAGCAATTGTAAAGAAATTGGGAATATCAACTACACCTCACAAGAAACCATACCCATTAGGATGGTTGAATGATAAAGCACAACTACAAGTGACTAGACAGTGCAAACTCAAGTTTTCTTTTGGGTCAGCATTTGTAGATGAGGTTGAGTTAGACATAATTCCTTTGGATATATCTGGAATTGTTTTAGGAAGTCCTTACTTGTATGATAGAAAAGCTATTTTCTATAGAGCTGAGAACAAGTATCTACTTGTCAAAGATGGAATCGAATACTTTGTAAGAGCTCATAAGCTCAAGAATAATTGCACTCTCATAAACTCGGGGCAGATGAAAAGAATGATAAATTCATGCAAACAATTCTTACTGATGATTGTAAAGGAAAAGAAACCTGATAAAACCAATGTCTTTGAGGGTTGTAATGCTAAACAGCAAGCTAATTTAGAAAAGGTTGTTTCAGAGTATGATATATATTGTTTCAAGAACCTAAAGGTCTGCCACAGAAAAAGGAAATAGTACATGATATTATTTTGCAGCAAGATGCTCCTTTGCCTAACATTGGAATGTACGGGTTGTCTGCTTTAGATAATGTTGAAATCAAGAAGCAGGTGCAGGAGTTGCTCGAGAAGGGATTCATCAGGCCTAACACATCACCATGTGGGTCACCAATCATTTTGGTGATGAAGAAGGATGGCTCATGGAGAATGTGCATTGATTACCGAGCACTTAATAAGATAACAATAAAAATCGTTATCCCCTTCCTCGCATAGATGATCTTTTATATCAATTGAAAGAAGCTGTTTATTTCACCAAGCTGGACTTGCACAGTGGATACCATCAGGTTAGAGTTGTAGAATATGTATATGCAACTTTAAGTCAAGGCAAACGAGTAGAAGAATTGGATTATGATGTGAAGGATCGACTCTTATACCATTGTGGGAAACTCTACATTCCACAAATTGAGAGAGTAAAGATCACTAGAGAAGCACACACTTCTCTGATATTAGGTCACTTTGGGGTAAGTAAAACAGTTGCACAGCTGCAAAGATTTTGTTATTGGCGAAAAATGAATGAGACAGTTTCTAGATATGTAAGAGGGTGTACTATGTGTGCAAAAAGCAAGCCCAGCAACAGAAAACTAGGCTTGTACACTCCATTACCAGATCCTTCTCACCCTTGGGAAAGTGTTTCCATGGATTTTGTTGGGGACTGCCTAAATCTAGGAAAGGTCATGATTATCTATATGTGGTTGTGGATAGGTTCAGTAAGATGTGTATTTTGATACCTTGTAATAAATAGATTACAGCTGAACAAACTGCAAAATTGTTTTTTGAACATGTATGGGTTCATTTTGGATTACCCACTTCCATTGTATCTGATCAAGACACCCGATTTGTGAGGAAGTTTTGGTCAAGTTTGTGGGAACTGATGGACACCAAACTAAAGAAAAGCATAGCTTTTCATCCACAAATTGATGGCCGGACAGAAGTAGTTAATAAGACAGTGATCCAGTTACTCAGAGGAGATTGCAGCAAACATCCTAAGCTTTGGAATGAACATTTGTGTTATGTGCATCATGCTTACAATAGAGCAAAAAATTCTTCTACACAAAGATCTCCTTTTGAGACCTGTTTTGGTTTCACACCAAGGTCTCCTTTGGATTTTGTCTTTGGTAAAGATACCACAGTTGAGGGATCAGTGATGTGGACAGGGAAACTAGGTTCATTGAACAAAGCCAGGAGATCCACCAGGCAGTACAGGAACAACTGGAAAAGAGCCAAGTCAAATACAAGGCTAGGCATGACAAGCATTAGATGGAGCATAGTTTTTGAGTTGGTGACCAAGTCTGGCTGTATATCAGCAAAGACATGATGCAAGGTGAAGGTAAAAAGCTAAAGGCTATCAGGTATGGACCTTTCAATATACTTGAAAATATTGGTGAGAATGCTTTTCACCTTGATCTACCAGCTTACATGAACATCTACTCAGTCATAAATGCAGATTGCTTGAGATTGTTTGAACCCTCTCTAATTGAGGATCTCGAAGAGCAGAGTCAATTGCCTTCTATTGATGACCTGCTACCTGAATATCTTAATGAATTGCAGGAAGACACAGTTCTGGACAGGAAGGTGAGGACGACGCGCAGAGGAGATGTTGAGTACCTCAGAGTAGGGCTCAAGGGTTCAAAGCCAAGTAGTGCAAAGTGGATCGAGATTGGACAAGTGAGACAACAGTACCCTCACTTAGTCGATGCTTGAAAACCAACTTTTGGTGGTCCAAAAGCTTTTTCAGTGGGAAGGCCGTGATCCGAATTGGATCCATGAAAAATAATCAAAGTACCATGACTGTATCAGATCGGGACAAACTTCGAATTCAAGAGCATAGAGCGATCAGGAAGACCTCTGAACAGTGGCAGTTGGCAGCCAACATGGAACGACGAGGCCCATGGAGACTGTGTAGGAGGCCAAACTGGCACTTGGGAAGCTCGGATCAGGAAAAGGAGGCAGTTTCTGATGCACATCACTGGGTAAAACCCCTCGAGAAGGAAAGGCCCCGAAGCGCTCAGTCGCATGGAAGCCGGGAAAACCGTGGGGAAAGTGCTAAGGCGAAAGGTGGGACCCACACTCCAAAAACTGACAGTATATGGGGGCACCCTTGGGCGGTAAGCAGATTTAGAGAAAATGAGCGATTCCATTCAGCGCCCGATGCGTGGCAGGCAGAGGAGAGAGAAAACTTCCGCTCATCGCACGCTAACGGTTGAGCAAGTCAACCGTGCGAAATGAGCGAATGATGTTGGATCTGGGGGCTCCAGATCTAATGGCTGAGAACACGCCCGACGAAAGAACCGGATTTGACAGGGGATTAAGCCACGATTTATAAGGATTTGAGGTCCGATTTTATCGCCAAGTTGGCGGATGACTCATTCCACAGTGTAACGGTAAAACCAAACCGACGAGGAAAAGCTGGCGCAGTTTGAAGGAGGACAAGTGGCCACTCCCTGTGAGTTGTTGATGATGACACTAAGACAGGGAACTCCAAGCAAGTAGTCGCAGGTGACCTGACGGAGGAAGAAGAGGAAGCGAGAAGTCATGAGGTTGATTGGCTTTAAAGCCATGAACAGAGAATAGAGGACACGGAGAGGAAAAACCAGAGAGAAGAAGACGAAGACAGAGAAAATAAAAGGCAGTGAAGCAAAAAGCAGAAAGACAAAGGGCCGAGCTGATCAAAGGCAACATCGAGCACCAGAGAGCTCGAAAGGTTCAAGCCATCCTTGAGAGGATCTGTCAGGAACTGAGCACCACATTAGGCTCCTCCCATTAAAGACCAGAAAGGTCAATTTCTGGTAAGGAAAAGAGTCTGTGTACTCTAGTGGCTTGGGGGATCCAAGAACCACCCTACCAAACATTGTTCTATTTCAGGAGACTCAATTTGAGCTCCTCATTGTAATTCTTTGCTTTAAAGACACAATAAAAGAAGGCCACCACTGAAAGCTGGACCGAAGAAGTAGCCTTGAAGGATAGGGTGAACTCCTTATTAATTTGTTGTGTTCTTGTATTTGCTCACTGTGTTTCTTTGCTGTTTTCCATTTCCAGTGTCTGTGTATTTTGAAATCTGATCGATCTGTTGCCTAAAATAACATAGACACACACCAACACATGAGTCTGTAATACCTTTATTCAATAATTAATTAACTGAGGTCACTCAAGAGTGATTTTCAGATCAGCGGGAAATGAGTGCATATAAAAAATGCTTCTAGGGTCTCCAAAATGATGTGATATTAGTCCTAGAAACGCTTCTCTTGGATGTCTATACTCGGGCTACCCTGCTTTGTAGGCCTCTTCATCTTAATGAGGGTCTTTGTGGTCTTTTATAGGATCCAATATTCTTACTAGCATAGGATTGTAGCTGCTTTGATTTGTAGATCTATTTTCCTTGAGTAGAAATAAGGTTATTGCCTTGATTGATGATCCCAAGACTTCTTCTGAAGTAGACCTTATTCTTTGATCTAGGGTTTTATTCTTTAACATATATTTTTGAACTTTCGCTTTGATATTCTTCGACTTGCTTTGATGCCATTCTTGCGATTCGATCCTTGAGTGTCCCTTGATGAGATTCCCTTTCTTGACTTTGACACCTTAGCTCTGATACCATGTCGAGAAATCTAGTTCATCAACATGAGGTGATTTCTCCTCTATTAGTGACTGCTTGTGAATGTCTTTTTACTTCTTTAGATTAGGATCTTATTCTTGTTAGATTATTAGTATTCTTCTTCATCAAACAATAACCAATGCATGAACATAAATAGACAAGAGACACAACATGTAGGCTATGAGACAAGGCCAAAACCTCTCACTCTTTGAGAGGAAAACCCACACAAATTCTTCTTATAGAGATTCTAATTGAAAAATACAAAGACCAAGACCCTTGACCTAGTAGCTTCTCAAAGACAAGGAACGAGCTATCTTGACAGTCAACCTTCTTCTTTAATTATCTTCCACTTCGATCTTCTTCGTATCTGGACCTTCCACATGTGATAATACTAAGACCTTGCCACATGCTTATGATCATCTTATTGAATCTTCTTCGCTATAAGACAAATATTATACCAAGATCATCTCTATATTATCTATTCCCTTGATTAATCTATGATTTTCTATAGTGGCACTGAGACTATTCCTTCCGAATTACTATTCTTGTGATTGGCCCTAGAACCTCTTCACTATTCCACCATCCCTGCATTAGATAGGTCTGAACTTCTGTAGCTTTATTGTAATTGATCCTGAAATCTCAGAGATATATGTCAGAACTTGACTCTGCTGCTACACATCCGAAAACCATAGAGATATATGAGGTTTTGTTCCTAGATATCCTTACTGTCCTTACCCATCCAAATTATGCACTGTGATTAGAGATCAGAATTCTTCATTGTAACTGCTCATCGAAACTACAGAAGAATCCGAACTTCCGAACTGTGTTTTATGTGAAGTGTCTTCACCCTATTTATAGTGGTCGGTCTTCATAAATAGGCCGACATGAGCCATGTGAAATGATGTGTCTCTTAAATAGGTAAGAGGACTTGATCTTAACTTTGTTTGGAGGCTGACTTCAAGAGGGAGACTTGTGCTTGTCGTTGGAAGGATTTATAGAAATTTTATAGACTCATATACATTCTTATATCCCCAAGAAGGGTTCTTCATACATGGCATTGACTCTTTGGATCTAATGACAAATCCTAGGGCTCTCAATGGGAGCCACTAACAAATAACATCTCTTGCTCATGAAACCCATGAAGCAAGTCTTACAATAATAGTTTTATTTTCTTCTTTACATCATTTACAAAACTCACAATTACACGTCATTATGAAGACCAAACCTAGTTACACTTTTCAACAAATTCTTCCTTCATCAATAGAAATTTTTCTAGCTGTTTATCATTCTCAAAAAACTTCAAGTACCTCATATTATACGAGACAACGAGCCTATACTTGACTTAAATTTTATACTTTTCTTTGGCATGAACTGGAGTTTCAAAATCACAAGCATATGTAGCCAAAGAATCTGCAATAACATTATGTCTCCTAGGAATGATAGACAAATTGTACCTAGAAAAAGTTTGCAGACAATCTAAGACAACATTACGGTAGGCCTGTATTCGAGGGTGTTTTTTCTGGTACTCACCTTTGATCTGCTTGATAATTAATTCTGAATCTCCATAGAATGTTATGTTGGAAATACTGGGGGGGGGGGGGGGGGGGGTAAATCAATATTCCTTAGCAACCAATGCTTTTAAATCTTTTCAGAGCATTAGTTAATCTTCAATTATTAGTAATGTTTATCCGGTAACAACAGTAAACAAAAGAACACAATAGGCACAAGAATTTTAGGTGGAAACCCCCCTCCGGGTCAAAAACCACCAAACACTTTTCTGATAAATTCTTTAATCTTCGGCCCCAACTAAAATGAAAATTACAACTTCGTAGAATTCTAGAAAAGCATTCTTCTCCAGCTCCCACTGGAAGGACCCCCCAACAACCTAGTTTCTTCAATAGTCAACTAAATGGATGCTCCAACATCCTAGACCAACCTACCACCCCGAAGTGTTCATAGGCTCCAACCTGTAGGTGACTTCATGCACCTTCCTAGCACCTCCCTACCACCCTATAATGATCGGAAGTGACAGAAGAGTGTGGATTCCTGTAACAGGGACAATGATCCACAATGTAATATGATTTAAAATGATTTTCTTATACTTGACTGAACAACCAATCACACTATGACCTGCAACCCAACCATGACATCATCTCAACAATGAATCCTATACCTCCCAACAATTCCTCTTCGACTCTAGGAAAATTGACTCTTTTACAATAATGACTCTTTCAATGATGACGCTTTTACAACACTAGATTTTTGACAAGACCTCACACTTGACTCGACATTTCTTCTTGGATCACTTGCAGTTGCTGAGGTATTGTTGTGCTTGCTTCAAGTAATGGTACTTTGGCATTGCATGTCCTTCTAGTATGTGTCTGAGTTGTTCTAAAGTGTCATCCTTCCTGCACATGCATTAAAAAGCAAGACCCAAACAAATACTAAACAATATACTTACACTATCCTACAAAAACATATGTTAGAGATAATACTCAAAATTCAAATGAAAATACTAATCATACATACCTTGCTGTAGCAGACTTAACCTTGATTGTTGATGTGTGGTCCTTACCGCAGTGATCCTTGAATGCATACTTTTTCTTTCCTTCTAGGAGATCGATATTGAATATCTTGTATCTATGTAATTTCAAATCTACAAGGTCTGAAATTTCGTCCTTTGGTGGCCCTCTAAGTCCTGTTTCCAACTTGATAGGTTTGATTGAGATTGGATTCTTCAAGGAGTTATTCCCAATATCCCATGATGACCTGACTGTAGACTAGTTCAATAGAGTGAACTTGTACGAAGTTCCACGTGTCATTGTTATGACCTTTAGCCCTGAAAATGATACCCAACAAACTACAATCCATCCTATTTCTGTCACTATTTATTAAATTTGAATCTAATGCTCAGAGAGAAAGTTATGATGAATTTCCCAAGGTCACATGTTTGATATGGAATTCGGGATCCTACAAAAACCCTAACTTCCTCAGATCATATCTCCGCAAATATAGCGAACAAAGATTTGAAATTCAGTCAAGAGGTTTAGATAGATTTCAGCTAAAATGGGTTTTAATTTTAGATTCTGAAGCTCCGTAGAAAACAAGTTATAGTGAAGCAGTGAAATCCTAAAATCCAAGGCTCTAAACTTGCTTCAAAACAGACCTTCAAAATTGATCATAATTTTGTGATCTAACCAGACCTCAACGAAACCTTAAACTCCCTACAACATATTCTATGTTAGAAGCTCATGAGGGCCAAAAAATTACAGAGGTCTTCTCACAAGATAGTTTGTTGAAAAGTGCTTGCTAGAGCAGGATATGAGGGTCACTATTTATAGAAATGTCTTGAGTTGAGAGGGTCCTCAACAAGTGAACATTCGAGGATTTTAGGAACATAAAAAATATTAGTTATTGAATATTAAATAACAACAACCAATGATGAGTTCCATGCCACAACCCCATGGGGTTTTATCCCACTAGCTGGGGTTACTAACTTAAAACACGAATATCTCTCAAACCGTGAAGAACTACCTAGTGTGCCATATATCAACGGAAACATATCAACGAGTAGAATCCATCTAGAAGATCCTTGACTTAGAATATGATGAGTTGTCAAGTCAAAATTCCTATGCAAGATCAGGGTAGCCCCTGGTGCTGCTTAGATTGACATCAATGACAACCACTAATCAACAATCTCCCCCTTTGGCATTAGTGGCAACATAAGTACTCCCCCTTCGACCATGACACCTCTTCCTACTACCTTCTCTTCGCCTTTTCATCAATGGAAAAGGGTAACTCCCCCTGATAGACTGTCATCCTGTGGACCTGTACACACCTCCACTTCCCCTTTCTATTTATTTAGATAAGAGAAAGAGTCTAATGAGAACTTGGGAGAATCCCAAGCTTTTGGCGAATATACTCAAATGCTTCACGAGGTAATGGTTTGGTAAAGATGTTAGCAATTTGTTCCTTTGTGCCAACATATTCAAGCTTGATATTCTTTTCGGTGACCTGCTCTCAAACGAAATGATATTTGATCGAAATGTGCTTTGTTTTGGAATGCATCACAAGATTCTTGGAGATACTAATGGCACTAATGTTATCACAGAAGATGGGAATAGGCTCATCAAACTTGACTTGAAGATCTTGCAAAGTTTTCTTCATCCAGAGAACTTGAGTACAACAAGCTTCTTCCGCGATATATTCCGCTTCTATTGCGATAACGGGATTGAAGATTGTGTTTTATTTAACCATGAAAAAACACAACCACCTAGATAGAATGCTGCACCACTAGTACTCTTTCAATCATCAACACTTCTTGCCCAATCTGCATCTGTATAAGATTGGATAACTAGATCATTTCCTTTGGGATACCATAAACCATATTCTGCTATGCCCTTAATATATTGAAGAATTCTTTTGACGACAAAAATATGAGATTCTTTTGGTGCTGCTTGGAATCTTGCTACTTTCCCAACTGCCTGCATTACGTCTGGCCGAGAAGCTGTCACATATAGAAGACTACCAATAATAGATCTATACAACCTCTGGTCCACATCCTTTGATGAATCTTCTAAACTTAACTTGCAACCTGTTACCATTGGGGTAAAGACATGCTTGAAATCTTCCATATTGAATTCCTTGAGCATTTCCTTGATGTACTTTGTTTGATATATAAATATTATGTTATCCTACTGAGATATCTGAAGCCTTAAAAAGTATGTCAACTCACCAAGTAGATACATTTCAAACTAAGTTTGCATTTTGTGACAATTTTTTTACTTAATCTATCATCATTTCTTCCAAAGATTATATCGTCCACATATTCCTCGATAATTTTTGGGTTATCTTGATCCACTTGCACAGAGAGATTGTTGTCGACACTTCCTTGAATCCTTGTTGATGTACATATCCACCAAGATGAGAATACCAATACCTAGGAGCTTGTTTGAGACCATATAGTGCCTTCTTTAATCTGCAGACGTAGTCTTCCTTGTCAGAGAGCAAAAAACCTTTAGGTTGTTCAATGTAAACATCTTCTTCCAATTCACCATTTAGAAAGGCTAACTTAACATCCATTTTGCACACCTTGATTTTTCTCTAGCATGCATAAGCAAGAAACACCTCGATAGCTTCCATTGTGGCAACGAGAGCAAATGTTTCTTCAAAATCAATTCCTTCTACTTGTGCTTATCCTTTGTAGACTAATCTTTCCTTATTCTTGGTAACCCGTTCGTCCTTATTCAATTTGTTTATGAAGACCCGTTTAGTTCCAATAACATTTTTATCCTTTGGTCATGGAACCAATTCCCAAGTTTCATTCTTCTCAATTTGATCCAGTTCTTCATTCATAGCTGCTACCCAGTGTTCATCTTGACTAGCTTCCTCAAAATTGCTAGGCTCAAAAGTTGCTAAAAGAGCAAGGTGGGCTTGTTGTGATGAACGAAGCTGTCGACTTCTTTTGGTTCTAATTCCTTCATTTATGTTTCCAATGATTTGATTTAACGGATGATTCTTTTGACACCATTATTTTAAAACTTTTGGAGAAGTTTCTTGTACAACCTGTTGATCATTTCTTATTTCCTCTTGGTTGACTATTGTTTCCTTATTTGATTGGCCTTGTTCTAGAGTTTATTCTTCATCATTCACAGATTATACCTCAAGCCCCTTAGAGACGATCTCATTGTTATCCTTTAGAACACAGTCTTCGTCAAAAGTAACATTTATGCTTTCAACTATTTGTTTTCGCCTCAGATTGTAGCATCTATAAGCCTTTATTTTGCGTGAATAACCAACGAAAATACCTTCGTCAACACGGGAATCGAACTTGCCCAATTTTTGGTCTTCTCTTTTGATGTAACATTTACTTCCAAATATTTTGAATTATTTGATGTTAGTTGGTCTTCCCTTCCATAGTTCGTACGAAGTCATGTTACAATTTTCCTGAGCAGACCTCTAGTTATAATGAATACAACTGTATCGATTGCTTGAACCCAAAATTTATCATCCAATTTTGAGTCATTTAAAATTGTTCTAGCCATTTCCTGTATGGTTTTGTTTTTACTTTTAGTGACTCCATTCTACTGTGGTGTTCTGGCTGTTGAGAATTGCCTTTTTATTCCATTTTCGTCACAATATTGCTGAAATTATTTGGATGTGAATTCCCCGCCATTATCTGATCTCAGACATTTGATATTCAAATCGGTTTCATTTTCGACCAATTCCTTGTATATTTTGAAACAATCGAATGCCTGAGATTTTTCTTTAAGAAACCAACAGTTCTCATTCTTGTGTAATCATCTATCATTAGCATAAAGTATAATTCACTGTCTAAACCTTTTTTTCTCATAGGATCACATAGATCAATATGTATTAATTCCAATGGACGTGACGCAAAGTGTTCCTTTGTCTTGAACTCAACTTTTGTCTATTTGTCATGCCTATAAGCTTCACATATCATATTGGTAGGTTTTGAAATTTTCAGCATCTCTCCTACTGCTTCCTTTTTGCTAATCCCGACCAAATTGTCGAAATTTGTATGTCCCATTCGTTTGTGCCATAACCAACTTTCATCTTCTTTCGCCAATAAACACCCTTTAGGTGCCTCATCCAAAATATATGTCATTTGGAGCTTTGTTTTCTGTAGCCACAATTTTACCAAACTTGCCTTTCCTGATTTCACATTTCTTAGAGTTGAATAACATCGTGTGTCCTTGATCGCACATCTGTCCAACAATAAGTAGATTGTGATTCATATTTTCAACCAACAACACATCCTTGCTTCCAAGTGTGATCGTACCTACTCCTATGACATTTGAAGACCCGCCATTTCCAAAAGACATTGTTCCGTCCTTCTTTTCCTTCAAGGATATGAACTTATTTCTATCTCTAGTCATATGTGTTGAGCAACCACTACCAACATACCAAACGTTTTTGTTGCTTTGAGCCTTGAGAGCGAGAGCACACTTTTCAGTGTTCTTTTTCCATACTTTTTCATTCTGATTGCGAGAGTTCCTTTGAATAAATTCCAAGTCCGAAGCTTTGGCCAGATGTCCAAAATTGTTATATTTGTAACGTTTGACATCATCTCTCAAATGATCAAATCTATTGATATTCTGCTGAGTTCTAGAATATCTATTTCTGAAATATCTCCCGAAACTCTATTCATTCCAAACATATGCATGACATTCTATAGCACTATGTCGAAACATTCGACATGAATAATAATGACCATAAAATATAGGTTGATACCTGGGAGGAAATCTTCTTCGAGGAATTGTCTTCCACGGTTCTTCCTGTGAGTCTTGATCTCTCGATCTAGCTAGGAGATCTACCTACTTGGTAGATTTTGCATATCCATCTTCTTTAGTTGTCATAGAAGGACTTGACTCCTTTCCAAATTTTTCTTTGTGATCAAGACCAGTCTTGTTGCTGCTTGATCACTGGTTGTTGATGAGTTTGTCTAAAGTATTTGAGCCGTTGGCATAGTTTGAAGAGTTTTTCCATTTTTTACTTCCTTGCGTAAAGAAACAATTTCAGCTTCCAATGCTTCTCTTTCCTTGTTCCTTTCCTTTAATTCTTTCCTGAGCGATTCGTCAATTTGTATTCTTCAACCTTGATTTTAAGATTTAGGACCTGTTCCCTTTCTATATTTAATTTGTCTTCAAGAGTGTTGACGTGCTTCTTCTCGACCTTGAGCTCTTTGATAACCCTAATCACTTCATTTTGAAATTCAACCTCAGTCATTTCTTCTTCTTCGTCTACGTCTTCGTCAGGTGCCTCTTTCTTATTGTGTTTGGCCATAAATGATACTCTTCCATTGAATTATTCTTCGTTATCACTATCTTCTTTAGATGAGGAGCTATCTTCTTTGGGGAAGAAACTTTTCTTAAACCATTACTTCTTATCTTGCTTGTTGAACTTCCTGGGACTTTTATTTCCTTTCGTAACAACCTCATTTTTGTGAGGACATTTGGCTGCAAAATTCCCAACCTCACGACAATCAAAACATATTAATGGAAGTTTACCTTTAAATTTTCTCGTACGTGTTCTCATTTTCCACGAGAAATAGGCAAACTCTTTATCTGAGAATTCTTTTTCATCTTCTTCATTTTCCTCATCCTTACAATTGCACGTTTTTGCTTTCGGAGTCTGCTTGTCCTTACTATTCTTCTTGGATACAGAAAATGTTGTTTCTAAGTGAGATGTGCCATCCTCTTCTTCAATCCTCATTTCATATGCTGTAAGAATTCCATGCAATTCATCTATGCTGAGATTGGTAAGATTCGATCTATATTCCAAGATAGATACCTTAGGGTTAAATCTTGCTGGCAAGGTTATGAGGATCTTTCAGACAACAATTTTCATTTCAACAGGTTCTCCCAACCTTCCAATGTATTTGTTATTTCATCAACACGCTGAAAGTATGTAGAAATATCTTCATCTTCCCTCATTTTGAGTTGCTCAAATTTTTCCCTGAAAATTTGAAGTTTTGCTTCTTTCACCTTTGAGTCACCTCTATATATATTTTCAAGCTTGGCCCATACCTCTTTAGCAGTTTGGCAACTCAATACCTTAATATAAACAAATTCTATAAGCCTAGTGATTGCTCTTCAATACCTTATTCTCAAAAATTTCTCTTCTTCTATCATCATTCTAAATATCCTGATGATGGATCCCATTTGGGATTTGAAACGTTGGTATAAAAATGTTCATACTGTGGATTCTCCGGTTATTGATTCAAAAAATATCTTTAGCCTTTGCATCATATACCATATTTTTCTTACCTTGTTTATCCTGGGTCGGTGTGAAGCCTTTGTCAATGATTTCCCATACTTCGTATCCTTGCACCAACAAATGAACCTGCATTATTCCACTCCGAAGTGCATAGTTATTTCCATTCAACAAAGGAACTCTATTCTTAGTATACTCCATGATCTCCTTCCAGTTGTTAGACTTCTATTGAAGGAACCAAGATCTGATACCAATTGATGGAAAATACTAAGCGCGGGGGTGGGGGTGAATCAATATTCCTTAGAAATTAGCACTTTTTAATCTTTTCAGAGCATTAGTTAATATTCAATTATTATTAATGTTTATGCAGTAATAATAGTAAATAAAATACCACAAGAGGCACAAAAATTTTAGGTGGAAAACCCCCTCTGGGTCAAAAATCATCGAACGATTTTTTAATAAATTCTTTAATCTTCATCCCCAACTGAAATGAAAGAAAAAACTTCCTAGAATTCTAGAAATTAATTCTTCTCCAGCTCCCACTGGAAGGATGCCCCAACACCCTAGTTTCTTCAGTAATCAACTGAATGGATGCCCCAACACCCTAGACCAACCTACCACCCTGAAGTGTTCACAGGCTCCAACCTGCAGGCGACTTCATGCAACTCCCTAGCACCTCCTTGCCACCCTATAATGACTGAAATGAGACAAGAGTGTGGATTCCCATACCAGGGACAATGATCCATGATATAATATGATTTACAATTATTTTGACCGAACACCCAATCACACTATGACCTGCAACCCAACCATGACAAGCATCCCAACAGAGACTCCTATACCTCCCAACAATGCCTTTTCGACTCTAGGTAGATTGATTCTTTTACAATAATGACTCTTCCAATGATGAAACTTTTACAAATGACTCTTTTACAACTTTACAATGATGACTCTTGGCCTTGACACTTCTTCACAATATACAGATGGATGTCATGTCTTTAAAGAATGTCCCGCTGCAATGCTTCTTTGATTTGATACTTCAACTCTTGAATGCTCGCTTGATGTTGTCCTTGAATCTTCTTCTACCTGCATGCAAATTTTCCCAGTGAAACCCAATCTCAAAAGGAAAAACAAAATACCCTTCAACTTACCTCTGCCTGCAAAACACATGTAAGTGCATAATAATGAGTAAATACAAATTAAAATTACAATGCATATCGGAAATGTTCTTGTAACTTTTGTTGTTGACTTGTTGTAGTAGTAGACAAAGACTCCCACCCTTGATATAGGTATGGACTCTATGCAAGACTACATCCAAAACTGACCTAAAGATATATACAACAAAAACTAATGATAGACCCTAGACTTGTATGAACCAAGTTCTAAGTACAACAACATAGACCATTCTGTCAACTATGACAAGACAAGTAACATGAACTTACAAAATCATATAGATTTAACAAACTTGGTGTAGCATCAAATGTGTAGTATCAAGAATATGACATCTGAAATGTGGTATAAAAACTAACTGTGACATATAGAGACATAAACATATAACCGAGACCCTGTATATACTTACGTTGTCCTGCGAAAACATATGTCAGAGATGATACTCAAAATTCAAATGTAAACACTTAATCATACATACCTTGCTGTAGGAGACTTACCCTTGACTATTGATGTGTGGTCCTTATTGTAGTGAGTCTTGAATGCAAGCTTTTTCTTGCCTTCTAGGAGCTCGATATTGAATTTGTTGTATCTATAATTTCAGATCCCTAGGGTGTGAAATTTCGTCCTGTGGTATCCCTCTGAGTCGTCTTTGCAACCCCACAGGTCTAATCAAGATTAGAGTCTTAAATAAAGAGTTATGCCCAATCTTCCATGATGACCTGATTATAGCCTGGTTCAGTAGAGCGAACTTGTATGAAGTGCCACGTGTCACTATTGTGACCTTTGGCCCTAAAAATTCTATTTGACAAGGAATTCGGGAGCCTGAAAAAATCCTAACTTCCTCAGATCATATATCCGAAAATATAGTGAACCAAGATCTGAAATTTGTTCACAAGGTTCATCAACATTTCAGATCAAATGGGTTTTAATTTCAGCTTCTGAAGCTTCGCAAAAAAAACGTTATAGAGAAAATTCCACGATGATCTGTTTGAAGCCACACAATCCCTACAAGAGGAGGATATGTGGGTCATTATTTATATTAATGTCTTGAGTTGAGAGGGTCCTCAAAAAGTGAAAATTGGAGATATTTTATGAGAAAAAAAATATTATTAACTATTGACTATTCAATGACCACAACCAATTATGAGTGCCATGCGACAACCCCATAGGGTTTTAGCCCACTAACTGGGGTTATTAACTTCAAACACAAATAACTCTCAAACCGTGAAGAACTAAGAGGCGTACCATATATCAATGAGAATATCTCGATGATTATAATCCATCGAGAAGATCTTTGACACAAAATAATATGGGTTGTCAAATCAAAATTCCCTTGCAAGATCGGGTAGCCCCTAGTGGTGCTTGGGTTGACATCAATGACAACCACTGATCAACAATCTCCCCATTTGGAATTGATGGAAACACAAGTACTCCCCCTACGATCATGACACGTCTTCATATCGCCTTCTCTCTCCCTTTGTCATCAATGGCAAAGGGTAACTCCCCCTGACAAACAACCATCTTGTGGACCTGTACACACCTCCACTCCCCCTTTTTACTCAAGTAGATAAGAGAAAGAGTCTAATAAAAACTTGGGAGAATCCCAAGGTTTTGGCGAAGATACTCAAATTCTCTTTGATAACCCTCATTACTTTGTTTTGAAATTCAACCTCAGTCATCTCTTCTTCTTCGTCTCCTTCGTCATATGCCTCTTGCTTATTGTGCTTGGCCATAAACAATACTCTTCCGTTGATTTCTTCTTGGTCATCACTGTCTTCATCGGATGAGGAGCTATCTTCTTGGGAGAAGAAACTCTACTTAAACCATTTCTTCTTTCCTTTCTTGTTGAACTTCCTAGGACCTTTCTTTCCTTTTATAATAACCTCATTTTTGTGAGGAGACTTGGCTGCAAAATGCCTAACCTCACCACAATCAAAACATATCAATGGAAGTTTACCTTAAAATTTTCCCCTACCTATTCTCATATTTCATGTGAAGTAGGCAAATTCTTTATCTAAAAATTCTTCTTCATCTTCCTCCTTTTTTTCATACTTACAACTGCAAGTTTTTGTTCTCAGAGTCTAGTTGTTATTACGAGTCTTCTTGGATGCGACAAATGTTGTTTCTAAGTGAGATGTACTATCCTATTCTTCAATTCTCATTTCATATGTCGTGATAACTCCATGCCATTAATCTATGTTGAGATTGCTCAGATTCGATTTATCTTCCAAGATAGATACTTTGGGTTGAATCTTGCTGGAAAGGTTTTGAGGATCTTTCAGACAACAATTTTTATGTCGATAGGTTCTCCCAAACCTTCCAATGTGTTTGTTGTTTCATCAACAAGCTGAAAATATGCAACAATATTTCCATCTTCCTTCATTTTGAGTTGCTCAAATTTTGCCTTGTAAATTTGAATCTTTGCTTGTTTCACCTTTGAGTCATCTGCATATATATTTTCAAGCTTGCCCCATGTCTCTTTAGAAGTTTTGAGACTCAATACCTTAAGATAAACATATTCGATAAGCCAACTGATAAGAAGATCTTTAGCCTTTGCATCATATACCATATTTTCTTACCTTTTTCATCCGAGGTCAATGTGAAGCCCTTGTCAACGATTTCCCATACTTCAGATCCTTGTGCCAGTGAATGAACCTGCATTCTTCCACTCCAAAGTGCATAGTTATTTCCATTGAAAAAATGAACTCTATTCTTACTATATTCCATGATCTCCTTCCAGTTTTTAGACTGCTATTTAAGGAACCAATATCTAATACCAATTGTTGGAAATACTGAGGGGGGGAGGTGAATCAATATTCCTTAGAAATTAGAACTTTTAAATCTTTTCATAGCATTAGTTAATCTTCAATTATTATTAATGTTTATACAGTAATAACAGTAAATGAAATAACACAATGGGAACAAGAATTTTAGGTGGAAAACCACTTCTGCGTCAAAAACCACCGAACGCTTTTCTAATAAAATTTTTAATCTTCAGCCCCAACTAAAACGAAAGTTACAACTTCCTAGAATTCTAGAAAATCATTCTTCTCCAACTCCCACTAGAACGATGCCCCAATACCCTGATTTCTTCATTAGTCAACTGAATGGATGCGCCAACATCCTAGACCAACCTACCACCCTGAAGTATTCACATGCTCCAACCTTTAGGCGACTTCATGCACTTGCCTAACACCTCTCTTCCACCCTATAATGATTAGAAGTGAGACAAGAGTGTGGAGTCAGAACCAAGGAAAATGATCCATGATACTATATGATTTACAATTATTTTCTTGTACTTGACCGAACACCCAATCACAATATGACCTGCAACCCAACCATGACATCATCCCAACAGTGACTCCTGTTAGTGTCAGTCAGTTCAGTCTGTCACCAGTGATCAAATATGCTCTTACAAGGTGTTGTTAGGGTGTCAAGTCAAATTTTTGTCATTTCAGTGAGTCTTCAAATAAAAATTTGGTCACTGGCTGTTGATCTCTAGGTCACTACTACTCCCTTCACTTACTCATGGTCTTCATTACTCATCATGGTCATTGTCTTTTTCGAGGTATCATATCTTCATTTAAGTGTCTTGGGTCATGAAATGGTTAAATTCCTCATTTTAGGTCATGGTCTAGGGTTTCACTCCATGTATCATCATGATATGATATGTCAAAACAAAAACATGTCCATCATGTGATTCAATGGGTAAAGGGAGTTAGTAGCCTAGGGAAAGCAAAATAAAGGTAAAGGTAATGTTTAATTTCAAATAAGACAATGCTGCAATACACTACCTCGCCTCATCATTTCTCATAGGGATGGTTTTTCTTCAAAATATGTTTCTGACCCAATGGAGAAGAATTTTACAAAAGTGAAAGAAATTTTATAAACTATAGTCCAAGGAACAAAAAACTACTTCAGTTTATACACAATTATTATGATTTGAGAGAAATGCCCAAACTACACTTGCAACATGAGAGTTGTTACAATTATGGACAACTTGACTTCAAGGTAGTTTTTTAGGGATTTGTAGCAGGTGTTGGCAGTGCTTAATAACTCCATTGTGTAGCAGACATCCTAAGCTTTCCAATGGTACCTTCATATCGTGATTTGGATTAGTCTAAGGAATCCAAAAGTGCTCTGCAAGTTGGCGTTGCGCTTTTGTCAGAGACACCCTGGGTTTTTGGAGTGACCTTGGGAAAATCAAATTTTCTCCTCAATGGAGTGTCTAAATTACATGATTGATGTGTCCATCTTGTATAAGACTTCAAGAGATTTCCAACAAGCTATCAAGTTTGCAATTTGGAGCAGTTTAAGGCCTCCAAAAGTGGTTTGCAAGTCAGCACTGCGCTTCTGGAGACTGCGCTGCGCTTCTGAGGATGGCACTGCGCTTTTGAGGATGGGGTTGTGCTTCTGGACATTGCACTGCGCTGCGCTTGTGCCAGAGAAGCCTGAAACTCTTCCAAACTCACCCAATTTGATGTTGAATCTTGCAAACTTATTTCTTGCTACCCTAAGCTTGTTCACAAGGTTTCTATCATCATGGAAGGAGATTCTTCACCAAAGAGGAAAAAACACCATAAAGGAGGAAAATTTCTCAGATATGAACCTACCAACTGTAATGAAATCAATACATCACCCTTCATCAAGTAGTGTTTTGAAGATGTGAGTTATCTAGAGTTTTGCAAAAGGGTGTGTGAAGTTGGTTTTCATGAACAATTGGCAGATTGGATCACCACTCATTTGAAAGGGGAAAGTGCTATCATTACTGGAGTTGAGTTCACATTTTCAGTGGCTTCTATTTCACTTTCTACAAGGATACCAGATCATGGAGAATACTGGTTTAAGGGCATGAACTTAGATCTTGAAAATTATAGTTCTTTCTTGAAAACACCATATAGGTAAACCCATACACATGTCATACCTTTTAGGTACCAGTTGGAGAAGTATGATCCATTGATGAAAGTTGTCATGAAATTTTTCACATGTGAGGGAAGGTTTTCTAGATTGTATGCCTATCAAATCCAACTTCTAATTCACTTTACATCTCAGAAACCTCTCAACATGTGAAACTATATGTGTAGAAGCCTTGTCAAGATGTCCGAGAAGGTACAGGTGAAAAATAAAGAACACTATCCTAGTCTCTTTCATCATAGTTTGATCAAAATTGTAGTTCTCCATCAACTTGCAGAGAAAAACATGACATGGGATTCTTTCTTGGAGACAACTTTGAAATGGCATGAGTCTAATGTTTTCGTTCAGTATCCAAACATGCCAACACAAAAAATTGAGGTTGGACCCTCAAGCAGATCAGTGGAGGTTCCTAAAGCACCTAGACCTGAGGTGACTAAGATGTACCAAAGAGGAAAAAGGCTTGTGTTTGCTTCTCATGGTGAGAAAGGGGCCAAGCCTTCTACATCAACAAAACAGGGGTCACCAGTACAAGATAAATATTTGATTGAACATGAGTTTGAGTTGGTAGACTTGGAAACAGAAAATGAGCCCTGAAGTATGCAACAGACTATCAAAAAAAGACTCTCAGATCAGAGAACTCATGGATAACATGGCAAGGGCAAGGTTTGTCATCTCATTCCTAGAACAAGAAAACAATCAGCTAAAGGCCAAACAACTTATCATGGAAAAAGGGCAAGCTAAACTATTGCAAAAAGCAGGTAAAGGAAAAGAAACATTGGACGGCAATGAACCTGAAGAAACTGAAAGACGAGGTAAGAAAAAAAGGCCAATAACCAAAGGACTCAAGAAGGCATTGAATGAAGAGAGAAAACACAGTTTGCTAGATGAAGAATTAGATATGGAGGACATAATTGGCTTAGAGATAAATGAGGATAGGGAGTATTGGTTAGACAAGGTCAATGACCACTTGGAGAAGCTTCTTGACAAGGCCAATAGAGATAACCAGTTACTAAAGCACATGACACATCACTACTATACCAGAAACATGATTTGTAACATCAAGGTCAAACAGCTGGAAAACAAGCTCAAAGAAACCCTAAAGGACCAAAATGAGAAGGGTAACTTAGAGATGATTTTTGAAGCATCCATGAGGGCTTAACATACCTCATTTTGCAGCTCATGACCAATTTTGGAGGAATTCTGAGCATTTTTGGTTTTTTGGCTATTTTGGTGCCTAATTCAGAAAATTGGCTAGTCATAGAAGCGTAACACC
This sequence comes from Pinus tabuliformis, assembly GCA_031772625.1. Classification (NCBI taxonomy): domain Eukaryota; kingdom Viridiplantae; phylum Streptophyta; class Pinopsida; order Pinales; family Pinaceae; genus Pinus; species Pinus tabuliformis. Next base: position 368,238,742 of record CM062809.1, read on the forward strand.
TTGGCACTGCGCTTTTTCCTCAAGCATCTAAATGACAAATGGTTTGTAGTTTTGGAAATCCCATGGCATCCTATCAAAACCAATTTCATTAGATTTTTCAGAGAGGGCCCAAATTTTGAGAAAAAGAGGAAAAAGGGGTAAAAAATCAACATTCTGCCCCTCTTTTTGACAGGCGTTGCGCTTTTGGAGACACCTTGGGAGAATGAAGTTTTGAAGCCCTTCCCATGGGTCATTTTCAAAATTTCAAGATTTTCTGGAAACTAGACTTGAAAAGCTAGTTGACTATTCTTTCCTATCTTCATTTTGACCTCAGGAAGGCACCTTAAAGTCAGATCAAAGTCGGCATTGCGCTTTTGCAAATTTATGTGTTTTTCATTTACATTTCATTGTGCAAATTTCCTAGTTTTCAGTTTGACTTGGTCAAAGTCAAAACTCTTGATGTAATTGAAGTTAGTTTGAGGTTAGATGATGTAATAATGAATAAATAGACATGATAGGTTGTTTTTATGGTTTAATGGGCCTCATTAAGGAAGCAAAGTCGAAAAGAAAGTCTAGAAGCAGTGTTTGTATTTGACCTTCTCACTCTCACCTGTTGGTTGAGAGAATCTTGGAAACAGTTCCACCACCTAGGAATTTGACTCCTGAAGGTGGGGAAGTGGTTCAATTGAGTCTATATTTATTATTTCTCATTCAGAGAGAGAGTTTGGACTTTTGTGGAGAAGGCTTGTATGTTTATGTTCTCTTCAGCTAATACAAGAGCAATTATAGCTATATTTCAGGAACTCTAGTTCAATGAGTCTATGGTGTTTTTTTTCTCTTTCTATCAGTTTCTAATGGATAAATCATCTCCCTTTACATGCTTTATCTTATTCCTATGAATTTCCTTACAGTTATATAGACATGAATCTTGAATTTAAGCTCTGTTTATTTGCAATTCATACTTGTGTTTCCTTTCTTCTAAAGCTAATGAATTCTTCCTTTCACATGTTCATTATTTTATTTAAAGCTCACAAATCTATACTACATTGAAAAACACTCCAATTTCACCATAACACACTGATATATAGCTCCTATTTATACTTTTCTCTGCATACTTGAAGCTTATACCTAGTTACCTGCTCTAAACCCTAGTCCAACAAACCTAAAAAACCTAAATTCACAATAACAAAACAAACTTATATATCTAGCCTAAAACCTATCTCTTCACATATATTGATTGAAAAATCCTTTGAGAGATACCTCTCTAGCTCAGTAGGGCTAGACACTGAGCTGAAAGTGGTTCGAGGTTACCTTTTTCGATCTCCTCCTTAGCCTAGGAAATTGTAGGGGATAACATTTTTGGCGTCGTTGTCGAGGAACGAAAGATCATATCTTCCCTGGGAAAGAATGACAAGGATTAGATCTGATTGTTGATGGTGAACAATGATCAGACACAAGAAAGGTTGTGCATCTTTCACCTGGAGACTCCAATGTCGAAGAATCCAAAGGTTCAGAATTTTCATGGCGACTCCATTTTTCAAAAAATGATACTTTGAAGAACTTCTTCGCGACTTAACTATTTTCAAAATGGATTCAACTGCTCGAAGGTATGCTCCGATGAATCAATCTCATATTCATGGTTTTCCGAATCGTATTCCTTGTATAGATTGGCAAAAATGATTGCCAAAGTTTAAAGGCCAGGATGGAGAAGATGCTAGTTTGCATTTGGTCAAATTTCAATTTCATATTCACAAATTAAAGACTAAGTTTCCTGAAGATTGTCTGATGAAGATCTTCATGGCTACCTTGGAGGAAAATGTGAGGAAATGGTATGAGAGTCTACCATCTACTAGTTTATGTTCTCTAAAGGATTTTCAGTCAGTTTTCTTTCAACATTATCAAAGCTGCAATTTTTCCTTATCAATGATGGATAAATTCTATGAGATTTCTGAAAATTTCATTAAATTTCTTGAAAATTCATATGGGGATGAAGAATATATGGGAGAAGATATATTAGAAGCCCTTAATGATTTTTCCTCCCAACAAGAAATAATAGCTTCCACCTTGGATGAAGCAAACTGGGATCAAAATAGAGAAAGGCCTATTAATGATCTTGAAAATGAAAATCACCAAGCCAATGCTGATTTCTATAAAATGAAGTGTTCTCCTCTGTCTGAAGACGAAATAGATCAGCTCTTGAAAACCATGTTACAACCCAAGTTAATGCAGGTTTGCAGTGCTCACAGAGTCAAGAATGTGTAAGACAAATTTCTTCCATTATTGAAAATGAAAATCTGGGTTTAAATGATGACAGTCATGAGACTGATGAAACTATACAACAAGTTGTTGTGAGTAATCCAATTTCTGATGTAGGTTTCCTGCAAGGAGATCAACTAACAGGGGATGTTTTCTTTCATGAAGAGGATATGGCTGACATGTTTAATAATTTTGAAGAATGTATTCTGTTTAAGGATGATTTAGACTATGAAATGGAAGAGTATGAATCTGAGATAGACAGTATGCCAGAGATAGAATAAGAGTTGCTCATGCTTGAGGAATTTGTAGCCAACACTTAGGTAGCAGAAAGTCATACTTCTCTATGCCTTCCTATGGATCAACAACCAAGTATTCTTTCATATCAAAATGAAAGGAGTACTTGTAATTTTGCTGGATTCTAAGACAAGGTAACATTTCAGATTTTTAAGGATCCTTACACTGATTTGTTGCAGCCATCTGGGAAGATGAATTTTCTTGTATTTATGGATCATGAGCACATGTTCAGTGGACACTTGGAGTCGCCTAACTTTTGTTTTTACAGCCTGCTCAAGAAAAGTACGAGCATGATTCCAGTAGGTAGGCATCTGCTCGATTGGTTAGACTGGAGGGATCATTACACATGATTGTATATACATCTTTAGCAGGTGGGCAGCTATCATCAGGATTTGAAGCCTAAGGTGAAGGCCCTAAGATCTCGTTGGTTTGCTATCATAAGTAAGTTTAGTCAGTATGTTTTTTTATTTATAGTCAAGTTAGTCAGTTTTTTGTTTGAGTTTAGTCTTTGCATTTTGACTCCATGCCCAATGAACAAGGCTACTAGGTCTACGATGTTCTTGACACCTTCAAGGAGTTGCCAAACCCAGTTGGAGCCAATGTTAGTGTCAGTCAGTTCAACCCGTCACTAGTGATCAAATATGCTCTTACAAGGTGTTGTTAGGGTGTCAAGTAAATTTTTTGTCATTTCAGTGAGTCTTCAAATAAAAATTTGGTCACTGGTTGTTGATGTATAGGTCACTTCTACTCCCTTCACTTACTCATGGTCTTCATCACTCATCATGGTCATTGTCTTCTTTGAGGTATCATATCTTCATTTAAGTGTATTGGGTCATGAAATGGTTAAATTCCTCATTTTAGGTCATGGTCCAGGGTTTCACTCCATGTGTCATCATGATACCATATGTCAAAAAACAAACATGTCCATCATGTGATTCAATGGGTAAAGGGAGTTAGAAGCTTAGGGAAAGCAAAATAACGGTAAAGGTAATGTTTAATTTCAGATAAGACAATGCTGCAATACACTACCTCGCCTCATCCTTTCTCATAGGGACAATTTTTCTTCAAAATATGTTTATGACCCAATGGAGAAGAATTTTACAAAAGTGAAATATTTTTTTGTCAATTATAGTCCAAGGAACAAAAACCTCCTTCAGTTTATGCACAGGCATTATGATTGGAGAGAAATGCCCAAACTACACTTACAATAGGAGAGTTGTTACAATTCTGGACATATTTAATTCAAGACAATTTTTGAGGGATTTGTAGCAGGTGTTGCTAGTGCTTAAGAACTCTATTGTATATAAGACATCCTAATATTTCCAATGGTACCCTTAGATCGTGATTTGAATTTGTGGAAAGCATCCAAAAGTGCTATGCAAGTTGGTGTTGCGCTTTTTTCAGAGACACCTTGGGTTTTTGGAGTGACCTTGGGAAAATATTTTTTTCTCCCTGATGGAGTGTCCAAATTACATGCTTGAGGTGTCTAGCTTGTAGTAGACTTCAATATATTTCCAACGAGCTATCAAGTTCGCAATGTGCAGTAGTTTAAGGCCTCCAAGAGTGGTTTTCAAGTCGACCTTGTGATTCTGGAGACTGCGTTGTGCTTCTGAGGATGGCGCTGCGCTTCTGGACACTACACTGTGCTTCCATGAACTACACCGCGCTTGTGCTAGAGCAGTCAGAAACTCTTCCAAACTCACCCAAATTTGATTTTGAAGCTTGCAAACTTACTTCTTGCTACCCTAAGTTTGTTCACAAGGTTTCTGTCACATGGAAGGAGATTCTTCACCAAAGAGGGAAAACACCATAAAGGAGGCAAAATTCTCAGATATGAACCTACCAACTGCAATGAAATCAATACATCACCCTTCATCAAGCATTGTTTTGAAGATGTGAGTTGTCTAGAGTTTTTCAAAAGGATGTGTGAAGCTGGTTTTCATGAACAATTGACAGATTGGATCGCCACTCATTTGAAAGGGGAAAGTGCTATCATTGCTGGAGTTGAGTTCACATTTTCAGTGGCCGCTATTTCACTTGCTACATGGATACCAGATCATGGAGAATATTGGTTTAAGGGCATGAACTTAGATATTGAACATTACAGGTCTTTCTTGAAAACACCATACAGGGAAACCCATACACATATCATACCTTTTAGGTACCTTTTAGAGAAGTATGCTCCATTGATGAAAGTTGTCATGAAAATTTTCACATGTGAGGGAAGGTTTTATAGATTGTATGCTTATCACATGTGGCTTCTAGTGCACTTTACAAATCAAAAACCTCTCAACATGTGCAACTATCTTTGTAGAAGCCTTGTCAAGATGTACAAGAAGGTATAGGTGAAAAACAAAGAACGCTATCCTAGTCTCTTTCATCATAGTTCGATCAAAACTATAGTTCTCCATCAACTTGTAGAGAAAAACATGACATTGGATTCTTTCTTGGAGACAACTTTGAAATGGCATGAGTCTAATGTTTCAGTTTAGTATCTGAACATGCCAACACAAAAAATGGAGGTTGGATCCTCAAGCAGATCAGTGGAGGTTCCTAAAGCACCTATACCTGGGGTGACTAGGATGTACCAAAGAGGAAAAAAGATTGTGTTTGCTTCTCATGGCTAGAAAGGGGCCAAGCCTTCTACATCAGCAAAACAGGGGTCACCAGTACAGGATAAAGATTTAATTGAACATGAGTTTGAGTTGGTAGACTTGGAAACAGAAAATGAGCCCTCAAGCATGCAACAGACTATCAAAGAAAAACACTCTCATATCAGAGAACTCATGGATAACATGGCAAGGGCAAGGTTTGTCATCTCATTCCTAGAACAAGAAAACAGTCAGCTAAAGGCCAAACAACTTATCATGGAAAAAGAGCAAGCTAGACTATTGCAGCAAGAAGGTAAAGGTAAAGCAGTATTGGAGACCAATGAACCTGAAGAAACTGAAAGACAAGGTAAGAAAAAGAGGCCAATAACCAAAGGACTCAAGAAGGCAATGGAAGACAAGAGAAAACACAGTTTTCTAGATGAATAATTAGATATGGAGGAAAAAATTTCCTTAGAGATAAATGAGGACAAGGAGTATTGGTTAGACAAAGTCAATGACCACTTGGAGAATCTTCTTGACAAGGCCAATAGAGATAACAAATTACTAAGGCACATGGCACATCACTACCAGACCAGAAATATGACTTGTAACATCAAGGTCAAACAACTGGAAAACAAGCTCAAAGAAACCCTAAAGGACAAAAATGAGAAGGGTAACTTAGGGATGCTTGCTGAAGCATCCATAAGGGCTTAACATACCTCATTTTGCAACTCATGACCAATTTTGGAGGAACTCTGAGCATTTTTGGTTTTTTGGCTATTTTGGTGCCTAATTTAGAAAATTGGCTAGTCATATAAGCACAACGCCTTGGCGTTGCGCTTTTCCTCAGACATCCAAATGACAAATGGTTGCAGTTTTGGAAATCCCATGCATCCTCTCAAAACCAATTTCATTAGATTTTTCAGAGAGGGCCCAAATTTTGAGAAAAAGAAGAAAACGGGTTTAAAAAATCAACATTCTGCCCCTCTTTTTGACAAGTGTTGCGCTTTTGGAGACACCTTGGGAGAATGAAATTATGAAGGCCTTCACATGGGTCATTTTCAAAAATTCAAGGTGTTAGGGAAACTAGAATTAAAACTCTAGTTGACCCTTCTTTGAAATATTCATTTGGACCTCAGGAAGGCACCTAAAAGTGGGCTCAAATTCGGCGCTGCACTTTTGCAAATTTCCGTGTTTTTCATTTAAATTTCACTGTGCAAATTTCCTAGTTTTCAGTTTGACTTGGTCAAAGTAAAAAATCTTGATGTAATTGAAGTTAGTTCAAGGTTAGATGATGTAATCATGAATAAATAGACATGATAGGTTGTTTTTATGGTTTAATAGGCCTCATTAAGGAAGCAAAGTCCAAAACAAAGTCTACAAGCAGTGTTTGTATTTGACCTTCTCACTCTCACCTGTTGGTTGAGAGAATCTTGGAAACAGTTCCACCACCTAGGAATTCGACTCTTGAAGGTGGGGAAGTGGTTCAATTGAGTATATATTTTCTCATTCAGAGAGAGAGTTTGGACTTCTATGGAGAATACTTGTATGTTTATGTTCTCTTCAGCTAATACAAGAGCAGTTGCAGTTATATTTCAGGAACTCTACTTCAGTGAGTCTATGGTGTTTTTTTTCTCTTTCTATCAGTTTCTAATGGATAAATCATCTCTCTTTACATGATTTTTGTTCTTCTTATGAATTTCCTTGTAGTTATATAGACAAGAATCTTGAGTTTAGGCTCTGTTTATGTTGAATTCATACTTGTGTTTCCTTTCTTCTAAAGCTAATGAATTTATCCTTTCACATGCTCATTAGTTTATTTTAAGCTCACAAATCTATACTACATTGACAAACACTCCAATTTCACCATAACACACTGATATCTAGCTCCTATATATACTTGTCTTTGCATACTTGAAGCATAGACCTAATTACCTGCTCTAAACCCTAGTCCAACAAACCTAAAAAACCTAAATTCGCAGGAACTCAAAACAAACTTATATATCTAACCTAAAACCTGTCTCTACACATATATTCATTGACAAATCCTTTCAGAGATCCCTCTCTGGCTCAGTAGGGCTAGGCACTGAGCTAAAAGTGGTTTGAGCTGAAAGTGGTTCGAGGTTACTTTTTTCGATCTCCTCCTCAGCCTAGGAAATTGTAGAGGATAACAACTCCTATACCTCCCAACAATGCCTCTTCAACTCTAGGCAGATTGAATCTTATACAATAATAACTCTTTCAATGATGACTCTTTTACAACACTGGATTTTTGACAAGACCTGACACTTGACTCAACATTGCTTCTTGGATCACTTGCAGCTGCTGAGGTACTTTTGTGCTTGCTTCAAGTAATGGTACTTTGGAATTGCATGTCTTTATAGTATTTGTCTGAGTTGTTCTAAAGTTTCATCCTTCCTGCACATGCATGAACAAGCAAGACCCAAACAAATACAAAACGATATACTTACTGCAATGATCCTTGAATGCATACGTTTTCTTTCCTTCTAGGATCTCGATAGTGAATCTATTGTATTTAATATCCAAGGTCTCAAATGTCGTCTCGTGATATCCCTCTGAGTCTTCTTTCTAACCCCATAGGTCTGATCGTGATTGGATTAATCTAGAAGTTGTTATGCCCAATCTTCCACAATGACCTGATTGTAGACTGGTTTAGTAGAGCGAACTTGTATGAAGTGCCACGTTTCACTGTTTTGACTTTCAACCCTAAAAATGATACTAACAAACTATCATCCATCCTCTTTCTATCACTATTTACGAAATTTGAATCCAATACTTAGAGAGAAAGTTATGATGATTTTCCCAAGGTCACCTGTTTGATATGGAATTCGAGAGCCTGTAGAAACCCTAACTTCCTCAAATCATATCTCTGAAAATATAGCGAAACAAGAACGAAAATTTGGTCACAAGGTTAACAATGAGTTAGGATCAAATGGGTTTTAATTTTAGCTTTTTAAACTTCTTATAAAAAAATTTATATCGAAAATTCCATGATGACTTGTTTGAAGCAGGGAAATCTTAGAATGCAAGGCTCTAAACTTGCTTCAAAGCAGGCCTTCAAACTTGATCATAAATTTGTGCCCTAACTAGACCTCAACAAAAAATTAAACTCCCTGCAATAGATCCTACATTAGAAGCTCATGAGGGCCAAAAAATTATAGAGGTCTTCTCAAAGATAGTTCGTTGAAAAGCGTTGGTTAGAGGAGGATATGAGCGTCACTATTTATATAAATGTCTTGAGTTGAGAGGGTCCTCAACAAGTGAACGTTGGAGAGATTTTAGGAGCATAAAAAATTATTAATTATTGACTATTCAATGACCACAACCAATGATGAGTGCCATGCCACAATCCCATGGGGTTTTAGCCCACTAACTGGGCCTACTAAATTCAAACACGAATATCTCTCAAACCGTGAAGAACTACGTGGAGTGCCATATATCAATGGAAACATATCGATGAGTAGAATCCATATAGAATATCCTTGACTCGGAATAGGATGAGTTTTCAAGTCAAAATTTCCATGAAATATTGAGGTAGCCTCTGGTGTGCTTGGGTTGACATCAATGACTACCATTGATAAACATGTTATCATTTTTGCTCCTAACTTTTTCAAGACCTGCAAACCAAAAAGGAGTGCCTCATACTCAACTACATTGTTGGTGCAATCAAAATCCAACTTGTAGGAACATGTTCGCTTAGGGGGTCCTGACCCAGGTTCGGAGTTAATTGTGCCAAAAAAAACCCTACACTACTGGCCCTTTCGGCAGCAACCCGCATAGGGTAGGTTGCAGTCTCACCCGAAGAAGTATGGGAGCATGCCAGAACCAAATTTCCGCATCCAGAGATTAATGTGATGTCTTTTATTTCCCTAGATCTGCCTTCGCACGGATTTATAAGCCTTTAGGGCTCGATACTGCAACTCCCTTTAAATATCCTCTAGAACTTTGCTAAGGTCTAAAGTTGGTCTTTGCGGACCCTTAACAATTGAATCATCCACTTACGCGCATCAGAATTTAACCCTAGGTTTGAGCTTGCACCGATCTACTTAAATATTTGATAAACATAACAGAATGTATCACAATATTTGCGAAAGTACTTAACATGCAGTGCATATAGTTATTAATACTTATTCCATAGGGTCATGCATCATTAGATCAATATTTCATAAATACATTATTCATCCGCAACATATATCATAATCATAAATAAATAGAAGTAAACAAATAAACACATGAATTCTTCGATAATCTTCTTTATTGATCTTCTGTTAGGATTTACAGACTCAAAATTACCCTGCACACTCAGCTGCAGGGATCCACGCACTCAGCTGCGGACTTTATCTAGGCCTATGCGCACTCAGCTGCAAAGCCTTTTATCTCCTATTTGACCCACTTCTTTGCATTAAGAATTCCAAGTCTTCATTTATTATCCATCATGACCTTCCTTAGACTCTCTAAGACACGCCTATTTATACATTTTTTCATACAATCCCATGGTCCACGGACCATGGGTGGATCTCAAAGCTGACTCAACTTTACATAAACAAGGGCTAAAACCATTTTTGACTCCTAACCATTTACGCGCTTTGCATCCACAAATCTCGGAGAATTTACATTTTTTAAAATTACATCAAACTTAGGTTATTCTAACCCCAAAACTAACTTAGGATGCCCCATCCCAACAGGCCCCCAACACAAATGTTGTAACTCTCCCTCGAGTCACTCGGCTGGCATGGTGATTTTGCTGCGTAGATCCCCCAGCTCCACCTAAACTATTGCAACCTCGGCAGCACTCTACGTAGCTGCCTGCTTGACTTCTTCCACTAGCTTCTCTGTAGATGGTCCTTCTACAGCCAACCTCATTGTATGATGCGTCTGCTGCAAGCTATTGAGCTTATCCCGAATGTTTGTGGAGCTATGATAAGCTTCTTCCAGCCAAGGCTCCAGCCTGGCCTTAAGTAAGGCCTCCTTTTTCTGTGCTACTTCTACCCATGCGAGGAGTTGCTTCCCCTTCTGCAACTTGGCTAGGCGTTGCAATGGTGTAATGGAGCGCACCGTTTCCCTGACTTCATCATACTGTTTATTTAACTCCCTAATCTAAGTGTTCAGTATCAACAGGTTTGGATCCTCCCGCTAATTAGTGACCAACTCCATGGCCTACTCAAATACTGTTGTGCAGTCTGCAACTGTAGCATCTAGAGTGGCCAGTCCTTCCTTGATCGCGGCTTTGCATTTCTCCCGAATTTCCGGTGGATTCAAAGGCCGCATTTTTAATTTCAGCTCAATTATCTTCATGTTGAGTTCAAATTGAACTTGACTAACCTCTCCCTTTGCTTCGTGCACACCAGCAACTAACTTCTTGATCTTTGCTTCTGGATGTGCATCCTCAGGAATATGGAGTTCATGCACAGTTCTGCATGCCTCCGCGACTGTTGACTCCAGTCGTGAACTATGCACCTGGAGCGCCTCTTTTTCCTCCAAAATCTATGACTTCTCGGCAAACAACTGTTGATTATTGACCTTGATCTCATTGACAATGCTAAGTGCTCGTTGTTCCCGAAGGCGAAGCTCCCCCACAACTCCCTGTAATAGCACATGAAATGACTCCAGTTTTGTCGTGGCAAGATTTAGGCCCATCTTTGGGATCGTATCAAGGAGGGCGCGATGTTCCTCAGTGTCGATGCAGACTGAACCTACAGGCAGGGGGAAGACTCGCACATCCATCAATGGCCATAGAGTTAACTCCGTGCCTGTACCTTGCCCCTGCACTGAACTGCCTGCTGTGCCACTTACTTTCCCCACATCTGCTTGGAGCTGAAACTCATGGAGATCCTTCTGGACTCCTCCCAAAGTTTGTATGTACTTTTGCTCCAACTGATGCAGTACCTCTGTTGCAACGTCCCTGACTTTATCACTGATCTCATCCAAATTTGTTTATGTGAGAACCAGGGGCTCAATCTGTGTTTTCTGCGCTTTCTGCCTCTTCCTTGAGCCATCTTGCTAATCCAATTCTCGCATTTTTATAATGAAGGGGGTGCACTACCATTCCTTGCTTCCACCATCTTGCCCTGTAAGTTCTTTTGTTTCCGTTTCTGGTGAAGGTGACTTGTCACCTTTTTGGGTCTCGCGCTGCTCCTACTTTGCCTTCTCCTTGGCAGCGCGTTCCTCCTCAACCCGAGCCTTTTGTATAATATATTTCTTCTTCTGTGTAGCCTACTTAGCTGCCTCCTTCCTTTTCTTTGTGGCTGCAGTCTCTGCACCTGTGATTGGCCAGACAGCTAAATCTGAAGGGGCGTGCCACTTAGCTAGCCAGTGCGTCACTACTTCCTACACATCGAACCCTATAACCAAATAGGGCAAGTCGTACCACTTCTGTGCTGGATCCTTCCGCGCTTGGATGTAAACTCTATGGAAGTCAACTTTGAAAGCTACATAGGATGACAGCTGTGTATACAAGGTTGGGGACAACCTTGGCCATTAGTTAACTACCATGCAAAGACTTGCTTCCATCAGGACCCAAAAAATCTTAGTCTCTGTGATGTGCGCGGGGTCCTTCATAGACCATAGGGAGGTGAAATGCGCGGCCTCCGACAATCCTTTTTCCAACTGAGGAAACTTGTTGTCCTCTGGTAGATCCCATGCAACCAACACAATGGAGAGCAGTAACCAAGTGTAATGGAACAACTTGGTCTCATCTCGCGCCTCGTGGAAATTTGTGAGGAATTCTTGGCATAGGTACCTAGACCAATTGAATAGTATGCCTTTTGCGCACTGAGCACTAGAGACATGAAAAGCGCCGGAACTTCATCCATGTGGCACTTCCTCATATCCTTGCCAACCAATATTTGTGTGACCAATTGAACTGCAGTGTTGTTTATTAACAAGATAGAGTACCCTCGCACCTTCTTCACAAGTTCATAATCCTTTTTCACGCTCAGCCAACTCCTTCTCTCCTATCTTTCTACCAAACTCCTTGGACAGATTCATACCTTCATGAGGCAGGTGGGTAATCCTGTAGATAAGCATATTAGTAATGGGGATAAGCCCCCCTAGCCATAAACACCATCATGCACCAATGTGAGGAGTTGACATATGCAAGTTGTGTTAATTGGGGTGCGGTGGTAATGTGGCACCCAAAGCAACTTGAGCAGCCTAGATTTCTCAACACCACGGGCCCATTCCTCTGTTTCTAGCATTGTCACACCCGTGCCCTCAGAGTATACGCGCTTCATGAAGTTATCCATCGTTAAGTGTGGGAACATAGTGTGATCTGCTAAATCCCAGTCCTCCATCTTCAGTAACAAGACTCACGCAAGCTGCAGACCTTCAAAAGGCACCTGCTCAAGTAGCAGGGGTGTGGAAATGACAAATTTCTTAGAGTCCAAGTCTTTTGGAATATTTTCCTTTCCCTTCCTCGAAGGGATACACCGAGGGATATTTGTGATGGGCTCTGCTCCTTCAGCATCAACATCTTCGATCCCCTGGCCTTCGTCTGCCTTCAGGTCTATAACCTTCTCTTTGCCTTTTTCCGACTACATGTATTTTTTTTGTGTTGGTGTCGCGGTATGCTTCCTTGGAGAAGCACGAACCTGCATCGAATTTTTCTGCTTTTTCTGTGCTGCATGTTTCTTTTCCTTTACCATGGACTGTTTCGGCCTTGGCGACCTCAGTGTCGTGGGAACTGTAGGCTAGCTTCAACATTGGACATTTTAGGGCCTAGGGCGTCAGATACAACGACTTCCCCACTCAAAGCTTCGCGGGGTTGGCAGCAGTCATCTTCTCCATAAATAACTCATGGGCTTCAAGAGAAATGTCTGTGTGGGTGAAGAACTCTTCCCAAAACACTCGGCTCATAAGCGATATATAATGTAATATCCCGTTTTAGAGATTTTCCCCAAAACCCCAATAAACTCCAACCAAATACGCACAAATAATATAATAACCGGGAAACTCTAAATGATAAAAATAACAGTGGTGTAACATATAATTATATAAGCATGAAATATAGGTAGATACTCGAGAAATGTAGAGAGAAATGCTAAGCCATTTTATTATACTGAGTAATGGAATGAGCACAGGAGGTGATCAGAAGGATGGCACCTCGACTTGCACCAGGAAACTGAAGAAATACACTCAGAATAACAAAGGAAAGGAACGGCCTCTGCATGGATGCTGCTGGGAAAATTGTCGTGTTGCTGCTACTACTGGAAATCAAATGAGGATTTGGGGTTGTTCTCCTCCTTAGAAAATGCTAAAACTTCGGAATCCACCCCTACTCAGAAAACCCAGAAAAACCCAGAAATCTTTTCTGAAATGGCTGACCCCCGAAAATCACCCCCTTGGGGAATCACACAATCCCTCAAGGCCCTGCGCTGCCACTAAGTAGAATCCTCCAAAATACTGCCTGAAACTCTGCCAAACCCATCCAATATGCAATGTCTGAACCCTTGCACAATATCCTAGCTCAACTCCTCCACAAATCCTCAACCCGAAACTGCTCCCAGAAGAATTGCGTCCTCTCTCTCAAGACTGCACAGTCTTCCAATGCTCAGCTCCACCTCAATGCCAAAGATTGAGACTACTGCAAAAAGACTGCTGAAAATACCTTGCCCGAGTAGGCACTCGAAGTCCCCTAGGGCTAAGGGTGAGATCTCTAAACGAAGACACTTAGTGCACTAAACAGTGTTGCAGACATGTTAAACAGCCAGCGTGCTCCAAGTCAAAGTGACTAGCTCAAATGATCATAATCGAATGACAAAATGAGGAGGATCCCCTCTTCTTTATATCATTGGCCTCTCTCAATCCCAAGGCACACCTCCTCCAACTTAGTCCCTTTCTTGCCACGTGTTCCTTTCCATCTGCGCAGTGCCTCTAAGTGTCTATGTGGGCCCCATCTCTGCGTGGCCATTTGGCCCCCTTGGCTCCCCTTTAAGTCACAAAGTTGTGCTACTAGGAAGTGACTTTATTCTAAAAGTGAGTTATGTCCCCATCTTCCTCACCTTTTTATTTATAAATAACTATAGAAGGCAAAATTGAGCAAAATCGAATATTCCAATTAGCCATGGCTAATTAGGAATATTACAGTGTCCCTTGGCAAAATGTTGCTTGTCCTCAAGCAACTGAAGTGATGGATGTTGATGGGAGCGATGGGTCTGGTTAGGGTTTGGCGGTGGCAGCGCGGATTCTGGGAGGTTCACACAGAGCACAGATGAGGACAGAACAGAGACCGAGGTTACAGTTGCAGACAGTTGCGTTTTCATGGATTGCGGGCTCGGTGTTTTGGAATAGGGCTTCGTCGGACAACTTGCTGCCATTGCTGTCGTTTTTACCTCTTGTTTTTACCCAAACCATGGATAATCCAGAGGAACTGGTGGACTTAGACCCGGCCTTAGAAGACATATTATCGATGTGGGGTAAGGACACATCTGCCAAAAACGTGGAACAGTTTTTTGGGGTTAAAAAACATAATGGAACGGATTACCCTCCTCTGGTGGACTTTCCCCCTTTTTTACATCATGGTGGACCAGATGTCGCAGTGGATGTTTCGGCTCCTAATCAGGGGGTCTCTGGCAGAAATAAGGAGAGAGATGCGGCGGAAGATCTGAAAACTGGTGCTACTCATTCGGCGGACAAGGTGGCTGCGTCTCATAGTGATATAGCTCGGCCGGTTTCTCCTGAGGAGTGCGGGGGTTTTGAAGATGTTCTGAGAAAGAAGGGAGAGAAGAGGAAGGCTCAAAAATCGATAGGGTCTCAAAATCTGGAGGGAAACCTTGTATTAGGTATGGAAGTATCAATTGATGAAACCCTTACGGTTGCAGACTGCACTATTGTTGGCCGGGCAAGAGGAAAGAGGTTCTCTCCAGAGGATCTTCAGTTATGGGGAGAAGATCGCTTCATAAATGATAACCCCTTACGTTTTGAGGCACAATGTCTTGTAAAAGGCTGGTTTCTGTTCAAATTTGAAGTAAAGGAAGCGGCCGACTGGGTCCTGGAGAAAAATTGGTACATTGGGAACATTCCAGTGCTGATGAAACGCTGGACCCCCCTCTTTGATGCCATTAAGGAAAATACTGAAGTCTTCCCAGTTTGGATTCGGGCGCCGGGCCTCCCGTTTTTTCTATGGACAGAGGCCGTTTTCAAATCCATTGGTAATCGACTGGGATCTTACTTGGAGGCGGATATGACATTCAGGGAAACAAAGATCAGGGCAACGGCGCGCATCCTGGCAAATATTGATTTGAGTAAGGGTCTGACGCAAACGATTACTCTTCAGTATAAGGATTATATTTATGAACAATTTCTGGATTACGAACGCTTGCCATTCCGCTGTCATATATGTCATGCTCCTGGCCACCTTGCCAAGGAGTGCCCAGTGCACAGAAGACAGAGGCGTTTCAGAAGAAAAAATGGTCAGAGAACAAACAGAAACTCCTATGCAAAGACTTCTCAGGAAAAGAATGGCTCGACGCCTCTGTCCGAGATCGGTATGGACTCCGGCGGCCTTCGAGATGGGGTTTTCTCTGTGGAGGAACAGAAATTCGAGGGAGCACAAGACGAGGACCCCCATCCAAATGCTGAAGGGAAGGAAGTCGACCGGAGCTTTTCGCCTGAACCTATTACACCTTGCGAGGCGGAATTGGTAAAGTGCACAAATCCTCCTATTTTGACTACACGAAACCATATTAAAACAAATGTATCCACGCATGATATTCAATTAGTTTCTGTTACACATCCTGTTAATCATTCTGTGGAAGGGATACCCCCAGCGCCTGCCCCTGTTATAGAACCCCTTTATGCGGATAAGGGCTCTTTCAATCTAAAATGTGATAAAAACTGGCCTCCTCTCACCCCTCCGACACAATGTGCTCCTTGTCCCTATAACCTCAGATCTATGGGGTCAAAGACTGAGCAGGTTGGGGCCCTTGGTGGCCTTGGTCAGACTGGATTGATCAAGGGTAAGCGGGGTAGAAAATCAGACATTTCAAAAGCTAAGTTAAAAGCTAAAATCGATGTGGCGGATGGGAAGCAGTCCTCAATACCTGGGGTACTTAGAGCAGTACAAACCCCTGAACAGGTTAAAAAATGATCTTTTCTTCATGGAATTGCAGGGGCTTAGCCAGCAAGCCCAAGAAACTGGCTTTAAGGGAATGGCTTCAAACCTCAAAAACAGACATCCTTTTCCTTCAAGAAACCTTGGGGAAAGGACAAACGGTGGAATTGGTGCTGAAAACATTGATGCCAGGATGGTCCTTCTCTGCTATTGATTCCTCAGGCCATTCGGGGGGCCTAGCCATAGGCTATAGAGAAGGAAAAATAAAATGTTTAAACATGTGGGGATTGAAGAATGTTATGGGAATGGAAGTAGTCTGCCCAGATTTTCCTACATCCTTTCAGGTTGTAAATATTTATGGCCCATGTCAAGGGAGGGAACATTTCTGGACAGATTTGATGTCAAAATCTTTGATGAACAAGCCCTTGATGGTTGTGGGTGGGGACCTTAATTTTTCTTTGGGCAGAGCAGAGGCATGGGGTCCCTCAGCTAGGGAGGATCCCCTGACGGACTTTTTCTTCCAAGCCCTTTCAGATAATAAACTCATCGATCCAAACCCGATTAATTTAAAGCCTACTTGGAGAAATAGACGAGCCGGGGAGGACAGGATTGCAAAAAGGCTAGATCGGTTTCTGCTTTCTGAAGGCTTTATATCAAGAGTGCCTCTTTTTCGGCAATGGACTGACGAGATCGGGAATTCTGATCATTTCCCGATTTTTTTGGATCTCTCTTCCCCCCCCCCAAAGCCTCCTGCACCTTACAAATTTAATTCCTCATGGCTGCAAGAAACTTCTTTCAACAATCTCTTTAAATCCACATGGATCCATCCTAACAGAATTACAAATGACTGTAAGAGTTTCTTATTTATGGAAAATCTGAAGAGATTAAAGAAAGCAACCATCTCTTGGGCAAAAGAAAGACAAAAACAGCAAAATGAAGATCTGTTAAAAATCAGGGAGGAATTGAAGTCATTGGAAAGCATTGATGCAGATGGATACTCCACGCAGGACTCTAAGGACCGAATCCTCTCTCTGGAAAAAGCCCAAAATCAGATCCTTCTAGCAAAGGAAGAGGAATGGAGACTGAAGAGCAGAGCAATATGGCTAAAATCAGGAGATGAAAATACAAGTTTTTTCCATAACTATGCAAAAGGGAGGAAATCTGCTAACACAATTTGGAGCCTTAAAGATGAGGAAGGTAGGGTGGTAAAAACTTTCTCAGAACTTTCGGGCTTGGGTCAGAGGCACTTCCAAAGAACCTTTTCTGATTCAGGAGAGGCTACAATAGCTGAGGTTATGAGGACAGCTCAATGTTTTCCTAGTTTCCTGGAGGAGGATGAAGCAGCTGAGCTATCAAGCCCTGTCACCAAGGAGGAGGTTGAGGCGGCAATGAAAAGCATGGGTAAGGACAAAAGCCCTGGTCCGGATGGTTGGACTATTGAACTGTTCCTTCATTTTTTTGATCAGATAGGGTCTGATATCACTGAAGTAGTGGAGGAATCGAGGTTGAAAGGGGAAATATACAAACCCTTTAATTCAACCTTCATCGCTCTGATTCCTAAAAAAGACGAGCCAGAGACCTTTGAAGACTTTAGACCCATCTCTTTGTAACTGCATTTACAAAATCATCGCCAAAGTGATAGCAACAAGACTTGTTCCAATTCTGTCCAGAAATATCTCAATGGAACAATTTGGCTTCTTGGACGGCAGACAAATACATGAGGCGATTGGTGTCGCCCAAGAGGTTCTTCATAGCATCAAACAAAAGAAGAAGAAAGGAGTAGTCCTTAAAATAGACCTTTCAAAGGCATATGATCGTATCAATTGGCTATATATCAGATTGCTGCTCACTCATTTGGGCTTTGACTACTCTTTCACCAGCTGGATTATGGGATGCATTACCAATGTGAGTTTTGTTGTGCTGATCAACGGAGCGGCATCCCCTTTTTTTAAAAGCCAAAGGGGTCTCAGACAAGGGTGCCCCTTATCCCCGCTCCTCTTCCTGATTGTGGCAGAAGGTCTTAGTAGACTGATCCACAAAGCCAGAAGGACAAACAAGATAAAAGGTATTGAGGTGGCCTTAAACCTCTATATCACCCACCTGCTCTTTGTTGATGATATTCTGATTTTTTCTAATGGATCTTATGACGAACTCAAGGAATATAAAATTATTATTGATCTATTTATGAAAGCTACAGGAATGCAGATAAACTATGGAAAATCACAAGTGTGTGTTGCAGGATTTAATAGGAGAGAATGCAATACAATGTCCGATCTTTTCCCTTTCCATTTACAGCCCTTGGCCTCTCCTTTTAAATACTTGGGCTTCTGGTTAAAACCGGATGCTTACAGAAATGAGGACTGGAATTGGCTCATATCAAAGATTGAAACAAGAATATCCCATTGGAGCTTTAGATGGCTTTCGAGAGCAGGAAGAATGACACTTCTAAAATCTGTCTTATTGGCCATTCCTGTTTATTGGGCTGCTCTAACTTGGATCCCAAAGGGCATAATGGAGAAGATTAGAAGGCTCTGTAGCAGATTTTTATGGGCAGGCTCAAATGAAAAATCTGTTCTCCCTTGGGTGGCCTGGGACAAGATTGCCAGACCAAAGGAGTGGGGCGGATGGGGTATCAAGAGACTACCAGAATTCAGCCTTTCATTGGCAGCAAAATCTGGTTGGAGACTTATCACAATGGAAAACCTTTGGACCCGGGTGATCAAAAGAAAATATATTGATCCTACCCCCCTGGAAGAATGGATCAGAAGTCAGGAGAAGAAGACGAAACAGTCCTCAGTAATATGGAAGGCAACAATTGAAGCTTTCTCAGTGATAGAACAGGGCTTGGCGTGGAAAGTGGGCAATGGGAATAATGTCAAAATTGGTAGGGATCCTTGGGTTGGCTGTAACGAATCATTTTCCCTCTCCCCTGGCCTCTTGAGACATCTGGGAAGTAGAGGTATTTACACTCTAAATCAAGTGGAGAAAGTGGGTCAGTCAAACATATGGGGACAGGCATGGAAAAGTGCCGAAGACCTTGGATTAAATATTAGATGGCATCCTGAATGGTCCTTGTATGTTGAAGAACTCCATCGCTCCCATGTTAGAATAATTAATGAACATGACAAGCTGATGTGGGCTCATGGGAAAACAGGAAATTATTTTCCAAAAGAGGGTTACTCTTTCCTGATGGAGAAGAAAGGATGGTTTGCTGCGGAGTGGTGGTCGAAAAACTTATGGAAACTTAAATGTCCTTTGAAATCCAGGATCTTTCTATGGTGTATGCTGAAGAGGAAAATCCCAACATGGGACACTCTTCAGTCCAGATTCTTCATAGGGCCGGGGAGATGTCCTCTCTGCAAGGCGAATGAGGAAACTATTAACCATCTTTTCACAACCTGCGCTGTTTCCTTAAAAATTTGGGGAGAGATAACAGATCTGTTAAAAATAAAAGACCACTGGGGACACGCTCCATTAGAAGATGCGTGGAGAAATTGGTGGAACAACCACCCCGATGGTAACCTTCGAAACCTCCCCCCAATCTTTTTCTGGGGTGTATGGCTTGCAAGGAATAAGAGCATATTTCAAGACCAGGCCATAACTACAACAACAACTGCATCAACCTGTGTGGCCATATACACTTCTATCCCTCCTCCTGAACCAAAAAGTGCACAAAATCGAAACAGTCCTCCAGCGATAAAGGAAGGTTCTCCTTGGGCTTTCTTCGACGGTGCTTCCCAAGAGAACAGGGCAGGTGCTGGATTATGTATTCATTTGAACCACGATCAGTCATTTAAAGCTTCTGTGGGTCTGGGTCAAGGATCAAATAATTATGCAGAAATGTCAGCACTACGTCTCCTCATGTGCTGGGCATTAAAAAAGAATATTTTGTCCATTCAAATCTTTGGTGACTCCATGAACGCTGTCAAATGGGTTAATGGCAATTCCATGTGTCAAAACCAGATATTGAAGACTATCCTAGATGATATAGTTTCTCTAAAATCTCATTTTAATAACTGTTCTATTTGCCATATCTACAGAGAACACAATGCATCAGCAGACCAGCTTTCAAAAAAAGGCCTTCAGCAAGCGACGGGGAGTTGGTTTATTGAAGAAACAAGTCAGGGGCAGGTTACCACATCACAGATGCCTCCTTTTGCTCCGCCTCTTTGATGGTTTTTTCCTAAAACATCTCACAGCTGAAACTCGGTTATGCTCTACGGTCATCTTCTTTCCATGGTGTCGTTTTCAGGAGGGCAGCGTTCATTATATCAAACACACAATATGCTGAAACAGAGTTTTTTCATGCATCCTGTACAATCATAAAATGCTGTAACAGTTTCTTTTTGATCCTGTCATTCTTTCCATGGTGTCGTTTTCAGGAGGGCAGCGTTCATTATATCAAACACACAATATGCTGAAACAGAGTTTTTTCATGCATCCTGTACAATCATAAAATGCTGCAACAGTTTCTTTTTGATCCTGTACATTCATAAATTGTTGAAACAGGTTTTCTTTTTGATCCTGTACAAGCTGATACAGTATATTCGTGACTGTTTATATGTCCAGTGAAGGAGGCCGCATAGTCATGAAGAAGTTTTCTGTATGGATTTAGAGAATCTGAACATATAAATTCGCTTACTATCGACAGTTTCAGATTCCTCTGTTTCTGTTTTTTACTCTTGGTTTTGTAAATTGGAGGTTGACTACGGGTCCCTCTTTCTCACTGCTCACAGATCTAAAATAGTGAACAGACCTATCAGTTTAGAAACCATCTCTTGGTGGTTAGATGATGATCTTCCGAAATATGTAACTTTTTATACCATTAATAAAAAGTTTCGAATTTTTTCTCCGGAAAAAAACTGAAGTGATGGATGCTGCAAAATTTTCTCACTCTCCCAAGTGGCATCCTCATCCGGTAAATTCTTCCACCTCACCAAGAATTCCCAGACCGTCCTGTTCCGCAGCTGCCTCTCCCTGGTATCAATAATAGCCTTTGGCTGCAACACCAAATGCCCCCTTGTCATCCATGGGCGGTAGCTCATCTGTCACTATCACATGCTATCCCAATGCCTTCTTTAGGCATGATACATGAAGGACATTATGAATCTTGCTGCCTTGGGGCAGCTCCAACTCATACGCAACCTGTCCAATCTTGCATATCACCCTGTATGGCCCATAAAAGCGGAGCTTGAGCTTTTCAGCCCCCTTTTGCTTCAGTGACGACTGTCGGTATGGCTGTAATCGTAGGTAGACCAAGTCCCCTACCTCAAACTGTCTCTCCACCCGACCCCTATCAACATACAACTTCTGCTGGTTCTGCGTTGTAGCCATATTATCCTTGAGAGCTCGGAGGATATCCTGACTCTCTTGGATCCAAATCTTGGCTCTCGGAGCCTTGCTAGCACTAAACATCACATCAGCAAATGATAAAGGATGATATCCATACAAAGCATAGAATGGTGACATATCGATGGACATGTGATGTGTAGTGTTGTAGCAGTACTCCCCCAGATGCAGCCACTTCAGCCATGCTCGCTGCTGCCCATTGGCATAGTTACGCAAGTAGCCCTCCAGCCACTTGTTAACTATCTCTGTCTGCCCATCCGTCTGTGGGTGATAACTGGTACTCGGTGTCAACTCTGTCCCCACCAACCGGAAAAGCTCCTGCCAAAATCCGCCCATGAAACGGTTGTCCCTGTCACTAGTGATGGTCTTGGGAAGACCATGTAACCTGAAGATCTCTCTAAAGAACAACTCGACCACTTGTGCTGCTCTGTAGTATGCGGATATGGCGAAAAAGTGTGAGTAATTTGTCAGTCGATCAATGACGACAAAGATGAAATCCTTGCCTTGTACCTTCGGCAATCCTGTGATGAAGTCCATCGAAATACACTCCCATTTCCCCTTCGGAATGGGAAGAGGCTGCAATAATCCTGCGGGATGGCTCATCTCCCCCTTGTTCCTCTGGAAAACGTCGCACTCCCGAACATGCTGGAGTACGTCCTCCTTAAGGCCCTTCCATGAGAACCTCTCTCTAATGGCCCTGTAGGTTTTGGTAAACCCATGATGGCCTGCCAATGGTGAATCATGTGATGCCTGAAGTATCTTCTTATTGAGCTGAGATCTCTCAGTCAAGAAGATCTGGTCCCTGTAGTAGATGATTTCATCGACCACCCTGTACCTGTCATCCACCACCTGCCCATCTAGAACCTCACATGCAAATCTATCCTTGGAGTACTCTACTAAGAGTCGAGCCCTCCAGTCTGCGTCGAAGCTCATAAGAGACAATGTGGCTGGTCTATGTGAAAGGGCATCTGCTACCACGTTGTTCTTACCCTTGACATACTCAATGTCAAAGTCATATGCTTGGATCTTATTGATCCACTTCTGCTGCCTCTCCTGTAGCTACTTCTACTCCAAAAATAACTTGAGGCTGTTATGATCAGTCCTCACCCTGAACCTGTTACCCACTAAATACTGGCGGAACTTGGCTAATGCATGCATGATGGCCAGCATCTCCTTGTCGTATATGAAATACAACCTCTCATGTAGAAGGAGCTTCTGGCTCTCAAAGGCTATAGGGTGACCTCCCTGCATCAATACTGCGCTGATCCCTTCTCCCGACGCATCACACTCCAAAACAAATGGCTGCAAAAAATCTGGCAATACAAGCACTAGGCAGCTGCTTGTCACCTCCTTGAGCCTGTCAAAGACTCGTTGTGTTGTGTCCGACCAACTGAATGCCCCCTTCCTCGTCAAATCTGTCAGGGGTGCAGCAAGCTGTGAGAAACTCTTGACGAACTTCCAGTAGTATGTACAAATACCAATGAATCCCCGAAGTTCCGTCACGTTCCTCGGCTCTGGCCAATCTCGGATGGCCCTAATCATCTCCTCGTGGACTCTCACTCTATCCACTCCTATGATGTGTCCCAAGTACAACATCTCCATCAATCCAAACTCACACTTGGAGAGCTTGGCATAGAAATGTTGCTCCTCCAAGATGCGCAACACTGTCTCAACGTGCTGGAGATGCTCCTCCCAAGTCCCGCTGTAAATGAGTATATCATCAAAGAATACCAACACAAACTTCCTCAAGTGGATGCGGAAGATGTGATTCATGAAAAACTGGAATGTAGCTGGGGCGTTGGTTAGCCCGAAGGGCATCACCAAAAACTCAAAGAGCCCATAGTGACACCTGAAGGCGGTCTTGGGAATGTCCTGTTCCCTCATGGGAATCTGATGGTACCCAGATCTCAAATCAATCTTTGAGAAGAATCGGGCTCCTCTCAACTCATCCATCAACTCATCGATCCTGGGTATGGGGTACCTATTCTTCAGGGTCTTCTTGTTAAGGGCCCTGTAGTTAATACACATCCTCAATGTGACGTCCTTCTTCTTCACCAACACCACGGAAGAAGCAAAAGGACTCGTGCTTGGCCAAATGTGCCCAAGGGCCAGCAACTCCTGAATGGCCTGCTCAATCTCATCCCGATAGGCCTTGGGATGCATATAGGGGGTAGTAATCACTGCCTGTATGCCCTGCTCAAGCTCAATGATGTGCTCAAACCCCCGATCCGGTCGCTGTCCTGGCGAAATCTCCCCAAATACTGTGGAATACCAGTAAAGGATGGACTGTATCTCTGGGTGCACTGTCTGCCTTGTAGTCCCTATCTCCGATGCACGCAGCTCTACTGCCCACTCTATGTCTCCCTTCCAGAAGTCTGTCTCCATCCAATGAGCCGAAACAATCTGAGGTGGATATGTGTGTTGTCCCCGTATCTTCTCATGCCTCCCTGTCTTCTCATCATCCCACTCCATCTCTAGGGTCTTCCAATCTGTTGTGACCTTCCCTAGAGTGATAAGCCACTGAACACCTAGTACTATGTTGGTGTCTGGAATATTGACCACAAAAAAGTGGTCAGTCAGTGTGTAGGTGCCCATCGTCACTAATAACTCTGGGACATAACGAGCACACGCCATGGTCTGATCTCTTGGGACCAAAACTGAAAATCCATTGAAGCTCTCTGTCTGTATACCTCTCCACTCAACCATCTGTGCATTGATGAAGTTGTGGGTTTCCCCACTGTCAACCAAAATTGATACTCACTGGCCACGTACTGTCCCCCGTACGTGCAGCGTCAAATACTTGGGAACTCCTCGCAATGCTGCAAGGGCTCCTCCGGTAGGTGCAAAAGCTGCACCACCTGCTGCTGCTGGTGGAGGTGGCGAGGGACCCTACACGGCATGACTATCTCTTGCCTCCACATCATCCTCCTCATCCTCTTCCCCGCTGCTCTCGGAGAAGACCTTAACAAAGTGTGCTTTGCCAGCAACACATCTATGTCCCGGTGCCCACGACTCCTGACTGGTAAAGCACAACCGCTTCTTCTTCAACTCTCTCCTAGTGTCATCATCAATCTGTGCTCGTCTTGGATTCCCCTTTGGAGGCGGAATCCTCACGTCCTTCCCCTTAGGCTGAAAATCCTGTCTCTGGGGGTAGGATGTCCGGGTCCTAGGTAAGGCATCTTGTAAGTCCCGAGTCCTACTAATAGCATCCTGGAGCGTGGCTGGTCTAGTGGACCCGACTAGACCACGAAGTGGCTCTGCTAACCCCTCAACATACATGTAGATCCTCCGTGCTGTGGATAGATCTGGCACCATCACTGAAATCCTCAAGAAGTCTGTAATGTAGGTCTCTGGGCTCCCTGTCTGCTTGAGCCTCGTCAGCTCAACGAAGTGTTGTTCCGGATCCCTCCGGTCAAACCTCTCCATCAATCTCCTGGTAAACTCAGCATATGTCGTCACTGTGGAATGTCTGAGTGTAACCATCCCATGGAACCACCAATCCTGGGCCTCACCATCCAAATGTAATGTCGCCACCTTGATGGCCTCTGCCTCTGACATCTGGTTAAGCTGGAAATAGATGTCCAGCTTCTCCAACCCAAGACTTTGCCGAACTGTTTGATGAGCCATCAAACGTAGGCAAGTGAAATCTACTAGCTGTGCGGTGGGTGTCTTCATCATGATAATGCTGGTATCCTCTGTGATGGTCGCGGGGTCTACTATCCCGTTGGAGCTAAACAAAGTCTCTAAATGAAAGAGCATCCCTGAACTCCTGCCCATAGGCCTGGTACTTCACAAAATAATCACCCATATGACCGGGCTCTGCCTCCTGCTATGCTCCGGCCCGCATATTTGCTCCTAGGAAAGTGGGCATGGTAGAGCGTATAGGGGCATGTGAGGCCACCTGCTGAGTAGTATCACGCTGAGTGGCACCCTGCTCTAGCAAATGGTGAGATGCACCCGATCCCTCTCCAACCTGGAAAACTCATGGGCTCTCACGCTGTCTAGTCTCCACTGCCATGAATCTCTACCCCATCACCTCGATCTTCCTCGACAGATCCTGCACTGATTTGAGGAGCATGTCCGCAAATTTCTTATCGTCATCATCTGCCATCGGTTCCTCCTGCTCTGCGTCCACCACAGGCTCCTCCTGTTCTGCGTTCACCACAAGCTTCTCATGTTCTGTGTCCACCACCCAAACACAGTCTCCCTCTCCGTAGGTGTTCTCCAACAGACACCCAACGTCTCTGTATCTCCTACCTCTGTAACAGATGTAGGGCGTTTCCCCCGGTGTCATAGATTGCTGGCTCCACAAGCTAAGCCAGATCTATGCTCTGATACCTCTGTAATATCCCGTTTCAGAGATTTTCCCCAAAACCCCAGTAAACTCCAACCAAATACGCACAAATAATATAATAAACGGGAAACTCAAAATGATAAAAATAACAGTGGTGTAACATATAATTATATAAGCATGAAATATAGGAAGATACTCGAGAAATGCTAAGCAATTTTATTATACTGAGTAATGGAATGAGTACAGGAGGTGATCAGAAGGATGGCACCTCGACTTGCACCAAGCAAGTGAAGAAATACACTCAGAATAAAAAAGGAATGGCCTCTGCGTGGATGCTGCTGGGAAAACTGCCATGCTGTTGCTATTGCTAGAAATCAAATGAGGATTTGGGTTTGTTCCCCTCCTTAGAAAACACTAAAACTTAGGAATCTGCCCCTACTCAGACAACCTAGAAAAACCCAGAAAGCTTTTATGAAATGGCCGACCCCCGAAAATCACCCCCTTGGGGAATCACACAATCCTCAAGGTCCTGTGCTGCCACTGAGTATAATCCTCCAAAATACTACCTAAAACTCTGCCAAACCCCTCCAATATGCAAGAGATGAACCCTTGCTCAATATCCCAGCTCAACTCCTCCACAAATCCTCAACCCGGAACTGCTCCCAGAAGAACTGCGTTCCTCTCTCTCAAGATTGCGCAGTCTTCCAATGCTCAGCTCCACCTCAATGCCAAAGATCGAGACTACTACAAAAAGACTGCTAAAAATACCTTGCCCGAGTAGGCACTCGAAGTCCCCTAGGGCTAAGGGTGATATCTCTGAACGAAGACACTTAGTGCACTAAACAGTGTTGCAGACATGCTAAACAACCAGTGTGCTCCAAGTCGAAGTGACCAGCTCAAATGCTCATAATCGAATGACAAAATGAGGAGGCTCCCCTCTCCTTTATAGCATTGGCCTCTCTCAATCCCAAGGCCCACCTCCTCCAACGCAGTCCCTTTCTTGCCACGTGTTCCTCTCCATCTGTGCAGTCCCTCCAAGTGTTTGTGTGGACCCCATCTCTGTATGGCCATTTGGCCCCCTTGGCTCCACTTTAAGTCACAACGTTGTGCTACTAGGAAGTGACTTTATTCTAAAGGTGAGTTATGTCCCCCTCTTCCTCATATTTTTATTTGTAAATAACTATAGAAGGCAAAATTGAGCAAAATCGAATATTCCAATTAGCCATGGCTAACAAGTTTCAGCAAAAACTCCAAGTGTGCAAAGTGTTCTCTGTTGGACCGACACGTGTAATTTATAGAGGTTTTTGAATTCAAATTTGACTGTTCCCCCTAAATTTCAATCATTATTGCTGTTTTGGCGGCAGATCTTCAAATATTTTGGCCTTAAATGCCGCCAGCCCACTGCTCTTAACCATCTTCTGGATGTCCAGTCATTAACTGTGACTCCAACGGTCACTTTCCTACTGTGCTGCACAACATCTCCCTCCATGGCACATCTCTCTGCGTGCAGCTCCATAGGTTACAACTTCACCATTTTCCGTGCAGCCCACTTACTGCATAGTCCTATGAGCCTGGAAGTGTAGTTTATAGTCCCACGTTCCCTTGCAATTGCCCGGAGCAGTAAGAATATCCTACTGCCATATATTCATTGCGTAGGATCCCTTGTATACAACTTTAATTGGATTCCATTCACTCTTGCCGGAAAAGGTTCTCCATTCATCTTCTCAAGCTGAATTGCGCCTCCATTTGTAATTTCTTTGATAATATACGGCCCTAGCTAATGCATATGAAATTTCACCGGAAACTTAGAGAATTTACTATCATATAAAAAAACCAGATCATTTACCTTGAACGTGCGAATCTTGATGTGTTGATCGTGCCATGCTTTTTCATGTTCCTTCTGTACTTGCTGATGGAATCCTGCCAAGAATTGTTCCTCTTCAATCTCCATCAGCTGCGTGAGCAGTTCCTCCAAGGCTTCGTGATCTATTATACCTGTGAGAGCTTCTATGCGTAGACTAGGCACAATATACTCCATTGGCATCATAGATTCTACACCATAGATCAATCTAAAAGGTGTCCGCCTTGTCATGTTTTTACAAGTAGTCCTGTAAACCCATAGTACTGCGGGTATGCACACATCCCAGTCATTTCGCTGCGCGTTGCAAATCTTCGTCATCGCATTCTCCAAAATCTTATTAAAGACTTCAACTATTTCATTAGCCTGAGGATGATAAGGTGTGCTCTTCTAATGATAGACCTAGAACTCCTCATTCAACATGCTAATTGTCTCATTTAGAAAGTGCGTACCTCGATCACTCATCAATACCATTGGACAACTAAATCTGGTTATACTCAAACAAGAACTTCGCTACTGTAGCCCCTAGACAATCCTTAACCGGATGTGCCTCTTCCCATCTAGTTAGATA
This sequence comes from Pinus tabuliformis, assembly GCA_031772625.1. Lineage (NCBI taxonomy): Eukaryota > Viridiplantae > Streptophyta > Pinopsida > Pinales > Pinaceae > Pinus > Pinus tabuliformis. Next base: position 368,267,005 of record CM062809.1, read on the forward strand.
TTCTGTCGTGGTGATGATATATTGTGCACCTGTCTTCTTTCCTGGGGGCTGAATTGGCCCAATGAAATCAATTGCCCATTTTTCAAATGGATGCAACGATACTTGAGGATTCAGTGGAAACTTGGCCCTCCGCGATGGTCTGCTCATTCTCTGACATGCATCGCATGCCCTACAATACATTTTGGAATCTTTATGCAGTGAAGGCCACCATAAACCTACGCGCAAAATATTCTGTGCCATCGCCTTTCCTACATAATGTCCTCCCGCAACCCCTCCATGGGCTTCAATGAGAATTCTATTTCTCTCAAAATATGGCACATATCTCCGCAATATCTCATCTGCACCCATCTTATACAAATTTATTGCAATCACTGAGAAGTCTACTGCGTGCGCTACTAGTTCCTTCTTTTGCTAACTCGTATACCCTTCTAGTGCCATTCTCGTAGTCAAAAAGTGGATAATATCTACAAAATGATTATCTTCTACGCGCACTATGAAGAGCTGTGCATCTGGAAAACCTTCCTCCAAATTAGTAGGCTCTTCTCCTGTTCAATCTGCGATAGATGGTCAGGGCCCGCATTTAACCTCTCTAGCTTCACAATCACCTCAAAGTCATACTCTTGAAATAGCAGCAACCATCTATAGATCTTCTCCCCCAACACAGGCTTATTGACCAAGTATTTCAAGGCAGAGTGATCTGTGTACATCTTGAAATGTCCATTCAACAGATAGTGTCTGAATTTTTGAAGCGCGTACACCATAGCCAACCCTTCGTGCTCCATCATTGAGTAATTATTCTCGGCCTTTGATAATTTCCAACTCGCGAAGGCTATATGATGGTCAATCTCTCCTTCACTAGCTTGTGTTAGCACTACTCCCAACGCAATGCATGAGGCATCAACATGTACATGGAATTCCTTCTTCCAATCAGGGAAGACCAAGATTGACGCGGTGACAATCTTCTCTTTCAATACATCCAAACTACGTTGACATTCTTCATCCCAACATAATGTAGCATTCTTCTTCAATAGTTTCTCCATAGGCGCGATAATCTAAGTGTATGCTTTGATAAACTTCCTGTAATATCCCATATGTCCTAGCATCACGTGCAACTGCTTAACACTTCTCAGGACCTCCAAATTCACTATCACGTGATCTTGGTAGGGTCCACCATCAACCCTTGTTTACACACCACATGACTTAGCAAGATCCCAAAGGGGACACAGAATAAACACTTCTTCAGATTCAGCATGATCTGGTATCTACGATATGTATCCAATATCAGGTGCAAACTTGCTACATGGCACTTTACTAACCCAAACACCATCCAATCGTCAAAGTACACTTCCAAGAACTTATGAATAAACTCCTTGAATGTTGTGATGACTACGCGAGAAAATATCATGGGCGCATTCTTGAGTCCAAATGACATTATAGTGTACTGAAAAAATACTCATTCCATCGCGAAGGTTGTTTTTCTTCTATCCTCTGGTGCGATCTTGATTTGATGGTACCCAGAAAACCCATCAGTGAATAAGTAGGCCTCCTACCCTCCAACGTTGTCCAATACTTCATCTGTAAACAACTTCGGGAATGGGTCATGGACGCATGCATCATTAAGCTTCCTTAGATCTATGCAAATCCTTATCTCACCTTTCTGTTTCTTCTCCTGAACCACCATCGGGCTCACCCAATCAGATTCTTCCACTAGTTCTATGATGCTTGCTTCTAGCATCTTATCCAACTCCAAGCGAACCCTTTCCTTGTATTTGGGATTAAGGCGATACGACCGTTGTTTAATAGGCTTCGTGTCCGGCTTCAAAGTAATCTTCATAACATCCAAGTCGCTTATTATGCCCTTCAGGTCTAAAAACTTGGTAGGAAAAATATCCTAGTACTTGCCGACTAACTCAACAACGTTATCCATAGTGGCATTGTCCCATTAATAGCCAATCTTTGCAAACTTTGGTTCCACTTTAGTGCCAATGTTGACTTGCTTTGTTTTCAACGACACGGTGATGTCTGAGTTCTCTATTTGTAGACCTTCAACCTCGTGATGCCCTTCTACCTCAGGAATGTTGATATTTCTTGGATCTTCATCCTCTTCTTCAGCTATTACATTATAACATTCCAGTGCATGGTGCAACTGGGTGCTCCAATCTTGTTGAACCCATTCCAAAGGTTCTTGTAGTGTTTTGAAGATAACTGCCTTGATCTCCTGCAATGCGTCATCAATGCTCGCAAATCCATCCTCAAATATGAAGGTCAATAAGAATCCTTCCCTCAATATATCCCACTCCGCAGTGCCATGGCGGAGCTCCGTTTCCATATACCAATTCATAGGAATTGTATCTAAAGTATGGCAAAATAAGTGTACACACTCCGGATGTGGCCCTGTTCCATATGATTTAGTCCACTTTTTTAGGTGGTCACGCAAATCATATTTCCCATCATATTTCTTAGTCGATCAAGTGTTAGGGCGACCAAACCTCAACCTCATCATCCTTCTGTAATCTCGTCATCCATCAAGGCTATCCTTGTGCGTACCCCACCATTGTGCAAGCGTAGTGCGTAGTTCCAAATCTAGTGCTTGGAAGCGATGATCCTCAGGGACTTCATGCTCAAATGCATCCAAAAACTTATCCACGTTAGTTAAACCATCACAATAAGGTAAATCTGTTACCTCCAATGGGACACAACGCATCGATTTAGTCATCTTGTTACAATGTAGTGTAGATACTTCATGCAACTGATTCTACCAATGTTACAACTCTTCATCTAAGTCCGATGTGTAGGAACTCTCCCTATCCCATGAAATCCTTCCATCCGCCATCAGGTTAATCTAGTCCTGGTCTCATAGTATTATTTTATAGATCTGATCTAGCTCATCCTCACTTTCTTCATAGTCATGAACTGGTTCAGTGTAGCGCGACCCTTTTGCAGGGTCCAGCAGCACTACAACTCGAAGTGATTTTCGTTCAAAGGACATTGTCTGCTTCTTCAAGTTCATGACTCCATTCATGTCAATGGCCCAGTCAATTCCCAAGAGTTCGGGGTATGGATTGCTATCATCAACGATCTCTATCACTTCAAAATCAGCCATCGCGCTTGCACCTTCAATATCAACTGTGACTCCATGTAATCATCCCATAGGGATGATATTCTGTTGGTTTTCCATTCTGAGCTGGATCAGAGACCACTGCAGTGTAGGTCTCCCCATTCTTTCCCATGTTTGTTTTGGAAAAACATTTGCATCAGATCCCAGATCAAAATGACCTAGTCCATCTCATATTCTCCTATCTGCGCGGTGAGCCTCATCTCACACCCTGTTTGTGCCTTATGTTTACCAATTTTTTTGACTACGCGGTGTCCATCAAGGGCAGTTTATTTTCCAGTGCATTTTTTTATTAACTCCTACAGGCCATTCATAGCTTTGCTATCACACAACAGTTTCATACTGGTATCCAAGAATGTGGTAAGCACAAAGGGATCAACCTCTGGAGGTGTGCTGGTTTCTTGTACTTTTTTTTGGCTTACTGAGGTGGAGGCCTCAATGAAGCTCTTCTTGGCTTCCATAAAGGTTTCCTTTGCGTGTTCCAGATCAAAACCAATCTCCTTTTCTGGGGCCTTGCAGACCCATCCGTCCTCTTCAAGTTGTTTTCCCATATCATCACCAGTCATTATTCCTCTCCTCAGCACTATACTCACATTCGGATCTTCTTCTTGTTGCTCAAATATCATCATTTGTAAGTTCTGTGTAGGTTTTTGAGGCTGCGCCTTCTTCTCCTGCATCTTGGCTATCAACACAAGGCATTCTTCTATAGTGTGGTTACACTGACTGCAGTATTGCCATGACGGGTGTGTCTGATTTTGACACTCCCGCGCGTAGTGCCCTAGCATTCCACAGTTATAGAAAATAACCTGTCCGCGACCTCTACTAGGTCCTCCTCCTCTCTGACCTCATCCTCTTCCTTGATAGCCTCCACACGCTCCTCCCCCGCCCTGATTGGGAGGCCGATTCTCTTCTTGCATCCGGTACGTAGGCGTTCTTTCCATCATTAGTGCATCGTTGCGACAGTGGCACTCATCATGCCCCACAGATTTACAGAAGTCACAGAACAATTGTTTTGGTGTCTGAACGAATTTTTGAAGCAAAAGACAATAATCTGTTGTGTTTTTTCCAGCCACTTGACAAATAGCGCACCATAGCACAGCCCCCATGCTTGGTCTTGTTGGGGATTTTAGCTTTAGGGTAATTGGTCCCCGTCTTGTAATATAAATTGCTAAGACAAGGCAGTGGTCTTTATCGTGCCCCTGGCCCTTGCACTTCAGACACTAGAATTACATGTGCACCTCTAGTTTAGCCTCCTTCTCTTTGTTCAAGCTCTCCAATTCCAAGCAGAGGCTTTGCAACTAGGAGTGAATCTGCTATACCCCCAAGGTTGGATCCTGAATATGGGTTGCATGAAATCTCATCATGATTTCTAGCACTTCTTCTTGGGTTCCTATCTTCTGCTGCGACAAAGAAATACTCAGGTGGGGCAGAAGCGATGCTATAAACCACTCGCGGTGCTGACCTTCTGTGAGCTGCATATTAGCTTCCCGAATTACATATTTCAACCTTTGATCTAAATCCCAAGGCATCTCGTCAACCCCCATCGTGATTTCCTTAAATCAAACTACTAACTACGAGTTATACTTAGGTTTACTAAACTCTTTGTTTAAATCATCCTTAGTCTCTGCTAGCATTGCTAAAGGATGATCAGAATAATACGTAATATACCACGTTAGCGCGTGATCCTAAAGAGCGGTAACCAACTATGCCTTGTTTATATTGTCATCAGTAATCTGTTGCGTTGTCCACACAACATTCACAACAAACCAAAAATTATTTGTATCTTCGCTCCCTATACCCTTTGAAAATCGACAACTTCATTTTATTCGACATGTTGAATGGTGGTGGTGGTGGTGGAGGTGTGGGCGAAGGTGTATGCGATGGAGGTGGAGTGGATGGATGATTTATTCGAGGAAAAACCTGATTTATTAGCTTAATGGTGCTTCGCAGGGGGGTCCAATAAAGGGACTATACTTTGGTCCTGATCCTCCACAGTTTCTAAAGATTCGTCCACTTCGCATAGATCCGAACATCAAGGCAATGGCATAACCTATTTTTCAGATAACAACATTTTAATCTAGGTATTCAAAGATCTTAAATACTTACCTCACAACCCCTTTAAAAACCTTCACTCTGCTTCGTTGTAGCTGATTGAGGTATCAATTGCGAACTCTGTAACAAATCCTCCTATAATTTGATCAAGCCAGTGATTGGCAACCCGCACGATATTATCTTCAGAAGCTTCCAATCTCCTCACTAGCTCCGGTTTCCACACTATTGGACCGTCAAGCTTCCACCTTCCTTGGTCATTTTCCAACTTAGCTAACCACTCGTATAATTCGATCGGGAAGGTGGAGAAGAAAATTTCATGAATTTCTGTATACAAATGTCTATCCAACCACTTCTCCTTTGACAGGTGCGGATTCCTATTTTCCTGCACCGTGAATTCATGAATCTTCTTGTCCAACCACTTTTCAATTTCCTTCTTGGTCAGATTCCAGTGATGTGACATCACACATCTCCTTAAGCAGATCCTGGTCCCAACAAGAGAACCATTTGTTGGCTTAGGGGGTCCTAACCCAGGTTCAGAGTTAATTATGCCAAACAAAACCCTACACTATTGGCCCTTTTGGCAACAACCGGCGTAGTGCAGGCTAAAGTCTCACTCGAAGCATTATGGGGGGATGCTGGAACCAAGTTTTCGCATCCAGGGATCAGTGTGATGTCTTTTATTTCCATATATCTGCCTTTGCACAAATTTATAAGACTTTATGGCTAGGCACTGCAACTCCCTTTAAATAGCCTCTAGACTTTCGCGAAGGTCTATGATTGGTCTTTGCGAACCCTTAACAGTCGAATCATCCACTTATGCGCATCATAAACTAACCCTAGGTCTTAGCTTGCACTAATCTACTTAAGTATTTGTGTTAAATTTAGGTATGTTCTATGCTAGAAAAAATTATTTCAATTTTCACAGTTAGCTCAATATCTTTTCCAGATTAGCAATCACATTAGCATTAAAGTAAACTACAGATAGAACATAAATATAAATCACAGAAGACAAGCCAAGACAAGAGGACACAAGATGTGGCGCTATTCAGGGACAAACCCCAATGTGGGGAACCCTTGATCAATTCTTCTTATATTTTCTTCAATAGTTCAGTAGAGAGACAGAGAGAGAGAGATAATACATTTACAACAGAAGTCAACACTTTGACTTTCTAGATAAGAGAATAGATCATCTCTAACAAGAGGATACATGAGATCAGTTGAAGACATGTTGCTTCAACTGATAATCCAAGGTGACTCCTTCACCTATCATTGTGTTGTATCTCGTCATCATGCTGCACCTCATCGTGCAGCACCATGCTGCACATGCTTGTTGTCCCATTGTGCCATTGCTGCACAATGTCATGGTTGTCCTGTGTATCCACCATGAACCATTGCAACACTATGTACTTGTTGTCCTATGTATCCACCATGAAACATTGCAGCACTAAGTACTAGTTGTCCCATGTTGTACCATTGTACCATTGCTGTCCTGTTGTGCACTATATGCCATTGACCATTGTTGTCCCATTGTTGTACCATACTTCACCAAGTTTCCTTTGTTGTCCCATTGCTTATCATTGCAGCACCATGTAGCATTGTTGTCCCATTGCTGCACCATACTTCTTGCTGTCCATAATACTGCATGTCCATCATTACCATGTTGTCCCATTGCTGCACCATACTTATTGTTGTCCATACTGCTACATGTCCATCATTACCATGGTGCACCATACTGCACAATGTTGCCTTCATCATGCTGCCACCGATCACATCATTATGCCGTTGTACTTATTGTGCACTGTTGCAATTCTGGGACTGGTTAGGGTACTAAGCACAGTCCCTAACAACCCGTCAAAACTAGCCCAGAATTGCACTTAATGAATGATGTTGTCTTCCACAGAGATGCTACCCCTTTGAGGTAGTTTCAGGCCCAACACTTTTACCTATCTCCCTAACACAGTTGTGGCATCCAAATGCCTAACTAATAACACTTTCCAGCACCCAAACACATTCATTCTTCATGCTGTCTTGAGGGATCTTCTCTTGCTGTGGTTCGGGCTACCTTGCTACGTATAGATTAGAGTAGCGTATAGGAGTAGGTATGGGAAGCGTATAGGAGAAGTTATGGGCAACGTATAGGAGTCTTTTTACTACAACCAGGGCATCCCTTTTTGCTCCATCTAAGGGTTGTCTCAAACCCTTCCAAAACAACATATGGATTAGGGCATGACTATGTTTAGTTAGGGCTTGATATGACCTCCGTTTAGGGCATGATAGGACTACGTTCATCTATGAATATACTACGGCTAGGGCTCCAAGATTAGGGCTATTGAAGCTCCCTTAAACAGTGGATAGAGCTCCCTTTGAACTGTGGCCAAACCTTCACAAGACCTGCAGCTAGGGCATCCTTCTTTTGCTGCGTATAGGGTCTCCTTTTAGACCTGCGTTTTTCCCTTAGATATTCTTCTTTCCATTAAAACCTAGAACAAGTGGAGAAGAAGAAATCTGAAGAGGGTTGTGTGTTCAAATGACTTGCAAGGCACTTGTATTTATACCAAAACGTGGAGCACAAGTGGGGGCAGTTTAGTTGTTAGTCGATCTTGACGAATTGTCCCATAACACAAATAAATTCATATCTCCATGAATACTTATCAGAATCAAATGATCTTTAGATCAATCCTACACCTCTCGATGAGAGGGATCTAAGAAAAATATCATTTTCCATAAATAAGATGACCCACATGGAGTTTGGCCCTAGTTTCCAATTTTAACACTCCCTCTCAACTAGGGAGAACTCCATCCGCTAATCCATATGTCTGATTATACTATCTCTTCCATTAGTGCCTTGCACTACTCTGCTCTGCTAAGCTCTACTTTACTACGCTCTACTAGACCATGAAGAAGAAGAATTGATTGAGAATGTCTCATACCATTCTCTATTGACCCGAAGTTAGTTTCATCTGAAGAGAGTGTGTCATATCACTCTTACTGACCCGAAGTCAGTTTTATTGATCCCAGATCAATGGAGGTCATCCTAGCATAGGGAGTATGGTAGATACAATGATGCGTCTATCGATAGTACTACTATGGTCCCTAACCCCATTTCCCTACTCATTGATCAGATGAGAGGTACTTCCCATGAGTCCCAGATTGCATGGGTAGGATGCCTCGACATGAGAACTAATCATCCTGTCCACAGGAGAACGAATCATCCTATCCATTGGTTGTCATAGGAGAACTAATCATCTTGGCCCACAGGAGAACTAATCATCCTGGCTCACAGTCGCCACGGGAGACCTAATCATCCTGGCCCACAAGAGAACTAATCATCTTGTTCCATAGTTGCCACGAGAGAAATAATCATCCCGGCCCACAGGAGAACTAATCATCCTATTCCATAGTTGCCACGGGAGAAATAATCATCCCGACACATAGGAGAATTAATCATCCTGTTCCATAGTCACCACGAGGTATCACAGGGAAAGGTTGAACCAGTCACCCTATACATAGCACACCACCAGGGGAGGGTGAGTCGCCCTGTGGTCGTATGTCTCTCCAGTAATACCCCAAGCCCCCTAGAGCTTCCAGAGCTCAATGCATGCAACATGCATGACCCTTATACGAAGGTCTCTCAACGACTCCATGTTGTTCGGGAAAATCACAGATTTGACCTTTCCCCGAGGCTTTGACAAAGTGTCTGCGACCTGTACATCACCCTTAATGCGATGGAGCGTCCTCACTCATTGACTTACCATATCCCAGATGAGGTAGTATCTGATGTCTATCTGTTGGAGCAATCGTCGAACATGAGATTCCTCAATAATCAAATCCTCCCCCCAGTTGTCACAAAGAATCAAAGTGATATTCATCATGTGTACAAAATAGCTCACTGAAGAGCTTCCACAATCGGCAGCTTCACACGAGATCATACTCATAGCTATGTATTCAGTCTCGATGGTGCTTATAGCAATCGAATTCTTCTTCTTACTCATCCATGATATAGAAGAAAAATCCAGAGAGAACCAGCACTAGGAAGTGCTCTAGCAATCATCCACACTGCCTGCCCAGTCAACATTCGAATAATCATGTAGCTTCATATTTCCAGTAGTGTATGTCAATCCATGAGAGATTGTGCCCTGAATATATCTCAGAAGATTCTTGGCACCAATCTAGTGAGGCTAAACCAAATATGAGCTCACCATACTAACTGCAAAGCATATATACGGATGGAAGTTCACCAAGAACATAAATGTAGATGAGTTTATGAAACTCAGAGGCATTTCCCAAATCTGGTCCCGCATCACCACCATATAACTTCTGAAATTTAAGATCCTCGAGTTAGTCATGGGCTTGCAGTTTACCATTCCATATCTGGAATCCAACTCCCTCTTACTTCTGCAAGTGAGAGGGTCTACACCTGTCAGAAATATGTCGTTTCTCAGAAGGTGCTAGTATGAGTCATCCATAACCTTCAAATAATGGTTTGGATCGACTTCACTTTTAGTGAATCTCAGCTTCATCAGACAGCAATCAATCCTCTCATATTAGGCCCGAGGTGTTTTACTTCAAGCCATATAGGGCTTTCTTCCACCTGTATACATGAGATTCCCAATCATGAATCTCAAACCCCTCGGGTTGTTCCAAACTTGTGGACCTGCTACATGAGGGGAATGGTCCCCTTGTAAGATTTTCCTTCAGTACATCTCAAACATGTACCTTCATGCTTTTCTTGAATTCAGGCATCCCAATCACCATATGACTCACATTGTGAAGGGCCTTATAATAAGTAGACCTTCGGTGCTATAGATGAGATGTGTCAACTGACATGGTCCCCAATGGACCATCCTGTAACTTGATACAAATTGGCAACCCTGAACCCATGAGTAAAAACATCTTTTGAAAATTCTATTTTCAAACATGAACCTTTCCATCGATGAATGCCACCCTAAAACCTTTGACTTCCATTGCCGAAATGGACACCAGGTTCTTCTTGTGATCAGATACATAAAATAGTTTCTATAAATGAATCGAGTTACCCTGATTCAATTGAGGGGTAATATTTCCTACACCCTTTCCGTGATAGGTGGCATCGGCTCCAAGTATAATCCCACGATTGTTTCCATCTCTACCAAATTAGAGAGAGCACTGTTATAGACATTTTTGTGCCTTGCATCACTGAGCATGAAATGTCAATAATCAAGGGATCCAAAGTCCCTAAACATGTTGTTCCTACCCCTAGAGGAACAAGGCCAAGTAACCACAGCAATTCACAAAAGTTCTCCACCTGAAAACACTCAAAAACAAGGCAATTCTGGATCATGTCAACTGCTCCACTGAGCATCTGCGCTGAATGTCAACTGCTCCACTGTCTACCTGCGTTGAATGTCAACTGCAAAGAAGGCTACCTGCGCTGAGCGAGTTTGGACAAGTGGCAGAGTCATTTCTCAAGGTGTCAATGCCCAGGAAGTTTCCAAAATGACACTTGGATCAGGGAATTCAACTGGTGATGAGTAAGAGGTTCCAAATCTCCAAGTGGAAGCAAGAACCTCCAAGTGGACTCAAGAACTGAAGTGGGAGAGGACACTAGTCAGCTTCATGCCAGCCTCAAGCTGACTCATCCTCTCTCCAAAACTCCTATATATAGATCTCTCTCATGAGGTCTAAGGAGGTTGGAATTTGGTATTTGCAAAGAATTGCTGTTGGTTTGTGGCTAGAAACATTGGGTGTGTTATGCTTTGAAAGGAGCTGAAGAAGGAATTCCATTCTGCTGGGAAGGAGATGCTGGATTGGAGCCCTATGGGTTATATCACTTCCTGAATCCTGTTACTTTCAATAAAGCTATCTTGATTCTTTCCTATATGCTGGTGTATTTTGTATGATTGCATTAGTATATTTGATTTACTTCTAATCCTGAATCATTTATGAATATGTATATTTGCCTTTGTATTGTGTTCTTCTCTTGTCGCAAGTAGTTGTTCTCTTGTCACAGGTAGATGTTCTCTTGTGATCTCGTGGGATTCAAGTAGCTGTTCTCTTGATCAAGCGAGGAGGCAAGTAGCTGTGGACACACAAAGAGAAGAGGATCTAGTTCGAGGGACAACCGCAAGACAATGGTAAGTCTGTCGATCTCTCCTCTTTCACATTTCATAAAGGAAGAAATCATAGTAGCTGTATTCGTTTGTTGCTAAGGCGCTGTCACACCTTAGGTGGATAGGATCGTCCTAAATAGGCATTTTTCCCCACAACAAATTGGCGACTCCGCTGGGGACGAACTTGTTTATTCATTTCATTTGTGTTTCCGTCATTTGTTTACCTCATAGACTTGATAGCAATTCTTGAACTGCATCTTTCCCGGATGCAAAGTAAAAGTTGCTGCTTTGATCCAGTATGTTGGACTTGTCTATGATTTAAACTAGATCCAAAAACGATTTGATTGATCCTTGTGATAGTCTTTAGTACCCTATCAAAGCATCCCTCTGTTTATACCTTGCTTGTGTTTCTGATTTGGCCTGAAACAGTTGATTTTTGAGCATTTTGTGACCCAGAAACCAAGAGAAACGAGAGTTTCTCTCTTCAACGCAGGCACTGTGAAGACAGTCTGCATTTCAACGCAGGTCCCGAAGGGGCTACCTGCGCTGAATGTCAAACTGACAGTGTTGGACCTGCGCTGAACCAGTGTGGCCTTGTGCAGCTGGGGTTCTTTGTCCTTTCTTGCCCTGTTTTGATCTCTGTTTTTGCAGCCTTTAACCAGCATAGGTACTAGCCTGATAACCCCTTTTCTTTGCCTGAATTCCGCCCCATTTTTGTACAAAAATATTGTGAATGTTTTTATGTGTTTGTGGCGTCATTTACAGTCTTCCTTTGCATGAGTAAAGTAGTCTTTCTGTAGCCTTTGATTTAGATCTGATTGAGAGTGATCTTAGAAGAGAGTTCATTGGCTGTTTGTTCAGATTGATTATAGTTTTACTTTTGCTTATTGGTTTAAATTTGTGTCTTTTAAGTGTCAAAACAAGTCTTTATTTCGAAAAATAGCAAAGTGATTGTAATCTCTTCTACCCTTGTTGTTTTCGAAAAGAGTAAGCTTGTTTGTATTGATCATTTTAAAAGCAAATTCAGATTTGTGCAAAAAGCTTTCTTTGTAGGCATTTATACTAAGAAAGTGAAAACAAACACCTGCATTGTGCATTTTGCATTTGATAAGTTTGCATGTTGGATTTAGGGAAAGTGCATTAGAGTGTGCTGATTGCTCTTTGAGAAAAGATAGTCGCTCTCTTTTCCCTTAGTAGCTAGGATTTTCAAAGTTGAAAGATTGTAAAGCTTGCTTATCATCTTAGACTGCATTTAGGAATTTGTATCATACATCTCGTGGTGAACCTTGAAAGGCAAACTTTAAAAAGATCAACCTAAAATAAACTGAATGAACCTAACAACGCTTTGTAACATAACGCACAACATAGAGGTCTAGGCTAGAGACGTGTTCCGGCGTCGTTAAACATAGTGACTGTCGATCTCGAAGAAGGTGGGTGATTCCTCCTGAGAGTCGGTGGCACTAATACGGATTGTGCTCCCACGTACCGTCGCGTATATATTGGGAGACCCCTATAGGCATATATCCTTTATCCTTAGGAAGCCGTGTCGGCCGCCCTATTGATTGCAATGCAGTGAACACAACATTCACGAAGATCGACCACCCGTACCGTAAAACGTATTCTGTGGTTTTGCGAAAAGTTTGGCACACCCTCTGCCTAGATCTCCAGAGCAGTTTCTTTTGGCCTTTTTCAGACTCTATAACAGAAAAAGTCCATCCGAGCATTTGTCACTTCGAGCTCGTTAAAACATCGAAGGAGACTAGAGTCATCTTTAGCTTTTTCTCGACTCTTTAAAACTGAAAAAGCAAGTTGTGTCTAAAAAGCGTCGTTAACAATTTATTTTAAACGGAAAAATCACCCTTTTATCCTGCGTTGATCTTTAGGTTGAAAAGATGGAGCACACCAACCAAGGAATTCCCTTGGGTGGAAATCCTAGTCCCTTCTCCTCTTGGGGAGATGTTGGTGTGCCCCACATGGCCACATTGTCGCTTCCAGGACTGATAATTGGCCTACCAGTTTGGCTCTTTTCAACCAATGTCGTTCAGAATACCACCATTCCTGAACAGTCGAGTCAACAGTTAGATCAAACAAGAGTTGCCTCCCAGCCTTCCACTTCATCTTCCTCTCCTCCTTCCTCTTCGCTTGACGGAACTGGTCGATCAAAAAATCGGGTTCCTAAGGAGAAGAAGGAGAAGAAGAAGAAAGAAAAGAAGAAGAAGGAGCCTAAGGCGACTGGGGGCAAACAAATGTCATCTAACAAAAATCCACACACTGCACTTGTAAGGCCTAAATCGCCATGCATCATATGCAGGGGAGACCACTTCCATAGAGATTGTCCCTATATCCCGCGGATACTAAGAGACTGGTCCCCCCGTTTGCACAATTCGGGAGCGTCGACCTCTGATAGCCATGTCGATTGCTCACCGTCAACTAGTGGGAGTGAAGCTCCAAGACAGAGTGGGAAAGCTAAATTTCCCTGCAGATTGTGTGAAGGCGATCACGCCATCCACCGTTGTCCCTTCTTAGATGAGGCGAAAAGAGTTCTGGAAGATCGCCCGATTTTACGAGCGAATCTTCCTCCTGGATATCAAAGACTCCTGCCAAGTCCCTCACTAGTTGAGAATCCGGCTGAGCCACTTAGATGGTCAGCCGAAGCACCTATCATTGAAGAAGAACCGTCTAGATCCATGCCTGACGAAAGTCAAAAGGTTGATACGGCAGTTGACCCAGTTTTACCTTCAGAGGCTCCATCTTCGAATGACACCATCACAGAGGAGAATCAAGACGACACCGTCCAAATTCTCTTCATCAGCACTGACTCTGATGATCAAGGGGGCAATGCCACCATTCCTTTGTCACAGGAAGGAAGTTCATCAGAGCGCTATCCGGCCGTATATTCGGTCCCACCACCAAGCAACCTGGTTGTGTCCTTTGATTGGAACCAACTAGGCAGACCCCGGTTGCCAGCCAGTGTGCCATTCAGAATTATTTGTCAAATATATAGAATGGTAATGGCTGGCACTATCATTGATGAGGGGGCATCTGTGAGTATCCTTTCCTCTATTGCTTGGAGAGCGCTTGGTTTTGATAAAGGAACCAGTCGACCTTTAGGGATCCTCCCCAATGTGCCTATAACATTGAAAGGGAAGACCGTTCAAATGAACGTGATGGTCGTTCAAGGACCCTTGGATTATAACCTACTCCTTGGACGAGACTATATATATTGCATGGGAGCTGTAGTCTCCTCACTCTTTAGAGTAATGTGTTTTCCGCATGAAGGAAGAATGGTCAAGCTCGTAGACCAACTTTCGTTTCCCGGATCACGCATCGCAAATAGTCATGTGCCATCCATAAATGGTCTATTCATGCAAGAAGTGTCTCAACCAACGGTCCGTCCTCCTGATGAGCGCGAGTAATCCGGGAGGATATGACTGGAACCCAGGGGGCATGCATCCTGGCCTGCTTCGGCAGGGAAACTTTGGGTATAGGGTAGGTTTCCGCGAGAGAATATGACTAGTCCGTACCCCATCCATGGTTGGAAGAGGGGTTGTTCTAGAATAGGGTTCTCTTGTCAAAGTTATGTGAGAGGGCGGGGGTCGTCACTCACCTTTGTTTATTTCGGTAGACATCGCCGAAGAAGTGTTTTGTTGAAAAAATAACAGAACAATCTTTGGGTAACCAGAAAGAGGTAAGCCTCCCTCCGTAACACAAATGTTTTGTCTTTGAGTAGTGTTCTTCTCTTGTCGCAAGTAGCTGCTCTCTTGTCGCAAGTAGCTGTTCTCTTGCGATCTTGCGAAAAATCTATTAAAAGTTGGGCTAACGAGAAGACAAGTACCGTATAGACCCGTTAAAATTAACGAGAAGACAAGTATCGTTAAAACTGGACTAGCAAGACGACAAGTAGCTGTGAACACCCAAAGAAAAGCAGAGGTGAGAAGGAGGAGGGGCAACCTTGAAATTGTATTTTATACCTGGGGGCATGCAAACCTTTTGGAGTGCAAGGAAAGAGCGGTTATTTATCTGTTTTTTTGGGTTAACCGTTTCCGAACTTGCATAAAGAAAGGAGAGTGAGCATAGCTTCGGTAAGGCGCAAGCTCTATAAAAAATGGGATCTTTCATGAGACACTCTTATCTTATGACTGGGTAAATCGAGCAGTTTTAACGCGGAATTTATGCTCGTTAAAAAATAGAAAAGCGATATTCGAGCAGTTTTAACACGGAATTTATGCTCGTTAAAAAATAGAAAAGCGGTAATCGAGCAGTTTTAACGCGGAATTTATGCTCGTTAAAAAATAAAAAAGCGATATTCGAGCAGTTTTAACGCGGAATTTATGCTCGTTAAAAAATAGAAAAGCGATAATCGAGCAGTTTTAACGCGGAATTTATGCTCGTTAAAAAATAGAAAAGCGATAATCGAGCAGTTTTAACGCGGAATTTATGCTCGTTAAAAAATAGAAAAGCGATAATCGAGCAGTTTTAGCATAAAGTTCATGCTCGTTAAAAAATAAACGCAAGATCCGAGCAGTTTTAACGCGGTCTTCATGCTCGTTAAAAAATAAATATAAGCAGTGAGCAATGTTTCCTCCAGAGTTTAAGCTCATTTTTAACTAAAAAATGAACCTATCCCGGTAAATAACCACTGTGATCGTAAATTTATCAGCCATAAAAGCCTTGGTCGTATGTGCACCTACCACCTTCACTTTTCATTTGGCCGATCGTTCACCCCCATATGATTGTTTACCCATTTTGAGGAACAGCTGCGAAGAGTGATTTCACCTAGCCATCCTTGTGACACTGCCGTGATTGGAAAATTCCAACCTGTACCTGGAATCAGTTGCTATCCCTGTTTATCACTCGTTCCTCAAAAGACGAGTCTTCTTTAAGCTCTTTTCAACTGACTCGTAAAATATGAAAAGATTGTCGAGTTTTGGCCTTCCAGCTCGTTAAAGTGACCGGAAGAGCTATCCCTCCTCTAGATTTTAATCTTTTTGGACTTGAGGGATTATTGCACAAAAAGGTCGAGCGCTTGTTTTATTCGGCTCGTTAAAGTTATCGAAAGCTCATCCCTTCTGTATTGTTTTATACTTTTTCGGACTTAAGGGATTAGATGACGAAAAAGGAATTTTGGAGTTGACTTTATGTACCTTTTCAGACTCTCTAAAAATGAAAAGGACCGAGTTATCCTTGTCGTTAGACTCGTTAAAATAATTAAATAGCGACAAACTTGTCTTTAGACGAGAACGAGTTTCCCTATCGCTAGGCTCGTTAAAACATAGCGATGGGCTTGCCCGAAGGGCAGGTTATAGAACAAGCATATGTTATCCTCCTCAAGCTTGACAAAAATAAAGAGGTACTGGTTAGCAATGACTGGGGAAAAATTGGGAAATATCAAGAAAACTTTGATGGTAGCAGGTCGCTCTTGAACATGACACTTTTCCTCCGTATCACAATCGGGTTGGGTTGTTTCATTCACTGGTCACATCACCATGGTCTTGCCATACCATCCATATTTGGGGTAATGCTACCGATCCATCGCATCAGTGTCGCCATATGTTCAAGAGAAGTCATTCAGAAAGAGTCAACCGGGTCCCATCCACTGCCATACATTATCCTTCATCCATTCATGACCGCCACCCTGAATCATATGTCACAGATTATTTTCACCTCCATTAAAATCATTAGCTCCGTTCCGTGTCACTGATGTGGGATTCATTAAGGCCCTCCTGTGACAGATCGCTTCTTGTCGACATCAGCTCATTATCCAAGAAGTTGATCTAGGAACACCCCCTTCAGTACTTTGAAGCTTGCATGCCTCAATGGCAAGTTTCTCACTTCCGGCGACAGGTATACATCAATGACCTTCGACCAGAAGATTTTGCGTGGTGTTCGACGCCAATTCCTTTATTCACACCACGTGAATTGTACTGCAGTACCTTGAGGGTCATTATCATTATCGGTGATTCCTCTCGCGCTTGTTAACGGTTTACATCATTGACCGGTAATCAAGCGATGTCTTTCCATGTTCGACTTCAGCGCAATTCTCACATGGATCGACTTGTACTTAGAGTGAAGATCGAACGAGTTTGAAGACCCCGGATCTAGTTTCATCCATCCGGGCTGCGATATATATTCAGGAAAAATAAAGACATTTGACATGTACATCATTGCAGCAGATGATCATCCTATTCAAAGGATGATAATTTCACCAAAATTATCGGTCTACCATCAGACGATCGTCTGTTCTATGTACTAAAATGAATTTATAAAGCTGAGCATGGGAATGCCCGCCTCAGCTAGATCATGAAAGCAGTATGAATCGTAATGTATTGCATTGTATTTTATTACAGGTCTCCTCCCAGCAGATGGATGAACTTCGGACCCTCCTGGATAAAGCATTTCACCCGATAAACGGCCTCATACTTTAGGGGGCAACTGTTATAGACATTTTTGTGCCTTGCATCACTGAGCATGAAATGTCAATAATCAAGGGATCCAAAGTCCCTAAACATGTTGTTCCTACCCCTAGAGGAACAAGGCCAAGTAACCACAGCAATTCACAAAAGTTCTCCACCTGAAAACACTCAAAAACAAGGCAATTCTGGATCATGTCAACTGCTCCACTGAGCATCTGCGCTGAATGTCAACTGCTCCACTGTCTACCTGCGTTGAATGTCAACTGCAAAGAAGGCTACCTGCGTTGAGCGAGTTTGGACAAGTGGCAAAGTCATTTCTCAAGGTGTCAATGCCCAGGAAGTTTCCAAAATGACACTTGGATCAGGGAATTCAACTGGTGATGAGTAAGAGGTTCCAAATCTCCAAGTGGAAGCAAGAACCTCCAAGTGGACTCAAGAACTGAAGTGGGAGAGGACACTAGTCAGCTTCATGCCAGCCTCAAGCTGACTCATCCTCTCTCCAAAACTCCTATATATAGATCTCTCTCATGAGGTCTAAGGAGGTTGGAATTTGGTATTTGCAAAGAATTGCTGTTGGTTTGTGGCTAGAAACATTGGGTGTGTTATGCTTTGAAAGGAGCTGAAGAAGGAATTCCATTCTGCTGGGAAGGAGATGCTGGATTGGAGCCCTATGGGTTGTATCACTTCCTGAATCCTGTTACTTTCAATAAAGCTATCTTGATTCTTTCCTATATGCTGGTGTATTTTGTATGATTGCATTAGTATATTTGATTTACTTCTAATCCTGAATCATTTATGAATATGTATATTTGCCTTTGTATTGTGTTCTTCTCTTGTCGCAAGTAGTTGTTCTCTTGTCACAGGTAGCTGTTCTCTTGTGATCTCGTGGGATTCAAGTAGTTGTTCTCTTGATCAAGCGAGGAGGCAAGTAGCTGTGGACACACAAAGAGAAGAGGATCTAGTTCGAGGGACAACCGCAAGACAACAGTAAGTCTGTCGATCTCTCCTCTTTCACATTTCATAAAGGAAGAAATCATAGTAGTTGTATTCGTTTGTTGCTAAGGCGCTGTCACACCTTAGGTGGATAGGATCGTCCTAAATAGGCATTTTTCCCCACAACAAGCACCCTTATATCCATTGAAGTGCTTCGGAGCACTATAATCAATAAGTCAGATTCCCAAAGAATCTGAAGGAGAGGGCGAATACAAGATAACGCTTCTTTATCTTATCAAAAACAAAATTTGGTTCTTCATACCGAGAGTTCGTTGCTTTATTTGAAGACTTGGTCGTTTCTTTGATGACCTGCATTACTGGTCATTCCTCTAACAATTGAAGATGTCCCTGGAATGATTGTTATCATCATCAAGTGATGTGTCCCAGCCATTCAAACACTCCTTCGCATAATGGCTGAACTTATTGCAATCAAGGCATTTTCCTTTCCTTCCACCCTTAGATCCAGACTTCCCAATGAAGTGATCTTTAGGTAGGCCATTAGAGGCTTCCGCTGCACTATTTTGATAATATTCTCTGCCTCGATTTCACCCTTGGTGAATTTGAAGAGGGACGAGGAATCCATTGAGCCTTTTTTCCTTTCCCAATTGTTTTCGGTGATTTCTCTTTCACCCTTGCTTGGGAATTGTCTTCACCTCAACTCTAATACCATGTTAAATTTAAGTATGTTCTATGCTAGAGCAATTTATTTCAATTTTCACAGTTAGCTCAATATCTTTTCCAGATTAGCAATCATATCAGCATTAAAGTAAACTGAAGATAGAACATAAATATAAATCACATAAGACAAGCCAAGACAAGAGGACACAATATGTGGCGCTATCTAGGGACAAACCCCAATGTGGGGAACCCTTGATCAATTATTCTTATATGTTCTTCAATAGTTCAGCAGAGAGAGAGAGAGAGATAGTACTTTTACAATAGAAGTCAACACTTTGACTTTCTAGATAAGAGAATAGATCATCTCTAACAAGATGATACATGAGATTAGTTGAAGACATGCTGCTTCAACTGATTCTCCAAGGTGACTCCTTCACTTATCATTGTGTTGCATCTTGTCATCACACTGCACCTCATGGTGCAACACCATGCTGCACATGCTTGCTGTCCCATTGTGCCACTGCTGCACAATGTCATGGATGTCTCATTGTGCCTGTTATCACTCAGGTTTTCCCCAAAGTTGTAAGAAAAGAGAAGGATGTTAAGGTAACCACAGACCAATCTTTTAGATGCAGAATCTAGCCAATCTGTATCCAGAGAGGGCTCTCTCTTTATGATTTAGCTTTGTTTTTTAAAGGTATTAGACTAGTTATGAAGTTCAAGGGTTTTGTTTTGAGTTTGGGTGGTGAGATTCAAATAGAACAGAGAGGTAAAACTGAGTAGTTCAGTCCATTGGGCATGATGGAGTCAAAGAAACAGGATTTCTAGATTTGGTTTCTTACCAGAGGATGGCTTCATAGAGCAAGGTAGTCAAACAGGGAACAAATCAAGGATTGAAACAGATGAAATGGGCTCAAATGGGTGAAGGGCAGTTAAGAATCCTTCAACATATTGTAAGAGGGAAAATGGATGATTATTGACAAAGAGTAGTTAAGAATTCTTTAACAAATAATCAACATGAGAGAATCATGAAACAGGAGCAATTAAGATTTCACTGCTTATTCTAATTCTGAAAAAAACACAGAGAATAATAAAGACTGAAAACAGAGTGCAATCAAGCATATTCTGAAATTAACCATTTTCTTTATCATTCAGTTTATGAAACACAGATGATATAATAAACAAGAAAACTGTAAAACACGAGATATAGGGGACTTATTGATCCAGAGGTTGATTCAAGAATTCTGTGAAAAGTCCTCTGCTTCAATTCTTCATCCAGTAGGCCAGACAACAGTTAGTTCCAACAGCTCTTTATTCCAAAATTTCAGTGTTACAACAGAGTCTCAGAATCCACACACCACAGACCACCCCTCTACTCTAATGGAGGGGGTATTTATATAACAAAATATGTACAACCCATATCTCATAACAACTGTGAGATAATATCTAGGTTTAACTAATAAGAGTTTACAAGTAAAAAAGAAACAACTAACTGATGTTGTGCTGGAGGCAGGCCTTTAGGGTTCGGCTTGCAGCTGTCTTCTGTAGTAGCTCTACGCCGATTTCCTGTCTTAACTGTGCATTAATTCTGATGTGATACACTTTAATGCTCGTCTGATACTCTTTAATGCTGAACTGACACACTTTAATGCTCGTCTGATACTCTTTAATGTTGTTCTGATATACTTTGACTTATTTTCCTCTGTTCATCACTATCTCTCGATGTTGTTTCGAACTGTATTGAAAGAGGAAGACTGCACTAAGCAGGTTGAATGTTCGTGAGCTCGTTGCTGGAGCCTTTTCTGGTTGGGGGCCGGCTTGAAACTAACACATTTGATTTCGGTCAACTTTACGCCTGGAGCATGATATGCAGGAAAAATATAGCAAAAATGATATTTTTACCCTTTTATTGAATAAATGAAGTTTTGGCAGGATTTTATGATTTGAAGGACAGATGACGTAAGCAGAATGGATGATGACGTCAGCGGGAGTACGGGGGTAGGTGACGTGGCGGGTGATGTCAGCATAGGACATCTGAGGTGGCAGGTGATGTCAGCAGATGGTGATGGTAAGTGGTTTTTCCCGCACCGCTTTTGGGGCTAAGCGGTTTCGGGCGGAGGGCGAGCGAGCAGGCCGGGAGCGCGACGGGTGGTAAAGTACGGGCACCAAAACCGCCGGTTCCCCGCGACTTAAACATCGGCGATTAGGGGGGTTGCGAAATGATCGTCGATCGTCGGATGGGCGGTGGTTGATCAGACGATGGATGCGGTCTGGAGATGGCGAGAGGTTAATACTGCGGGCCTGATGTATTAAACCATTTTTTAACTGTATCGGGGGCAATTTCATTGGTCAAGGGTTAGTTATTAATTAACCCGGATGGTTAATTAATCCTTTGAGCGCGCGATGAAGGCTATGGTTCTTAATAAGTTCCAGGTAAACTCATTAATCCCTTTTAATCATGTGATATGGTCGTATTCGACCAGGGAAGGGATATGTAATGATATCGGGATTTTATTATATATACATATTACAGGAAGGGTAACAATTTACATGGGATTTATATAATAAAAATTAGAGTTAATATGAAAATAAAATGAATGCATGCTAGGCATAAAAACAGTTTAGATATTTTTAAACTTAGGCTAAAGAGGGAATGGGGTTTATATGAAAAATATGGCCACTTTCCTAAGTAAAACAGGGTTTTTCTTAGGCAATGTTTATGAAATGGAAGGAGTGGCTTGTGAGTGACATTAAGCAGATCTTAATACCTTTGGGGGAGTTAGTGAATGATCAGGAAAAAGTATGAAGGGGAGTTAGTTATGAAATCTGCCTCGCTTGAGCTGCATCAAAAATATCTGCCTTGCACTTGTGATGGGAGTGAAAGTTAACACACATTTTTAGAAACATAATCCATCACAAGTATCATTCTGCAACACCAATCTACCTACCTTGCCTACTTGGCCTAGCATTTTTTCTTCTTTCTTGGGTGCACTTAGACTGGCAAACCCTTTTCAACTTTTCTTTTCTTTTCATGGTAAGCCTACCTAAGTCTGCACTTATTACTTCCAAGGGCTCAGATTAAACTGTTGAGCTCCTTTGCTTCTCTACCTATCTACTTATCTGACACGATTAAACAGTTTGGTCAGATTTTATTCTCTATCTCTAAGACAGGAAATTCAAACATGATCTAGCCAAGATTAAGTTGTTTGGCCATTCATCAATTGTGGCATAAAGTAACAAGCTGCACACTATGCTTTATTTACAGAAAATGAAAAAGTAGTGGAATTTTGAACTTGCACACTTTCCTGGGCTTTCTTTGTTTGGGGTTCATTTCTTTCACTTTTTTGACCATTTTATTCTTTTTACCCTTTGATTCTTCTTTTAGGGCATACCCTATTTACATTTTTTAAACTTTTTTTTTTTTTTTTTTTTTTTTGGGATAATATGGAAAACCTTTGCAACAAGGAAATGGATGAACATATTACAGAGCTCAACCAGTCAATCATGAAATATGACACCTATTGGTATAGGAGTATAACAATGGCTCCACTTGGGGATGGCTTTCCTTAGTGGAAAGTCAAGAACAGCAGGTCAGATGACCTTCTGAATAACTCAGACTTCTCTCTGAAATCTCCTTTTGTTGGTTGCTTTATTGTACATATGACAGCACATTTGTGAAGCTTAGGGCATTCTCTTTGGGCTTCAACTGCAGCAGGTTACTATCCAATCCAAACTGTGACATTATCAAGGATATAGTATGTACATGTTAGAGTCAGAATACATCAAAAAACTGGATCAAAGCAATGTTTCAGCATTCGACCATTCAATGTTCCTTCTTCTATTTTTGTACCATCCAGGCTCTTCAGAAAGTAAGCATTGTTCCCTTGCAATGCTTGGATGATAAATGGCCCTTTCCACAGGAAGTCAAACTTCCCATGTTTTCCTTTGTCTTCTCTCCTGGAATCTCACCTTAGAACTTTTGTAGAAGTCTTCTGCTTTGGTCCTTTTATCAAATATTTTCTTGAGTTTTTCTTGTAGTACTTGGGATCTTTGGTGCACTTCTTCTCTAGTATGCTGCAAATGGATGGTCTGATTTATTCTCCTTTGAATAGCATTGGGTTCCACCTGAGCTTCTTGCAACAATTTCATTATAGGAACTCCTAAAGATGAAGGAAACACAACCTCCATGACATAAACTAACTCATAAGGGCTAGTTCCAATAGATCTCTTTGTAGTAAGTCTGTCTGCCCATAGTGCATTTATAAGTTTTTTGTGCCAGTTTTTCTTGTTCTCTTCCAACAATTTCTTAATAATATTGATCAGGATTTTATTGGAGGATTCAGCTAGACCATTACCTTGAGGGTAATAGGCTATGGAATGGCCTAAAGTGATATGGTATTTGTTATAAAAATTTATCATTTTCTTGGACTTGAAGGCAGCAACATTATCGGTTATGATCTTTTCAAGACAGCCAAATCTAGACAATATGTTGGTTTCTAAGAATCCTATAATCACTGTATCATTGGCTTGTTTGGAAGGAATGGCTTCTATCCATTTGGTGAAATAGTCTATGGCAGTAAGAATCCATTTATGTTGGCCAGAAGAGGGAGGATGGATTTCTCCAATGAAGTCCAAACCCCATTGTTGAAAGGGTTTTTCAATGGAAATTGGTCTCAAGGGTAAGGGTAACAGTTTCCTTTTGCCTTCAAAAATTTGGCATTTGTGGCAAGCAGTGACAAACTTCTTTATATCAGCGAACAAGGTTGGCCAGTAAAATCTAGCCCTTAGGATTTTGTCTGTAGTTGATTTCCAGTAAAGGTGTCCACCACAGTCCCCTGCATGAAATTATTTGACAACTTTGTCAGCTTTTTCTTTTATTAAACAATTCAATAGAATACCTTCATGATTTTTCCAAAAAAGAGCATTATCTAAAATACAGAATTTTAAAGCTTTCATCTTTAAAAACCTTTTCTTTGTTCTGGATAACCCTGGAGGAGCCTGCAGGTTTAATAATACATGAGTTATATCAGCATACCAAGATGATTCTAAGAAGGCCTGACTGATTTGTGGAGTCGCCATCTCCTATTCGTTATCCAGTTCATTAATATCTAGGGCTTGAAAGTTTGTTTCAGTCATGAGTTTAGTCAATCCCTGTCCTTTTATAAACTTTGTAGGTTTCATTTCGATATCATACTCCAATATTTTAGCTATCCATTTACCTCGTTTGCCTTCAATGCCATCCTGAGTTAGGATGTCTTTGACAATAGCATTTGGTACATAAGCTACTGCATGGGAGTACAATATATAGACTCTGAAGTCTTGAATAGCTTTCACAAGTGCAAAAGCTTGTTTTTCCATGATTTTGTAATTTTAGAGGGGCATCTCTAAGTGCTTCACTGAAAAAGGCTATGGGTTTTTCACATCCTTAATCATCTTTTTGTAGTAAAATAGCTGCTATAGTGTGTTTTGATGCAAATGAGAAAATTATGAAGTCTCTATCGAACTTTGGACTTGTGAGGACAGGTGTTCTGGTCAAAGCCATTTTAATCTCTTCAAATGCTTGTTTGGCTTCTACTATCCATTTAATCTTTGAATCTTTTTTTTAACATATTGTTTAGCAATCTAATTAATTCAGCCAAATCAGATATGAATCTTCTCAAGAAGTTAATCTTCCCTAGGAAAGCTTGAAGTTCTTTGTCATTTCTGGGGTGGGGTATTTGCAAGATAGCTTCTATTTTAGCAGGATCAATTCTGATGCCATCTTTGGAGATGATATGGCCTAACAGTTTGCCTTCTTCTAGACCAAACAAAGACTTTTTAGGATTTAATGAAATACCATACTTTCTGCACTTTAAAAACACTTGTCTGAGATGGTCTAAATGTTGCTAATCTGATCTAGAAAACACAGTGAGGTCATCTAGATATACAACTAGAAAATCGTGAATTTCTTTTGCAAAAGCTATGTCCATTGCTCGTTGAAAGGTTGCCCCTGCATTCTTAAGTCCGAATGGCATTTTAACATATTTGAATGTGCCCCATGGTGTTGTAAATGCAGTCTTTTCTTGGTCATCAAGATGAACCAGAATCTGATTGAAACCTAAAAACCCATCCAAAAGTGAAATCCTAGAAGCACCTACTACTCTTTGTAAAATATGATCCATCTTAGGTAAAGGGTAATTTTCCTTCAAAGAAACCTTGTTTACATTTCTTAAGTCAACACATAATCTGATTTCTCTTGTTTTCTTCCTGGTAGGCACTAAATTGGACACCCACTCTGAAAATCTGATTGGAGCAATTATCCCTTCCTCATGCATTCATTTGATTTCTCTTTCAATTAAAGGAAGCAATACAGGGTTGATTCTTCTGAGCTTTTGTTTGAATGGTTTTTTATTTTCCTTGAGGGGTATTGTATGTTGAATTACAAAGGTGTCATAAGATTTCAGGTCTTCATAGCTCCAGGCAAAAACATCCTGGAATTCTTTGATCAGTTCAACATACTTAAGTTTTTTATTAGGGGGCAAAGTTTTGGATAATTTTACCATTTTTGGATTCTCTTTAGTTCCTATGTTGTAATCTTCAATGGCTTCTTTTAGAGGTTCCATCTGAGGTTTCTTTATAATATCGTTGAAATCAAAGAGATCTTCCAAAGGAGTTAATCCTTTGGGCAAATGATTGTCTTTTAAATTGATAATTTCATATTCTCCTTCAATAATCTCATCAATGTTTGTTTCTTTAAGATCCTGTATTTCATTTTTGGTAAATTTTGTTGGATGAAGCATTTGAGTTGCATTTTCTGCTGAAATGTCTGTTTCCATCTAATTTGTTGGATCAAACTTGCTAACCGTATCTCCATCAACGTTAGTGCTGGAAAATTCTTCTTCTAGGGTCAAAAAACTGTTGATCTGATTATCAATGTCAAACACTTGCCAGTTCTTTACATTATCAGGTATGGTTGGCCTGTGTTTAATTTCAGCTGTGAATTGATGGTTTGGTTCAAATGGAAATTTACAGGTGTTGGCAAACATTGCTAGGCTATGAGCTTGGAAGTTATGTTTTCTCAGGATTTTGGCAAGCTGAGTTTCTAGAAATGTATTGAGGATCTCTATAGTCGTTCCTCTGTATTCTCTTAATCTGGTATCATTTGTTAAGAACTTGCCTTTTATCTGTTGGATGATTAAATCAAAATATCCTAGGACTGACACTCTAGTTGCTCCCAATTTCTTGACCAGTTTAAGACCTAGCAACAGAGCTTCATATTCAGCCATATTATTAGTGCACCTAAAGTTTAATCTGTAGGCATGACCTTCAGCATAATTGTTTTCTAGATTGTGAACCCAGACTCCTGCTCCTGCTCCTAATTTGTTCACAGAACCATCAAATTCTAAGTACCAAAGGATTTCATGTTCATAATTAGTATCTGGAGTTTCAGGGATCTGTTCGATAGGGAGATCTGGTTTTTCAGTTCCTTCTAGTTTATCTGATGTTTCATGACTTTCATAGATTTCTTGGATTCGGACACTAGACTTTTCATTTACTATTTCTTCCGTTTCATATGCTAGAACTTTTATCTCATGTGGGGGGCCAATTTCAAAATTGTAAAGGATAAAAGAATCCATATCTGGATGTACTGAGTAGATAGGGAAATTTTGAGGTTTCTCTTGACTACTTACTACATACTTCATTAAGGTTTCTCTGTATAGTCTCTTTGGTTGACCAAACACTGAAATAGTAGCATAAGACATGTCTAACTATAGAGATCCTTGAAGCTTTTCACCCCAATATCTAGACAGTAACATACCATACTTTGGTAGAATATCAGCTACTACTATGTCCATTAAGATGGTTTTGGCAGGATATTGGACAAGTGACACACATAAGTCTTTGATTAAACCCAAACATTTGACCTGACTTGAATCAAAAGAGAAAAGGTCTTTATATGGCCTGGTGATGTCAAGGTCTAATCTCTCCATTACATATTTAGGCATTAAGTTATGGGAGGCACCAGAATCAAACATGGCATTATGAAGTATTTTATCATGTATGTTTAAACCTACATAGAAAGGAGGAACTTCTCCCTCTACTGTTTTTCCATTTACTCCAGGGCCAAAGATCAATTCAGGCTAGTCATCAAAAACATTTATTGAATCCTCGTTCACAGAAATTTTGAGTGATCTATTGATTTGACTTCTGTAGACATCATGTTTAGCCAATTCTAATAATGGAACAACTATCTTTAGTTTGCCTACTTCTGTCTCAAGATTAAAAGGTTTTTCGGTCTGAGTTCTTGTATTTCGGACAGCTGAATTTTCTGTGTTTCTCTCCTCTTCGGGAGTGAAATTATGGGTTGAAGTTGCTTCCAAATCAAGTTCTAGAGGCTCTTCTGCTTTTCCTTTAGCAGGAATAGCAGTGGAAGGTTGTTTGTTGGGTGTTTGATTATCTGATACATTTTCAACAATTGGGTTATCAGGGTTAGGATCTGTTTTAGAAAGAATATGTACAAGGGGGGTACTGATCTTACCTTTGTTACACTGCTTGGTATCTTTCTGTTTATTTTTTTCAGGGACATCTATCCTTCTGCACCTTAGATTGTATTGTTTGTGGACTTCATAAATGGTTGTATCATATCCCTCCCTAAAGTCAAATGTTTCACCTGACCGAGTTTGGAATTTTTTAAGAATGTGAGCTTCTTGACCCTCTTGGGTCAGGAAAACTTGTTGTTCATTGTTGAGTCCCATCGGATTAATTTGAGTGTCTTCGGTTGGTTCATTAGAATTTGAGGCTTCAGCATAATTTTCTTGAAATGGGGGCCTAATATTTTGGTCAGGCCCTGTCTTTCCAGTGTTAGGATTTTGGTTCTTCCTGAAATTTGGATTTCTCCCAGTATTTCCCGATTGACCATCCCAAGGGGATTTTCTCTCAATTGTTTCTACTCTATCTCCAAGTCTATCCATTCCTTTAATAATTGCATCTAATTTCTGTTCAAAGGTAGAAGGTTCTTCTTTGAAAGGTGTCCTCCTTTCAGCTCTGGCTCTAGATCGTTTAGATATCAGGTTGGCCTCAACACTGACAGGTATACTCTGCATCTCTTCTAAGTTTCGAGGAACTCTTTCCCTAAGTTTGTATGCCATATCAAAATCAAATGCATCAAGGAATTTAATCAAGGCCAAATCTGGAGGAGGTCTGAGATTCTGAGGAATAGCATTGTAGACATTATTGAATCCGATGCAGTAACCTTGGACAGTTTCTTATGTGCCTCTTCTTAGGTTTTCATACTCTGATAAAATGTGGAGAGGATCTTTCTTCTTTTCCCATCTATTCAAGAAGGTCTGATAAAGAGCTTGTGGGTCATTGATACTGTTTGCAAGGAGGGCTCTAAACCAGGTTCTAACATCTCCAATTAAACTTTGAACAAATACTTTCATTCTAACATCATCATCATCAATCTCATAACTTTCAAAATAGTTGGCAATTTTATTGGTATGTTGTTGAGCTGTATAAGTGCCAGTACCTTCAAAAGAAGGGATTTTACTTTGATAGTCTTGAGGCATAGCCCCTGGATTAGTAGGTAAGTTTAGGGGAGTATATCGGTTTGCCATGATTGCATAAATAGATATGACAACTGAAGGAGTAGGGATAATAGTGGGAATGTGTGTTGTAGATGGATGAGTGGAAAGGGTAGTTTGAGGTGCTGATGGTGAACTTGGATAAGCTGTTGCAATCACAGAAAGGTTTGGTGTTCTTTGAATGGAGTTCTGCGAATGTTTGTCAAGGTGTGAACTAGCAGAATTTCCTTGGCTCTCTTGACTTCTAAGAATCCTAGGAATCAGATTAGGATTTTCAAACACAGGTGGGGGATTAGGATCAAGATTTGATCGGGTGTAACGAGTCCTTTCTGAGGCCAGGTTTCTAGGTATGTTTTTGGTTTTTTCTTGAAATAGTTTTGACAATACAACTTTAACAGTCTCTTCTAGGAGGTTTTAGATGTGGGAGTTTTGAACTTTCCTAAAGACATTTTGAAACAAGGAACTGATCAAGTATTTGAAACCAACTGTTCAACACATAAACTAGACCGGAGATAGACTGAAGCAGCATTTATTTACTTCTGCAATTGCAAAGCAAAAGCATTTCAAAGGCTACCTGGCTAACTTCAAGCTCCATCTGTAGTTTATGCAACAAAAAATAGTAACAAACAATTATTCGGGTCCCCAGTCGAGTCGCCAATGATGTTATCACTCAGGTTTTCCCCAAAGTTGTAAGAAAAGGGAAGGATGCTGAGGTAACCACAGACCAATCTTTTAGATACAGAATCTAGCCAATCTGTATCCAAAGAGGGCTCTCTCTTTATTATTTAGCTTTGTTTTTTAAAGGTATTAGACTAGTTATGAAGTTCAAGGGTTTTGTTTTGAGTTTGGATGGTGAGATTCAAATAGAACAGAGAAGTAAAACTAAGTAGTTCAGTCCATTGGGCATGATGGAGTCAAAGAAACAGGCTTTCTAGATTTGGTTTCTTAACAGAGGATGGCTTCACAGAGCAAGGTAGTCAAACAAGGAACAAATCAAGGATTGAAATAGATGGAATGGGCTCAAATGGGTGAAGGGCAGTTAAGAATCCTTCAACATATTGTAAGAGGGAAAATGGATGATTATTGACAAAGAGCAGTTAAGAATTCTTTAACAAATAATCAACATGAGAGAATCAGGAAACAGGAGCAATTAAGATTTCACTGCTTATTCTAATTCTGAAGAAAACACAGAGAATAATAAAGACTGAAAACAGAGTGCAATCAAGCATATTCTGAAATTAACCATTTTCTTTATCATTCAGTTTATGAAACACAGATGATATAATAAACAAGAAAACTGTAAAACACGAGATATAGGGGACTTATTGATCTAGAGGTTGATTCAAGAATTCTGTGAAAAGTCCTTTGCTTCAATTCTTCATCCAGTATGCCAGACAACAGTTGGTTCCAACAGCTATTTATTCCAAAATTTCAGTGTTACAACAGAGTCTAAGAATCCACACACCACAGACCACCCCTCTACTCTAATGGAGGGGGTATTTATATAACAAAATATGTACAACCCATATCTCATAACAGCTGTGAGATAATATCTAGGTTTAACTAATAAGAGTTTACAATTAAAAAATAAACAGCTAACTGATGTTGTGCTAGAGGCAGGCCTTTAGGGTTCGGCTTGTAGCTGTCTTCTGTAGTAGCTCTGCGTCAACTGCTTGTCTTAATTGTGCATTAATTCTGATGTGATACACTTTAATGCTCGTCTGATACTCTTTAATGTTGTTCTGATATACTTTGACTTATTTTCCTCTGTTCATCACTGTCCCTCGATGTTGTTTTGAACTGTATTGAAAGAGGAAGACTGCACTAAGCAGGTTGAATGGCCGCGAGCTCGTTGCTGGAGCCTTTTCTGGTCGGGGGCCGGCCTGAAACTAACACATTCAATTTCTGTCAATATTACGCCTGGAGCGTGATATGCAGGAAAAATATAGCAAAAATTATATTTTTACCCTTTTATTGACAAAATGAAGTTTTGGCAGGATTTTATGATTTGAAGGACGGATGATGTAAGAAGAATGGATGATGATGTCAGTGGGAGTACAGGGGCAGGTGACGTGGCGGGTGATGTCAAAATAGGACATCTGAGGTGGCGGGTGATGTCAGCAGATGGTGGTGGTAAGTGGTTTTTCCCGCACCGCTTTTGGGGCTGAGCGGTTTCGGGCGGAGGGCGAGCGAGCAGGCTGGGAGCGCGATGCGTGGCAAAGTACGGGCGCCAAAACCGCCTGTTCCCCGCGACTTAAACATCAGTGATTAGGGGGGTTGCGAAATGATCGTCGACCGTCGGATGGGCGGTGGTTGATCGGACAGTGGACGCGGTCTGGAGATGGCGGGAGGTTAATACTGCGGGCCTGATGTATTAAACCATTTTTTAAATGTATCGAGGGCAATTTCATTGGTCAGCGGTTAGTTATTAATTAACCCAGATGGTTAATTAATCCTTTGAACGCACGGTGAAGGCTATGGTTCTTAATAAGTTCCAGGTAAACTCATTAATCCCTTTTAATCAGTGATATGGTCGTTGTTGAGTCTTGAAAATGTCATTCATTTCCATTACACTTTCACTATTATGTCCATTATATCACCTCCATTTCACTTCCATTTCACTACTATGTCACCACATTCATCCCACTTTCATTATCATTGGGCCACCTTTATGCTTTTCCAATCTTTATTATTTCTAAGCCTTTTAAGTGAATTTGTGGTTAAACATTAGAAAATAATGTGCATATGCTTATACTTAACAAATGGGTTGAGATTGTTGACATGTGTAGGTTGAAAGGAGGCTTCTAGAAGACCCTTATGTGGCACCCCAAGGCCAAATTCGAATTTGGTTGGAAAGAATCATGGGATCATGAGGATATGTGTCACATCTCCTAATTGTATTGTAACTCTAAAAAGACATGTGTCTTATCAGTTCCTATTTTGATTAGGACTCTAGAGGTAGAGGGAGAGATTCATGGACTATCATTAATGAGATGGCTCTCATCTTTTTGTATAAATAGGAGATATCTCTCCTTCATTTGTTATTCTTTTTAGTCCCTAGTTCTTAAGTTTGTAGTTCTTCCTTGATGGCTTTTGAAAGCTTTGGAGAACTTTGTTGTACTTTTTACTTTTGAAGAAATTGAATAAAGCTTTGATGTTCTCAACATGGAAGGAGATGTGAAGTAGATGTCATGGAGCATATTAGGATGTAAGGTAGAGTAGATTTCATTTTGTAAATATTGCTTTGTAGAATGTAAGGTAGATTAGATTTTTCATTCATGCAATTTTAATTCATGCAAGTGTGTTCAATTTTGCTTTGATTTCATAACTAGTGGCATGTGTGATCATCTTGTCTATGTTGCTGACCTTTATTTTTCTGCAGTTTGATTTTCATTAGTATCATTTCTTTAACTTGCACTTTACTTTCTGCTCTTAGATATCAAGTTGTTCATCTATTGATGGTTCTTTTTCCATAATCAAATAACTTTATTGGAGCCAAAATATCACTTAGTACAGCTTGGTTTAGTTTGCTTTAAGACTCACATTGCTGACTTGTTCATAACTGTTCTCACATGATAAATCTAGCTGAAAGGCAAAAAGGTTAAGAAAAGGTTAAAGTAGTGTGATTTGTCTCATTTATGTAGTGTCACTTAGATTTCACATTGCTTAGATTAAGTTGAAGAGTTAAAATAGTGTGAGATAGTTGTTCTCACTTTTAATTGAATTTAATATAGATTTCATTTTCATTTTAAATCAGCAGCAGAGATACTGGGCCGATGTCATTAGTCCTTTATTTGATGTCTTTATTTTCCTTTAAGCATTTGATTTCATAGGTGGTAGAGGGCCCCTGCCTTGTATAGTTGTCATTTAATTTTGCATTTTATTTTTCTCATGTATATTAGCTGTACATAACAAAGTTGTTTTGATTACTGTTGTTTTACATTTTTCTCATGTATATTAGCTGTACATAAATTGCTTTCAAGTTGATTGTAGATTAGTGATGCACATAGCCTTTTAATGAACTAATGACGTAATAGAATCATCTTGTCCTATTGTTGAAGCAGCAAGGATACTGGGTCTCATAGTCATTCTCTCATTATTTGATTATTGCATTTTATTTCGATTGAACTAGTTGTATATTTACACTTTTGTTTAAATACTAACTCCATCAATAACATGTTTTAAGTTGCATTAAACACTTTAGAAAAGCAACAAGAACAAAACCCCAAAAACAACATAAACTATAAAACGACGAAGTAAGAGAAAGGTTAATTAAGCACATATGGTGCACCACACTTCATCAGTTTACGATACCCGGATTGATAATTTATGTAGAGCAATTTAAGACGTTAAATTGACTAGACATTTTGGTGCCGTTGCCGGGGAAGTGTAATTAGGAGACCTTATTTCTTACATCTGAAAAAAAAAAAGAAAAAAAAAAAAAAAAGAGAAGAAGAAGTTAATAATTCTTGAGTATGCTCTCCTCTTGCACTTTGTGTGATCTAGAGGATCAGAAAAAGGATTGTTAAGTAAAAAAAGAAAAATAATAATTCTTGAGTATGCTCTCCTCCTGCACTTTGTGTGATCTGGAGGATCAGAAAAAGAATTGTTAAGAAAAAAATAGGAGACAAAATAAACTTCATCACTTCAATTGATTCAAAAAAAAAAAAAAAACTTCATTTTATTTCGATTTTCACTCCATGCCATCCATTTCATCAATAAAAGTTATTTCCCCATGATCATTTCCATTAAGATTGCCTAACTATCTCTATTTAGCTAAGTGGTTGTTGTGCCAAGTTTCCGCAGCTGACACTGGTTTCCGCAGCCACCACTCTGTTTTTCACATTTACAGTCAAGATGTTAGTGCAATAAAATGAAAATGCAAGAATGACTAAACAATATAAAAATTCACAATTTCAAAAAAAAAAAAAAAAAAAAAAAAAAAAAAAAAAAATTGTAGCTCCTCTCCTTATAAGTCTAAAGGTTCAACCCCCTCACTTCTCTTTTCTTTTCTTTATGCCAGCGAAAGTTCCCAAAAAAAAAAAAAAAAAAAAAGGAATCTAATTAGCTGAAGGAGATGAGCCATGATAATTAAGTAAAAAGCACGTGGTAACCAAATCAAATGAGAAGCTACAGTTTTGATTAGCTGATCGAAACCTAGCGCATCATGTTCTCGAGTTGCAAGGTGTTTATTCTCTGGGAAGCAAGCCAACTCTGCCCACCCAATTTGATCTATCTTTATCCCCTGTTACTAGTTGGATTGGAGCCGACACAAGGAATTGGTTGATGCAGCCAGATTGAGATGTCGATAATGCTGCATGGCATGAGGTTCAGCAAATAAAACCACAAGAAAAAAACGAATGCAGCAATTCATAAAATGCAGAACAGTAAAAAATGATAACTCAGAAAAAACGTAAACCTGAAAAATGTCATATTTTAAACATTCGATTTGCCCAAATGGAGACGAATTTCAAAAAAATAAAACATGAGTTTTTTTGCCAGGTGGGTTAATTAGATAACCCAGAAACCGTTTGAAGAAATTTGTGGCGGTCTGGGAGAAATCTTCGGTTCTTTGGAGCCTCTTTTTTGCCGCCGCGTGAAGAAATTGAGTTAATTAACTGGTAGTTTGAATGCTGATTTAATTCCGCGTGCCTGAGGAAGAGAAATCCGCTCAGGTCCTATCTCCTTGGCGGCCAGATCATCCACCGTGTCACTGAATATGAAGAAAAAAAAAAAGATTTTTATTAATTGAACAGAGGACAATTCAAACACGGCACGTTTTGGGTGTTTGAAGTCATATGTTTTCCGCCACCCGTCTGCCCATCTAACAGTAATAATCAAATATGGCTCTTCTCCACCGCATAACTCCCGCTACCTATTATAGACTGTGGTTTGACCATTGCAGGATCTTACTATGTGTGTTTTTCTCGCAGTGATGGTTCAGTAAATGGTTTTTATTACGACCCAAACAGCAGTCCATTTCAAAAGTTGGAGTTGAAGGTAACAAATGAAGGCCGTGATGGTTACAGTTTTGCTTCATATGAGTTTCAGTGAAAAGATGTCTAATGTCATTGATTCTTAGAGACGATGATGGGTACACAACATCGTGTTGTCAAATAGAAAACATGGTTATCAATTATATTTGGTTAATTAATCCAGTACATTTTCAGTCACTGTTCTTCCATAAACCTTACAACATAACCCAGCTGTCTTACCTCTGTTAAACCCTCACAGGCAGACAAATTTTAAACAGAGCAAAGGATGGGTCGATTACTAAAGGCAGAACTGGAAGGGCTTAAGTCTATGAAAGGGCTAAATAGTTATGATCATGGTTGTAAGCTGTTTTTCCATCAATAAAACTGTTTTTGCTCTGCAGACAATGAAAAAAAAAAAATTTGATGATCGACTGCTTTAGCCACTTTCCGCAGCTAGCTCAACTTTCCGCAGCTAGCCCAACTTTCCGCAGCTGTTTTGTTAAAATCTAGGTTGCAGGTGTCATCAAGCAAAACAAGCCACATGGGTAGCTAGGGGAATGTAAGTACATGGATGGTGTCCTATTCATTCGGTCAAATTTGATGAAAAAGACCCCGGTAAAAGGGAAGTCAAGTTGAGTGTTATCACAAAGTCGCCACACTGAGTCACCACACTAAGTCGCTACATGTCAAGAAAAAAATAATAATTTTGAATCAATGAAATGAACAAGTTATTTGCTCACTTTTCTGAAGGTATTGATTAATTTTGGACCGATGATAAAAAATGAATGGCAACTTTGTATCCAAGATTTTTAGCTACAGAACTGTGCACATTCCGCAGCTAAAGTCCAATTCCGCAGCTGTTCTCCAATTCCGCAGCCAGAAAAACCTCATTATTCAAATCAACCTAACTTTCTCATACAAAATCAGATTTTGATGATTTAAGTACCATTGGAAAGATCTCAACAAGATCTACACAATGAGAAATCCATCATTTGGGTTTGAAATGGCAAATAATGAAATAAATTGCTAAAAACAAGCAACATTCAACTTGGGCACCAATTTCAAAGCAGGTATAAATTCTTTTGATTTTTCCTTTGAGAACTTGTTTCATTAATACAAATTCTTAGTTTTGTGTGTAAATATCATAACTAGAGAGATTGATCACCTCTCTCCTTTGATAATCTTACATTCCATTGTAGAAGAAGTATTAGTTTTTTTTGTAGGTTCC
Organism: Pinus tabuliformis; assembly: GCA_031772625.1. NCBI lineage: Eukaryota > Viridiplantae > Streptophyta > Pinopsida > Pinales > Pinaceae > Pinus > Pinus tabuliformis. Next base: position 368,303,051 of record CM062809.1, read on the forward strand.
AAGAGGAAGGACAAATGACTACAAGAAAATGGTGTCTTTCTAAGAGACCAATTTGTTTCATAAGAGGATGATCAACAACAAAGAGGAAATATGCTGATGCAAAATCAGATCCAAACACTTGAAAAACTTTCAGATACTATTGTCCCCATCACATTCATCCATCACATCCATACTTCATAATAAACCATTCACCTCATTCCACTCCATACTTTCCATTTACATTCACATACACTTTCCATCTCTTTTTGTCCATTCATAATCCACAAATAAAAGCAAGAGGCTCATTCATATGCTTATTTCCCATTACCATTTTTGTTCTCCATTTCCATCTTCCATTTTCATCTTCCATTTCCTGTCATTTTCATTCAGCAAATAAGCCCTGCTTCAATGCAAATTATTGAGTCCATAGTCCTTTGAGTCTAATTTCTTTGTAAAAACACCTTGAGGCTTGCATGCCTTAATGGCAAGTCCTCATGCTGACAAACAATGGGAATACATTAATGTCCCTTGTTCGTTAGATCTTCTAGGTGACTCGACATCAGCAAATTCATTCGTACCTAGCAAGATGTGTTTGGGCATCTTAACTCTCATTGTCATCAATGGTGAGAGTTCTCGTGTTGACTAGTGGCATCCATTAATGGCCACTAAGCCAACAATTTCCTACTATGTTCGACATCAGAACATCTTTTCACATAGTAGGAATTGTGCCAATGAATTTTGAAGACATGAAGACTATTATTTTCATCATTTTGGAGCAGATTTAGCAAGTTTTAGTAGAAGCAATAAAAATTCATCTTATCTCTCTATCCATGACTCCTCTTGTTCAGCCACTTGAAGAAGAATATGATCAGAAGTTTTCAGCCACCACACATACAACTCATCCATTCCAAAGGGTAAGTGAAGGTACGTCATTTTCTAACTTTTGACCATATAATTCCATAAAAAGCTAGAATGATAATTGTTGGAAAAACATTTCTCTTCCTCATTTCATAAAATTGCCAATACCATCAGTTGGGGGGGGGAATACATTCATATTCATATCTTGCCATGTCCATATCATATTCAAGAGCTCACATACTTCCAACATATATTAGTTATTACATTGCTATTATGAGCATACAATGGCTTTTGAAAAAGTGCTTAAAGGATAAATTGGATACAAACAAAATCATGGTTGTCACAAAAGAACCAACCATCATGCAATCCAATAAAGATATACTTTGCAACAATAATCAAAATATCATTATGCAAAGTTCAAAGATCAAAATAGAAGGCAACAACAACAAAAAAAAATGGTTGTAACACAAGAACCAACCATGTTGCAATTCAAGTAAAACACTTTGCAGAAATATGAAGTTATCAAATGATATCATGCAAAGTTAAGCCAAAGCTCAAGGATCAAAAGAGTTAATGTAATATATGTTGCATGAGGACATGCAATAGCTTCAGTTGGGGGGTATGTTGAGTCTTGAAAATGTCATTCATTTCCATTACACTTTCACTATTATGTCCATTATATCACCTCCATTTCACTACTATGTCACCACATTCATCCCACTTTCATTATCATTGGGCCACCTTTATGTTTTTCCAATCTTTATTATTTCTAAGCCTTTTAAGTGAATTTGTGGTTAAACATTAGAAAATAATGTGCATATGCTTATACCTAACAAATGGGTTGAGATTGTTGACATGTGTAGGTTGAAAGGAGGCTTCTAGAAGACCCTTATGTGGCACCCCAAGGCCAAATTCGAATTTGGTTGGAAAGAATCATGGGATCATGAGGATATGTGTCACATCTCCTAATTGTATTGTAACTCTAAAAAGACATGTGTCTTATCAGTTCCTATTTTGATTAGGACTCTAGAGGTAGAGGGAGCGATTCATGGACTATCATTAATGAGATGGCTCTCATCTTTTTGTATAAATAGGAGATATCTCTCCTTCATTTGTTAGTCTTTTTAGTCCTTAGTTCTTAAGTTTGTAGCTCTTCCTTGATGGCTTTTGAAAGCTTTGGAGAACTTTGTTGTACTTTGTACTTTTGAAGAAATTGAATAAAGCTTTGATGTTCTCAACATGGAAGGAGATGTGAAGTAGATGTCATGGAGCATATTAGGATGTAAGGTAGAGTAGATTTCATTTTGTAAATATTGCTTTGTAGAATGTAAGGTAGATTAGATTTTTCATTCATGCAATTTTAATTCATGCAAGTGTGTTCAATTTTGCTTTGATTTCATAACTAGTGGCATGTGTGATCATCTTGTCTATGTTGTTGACCTTTATTTTTCTGCAGTTTGATTTTCATTAGTATCATTTCTTTAACTTGCACTTTACTTTCTGCTCTTAGATATCAAGTTGTTCATCTATTGATGGTTCTTTTTCCATAATCAAATAACTTTATTGGAGCCAGAATATCACTTAGTACAGCTTGGTTTAGTTTGCTTTAAGACTCACATTGCTGACTTGTTCATAACTGTTCTCACATGATAAATCTAGCTGAAAGGCAAAAAGGTTAAGAAAAGGTTAAAGTAGTGTGATTTGTCTCCTTTATGTAGTGTCACTTAGATTTCACATTGCTTAGATTAAGTTGAAGAGTTAAAATAGTGTGAGATAGTTGTTCTCACTTTTAATTGAATTTAATATAGATTTCATTTTCATTTTAAATCAGCAGCAGAGATACTGGGCCGATGTCATTAGTCCTTTATTTGATGTCTTTATTTTCCTTTAAGCATTTGATTTCATAGGTGGTAGAGGGCCCCTGCCTTGTATAGTTGTCATTTAATTTTGCATTTTATTTTTCTCATGTATATTAGCTGCACATAACAAAATTGTTTTGATTATTGTTGTTTTACATTTTTCTCATGTATGTTAGCTGTACATAAATTGCTTTCAAGTTGATTGTAGATTAGTGATGTACATAGCCTTTTAATGAACTAATGACGTGATAGAATCATCTTGTCCTTTTGCTAAAGCAGCAAGGATACTGGGTCTCATAGTCATTCTCTCATTATTTGATTATTGCATTTTATTTCGATTGAACTAGTTGTATATTTACACTTTTGTTTAAATACTAACTCCATCAATAACATGTTTTAAGTTGCATTAAACACTTTAGAAAAGCAACAAGAACAAAACCCCAAAAACAACGTAAACTATAAAACGACGAAGTAAGAGAAAGGTTAACTAAGCACATATGGTGCACCACACTTCATCAGTTTACGATACCCGGATTGATAATTTATGTAGAGCAATTTAAGACGTTAAATTGACTAGACAGTCGTATTCGACCGGGGAAGGGATATGTAATGATATCAGGATTTTATTATATATACATATTACGGGAAGGGTAACAATTTACATGGGATTTATATAATAAAAATTAGAGTTAATATGAAAATAAAATGAATGTGCGCTAGGTATAAAAACAGTTTAGATATTTGTAAACTTGGGCTAAAGAGGGAATGGGGTTTATATGAAAAATATGGCCACTTTCCTAAGTAAAACAGGGTTTTTCTTAGGCAAAGTTTATGAAATGGAAGGAGTGGCTTGTGAGTGACATTAAGCAGATCTTAATACCTTTGGGGGAGTTAGTGAATGATCAGGAAAAAGTATGAAGGGGAGTTAGTTATGAAATCTGCCTCGCTTGAGCTGCAACAAAAATATCTGCCTTGCAATTGTGATGGGAGTGAAAGTTAACACACATTTTTAGAAACATAATCCATCACAAGTATCATTCTGCAACACCAATCTACCTACCCTGCCTACTTGGCCTAGCATTTTTTCTTCTTTCTTGGGTGCACTTAGACTGGCAAAGCCTTTCAACTTTTCTTTTCTTTTCATGGTAAGCCTACCTAAATCTGCACTTATTACTTCCAAGGGCTCAGATTAAACTGTTGAGCTCCTTTGCTTCTCCACCTATCTACTTATCTGACAAAATTAAATAGTTTGGTCAGATTTTATTCTCTATCTCTAAGACAAGAAATTCAAACATGATCTAGCCAAGATTAAGCTGTTTGGCCATTCATCAATTGTGGCATAAAGTAACAAGCTGCACACAATGCTTTATTTACAGAAAATGAAAAAGTAGTGGCATTTTGAACTTGCACACTTTCCTGGTCTTTCTTTGTTTGGGGTTCATTTCTTTCACTTTTTTGACCATTTTATTCTTTTTACCCTTTGATTCTTCTTTTAGGGAATACCCTCTTTATATTTTTTAAACTTTCTGATTTTTTTTTTATTTTTTGATAATATGGAAAACCTTTGCAACAAGGAAAGGGATGAACATATTATAGAGCTCAACCAGTCAATCATGAAATATGACACCTATTGGTATAGGAGTATAACAGTGCCACTGCTGCACTATGTCATGGCTATCCCATTGTGCCACTGTTGCACAATGTCATGGCTATCCTGTGTATCCACCATGAACCATTGCAACACTACGTACTTGCTGTCCTATGTATCCACCATGCAACATTGCAGCACTAAGTACTAGTTATCCCATGTTGTACCATTGTACCATTGCTGTCCCGTTATGCACTATATGCCATTGACCGTTGTTGTCCCATTGTTGTACCATATTTCACCAAGTTTCCTTTGCTCTCCCCTTGCTTATCATTGCAGCACCATGTAGCATTACTGTCCCAATGGTGCACCATACTTCTTTTTGTCCATACTACTACATGTCCATCATTACCATGTTGTCCCATTGCTGCACCATACTTCTTGCTGTCCATACTGCTGCATGTCCATCATTACCATGTTGTCCCATTGCTGCACCATATTGCACAATGTTTCCTTCATTATGCTACCATCGATCACATCATTATGCCACTGTACTTACTGTGCACTGCTACAATTCTGGGACTGGTTAGGGTACTAACCACAGTCCCTAACAACCCATCAAAACTAGCCCATAATTGCACTTAATGACTGATGTTGTCTTCCACAGAGATGCTGCCCCTTTGAGGTAGTTTCAGGCCCAACACTTTTACCTATCTCCCTAACACAGTTGTGGCATCCAAATGCCTAACTAATAGCACTTGCCAGCACCCAAACACATTCATTCTTCATGCTATCACGAGGGCTCTTCTCTTGTTGTGGTTAGGGATGCCTTGCTACGTATAGATTAGACCATTGTATAGGAGCAGGTATGGGCAGCGTATAGGAGCAGTTATGGGCAGTGTATAGGAGTCTTTTTACTGTGGCCAGGGCATCCCTTTTTGCTGCATCTAAGGGCTGTCTCAAACCCTTCCAAAACAACGTATGGATTAGGGCATGACTGCGTTTAGCTAGGGCTTGATATGACCTGCGTTTAGGGCATGATAGGACTGCGTTAGTCTATGAATAGACTGTGGCTAGGGCTCCAAGATTAGGGCTATTGAAGATCCCTTAAATAGTGGACAGAGCTCCCTTTGAACTACGACCAAACCTTCACAAGACCTGCGGCTAGGGCATCCTTCTTTTGCTGCGTATAGGGTCTCCTTCTAGACCTGCGTTTTTCCCTTAGAGATTCTTCTTTCCACTAAAACCCAAAACAAGTGGAGAAGAAGAAATCTCAAGAGAGTTGTGTGTTCAAATGACTTGCAAGGCACTTGTATTTATACCAAAACATGGAGCACAAGTGGGGGCAGTTTAGTTGTTGGCCGACCTTGACGAATTGTCCCATAACACAAATAAATTCATATCTCCATGAATACTTATCGGAATTGGATGATCTTTAGATATATCCTACACTCTCGATGAGAGGGATCCAAGAAAAATATTAGCTGCCATAAATAAGATGACCCGCATGGAGTTTTGCCCTAGTTTCCAATTTTAACAATTTGATAAACATAACATAATGTATCGCAATCTTCATGAAAGTACTTAACACGTAGTGCATATAGTTATTAAGACTTATTCCATAAAGTCACACATCATTAGATCAATATTTCATAAATACATTATTCATCCGCAACATGTATCACAATCATAAATAAATAGAAGTAAACATATACACCCAAGAATTATTTGATAATCTTCTTTATTGATCTTTTGTTAGGATTTACAAACTCAAAACTACCTTGCACACTCAACTGCAAGGGTCCATGCACTAAGTTGCAGACTCTCTCTAGGCCTCTGCGCACTCAGCTGCAGAGCCTTTTCTCTCCTATCTAACCCACTTCTCTACGCTAATAATTCCAAGACTTCATTCGTTATCCATCATGACCTGCCTTAGACTCTCTAAGACACACCTATTTATACCTTTTTTCATACAATCGCATGGCCTGTGGACCATGGGTGGATCTCAAAGCTGAATCAATTTTACATAAACAAGGGCTAAAACCCTTTTTGACTCCTAACCATCTATGCGCTCCGCATCCAAAAATCGCGTAGACTTTACATTTTTTACAAAAATTACATCAAACTTGGGTTATTCTAACCCCAAAACTGACTTAGGTGACCCCATCCCAACAAAACATAACTTGGTCTTTCTGATTACTGGGCTGATTATCCACATGTTTGCACCATCAAAATGCATACTCAAGAGGTATTGTTCCCCTTCTTCTTCAATGACCTTGGCCTTCAACTCTTCGACTTTGTTATCATTGATCTTGCTGTCGTGTTCCTTTTTTTCTCCTTCCTTCAGTTCTGATATAGAAACTGAATTTGTGTTCTCCTCTTTGGGACACCCAATGTTGAACAAGATGAAATAATATAAATCAGAGTGTACTACACACATACGGTGATTGGTAGGCTTTTCCTTGCTACTAATCATGTATTTCATCAATGGTTCTCAGTAAAGTCTCCTAGTTTGGCCACCAAAAATTGAAACAATGATGTATGACATGTCGGTCTGCACTGCCCCTTGTAATTTTTCTATCTGTGACCTGGATAAGAGAATTCAAAACATAAGAGGTATGTTCACCACTACAATATTCATCACCATATTCATGGAAGGAATTTGAGTTATGGAAACCACTAAGTCTTTTATCAGCCCCCAACACTTCACTTTGCTAGAATAAAAAGAATAGAGATATTTGCACAATATAGTGATATCAAGCCCAAGCCTTTCCATGATTACCTTGGGAATCAAGTTATAGGAAGCCCCTGACTCCAGCACAGCATTATGAAGAATTTGATCATGCACATTTAGACTCACATAGAAAGGAGGCACTTCACTGTCTTGCCCTTTGTCATCAATCTTTGGTCCAAATATGATGGTAGGATGATCATCAGGCACATTAAAAGTATTAGAAGTCTTCTCAATTTTCAAAGCTTTTAGAATATGAACTCTATACTGATCATTCTTTAGCAACTCACCTAGAGGAATAGAAATCTTGATTTTAGCAAGTTCAGTATCGAAATTGAAAGGATTCTGCATTTTATCCACCTCCTTAGGGGTTGTATATTTCTTGTCTACATTGTCTCTGGTAGAATAATATTTCCTTTGAAGGATGCTACTTGGTTCATATTTTTTCTAATTTCTGCTACTTGGTACATCCTTCTTTTGACTGTTGGTTGCTAAATCCTTCTTTGCATAATTGTTTCCAACATTTTTACTTCTTAAATTGTATTGTCTTTGGACCTACATGATGACATTTTGATAACCTCTTTTATATTTTTTAGATTCAACCATCATGATATCATCTTGATACTAAGTAAACAACATTTCTTCTTCTTCTGTCTCGAGGTTTTCAAACTGCTCTTGGTCTTCTTTAGTTAAATAAACATTTTGCTATATATCACCCCAAAAATGGATTTGGCCTTCGCGTGCTTGTTCATTTTCCTCATCTTGATCTTGTGCATAATTCTGCTGAAAAGGGGGTCTCACATGCTGTTTTTTTTGTTATGGAACCTTTTGTTCCCTTTGCTTAATCTAGATCTGTGGCTGCCTCTTAAAGTTTGGATTTCAAATTTGTGGTCCTCCTTGAGGTTCTCTAACAACAACTCTATCTGACAGTGCTATCTTTTCCATCATCTTCTCCATGGTATTTAGTTAGGTATCCAACTTTTCATCAGATGAGGTAGAAGGCTCTTCTTTAATGGTTACTTTCCTCTCTAACTTCATCTTAGACTTCTTTACCAAAAGGTTTTTCTCCACACTAACTGCATTGCTCTGCATGTCTTCAAGTGTTGTAGGGTTCCTTTCTCTAAGTTGGTATGCCATCTTTAGATCAAAACCATCGGGGTAGTGGAGTAAGGCTAATCAGGAGGGGGCTTTATATCTGCTGGAATGGAGTTATATACCTTGTTGAACCTTGTTGAAAAGTCTTGGACCAGCTCAACATAATGTCTTTTTAAATTGTCATACTTAGAAAGGATCTACAAAGGGTTCTTTTTTCTCACCTCATATTGCAATGAAAGCATCCTCAAGTTCTTGGCAAGTAGAAAATGTTCCAACTCTAACACTTCTAATCCATTTTTTCACCTCCCCAGAGAAGCTCTACGCAAACAAACTCATCTTGACATCCTCGTGATTGACCTCTTCAAGATCCACAAAATCATTGACTTTATCTACATGTTGTCTGGCAGTAGTTTCACCAGTGCCATCATACTAAGGGAGTCTTTGACCATAATTTTGAGGCAAGTCATGTAACTGAGCAGGTAAAATCAAAAGGGAATACCCAGCTTCCATAGTTGATGTCTGAGTGGATGATGAGATTGTTGTGATGGTAGTTGATATGGATGAAAAAGTGGGTAGAAAAACAACTTGTTGAGTAGTAGTTACAGTAGGTGGTGCATAAACAATAGATGTTATGGGAGTTGAGCTGAGAGGTGGAATTAAAGAAAATGTAAATAAAGTTGTAGCATATATAGGTACAACAAATGAAGTAAAGGCTACATATGGAGGAGGGAATATTTGTTGGAAAAGCACCGCCTTTTTAGCAGTCTACTACACTTTATTGACTAAACCCTTAAGTTTTTGAAACTACTGCAATATATTTATGCCAAATTCAACATTTTGAGCTGGGATATAATGACTTAATATGGATTCATCCACAAAAATTTCGGAAATAAAAGATTCATACTTTGTTCTAGACGTAGGATGTTCAAATGATAATATAGAATTTTTCTACAAATCAGCTAGCTCTGATGCCATGTAGAAATTACCACTGTAGATCACCTGATAATGCAATAGACTAAAACAAAATACTTGATCTACTTCTACAACCAGTTTAGCGGAAGCTTAATCGAACATGAGCAACATCAATAAGAACACATATAATTGATATGGAAAAATCAATCACACATAACACAGAAGATATAACCAGGGGAAAGCCTCAGCTTAAAACCCCGACTCTGTATTATCATACAAGTGGAAATATAGCCAGTATTACAAAAAGAATCGGCTCAAAAGCTACCCTGCTCTCTCTGCAATACCTTTGTCGCTCATAGATAGTCAAAGGCCTCTCTCAAACCTGTTGATCTACCCTCCAAGCCTCCTATTTCTTTGTGCAATTTTGATTGGGTTCCAGTGCAACCACTTGTGTTAATTGGCCTCTTCACACACTCACTAACCTCTGATCCAACTACGCAGTCCTTAAGGAGATAAATCCTTCTCCATGGATGAGCTTCCTTTATAGAAAAAAATTCATCCAACTGATAGTACACTGTCCCTTCTTTGATCTCAACTGGGTCTCTATCTGAACTGACATGCATGAGTTATTCATGAGAGAATATTCAGTTATCTGAAGTGTATCAGTTATATGCAAGCATGCATTAACTAACTGAACTCACATTAATTTAAACAAACTGTTTAAATCAATCTAACTGGACTTGACTCAGTTAACTGAGCCAACTAACTACTACTCAAATTAGAACTCATCCTTATCTCTTTAACTGATGGATAAATTCCTCAATTAATAGAGAAACTATTGCATGTCCTCACATAGACTTCATGTTTGATTTTTCACAACAAATTAACTCATGGAGAATTAATTAATTTATTTTCAAACAGCTGTTGAGTTCAAATTTGAATTTTACTTCCTATTTTTAGTCCAGGGACTGACTAAAATAGGAATCCATCATGAACTACTAAAAATAGCAATTCTATTTTTAGCACTTCCATTTTTCATTCCCTATTGCTCAATCCAGCACTGATACCCAAACTGCTATTTATAGCAGTGCTATTTTTAGCACTTCTATTTTTATCATTTCTTGTTGCCATTTTCAACACTCCCTCTCAACAAGAAAGGCATTCAACTCGAACTCGATCATGTACCTCTGGAATGTTCTGCATGCAACACTTCTACCAAGTGTGGTTGCTCCAGCAACTCTCAGAACAAAAAAGATCCCCACTGACCTCTCTATTGGGCTAGAAACATACTCTGATGTTGAAGCTCTACCTACTTCTGACAAGTGCTCCCTCTCTAACCTCTAAGCTACTGCAACACTCCATGTATCTCGCACCATTGCACACCTCTCTGTGCCATCCTGCACTGGTGCAACACTCCTGTGCCTCTCGCATTGTTGCAACCTGCTAGCTCTACACAGTCCTGGGACTCCTGCAGTGTAGCTCTCTTTGCCGCTCCATCCACATCTATCTCTACCCAATCAGTCAATCCTGCTATTCCTCATCGAGGCTCTTGTAGCAAAGTCGAATCAAAGAGGTTGGGTACCTCAAGGATCCTGCCCCTCCTCCTTAGGACAATCACTCCACATCGCCCCACCTCCTACCTAGACGTATGGCTGCATGTGATTCCTCTGCCCACCTAGCTCAAAGTTTCCCCCTACTAGAGGTCTTTGCATGAGTAGATGTCTCTACTTGATCTCCTCTCAGCTTCTCTAGTTGTGGCTGCTCCACAACCTCCTGAAGCTGCTTCACCAATTGTGGCTCCTCCACAATTGTCTGAGACTTCTTCTGGCGCTGCATGTTGAGAAGTAATTTACTCTCCCTCTCAACCACCAAGTATATAACCTTTGCCTTGCTCCTCAAGGCTTTGCATGCATCTTGTACCTCAAGTGCATACAGGTTCTTGGCTAGCACACCAATCTGTTTCATCTTTCCCGCCGTCACAAAATTTCCTAGAAAAGGAACTTATTTTAAATCAGCAATATCTCCCTCATCCGAACTCCGATTCAGCCGATTTTTTTTTTTGAATTTGGGTATTTTTCCTCAAGGAATCCAAATCTGCTATTTGTTTTTTAAAATTTTTCACAAAAAAAATTCATATCCGCTCTAAAAACTCGCGGCCCAAAACTCAAAACTTCGAAATCTCCTATAGTATATTGTTCTCCGCTTTGATCACCTTTGCTCCGATACCATGTAGAATTTTCTACAAATCAGCTAGCTCTGATACCATGTAGAAATTCCAACTGTAGATCACCTTATAATGCAATAGACTAAAGCAAAATACTTGATCTACTTCTACAACCAATTTAGCAGAAGCTTAATCGAACATGAGCAACATCAATAAGAACACATATAACTGATATGGAGAAATCAATCACACATAAGACAGAAGATATAACCAGGGGAAAGCCTCAGCCTAAAACCCCAACTCTGTATTATCATACAAGTGGAAATATAGCCAGTATTACAAAAAGAATTAGCTCAAAAGCTATCATGCTCTCTTTGCAATACCTTTGCTACTCATAAACAGTCAAAGGCCTCTCTCAAACTTGTTGATCTGCCCTCCAAGCCTCCTATTTCTTTGCGCAATTTTGATTGGGGTCCAGTGCAGCCACTTGTGTGAATTGGCCTCTTCACACACTCACTAACCTCTAATCCAACTACGCAGTCCTGAAGGAGATAAATCCTTCTCCATGGATGAGCTTCCTTTATAGAAAAAAATTCATCCAAGTGATAATACATTGTCCCTTCTTTGATCTCAACTGGGTCTCTATCTGAACTGACATGCATGAGTTAATCATGAGAGAATATTCAGTTATCTGAAGTGCAGCAGTTATATGCAAGCATGCATTAACTAACTGAACTCACATTAATTTAAAAAAACTGTTTAAATCAATCTAACTGGACTTGACTCAGTTAACTAAGCCAACTAATTACTACTCAAATTAGAACTCATCCTTATTTTAACTGATGGATAAATTCCTCAATTAATAGAGAAACTGTTGCATGTCCTCACATAGACTTCATGTTTGATTTTTCACCACTAATTAACTCATGGAGAATTAATTAATTTATTTTCAAACAATTGTTAAGTTCAAATTCGAATTTTACTTCCTATTTTTAGTCCGGGGACTGACTAAAATAGGAACCCATCCTGAATTACTAAAAATAGCAATTCTATTTTTAGCACTTCCATTTTTCATTCCCTGTTTCTCAATCCAACACTGATACCCAAACTGCGATTTATAGAAGTGCTATTTTTAGCACTTCTATTTTTAGCATTTTTTGTTGCCATTTTCAACAGATGAGTGGAATTTAATGTCCTCAACTATACTCAAACTTCTAGGAAGAGACTAGGACCTCCAAAGGGGACCATTACTCCCTTGACCTTCTTCAGGTGCTCTCTTTCTTCTAAGAAACTTTTCAGGGCTATCTACAACTTCAGGATGACTTGGGTCAAGATTTTGTTTGGTATATCTCCTTGAAGCCAGGTTTCCTCACACAACTACACTGCAACTGATCACAACATAGATTTCAAGGTGTTTTTTTAGCCTATTGATGCCTAACAACCTGTCACCCACATGGATAATATATAGTTCTCAAAATGACAAGTCTACCCAGGGAAAATTTGACTTTCGATCCCTGACAACGACGCTAGAATGTTAGCACCCTATAATTGAACCTCTAGGCTGAGAAAATATTTATAGGGGTAACCATGAACCTCTTTTGGTTAGAAATTGTCCTTTTCCAACTAGAGGGGGATCCCTCACTCAAAATAATGTCAAAATGTAAAAACAATAAGGATTAAGGACATAAAATAGAGGCCAAATCTGTAAAGTAAAAATAGGATTCACTGATGATGGTTGACAAACTTAAGAGGGAGGGCCACTAGGCATGGAATCATGATTCAGATCTTTACACGAAATTATCAGAGCTTAAATGAGGCACTCATGGAAACAGAGGCAAGGCAGGCATGACTTCAAGTTATTACATTTGTCATAGTATAGTGGTAGAAAAATCATTTCGTTACATTCAAAGCACCAAATTGTGAGTGAGTTTTGAACATAACTTGGGACTACACAAAAAAATATTCAATCACATGAAACAAAGAATGAAATGAATTCTGAAACATATATACTTTGATCAAATATCAAGAAGAAGAAAAATTTACCATAAAGGAGCACCTAACCAAGGGTGAATTCCATCATAGTTTTAGAAAGGAAATACAATCATTCAGAGCACCAGCAAAGATGAATTCTGAAAAATGTTTATATCCAATTTAGAGGTGAAGATCTAACATTTAAGATAATGAAATACACATAAGAAGGGAAACATAGAACTTGAAAATCATACCACAAGAATCTCTGGTAAAGTGCCAAATACTCTGCACTGATAATTTTATTTTAGAAAATAAAACACATATACATGCCCCTTTTGTCCCAAATCGAACCCTTTTTACATATCTTGTTCTGTTTAAATACAAGTAGGTAGAATGGAAAATAAAAAACTAGATACAATGTATCTTCTATCTACTAAGAGGATCGAAATAAACTTGAATTAGAAATATCATGTCTTAAGGTTAGGATAAAAACTCAACAGCATTCTCCCACTTGTTGTTTTATTTCCACAAGGGGCCACAAGAGAGCTTAGTCATTTATCCAGCCCTGCAACACCCATTTTTTCTCTACACCAAGAGAACTTCTCAGAGCTCGCAAATTTTGTCAATGCATCTGCACTATTCTTCAAAGTGTCCACCTTTACCAGCAACACCTTTTTGTCTTCTATCATATCCTTCACAAAGTGATACTGAACATCAATGTGCTTTGTCTTTGAATGATATGCAGGGTTCTTTGCCAAGAAAATTGCACTTTGGTTGTCACAGTCTATCCTTATAGCTCCCTGTACTAACCCCATACTTGAACACAATCTCTCCAACCAAACTGCTTCCTTGCTTGCATGAGTGTCTCCCATGTATTCTGCGTCTGTAGTTGATTGTGCCACTGCAAATTGTTTCTTACTCATCCAATTGACTGCACCTCCAAATAGGTTAAACACATACCCACTTGTAGATCTTCTTTGATCCAGATCTCTAGCCCAGTCTGCATCAACAAAGCCACGAATATCCAACACTCTATCTAATCCTTTCTTCCTTGGTAGCACAAACCATAATCACTAGTGCCACGCAAATACCTAAAAACCTGCTTCACTGTTGTCTAGTGCTACTTCCCTGGTTTTGACATAAACCAGCTCAATACTCCCACTGCATGTGCAATGTCTGGTCTAGTACAGACCATCACATACATCATGCTATCGACTGCACTTGCATATGGAACACAGGACATGTCCTCTTCCTCTTCTTGTGTCTTGGGACATTGTTCAACATATAACTTTACACCTACAGGAATAGGAACCTTCACCGGTTTACTATCCTGCATATTAAACCTCTGCAATATTGTCTCGACATACTTCCTCTGGTTTAACCAGAGCTTCCTCTTTGTCTGATCTCTTTTAATTTCCATGCCCAAAATATAGTTTGCAGCACCAAGATCTTTCATGTCGAATTTGGAAGACAAATGCGTCTTCAAATCCTGGATAATTTCTTTGCCATTTCCAACTAGCAACATATCATCCACATACAAGACTAGATAAATAACACGGTCACCAATTAATTTAAAATACACACAGTGATCTAATTTTCTTCTAGTGAAGCCAAGTCCTCGTATAAATGTATCAAATTTATGATACCACATCCTTGGTGATTGTTTTAACCAATATATAGACTTCTTTAACTTGCATACTAGTTATTTCTTGCCCTTCACCACAAAACCTTCAGGTTGCTTCATGTAGATCTCCTCTTCCAGATCCCCGTGAAGAAATGTTGTCTTCACATCCATCTGTTCTACCTCAAAATCAAAAGCAACAACAACAGATAGAAGTAATCTAATAGAAGCTACCTTGGAAACAGGAGAAAAAATATCACCAAAATCAATTCCTGACACCTAGGAATAACATTTTACTACCAACCGAGCTTTGTATTTCTCCACCTTTCCTTTTGCATTTGTCTTCTTCTCTGTCTGGTTTTCCACCAAAGTCTTAAATTCTTTAAACCTGTCAAAGACTTCAGATTTCTTCTTAAGGAAATATATCCATGTATTCCTTGAGAAGTCATCTATAAATGATACATAGTACATAGACTTACCCAGTGATGGAACCTTCACAGGTCCAAATACATCACTGAGCACAAGTTCTAATATCTGTTTCGCCCTCTTACCATCAGAGGGGAAAATCACCCGATTCTGCTTCCCATATACACAATTTTCACAGAAATCAAAATCCAAAGAGCTATTACTCATACCTTCTACCATACCTTTACCATGAAGTATTCGAAGGCCCTTCTCTCCAATATGTCGAAGCCTTTGATGCCATAGCATGGTCTTCTCTCCAGAGACCACTAGATTTTCTGTTCCACTTTCAGGAACCACAGAACTGTTGCACCCATCAATAACAGTGCTACCTTGCAGCTTGCATAGAGTTCCAATCCAAACTCCCTGCATCAATACTCGTGCACCACAAACCATCTTGCAGATATCCTTCTCAAACATTATTTTTACACCTGCATCATCCAGCTTGCTTACAGAAATCAGATTTCTGGCCAAATGCAGGAATATGCAGAACACCCGGAAGTGTTCTAACCCTTCCACCTTGCAACTTCAACTTTACTTTTCCGCGACCAACGATTTTGGCCTTCCTATCAGCACCTAAGAAGACATCACCACCATCATATTTCTCATACTTGCATAACCACTCTCTATGGGGAGTGAAGTGAAAGGATGCACCTGAGTAAATCAACCATGCCTCATGATCTATATGTGTACTTGAAGAATCAAAGTACACATCCCCACCTTCATCTGAGGTGGTTTTCGCCTTTGCAGAAGGAGCACCATCAGATCCCTTTCCTTTATCAGGAGCTTTAGATTTACAGTCCCTTTTGTAGTGCCCTTCCTTTCCGCATTTCTAGCACACCACCTTTACATGTTTTCTTGGAGATTTAGATCTACCTCTAGATTTAGATCTCTCACTCGATGAGTTATTTTTGTTTATGTTTTGGGACCGTCCTCATATAGACAAGGCATCATCATTCTAACTCTCCATATTTTTCCATCTCATCTCCTCCGTCAACAAGGATGAGACTATTTCATCAAACTGCAAGGCAGTTGCATTGCTACCTATTGCAATAACCAGACTATCCCATGAATCTAGTAGAGAACACAACAAACTGATGCACTTATCTTCATCTGAAATTTTAATATCAACAGATAATAACTGACTTACCACAGTATTAAATGCGTTCAGATGTTCTGTCATCGAGTCTCCATCTTTCATCCTCGGGTTATACAACTTTTTTCATAGGAACAGTTTATTCACCAGAGACTTAGATTGGTACAAAGTCCCTAACTTGTCCCACAAAGCCTTCGTTGTAGCTTCCCCTCATACATTCAACAATATTGAATCCGAGACACACAATCGTATTGTGCTCTTAGCCTTCCAATCCAACTTCTTCCATTCTACATCAGACACTCCCGTTGGTTTAGTACCGAGATCTACCATGATCCATTAATCTTTATCCACCAACAGATCCTCCATCTTGACTTTCCACAACTCACAACTCTGACTATTAAATTTCTCGATCTCTATCTTTCCACTGCTCGCCATATTCTTTCAGCACCAGAATCGATCTCGCAGATCTCCCACTAAACAGTGTCTACCACAGGCCCGAGCAAAACCCCTCAGCAACAAAGGCGTCCCCTTGAAGCCAAAACAACTCTGATACCAAATGTAGGTTTTAACCCCGTACAAAAATTACCTACATACAAATTCTAAAACACAGAAAATAAACAATGTGAGAACATAACACATAAAACACATATACACAGAGATTTCCCCTGGATCCCAAAACCGGGATTACCAGCTCGATTTTTCATTATGTTCCTTTCAATGTTACAATACATATTTATACATGCCGAAGCATCCAATAACATGGATTGAAAACCATCGCGTCCAAAGCCATGTGCGAAAAATCATGCACAAAACCATAATATAAGGTCCAAAAACAAAATTTCCCCGGACCCCATAGAGTGGGGTTACCTACACCCCTCAAACCCCCTGTGACTCCCCCCACTACGCAATCGGCGCAACGAAGGGGGGGCTCCACCCCCCTTCTAACCCCTCGGTTAACTACGTGGGCTAGTCATGGAAAGAATATAACACAACCCAACAAACATCAAATTTAGAAAATCAACCTTATCTACCACTTTATCTACTTATTTATCCCTATCCCGTGTTGAAGAAAGTGTAACTAGGTTTGGTCTTCATAATGACATTGTTATTACAATTTTGTAAAAAAGAAAATGAATTTATTATCATGCTTGCTTCATGGGTTTCTTGAGCAATAATTTTTATGTATAGGTGGCTCCCATTGAGAGCCTTAGAATTTATCTTTAAAGGTCAAAGAGTCAATGTCATGAAGAACCCTTCTTGGGCATGTATAAAATGTATATGAGTCAATCTAGTGTCTAGATCAGCCCTCCAAATGAAAACCACAACCCTCTTCATCATGTCGGCCAACAAAATGAATTAAAAATAGTCATGTCGGCTCATATAAGAGACACATCAGTTCACACTGTCATGTCGGATTAATAGGTGGGTCAAACCACTATAAATACCAAACTAGGGTCTTCGCAAAAGGAGCATTAGAGAACTCAGATTCTTCTGAAACTTCAAATGAGTACAGATATCAGACACCACTGTAACTTTCGGATCGGTACAGTAAGGTACAATCTTGAACACCTCTAAAATTTTGTGAGTAGTTATAGTGCAAGTAATTACAGTCTCCTCCTTGGTGGTATAGATCTTAGTGCAAGGAAATTACAGTCTCCTTCTCGATGGTAAATTGATGATATAGATCTCGATGCAAGAAAAAATGTAGTCATAATCTTGGGCACATGTGTGATGAATATCTATAAGTAATTCACTGTAGGAAGACATAGCCATAGTCTCATATGATGAGGATCTTGGTGATCCCATAATGACACTCTGTCTCGGTATACATGTCTCGACATACATTCTGAAATCATATACATATCTTAGTATAGAGACCTCGTTGACATGGTGATGATCTCAGTAAGAGTGAAACAATGATCTAAGTGAAGGTGAATCTACAGTGTAGCAGTAATTATCTCATTCTTATGATGAATATCTCAATGAAGGTGCATTAATGATGACCTCAAAGAAGTAGAAGTGAACAGTGACAAAGAAGAGGATTGTTGTCTTGGTCTTTGAGTGGCTAAATAGGTCAAGGGTCACGGTCTTGGTATTTGTCAATTGGTATCTCTATAATAATAATTTTTTGTAGGTTTTCCTCTCAAAGAGTGAGAATGTTTGGCCCTGGCAGAAATCCAACATCTTGTGTTCTTGTCTCTTTTGTTTTTGGTAGCTATTTGATGAAATAAGAAGACACACTCTAATAATAACAAGTGAAGATTGTGCTAAGAAGAAAAAGTTAAAATACCTCAAAAATAGTTATCATGATAAGAAGAATCTCATTAACTCTCAATGCCCTAGATTCTTCAACATCCTAATCATTGACATCTATCCTGATTACTAGCATAACTATAGAAAGGTCCAAAAATAACCGAAATACAAAACAACTTGAGTGATGAGTTGCACAACAGTTGTGCAGTAGACTTCCAGCTCAACATAGTCACAGGTCGTACCAGATGAAACCAATCTTATGGGTATAATGACAATGGTGTTGTGTTGGAGTAGGACCCACTGGATGCTTTCCTTCATGTGTGTAGAGCTTAGAAATGCTTAGTCACCACTTGCGCAAAAAAATTAAAATTCTAAGGGTGCTTGTCATTTCCACTCCAAAAACATTCTAATATCCAAAAATTCATCACATATACCTTATAACTCCCAACATGCATCAAAATTCCAAAAAAATCACAGTTTTCATAAAAAAAATATGACCTCTTATGATTGCAAAATGAACCCTTAGCTACACAGATTTTGATTTTCAGCAGAATGGAGCAAAGTATATGATAAAAAATGAGTAAATTCAGTTAATATACCAACGCCACCTCCTCCTCTTATTGCTAGATGATGGTTTAGTCTCTTTGATGGAGGTTGTTTTGAATTTTTTAGCTGATTGTACTGATGTGGGTAGACTGCTAGGTGATTGTTTGATCTTCTTGAGTTGTTTCATAGCTCTTGCGAGCTTCTGTTTCATTAGCACCAATCTTCTCCTCATAATTAGATTTATTATGTAATATTTCTTTAGTTGTCTGCATAGGGGAAGAGTTCAATTTAGAAATTCTTTGGCTTTGTCAACTGTGTCAAAAGCTTCTGCAACCCAAACATCAACTTCTGAGATGGTATCATTGATGGCCCTCTTGTAGATTTCAGTATTCTTTGTTATCTAATCAACTTGCCTTTGGTAGACCTCAATCTCCTCAAATAGCCTTTGATACTCCTTCCATTCATCAAAATTTGGCTTCTCTATTGTTTGAAAGGTTTCTTTCATCTGCTCTTTCCATTTAGCTGCTGACCTTGTCATAGGCTTCCTTAGCTGCACACTGGGTTCTCTTACCTCCTCTACATCAATCACCCGTTTTCCTTTATCCTAGGATGTAGGCCTAGGAGGCCTCCTGGAAAACTCGCTTTCTTTATGCTGGGATTCTTCTTTTGTTGTGTGCTTGAGCTCTCGGTTCTCTTTCTGCAAATAGACAATGGTAAGATGAGCCTTAGCAAGGATGTCCTAGAACTTTGTAATTTCAGGGTATTTTTCCACCATTTGAAAATCTTGATCTCCTCCTGCATCCTGTTCTGGCATATCCTCTGGGGCATCAATGGTCTTTTAAGGAGTCAGCTCCTTAATCAACTGCTTTGTATAAAATCTAGTGCTCAATCTAGTCCTCGGCCTATGTAGAAATTGTGCTTCTTCCCGTGCCACTTAGATCTTGCCTTAGCCTTTACTAGTTGCTCTCTTATCCATCATTGGTTCCTCATTCTCTCTTTAGCCTTAGGTTCTTCTTCATATGCTTCCATTGGAGAAATGTTTGCATGAGCCAGCAAACCTGAAGTTGAAAAGAAACCATCCCAAGACATCTTCCTTTTCTCTAACTCATGCAAAACCAACAGTTTGATCAATGCAAAGTGGAATAAGTTAGGCAAGTGTTTCTCTCCCTTGGACTAAACCCTTTCTGCCATCTTGCCCAAGCTTTTGAATAGGTAATAAGGTAAGTTCAGGTTCCTCTTACCAGTGAAGTGCATAAGAAACCTAATGTGATACTAGTACACCTTATTGAAGCAACCTTCACATGTAAAATACCTCTGTACTACCTTCAATAGTTGGTTGTAGTGGTTCAATAGGCAACTTCTTGGAAATGTAGTGTCATATTTGTTTTTGTATTGAGGTTTTACAAACTCTTTAAAATAAGAGGCATCTAACTCCTTGCCTTTGAACCAAATTTCACCCTATAATGGAATCTTTGTAGCTTGAGAAATAGTTTCTTCAGACACTGTGAATTCTAAGTCTCCAATTTTAACCTTGTCACCTTTAAAGTTTAGGGCAAACATACTAGCAAGCTGAAAATGGTGGCCATGTGTTTTGAATTTCTCATAGAAGGCTATGCACCCTATCCTTTCGAATGCCACTCAGATTGCAGGGTCAGAGTTCACCATTTTCAAACTCCTAAACTCAACACTAACTACCTTCCCTCCCTTTGCTTTGCCTCTACTCCCTATACTTTCCATCTGGATTTTTGAAAAACTACAATAGAGAGTTTCAACTATGTTTTCATGGCACACACCAAGTCTATGGAGGATAGGTTAATTTACAGTGCATTGGACAATGGAAAGGATGAAAACGTGATGTAAAGAGGTGACTGATAAGGTTTTCACAAGAGTCAAATGACTTTAGCTTTTGGTGCCCTGACAATCTTGTTACAATGCGATGTATGTGAAAAAAAATTGTGCCAATTATCATAAAATTCGACTAAAAATCTTATGTATAGACACACATCAACTCATACAAAGTGACATGAAAACCCTAAGTATTCAAAAATGTCTAAAACACAGAGAAAACAATATGCAGGGTTTGCGCAACGATTATGAAGCAACGCACATAGACTTTATCAACCAACTTGTAATTGGTTTTTAAGGGAGAACTTTGGCTAGAAAGGTATGTTGCCTACCTCAGACAACAAGAAAACACGATTATAAGGAGTAGGAGACCTATGCAAGGAGATTGAAGCGGCTGCACAACGGCTGTGTAGCTCAAAACTTTGTGCAACTGTTACACAACAACCTTCTCATAGTTGAAAAAACCTGCTTTCGAACCTCTGCCAAACTGATTTCGGCCTTGTGCTGTGAAAACTATCGAATTTTCATAGAGAAGAGCATGAACTATATATTGGAGAGAGTGTGAGGGAAATATGAACAGAAAATTGAAAATGTGCGCCTCATATGTTTTGTTTAGTCATGGGTATAAACTTTGGGTAAAGGGTTATTATGATCATGAAATATGAATGATGTTAATGAGTTGTGGACGGATGTAGTAACAATGATGATGAGAGGTGAGTTGGGGGGGTTTGGGTGTGCATATGATGGTAAATGTAAATGAAGGGGGTATATGAAGATGAGTTATGAATGCAAGGGGCATATGAAAGGAATTATGAATATTAAATGGTGAAATGTGAATGATGAATCATGAATGGTGGAATGGGGGCATGATGGACACCATTAACAACAGACCCACATAACTTTAATAAATGAAACCTGACTTGTTCTATTCATGGTTCTGACTTGTGATACATACCCCTTGAACCCTAAATGACTCTACATGAAAATATGACCTTATGACCCTCTCATAGACTTAGACTCTCTCAAATTTAATTTTGTCTTTAAGGACCCTCTATGACATGAAAAACTTGCAGTGACCTTAGACAATGATGCTTTAGACTATGACAACAGTGGTTCATAGGCTAAACTGACATACAAAATCTCAAAATGAATAAAAAGAGGCAAAAACATTTGATCCCTAGACCCTAGGACCCTAACACTCTAAGTAAATCATTAAATAGAGTACATGAATTCAAAGATAAAGCTCATGTACATTCTCTCTACCTATAGATTATTTATGATGTCTTTCAAATCCTATATTATAAATAAAATAAATTTGTAATATAATTTTATAGATTTTAAAAACTATTAAACACCTAACATACTTTTTTGAAAAGTGCATAAACATATATTTGATAATGTCAAAGAATTGTTCTAACACTATCTATGAAACTCTTAGTTAATATCAATAAAATAGATGTAAGAGTTAACAAAATAAAGCAAGATACATCTACAATAATATATTTTTAGTCCCTGCCTTGACAAGGACTATAGCAATCGCCTCACATTGATGCACATTGACACAACATTTTTCCTGAGTTTATTGCAATTTTAACCAAATTTTGGAGAAAATGCTTAATATTCCTATTTTCCAGTAAATTCAAAAATAATTTTATAATTTTATGTTAATTTCTAATTTTCGATTGGCTCAATGAGCTTTGATGGGACATAATTCCCTTGGTGGAGGGAATTTTATTTTAAGTATTTGTCAGTCCTTGACAATTCATTTAAAAAAAAAACTAATTTTGTGAGTGGCCATTTTGTTGGTGAGTGTTGTGATCAATGACATTGACACTAATAGTGTCATGCTACTATGCTACCCAATGATGCAAGAACTGACACTTGTAGGTCCTTTATGTAGGTGAGGGGGGGTGTGGAGCTCTCAACAAATTTGCAATTAACATGTTTTCATTATTGCTATGTGAGCAGAGCTTTATTATTGATAACTCTTCAGAAGTGTTCATAGCTTTAGTTGTGCAACACTTTCCGCACATGGAATGCTCTGTACAAGAAAATCTCTGTGGCAAGCAAAGCTCTGCACACTTCTTTCCCGTAATTGTTTTAACCCAAGGATTTTCCAGTTAAGACTATAGGTTTTGAGAACACAAGGTTAATAACTACTTAGTAACATTTGGCAGAAATATTTCATGGCAACTGACAAATTTCAGAGCCCTCGAGCTGTGGTTGGTGTTGGAGTTTCCTCCAAAGATTATTTTTCAAGGCTTTGACTAATGACAGGTCCTTCGTATTTTATAGTAACCGTTTGTATTTTATTAATGATTACACAATAAAATAACATATTTTTAAAGAATGAGGTGTTTTTAATTATGAATATTATAATTCCATGGGGAGTATCTGCTTGTCGTAGATTTAATGAGTTTGCAAATTTAATTTGAAAGTGAATTTCGAGTCTCACAACAACTGTGTCCCCAATAGTTGTTTTCCCCATCCCACCAAGAACGTTGAAAACAATTGCTACATCTACATTTTCTTCATTTTCCCATTCTAGGAGTTGAATTACATAATTTACTTGATTACCAAACCCAAGTGGTTATGAAATTAATGTTAAGAGTAAATTATAATACAATATATAGATAAGATAATCTAAATAGACGAAAATAGCCAAAGGGTTCAAAAGTTATGATGAGAATCAACCTACTCGCATGGTCAGGATAAGCATGTTTTCGTAGGAGATGTACTAAAAGATATCAAATGCAAAATCATGATTGCAATACACATTTGGATGAACAAGAATTGGTTTATCAAGAGTTGCTACTGTATCTAAATTGTCTATATACGACCGACCGTACTAATAAACGATAGATCGATTGTGGAGATTTTCTTGTGTGGGGCTTTATGTGTGCAGAAAGCTCCACACAAGAAAAGATCTACATGCCTACCCTTTGCCTCAAAACTTCAACGTGATTTTGATTCAAAAATATTAAAAAAAAAACGTCAAATATTTGCACCTGTCATTGTGATGTAAAGGTCTTTGGATCAATAGCCTTTGATTTTTCCTATAGACAACATGAATTGGACAATAAGTAGGGGAATAAGAAGGCCACTTTGAGGCATGTTTACACTTTATGGTAGGTGCCTCTTTCTATTTCACTAGTGTAATGCAACCAAGTGACTTATTCCCATGTTTTGGAATTCTTTCTTGTGCCACCCAAGATAAAAGAAAAACAACATGGAATTATATCCTTTTAAATTGCTTTAGTAGACAACCTATGTAAGTAAGAAATGTTGAAATGTGTACCTAGGTTCGGTCTTCATAATTTCTAATGTAATCATGATTTTATGTCTTTGATGTAAAGAGAAAAATAAAATTTATTATTATTATTTTGAAGCATGAGTCTCATGCTCAAGGTCATTCTTATTTGTAGGTCAAGCACCCATTGAGTGCTTCTAGGTTTTTGTCATTGATTCAAGAAGTCAAAGAAGTCATTATCATATGTAATGACCCTACTAGGGCATATTGTATCATGTCAAGAAAATTAGTGCGAGTCAAAAATATCATGAGACTCCCTCTAAGACAAGTCAACCTTACCATCATCAAGTTGGCCTACAAAGAAGAACAAGTCGGTATCATTAGGGTTACTTGAGATATATATATATATATATATATATATATATATATATATCTATATATATATATATATATATATATTATCTTGACATCATTTGAAGTAGGGTTCCATCAAGTGCGATCAAGAACAAGGAAGACAATAAAAGAAGAAGAATTTAAGGATTGTTTTGGGACACCTTCATCTCACATGTGCGAACAATCTAGGGAATCTTCTACATCAACAAGACTAAAATTGCAATCACTATAGAAGGTCAAAATCAAGTGTCAAAATGTTATGCATCCATATCACAAAACATAAGAAAAGATAGATCAACGACTTGAAAATTCGCCTCTTCGAGGGGGAAACCTTATTTACATCACATAAATGAACAATTATTGGATGATTCAAATGACAAGAACTTCCTGGTATGTATAGGAGTTTAAGGGGTCACAATATAATCAGAGCCTACATAACAATAATAATGTAAGGGCACAACAATAACAATAATGGGGTTCTATGGGGCACAACAATAACAATATGGGGGCTACATAGGCACAACAATAACAATAGGGGGGCTACAATAGTATTATAGGGACCTAACATGCCCCTCTCCTTAAAAATAGTTTTTTCCTCAATGCTTGACTAGTTATGGATGCTTATGTATAAAATTCTTATCCTCCCATGTGGAATCTTCAGTGGGTATGTTCTTCCACTTAATGAGATACTTTGAAATTGATTGATTTCGTAGTTGTTGGATTCTTGTTTTCGTGATTGTTTTAGGCTCCAATATGATTTTTCATTTTTCTTCAAGTTATAGAACTGAGAGCTTGTCACCAATAACCTTATTTAAGCATGAAACATGGAAAACTATGTGTACTCGGACAGATGAGGCAACTCCAATTTGTATGCCATAGTACCAATATTTTGCAACACTTTGTAAGGACCATAATACTTGGGCGATAATTTATTATCCTTCTTAGCTTGCTTGAGGGACATTTGTTTGTATGGTTGCAGCCTTAAAAATACCCAGTTGCCTACATCAAAACTTCTTTCACTGCGATGTTGATCTGCATGTTGTTTCATTCGATTATGCGCCAGAGTGAGGTTATCCTTTAAGAGTTGGAGAAGTTGTTGTTGATGCTCGATGTGATCTTCCACTACTTGAACCTTATGTTTTTCTCTTAAAGATGATGTGATGGATGGTGGATGATATACATAAAGTGTCATAAATGGGGTCATTTTTTCTACAGTATGGAAGTAAGTGTTATACCACCATTCAATCAGAGGTAACCACTTGACCCATTGTGTTTGTTTATCAGATACAAAGTAACAAAGTTATCCTTCCAAACATTTTTTCACTATTTAGTTTGCCCATCTGATTTAGGATGATAAGATGAGCTATGAGCTAATTGAGTACCAACACAAGAAAATAATTCCATCCAAAATTTTCCAGTGAAAATGGGATCTCTATCACTTATAGTAATATTTGGGTTTCCATGTATCTTTTGAATTGTTTCTATGAATGCAATAGCAAATGTGTTGGATTTAAAATGATGCGATAATGCATAGAAGTGTGCATACTTGGTAAGTCTATCAACTACCACCATGATGACAGTCTTCCCTTCAGACTTGGATAAACCTGTAATAAAATCCATTGGGACCTCCTCCCAACACTGACTTGGAATGGATAAAGGTTGCCATTGCTTTAGTGCACGTAGTATTGCCAACATTTCCTTCTCATAAATAGGTTTGTGTAAATACTTTCCGTTGATTGGATGACTTTCAAAAGAAATGGGTCTTACTTCTTGCATTAAAACAACACCAATTCCATTTTCTAAGGCATCACATTCCATAACAAAGGTTTTTATGAAGTCCGGTGTAGTTAAGACTGGTGCTTGGCACATTGCCTCTTTAAGATGTTCAAAGGCCTTAGTTGCATCTGGAGTCCAAGAAAATTCATCTTTCTTCAGTGATTTTATTAGAGGCACTACTACTCTCCCATACTTCTTAAGAAACTTGCGATAATACCTTATCAACCCGAGAAATCCTCGAATATGCTTTAGGGTTGTGGGGATTTTCCATTCCTTAATGGATTTAATTTTGTTAGGGTATAATTTGATGATATCTTGAACGAAGATCCAACTCGGTGAAGTAAAATGCTCCATGTAATTCATCCAACAATTCATCAATGAAAGGAATGGGGAATTTATCTTTAATAGTGAGCTTGTTGAGCTCCCTATAGTCCGGACACATATCCCATGACCCATTCTTCTTATGCACTAATGCTACTAGAGTAGAGAAAGAAATTTGACTAGGTCGAATTATATCAACCTCTAATATTTCTACAACCATACGTTCAATGTAGCACCAAAATTTAGATATTGTGATGACAACACAATACTTTAGCTATTGATAGCCATGATAAAACATTTTATTAATAATTAAAAATATGATGTTTACATTCTCTTGAGAGGCCCTGGCTATATACCGCCTTAGGTACCTCTTGGTGAACGGGCATGATCTTTGATCATGCCCTTTGCCTAATAATCTATAACTAGCTAACTAATTTTTTACATAACATTTCCTTCCTCTCAAAATAATGCTTTGTCCTCAAAGCATACGTAACAACAGATGTTGTTGAATAAATGTTTCAGTCTCCCATGAAGCTTCTTCTTTTGGTAATTCCTTCCACTTGATCAAGTATTCCTTGATTGTATGAGATCGAAGCTTCTTTTCTCTAATAGATAAGATACCTTCTAGTTCTAGAGTGACCCTTCCTTCATCATCTAGAGATGGAAGTGTTGTTTGCGTTGATTGATGGTCACCTAGTGCCATTTTTACGCAGGAGACATGGAAGACGTTTTGAACACGACTTTTCTCTGGAAGGCTTAAACTATATGAAACTTGGCTGATCTTTTTATTGATCTGATATGGTCCATAGAACTTCCGTGCCAATTTATTTTTTCTTTTTTGTTTTAGAGAAAATTGTTTGTATGGTTGGAGCTTGACAAATACCCACTCTCCGACTTCAAATTATCTTTCGGTTCTATTTCGGTCTGCTTGTTGCTTCATACGGTTCCTTGCATTATTCAAATTTTCTTTTAGGGTTTGGACGATTTTTTGGGTTTCTTCTAAGTTGGTTTTTAACAGTGGGTAGATTTGTCTTGATAGTATCTAGATCCTTCCATTTTGGAGGTTCATATCCATACAAAGCTTGGAAGGGTGTCATTTTTTCTGACGTGTGATAAGTAGAATTATACCACCACTTAGTGAGATGCAACCATTGAGCCCACTTATTTTGTTTTTCTGTAGCGTAGCAACGTAGGTAGGCCTCCAAACATTTATTGACAACCTATGTTTGTCCATCTGTTTGAGGGCGATAAGTAGAACTCATATTTAGGTAGGTTCCTATGTGGTTGAACAACTTCTTCGAGAAATTACCCTTAAATTTTGCATCTCTATCACTCACAATGACTTTCGGAAAACTGTGTAATCTATATATATTTTTGTAAAATATTTCAGCGATTTGTTTAGCTGAGTCTGATTTCTTTATTGCCATAAAGTGAGCATATTTGGTGACTCTGTCGACTACTACGAAAATCTTGTCCTTGCCTTCAGATATGGGTAATCCTTCAATAAAGTCCATCAATATTTCTTCCCATTTCTGATTCGGAATGTTTAAGGGATGAAGTAATCCAGGTGTCATAATATTTTCACTTTTATTTCTTTGACATGTGTAATTTTCTGCTACATACTTCTAAATACCGCAACTCATCCCTTTCCAAAAGAATGATTGACGTACATTGTAGTAAGTTTTAAAGAATCCTACATGTCCGGCAGGCAGTGAATCATGTGACTCCTTGAGTATGTTGGATTTAAACTTGGAGTTTGCATTTAGATAGATTCTTCCTTTGTACCATAGAATGTCATTCTTCCATTCAAATTTTGAATTGTTTGGAAGGTTATTGATTATCTCAGTTATTTCTGGATCCTTGGCATACTCACTTCGAATCTCATTAAGCCATTCAGGCACAACAACCGAGACTGCAAGCAATGTTGGTTCTTCATCTTTCCTAGACAGGGCATATGTTACTACATTTTCTTTTCCCCTTTTATGTAGTATTTCCATGTCAAAGGCGACAATTTTTTCAATCCATTTTTGTTGTTCTTCGGAAAGTGTTTTTTGCTGAATGAGGTGCTGGAGATTATTATGGTCTATTCGACTGAAGAACTTACTTCCCAAAAGATATTGTCTCCACTTAGCCAGTGCGTGCATAATAGCGAGCATTTCCTTATTGTATGTGGACTTGAAACATTCTTTTTTATTGAGCTTCCTGCTTTCAAAAGCTATTGGATGCCCTTCTTGCATTAACACTGCACTTATATCGAATCCGAAAGCGTCACACTCGATGATAAATGGTTTAGAGAAATCTGGAGTTGCCAATACCGGGGCGCTAGACATAACTTCCTTCAATTCTTCAAAAAACCTTCCTGCTTCCTCATCCCATTGAAATGAATTCTTCTTTAAAAGGTTTGTTAGAGGCGCTGTTATATGTGCATAGTTTTTAATAAATCTTCAATAATATCGAGTCAATCCTAAGAACCCTCTTAGCTTGGATACATTCACCGGTTTGGCCCATTCCTTTATAGCTTTGATTTTATTAGGGTCCACTTTTACACCTTCCTAGGATATAATGTGTCCGAGGTATTCTACTTATTTCTTTCCAAAGGTGTATTATTGATGCTCTTTTAGTAGTGTAAGAACTTTATCTAGATGTTGTAAGTGCTCCTTCCAATTTTTACTGTAAATTAAAATATCGTCAAAGAATACTAATACAAACTTCCTAAGATATGGACGAAATAAATCGTTCATAGTGGATTGGAATGTTGTTGGTGCATTGGTTAACCCAAACGGCATTACTTTAAATTCATAGTGACCTTCGTGTGTTCAGAATTCCATTTTTGGTATGTCTTCCAACCTGATTCTAATTTGGTAATACCCTGACCTTAAGTCCAATTTTGAAAATTATTTTGCGCCATGTAGCTCATCCAACATTTCGTCGATAAAAGGGATTGGGAATTTGTTTTTAATCATTATTTTGTTTAATCCTCTATAGTCAATGCATAGCATGAATGAACCATCCTTCTTCCTTACCAATACCACTGGAGCAGCATACAAACTTTCACTTTTCAAGATGATCCCACACTTTAAAAGGTATTGGATTAGTCTCTCAATTTCCATCTTTTGGTGATGTGGATATCGATACGGCTTGATGCTGATGGGGTCTGGCCCTGCTTTGACTTCTATTGTATGCTCAGTTTATTTGTTAGGAGGAATTTTCATAGGCAGGTCTTGAAACACCTTTTCATGTTTATGAATTAGATCTTGTACCTCTGGTGACTCTTCATTGATCATATTTGCATATAACATTTCCAGTTGGTGACATTGTACTACGTAAGCGGGTGCTCCTTTTCAAATCATCTTCATCATCTGAGATGAAGATACAATTTGATTCTCTGGTGCTTGGAATCTGTGTACTTTGTACCTTTGGCCTCCCCAGTTAAATCTTATGAACTGTACTTGATGGTTGGCAACATAAGTGCCTAGAGTTCATAGCCATTGGATACCTAAGACCACATCTACTCCACCTAATGGTATGGTGAAGAACGAAGATTCTAAATTAAAGTCTTGAATCTGCAGTTTGACCTTATGGCATTTCCCTACCTTTTCAATCTTCTTACCGTCAACTACCATTAACTTCATGTTTGGTAAGGGAAATGAGAAAATGTTGAGTCTCTTTGCCATGTTTGCATCTAAAAAATTGTGGATGCTACTAGAGTCGATGAGAACCACTACATTGTTCTTCTTTATATGTCCTTTCAACTTTAGAGTCTGAGGTTGTGATATACTTGTCATAGCTGATAGTGACACTTGCGGAATACTTCCGTCATCTAATTCTGGAGAGAATTCTGGGGCATCTTCTGTTTTTTCTATGTCAGAATCCTCATTGTCTGAATCATTAGTTGCTTCACAGTTATATAGGTTCTTTGATTCTTTTCCTTTAGCACCCCTGTGTTTAGGGTCCCACTTCTCACCACAATGTTTGTATTTGCCTTATTTTATCCTTTGTATTTCCAAATTAGATTTTTCACCTTCACGGCGATGTGGTGGAACATATCTTGTATTATTTAAATCCACAGACTGGGGCATTCTTTGTCTCGAATATACTTTTTTTGGTTTTGACCACAGTATTTGTTCAAATTTCTTTTCAGCATTTTTTGCTTTTTGACTTGCTACTTCTATTGACATAATGTTATGAAGGTCAAGTTCTGCTTGTAGATGAGTTTTAAGTCCAAAGATGTATGATTGAATTAGACGAGATTCTGATAACCCAGGTACTCTTGTTACTAAAGTCTCCCATTCTCGAGTGTACTCATCCACACTTCCTTTTTGTCATAATTTGATGAGTGTTAAAAAGAACTCTTCTTCCCTTACACCTTGGAATCCTTTAAAGAATGCATCTTTAAATTTTCTCCAAATGATGGCGATTGTCGTCTTCTTCCACCACATATACCAATTATATGCTTCTCCTTCCATTTTCATGGAAGCGTGCTTAATACTTTCGTCATCATTGTCGATGTCGTAAATCTCGAAGTATTCTTCTACTTTATTCAACCATGCAACACGGCATTTTTTGTTCCCATCAAATTTAGGCATCTCGACTTTTTCCTTTCACTGATATGTTGCTAATGGTGGAGCGAAAAGGGTGTTGATTGTTGAATGCATCCCAGAGTTGCTTATTTGAAAAAGTCGCGTTAATATTTCCTTGATGGGGCGTGGCTGATTTTTTTGGAGATTCTGCTTTTTCATGAGAATCTACTGACTTTGTTGAATCTGATGAATTGTGCTCTTGATTACCTCCATCATCTTGGAATAGTTGTTCGGGTGTAACCTTTGTCTTTCCACACAAGGTGTTCAACAATGCTAATGTCTAATTATGATTCATTTCAGATTGGATCTGGTTTTGCCCAAGCTGTAGTTCTATCCGATTTGTCGTATCCTAAAGCTTCTTGATATCGTCAGAATGCCCGATAAATTTACTTTCGAGATCGACTAATTTTTTGTTGAAATCATCAGAGTGGCTAGTAATTCTATTCTCCAAGTCAATTAATTTTTTACTGAAATCAACCATTAACATCGACGACATTGAA
This sequence comes from Pinus tabuliformis, assembly GCA_031772625.1. Classification (NCBI taxonomy): domain Eukaryota; kingdom Viridiplantae; phylum Streptophyta; class Pinopsida; order Pinales; family Pinaceae; genus Pinus; species Pinus tabuliformis. The sequence continues at coordinate 368,334,851 of CM062809.1, forward strand.
CGAGTTTGTGGGGGTGTATATTTGTCCGCCAACTTTTTAATTAATTAATTTTTTTTAATTATATAACAAATATATATATATATATATATATATATATATATATATATATATATATATATATATATATATATATATATATATATATATATATATATAATTATTATTTTAAATTAAATTAATTTTATTTAATTATATAACCTATAGTTTTTAAGTATATACTATGTATATGGGTTATCGGGATGAAAAATAGCTCAATGTTCGAATAAGCGTGGGGAGCTAGGGTTTGGAGTAGGAAGTAACAGGAGCAACGAGCGAAGAACCATGGAGGAGCCAGGAGGAGGGAGCTCCACTCCCTCCTACAGCAACGTTGTTTCAAACAAAAGCAGAGAAACGAGTTCAAATGGATTCAAGAGACCTTGGGAGAAAGGAAAAAAAAAATATAGACTCAACAGTACTGGAAAGCAGCAAAGATGATGTTCAGGAAGAAACTCACGGTACGACCAGAAGGAAGAAGATGCCAGAGGACAGTAGTCAGGAAAAAAAAGGGTACAACTCGACAGAGGGATCCTGTAAGCCCAAGACTGCCACCAAACCTAGGGTGGTTCTTAATGATTCTGCACTGCAGGAGCACAGAGATCACATGACGACTTATGCTATTATCTATAAGTTTATGGGCTTATGGCCCACAGAGAAGAATCTGTATACTTGGATCATAAACAACTAGAAACCAAAGGGAGATATAACTCTTCATCTGGGGTCCAAGGGCTTTTTCATAGTGGTTTTCAACAGCCTAGAGGATAAAGATAGAGTTTTCGGAGGAGGACCTTATTTCTATGCTGCAGCAGGACTCTATATGCAACCATGGGTAATGAACTTTGTCCCTGAGCAGGAGACATTCACTTCGGTCCCGGTATGGATAAGACTTTACTCCTTACCTCTAGATTATTGGCTACCTGAATCCTTGAAAGCTATAGGAAATAAATTAGGTCATTTTCTAAAAATTTCAAAGGCAACTTTGAGAGGGAAATGTACTTCCTTCGCACGTATATGTGTGGAGATGGATTTATCTGGAGCACTCCCAGATGAAGTGGTCTTAGAAGTTTATGATGAGGAATGGGTACAAGCAGTGGAATATGAACATGTTCCTTTTAGATGTAGTAAATGTCATGAACATGGACACCTTTTCAGAGATTGCCCACAAAACAAGTGGGAGGAGAATTCGAGGGCCAACATACACAAATATTCTGAAGGATTCACCAAGACAGGAGGTAGAGGGAAAGGTGGAGGAAGAAGGTATCAAAAAAAAAAAAAGTGATAACAAAGTAGCAAATCAAAACAGTTTTGAGATTTTAGAAGAAGGGGGGAAAGTGAGAAAGATGTAATTCCAGACAATCATCCTAAAGAGACAAAAAAGGAAGACATCATGGAAATAATATAGGATAATAACAAACTACAGGAAGGTATACCAAACAGCATGGAACAAAGCAGGGATCAAGAGATGACCCCTAGTGAAGTTGGGACTGAGGACGAAGAACTATATGAAATACTTGAGGGGGAGAATCTTGATCTAGAGAAATTCTTAAACCAGGGAACTAGGAAATAAATTGACTCCCTACCACAAGAGGATTTTGACAGAGTACAAAAGCTTTTCCTCTGGCGATCTCAGATAAATACCTCAGGAAACAAAAGAAGCCATGAAAGACAGGACCAGGGAGGGGTCAAATCAATGGAGGAAATATAAGGACACTAGGCCAGGAACGCAGGCAGGAAAAGAGGCAGAAAGAGTCAAAATGAACTGCTAATAGAGTGAGGAAAGCTCTTGATCGACTTAGGTAAGATGAAAGATCTTACCAGTTACTCTTTCAAAAACCCATCATCATGAAGCTCACAACTTGGAATATCAGGGGTCTAGGAAGTAAAATAAAACAGAGGAATCTCAACAGTAGAATAAAAGAGGAAAACCCAGATATGATGTTCATATAGGAAACAAAATGTTCAATAGATAAAGACCAGAAGATACATAGTAAATTGCTCAGTAAGTATGATTACCTAGAAGTAAAAGCCAATAATGCAACGCAAGGGATTCTCACTCTCTAGAATCCCTAGAAATTTGACATTTTGGATGCGGAGGCATGTAGGAACTATCTTTCAATGGTTATCCAACCTTTAGGTGACAAGGATATTTATTTGGTCACTAATGTCTATGGTCCTCAAAATCCTGACAACAAGCTCAAGCTTCTCACCTCACTGGAGGAACTTAAACAAAGACACCCAGCAATACCCTGGATTCTGGGTGGAGAATTCAACATGATCAAATCTCTTATAGAAAAAAAAGGAGGCACTAGACTTATGGGCAAGGATTCTATTGCCTTTCAGAACTTCCTCATCAAGCTGAAGCTAGTGGACTTATAAACAACAAACGGAATCTTCACTTGGAACAATAAGAGGGGAGGTGCATCACAAGTTGCCTCAAAACTAAACAGGTTCCTAATCTCAGAGAACCTCCTCCTCTCGGGACCTAACTTGAATGCCTTTATCCTACTTTTGGAGGGTCGGACCACTGGCTAGTTCAGCTAGAAACTTCTTTTATTGGCACTTCAAGGAACATACCCTTCAGGTTTGAAAATGTTTGGCTTACTCACCCTAATTTCATAGCCAACATTGACAAGTGGTGGAAGGAGGATTTACCAGTTCAAGGCACAAAAATGTTCATGCTGCAACAGAGACTCAAGCACATCAAGACTAAACTCAAAGATTGGAACAAAAGTGAGTTTGGAAATATTTTTAAAGCCAAAAGAGAAGTGGAACAAAAGCTTCAGAATATCAACCAAACTCTCATCAAGGAGGGCTTCACTGAGGATAGGAAACTGCAAGCAGACTCACTACAACAGGAATGGGACACTAGATGTCAGCAGGAGGAAATCTTCTGGAAGCAAAAATCACGAGTCCAATGGCTCAAAGAAGGGGAAAGAAACACAAGGTTTTTTCACAAATCTACCATGGAACACCGGGCCCATAATCGGATCACAAAGCTCTTAGATCTGCTAGGAAGAGAGCTCAATACACACAAAGATATGGAGGACATACTGGTACAACATTTTCAAAAAATAACAGAGGAGCCTATCTCAAACAGATCACTAGATATCAGGAAAAATTTACGAAGCATATTCCAAACCTTGTGTCTAGGAAGACAACTACAATCTCAACAAACCAGTATCAGAAGAAGAGGTGAAAGATGTAATAAATGAGATGCACAATGGGAAAGCGCCTGGACTGGATGGTTTTAATGTAGAATTCTTCAAAGCAAGCTGGGATATAGTCAAAAAGGGTATTTTGGATGTGGTGGAGGACTCAAGGATTTCAAAAACAATCCTTAAAGCGTTAAACACCTCTTTCATTGCCCTCATTCCTAAACAGGATAAGGCAATGACTCCGGATCAGTTTAGGCCCATAGCCCTGTGTAATGTGATATACAAAATCATCTCCAAAGTTATTGCAAACAGACTAAAGCCCCTCCTACCAACACTCATGTCGGAGGAACAAACTGGGTATGTGGAAGGAAGGCAAATTCTTAACAACATCATTCAGGCACATGAAATTGTCCACTCTCTCAAGAATAATAAGCAAGCAGGGATGATCATTCAACTGGACCTAGCGAAGGCGTATGACAAACTGAGCTGGTTGTATATCAAAGAAGTTCTAATTGCTTATGGCTTTGACCAGAATTGGATAAGATGGGTTATGGCTTTGGTAACTTTAGCTAGCTTTTCCATCCTCCTTAACAACTCTCCCTCCAAATCCTTTCGGCCCTCGAGAGGCCTCAGGCAGGGAGATCTGCTTTCACCATTTCCTTTTATTCTGATGATGGAAGGATTAGGCAAAGCAATCACTTCTGCCAAAAGGGAGGGCACTATCCAGGCTCTCAAGCTTACACAGGAAGGGAACACGTTAACTCATCAGTAATTTGTAGATGACACTATGTTACAGGGCATACCAACGATTAAAGAAGCCAAAGCCTACAAGCAAATCCTGCAGGATTTCGCCTTAGCGGCCAATATAGAGGTAAGTATCTCAAAATCTAAAGTGTTTTTTTTCAATACAAATATTTCAATTCAAATAAACCTCTCCAGAATTCTTGGATTTCAGAGAGACCAACTCCCCTCCAAATATCTGGGAATACCTCTCACTGACAAACCTCAGAACAAGGAGGTTTGGGAAGCTTTGATCAACAAACTAAAGGACAAAATCTGCAAGTGGACAAGTAGATCTTTAAACTTGGCTGGCAGGCTTGTTCTCATAACAATGGTCTTGCAGTCTCTTCCAGTTTATATGTTGTCGGCTCTTCCTATCCCTAGTGGAGTTGCCCAGCAAATCAGGAACATGCAAAGAGACTTTCTGTGGGGAAAAGGTGAGGAAAAGAAGAAATGGGCACTGGTAGCTTGGGACAAACTTTGCATGCCCAAACCTCATGGGGGTCTAGGTCTCCATGACCTGGAAACTCTTAAAAAAAAATTGGGGGCCAAACTTTGGTGGAGATGGCTGAAGGAATCCAGCAACCCTTGGGCCAAGCTCTGGAAGGAGAAATATGCAAAAAACTGGAGAGAGGGGGACTTGATCAGAATGACAGGGAAAATAAGGGGTTCTCATATCTGGAATAATGTGTGGGAGAACAGAGCTTTAGTTCAGAATCACAGCTTCTGGGAGATCGGGAATGGAAACCTTGCCTAGTTTTGGGAGGATAACTGGCAGCAAGAATCCAACTTAAGCAGAGAAGGACTGGACATTCTTAGAGAGGAAACTATTAGCAAAGAAATTAAAAAGGTCAGCGACTTTTGGGATCAAACCAAAAATAGTGGCAAGTGGAGAACTTGGAAAATACCAATTAATAGTGAAGAATCTCCTCTGAAGACCCAGACAGAAACTCTTGCCAAAATCCTGGAAAAGAGGAAAATTTGATCTCATTATCCCCAAATCAACTTAGACGGGGAAGAAGCAGTGAGGGTAATTTCAACCTCAAAGAAGCCAAAGATGTGGTCACTGGATACAATTTTTCCAACCCAGATAACACTTGGAAATACCTATGGAAGCAACCTCAATGGATGAAAATCAAGTTGTTTATGTGGATGGTGCATCACAAAAAGATTTTGACTTGGAAGAATCTCAGAAAGAAAGGTTTTGCAAGACCTTCCAGATGCCAGTTATGTGGTATCTAGGAAGAGACAAGGGATCACCTTCTTAGCCTCTGCACCTTCACCTCTACCTATGGAATTTGGCAGCCTGTATCTTTAGACAAATTGAGAGAGATGAAAACAACATCTCCAAAACCTTAAGGGATTGGAGGAATAAGATCTCAGAGAATGAGACTGTCAACTCAGCCTAGACCCTGATCCTAGGCTTCCTAATATGGAATGTCTAGAAAGAACATAATAACATAATTTTCAAGGACAAATCCAACCCACCCCAAATCGTTATAAATCAGCTCCTCAGACAGCTCAATGAGACTACTAATACGTTTCAGAAGCACCCTACTGAGAATCCGCCTTCTCATCAGGACGCCCGAATTCTTCATATTTTGTGCCTACAGAAGATGGTCCCTCAAAGCTCAATCCAAATTCCATCTCGTGCTACCATGAGGCAGGACTTCTGGCATCCCCCCCCCCCCCAATGGGTACCTAAAACTAAATACAGATGGAGCCTCGAAAGGTAACCCAAGGGAAGCAGGGTATGGAGGTGCCATCAGAGATGATAAGGGGAATTTAATAATCATCTTTCACAGCTACTTGGGGAATGCTACCAACAACATGGTGGAACTAATGGCCATAGAACAGGGATTAGAGATTCTGAGAAATCTCAACATGAAGAACTCCATAATAGAAGTTGATTCTGAATTAACAATCAATTCTATAAAAAGAATTGCTAATGGCTCAGACCCTGAGAAAGTCTCGCACCACTGGAGACTGTTGCAGGTTTATCGGCGCATTCGATCACATCTGAGAATCCTGAGAACCCTTAGCTTTGCTCATGTGCGCAGAAATGCCAACAGAGTGGCAGACCGGCTGGCAAATGAAGGGGTGCTCTGTAAGAATGAATACAGTTTTTATAATTGGGAAACAATGCCTGCAGGGAATTTGAGAGAAGAATGCTACAGTCTGGCTCGTGCAGACAATGAGTTTTTTCTCAAGTCAGGCAGGGAAGAGAATGGCGGACCAGGGTTCATCTAGCCTCTGCTCCTGATCGCGTTGGTTGAAGGCTCTCTTTTGGATGGCAGGAGGAGAGGAACAAGTGGTTTCGTTCACAGAGGATGCAAAGGTAAAGTGGTTTTGTGGTTTATCGCACACATCCGAGACCTAAAGTGGTTTTTCAAGGTTTGCCTCTGATGCCATTCATCAATCAACACGTGGCAGTGGGTGGAGAAAGAATACCACCCATATCGTGCGGGTTATCCTCATGCTTCTTCTCCGTTCGATATTCTCCTCAGCCGTTGGATACAAGAAGGGAATATCAATGGTTGTAGTACATCGAGCTAGTTCAGGGAGTTTTCCTTCGTGCTTTTCGAGGTTTACGTGTGGACTCCTAGAGGGCAGTACTCTTAGTCGCATGAGTCTTAGCCCTCGGGCAGAACCGTTTGATTCTTTGTTTGGAGTCTTTTCTCCTTATGTGTTCGGAAGTTTGTTTGTTAGTGGGTCGTTTGTTGTAAAGGTTTGCAGCCCATTGTTTAGGGTAGGTGGACCCCGGTGATGCCCGTTGACTTTGTCCGGGACTTGTAACATAGTTCTGTATTTTTTAACCTTTGAATGAGAATCGAAAAACACTCTTGCTTTAGCAAAAAAAATAAGTATATACTATGTATGTATGTATATATATATATATATATATATATATAAACTAAATGATATAATGGAAAGAGAAAGGTCAGGGGTCAAATGTTAGAGCGTTTCAGGTGGCCTGAAGAAGACAGTGGACGGGTGTCCAGAGGATGGCGTACAGAGGACGGGGCGGCAGGCAGAATGGTAGGGTAGACGCGAAATGATGGATTGTGGACACAGCGACTGGAAGAACCTGGTGGTGGTGCTTGTTCGGCAAGAAGGGCAGATAGTGAGATGGCAATGGCACAATGAGCACACAGGAATGATGGTAATGTGGTCTAGAAGAAGGTTCGACGGTGGAGAGGGGCGGGAAATCGGTGAGGTGTTGTTTGACGGCGTAAAAAAAAAGTGGGGAACAAGCAACTATGTGTGCACTGGGCCAAACAACAACCGAATCAGAGGAGAGTCTAGCTCTGATACCAAATGTAGAACCAAAATTTAGATATTGTGATGACAAAACAATACTTTAGCTATTGATAGCCATGATAAAACTTTTTATTAATGATTAAAAATATGATGTTTACATTCTACTAAGAGGCCTTGGCTATATACCACCTTAGGTACCTTGTTGGCTTTGTTAGCTCTATTATGCAACGCTGATATTCTAAGATCAGAAAGGATCATGGCCTGATTGTTACGTCCAAAGAAGGGGTTTCACATTGGTCACTCTTCTCTTCTTTCCTTCTACCCCGCTTACTCTCCTCCATCTCCATTTCCCTATTTGCCTCCTAAACCCGACAAAGTAACCCCCTTTGACTTTAGCCCCGAGCGCAAAACCCCAAACCTACCATAAAACCCTACCATATGTCTTCACGCATTCATAACTTGTCGCGCTGCATCCCCACCATTGATCACCTCGCCGATCCAACGGCTCCCCGTCGCACCCAATAAAGGTGACCCACTCTACCACTCTCCGCGATCAGATCATCTTCGCCAAGATCTAACGGTTTTCGCTTTCATCGTGCAAACAACTTAATTGAGCAATTGCACATGATGAGAGTGGTTTTTCTCTCTCATCAGCTGCTGCATGTCAACTGCTGAATGGAATCGCTCGGCCCAGGACTTTTACCACTTTATGCCCGAAAGCAATGCGATGAACCATTATCGCTCGATCAATCTGCCCCGCCCGTTAAACGTCCATGCAGCTCCGTAGTCTGATGACCATCTGATCTGTCCACTAAAGATCTAATGGCCCTAACACACCCCGCTCCCACCTCCGCTGAGCCATCTCCGCCGTCCATTTTCCCGACCCAACGGTCATCCTTCTCCCTCATCCCAACTGTCCGTGTGCCCATGCATCCCACGTCCTCTGACCATTCTATTGCCCGAAGAAGGAGATGACCAGCTCCACCATCATCAGTCACAGTTAGACCCCCAACAACCATATTTAACAGAAAGCATGGCCAAGGGAGAAAAGGACATAGCATGACTCTGTAACTGAATTTATCAGTCATGGACTCCACTGGTACGAGCACTCCAACCACCTAAGAGGACAATATTGCACTTGAATAGATCGGATTCACCCACTGAAGCAAGCAAACACGTTCAGAGACTCCATCAGGCAGTTAAATGCGGTTGGTGGTCAATTATGACCCCTCCATACCTAAATGGCTAAGTGCCATAGTATTGTAAACTTATAAATATCTAGAAGCAAGATGTAATCAGGGTTGGAATTTGATGTAAGATTCAACTTCTAGAGACTGTAGACAGTTTGTCACTTGCAGCGTCTCATCTTCATTTTCAGCTAATACAAGCTTCTTTTGCTGTTAACTACTCACTGTCCATCTTCCTCTATTCTAAGCTTGTGCTTGATATGCTGTGTTCTTGAGCTCTTGGTGTTTAGAACTAGATAAATGTCATCTTATCTCTGTGTTAAAGTACTGATTTCATCACTGAATAGGTTGCTCAGGTTTCTTTCTATCTAATGCAAGAGAGTTTTCATCATGTCTTTGCATTAATAGATTAGATTTACAGGTTTCTTTACTGGTTACATCCGGCCATCACATGGTCTTGTGCATTTGCTGGTGTGGTTAGTATTTTCCATATTCACCTAATATCTAAAATTGTGAGCATTGGTGGTCTAAAGCCTTGTAGTCTGAGGGTGTTCATGCATGTCTAGAGTGAAACGAAGTAGAAGTGGTTATCTGGCTTGAACCAAACCATCATTCCTTCCATTAAACCTGCAATAATAGTTGAATTTATATGTTACCAGGCATCTCTGAGCTACAATCTAGGAGAGTTTCTTGGAATCCTAACAGGCTAATTGGGGCCTGACCCAGGTTCAAAGTTATTTTAGCCACACAATCCCGGTACTACTGGCCTTTTCGGCAACAGTCTGCGGAGCACGGACTGAGGTCTCACCTAAAGTAGTATGGGAGGGTGCTAGAACCAGGTTTCCACACCCTGGAGATGTCTGATGAGTTCAAGTGGTCTGCGGTTTGACCCTATGCGCAAGTGGCTTCACGCACTTTCCCGTACCTCGCAGCCTGATATGCTACCTTTGCGTAGCCCTACTTAGGGGCTGAACGCCGTGCTTCTGCATTATTACCCAAGACCTTACTGGTGTTCCAATGTTAGTTGATTATTTTAGCCTACTTCCGTGCTTTAAGTTATACTTAACAACATAAACCATTCATATAGGTGCGTGCAATAAATAAAAAGTATATTTGAAAATTATATCAAACATGCATTAACCCAAGAACATATACATGGAATTATGATAAAAATTCTCTTTATTAATTCCTTCCTTGGTTACAGACTCGACTAGGCCTGCGCACTCAGCTGCGGACTACTAGGCCTCTACGCACTCAGTTGCAGAGCCTTCTCCTACTCTACGACCCGAAGACACACTTTACACTTCGACTTAGTCACTTAGATTTCTTTTCCCTTTTCTTCCTCTCTTTTACACTTAGAGCCTTGCTCTATTTATACAATCCCATGATCCGCGGACCATGGGTAGGTTTATCCAGCCAACATTACATTACAAAACTAGGGCGAACAACCCTGTGACTCTATCATACTTTTGCGCCCCGCGCCCGCAATTTGTAGAGATTTACAAAAAGATTCAGTCAAAACTTGGGCTTTGAGCCCTAAAACATGCCTTGGGGAGATTCCATGCCCAACAGGCCCCTAACACAAACATCGTGACTCGCCCTCGAGTCACTCTATCGACACGATGATATTTTCGCAGAGTCCCTCCAACTGTTCTCGAACTACGCGGAGGTCAACAATGCACTGAGTTGCTGCTTGTTGGATCTGTTGCATACGCTGTTTTGAGACCTCTGTGTCGGGAGTGCTTCTCTGCATCAATGTGTGCATCCCTTTCATGTGTGTGAGCTTGCCTTTGATGTCTGCCATGATGGTGAAGCCCTCATCCATCTAAGGCTGGACACGCGCTTTTAGGACTGCTTCCTTATGTCGTGCCACGTCCACCTACTCCTTCAGTGATTTGGCCTACTGCATCTGTGCAAGCCTCTAGGTGAGGACCACTGTCTGTGCAGTTCCTCAGACATTGTCATACTGTTGTTGGAGTTCTTGCACCTCTGTCTCTAAGCGCTAGATGTTGGGGTCCTCCTGCAGAGTTGTGAGGACCTCAAGTGATTCTTCCAACATGCTGGTGCAGTCTCGCACTGCACCTCTGATTTCCTCCAATCCCATTGTGATAGCACTAGCATGTTGTTCTCTGACTTTTGGGGGAGTGGATGGCTGCGCCTTTAACCACAGCTCGACGATCTAAAGATTCAGCTCCAGCTAAACCTTTGTCATTTCCTCCCTAGCCTTGCGGACCCCTGCTGCTAACCTGTGGATCCGCACCTCTGCTGGTATATCTGCTGGGATGGCCAACTCTGGGACGCTTTGGCAAGCATCGTCTATCATCTGTACTAGTTGTTGATTTTGCGACACCAATTCGTTGCGCTGCAAGCTTAGTTGTTCCATGTTTATTTTCTGCTCATTGAGGACTTGGAGCATGCGGCTCTCCCTAGCTCGCAGCTTTGCAATTATACCATCCTACAACACATATAATGTCTCATGTGGGAGGGCAGCTAGATTAATACCGAGACCTTTCAGCGCACTAACCGAAGGCCTGTCGGCCTCATTTGATGTCACTAGTGCCCCTTCCGGCAACACTATTATGTTTGTCATCTGCGCGTGCAACATTTGCTCTGCTTCCATGGATTCGACTGCGAGGTTGGTTGAAAGGGTACCAACCTGAGGAGGGCATACTTGTAATTCCTCCAACTGTGCTTTGAGGCCCCCAACACAATCTGGTTCTCCTGCATGAAATCTTGGAGAGCCTCATTGGTGATATCGCACACCGTCTCGCCGATGTCATGCAAATCACCCTCAGTTAGGGTGATTGGGTCAATGGAAAATTTTGAGACCTTGAACTTCTTCCGCAACCCTTCCCGCTCTGCTGGGTGTTGGTGCTTTAGCTGTGTTGACGTGGTCTGTGGGTCCACGCCTCCTTCTTCTTTTTCTACTTCCTCTACTTCCTGACCTTGTGAAGGCGTTGTTTGGTCCTCGCCCGCCTTCGTGGTTGCTTTCTGTGCTACTGCTGCTGCAGCTTTTTCTTGCTCAGCTGCTTTCTGTGCCACATCCCGCGCTACCCGCACTTCTGCTGCTGCTATTTCCTTCCTTCATTTTTCGTCCAACTGTGCGATGCGCAGCTTGGCCTCATTTTCTTCTTTTGCGCTGCCGACTTTTTGATTTCTGCAATGTCTGGGGCGCACCATTTCGGAGGACATACCTCCAGCACATTGAAAATGGCATCGTCGGTGGCTAAAAAGGGTAGCTTGGTCCACCATTTAGTTGGGTCCTTGCACGCCCTGATATATATGTTATGCATGTCTGCCTTAAATTCTGCAAACTGTTGTAAACCATGGGTGACAACCGCGGCTTACGGTTGATCCACATTCTGAGGTTCATCTCCATGAACACCTAGAAGATCTTACTGTTGCGTATCCGTTTACCATCCTTCGTGGCCCAGAGCGAAGCGTCCTTCACAGCCTCCGTTAAATCTCTGTCAATTATGGGGAATTGACTATCCTTCAAAAATTCCCCAGCTACAAGCACTATGGACAACAACAACCATGCACAGTGGAATGTTTTGCCCTGTTCCTAGGCTTCACGAAAATTTTCTAAAAATTTCGTGCAGAGGAATTCAGACTAGTTAAACTGGACCCCCTCTGCGCATTGCTCGGCCAGTGCGACCACCGACGCAGGTACCTCATCTGCGTGGCACTTGCACATAACTTTTCCTGCTAGGATTTGGGTTGCCATGTGTACTGCTTTGTCTTTGATGTTGGAGATGGCATAGTCCCTCTTCTTCTTTTCCATCTTGTACTTCTTCTTCATGGCCTCCGTGATGGTCAAATCACTGCCCTTTTCTTCTAATATGGCCGCGGGGTCTTCTCCTTTGTATGGAAGCCAGGAGATGTGACGAATCAAGTCTGTCGTGATGGGTATGGGCTCCTCCAGCCAAAAACACCCATCATGCACCAGGCAGAGCAGCTGCCTGATGACGAAAATGGTTATTGGGGTGTAGTGGAAATGTGGCACCCAGAGTAGGTTTAGGAGCCCGTCCTTTTCCACTCTGCGCAACCACTTCCGTGGCTCCAATGTTGTCACCCCCCGCGGGTTTTATGCTTCATGAGGTTTCCGGTCTCAAGGTGAGGGAACTTCTCGCAGTCAGCGAGGTCCCAATCTTCGAATTTTAGGGTTGGCACGCGGCCCAGGTGTGTGCCTTCAAACATAATTCCATCTGGGAGGATCGGGGTCTGGAGTGAGCTCTTGGACTCGTCTAGGTCCTTGGGCACTTTGGCCTTCCCTTTTCGTGGGGGGACATAGGTGGGCAGTTTTGTCATAGAGTGCGTAGACTGAGTATTCACCTCCATGCCTTCATCTTCTTCTTCTTCGTCTATTTCTAGAGTGACGGATTTCCCCTTCTCCTCCATCGATAGTTTGCTGTGCAGCGGGTTCCGCGGGGACACGCGTACGAGAGCCATTGCTTGTTTGTCCTTCTTGAGTCTTGGTATGCGCGGTGATTTTGGGATTTCTGCCACAATCCTGGCATCTTCTGGAACATCCCCCATAGTTAGGGCCTGCATGGCCTCCTCGACAGTCATTTCTATTATGTCCATAACATCTTGAGCATTTTCCATCGTACTCGTTCAGAAAACTAGCACTCACGAACTTATGGGCTTAATCAACACTCGACTCACAACACTCAGGGCTTTGCTCAATCGCTCAATTTGAAAATGACCAAGTGTTGTTTTCTGGGCAGCCATTTGTATTTTATAACACTTTTTGAATTCGAATTTGATCACTCCCCCCAATTCCAGTTCATTAATGCTTTTTTGGCGAAAGATTTTCCCAAATCTTGCCCATAAATCGCATCTTAAATTCCTGTCGCCCGCTCCATTTGGCCTCAATTCGAGCATCCCATCATGAATAGTGAATTTAACGGTCACTTTCTAACCAACCCGCGTGGTAGTGCAGCCCCCCGCGTGCGGTCGTAGACCTTGTGACTTTTTGTTTCTGCGCGCAGCTCCAACCTCACGCAGCTTCCGGGCAGAGTAGTTTATAGTCCCGTGCTTCCTTTCAACTACTTGGAGCACTAAGACTGTATTTCCTTCGGCTAGTCAGGTGGCCGCACCACCTATGTAGAGTTCCATCCTGTCCTCCGTCATGGTTCCTGGAGAATCCCCACCTTTTATTGTTACAGTCAACATCGCACACTTCACCATTTGCAACGCACTACCCTGGTCACTATGCTTAGCAATATGCGGTCCAAGCCAAGGCATCAGACTAATCAATTCATGGCGATAGTTCTCAAACTTGTCAGCATGATCGTATGCACCTTGTCTTACCATCCTAGTTTTTTCAGCGAGAAAATATTCCTTTATTTCGTCCTCCAGCTTCTTGACTTCTGCGTCCACCAGCGTGCTTTTCTTTCTTAACCGTACCCTTTCTTCTTCAAGTTCTTGGAGTCTAAGGTTTCCCTGTTGGATTTCGACTTCCAAGGTTCCACGAACCATCATCCCTACCAGTGTTGGATTAGGCTTTTCAAGTACTAGAGGGCTTACAACGTTCGTCTCATATTCCAGCCTTGGCGGTGCCTGCGCGGTCAGGTTCTTGCATTTGGTCTTATATGCCCATAGAACCGCTGGTACGCGTAGGTCCTAGTCAGTCCATTTCGTATTACGGACCCTGTTTAATACTTTGAACACTTTTTCAAAGGCTTCCACTTGGATAACCTTCTGCGCGCTTGGTCTTATCGTACCTCCTGGTCCTAAATGGAGGGGTTGTTCGCGCCATTGTCTTGCCCGCTCCTGCTTGCCGATCGTGTTTCCTACCATGCATACGGTGTGCCTTCCTGCAGGTTGTGCACCATATGGTTGTATCCATCTAGAAAGGTGGGCGCACGGACCATTTTGTCCAACATACTTGGCTTTTATCTTCATTTGAGGCTTCCCAAATTGTAGGCGCATCATCCTTCTGTATTCGCGCCAGTCCTCAAAACTTCTTTGATGCATACCCCACCATCTTGCGAGCGAAGCGCGCAGTACCCATTTCAGAGTGTCGAAACGTTGCTATTCCGGTACTTCTCTTTCAAATTCGTTCAGGAAATCATCCACCTCACTCAACCTATCGTACATAGGCAGATCTCTTACCTCTGCTGTCACGCAGTGCAACAACCTTGTCATCATGTTACAGTTGAGCGTGGTTACCTCGTGTCACTGGTTTTGCCATTGTTCTATTTCCTCGTCTGAATCTAAGGTGTAGGAGCTTTCGTGCTCCCACGAGAGTCTTCCATCCGCCATTGGATTCACCAAGTACTGCTCCCACGCAGTTATCTTGTAGATGTAGTCTAGATTGTCATCGTTGTCATTGTCGTGTACCGGTTCTGTGTAGCACAATCCTTCTACAGGGTCTAAAGGTACCACTATGCGCAGTGACTTTTTCTCAAAAATAATCTTACGCTTCTTTAGATTTATCACTCCATTCATGTCAGTGGTCCAATCTATTCCCAATATTGCAGGATAGGGATTGATGTCATCAACAATCTCTATCACTTCGAAATCTGCAAGTGCGCTCGCACCTTTGATATCTACCGTTATTCCCTACAATATTCCAATAGGTAGGATCTTTTGTTGGTTCACCATTCGCAATTGAATAGGAGACCATTGCAGTGCATGCCTGCCCATGCACTCCCACGTCTGTTTTGGAAGGACGTTCGCTTCTGATCCTAGATCCAAAATCACTTGATCCATTTCATATTCCTCGATCTGCTCAGTCAATCTCATCTCTCTTTCTGTTCGCGTTGTGTGCTTCCCAAGCTTCCAGACTATGCACAATTCTCCTGGCATGGTTCCAGCACATCTAGTGATGAGTTCTTGCAGCCCCTTCAGAGCTTTGATGTCGCACAACAGCTTCATGCATGTCTCCAAAAATGTAATGAGCATTGATGGGTCCATTTCACATTCTAGTTTGTCTTTACTTCCTGAAGTGGAGGCATCCGCGAAGCTCTTCTTAGCTTCCATGAATGTCTCCTTAGCACGCTCTAAATCAAATTCTGGTTCCTTTGTTGGAGCCTTGCAAACCCAGGCACTCTCTTCGGGCTACTTGCCTTTGTCATCTCCTGTCGTGATACCACTTCGGAGCATGATATTTACATTCAAGTCTTCGTTGCATGGCTCAGAACTCATCATTTGCAGGTTCTGAGGGGGAGGTTGGAGTGCTCCTTTATCGCTCAACCTCACTATCAGCATGGTATAGTCCTCCGTCTCATGATCAAACTGTGTACGATATAAGCATGATGGTCTCGTTGGATTTGTACAATTGCGGGCATAATGCCCTGGTCCTCCACAATTGTAACATATTAGTTGTTTGTGACCTCTTCCTGGTCCCATTCCACCTTGACCACGTCTGCGCCCCTGAAATCCAGTGCGCGCCATCCCTGCATTTTGATCGAGGGCCCGTGTTTCGGTCTGAACTCTATAGGTAGGAGTCTGATCCATCATTAGATCATAACTTTTACAGGTACACTCATCGAGGCCTAATGACCTGCAGAAATTACATAACAACTACCGGGAATTCTGTGTATACTTCTGTAATAGATGGAAATTATTGATAGCATGCTTCCCTCCTATTTGACAAATCACGCACCATAATTCAAGCACCATGCTCGGTCCTACCTGTGCCTCCGGTCTCAATGGCGTTGGTCCTCCTCCCGTCGGGTAGTTTGCGAAGACTAGACAATGGTCCTTGTTATTTCCCTGGCCCTTGCACTTTACGCACCATACCTCCTCGCGCACTTCTGGGCGAGCTATCTTGTCTTGTTTCAAACTTTTCATCTCAAGGCACAATTTTTTCAACTGCACATCGATCTGTTGAACTCCCAGGTTAGGATCTTATATCGGGGTCTCGTGTAGCCTCATTGTGATCTCCAAGGCCTCGACCTGAGTGGTTAGCTTCTATCGTGACAACGCATTCCTTAGATGTGGTGTTAGTGATGCAACAAACCATGCGTGGTGTTTCCCATCTGTCAAGGTCATATTGGCTTCAAAAATTACACTTCAGTCTCTGATCCAGCTCCTAAGGGGTCTCGCTTGGAAGCATCACGATTTCCTTAAATCCAATGATCGACTGTGTCTCTGATTTTGGCCTACTAAATTCCTTGTTTAGCGCAGCTTGGATATCCATGATCCCTGCATTCAGATTTTTATTGGAATGCTTAATGTACCAAGTCAGTGCGCGATCCTCCAAAGTGCTGACCAATGTTGCTTTCTTCATATTGACTTCCGTGACTCCCTACGCTTCCCATACAGCCCTTACCACGAACCAAAACTAGTCCAAATATTCATTCCCTACTCCTTTTAACATTGAAAACTTTATCATGCTTGCCATATTGAATTGTGGTGGTGGCGAAGGTGGTGTGGGCGATGACGAGGGTGAAGATGGTGAAACTGGTGGTGGTGTAGGTGGGGGTGGTATGCGCGGAATTCGATGCTTTATAAAACTGATCACACTTCTTGGGGAAACCTTCGCAAGCTCTTCCTTGCTTTCTCGTGGAGGTGTAATCAAGGGGCTAGTTTCTAGTTCTGCGCTACCTTCATTTTTGTAGATCGTCCCACTTCATGTAGCCCCAAACATCAATTTATTTGCATAACCCACTTTTCACACAATAGAATTTTAATCCAAGTGTTCAAAGATTTAACATACTTACCTTGCGGTCCTTTGAGGAAGCGTCATTCCGCCTCGCTATAGATGACTGAAGTATCTACCATGAACTTGGTGACAAATCCTCCTATAATTTGATCAAGCCAGTTATCCATAGTGTGCACAATCTTATCCTCCGATGCTTCCAATCGGCACACAATAGGTTTATCGAGCCTACACCTTCCTTGACTTTCTGCTAGCTTGTGATACACTCGTACAACTTAGAGGGGAAAGATGCAAAGAAAATTTCGTGGATTTCCATATATAAGTAGCAATCTAACCACTCTTCCTTTGATAATCGCGGATTCCTGTTTTCCTGTGCTGCGAACTCGTGAATCTTTCTGTCCAACCACTCTTCAATTCCTTTCTTTGTCAGATTCCAGTGATATGACATCAGACATCTCTATGCAGATCCCGGTCCCAGTAATGGAACCATTTGTTGGCTTATTGGGGCCTGACCCATGTTCAAAGTTATTTTAACCACACAAATCCCGGTACTACTGGCCCTTTCGGCAACAGTCTGTGGAGCGCAAACTGAGGTCTCACTCGAAGTAGTATGGGAGGGTGCTAGAACTAGGTTTCTGCACCTTAAAGATGTCTGATGAGTTCAAGTGGTCCGCGGTTTGACCCTGCACGCAAGTGGCTTTGCGCACTTTCCCATACCCCGTAGCCTAATATGCTGCCTTCGCGCAACCCTACTTAGGGGCTAAACGTCACGCTTCTGCGTTATTACCAAAGACCTTACTGGTATTCCAATGTTAGTTGATTATTTTAGCCTACTTGCGTGCTTTAAGTTATACTTAACAACATAAACCATTCATACAGGTGTGTGCAATAAATAAACAGTCTATTTGCAAATTATATCAAACATGCATTAACCCAAGAACATATACACAAATTATGATAAAACTTCTCTCTATTAATTCCTTCCATGGTTAGACTCGTCTCGACCTGTGCACTCAACTACAGGGGTCCACGCACTCAGCTACGGACTACTTGGCCTCTGCGCACTCAACTGTAAAGCCTTCTCCTACTCTATGACCCGAAGACACACTTTACACTTCGACTTAGTCACTTAGACTTCTTTTACCTTTTCTTCCTCTCTTTTACACTTAAAGCCTCGCTCTATTTATACAATCCCATGGTCCATGGACCATGGGTAGGTCTATCCATCCGACATTACATTACAAAACTAGGGCGGACAACCCTGTGACTCTATCATACTTTCGCGCCCTGCACCCGCAATTCGCGGAGCTTTACGACAAGATTCAATCAAAACTTGGGCTTTGAGCCCCAAAACATGCCTTGGGGGGATTCCATGCCCAACATACCTCTTGGTGAATGGGCATGATCTTTGATCATGCCCTTTGCCTAATAATCTATAACTAGCTAACTATTTTTTTACGTAACATTCAATTTCACTCTTTTGGGCATAGGGATATCTGTAAGGCTTGATGTTTGGAGGAACACTTGCTAGAGTCAAGTGAATAACATAATCATAGTCATGAATAGGTGGGAGGCATTTGGGAGTCTCAAATACCTAGGGATTATTGTCCAAGGTTTTTTGGAGATCTGGAGAGATATATGATTTCGATGTTTGAACCTCTAGTGAGCATAATTGTGCAATTGCACCCCGTTGTTCTTTCCTAAAAATATTTGTCATGCCATTAGAGTCGATTATCTTCCCTGGTTTCCTTGCGACACCCCTTAATTTAGTTTCATTTCCTTCCCAAAAAAACTCAAAAAGAGTTCTTGAAAATTAGAAGTTATCGTCCCCAAAGATTGTAACCATTAGAATCCTAGTACAACATCAACACCACCCATTGGAATGGAAAGCATTGGATTATTCAATACATATTCCCCCATGGTTTGTTTGATATTATGACACTTCCCATAGCAATTTATAGTTCCCCCATTTGCAACTATCTCTTGACACTCTGGTGTTGGATATAGAAAGCAATTCAATTCCTTGGCTATCTTACAATGAATAAAATTATGGGTAGTAACTAAATCAATCAACACTATTACCTTTCCCTTATTGACATATCCTTCTATATTGAGAGTTTGAGGAGTGATAATTCTCGCCAATACATTACAATATATGGACGAATTCATTTCTTCTTTCTATGGGGTTGGTTCATGGTGTATATCTTGTTTTATGTTTCTTGTTCCTTTTCTTCCTTCTCTTCACAATATATGTAAAATAATTCCTTCTTAGCACACTTATGACCTTTAATATATTTTCTATCACAATTGTAAAAAAACCCTTTTGCTCTTTTTTCCTCCAATTGTTGTGGTGTCAACCTTGTAGGTTGTGGAAGGCTAGGAGCAACGACACTCGTCTTTATAGTTGTGAGTGGTAGAGTTCCTTTTTGCCATAATTTTGCTTTCAACTTTTCTTGTCACCCTGAATGACTTCTCCAATTAATCCGGTTCCCAAAGGTGAACTTCATGTTGGATGTTATCCTTTAAATTCCTGAAGAATACATCGATCCTATGCTCCTTTGGAATATCAGTTACCCTGATATTCAATTTTTGGAATTCCTCAATGTGCTCTGCCATTGAACCGTTTTGTTTGAGATTTATCAATTGGCTAAAGAAGGTGTTTCTCTTTGTATAATCATAATGTGTTATCATTTCCTCCTTAAAAATTTACCAATTGACAAGTGGTTTACAAGAACAAAGCCATTGATACCATACAAATTGATTGAGTTTTAAATATAAAGATGCAATGCATACCTTTTGTGTGTGTTGCACATCATGTAAATCAAAATATTGCTCCATATGTAGTATCCATGTTACCTAACCCTTTCCATCAAACTTCCTCATATCGATCTTTGGAATGGGGTTGGTCTTCAATCCAAAGTTATAATCTCTAAAATCATGATTAACATTCCTTTTGTTCTCATCATGAGTTTCATGGAATACTCTTTCTCCATTAAAAAGCATTTCTTGTAGAAACTTTGTCAAACCTTCCTTGAAACCTCCCATGTCTGATTTTAAACAATTCATGTCCCCTTTTATTTCTACTTTTAAACCATCCATGTCACCTTTTATTTCTACATTTAAACCATCCATGTCCCCTTTTGATACATCCATGTCACCTTTTATTTTTGCGTTTAAACCATCCATTCCCCCTTTTAGTTCATATTTGGTTTCTCTTTGTGAGAGAGAAATTTGTTGCACTTGGTCCTGTAATTTTGATATATTATGTTGCAATTCTTCTTCTTCATGCATCATAGTAAATATTTCTGAGGGATTAATGGGTGTATAATTCTTTTTTTTGGGATGAACTTTAGAACCCAATATTGATATCTATGCTTCAATATGCCCGTGGAATCACTTCAAACTGATTTTTCAAACAAAAGTCGTGCAATTTACAAAACAAATACACACATTTTTCTTTTTTTCAGGAGCTCAATATTGAAACGGTTGTAACTATGTAATTCAGACTCTCCAAGGTTTGAAATTTCATCTTGTGGTAGCCCTCTAAGTCTTCTTTCCATTGCCATAAATCAGACCGACATTGGATTCGTTAAGATAAAGTTATGCTCAGTCTCCCACAATGACTTGGTTATGGACTAGTTTATTAAAGTGAAATTTTACGAAACTTCACGTCACTATTTCAACATTTGCCCCTGAAAATGATACAAGAATAACTATAGTCCATGATTTTTCAGTCACATTTTACGAAATTTAAATCCAATTATTTTAGAGAAAGTTATGACGATTTTCCCTAGGTCACCTGTTTGACACTGAATTCTAGAGCATGCAAAAACCCTAATTTCTTCATACCATATCTTAGAAATTATAGTGAACCAAGATCTGAAATTTTTACACGAAGTTAACCAAGATTTTGGCCCCAAATGATCAAAATTTCAACTTTTGAAGCTTCGTAGAAATGTTTTTATAGCGAAAATTTCCAGATGACCTTTTGAAGTAGCGAAACCCTAGAATCCAAAACTACGATACCAAATGTTATGCAACCAGATCAAAAAAGAGAAGAAAATATAGATCAACAGCTTGAAAATTAGCCTCTTCGAGGGGGAAACCTCCTTTACATTGCATAATTGAACAATTTTTGGATGATTCAAATGACAAGAACTCCTTGGTGTATATAAGAGTCTAATGGGTCACAATATAATCAAAGCCTACATAACAATAATAATGTAAGGGCACAACAATAACAATAATGAGTTTCTATGGGGAACGAAAATAACAATATGGGGGCTACATGGGCACAACAATAACAATAGGGGGCTACAATAGTATTATAGGGGCCTAACACAAAAGGGTCAAGACTACAAGCTCAAATCCCAAGGAGAAGGAAGATATTTGAGCGAATGAGAAAGGAGAGCTAAATTACCCTAAATATGTCACACGTGCAAAGTTGCAGTAATTTCAGGAGGCCAAAAATTATGTCTAGAAGGTTGAAAATTGTAGTCAAGGGTGCAAATTTGAATCTGTGAAGTTGAGGCAGTTTTAAAACAGTTTGACTTGGGTTGACTAAGTGAAGAAGGATGTTCATCAAGAAGAGGTTTGACTTGATCTTGGAGAAGTCTTGGTCTTAAGTCATAGGTCTTGGAATTCATCATCTAAACATTCTATAAGAAGAGAAGAATTCTTGTGATTTTTCCTCTCAAGAGGAGAGGTATTGGCCCTGGATTGCAATCTGCATTTTGTGTCCTCTTGTCTCTTTGATCTTCATAGTTTGATAGTTGTTTGATGATAAGAACATAATAGTAATTAAGTGAAAGAAGAAGCTAATAAATCTAAGTAAAATAACATCACAAGAAGTTATCAAAGTAAGAGAAATAACCTAATCTAACTTCACCAATATTTCTCAACATGGTATCAGAGCTAAGGTGACAAAATCAAGACAAAGAGGCATCTTGAAGATCATCAAATTAAAGAAGTACACATAAAGGCTGAGCACAAGGATATCTTTAAGGATAGTCAAGGCATCAAGAAGTACCATCCATCACATCATCACAAGAAGAAGAAGACCTCAAAGACCCCTCCTCCATTCAAAGAAGGATCCTACACTTGAAGTCTCCACACTCTACATTCAAAGGAAGCAAGAAGAAACATTTCCATCATTATCAAATAAAGCAAGGTGATATTCCTCTCATTAAAGAAAGGATCACATTTCAAGCATACTTGAAGAAAGACATCTCTCAACATATAGTAGAAGACATATTCATCTTCTATTGTCAACATCATAAAGAAGACATCATCAAGGAGAATCTTCACTTGACAAGTAATTATTCTATACTTTTATATCTCAATCTACAATCAAAATGACTTCATTTTTAAAGGAGAACAATAAATTGGTTGGGACCTTGAACTACCTTGCATGGAAGAAGAGAATTGATTTAATTCTCATGGAGAATTAATTTATTGAATATGTAAAAGACTCCATCACCAAATCATGTAAACAACAATCTCAAGAACTATCTAAGTACATGAAAGGAGAAATAAGGGCACAAAGGATCCTCATAGAATCAATCAAGAATTCTCTCATCCCTTATGTTGCAAAGTTGGAGACAACAAAAGACATCTATGACAAATTGGTGGAGCTATTTTCTGTAAGCATTATAGGAGAAATCATATCTTTGAGAACCAAACTATATAAGATGAAAATCTCAGGGGAAGAAGTGATACCTTTGTGTTTCATGAAGGTATCTGAAATTAGAGACCAACTACAAGAACTTGGAGAAGTAATGTATGATCAAGAGATGACCACCATCGTGCTCAATGCACTACTTGATGAATGGTGGAATTTTGTATCAATCATCTATGTGAAGAATGAAACCACTCCATTCAACAATCTATGGTCAATATGAAAAATTGAATAATCTAGATTAAAAGAAAAGAATGATGTTGGATCAACTGAACCAACTCAAGCATATGCAACATCAAAAAGGAAGAAAAGAAAATTTGGAAGTTTGAGCCTTGAAAGAAGTTTCAAAAGAAAATTTAGATGTCAAATATCTAATGCTATGAGTGTCATGAATATGGGAATTTAAAAAAATATTGTCCTAAATTCATAAGAGACAAAAAAAAAGAGAAAGGAAAGAAATGAAGTCCATCTCATCGAAGAAGTAGAAGAACTTGAAAAGAATAAATGAAAGGAGGAAGTAAAAGATCTTTATTATGAATGAGATAACTTCCTTCACTTAGTTCATTTCAACATATAAAAGTTAGCAGTCATGATGGATGGGATGCATTATAGCTGAGATAGATATGACATCATCATTGAAGCATGGATGGATAGATAAAGTAGAAGTCTACATGGTTGAAGCAGTCATCATAATAGAAATAACGTAGTTAATGAAATCTTAATTGGAAGCATATAAGGATAATCAAATTACCAAGTTATTTGGTTGGAGAAAGTCATCTAGCAAGATAGAAAATAAAGAGATCATCATACATCATCATCATTAAGGAAGAAGCATTTGCAGAATGAGGATCATCAAGATCCTCCATTGGAATCTTCATTAGAAGGTTCACCTCTACTTAGAAGAAGATAGTGTCTCTCCAATATTATACATTCCACCATGTGTGGGATCCACTATTTATAAGGATGAAGGTATGATTACAAGGTTGTGCAACATGTCAAGTTGGTTGAAGTATTTTCATCTTCAAGCAAGGAAGAGAAGTTGTTGAAATGAAGTCTAGAGGACCACATGAAGGAAGAGGTATGTATATATTTGGTAATAGATAGATAGATAGATAAAGTCATGTCATCTTAAGGTTATAGATATAATGGTTAAAAATTCTATATCTCATGAGAATGAAGAAGAATGATGCATGAAGGCATGTAGACAATGTGCGTTGAACTCTTCTATATATTAACATAATATGACCTCATGGAGAATATGGGGTGGCTAGAAACTATGGTTCCCATAATGAAGAAATTGTGTATAAACGATCTTGAGAAAGCAATATGTGAAGAAAGGTGAACGAAGAGTTTGTGAGAAAATGCATTTAATATCAAGTAAGATAAGGTAAGTAATCAACATATGATAACTAGAAGGATTAGATATGTCATTTCCATGGAGAAAGATATGAAGACCCTAATATGTTGGAAGAAGAAAAACCTTGGTAATGCATGTCTTGGAGATGGATTCATACAATATGCGAAAGGATGTTGATGTAGGAAGAAAATGTCATGACAAAAGGCCATCATAAAAAGGTAACTTTAATTTGATGTTCATTTTGATTTTTGAAAACATCTGGTTAGCTTGAAACAAGGCTACTGAAAGAAGGTTGTATAAGTCTCCTACAACTAGTATTCATGAGATTGGATGGAAGATCCAAAAAATAACATGACTTGGAAGAGGTAACTATATGAAGATAACAAGATGATGGCTAGAAAATTACTTTCTGTTGAAGAGGAAGATGACATGACTATTGGTTCAACACTGTGTTTTGTTGAAGGGAAGTGATGAAGACCACTGATGCCCTACAAGAAAAAGGCTCCACGATGAAGAAGTTGAAGTTCATGATATGATGCTAAAAGAAGGAGCCCTACAAGCAACTGATAGTACCATGATCTCCACCGAAGAGAGTTGTTGTTAGTAACGAGTCCCTTGTTAAGAGGGAGCTTGCGTATATTCCTTTTATATGAATGAGTATATCCTCCCTAGTTAAGAGGGAGAGATAGACACATCATTCTTGTCTTCATGTTATGAAGAAAGAATGGAGGATTGGGTAAGAATTTGATATTGATTATGATACTCTTTGAGGATGAGGTAGGACATCCAATATGTAAGAGTAGTTGAAGAGGAAATTCCATGAGGATGTGTTAATCCAAGATGGGAAAGATCCTAGAAGAACATACCTTGTGAACATCTGGATGTGGTATGTGCCTTGAGAGACAATGATGAAGATGCCTATTAGTCATTGTCTCCCCAACATTGTGCTTTATTCTTGTGGAGAGATAGAGTTGTTAATCAAGGCCTTGCTATGTGACAATGCTGGTTGATACGATGAGATGCATTGATATAAGCTAAATAAATAGCTTATGAGATTTCTTATCAATCTAACTCTTCTTATGAGAATTATTTAGTATGAGAATGTCCAAGTACCTTGTATGGGTTATGAATACCTCCCTAGTTAAGAGGGAGTGTTGAAATGTGTAACTAAGTTCAGTCTTCATAATGTCTAATGGAATCATGATTTTATGTATTTGATGTAAAGAGAAAAAGAAAATTTATTATTATTATTTTGAAGCACGGATTTCATGCTCAAGGTAATTCGTATTTGTAGGTCAAACACCTATTGAGTGCTTCTAGGTTTTTGTAATTGAGTCAAGAAATCATTGTCATATGTAAAGACCCTATTAGGGCATATTGTATCATGTCAAGAAAATTAGTGCAAGTCAAAAATGCCTTCGGACTCCCAAGACAAGTCAACCTTGCCATCATCAAGTCGTCCTACAAAGAAGAACAAGTCGGCCTCATTAGGGCTACTTTGCCTACTCAAGGAACCTATATATAGAAACTCAACATCATTTGAAGTAGGGATCCATCAAATTCGATCAAGAATAAGGAAGACAACAAAAGAAGAAGAAAAAGTGAAGGAAGGAAGAAGAGAATTTAAGGATTGTTTTGGGCCACCTTCATCTCAGACGTGCAAACAATCTAAGGCATCTTCATCAACAACAAGACTGAAATTGTAGTCACTATAGAAGGCTAAAATCAAGTGTTAAAAGGGTCAAGACTACAAGCCAAAATCCTAAGGAGAAGAAAGTTATTTGAGCGAAGGAGAAAGGAGAGCTAGATTACCCTAAATATGTCACATGTGCGAAGTTGCAGTAATTGCAAGAGGTCGAAAATTACATGTCTAGAAGGATGAAAGTTATAGTGAAGAGTGCATGTACGAATTTGTGAAGCTGAGGTAGTTTTGTAGCAGTTTGACTTGGGTTGACTAGGTGAAGAAGCAAGTACGTTAAGAATAAAATTTGAGTTGGTCTTCAGTCATAGGTATTGGAATTCCTCATCTGAATATTCTATTAGAAGAGAATAATTCTTGTGGGTTTTCCTCTCAAGAGGAGAGGTTTGGCCCTAGATTACAACCTATGTTTTGTGTCCTCTTGTCTCTTAGATCTTCATAGTTTGGTAGTTGTTTGATGATAATGACATAATAATAATAAAGTGAACTAAGAAGCTAATCAAGTTAAGTAAAAGAACATCACAAGCAATTATCAAAGTAAGAGAAATCACCTAATCTAACTGCCCCTAGATTTCTCAACAAGAAAAACCCAATTAATATCAAAAGATATACACGAATGACTACTTACATTTCTAGGGTTTGAAGACATTGTCGTAAATCTATGAAATTTGGGGATACAACGTTGTTAATTCTGTTGAATTTCGAAAGGCCGAGAAATTTATTAACAAAATATGCATTGTTTTGCTTTTTTCTTTGTGTTTCAGACGACAAAAATGTCATTCTTTGCGCTTGAGTTGTCTTCCCTACTACGATTTTGCATGCTAGTTACAACATTGAAATATAGTTAATGTTGGATGGGAAATTAGGCTTAATTTAAAGTGCAATAGAAGCACAATTTTATGACTACAAATTAGAATTACTAGAATTTAGTAAAGCTAGGGCCATCGACATTAAATTTCATACCTATTTGTAATTATGAAGAAAAAAAGGAATTTAGCCACAAGACTTAGGTCCTTAACTGGTCCAAATTCTCATCCACGAAACTGTTGCAGAAGGGTTGGGTAAAGATGGAAATCTATCTGCAATCACACCAAACCTTAATTTAGAGCCAAGCTTTAATCACTGGTATTCGCTGATGGGTAACATGATTTTTTAACTTTTAAAGTAAAATACAGTAAAAGCTAGCGACAAAATATCTTTGCCAAAATCGCATGAAACATAATTGATTGGAAAGATGAGTGTATACCAATTAGATAATATTATTTTATCAAGGGGAAATGGACCTAAGTGATATTATGTGCGCAAGTGAAAGAGTAGAGATAATTTCTAAATGGTGCATGATTTACAATCTTCATTTGTAGCTAATTAATAGGTGTATATCAGTTACATAACTCCCACAAAAACTTTATTGTGGGTGTTTATTACTTTATTAATAGGCGTATTTCCATTGTCCAGAGCTTCGCACTCCACATGGAATTAGGGAACTAGAGGACTGGTCTCTTGTTTACACAATCAACACATATAAACTCGATCGTCATATCTAACTTTTAGCATTACTTATTGGATACATTGTGTCCATGTGGATGCGTTGATTTGGAGTTGTTCCCATCGAAAATGGTTCAGAAGAGTGTGGACTACGGAGTTCACTGCGCACAATGAAATACAACAAACATTAAAAAATAAAACTAATAAAAACATTAAAAAGCATTAAGTAATTAAAACCATTAACAACTCTGCAAATGGGATGGCAATAACTTAAACCACATTTTCAATTAATGAAATCATCATGAATCATCATCAAATGACTAACACTAGTGACATCTATGACACTTATTGATGAAGTATTAGTTTTTAGATTAATACAAAGGCAACACGTGTATTAATAGGACTATGTCATATTTTTAATTAATGCAGGTCATGAGTCAAATGATAGCTATTAATGCAAATTAATTTCAAAGTGCATTTTGAGTATGGCAACAACTGTGCCTCCAATAGTTGTTTTCCCCGTCCTTCCAAGACCATGGAAAACAACTACTACAACTACCTTTGCTTCATTCTCCCATTCTAGGAGTTGAGTTACATAATTTACTTGATCATCAATCCCAAATGGTTATGAAATTAATGTTAAGAGTAAATTATAATATCCTATATATATAGGATCATATAAACAAACAAAAATAGCCGAAGTGATCAAACATTATGATGAGAACCAACCTACTTGCATGGTCAGGATAAGCATGCTATTGTGGGAGATGTACTAAAAGCTATCAAATGCAAAATCATAATTGTAATACACATATGGACGAACAAGAATTGGTTTAGCGAGGGCTGCTGCAGTATCAAAATTATCTATAGATGGTTGACCATACTATGAAACTATAGATTGATTGTGGAGATTTTCTTGTGAAGAAAGTTCTGCAAAAACAAAGCTCTGCACACCTACCCTTTGCCTCAAAATTATACATGTTTTGGATTCAAAAATATTAAAAAGAACATCAAATATTTGTGTATGTCGTTGTGATGTAAAGGTTGTCGGATCAACAACCTTCGATTTTTCCTTTGAACGACATGACATGGACAATAATCAAGGGAATAAGGAGGTCACTCTGAGGCATGTTTACAATTTTTGGCAAGTGTCACTTACTATTTCACCATTGTAATGTAGCCAAGTGACTTCTTCCCTCGTTTTGGCATTGTTTCTTGTCCCACCCAAGATAAAAGCAAAACAACATGGAATTTTATCCCTTTAAATTGATTTAGTAGGCAACCTATGTAAGCAAGCAAAACCTAATTAATATTAAAAGATATACACCAATGACTACTTACATTGCTAGGGTTTGAAGGCGTTTTCATAGAGTTATGAAAGTTGATGATACAACGCTATTAATTTCGCTGACTTTTGAATGGTCGAGAAGTTCAGTAACGAAAGATGCGTCGTTTTGTTTTATTCTTTGTGTTTCAGAAGACATAAATGCCATTCTTTGCCCTCAAGTTGTCTTCCCTAGTGCGATTTTGCACGCGTAGTTACAACGAGGAAACTTTAAATTTTAAAGTAAAATACAACAAAATATAACAACAAAAGGTCTTGGCTGAAATCACATGCGACAGAATGGATGGCAAAGATGAGCGTATACGGGTTAGATAGTCTTATTTTATGAAGGGAAAATGGACCTAAGTGATGTTATGTGCACAAGTTAAACAGTAGAGATAATTTCTAAATGGTGAATGATTTATAGTATTCATTTATAACTAATTAATAAGCGTATATTAGTTACAAAATTTCTACATAAGCTTTATTTTGGGTCTTTATTACTTTACTAATAAGCATATTTCCATTGTGCGGAGCTCCGCATGTAGGTTTTAACCCCGTATAGAAATTACCTGCATATGAATTCTAAAACACAGAAAATAAATAATGCGAGATTAGAACACATAAAACACATATACACAGATATTTTCCCCTGGATCCCAAAACTGGGACTACCAGCTTGATTTTTCATTATGTTCCTTTCAATGTTACAATACATATTTATACATGTTGAAGCATCCAATACCATGGACCGAAAACCATCACGTCCAAAAAACATGTGCGAAAATCATGCACAAAACCATAGGTGGGTCCACCCAACCTAACATAGGGTCCAAAACCAAAATTTTCTAGGGCGCTGCCTCGAACCCCATAAAGTGGGGTTACGGGTGCCCTTCAAACCCCCTGTTAACTATGTGGAAAGAATATAACACAACCCAACATTCTCCCACTTGTTGTTTTCTTTCCATAGGGGGCCACAAGAGAGCTTAGTCATTTTCCCAGCCCTGAAATGCCCATTGTCTGTCTACACCAAGAGAACTTCTCAGAGCTCACAGATTTTGTCAATGCATCTACAATATTCTTCAAAGTGTCCACCTTTACCAGCAACACCTTTTTGTCTTCTATCATATCCCTCACAAAGTGATACTGAACATCAATGTGCTTTGTCTTTGAATGATATGCAGGGTTCTTTGCCAAGAAAATTGCACTTTGGTTGTCACATTCTATCCTTGTAGCTTCCTGTACTAACCCCATACTTGAACACAATCTCTGCAACCAAACTGCTTCCTTACTTGCATGAGTGGCTACCATGTATTCTGCCTTTGTATTTGACAGTGCCACTACAGATTGTTTCTTACTCATCCAACTGACTTCACCTCCAAATAGGTTAAACACATACCCACTTGTAGATCTTCTCTGATCCAAATCTCCAGCCTAGTCTGCATCAACAAAGCCATGAATATCCAACACTTTGTCCAATCCTGGTCTTCCTTGGTAGCACAAACCATAATCACTAGTGCCACGCAAATACCTGAAAACCCGCTTCACTGTTGTCCAGTGCTCCTTCCCTGGTTTTGACATAAACCTGTTCAATACTCCCACTGCATGTGCAATGTTTGGTCTAGTACAGACCATTTCATACATCAGGCTACCAACTGCACTTGCATATGAAACACGGGACATGTCCTCTTCCTCTTCTTGTGTCTTGGGACACTGTTCAGCAGATAAACTCACACCTACAGGAATAGGAACCTTCACTGGTTTACTGTCCTGCATATTAAACCTCTGCAATATTGTCTCGACATACTTCCTCTGGTTTAACCAGAGCTTCCTCTTTGCCCGATCTCTTTTAATTTCCATGCCCAAAATATAGTTTGCAGCACCAAGATCTTTCATGTCAAATTTGGAGGACAATTGGGTCTTCGAATCCTGAATACCTTCTTTGTCATTTCCAACCAACAACATATCATCCACATACAAGACCAGATAAATAACACGGTCACCAATTAATTTAAAATACACACGGTGATCTACTTTGCTTCTGGTGAAGCCAAGTCCCCGTATAAATGTATCAAATTTCTTATACCACATCCTTGGTGACTGTTTTAACCCATATATAGACTTCTTTAACTTACATACCAATTCTTTCTTACCCTTCACCGCAAAGCCTTCAGGTTGTTTCATGTAGATCTCCTCTTCGAGATCCTCGTGAAGAAATGCTATTTTCACATCCATTTGTTCTACCTCAAAATCAAAAGCAGCAGCAACAGATAAAAGTAATCTAATAGAAGTTACCTTGGAAACAGGAGAAAAAATATCACCAAAATCAATTCCCGGCACCTGGAAATAACCTTTTGCTACCAACCGAACTTTGTATTTCTCCACTTTTCCTTCTGAATTTGTCTTCTTTTTGAACACCCATTTGCTGCTAATGGGTTTCCTTCCAGCCGGCAATTCCACCAGATCCCAAGCCTCATTTTTGTGCAAAGATGCCATTTCATCAACCATGGCCTCTTTCCAGAGTTTTACATCCTCTGAATCCACTGCTTCCTTCACAGTTCTGGGATCATCATCAGTAACAGACAAAGCAAAATTTGAACAGAAAGCAGATGGACTATACCTTTCTGGCTGCCTTCTTTCTCGAACTGATCTTCTCACAGTCGGAGTTTGTGGCTCTTCATCTTCTGATTCCTCCTCTGCTGTAGAGTCTGATTCTTCCTCATTTAGCTCAAACTCTATCTTCTCAGGTTCCTTTGGTTGGACTTCATGTTTAATAACATCTTTCACCTCTCTGAACACCACATATCGGTTGTACATAACCTTCCTTGTTACTGGGTTCCAAAGCTTATAACCCTTTAAACCATCCTTATACCCAATAAAGATGCACTTTTCAGATTTACTATCCAACTTTGTTCTTTTCTCCTTTGGAACATGTACATATGCATCACATCCAAATACCCTCAAATGTGAAAGAGATGGTTTCTTACCAGTCCATACCTCTTGTGGAGTCTTATCCTCCAATGCTGATGAAGGTGACCTGTTGACCAGGTAACATGCAGTATCCACCGCCTCTGCCCAGAATTCCTATCCTAACCCAGCACCACTGAGCATGATTCTTGCCCTTTCCATCAACATCTTGTTCATTCTTTCTACAACTCCATTTTGCTGAGGTGTATATGGAGTAGTCTTCTTCCGTGCTATACCACATTTCTTGCAGAATTCTTCAAATTCCTTACTGCAAAACTCTCCACCATTATCTGTCCTCAGCACCTTTATCTTCTTCTCTGTCTGGTTTTCCACTAGAGCCTTAAATTCTTTAAACCTATCAAAGACTTCAAATTTCTTCTTAAGGAAATATATCCATGTATTCCTTGAGAAGTCATCTATAAATGATACATAGTACATAGACTTACCCAGTGATGGAACCTTCACAGGTCCAAACACATCACTGTGCACAAGCTCTAATATATGTTTCGCCCTCTTACCACCAAAGGGGAAACTCACCCGATTCTGCTTCCCGTATACACAATTTTCACAAAAATCAAAATCCAGAGAGCTATTATTCATACCTTCTACCATACCTTTACCATGAAGTATTCGAAGGCCCTTCTCTCCAATATGTCCAAGCCTTTGATGCCACAACATGGTCTTTTCTTCAAAGACCACTAGATTTTCTGCTCCACTTTCTGGAACCACGGAACTATTGCACCCATCAACAACTGTGCTACCTTGTAGCTTGTACAGAGTTCCAATCCGAACTCCCCGCATCAATACCAGTGCTCCCTGAACCATCTTGCAGGTATCCTTCTCGAACACTGTTTTTACTCCTACATCATCCAGCTTACTAACATAAATGAGATTTCTGGCTAATGCAGGAATCTGCAGAACACCTGGAAGTGTTCTAACCCTTCCACCTTGCAGCTTCAACTTTACTTTTTCACGACTAATGATTCTATCCTTCCTGTCATCCCCCAAGAATACATCACCACCATCATATTTCTCATACTCACAGAACCACTCTCTATGGGGAGTGAAGTGAAAGGATGCACCTGAGTCAATCAACCATGCCTCACGATCTACATGTGTACTTGAAGAATCCAAGTACACATCCCCACCTTCATTTGAGGTGGTTTTCGCCTCTGCAGAAGGAGCCCCATCAAATCCTTTTCCTTTGTCAAGAGCTTTAGATTTACAGTCCCTTTTGAAGTGGCCTTCCTTTTCGCACTTCCAACACACCACCTTTACAGGCTTTCCTAGAGATTTAGATCTCCCTCTAGATTTAGATCTCCCACTCAATGACTTATTTTTGTTTTTGCTCTGGGACCATCCTCGTACAGACAAGGCATCACCATTTTGGCTCTCCATATTTTTCTGTCTCATCTCCTCCATCAGCAAGGCTGAGACTATTTCATCAAATTGCAAGGCAGTTGCATTGCTACCTATTGCAATAACCAGACTATCCCACGAATCTGGTAGATAACACAACAAACTAATGCACTTATCTTCATCTGAAATTTTAATATCAACAGATGATAACTGACTTACCACAGTATTAAATGCGTTCAGATGCTCTGTCACCGAGTCTCCATCTTTCATCCTCAAGTTATACAGTTTTTTCCGCAGGAACAGGTTATTCACCAGAGACTTAGATTGGTACAAAGTCCCTAACTTGTCCCACAAAGCCTTTGTTGTAGCTTCCCCTGATACATTCAGCAATACTGAATCTAAGACACATAATCGTATTGTGTTCTTTGCCTTCCGATCCAACTTCTTCCATTCTTCATCGAACACTCTCGTTGGTTTAGTACCTGGATCTACCGTGATCCACTGATCTTTATCCACCAACAGATCCTCCATCTTGAGTTTCCACAACTCAAAAATCTAACCATTAAATTTCTCGATCTCTATCTTTCCACTGTTCGCCATCCTCTCTCACCACCAGAATCGATCTCGAAAATCTCCCACTGAATAGGGTCTACCACAGGCCCGAGCGAAACCCCTCAGCAACAAAGGCGTCCCCTTGAAGCCAAATTTGCTTCGATACCAAATGTAGGTTTTAACCCTGTATAGAAATTACCTGCATATGAATTCTAAAACACAAAAAATAAATAATGCGAGAGCAGAACACATAAAACACATATACACAGATATTTTCCCCTGGATCCCAAAACCGGGACTACCAGCTTGATTTTTCATTATGTTCCTTTCAATGTTACAATACATATTTATACATGCCGAAGCATCCAATACCATGGACCGAAAACCATCGTGTCCAATACCATGGACCAAAAACCATTGCGTCCAAAAAACATGTGCGAAAATCATGCACAAAACCATAGGTGGGTCCACCCAACCTAGCATAGGGTCCAAAACCAAAATTTTCCGGGGCGCCGCCCCGGACCCCAAAAAGTGGGGTTACGGGTGCCCTTCAAACCCCCTGTTAACTACGTGGAAAGAATATAACACAACCCAACACCGCACTCCGCATGGCATTAGGGAACTAGAGGAATGGTCTCTCATTTTCACAATCAACACATGTAAACCCAAGTGTCATATCTAACTTTTGGAGTTACTTACTGGAGACATTGTATCCACATGGATGCCTTGATTTGGAGCTGTCTTGATAAGAAAAGGACAAAAATATAAATTTCTCGGATTTGAGCGAGACTAGTGCCATTACATATAACTCGAAAAAATGATTCCAATGCAACTTGAATGAGCGAAAACTGAATCACAATTTGAATTTTTGGGTCAACACAAGGGAAAAGTCAAAGTCAGAAGTCAATGTTGACATGGCAGATTGCGTGGAAAGTAGCCATGTGGTCCAATGGGAACTCAACATATGGCAATGAAATTGGCGGTGAAGTGGCCCAATCACGAGGTGTCGCATGGGCCAATGGTTGAGTGCCATGTGACCCAGTGAAAGGGCGACATGTGGCCTTGGGTTGACTGACAAAAATTTAAATAGCCAACGGAGGTCCCAACGAGGATCGAACCACGAACCGTCAACAACAATTGCTATGCCTTAGAGTTACACCATGAATGTGGTTCTCGTCACTTTATGGCCATCGTTTCATGTTATTGTAATGTGGTTTGTTATACGACAAAAAAGGAGGGCAGAGCCCGCCATATTCGACAACTCCGCCATACTAATGCCTCTCCATATTTAATGAATAACCATCTTTTGTAAATGTGCATGGCATATATTAAATGGGTTTTATTAATATATGTGGTATGGGTGGTGTATAGTGTTATGGGTTTTAAACCATAACAAAACAATTAAGTTATGTATTAATGAACCAATGAAGTATGGGGACGTGGGTTTGACTCCCGACCTCCCCCATGATATTTTTAAATGCTACCAATGTTCCAAAAGAATGAAAGATGTATGGTTTATGTAGAGACAATATTTTTGTGCAAAGAGAGCTAGTGACTTAGCAAACTTTGGAGGTTAATTTCGAAGGCAATATTTGGCCTTTTTGAATGTC
The DNA here is from genome assembly GCA_031772625.1 of Pinus tabuliformis. NCBI lineage: Eukaryota > Viridiplantae > Streptophyta > Pinopsida > Pinales > Pinaceae > Pinus > Pinus tabuliformis. The sequence goes on from CM062809.1 coordinate 368,369,914, forward strand.
ATTTTTTGCAGTATGTTCCCGGTGTTGAGGAGAAGCTATTGGAACCAGCAATAGGCATTTTTTTTATTAGATTTTTGATTTAATAAAGTGATTTAAATATTGGCATCCAAATTTAATAAAGAGACTTCCCCACTGAAGACTGAGGGCTTGGATAGGTAGACCTTTGAGATAAGCCAAACTTCGTCAAGAATCTTATTGTCTCATGTGTATGATTTTTCCGTTCTTATGTTTGTTTGTGACAAATTTCTCCACAAGCAATTTCACATTTTTAATTAAGGATTATGTTACTATTGTGATGAAAAATACTCCCCAGGTCATAAATGCAAGGAGCCAAATTTTTTTCAAATTGATGCCACTGATTACATCTCATCAGAGGAAGATCCACCACTGGAGGAACATGAGGCGGTAGAAGAGGACAACCAAAAGGATAATGTCCTTGACGAACCAGTTATTTCGTTGCATGCTTTGGCAGGGATTTCTTCACCTCAAACTCTCAAAATCAGAGGTTTTATTAAACATCGCCCAGTAGTAGTCTTGATTGATAGTGGAAGTACACATAATTTCATCCATCAAAAAGTCGCGGAAGCAGTGCATTGTTTTGTACAAGCAGTTTCTAAATACCAAGTCCAAATTGCGGATGGGGGCATAATGAAATGTGAAGGCCGTTGTGAAAATGTCAAACTTCAAATGGGGGATTATCAGTTGAAGACCCACATGTTTGCCATACACATGGGAGGGTGCGACATTGTCCTCGGTGTTGAATGGCTTCGCACTCTTGGGCCAATCACAATGGATTTCCAGGAGTTATATATGAGTTTTAAGCAGAACAACTCCACACATACCCTCCATGGACTCCAGGCGGGAGCTCCCTCTATCATCAACTCGCATAGGATGGAAAAATTGCTAAAAAGGGGCCATCATGGAGTTATAGCTCAATTTAATGCCATCCAGGCAGTCGAAACCAAGTCTCTGCCGATTCATCCTAAGATGCAACAGATTTTAAATAATCATCTGCCGGTCTTTGACAAGCCTCATGAGCTTCCACCCTCGAGAGGGGAACATGATCATAGCATCACCTTGGTTCCAGGGGCCCAACCCCCAAATGTGCGCCCATACAGATATCCGTTCACCCAAAAGAATGAACTTCAAGGAACTTTTGGAAGCAGGTGTCATTCGTCCCAGCATTAGTCCTTATTCATCACCGGTGGTCATGGTGCTTGTCAGGCCAGGGTAACTCCAAAATGGGCAGAAGAAAATTGACTGCTTAATTCATTAGCTAACTATCATTTATATACATAAATGGGACGGATCGGTTCATCTTCTTGATGACTGTTCGCGTTCCAGTTTACCCAACCGTTGAAGATTAGGTGTGAACATTCCCCCCCTTAATCTGAAGGGATATTGGTGAGTCCAAGCATCGTTCTGAATCTTTCAAGCTTTTCTCTTCCAAGCGCTTTGGTGAAGATGTCTGCAATTTGCTCATTTGTGGAACAATGACGGAGATGGATTGTTTTGGCCTCAACATGATGTCGGATCAGATGATATTTAGTATGGATGTGCTTAGTACGATCATGGAACTTTGGGTTCTTGGCCAACTTTATTGCAGAGGTGTTATCAATCATGAGTGGAGTTGATTGTACTTGTTTCACCTGCAAATCTTCAAGAATTTTCCTGAGCCACACAATTTCTTTCGTTGCTTCAGCTGCTGCCACGTATTCTGCTTCTGTTGTGGAATCTGCTGGAACTGATTGTTTGCGTGATCTCCAGGAGACAGCTCCTGATCCAAGACTCATAGCATATCCTAAAGTAGATACCCCAGTTTCTTTGTCTCCATCGAAGTCTGAATCAGAGTATCCAATCAAGCTGAAGTCGTCCACCTGTGTATACTTGATTCCAAGGTCTTGAGTTCCCTTCAAGTACCTTAGAACTCTTTTTGCAGCAGACCAATGTCCCTCACAAGGCTTTTGCATAAACCTGGAGAGGATTCCAACAGCAAATGAAATGTCTGGTCTGGTAGTAGTGAGGTAGATGAGACTTCCTACAAGCTGTCTATACTTTGTTGCATCCTCAAATTCCTTTCCTTCAATAGATGTGAGCTTCAAGTTTTGTTCCATTGGAGTAGAAAGAGGATTGCACTCTGTCATGCCAAATCTGTTTAACAAATCTCCAATGTATTTCTTTTGAGAAAGAAATATGGATTTTGGATGTTGGGTTACTTCAATGCCAAGATAGTAATGAACATAGCCCAAATCAGTCATTTCAAAACTTTTTCCTAATTCTTTCTTTATGGATGCAATATAGCTTTCATTGTTCCCTGTCATTAAAAGATCATCTACATATACCACAAGATATACAACTGTTTTGCCAACTTTCTTGACAAATAAAGTTGCATCATCAAGATCAAAATGATTGAAGTTGAGTTTCAGAAGATGCTCAGTTAGTTTTTCATACCAGGCTCGTGGTGCTTGTTTGAGGCCATACAAGGACTTCAAAAGTGTGCATACTTTGTGTTCATGTCCTTTCACAGCAAATCCTTCAGGCTGGGACATAAAAACATTCTCTTTTAGATCTCCATTCAAGAATGCAGTTTTTACATCCATTTGATGGACTTTCCAACCGTTCTGAGCAGCTAGTGCAAAGAGTGTCCGGATGGTGGCCCATTTTGCTGTGGGGGCAAAAGTTTCCTCATAATCAACCCCTTCCTTCTGTGCAAAACCTTTTGCCACAAGCCTAGCTTTGTGCTTGTCAAGTGAGCCATCAGCTTTGTACTTGTTCTTGTAGACTCACTTGCAGCCAATTGGTTTGGTTCCAAATGGAGGGTCAACCAGCTTCCAAGTGCCATTCTTTATGAGGGCATCATACTCCTTTTTCATCGCTTCTTTCCATTCATCATGAGAAGCAGCTTCTTTGAAGGAAGTTGGTTCAAAATCTGTAGACAAGTTCAATTCACAATCATAAGTAACATCCATATCAATAGGTGAATTAGAGTCATCTACATCACCTTCATTTTGTTGGTTTGAATTTCTGGTTCCTGTTTTTCCAATTTCATCAGGATGAACACTTTCAAGTGTCTTTGTCAGCCACTTTTGGGGACCTTTCTGAGATGGTCCAGGCTACTCTGTTGATTGAGTTGGGACTGAATCAAGATTGAGTCTCCCAATTCTATCAATTACATCACTTAAAGCATCATCCGTTGTTGGAGTTTCATGCAGAGGAGATTGTTCTTTAGAAGAAGATTCCACATGTTGTTCTAGTATAGGAATCCCCCCTTCAAGATGTGGAATCTGATTATCAAACTCTTGAAATGATTTCAGTTTTGTGAATCTATCCAAGCGATCAAGTTGCCGCTCAACAACACTGTCAGATTTGGATGATTCAAGAAAAATGACATCTCTAGATACAACAAACTTTTTATTTACTTCATCATAGAGGCGGTATGCTTTAGATGTGTTTGAATACCCCAGGAAGATACACTTACGACTTCTAGCACCAAGTTTGTTTCTATGTACCTTTGGTATTAAAGCATAACAGGTGGAACCAAAGATCCTGAGATGTTTTACCGAAGGAACATGTCCATACCACAATTCATAAGGAGTCTTGTTTCTTATAGCACTAGATGGACATCTATTCTTTATATATGCAGCACATAGAACAGCATCAGCCCAAAACATTATCTTTACATTTTTGAAGAAAAGCATGGATCGTACCATATTCAAAATTGTTCTATTCATTCTGTCTGCTACACCATTCTGTTGGGGATTATAAGGTACAGTTGTTTGATGTTTGATCCCATGTTGGCGAAGATAGTTTTCAAATTCATTTGATGTATATTCTTTTCCATTATCAGTGCGAATAAACCCAATATGAATTGTGCATCATTTTCAATCCCCTTATGAAAATTCTTGAATGTTTGAAAAGCATCAGATTTGTTTTTCAATAAATAAACCCAACACATTCTGGTGTAATCATCAATAAATGTCATGATATATTTATTTCCATTTGCAGAAGGAACAGGCATTGGACCACATAATTCTGAATGAATGAGTTCAAGCTTCCTATGTGCTCTTGAATGTGAATCATGAAAAGACTGTTTGCTATGCTTTCCTAGAATGCAAGCATCACACTGCTTATGTTTTCTAGGAATTGTAGGCAAACCAACAACACCATTTTTCTTCAACAAGCGGAGACTATCATAGTTTAAATGTCCAAATCTAGCATTCCATAATAAACTTGACGGAAGTGTACCTTCTTCATGATGAGAAATGTTGTGCATGAGCAGAGGTTCCTTGCAGTTTAAGAAGTCTTTCTTCTTCTATACCCCTCATGACAAGTGAGTGGTCAGATGTCTTTCTTACCTCAAGCTTTCCATCAAACATATGAATGGAGTGACCTTGCTGGCGGATGTGGACCAAGGACAGCAAGTTTCTCTTGAGCTGTGGGAGATATAGAACATGATCCAGAAGAAAGTCTGGAAGACCAGGCAGTTTAAGCCTGATTGTGCCAAGCCATGATGGCTTGATTTTTGACTGATCTGCAAAGTATACTGCTCCATCAACATTGTCAGTGAAATCTTCAAAAAAATCTTTCCTATGAGTCATATGACAGGTTGCTCCTGAATCAAGCAGCCAATCATTTTTCGAAGAAGCAAGTGAAGCATTAAACAAATCTTCATTTACTCCAATGTTACATTGTGCCTCAATATAGTGAGTGGATTCAGGTGCTTTACCTTTGTCTGTATCATCAGTTTTACCTTTCTGCTGATTTCTTCTCTGCTCAATTTTGTCCCATGGTAGCTTGCATGTAGAAGCATCATGTGATCCATTTCGTTTGCAGCGAATGCAATGCAGATATGCCTTTTCTCCTTGAGAATGTCTGCCCCCCCTGCCTCTGAAGTATCTTCCTCTTCCTCTTCGTCCACCTCTTCCTCTTGTAGAATCTTGAGTAGGATGCTTTTCTTTATGAGCAAGGAAAACAGTCTCTTCAGAAGATTCAGGGACTGTCTTCTTTCCAAAGGCTTTCTCTCTTTCAGCAAACTTTTTCACAAGGGAGTCAAAGGTTATATCTTTAAGATTTCCATTTGCTTGTAATGACTCAAGATAATTGGAGTAGGTAGGATGGAGTGCTTTGAGAAAGGCAATAAGAGAGATATCCAGCTCAACCTTAGTGGATTTAATATCATGCATTATAGACTTTATTTCAGATGCAAGAGCAAGAGGATCATTATTTTTCAGTTCAAGAGTGAAGAGTTTAATCATGAGCTGAACAACTTCAAGTGTAGAATGTGAATCATAGAGTTCTTTCAGCTTTTGTAAAGCTTCAAAGGCAGTGGAATAGGATGAAATATGACGACTTACTTCTTCATTTACAGATGCTGCGATCAATGCATAGGCTTTGTTGTTCTTGTTTTCCCAAATGACAAGTTCTTTATCTGATGTAGGCTGCACAGGGTCTTTGTCTTCTTCTCTGACACACACTCCTTTCCACAACTCATTGTAGATGAGGGTGTGTTTTATCATCCGAGACCATTCAGGATAGTTCTCCTTGCCAGTGAGAACTATTCCTACCATAGAGATGATTGAATGCATTCTGTAAAAAATTACTTCTGCTGCTGATAAAAAACTTCTACTGATAAAAAAGTGAAATTGCACTCAAAAAAGTATTCTCAAAGGCTAAAACTTTATGCACCATATTTTCTTCAAATCCCTCTAATGTTAGATAAAAGCATCCAGAATAATACCAGCTGTTCATCCACACATAACTTCAATACTTTCAAGATTATCTGAATACTTATTATAATGATGCAAACTCGGTTTCACCTTATACTTATTACAATGACACAACAAAATCGATGTCGCACTTATCGACTGCAGCTCTTAGTTATAGGACTGAATCTTTCCACACACTGCCGGAAACGATGACCGCCAAGTCCAAACTGATGTAAAAGGACAAGATTACAACTTACTCCACGGTTTATGCACAATATAACTCAGTCCACGGTTTATACAGTCCACGGTTTAGGGTGGTCTGGAAGTGGGTTGCGACTACAATGGCGGAGCCGAACCGGAAAAATGGACACCCCCCTCCATTGGTAAACACTCAACATGGTATCCCGCCGGTTGATTATTTGCAAATGGTGGCAGAGCGGGAGAGGATGTCGAATTTCCTGCGATTCCTTTTGGAGGAAACCTTCATTAGAACATCCACTCAAACTTTAGAGCGACAGCTTGCACTATACCCAGGAAAGTTGCAATATCCCGAGGAAGGCGAAGTAATTCATACATATCGAAACATAGTTTTTCAGAACTGGTCTCATCAGTTATACCAACTAATCCAATGGATCATTCAACGAGTGGGAGACCAATCGATTCTGACGGGACTTTATGTAGCCCTTCAAACGCGTCAAAAAAACTATTACATACAGAAGATATCTAGAATCAATATTCCTGGTAGACTTTATAACTGGAAATGCCCAAGAAGGCCTGACATACTAATGGAAAGATTGTCGTTTCCCCTCGAGAACTATGCATACAATATGCGAAACACCATCTGAGACGAGAAGTTTGCTGGTAAATTAGATCTGGCAGACAAATCCAAGATCGAGGAGGCTATTAATGGTGCCATCAGCTGGCTTGATCAGAACCAGTTGGCCGAGGTTGATGAGTTTGAAGACAAGACGAAGGAACTGGAGGGCATCTGCAATCCTATCTTTGCTAAAATGTATCGGGGGGGAACCCTCATTCAGAGTGGCGAGAGGAAAAAAAATGTTTGTCACAACAGTGCAAGGAAACCGAAGCTCACGGCCCTCTTACCGTTACAGGACATGGTATGCGTTGGTGCCTGCCAGAGGCAGTGGCAGCGCTATGTCAGGACAGAGGCAGCGCTCAGGAGAATGCAATGCAATGGAGGCAGAGCATTTCAGGACAGAGGCAGTGGCAGAACGACAGAGGACAACAGCAGAAATGAAGGGAGTTACGGCTATTTTAAGAACCTGGGACCTGTGCTCTGATACCATGTCAGGCCAGGGTAACTCCAAAATGGGCAGAAGAAAACTGACTACTTAATTCATTAGCTAACTACCATTTATATACATAAATGGGACGGATCAGTTCATCTTCTTGATGACTGTTCGCATTCCAGTTTACCCAACCGTTGAAGATTAGGTGTGAACAGTGCTCAAGAAAGATGGGGAGTGGCGGATGTGTCCAGAGTTCAGGGCCCTCAATAATTTGACAGTCAAAGATAAATTTCCCATCCCGGTGGTTGATGATTTGTTGGATGAACTCAATGGGGCTCAATTCTTCACTAAGCTGGATCTTCGCTCAGGCTACCACCAAATTCGCATGAAGGAAGTCGACATTCCAAAGACTTCTTTCTGAACTCATGAAGGCCATTATGAGTTCCTAGTCATGCCATTCGGTCTTTGTAATGCCCCATCTACTTTTCAGAGCCTTATGAATCACCTTCTCAAACCATATCTCAGGAAATTTGTCCTTGTCTTCTTCGATGACATCCTCATCTATAGTTGCACTTGGGCCGCACATCTTCAACATGTAGATCTACTCTTGCAACTGCTCCGCAAGCATAAATTATTTGTCAAGATGTCCAAGTGTTCGTTTGGCATGGAGGAAGTTGAGTATTTGGGCCACATTGTGGGGCGTGAAGGTGTCAAGGAATATTGTCAAGGCTTATTGTATGAACAGGCATATGGCTTGTGGAGTGCTCTCCTTCCTTAAGGAATGAATGTATGGTGTTGCCCTACCTTAAGGGTTTTGATAATAAAGAAGCATTTCTATCTATTTATCTCTTATTGTTTCTGGGTTTGTTTGCATTATCATATAATTTTGGGTTAGAGCTATAACAATTGGTATTGTATGAACAGGCATATGGCTTGTGGAGTGTTCTCCTTCCTTAAGAAGTGAATGTATCGTGTTGCCCTACCTTAAGGGTTTGATCAATAAAGAATCATTTCATATTATTTTTGGGTTTATTTGCATTATCTTATATTTTCATATCAGATCTATAATATTTCCAGGTCAGATCTATAACAAGTGGTATCAGAGCACTTTCTTGGGCAAAAGTGAAGAATTTTTTTTGACACAAATTCTAAAGAAGGAGGAGGTCAAGAAAAGGACCAAAAGAAAACCACAGAGCAAGAAGGAGACTCCCTAGGAGGAAGGAAAAGAGAAGGCTCCAAGGGGGACAACGAAAGCTCGAAAAAGATAAAGGGGGGGGGGGGGGGTGGAAGACTAGGAAGAAATGGCAGGGATCCAACAACTACTGATCTTCCAGCCATCATCTCTATTGAGATTATTAGGCCTTCTTTCAATTTCAATAGCTTCCCTAAATTTACAATGATGGAAATGAGCTACTTTGGCAATAACCTTGGCCTCCTCTATACAAACCTGATGCTTGGTCTTTTCCGCATGCTTTGTTAACGCTGAAGACTTGGTTCTCCCATGTCTTAGGTCAGATGCATGTTCGCTGATCCTCTGATGGATCGAGCGCCCTGTTTCCCCAATATAGGGGGTCCCACAAGAACAAGGGATCAAGTAGACACCCTTCATGTCCTTAGGGTCAACGGGATCTTTCACCGATCGGAGGGATTTGCAAATGGTGTTGAGGGGCCTAAAGGTTGAGGGAATATCATACCTCTTAAGGATCCGAGCAATCTTGTCTGTGGTTCCCTGGACATAGGGAAGATGGACACCTAGACGGCGCTCTTTAGGTTCTTTTTAATTAACGAATTTTTAGAGGCTTTAAGGAAAGCCTTCTGACCTAGGCACCTACTATAGCCATTCTCCACAAAGACATTAAGGAGATGGGATCTCTCCTTATCGAAGCTCTCATTATCAAAAATCCTAAGGGCACGAGTAGCGAGGGTGTTAAGAACACCCATCTTTTGAGCAGGGAAATGATGGGAATCGGCATGAAGATACTGCTCAGTATGCGTTTTCTTCCGGAACACTGAGTGGGAGAGAGAGCCGTCCTTATTTTTAGATATAAGAATATCCAGGAAAGGGAGGCAACCATTGACCTCTTTTTCCATGGTGAACTTAATGGCAGAGGACTGACAGTTAAGGTGATTGAAGAAGAGATCCAGTTCCTCTTGGCCATGGGACCAGATGACATTAGTGTCATCTACATACCTTTTCCATAGCTTGGGAAGGAGACGAGCCGAGGCTAAAGCTTTGGCTTCGAAATCTTCCATAAAAAGATTCGCCACTATGGGGGAAAGGGGGGAGCTTCGAAATCTTCCATATAAAGAGCGCCGTCTAGGTGTCCATCTTCCCTATGTCCAGGGAACCACAGACAAGATTGCTTGGATCCTTAAGAGGTATGATATTCCCTCAACCTTTATGCCCCTCAACACCATTCGCAAATCCCTCCGATCGATGAAAGATCCCGTTGACCCTAAGGACATGAAGGGTGTCTACTTGATCCCTTGTTCTTGTGGGACCCCCTATATCGGGAAAACAGGGCGCTCCATCCATCAGAGGATCAACGAACATGCATCTGACCTAAGACATGGGAGAACCAAGTCTTCAGCATTAGCAGAGCATGCAGAAAAGACCAAGCATCAGGTTTGTATAGAGGAGGCCAAGGTTATTACCAAAGTGGCTCATTTCCATCATCGTAAATTCAGGGAAGCTATTGAAATTGAAAGAAGGCCTAATAATCTCAATAGAGATGACGGCTGGAAGATCAGTAGCTGTTGGATCCCTGCCATTTCTTCCTAGTCCCCCCCCCCCCTTTTATCTTTTTCGAGCTTTCGTTGTCCCCCTTGGAGCCTTCTCTTTTCCTTCCTCCTAGGGAGTCTCCTTCTTGCTCTGTGGTTTTCTTTTGGTCCTTTTCCTGACCTCCTCCTTCTTTGGAATTTGTGTCGTTTTTTTTTTTTTTAAATAAAATCTTAACTATTATTTCTTTTTATTAAATCACCATTTTTTTTTAACTGAATATTATTCTAGTGTATTTAGTTATTATTTTATTCTTACATATATTTATTTATGTATTTTTATTTTTATTATTTTTTATCTTTTATTTTATTTTATTTTATTTTTTTTTTTATTTTTTTTATTTTTTTCAACTAACTTTAAACTTATCCTCCTAAAATATATATATATAATAATAATAATAATAATATATTTATATAAATAAATAAATATAATAGATTTATAAATAATAATAATATTAAATATTAAATAAATAATTTATAAATTTAAGAGTTATATACTATCATTTATATTTTCTATTTTTCTAGTTAATTACTTTTAACGATTTATGAAACTACCAATTTAATTAAATTTACTCTTGTAATTTATATATAGGTCCCTTGTTTACCTTTAAATTTATAACTGGTTTGGTTGACCCTGGTCCCTAGTCAAATTTAGACGTTGTCCTAGTTAGCCGTTGGAAGCTCTGCTCTAAGTATTTAACTGGCAAAGATAGATTTGATTTTTCAACTTGTCCTGACGATGAACCACACTGGTTGGTTCGAAACGCGTCGACAATGATTTTCTGAATGTGATTTACGCCGAAATTTCTTCTTATAATTCTAAACCTTTTTCACTTGGATGGATGTGTAACAATGCTAAGCTACAAGTAACTGAAAAATGTAAGCTAAGATTTTATATTACGTCTAAATATGTGGATGGAGTTGAGCTTGATGTGTTTCCTTTGGATATATGTGGGATTGTGCTTAAAAGTCCTTATTTGTTTGCCAGGAAGGAAATCTACTTTAGGAATGAAAACAAGTATCACCTCTTCAAAGATGGTGTGGAATACATATTTCGAGCTCATTGTGTGAAAGATGATTCTTCGCTAGTGACTACAGGGCAATTGAAGAGGCTTGTGAAGGCAAGCAAGACCTTTTCACTTCTGTATGCAAGAGTGGACAAAGAAGATGTTTTGAAGCATAAGAATAAAAGGGATGCATATACACCTAACCATATTGTGTTTCAGCGAATATCAGCATTGCAACATGAAATGTTGTCATGGGAACCTGTTAAAAGAATTAAACATGTTGTTAGTTTGTTGTCATTTACATCCTTGTATTTGTTGATGTTGTTTATTTTTCATGCATGGGTAGTGGTTGAAGTAATAAATGCAAGAGGGTGTGGAAAACTACAATTGGCTAACAATGTGCTTTTAGTTTTCATGGTTTTTATGCAACTTGTTATAATATGCTAGATACACAAAACAGGGTGGAAAAATACCAACCAAGTGGGGAGGCAATACCCTCACTTATTTTCTGAAAACTAAGCCTTTTGGCGGTCCAAAAGGTCTTAGTAGGGAGGAATGATTAAAAAATGGCTAAAACTCCAAATAAAATAAAACACGTAAAAAGCTTCTGTCAGGCATTTTAAACTTGAAACTTGATATCGTATAAAAGAAAGCCCATCAAAAGATTGTGCCAAGCATTTTGATATTGAAATTTGAGTTGGCAAATTGATGTTTATTATGGAAATGAATCATTGATTACAATTTTATTAAAGGCTTTCTTCGACCACCATTCAACAGTCTTATGGCCTAATCATTCAAACCATCAGTGGGTTACGATTGGAAGACTCAGATTGGAAAACTAATAACACAAATTTCTTTTACTCTTCCTAGAAGACATTACAATAAAATAAAGATCAAGATCAATCATGACATTTGCTTGCCCGCTATTTACTTGACTTTGACTATAATATTGCATGCAGTGAGAATAAAATTGAATAGAATATTCAATAACTGAACCATTGAATTGTGCAGATCAAATCCTACTATTTTTTGCGATGACGGGGCTCGTTTTTTTATCTTATTATCTTATGCTATGTTTTTTTAACTAGAAAGAGTAGTGTATATATAGAAATATGCGCACCAAAAACTGGGAAAATTATATCAAAGTGCTGAGCCTCCTAAGGGCTTCTGTAATTACATGCTTTTTATCTCTTTCTAGAGTATCTTTTCCCAAAAAACCAAAAAAATTTCCCCTTGCTATTAACCTATGGCTATATGTTATGCAGTACTTGTTAAGCTCCTTTAAGTTTTCCCAACTGCTGCCTACAATTACGGAAGTGAACTGCTAATCCAGGTGGATGTTGGTGGCCACCCACCTATCCCATTTGGACCCCCACAACTGTCTCTTTCAGCTTTTTCAGTTTCCTAAATTGTAGCACAGTTTATTATTTTTAGCAGTTTTTCGGGTCCTGAACTTCCGGAGCCGTTTTGAGGCCCTAAACGACGTTTTTTTGGGAATCTGGGGCAACATAGGTCCATGGATCAATGTTGCCTCCCAAAGTGATAGTGCTCGGATAGATCTTTCTAGCGAGCTATTGTACGCGTCAAACGGAGATCGTATGCCAAAGTTACGACCCCGGGAAATTGATGTACCAATTTACCCAAACGGGGCCCACAATTTGGCGTTTCATCTTCTAGGGTTAGGTTTCGGGATGTGAAGGGTTTTCCGTTGTTTCTCAACAATAAATAGGCCTTCGAGCCTCATTGTAACATAGTTCAGAGGCATGTAGCCACCACATCTCTTCTCAGAGATAAGCTACCATCACCCTAGCTGGTTTATTTCCATTTCTGGTTGTAAGCATATTTCGGTATTTTCCATTAATGAAATGAAGTATTATTTCCGTTGCATCTTTGTGTATATGGTTATCTCTGTAATTTGTTGCGTTCCTGTTTAAATCTGGATCAGTGGTATCAGAGCGGTCTGCTTTTTCTCTGTTTTTCTTTGCATGTCCCCAACAAGGTCGGGATATAAGGAGTTAGGGCTTGAACTGGTTGAACCTTTGCAAGACCAACCTCGCAAATCCCGATGGCCTCCCATGGCAGATGAGAAGAAAGACGAGGGGGCAAGAGATCCCATCAAAATCTTGCTCGAAGAAGCCCTCGAGCGACAACGGAACGCGATGATGGACAGCTTTTCCCAGATCCTTCAGCGGCTACACAGAAGCGACGCATCAGCTTCCAGCAGCTACTCTGGAAACGCCACGCCCTTTAAGGTACAAGTCAATTTTGAAATCCCCATATTCGAGGGTCAGATAGACGCAGATGCCGTAGATAAATGGTTAAATCTGCTAGAGGGTTATTTTTCTGTTCATGAACTTTCGAGCCGAGAAGAGATTGTTTTCGCTCTTCTCAAAGCAGCACCCCACGTCAAGGACTGGTGGGAAACCTACTGCGAGCAGAAGGATGAAAGTACTGGCTCACTATTTTCAGCCGCACCCACCTGGAATTCATTCCGGGATGCTATCAAGGAGCAGTACTACCCTGTCGGAAGCTATGAGGATGAATACATAAAGTGGACCACGCTGTGGCAGGGAAGGGACCAAGACGTGCCGGAGTTCACCAATCTTTTCCATACCCTTCGCACAAAGTTGGGTATCAAGGATTCGGAGCAACATTTGATACTCAAATACCGTGGCTGCCTGCACAAGTACATCCAGGAAGAAATACAATTCCTGAACATCTCCTCGCTCGGCGCAACATACCGATATGTCGTCAAGGTCGAGCAGAAGTTTAAACAAAAGAAGCGAGACTTTGAATCTGCGAATCCAAAGCAGGGGAAAGGTGCCCCTAAACCACAGAACAAAGGACAAAGCCAAGGCGGGACAGCCCAAGACAACCCGCCGAAGCTGCAAGCAAAGAACAGCGCCGCAAAGCCGAAAAACGACACTGGAAAATGGTGTGAGTTCCATAAGAGCTCCACTCACAACACAAGTGAGAGTCGGGCCAAGCAGTCACTGGTGGCTGAGCTAAAGGTTTCAGAATCAGATGCATGTTCCGACTCTGAGTCAGAACCCGATAAGGGGAATGAAAAAGGGAAGTAGATCATTGATGTGGATCCCAATGCCACTGTTGCTACGCCAAGATCCAGAGAAATGAACCCGAAGATCTAGAGGAGGAGGAGCATCTTTTCCACTCACAGATGTGGGTGAAGGGTTCGCCACTGCAATTCATTGTCGACAGTGGCAGCCAAAAGAACCTCGTTTCAGCAGAGGTCGTGAAGCGGTTGGACCTACCGACTACACCACACCCACAGCCGTACAATATCGGGTGGCTTCATGAAGGACGAGATCTCAAAGTTCGCCAGCAGTGCCGCCTTCCCTACAGCATCAAGCCCTTCACAGATGAGGTATTATGTGATGTTACACCTCTGGATGTTTGTGATGTATTATTAGGCCAGCCATACTTGTGGAGGCGACATGCTGTGTATGAGTCCAGGACTCATGTTGTCATTATTTCTTTGAATAATTCATTATACAAGAAACCGGAGGTAGCCCCACCTACCGCCACATCTTTGATCACCGCTAAGAAAGGCAGCAAGCTCATCTCCCAAACCAGGAAATTCATCTGTACGGGAAAGATCGTTGCTACATCCATGGCCCCCGCGAAGGGTTCCTCCATGCAGCAGCAGCAGCAAAGGGATACAGTCATGGCAAGACACAGGAACAACTTCTCCTCACCCACAGGGGTACCACACAAGTTTCAGGTGGGCGACAAAGTTTGGTTACATCTGCAGAGAGAACGCCTTACCAGAAACCATCAGAAACTTAGGCGACTCCGACATGGTCCTTACACCAGTACCAAGGCTACGGGAAACAATGCTTTGAAGCACAGCATTCCTCCATTCCTTGGCTTGCGCCGAGTGTTCAATGTGGACCGTCGTCGACCATGCTTCCCACCATTTCTGGACACATCAGAGATTGCAGAACAACTCACCAGAGATCCAGCTCAGCAGAAGCTTCCTCATCTCAGGGAGGAACTCAACGCAATGGGGACCATTGCTTCCTAAGGGGGGAGGAATGATCCAGGTGGATGTTGGTGGCCACCCACCTATCCCATTTGGACCCCCACAACTGTCTCTTTCAGCTTTTTAAGTTTCCTAAATTGTAGCACAGTTTATTATTTTTAGCAGTTTTTCGGGTCCTGAACTTCCGGAGCCGTTTTGAGGCTCTAAACGACGTTTTTTTGGGAATATGGGGCAACATGGATCCATGGACTAATGTTGCCTCCCAAAGTGATAGTGCTCGGATAGATCTTTCTAACGAGCTATTGTACGTGTCAAACGGAGATCGTATGCCAAAGTTACGACCCCGGGAAATTGATGTACCAATTTACCCAAACGGGGCCCACAATTTGGCGTTTCATCTTCTAGGGTTAGGTTTCGAGATGTGAAGGGTTTTCCGTTGTTTCTCAACAATAAATAGGCCTTTGAGCCTCATTGTAACACAGTTCAGAGGCATGTAACCACCACATCTCTTCTCAGAGATAAGCTACCATCGCCCTAGCTGGTTTATTTCCATTTCTGGTTGTAAGCATATTTCGGTATTTTCCATTAATGAAATGAAGTATTATTTCCGCTGCATCTTTGTGTATATGGTTATCTCTGTAATTTGTTGCGTTCCTGTTTAAATCCGGATCAACTGCAGTCATTTCTTTAATTTCTGGAAACCAACTGCAGTAATTTCCTTAAATTACGGAAATCAACTTCAGTTGATTAATTTCTTGTTCAGAGCTTTTGAAGTGGTCCATTACTCCCTCTGGAGTTGAACACTTGACACATAGCCTACAGAAGCTTGATGGAAGCTTGGCTATATATATTTTTGTTTGGTCCCCAAGCTTGTATCTCAATCCCCTTCAGTTTTACACCATCAAGTTGAGAGAGCAGAGCTTGGAAGTGCCTTCAGATTTTTTGTAGTGATTTTTCCTATTTCCATGCGTCTTAATATATTTTCCCTCACAATTCTACTTGGTTTCGCAATCATATTCGACTTGTTGTGTTCCATTTCTTCTCAGCGTGAAGCTATTGATTGATGTATCATGTTTTCATTAATCTCGTTGGTGTTTGAGAAAATTGGGGTATACAGTTTTGGAGTTTATAATATCCAAACCACTCAATAACGAAGGCCTCATATATTAGTCGGTAAAATTCATTCTGGCATAGTAGTTTGCACTTGTTCGAGGCTTTTCTAAGCTATATGATGAACAAGTTATCAGCAGTGGTTTACGTTTTTCCCGGAGGAGGTTGAAGGTGTACCCAGCAAATAAATCCTTGTAGAGGTGCATTTCTACGTCAATAAATTATTGCAGAGGTGCATGCTATTATTTGTGAGAAACATCAATGGCCGGAGGTATTTTTCTTGGGCATGCAGTTTTTACGATTCTTTACGATAAGTAATTATTCCGCATTAAAGAATCATTATGTTTAACATTTGGTATCAGAGCCAGTTTTTATCTCTACCTTGGTGTTTATAGACATGCTCTATTTTGCTAATGCCATATTTAGAGAATTTTATGAATTAAGGCATTTATTTGGAAATATGTTTAATTTTTGCTCAATTTTTATGTTTATAATATTGGTTTAATTATATGCAATTTAAATAATTATTGTGCAAAATTTATTAACTATGCTCGTTATTTTTGCATGAATTGATTATTTCTGTTTTAAATTAAAACATTCTATTTTGGATGAGTATACGAGACCCATCGTTAAATATTATGCATGAATTTTATAGTTTTGATTATGCAAATTATCATTATTTTCATATCAAGTTAATTTTTATGCATAAAAGAAATAATGTCTAGTGATCTATATAATTTTAATTGATTAGAGAATAGCCACAACATCTCTAATTAAATAAAATTATATATTATGATTGGTGAGGATCACATAAAGATTATTTAGATATTAAATTGTAATTAATTATGCTAAATATAATAAATTTTATCCCATGGTAATTTTTATTATATTTATGTAATTAATTAGGATAAAATATTCATAACTTACCCACAGGAATTATGAATCAATAGTTTTATCATAAAGTTCAAAACTAAGATAGAATTTATATCAAATTATAATCATAATATACTCTTAGAATTATGAATTAAGTGAATAATTTGATAAATTCTATCATAAAGAATAATTGAATCTGCTTGAATTAGAAATTTGGCCCACAGGCAATTTTTATGTCATTAGATTCAATTTTGAGCATGATTTACATTTGTAAGACATGAAATTTTATTTAGGCCTCAATTTTTAACTTAAGCATGTGATCTTTAATTTTGTGCAGTTGTACAACCTGCAAATTTCTCTGAAATTCGTTGTGATATCCCTGAACTTAAGGGAGATAAATATAAGGTCTGGAAGGAAAGGATTCTCCTTCATTTGGGGTGGATGGACATAGACTATGCTATTAGGAAAGATGAACCACCGGCACTCACTAATACCAGCACTGCAGCAGACATCACGCTTTATGAACGATGGGAGAGATCTAATCGCCTAAGCATGATGTTCATTAAGACTAAAATTTCAGCTGGCATTCGTGGTTCCGTTGATCAGCATGAAAAGGTCCGAGACTTGCTAAAAGCCATTGATGATCAATTCGTCACTTCAAACAAGGCACTAGCAAGCACCCTAATCATGAAGTTCTCATCCCTAAGGCTCACCAGTGTGAAAGGTGTACGCGAGCACATCATGCAGATGAGGGACACTGTGGCTCAATTGAAGAAACTCGAAGTTGAAATATCGGAGTCTTTCCTGGTGCACTACATCCTGAACACCCTTCCGCACCAATATGGACCTTTCAAAATCTCATACAACACACATAAGGATAAATGGTCATTTAATGAACTCATGACCATGTGTGTTCAAGAGAAAGAGAGACTGGTAATGGAACTAGGAGAAAGTGCAATGCTGGCAACATGTGGAAAGGGCAAATCTCAAGCCAATCGGAAAGGGAAAGGTAAAGTACCTCCCCAAGCCGATATCAAGAAGGATTCCAAGTGTTTCTTCTGTAAAAAGAAGGGACGCATGAAGAAGGAATGCGCCAAATTTCAGAAATGGCTTGCGGAAAAAGGTAATGCAATCTCGTTTATTTGTTATGAATCTAATATGGTTAATGTTAATATAATAAAATTATAACCAAAGAATGTTTATAATCCTAAAATTTTTTGACCCGCGCGCTCTGCTCCTGCGCCCTGCTGCGCTCCTGACCTGAACCCTGAGCGTGCCCGCGCCTGGCAGCTTTGCTGCTGGGCTGCAGCCTCCTGCTGCTGACCCCCCTTTGCCCAGGGCCTTCTGCCCTCTCCTCTACTGGGCCTCCTGCCCTTTTACCCTTCCCGTTCGTTGGCGGAGCGCCCCTGCGCTGCACTATGGATCCACCCTCCCAGGAGCAGGCAGAACTGGAGAAAGCTTTTGCATCTCTCATTCCAGAGAACAACTCGGAAAGGATCCGCCCTTCAGCCTCAAAGTTTGTCAAAAAACTTGATGCAATCCCGGAAGTACCGCTCCCCCCCGCCCTTCCAAGGAGAGCTGCTGTGGCTCTTGCTGAACGAGGCTTGGTTGGCCAGTTCACGGGGTTATGGCCTTCTCCTCGCACGGTCCAACGTTGGGTTGAACGAAACTGGAATGCAATGGTCCAAGGCAAGATCGCAATAAGGTTTTGTGGAAGGGGGTTCTTCACCTTCCTCTTTGAATCAGTGGAAGATCGTAACCTCATTTTCAGAAATGGTCCCTACTTCATGGACACCAGAGGCCTTTATCTCAACCGGTGGACTCCCGACTTCGATCCAGAAATGGACGTCCCCAACGCGGTCCCCGTCTGGGTCCGCCTGCCACATCTGCCGCTCCACTGTTGGGGAGATGAATCTGTGAGAGCCATCGGGAACGCGGTAGGGAAATACATCGATAGATCGGAGCCAAAGGAGAATATGCATGCATGCGCTAGGATATGTGTAGAAGTGGATTTGGGGAAAGGATTACCGGAGGCAATCAAACTCAGAGTAGACCAGTGGACGCACATTCAGCAGGTGGACTACGAGCAGCTGCCATTCAAGTGTAAGGTATGTCATGAATACGGGCATTTTGCTAATAGGTGTAGCAAATCTAAATCAATAGATAATAGCAATGATGAAGCCCCGGAAGAAGCTTGGGAAATCGTCAAGAAAAAAAAGACAAACCCTCCCCCTGTTTCATCAAAGCCCTCCTCTGAAACCCCAATCCTCTCTTCTCAACCCTCTGGATCTGGCCCTCCCTTCCCTTCCTCCTCCAATCCTTTCGAATCCTTGGCATCAGAGGAACCCTTATCCCCCCCTCCGTCTCCCAAGGGCCCCAGAGCCTCCCCTTCTTCCCCCCTCCAGGCCTCCCCCCCTCCAACAGTGGAAAGAATCCTAACTAGAAATAAAACAAAGGAAAACATCTCAGCCACGGACCCCCCAAGAAAAGTAGGAAGGAAATCAAACAAAGAGATAAGAGATGAGAATGCAGCAAAAGAAATGGCCACAGGGACCCAACAGCCAATGGATACTTACCTTGATAAGAATAAAGGAAGCGGGGAGAAGATGAAGGAGAAGAGCGGGATCCACAACAAATCAAGTAAATGATGATTTTGGTCTCTTGGAACTGTAGGGGGATGGGCTCCTCCCTAAAATCAAATGCAGTCCGAGACCTTATTAAAGCAGAACATCCAGACTTCCTCCTATTCCAGGAGACCAAAATCAATGAACAAGAATTCCATAACAGCCTGAAAAGAAGTAGAAATTATGAAGGACTAGCCATGAGTGCAATAGGAGCCTCAGGAGGCATAGGGGCAATCTGGAATAAAAACAAATGGAAACTCACAGACAACAGGCAAAACAGATGGTGGATCAGACTAGATATGCAAAGCACAGCCAAGATGGAGGAATACACAATTTATAATGTCTATGCTCCTCCCCATTTCAGAGACAAAGCCTCTTGCTGGGATTCTCTCATCACAGATCTTGTGACTGCCCAAGGGAGGAATATTTTCCTGGGAGGAGACCTTAACTTAATAAGGAATGCAGATGAGAAAATAGGAGGGAATTTTTTGGTCGATCCCTCAAGAGACAAACTGGAAGAAATCATTCAAACACACAGTCTTATTGACATCCCTCCTCAGAATGGCCGCTACACCTGGTCAAACAAAAGAACAGGCAAAAACAATATCAAAGAGAGACTTGATCGAATTCTGGTTCAGGAGAGAATTGTTGCCAACTTCTCGAGGATTCGAAGTACAATTATACAGGGCTTCATATCAGACCACAAACCAGTGGTGCTGCATTTAGACAAAGAGGAAGACATGGGTCCGCTGCCATTCAAATACAACAGAGCATGGGATTCCAGTGAGGACTTCAGAAACGTGATAAAAGAAGCCTGGGCAACGGAGATAACAGGCTCCCCACACTTCATTTGGGAATCAAAGCTCAAACTGCTGCGGATTGCCATAAAATAGTGGGCTAGGAATCACGCGTTGGAGGAAAGGAAGGAAAAAACCGACCTGCAAATGAAACTAGAGCAATGGAATAAGGAAAAGGAAGCCGGCCAAGATTCAGAAGAAGACCAAAGGAAAGAAAGTGAGCTGTATAAGGCGCTCTACAACCAGCATCGTAAAGAAGAGGACGAGCAAAGACAGAAATCGAGATGTCTCTGGCTCAATTCTGGGGACAAAAACACCTCGTTTTTCCATAACAGTCTTAAAGTAAGGAGAGCTGGAAACAACATTGAAAGGATAACATTTGAAGGCAGAGAGCTTATGGACCAAGGGGAAATCAAGGAGGCGGCATCTAGACACTTCCAAACTCTTCTTACAGCAGACCCTCACTATCAGGAAAATCCGGAATTCCTCAATATCATTGAGAGAAAGATCTCTGAAGCACAAAACTGTGAGCTGGACAAAGAAATCTCAAGGGAGGAGATTGAATGGTCAATCCATAGTATGCCCTTGGACAAAGCCCCTGGGCCAGATGGCTTCACGGTGAGCTTTTATAAAACTCACTGGGATATCATCAAGAAAGATTACATAAGAATGGTGAAAAATTTCCACTCAAAATGTAAAATGGGCAGCAGCATCAAATCTTCACATTTAGCGCTAATCCCAAAAGAGCCCAATCCCCAATCTTTTGACAGGTTCAGACCTATTTCATTGTGCAATGTCTCTTACAAAATTATCACTAAGATCCTGGCAAATAGGTTTAAAAAATCCTTCCCTCACTCATTTCCGAAAACCAAGGAGGATTTGTCCCCAAGTGACATATAACAGATAATGTTATTCTCATTCAGGAGGCGATACACAGCAGCTTAGCCAGAAATGAAAAGGGTATGATCATCAAGCTGGACATGGCGAACGCTTTTGATAGGGTAAACCACTCATTTCTGCAGGCAGTCCTAAAGAACTTCGGTGTCTCAGAGCTCTTCATCAGCAGGGTCATGGAATGCATCTCCTACAATTGGACAGCCCCCTTAATTAATGGTAGGCCCTGCAGCGCCTTCAAAAGTTCAAGAGGCCTGAGGCAAGGATGTCCTCTATCTCCTTTCCTCTATATCATCATGGCAGAAACACTAAGTTTGCACCTGGAAAACAAGAGAAAGTTAAAGGAAATAATAGGAGTGGATATTGTTCGAGGAACCAAGGGGATCAATCACTCCTTATTTGCAGACGACACCCTTCTAATCGGTGGTGCTTCAAGCCTCATGGCCAGGAGATTCAAGAACATCCTGGACCTCTTCCTTCAAGCCTCTGGGGGCAAATTAAACAACAATAAGAGCATGGTCTATACCTGGAATGTCCCAAGACACATAACTCAAAGAATCTCTATGATCATGGAAATCCCAGCCCAATCAAATTGGTCCCACTTTATGTACCTAGGGCTGCCACTAGCCAAAGAATCAATCAAAAATGAAGTTTGGGTAAAGCTAATCGAGAAATTGAGAGGGAAACTGCAGAGCTGGGGGATGTATTGGCTCAACTTGGCGGGCAGAACAATACTCATCAAGGCCATTCTATCAGCTCTTCCTATCTACCAATTTGCCATTACACTCGCCCCAGCAAGCATCCATAAGCACATGGAGCTGATTATCAGAAGTTTCCTATGGAAGGGGGGAAAGCAAGACACAAAAAAATTCAGCTTGGTGAAATGGGAAAAGGTCATCCTTCCCCTAGAAAAAGGAGGACTTGGAATTAGAATTCCAAGACTGGCAAATTTGGCAATGGGCTTCAAGTTAACTTGGAGAATCCTCAACGAGAAAGGGACCTGGTGGGCAGAGGCCATCAAAAGGAAATATCTGAATGGGATCAACAGCAACATCCTCTCTGAAGTCATCACTGACAGACATTGTACTCCTGTTTGGAAATTGATCAAAAAAACTCTTCCCCTCTTCAAATCTAGCATATCTAAAGCCCCAGGTAACGGAAGACATATCAGCATATGGGAGGATAGAATTATGGGCACGGAAGCCAGGGAAAAGTCCACCAAATTCAGGCCCCTTCACCAGTGGATGACAGAAGCTAACCTCAAAACCCTCTTTGACATCTCCCTTTGGGACCAAAACAGCTGGATAGGATGGAAAGCACTGCATCTCCCCAATGAAGTAGAGAACCTCTGGAGTGACCTTAAGCTCTCTCTCACAGGGTCAGCCCCTATAAACAGAACGACAGATGACAATTATGTTTGGGATCCAAACGGAGGTAACTACACAGTGAAAGAAGGTTACAAGGCACTCCAAAATTCAACAGCAATCAACAACTGGCATCTTTATAAAGCAGCATGGAGAATTGAAAGCCTGCCGAAGATAAAACTTTTCAATTGGACCCTGCTTCATGGCAAAATCCTAACAGCAGAAAACCTTAGGAAAAAGGGTATCCAGGGCCCCTCATTTTGTTTCATGTGCAGGGAGGCAGAGGAAAACATCAATCACCTTTTCATTGACTGTCCAGTAGCTAGGTCCTGTTGGAAGCTTATAACTAGTCCTCTAAATATTGGAGACCTTCCCAATCAGATTTCTCTCCTCCAGAAAGGTTGGGGGAAAAGCTTCCCTTACGCCAACAAAAACATGAATCTGGCAAAGAGGATATGGACCAGCATCCCTTCAAATCTCTGTTGGCAGTTATGGTTAGCTAGGAATGAAAGTATTTTCAAAAATACGAAACCTAGTATATCCAGCATTCTGGCCAAAACAACTGCTCTCATTACAGAAACAATAGAAGCAAATGGAATCTCTCAAGCTGACCCGGACTATACAGATGGCAGGGTGAAGGAGTGGGTTCGGAGATTCAACTATAAACCAAGAGCAAAAAATAATACAATAACAGGTCCTGGACAAAAGGATTGGAAACTGAGAGGGACAAAGGACGAAGTCAACAATTGGATCCAAAATCAAAAGAGGTTTTCACTCCACTTTGACGGGGCTTCAAAAAATAATCCAGGCAGAGCTGGAGCTGGGGGAATAATTAGGGATCCTCAGGGGAAAACGATTGTTACATATGAGTGGGGCTTGGGTACCATGACGAATAACAAGGCTGAAGCTTACAGCCTTCTAATGGGGACCTCCATCGCCATGAAACTAGGCATCCAAGATCTTCTAGTACTGGGCGACTCTGCAATCATAATAGCAGCTATGAACTCTGGAAAAGACTTTAACCAAACAGCCTTAAACAGAATCAAAGGCAGAATCATGGATCAGATCAGGGGCTTCAGCAAAGTGACATTCAAGCATATCCTAAGAAGCAACAACGTGGAAGCGGATGAGCAAGCAAACAATGCAACAGGAAGATCCACGGGCCAGGTAAGGGAAAACAATGAGTTTTATGAAAGGGATATTCCATAGACAGGCCTCTATCCCCTCTCTCCAGGTTATTGGTCACCTCAGGCATCTGTATCAATGCATTTGGCCCTTCCACAACTTATCTTCATCATTTCCTATCCTTCTCGACTGCCAAAACAGGTGTTACAGGACAGCATATCGCCCTCAGGATCCGAGGAATGCAGGCAGGGTATGGATTCTCTCACTGACCAGCGCAGACATTTTCAGATGGTGTGATCACGCCCATACTGGTGGCAGGCTCCTCGGGCACGTAAAAATCACCTCTAAAGACCTCACCGATACCAAGAACAGATACTCTACTACTCGAAACAAGAACGAGCAAGTCCTCACCGCTCCTATAAATGACAGTGAGCATCTCAGGACCACCTCAGTTCAAGGCTATGCAAGACAGAGGCGCGGTGATTTCTACAGGCGAAGGCTTCAGTTAGCGGGCTCCTTCCAGGATCATAAGATCAGCTTTTTGTTTATGGTAAATATCGGGCTCCTCTCGGTTTTCATTAGTCAAACTAATCTTTCGTTCTGTTTTCGTAGAGGTCCAGGGATTACTTATTTCATAGTGTACTGCGCTTCTTCTCCTCCGATCCTCCCTCTCAGGATTTTTGTCCCTCCCTTTGTTCTTCTCCGCCCTACTACCCTCCTCCACTATCACCCCTCTGTTCTTCACTCAGTTCACTGCCTCATGGAGAACCAAGACCTGATAAATGTCCATGACCCAGCCATCAGGCCATTCGACAGACTCTTCAGCAGAGACTGCACCATGTGTAAAGCTCACACAATAATGATCAACAGTTTTGTGAAGCAGTTTAAGGATTTGAAGGATGATTTCGAAACTGACAGCAGGTCTAAGAGAAAGAAGCTAGAGAAACAGAAGGAAGAGATTGAAAGTCCCAAAGGAAGGTGCAGTCACCTTGAAGAAGCCATCGAACAGATTAAAGCACTCTCTCAAAGTTACCAGGCTGAAGCCTCCACCAAGGCTAGTGCAAGGAGGGATCCCATGCCGGATGATTTGGTCACACAAAAACTCCCTTAAAATCTTACATGGTTTTCAAATTCTGCTGGTTAGGAGGCACCTTTGTAAGGCAATATAGCCAATCTCTTTTTAACTTCAGTCATTATAGAGGCAGAATTGAGGAAAATGGGTCTGCGTACCCAATTTTGATCCTCTTCGCTCTAATCTCTGATATCTATGTACTAGAATTTTGATCTTGGGGTTTTATAATATGAAAGTAACCGAAGTTGTTAAAAAAAAAAAAAAATTATAACCAAATATATAAATAATAATAATATATAATAAATACCTATCTAAACAAATAGGTACTTATTATAAATAATAATGTATAAATAATAGATTTATTTTATTAAAAATATAAATAATAAATTATATATATATATATATATATATATATATATATATATATATAAATAAACAATTATATAATAAAATTATAACCAAATAAATAAGCAATAATAATATATAATAAATACCTATCTAGATATTTATTAAATTATTTTTTATTTATAATAAATAAATAAAAATAATTCAATAAATAAATAAATAATAATAATAATAAAAATAATAATAAATAGATAATAGAGTTATTTTATTTGAAATTTAAATAATAAATTATATATATATAAATAAAGAATAATATAATAAAATTATAACTAAATAAATAAATATTAATAAATATAATAAATAGCTATCTAAATAAATAAATTAAATAAGTATTAATTAAAATACCATTCATAAGCCGACTACTAATGAAGACAACAGCAATATTTTTCAAATAACTATTAATAAGCTCCGTAATTTTCACGCTCTCTCTTCTCAAAAACAAATCTCATTGCCCTGATGATGGACTCACTAAGCTAGTCTGAAACGTTGGTTTCAAATCTGTTCACAGGGTTTTTCTCAAAATAAAAAATAAAATTCTATCAGCCTGTATGGACTCCCTCTTTAACATTTATTAATCTCGTTGGTGTTTGAGAAAATTGGGGTATACAGTTTTGGAGTTTATAATATCCAAACCACTCAATAACGAAGGCCTTGTATTTCAGTTGGTAAAATTCATTCTGGCACGGTAGTTTGCACTTGTTTGAGGGCTTTCTTGTTCGAGGTTTTTCTAAGCTATATGCTGAACAAGTTATCAGCAGTGGTTTAAGTTTTTCCCGGAGGAGGTTGAAGGTGTACCCAGCAAATAAATCCTTGCATAGGTGCATTTATACGTCAATAAATTATTGCAGAGGTGCATCCTATTATTTGTGAGAAACCTCAATGGTCGGAGGTATTTTTCTTCGGCATCCAACTTTTACGATTCTTTACGATAAGTAATTATTCTGCATTAAAGAATCGTTATGTTTAACAGTACTAGTTTAGCAAATATTTACAGGTGAAGTTTATCATCAAAAACATGCATGAAACATACATAAATGACTTTTTACTCTTCTATGGCGCTGGACTATTGAGATCAATTTCCGTGTTTTCTTCAACTGTTCTCGGGATTTTCTCGACCATGTTGAGCTTCTATTGTTCAATTTGTTGTCTCAAAGCGCCCACTTCATCCTCCAATTGCCGAAGGTCATTCTTCTCTCATTCTTCTCAATCTGATGCTCCTGTAGTGCCTCCCTTTGTTGCTGGTGGATGCATCCCACCCTCCTTGATTTCCAAATGCTCCTTCTGGCAGCGTTCACAAGTATGCTTAAGTCTGCCACCCTCTCAATGACAAGTATGCTTAAGTTTTCCACCCTCCCAATGACGGCCCCAAGAACCAGACACCGAGCATTCTTCTTTCGAATTTCTCATCATATTCATATTTTCTGCAGGGGAAACCACACAGATGTTGTGACAATCCACAAAGATGCTACGACAACCCACAGATACGCTGTGACCCGCAAACAAGAATAATTGACGCTGAGTCGCTATCGAGCTTAGCGACTATGTTTCCACCCTTCTCGATGCCCAACACCTTCCCCCAACTGTCCTCAATACAATTCACCTCCACCATGATGAAAACTCTAGCATTGGCACTACGAAGGTTGCTCAGGATCATCTGCCACAACCGCTAGGCCTTAGCATAAAAAAACAGAGTAGAGATTGACCAAATACTGAAGCAAAAGATCATACCATTACTCAATTTAAAGGAGATGTTGGTCTAAACTCTGATGTAGAATTTATTATGGGTACTCATGATGTTGAAATCCCAATGCTCCACAATAATTTCTCCTCTTCGAAGCGCCCATCGTCATGTCCCACACCTTCATCCCTCATGCAGAGTGACCATTTTAGAGCATAGGGATTAAATGCTTCTCACCCTCTCCCAAATTACGCATGGTTCCTTCACTCAATCGTGGACCATAGCAAATGGTACGAGGAGGTGAAGTTTGAGTTCTTATGCTAGGATACCTCCCGAATCCAAGCGTAGGATGAACACAATGAAAGAAACCATGCTGCTACCTTATCTCGATCAAGAAGATTCCATGAGGTGCGAGGAAGGGCCAGGAGAATTTAAGGGCGATGGGATAGAGGTTAGGGGATAAGGGATAATGCGGGAAGCAATGTGGCGACCAGGGTTGTCCTATGTTATGTTAATCATAATTTATAAATTTATTTTTCACCGACGAGCACATGAATTTTAGCCTTTGAAAATTCAATGCGACGTCATGCGAATGAGATGAACAATGTCATTTGATTTGGTACGGTACTTGCCACACATCTCCCACCCAGATGCGTTGTAGCATTTTGTACATTTCTATCAATACTATTATTTTTATGCATATGTACATTTATGTCTGAACTCAATTCACATCACCAGAATATTGCAAGACCCTATCACATCACACCATGTACAACTTGTTTACCATTGTAACTCCATTTGCTTCGGTGGTATATTTCACATTGGAACATGCCTAGTTCAGGAGGGTGGCAGTGGCACTAAATAAGCTGACTAGTTTAGCGCAACCACACACAATTCGTTTGATTTTCATTTCTCGAATTGCCACATTTTTTTCTAAAATAGGTCGTACCTAACAACCTGCACTTACGCTGCGTCATTTACTCATCCTCCTAGACTAATATGGTAATCATAAATAAGAATTGATTTCTATGTATTTTGTAGTTGGATTCCCACCTTTGCACTTTGTTTATGGGTTTATTCAATACAAACAAATAGAAGTCTTAATCATACGTTGAATACAAAATTGAACAATTTTCTTTGAAAAATATTCATGTGATGATTCAACACGTCAAGGTTTCCATGACTCTGTTTATAGAGCAATGTTACGAGTGCTCGTGAAAACTGACTGCTTGGAGGACGTTCCACTCGAGGTGCATTTGAAATATGCCTAAGGAGGACGCATCGGGTTTAATCAACCAAAAATACTCCCTCGACATAGCACTTTCACACATTGTGCGAGAGTGCGGAGCTCCGCAAAATGAAGGGCTATTATTCTAAATGTTTCATATGCGGGGAAATTCCTAAATCCATGGTTCATGTTCAAGACCCTAGCTTTCATGGGCATACCATAACAATGATATGGGTTCTTATGGCCCTCTTATGGATTGAAGCGTGAATGTGATTTATTGAGGCTGAATGGTGCCTGCTTTTTTAAATACTATTTCCCACTTCACCTTGTTACAATGGGAAAAACTCATTAACTGGAGATGTAAATATGATGGGAAAACTATTTTCTCCAGCGATAAGAGTTCTTCATAATGATATGTGCCCAAAACGGTTCTGATCACTTTTAAACTCACCCAAGGCTACCACATCACGCTCCTCCATGGTGTTTTTAATTGGATCACTAAGCTCTATCGTGAATCATATGCAGATGAGGTTGTATGGAGGAAGCATGTGCGAAGGAAGTGTGTGCGAAGAGGTGGTTGTGCAGATGAAGCGTCTGCGAAGGAAGCTATGTAGAGGTGGTTGTGCGAAGGAAACATGTGCAGAGGAAAAGTGTGGATGTCGTTGTGTGGAGGAATCATGTGCAGAGACAGAAATGTGAGTGAAATACAGAATTTTGCTTTCATTAATCAGTGATAGCGATAGAGACAAGGACTATGTTGCATTGCAACTACTAATCTTGTATTCGTATAAATCTCTTGATTTACTAATTGCCTTATATCCATTTCCAAAAAGATTAGGGTAGGTTAAAATATATATATATAAGAAATAATTTGTCATTCTTATATCTATCCATTATCAATTTTGATATACTTTCTAAAATAAAGATCAAAACAATGGTCTTAAACTTATTATTTATCTTAACGTTTTAAGGCTACTTAGCATTAAATTAAGAGTGGAAAGAAAACATCAAATTGGTCATCCTAAGTTAATGCAACATTTAAAAACAAAGGAAAAAATAATTTGATAATTTCATGTAAGGGCATTGCATATTTTTTTTTTACCAGGCTTGTTGTTCAATTTAGGGTCCAATATAGAAATATGGGCAAGAACATGAAACATTATAATAACTAAAGCATGTCAAATCACTAATACACATGGGTAGAAAAACCAACGACGGAATCTAACAGTATAGATAAGATCGAAAAAATTGTTGGAAGTTAAAATGTAGTTTTTGTTTTTAAATCCCGACGATCGTAGAATATCTGACGTTTGGTCAAATATCTTATGAATGCTAGGTAATCGTTGTATAACAGTGAATTCACCATGTATGGTTTTTTCTGTTGGACAACATCTAATATCGAACCACTTTATGTTGATTTTAAATAATTATAATAAATAAAAAAGATATATATATATATGCTCAGATATCATATAACTTCGACATAGTTGCTATACTTGTGATGGTTTTGAAAGGTTGTAGGCCTATTTTGAGGTTAAATTTTGAAGAAAATCATCAAAAATATGACATAACATTCTTCAAGTCAGATATTAATGAATACTGGCTAGGGAAGAGTCATCAATGAAGATTTTGGAAATGTAAGAGTTACTTAAATATGCGTTGAGAAAAATGGTCTATGTGAAGCCCAATTGGTGTAGAATTTATGCCAATATTAAGCACGTACAAATCTTGTAGGTTGCATGGGCATAGATTCTCACTGATTTCAGAGATTATTCTTTTCCCTTTGGCATTATTTGCCATTCACACAGTTTGCTTTGCTTTGTTTGGTTGTGTGTTGTTCATGAAATTGTGTTTTGCAGTCAGCAAAAGTCTTGAAAGTTGTCTATCAACTGGAAAAAATATCAGAAGCAAACTGTGACAGCATTCACATAAATAAATAGCGAACAGATCATATATCCGACATTAACTTATCAAGAAATAAGATTCAGAACATATACAGTTTCCACAGAAATGGTAGTACTCTTCTATTACTTTGCTTCAAGGATAGGGCATTGTTTCAGAGAATATCCCTAATGAAATCCATTGAATTAATATATGAATTTAGGGTATCATGGTTCAGAACAACATAATGTTCAAATGTGAAGCCAATGAAATTATATAAGATTGCCCTGCTCCTTTCTTGCTAATTTTCCACCATTCCTTCAAATTTTTCAGTGGCATGTTTATTTCCCAAGTTAATGAAGCTGCCATATTACTCTGCAAATTGTTTTAGCAGATATGGATAATTTAGGCCTTATGATTTGTAAGTCAAAGTTATTTTCACATAAAGAAATCGTTGTTGATATGGCACTGGTTGTCTTCCTTCCCTTTTGTTCTAATGTCTTCTCTCTCAATTTAACAGTCTTCCTTGATTGAAAGAGTTGTGGGTACATATGATCCCTGACGATCATTCAGTTCAATATTTGATGGCCTTGAAGCTCCTAAACCCAATTTCATGTTGTTCTTGCCTGTACAATAAAAATGGTCCCATACCAGTCACTATTTCTTTGACAACGACAGTGTAAACACAAGAAGTAGCATAGAGAAAATGTCTTAAATTCAAGATATTAAAAGGAATGAATGCAAGGTTTTAGAGACAATTCAGATCGATCCAAAGAAAGATGCAGGAAAATGTAATATTTTCAAAGGAAAATGGATCATGGCCCAAAAGGGCCTCTATACAGAGGCAAGACCTATCATATATTCAATGGATAGCTGCTCTGACATGGAATACTTGTAACAGAGATGGAAACCAAATGGTTGCACCCTGCCTTGTTTCAATTTTAACATCATTCTTAGAATTCGTAAGAATTTTTGCACTTTTGTGCACAATTCTGCAACACAACAATTATTCGATAGAATGCCTGAAAGAGATGTGGTGTCATGGACTAATCTTGTAAAGGGATATGGTCAGACTGAGTTGGAAAAGGTTATAAGATATTTTACAATCTTAAGCCCAATGCATGCCTTCTCATATAACAATCACATTGTCTAAGATAATTCAATTTGTCAGATAAATTTTGTATCTTTTGGGTGAATTATGTTAGGGCAGGTAGAATCTGCCATGCATAGCTTCTCTTGAAATCTTATACACGCAGCCTTAAATAACTATGCTCTTCTGACACTGTTTTTGTGAATATCCTAGCAGAGGAACATTTGCACATCTTATCTTGATATAGATAGAGTTCCAGTGTTAAATATCTGCTAACTGATCTGATTGCAGGTTGCAGAGATTAAGGATCAAGATATAGTGTGTCGTGTCAAAAACAGTGCAACTCTTGTTGGTCCATTGTTTAGAATGTGTGCCACTCAAGTTCATGTTGATCTTCTGACACTGAGTGATACAGATAAACACGTAAGTAATTGCAAGCATGGATATTACTGTGTTAGTTGCCAATATAGTTATAATTTTTTTAGACAGAGGGTCCATGGTCATGACTGACTGGAATTGTTTTAATGCTGCAATTTCATTTTTAGCACATAGAACTACAATTGGGTAATGTTGAATGGTTTAGTTTTTTGTTGCAATTGATGGGTCAAAATTCACTGTTTTTTCTAGGTTTTCAAGTCAGATATTAATGAATACTGGCCAGGGAAGAGTCATCAATGAATATTTCGGAATGTTGAATGGTTTAGTTTTTTGTTGCAATTGATGGGTCAAAATTCACTGTTTTTTCTAGGTTTTCAAGTCAGATATTAATGAATACTGGCCAGGGAAGAGTCATCAATGAATATTTCGGAAATGTAAGAGTTACCTAAATATGGGTTGAGAAAAATGTCTGTGTGAAGCCCAATTGGTGTAGAATTTATGCCAATATTAAGCACGTACAAATTTTGTAGGTTGCATAGGCATAGATTCTCACTGATTTCAGAGATTATTCTTTTCCCTTCGGCATTATTTGCCTTTCACACAGTTTGCTTTGCTTTGTTTAGTTGTGTGTTGGTCATGAAATTGTGTTTTGCAGTCAGCAAAAGTCTTGAAAGTTGTCTATCAACTGGAAAAAATATCAGAAGCAAACTGTGACAGCATTCACAGAAATAAATAGCCATCAGATCATATATCCGACATCAACTTATCAAGAAAGAAGGTTCAGAACATATACAGTTTCCACAGAAATGGCAGTACTCTTCTATTACTTTGCTTCAAGGATAGGGCATTGTTTAATGAAATCCATTGAATTAATATATGAATTTAGGGTATCATGGTTCAGAACAACATAATGTTCAAATGTGAAGCCAATGAAATTATATAAGATTACCCTGCTCCTTTCTTACTAATTTTCTCTTTATAAACTAGCCATTTGGAACTTTGATGTTACACATTCAAATTCTAGTATCATCCACCTGTTTAATTCTCACCTTGGGGCATCTGCAATATTTGACGACATAATGCCTTTAGAAGCACATAGTTTGTTTGACTACCTGTCCACTAGTTAGTTTGTCTATGCTCATTATGGTAAATTCGATCTTACACCTTGAACAGGATTTACTTGTAGTTTACTAAATCCAATGGCTGATTTTTTGGGTATCCGACACTTGATTAATTCTCACCTCAGGCAATCTTTGACAACATAATGCCCTCTAGAAGCTTATAGAATCCAATTTTTAACATATTTTCACTCTTTTTATCACTAGGAGTGCTTAATTCAAACAATGGTGAGACCATTTGGATGTTAGAAACCTAATGCTAATTTTCTATTTGTCCTAACCTAATGAATATTAATATTGGTGATAGCATATCTTTAAAATGAACATATTGAGTTAATTTCCCTTATATAAAGGTCTTCCTTATTTATTCATAATCTTTGAATTTCAATTACATCATTGTTCTAATCCTTTGTCAAATGTTCATCAAGCAATGTCAGAAGACAGTATTGGCATCCATCAAGGACCTTAGGATAAACCTTATAAACTGAAAGCATGCAGTCTATAACTAACATGAAATCAAAGTGTCAAAAAAATTAATTTGTGCATTTGCTAATTGTGGTAACCCTCGCTCTTCAAATATTAGATAGTTCAAACTTTGATCTCATGAAATAAATGTAACCTTACAAATTGCAGGGCACTAGTCTATTTTTGTGCTAAATTTTATTGTGCATCATGTGATTTGATTATGACAAGGTTTGTAATTTGATTTATTTCTGTTGTTTGTACTTTGAAGGTTATTGCATCTTGGGGAGTTCGCAACAACATTGACTTTCTTTCTTTGTCTTATACACGACATGCTGAAGACATTATACAAGTAAGAAATATGACATAAAATCTACATTCTTGCTCATGTTCTGAGCTTGTGATGTTACTTCTAGCAACTATGATGGATCTCACATAAAATTTTCTGTCAAGCTGTTTTTGTAGAAACAATTTATAGCAACACCATCCATGCTTTTCAACAGATTGTGCGCCAAGAGGGCATCCATGCCCTCTTCAGAGGAGTAACAGCTAATATTATGTTAAGAGTAGTAAGGGCTAGAGTTCTTGCACTATATGATCAGCTTCAGTGACTAGTTCTGAGTAAGTCGAACAAGTCAATATTGATATGTAGCGAATGCATGGACAGTGTTTGACAAAATGCTTGAACGGGATGTGGTGTCATGGAATGCTATGATTGTTGGATATACTAAAAATGGGTATTGTCAGGAGGCATTAAGGCTTTATGGTTGGATGCAATGGACAACTATAGAGGCGGATCATGTTACCTTTTCCAGTGTACTTGGTGCGTGTGCTGGCCTAGAAGCTCCGCAACAAGGAAACGAGGTGCATGGCCATGTAATTAGAAATGGGTTTGACCTAGAGGACCCCATAGGGAATGCTCTTCTTACTATGTTATGAATGTCCTAGCTTCTACGCATGTTTATCATTCCCTACATTAGTGTTCCTTGGCCTTGATTTATAGTATATTGGAAAAGGTTATGAGATATTTTACAATCTTAAGCCCAATGCACGCCTTCTCATGTAACAATCACATTGTCCAAGATAATTCAGTTTGTCAGATAAATTTTGTATCTTTTGGGTGAATTATGTTAGGGCAGTTAGAACCTGCCATGCATATCTTCTCTTGAATTCTACACGTAACCTTAAATAATTATGCTCGAAATACCATCTATATCAATGTAATATGATCACATGACGTGTCACCATTGGCATACCACCCAACAACACTGCATTATGCAAATTTCTATCAATACTATACTCAATGTAACCCCTATTCGACATTTTTTGTAAAATTATGGCCGATATGAAGAAATGAATCAGGTAGAAATTCAATCTGTCTTATGAAAATGTCACTAACTATCCAGGTATGTTTTTGCTATGTATGCACCCTAGATTACACCGATGTTATGTATGCACCCTAGATTAGACATCAAATATTTTACTAATCCCCTCTTGCTTTTGCATTTTTCCATTTTTCTCTATCAAACATATGCTTGTCACTAAAGGCAAGTAATTGCTTATGCTTGCAGTCACACTATTTTTTATGAGACGATTTGCAATTAGCATTACAATAATCAGTGCAAGAACAGAGTCCATTCGAGAAACAATGGAAACAATTTGCATCTCTCACAACAATTCCCTTCCCGGTGATCATCAGAATGAGCTTTGTGGCATTGTGGCAACGCCCTCAAACGCGAAGGTTCTTGGTAATATGAATAGATGATCTAGCCATTTGTTGATGATAAAAAATAAACACCGGTAAAGAAACAAAATTGCATAAAAATTTGACTTCTTTCTTCTATGCTGTTGTTTCTTATGTCATTTGCATAAAATTTTGACTTCTTTCTTCTATGTTGTTGTTTTTTATATCATTGCCTTATGGCGTTTCCTTTGCAACATGTGGTGCAAATGCTAGTTATAATAAATAAAAAAGATATATATATATATATATATATATATATGCTCGGATATCATATAACTTCGACATAGTTGCTATACTTGTGATGGTTTTGAAAGGTTGTAGGCCTGTTTTGAGGTTAAATTTTGAAGAAAATCATCAAAAATGTGACATAACATTCTTCAAGGAGGCCAAGGAGATGTGGGATTGACATCAAGGGCTTTGAAGGATAAAAAATGTTATTGCCCTTGTAAAATATACAAGGACTTGAAGATTAGGAGACTTCTAATAATAACAAATAAAAAGCATTGTAGAGACTATGAACATGCTGAAGGCAGACATGGATATCATCCATTAGTAAGTTATTCATTATATGTCTTTGTAATATTGTAGATTGTATTGTAAATGTTTATATTCTTTTGGGAGATATTTAACCTATGTTGTCATCTTGACGTGGAGAAATATTATTTGATTATAATAGTTAGGGTCGATTAAGGTGTTAAGTTGAGTTAGGAGTTAATTATTTTATGGGCTTAGGGATAAGGGGTTATTGTTTAAGGGTTTACGAGTGGGGTTAAGGGCTTAAGGTTAGGGGTTTAAGGGCTTAGGGAAATGGGGTTAAGGTGTTAGGGGGTTAATGTATGTATAGGGGGTTAATTAGGATCTAGAGGATTTGGAGGTTAATGGGATTTTAGGGAGCATTATTAATAATTTTTAAAGTCGATTATGAACAATTAAAAGATGGAAATAGTAAATACAATTTTATAGGAAAGAAGAAAAAAATTATATAATATATTGTAATAAAATTTTATTAGCAAACTATAAAATATAAATACCATATATCTATATATATATATATATATATAATTAAAAATAAAATTATTATAAAGAAATATGATTGGATGAAGATAAAAGGAGTTCATTTTATTAATTTAGGTAAGGTGATAATTAATAAAAAAAACAATTTTTTATGAAAAATATTATATTAAAAAAATAAAATACTTTATTTATTAAAAAAATAATTTATAAATCCTTTAATTATATAAAATAATAATTTTTATGTAAATTTAATTTTCTAGTTATAAAAGTACATTTTTTAATAAAAATTTTAACTTAGAAAATATTTTGTTACATATAAAACTATAATTTTGTCTATATGTGAAGAAATGTGTGATAATTAAAAACATTGTCCATTTTAACTAGTTCTGGTATGAAAATAGATTCACAATGATATCAACGGTTCATTGATATCTTGAATGTGAATGGACTCTATAAAATATTTAGAAAACAAATATATTACCATAGAGCCTAGAACTTGGCTTGGTTGTTTGTGGCTTCCCCTAGACCCTAGGAAAAAAAATTAACTATTTTTGTTCGTTGGGGTAGTGTATAAACCCTACCACTTCTACCACCCTAAATTCCCTCCCACTCCTACCACCCTAAATTTATGAGCGATTTTATGTTCCTAACCATAATGTATTTCATTCATAAAAGAGGCTCTTTCTCATTTTTTAAGGAAATAAGTATGGGACACAAGCCTTGCACTTGTTGTTTCAATTTTTTTTAGGTGACAATG
The DNA here is from genome assembly GCA_031772625.1 of Pinus tabuliformis. Lineage (NCBI taxonomy): Eukaryota > Viridiplantae > Streptophyta > Pinopsida > Pinales > Pinaceae > Pinus > Pinus tabuliformis. The sequence continues at coordinate 368,406,271 of CM062809.1, forward strand.
AACTTTTTAAGCCCAATTGATATAGAGTGAAGAATTATTTATATAAAGTCTCTTTTTGTGATAAGTAAATGGTCTCATTTGTTGTAAATTGTGAGAAAACTTCAAGTAATATCAAATCTATAATAGTTCTAGGAAAATGGTAGATTAATGAAATGTTTGATAAATCATTAATGGTTATTTTTCCAAATTTATCTTACTTATTATCACTCATGCAAGGTAGAACAATATTCCATTTTTAATGTCCTTTGCAGTACGCACAATGTTTTTATTCTATAACATTCACTTACCACTAAGTACAAAGCAGTGAGTTTTTGACATTTTGGTCAAATAAACCTAGTCAAAAGGAAAGAATACCCCATTTTGTATAGGAGAGATTGACCCCGTGCCTTAGTAAAAAAGGGTTTCCTATGAAAATTGCCTTTAGATGTTCCCTAACACTCGCTTAAATAAAAGGGGATCCTATCTAATTTTCCTACATAAGTTATTGATTTCAAAGTTTATAAGTGAAATATATGATGAAAATACAAAATAAAATGCAACTAATAAGTTAGAGCAACAAACACATTATTGCGTTGATTTTGATAAACTAACCTAGACAATATGAGACCTACCTATTTAGGAGCAATGATGCAAAAAAAAAAAAAAACTAAGCATAAAAGGGTATAGAAAGAATAATTAGAGACAAACACAAGACCAAATAATAAAGAATAAGAAAGACTTATCTTCTCTTGAACATATATTCCTAGACCCGTCTAGCCACCAACTAATTTTAGTAGTAACTTTCATTGTGAGAATACCTTTCATATAAGATTAAAAGTCCACATGATTTTTAGAAATAATATTTTTAATTAAAAAATATAATATAAGATCCACCATTCACTTGTCATAATCAAATATTTGAAAGGAGCTGGGGATAAAATATATTTTGTGTCATTTTATGTCTCACTCTCTTGTCTTATGGAGGCCATAATGAACAAAATTGTAGTATTTACCTTGAGGTTTTCCTGCTTGAACTTAATTGGTATGCCTGGATTCATTGGTATTATTTTTTGAGTCTTCTACTTTGAGTACATTTGTAAATTTGAAGGGATGAAAATGGTTTGATGATTGTCAGGTGATTATTTCTAAAAAATTTCAACATAATCTTAAACATATTGTTAAATTGCACAAGCTTCATGATGATCACATTGATTTGTTGTATTTGTTTCTTGATCTCACCCAAGCTCATGGTTGCTCAATATAGAATACCAACTCCTAAGTACATGAATTGACCCTTGGATGGCCAATAACATATTAACCCGTAAGGCCTTATCCCTTGAGCCCTTATAAACCCCTAAACCATTAATTACCCCTATCCTTGAACCCTAATTACCCCATTTTAAACCCTAACACCTAAGACACAAACCACTGACACGTACATTACCCCCTCACCCCTCAATTCTCAACCCCTTGTAAATTAAATTGTGGCTCCCAAGTTGGGTCAGGGAAAGTTTCCATCCTCTTAAAACTTCTAGTCTCCAAGTGAAATTAGGAAATAATATGACATTATATATAATGGTGAATGAAAAATAACATCAATATGTTTTTTATTATGGTTGTGCCTTATATATATCTCAAGAAGTGTCTCTCTTCCTACATGTCAAGAAAATTAACATCTTTTCTAAAAAATTTCAACATATTTTTAAATATATTGATAAATTGCACAAGCATCATCATTGATTTGTTTTCTTTGTTTCTTGCTCACTTAAGTTGTCTTTGTCTTTATTTTCTTAATAATTTTTTTTCCCTATACTATATTTGTAAACATTTGTATTGTTTAAATATTTTTGATATATACTAATATTACTTTATTGATTGTAATTGTATAGTATGGCCCCCCTATGGCATTGCTCGACGAGGAAGGGGTGGTTGTAGTACAAGCAGTTGTTCAAGAACATGGAGCGAATATTGAGAATGAAACTAATGATCCTATGGAAGAATATAATGATGTTGATAACACAGTTGAAGAAGATGGGAAAAATAGATTGATCCAGGAGCCATTTAATAATGTTGGAATAGATGATGACAACAACCGTTATGATGGTGCTTATGATATACCTACACTTGAGAGGGAAAGTAAACATCTTTATGAAGGCTCAAAAACATTTCTTCTCTCTATGCTATATTGTTGTTGGTCAACTTAAAGGTGGTGAGTAGTTTGTCAAACACATATGTGACACAACTCCTAGGGTACGTAATATATTTTGTGACATTTAGTACAACATGATAAAACAATTATTCTTTCCTTTGTTTTTAATGTTAGTACGTTGATCATCGTGTAATTTGTACAATTTAGATGCAATATGTACAATTAATATAATTTATGTTAACCAATAATACTAACTTTTTATGTTGTAGATTGTTAGGTTAATTTATGTTACCACCGTCAAATGTTTTACCTCATACGTACCAAGATTTACATGCCATTATGAAAATTATTGGAATGGAGTATCAAGCTATTCATGCATGTCCTAATGACGATATTCTCTATGATAAAGAACATGCGTCGAAAGACAAATTCCCGAAATGTGACGAGAGTAGATATCAAATCGATAAAGTAAAAAAAAAAGGCGTCTCGCAAGGTTCTTCGTTATATTCCCATAATTCCATGTCTGCGACAATTGTTTAGGTGCAAAAGCATAAAACAACTTATGGATTACCATGCAACAAATAGAAGTGAAGATGGTGTTATTCAAATGCTTGTAGATGGATTTTCATTTAGGAATATAGAGGAAAGCTAAACAAATTTTAAAGAACTTCGTAATCTTAGGATTTCACTAGCAGCTAACGGTATCAATCCATTTGGAGAGCTCAGATCTACTTACTCAATGTGGCCCGTTTTTGTTATCAACAATAACATTCCTCCGTGGATGTCAACAAAGAGGGAGCACATAAGTTTGACAATGATTACTACAAGTATTAATTTGTTTAGAATAATTTTTTTAACACAATGACATCTCATTTGTCTTTTTTGTTTCATAATTATGTCTTATATTTTTTTGTTTACTCATATATGTTCTGTCTTATATTTTTTTTGTTTACTCATATATGTTCAATTATGTCTAATATTTTTTTGTTTACTAATATATGTTCAATTATGTCTTATATATTTTTTATTTACTCATATATGTAGTAATTATGTATTGTATGTTCAATCAATTAAGTACTAGGCCAAATATGTGAATGTATATATCAAGCCTCTTATTGATGAGTTACTGGACTTATGGAATAGTGTCACTATGTATGATATCTCTAGACCAGTAGATGCACAAAGGGAATTTGAATTCCATGCAATGCTTGTATGGACAATTCATGATGCCCCAAGGCTAACACATTTATGTGGTATGTTATAACATTACCTTGAACTTTAATAATGTTTAATTTTATGAAGTTCATTTCATGTATGTTTTTTAAATAGTCCCTTCATTGTACATACTTAAAATAATTGATATAAAATTATTCCATCTCTTGCAAGTCTCGAGACAAAGGGTAAATTTGCTTGTTTAGTTTGTGGTCCTAAGATGAAATCTCATCGTTCAAGAAGCTTAGGAAAACATGTGTTTGATGAGTATATACACTTCCTTTCTAAGAACCATAGGTACTGAATTACCGAAAAACATTTTTCCAATGGGAAATAAAAGACTATATTAAGACCATGGAGAATGGCACCTCGTGCATGGAAATTGAAATATAATAGAGCCTCTCAATATATGGATCGAATCGTTTATGTATCAATATACATGATATGTTTGGATTATTTTATATTTTAATTGCATTTTATTCACTGTACTAATTGACAATTTTTGTTGTTATAATATCTTAATTAACTATGATTCACCTTGTAGGTCGTCAAGGCATTAATAATAGGGAACTTCCATGAGGAATGAAAAGTTATCTCGAGCGATTCCCCAATTATGAGCACCTAGAAATTGTTCATTTGTTTGATACAATGCACACTGGGAATAATGTAACAAATACCTTATGGAAAATCTTAGATGGAAGGAGAGATAAAGAAAAAAATGTCAAGGTTTGTAATGACATTAAGGAGGTACATCATGCAATGCAAAGTGTGATTCATTCAAATAACGATGGAGAGCCCCAAGGGTTAGCCCAATCGATCAAGACGGGGCCTCACCAGATGGGAGGTCACAGGATCAATTCCCGAAAGCTCTTGGGGTCAGGTCTTGCAATAGGTCGCAGGGCGTCAAGCCCAGATTTTTCTAGTGGACGTAGCGCCACCCCTTGACCGAAGGTGTCTGTGAACCACCCATTAAAAAAAAAAAAAAAAAAATAACGATGGAGATGACCAAAATATATGCACCCTTCCATGGTTATTGACAAAGCAACAAAGCAAGGATGTTAAAGAGGTTATTGACAAAAATAAATTTCCAATTGGATTTTGTTCAAACATAAAGAATATCCTAATAAAGAAAGGTAAATTAGGTGGGGTAAAATCTTATGATTGGCATATGTTCATTAATGTAATTATTTTGGTGTATGTATTTGTACATTGGTGAAACATCTTGTTAGTGTTTTCTTTTCTACTAATTTGGGAATAAATAATGTTCGATCATTATTTTTTACAATATGCTCTACCTCCATCTCTCCCAGACAACTTTGACAACAATTTCAAACAAGTTATATATTATCTTGGCAAATACATGATGTAAGTGGAGATTTATATGCAAAGTGTAATTTGTTAAATAATTTATTGTACAACTTATATTTGAATGCATGTGTTTTACTAGTATATATATATATATATATATATATATATATATATATATATTTTTTTTTTTTTTTTTTTTTTTTTTTCTTAAACATGTGATTTGCTTGCTTCATTTGTAGATGGTTTTCATCTAAGCAAATCGATAAAGAAGATAACAAATTACTTGTATAGTGTGTGAAATGAAAAAGTATCTACCTCAAAAAAAATTCATTGCATAAGAACACTACCTCATACACCAAGTCGAGGAGATTGAAAAGTGTGGACCTGTACACACAATATCAATGTGGATGGTTGAGAGGCACTTGAAATCACTGAAGCTTTAGTCAAACAAAGAGCACATCTTGAGGGTTCTATGGTAGATGGATACATGGTATATCAAACCATGGTTTATATTAGTCAATATAGTCGTGCAATAGGAAAAAGAATTAATGTATTGGATTGCATTTGGGATGTCAACTCCATCAACAAATTTGAATGGGAGCACCTATTGGGGAAAGGTAGAATGAGGAAAGTGAGATGTAAGTAGATTTTGGAGATTTATAGTACTACATCTAAATTTTTTGTTTTTATGTATATCGTACTTATTTAATTTTTAGTCTTCTTGCATAATCCATTATTATGAAGGTATAACATGGTAACTAATTATATATATGTGAATTGTTTTATTTTAATACAGTTGGTCGAGAGTGGGATGCAATACATTTATACATTGCAAACAATATTGATTGGATGAAGGTATGGATTGAACGATGCAAACAAGCTAATAATGGTAGGTTATCATGGTATGGTGTGTCTACATTGGTCAAAGAAGTTGAATGCAGTGGATATACCAATCTGACAATAAATGAGATTGATTTAGCATATGGTTTAAAAGATTACCAGTCAAGCATATTCACCCAACATGCTACTTAGTTCTTTTTAACAATTATATTGATGCATATGGTGTGTTTTTTTCGTAATTTGCAAAATTTCCAAGTATGAATATGTTCATCAATTGACAATGCATTTTTTTTATGTGTTTGACATATTGCAGTTGAAACACCACAATAAAATGTGGTGCAATGTCCACAAATTTCACATCAAAAGGTTGAATGAAAATATGAAAACTTATGCTAGTGGGATAACTGTTGTATTTCAGGTTATCAATGTTTCCTCTAGAGGTGACAAACATCCAGAAGTCTCTAACAATTGATACTATGGGTATTTGCATGATATAATTGAGTGTGACTTTAAATCCTTCAAATTAGTTTTGTTCCATGTGAAATGGTTCAGGCTACGGATCCATGAACATGACCCTGATAGAACTGTTATTGAGTATGCTAACAATTTACCATGGTTAATACAAGCAATGTTGAGCCAGGATCAGAGCCCTATGTTCTTACAAGCCAATGCAAATAGGTATTTTACATAGAGGTTCTAGGTAAAATGGGTTGGACATATGTTGTTAGATATGATCCAAGAGGAAGGTCTATAAAGTATAATGTAGCGGAAGAAGATGATGTAGAGGAGCAGGGGTTCATTTTTCAGACGAAGATGTCAAATAATTTCAAGGATATGTTAATTGAGACAATGTTATTTTAGGTGAACTATATGATATTGACGTAGTTTCGGATGAAGAACGTGAAGAAGTCAAACCAAATGTATAAGAGCATGTTCTGAATGATGATATAAAGGATGATGATGATGTTGATATGGCGAATCCTTTGAACATGAATTCTGAACTGGATGATATAGATGGTGAGTTGGATAAGGAAGAAGATTAATGATATCAAAATGTTTAAATGTACGAGGTATGTATTTATATGTTTTCAATTGGTTTGTTCTCTTTCGCTCACCTTAAATTTTTATTTTCCTAGTTTTTATGTTTGATTGTTATCATGTTTTTCTCAAATATATTATAGTAGATAGATTGGGTATTGGGTAATTGAGAGTGATGTGAGGGCTGGAGGGGCCATATGAGCTTCCACCTTTGTGTGGTTGGCCTTGTTCAGTACAGAATATAGTATTTTTGAAACAAAGAGAAACTCATTTAAGTTTTTACCATCATCTCCAATTTTAACTTTGGTTCGTCTAATAATTTCAATGGTTTTCCATTTACTAATTAGTGGAAAGTAAAATTTGACCCCACATAGAGTGACCTATGAATGGTGCCGAAGGAAAACCTCAGTTAAAATCACTAATTCGTAGAGTTCATAAATGAAAAACCTATTTTCAAATCAAAATGGCATGATAAACCTACATTCAAATCATCACCATCGTCATCGCCATCATCTTTTTCATCATCGCCATCGTCATTGTCACCATCATCATATTTTTCATCAACATAATTCTGAAAATCATTATCATAATTGTCATCATCATCATCAACATCGTCATCATCACCATCATCTTTGTCATATTCATCAACTTCATTATCGCCATCGCCATCATCATCTTTTTCATCAACATCATCAATGTCATCATTAACAACAACAACATCGTCGTTGTCGTTGTCGTTGTCGTCGTCGTCGTCGTTGTCATCATCATCATCTTCATCATCATATAATCCAATATACCTAAATTTACATTTCACGATTGTTTGATAGATAATGGTGCTAATAATAATATTATGCCTCACATAATGGGAGAAAATAACTTATAATGTACTTCCAATTATGATTTTTCCATGTCCCGAAGGATATGGTATGTGATGAATAGATTTTCATGTAAATTTCATTCATGAACTAATCCTTTAAATAAATAATACCTCCAAGAGGGTAAATCCGATATCTTTGTTCTTGTTGATGAATAATTAGATATATCATAAGCCAGCAGGGAGAGTGAAGGGGTGACTAAACCCATTAGAATCTGCCAAAACCACCAACCCAAATGGAAAAGAGCTTAATTTGGGGCTATAACTGGGTGATCTCCCAAATGTTGATTATGGTTATTTTTGTCCATCGTCATGTTGATAGTATGGGAGGATTTCAAGACTCAAATATGAGTAGCACAAAAAAACTGACAATTAGAAAACAAAATCATAACATAAATGTTAAGGAGATGAAATTATTTATTATTTTTTAGTGTCCTTATCATGGTATGTGTTTAGCCCTGATGGTTAGCTCAATTGGTTGAGTAGTTTTCATTAAAGCACCTTAATTTTCTATTGAGAGGTCATGCATTCAATTATGTCCATGCTCTTGATCCATAACCCTTAACCACCTACCACTAACACATAATCCTTGATGTTTTTTACCATAACCACTAGAACATATAAACCATCACCTATGTTACCCATAACCATTATAATTCCAAATACTTAGAAGCTCTAATTCTCAACCTATAACTTATATAAGATATAACCATTGACCATGAACCTTGTAATATCTAACATTTATCAATTATCCACTAACCCTTATAAATAATAACCCCATATTTTTTAACCAATATAACAATTAACCATTGGTGCCATTAATCTCCCTCTCATTTAACTCCCAAGTCCTATATGTTCTGAGTGTCTTTTTCCACTACCCACTATAACCTCTAAACCTTACAACATCTTATACCCTTGATAAACCTAGGTAAATCCCTACAACTTCCAACCCTTATGAATTGATGAACTATAACCACTAAAAAGTAACCTTATAAATAATAATACAAGTAACCCCTAAACATTAACCCTTAACACTTACTTCTATTTCCCATAAATCATAAACCACAAACCTTAACCATTTGAACCCCTAATAAAAGACAACATTGATCCTTTATCATTATCACCCCTAACCATAATACAACTAAGACATAGCCTTATCACCATTATGCTCTAAGTCCTAACCAACATAATAATTATATTTAAACCCTTATAACCCATCACTCATATAATATTTGGTTCATTTTAACCTAAATCCACTTCCTTAGATAACACCTTAACCACTATAACCCCTAAAACATATAATTCTTAACCCTTAATTATAACACCAAATCCATGGTTTCATTATCCCAATACTTGAACCTTTAACCATTGAAAGCCTTACCAATTATAAGCTCTAATTGTTAGTATTAGCCATTATCACCCTACAACCCTTATAAATGAAACCATTATCCTATAACTCTATAACTGTATCACCTAACCATATATGCTAATGAAATATTAATATTTAATATCCTTTATATATATATATTAGGTATAATGGCACAAGCATTTTGGAGTAATATTAGGGCATTCAAAATGTTGAGAATGCAACAAGATGATGGAGCTTAGTGGAAAGGAGTCGCCTTCACTAAGTGGGCCCGCAGGCAAATTATGGCTCAAAGCCTATTTTTAGACATATGGATCATGGTCTATGAGTTGCAGTATGCTGGTTATGGATGATTGGTCATGTTGGGAAAAATAGATGGACTTCTATTTCTGGTTCACAGCAGGAGTGATCAAAGTCTATTTTTAGACGCTAGGCTAAAAATAGAAAAGTCAAATATTATTATCTCATAATAATATTTAGACTATAAACTTTATCTTATCCTCTTGGAGCACTTCAGTTTGAGCTACAGATGTGGCACATGCAGCTGTCAGAAGGAAATATGCTTTCTTTGTGGGTCAGTTGAGTTGTTGCATGCAGGACTTCAGTTAGAACTCAAGCAGTTGAGTTTGGTGGAGTTGATTGTGGAGTTGATGGAGTTGTGTTCAGTTTGACTTGGTTAAACTAGTTGTAATTAGTCTAACTGCAAATAGAATAATGATGAGTTGTTAAACTAATTATTAACTCATAAAGCAACTAAAGAATACATCAGTTAACTCAGTTGCATGTCAGTGCATGTACAGTTCAACAGGGACAGGTGTTAGAGGTTGAGATTGCTATAAGTTGTGACTATAGTTGTGCATGAGGATTTGCACAAGCAATGTATTGAGTATGCCAATGAGTATTGCATAGATTTGCCCAGTAGAATAGCCTGTGCTCACATGATTTCCAGTGTGAGTGATTCTCAGCAGGTTTGTGCAATAGAGGCAGGCAAAGCAGTGGAGAAGATTTGAACCTATGACTTGTTCGGGTCTGAGCTGGTTTGTGTGTAACAGGTGGAGATAGTGCTGGATACTTGAGAGGAGTATTGTACTATGTAATGTTACATGTTCTCAATCATTAATATATAGATAGTGTGGGGTTTTTAGTTGTATGCTTTCCCCGGGTTACATACTATGTTAATGTGTGCATGCTATTAATGTTTCATTGTTTTTGATGCTGCTAAATTGTTGATCAACGTAGAGGAGCTTATGTATTGTGCATGTATTCTGCAATAGTGCATGATCAGGATAATCTCTGTTGAATATGTGTTTATTATTCAAAATTTCTACACAAAAAGGGGTCTGTCAAGCAGGGCACGAGGGCATTCAAGGAGGGGTCTATCAAGCAGGGCACAAGGGAATTCAAGCATGTGGTATAGGTGGTGGAAGGTGTGGGTAGGTGGTGCAACATTGAGTCCATAGGTGGTGGAATAGAGACACCTACCTTCACAGGAAACAAATATGGCGATAAGCTAATTCCCATTTCTGAAACCCCGAATCAGGGAAAAGCCATTTCTTTTGGTTTTTATCAGCACCAATGTTTACGATTTTCATCTTTAGTGGCCCATGATAGTGTGTAGGACTACTTATATACCCCTTGTTTTGGATTGTGTGGTTCCCTTCATATTATTCAAACCATAGATCGCAAAGGTCCTCTATAGAATCCCCTTTGATGTGGCTCAATTGTAAACACCACAATTGTTCTCCCTATTGAAAGTGTTGAACCATCCTTTACAGTACCACAATGATATGTATCATTTCTTGATAAAAGGGAAAGGTAGTGCAATTCGAATCTAATGTATTCCCAAATCGACCCTAATATACGCGAAAATTGATGTACCTTGATAGCAGGAAAATTCACTTTTCCTACAAAATTCCACTTCCTGGTTTTCAAATGTGGATGCTCTACCAACTAATGGTGTCTATACACCTTCTCGATCTGCAGTCCTGTTGTAGCCTCGAAATGTCCACCTCAACATTATAAGGGATACAAGTTGGTCGAGACCTTAGAGCAACTCCTTTTCCATTTGGAATGGTGGTTCCAACTAGTTAAAATAAGTCCAGTTACATTCTCTCTATCTCTACTGGCTTAAATTATGACTTTCAGATACCAATAGAGAAGAGATATTAGATCAAATCTTCTCGTTGACCAGGCAAGAAAATGATCCTTAAGCTGATCTAGGGCTTAGCCAAGCCACAACTAAAGTTTTTCGTCTTTGATAAGAGGACTTCTAGAAATGCAATAATTAATCTAAATGCAAACTAATCCTAGAACACAAGAAAAATGAAATAAATCCTAAGCCTATTTCAATTAGGAAGATGTAGATCTAACCCAACTGAGAGAAAATTAATTAAACGATTGGGATTTAAATATGTTTGGCTTATAATGAATATCAAGCTAACGAAGTAGTTCAATTAACATATATTATGAATACCAAAACACATTCTGTTATGAGATCTATTAACATGAATAATTAATCAACAATATTTAGGAAGTAGTTCACAAAATGATGATTATTATTAAACCAATAACTTGAATGATTAAACAATAATATAAGGAAATAGTTCACAAAAAATTATTGTTTGTTAATTCAGAATTAAAAAGCTTATTTCTAAGTAAATAGTTACTCAGAAATCAGAGTTCAGCACACAAGAGCAGAGATAAATAATAACAAATAATTGAGGCAAATTACTCACATAGACAATAGTGCACAAATGTGAATGAAAATGACACATTTATGCAATTACAAAATGAAATCAGTATAAAAACAATAACATTTTAAATACAAATTTATTGAAACTTTTTCTCTGACTCTGGTCTCCAACAGTGCTTTACAATGCTTGAACTCTGCTACAAAAAATCAAGCTACAGCAGTGCAAACTCAGCTTCCCTAACACAGTCCAGAATGCAAAGGAAAATTCCCAAAATTATCCCCCAGATCTGAGATTTTACTCTCCTCTCACCTACAAATCTAAATTTGTATTATAATAGTGCTTTTCAAAATTCCAGAATTATAGAGAAGAGACGTTATTTTCTTCATTCTACAAACCACTATTTATAATTACAAAAATCTATTCCAAATAGGAGATTTGTTGAAGAATAAATCTGCTCCAAAAAATTTCATTGGTCAAATTTTTGTTTCTTCTATTGTTGGAAACTTTCTGTTGATTGAAATATTATTTTCCTCATATTTTCAACTCTTCCCCTGCCAAAACCAATCGAAATTAAATTAAAATACAAACTAAAATAATAATAATAAAAAATACCAAACCTGGAAAATAAAACATCTTTTAATCAAAACTTAATTGATTAAATAAATAAAAGAAAATTTGAGCTTTTCATTAATCCTCGTGAAGATCCTATTGGTCTAAGATAACATAGTCGAATGGATCTGCACTCAGCAGAGGCTATGAGCAAATGAAAATGCAAAAAATTAAACTCTGAAAATAAATTTTATTTATAAATTTAGAACTTGATATTATGCGAATTTTTAGACTCATTAAATGACTGAATATGATCATGCAACCACTTCATAAATATTCTCTATGATTTTATCTATCCAATGAGCCATCTTGGGTTTCATTTGACCAAGTAAAACTCAACTTAAGAGCTTCCAAAGTTAAATGTCAAAATTGCTAGAATTCTGGAAATTTCGCTGCCTAGGCTAAAAATAGAAAAATTTAATTAAAAATTTAATCTTAAATTAAATTAACAGTTATTACTTAATTAATATTAACTTAAATTAATTACAAACTAATTATATATGATTAAAATTATATTATATTATATTATCTAATTAAGAATATCATATAAAAAAATTCAAACCAAAGAATGCTCATACGTCGCTTTGGATCCATAATGGATCGAATAGCAAATTCAAAGTGGTTTTGGGATCCATATGATGGATCGAGAAACAAGGAAGAGGGGCCATTTATGTGAGGGAAGCGTTGCAGCAGGAGGTGAAGCTTTGCGAAGGAGGCAAGACTTATTAAAAACCAAATAACCATGGTGTATTAAATCAGATATCAAAACTTTACGATATCGTAGGTTTTTTAAAACGAATAAAATAAAATAGTCGATGTTCGATAATCGATATAGGAATATCGAAAAAAAAAAAAAAAATATATATATATATATATTATATCAGGAAAATTTTAAATATCAAGACTCATCAAATACCGGGAAAATTTTATATGAGGACCTTCTGAAATATCTGGAAAATTTTATCAAGAGTTTTATCGGATATCGAGGCTCTTTATCGGGATTTTTGTAATGGAAGGGAGGAGGTGAGGTGAAGTGGGGCCCACTTGGAGTGGAACCCTTCCATTATAAACTATAGCGACTTTGTTAATTAAAAATCCTACAAAATGAACTACAACCACTTTGCAATTTTGAGATTTCGGGTCTCTTAATTTCTTTTAAAATTAGGAATTGAAATCAATTACCGAGGTCTTGAAAACACATAATTCTAATTGTTCTACAATTTGATTGGACAATTTTGTAGCACCGTTAGTGAAAAATGAAAAAAATAGTAAAAACTAACAAGAATTCATATTTACAATGAATTACTATTTTATTTACAAAAATTAAAATAATATACATTTTGTATATTTTTAAAAATAAACAGTAAAAATTATCGAACTTCAAATGAACACCATTTGCAAACTGTGTAACCAAATGAGATGAAACAAGTACAGATAGAAAGCTAGCAAAAATTTGAATTCAATGAAGCAATCAAAATAGAAATCTGATGAAAATTAAAATTGGCAAAATTGTAGGACACTTAACCCAAAGAAATTATTAAAAATGCGATTTAGCTAAAAATTTATTGAAAGAATCCCCATTATTTCAAATAAATAATTAAAAATGGCAGTGTTGAGTTTTCGCTACAACACTGATGACACACTGGGAAGAACTAGTTATATCTGGTTAAAGATAATGGATTTTAATTTACCCAAAGGTTAAAAATAATGGAGTGCATTGAATCGTCAAACAGAAAAACATTTCCATGGGTCCCACATAAATAGATTAAGCAATATGAGTTTGAAAAGATAAGTACTCAAAGTAGACTTGCGTAAAAGTCATGAATCCAAATTTTGGGAAACTTTTATTTTAAAATTACCTCATATGATAAATAGAAGAAGGTACAGATAGGAATTTTTTTATAATGCGTATATCCATTGTTATGAATGGCCTCTAACATTGCTTCGCTGCCAGCGAGCCTGAACAGTACCCCGACAAAGTTGTCTTTTATGCCATACAAGCTTAGCCCCACTGCCAATGAGCATCCATAGCCCCAACATGTTTACTTATATTTCTCAAGCTTCCTCTTTTAATCACTCTTTTGACAAACGCATTTGCGAGCTTTTAATTTATGATGCACCTGAGTGAAAGAGGTGGGATGGTAATAGAGACTTATGTTAATGGATATAATACTTCCATTATGTTGACTCCAATTTATTTTCCCACGACTATCAATCATAGGTTTTATAAGGCGTAGGGATGGGAGGGATTCATTGAGTTGAGCTCAGGTCAGTGCTTTCCTTGAAACGATGAACGATATCACTTCGAAAGGATGTGTATTCCTCCAAGAAAAAGATTTAACACAAGAGGGATTTGAGATTCCATAAATATATACCTTTAATTATAAATGAAATTCATTGAAATAGACAAAGTCCCTTTTATGCCAACCATTGTTGGGTGAGGAAAATGCCTTCCACATAAATCACGGTGGAGTCACCACAAGCAAACCAAAACCAAAAGCAAAAGGAAAAGAACTCCAAACTGAAGTAAAGAAGAAACCAATAAACTCTAAAAATGTAAAAAATGAAGAAATCGAAAGCTGAAAGGAAAACCCAAATTTAAAGAACCAACTCGAACAAGTTTTAATTCTAAAATGTGTCTCAACAAACGAATAAAAGAAGAAAACATTGTGTGTCTGTGTTATGTTGAGAATCTAGTAAATTTTATCTTGCAGAGTTATAAGAAATGAGGCTCTCAAAATGTAAAGGGTGAATAGCAATGATAAAGTAAAATTTAGACCAAATGAAAAGTCTTTGTCTGCTGCAAATTTTCTTGTTTCAAATCCAAACCCACACAAAAATATCTTGACAAATTTCTAATAAAAGTAATGTTTATGAAACAAAATAAAAAGTTCAGGGACTCTCCAATTTAGTTGATTTAATGAAGATCAATTATTGCTGCTCCAAAACTCAAAAGGAAACAAAGAGAATGAGTTCCCAATCTGAGCTAGTAGGGTTATGAAAATAACTTATGGAGACCTGCAAAATAGAGTTTTATATCAGCAAAAAACTAAAAAGAAAACTAAACTGAAAAGTAAAAAAATAGAAACGAATGAAAGTGGGCATTTGAAACTTACCATTGGAAAATTTTGTTTGATCTTACCTAAGAGATATTATTTTCTCCAAAAAAGATAACTTTTTCTTTTAATTATAATTAAAAGTATGAAGAAGTTGAATTTTTTGAAATCTTGTTGGCCCAAAATCATCATTTATTAAATCTGAACTAAGGCAAATAATAAACTAGAAGAAATCAATATTTCATGTTCAAAGAATCAAAAGTAAACCAAATTCATAAAAAATGATAATGATGATATGCTTTTGCAACGATGATTGTTCTCTTAATATTTCAAATTTCATATTCACTCCATGATTGTCATAGAATTTCAAAATTGAAGACCAAAGTTTACATATTGCATCTTCCTTACATTTTTAACAAAAACCATTGAAACTTGATCAGAAGTATTTCTACACAATCATAAATATTACATCATATTGGAGGTTTTTCATGCCAATGGAGATCATAGATATTCTAATTACGTCATATTGTAGGATTCAATGCCATCGAAGATCAGAGATATTAAGATATCGTAACATTTTCAAAGGAGCCCCGAGGTGACAAGAACCCCGAGGTCCAATAAGATTATGTGATTGAAGGAGTTAATGTATTGGACATCGGAGGGGTTAGACATATCAGAGGACTTATGAAATGAATTTACGATATTTACTCATTCCGATCTCGTATGGGCCTTTTGTTATTTGAATAGTTTCGGTGGAAGTTTAATTGATTTTTACTTCCGATGTCAGAAATCTCAATAAATATTTCTTGTAGAAATTTTTAAATGAGAGTTCCGATAAAAAGAAGCTCAGAATTAATTTTGGATGAAAATATACTATCGAAACTCAGATAGTTCGACATGATTTCTATGAAATACTGAGATCAAGGATTTTGAGCAGATAAAAACAAATAGGACTCGTAGATCTTAGAGAAATGTCTTGGAAATGATTTTGAAATGGTTCTGATATAACATAAACCAAAGAATATGATATTGCAAAGTGAATAATAGAAAATCGAGATTTTGATAATTACCAGACAGAGGCCTTAATCAATTCGAAAGAAGAAATGCTATTGAAGGGGATGTAAAATGTATGAACGCAATGGTTTTTTTTTTAAACTCAACCGACACATGTGAGATTCAGAACAGGTATAAATAAAATCATGGATAAGATTATTTGTTGCAAGAGTTTTATGTAAATTTTCCTTTGTTTGTAGCAAATCTGAGCAATAAATATTCTAAGCATTTCATTTCAACTGCATCGATGAGAGGCAAAATACAATTATTGACTCATATTGCTAAATGTAAAAACTTGAATTCACATGAGTCTGCACACATGAGCGTATCGAAATAAATATATTGGAGTCACTTGGCTATAATTTAGAAAGTTACGATATATGTGCTAGGGTCCTATATTTTATAGGATGAGATGACTATTTTCTATTGATTTTTGTATAAGAAATGTTGTAAATAATCTTTCATTTTGCAAGTTATTTAAAAAAAGGGGGGATACAAAAACAAAAAAAAATGTATATATGTGAAAATAATAAAAAATAAAAAAATATGAGAAAATAGAAAAAAGAATGAAAAATACCACAAAAAGAATAAGTGAGCAAATCTAAATGCCACTCAAAAAATGAAAAATGCATCAGTAATATCTTGGAAATTTTGAATAATGCGCTACTATTCAAAATGCCACATTGAAGTAAGAAAAGTAGATTAGTCATTTTAATCACACTGTTTAAACGTAATTAGGATGGATTAAATAAAATTAGTTTAGGTTAGTGAACAATCAACCACACAGTGTAATCGTGGTTGAATTAGATTAATTAGAATAAATTTAATTAACCACATTGTTTAAACATGGTTAATTGACAATCAAATGAGAAAAAGAATGAAAACCTTGGAAAAATTAAAAATATGCATGCATATTCAAATGCGCCTTTAGAGGTTAGTTATAAATATTTAATGTTAACATTAATTGCTAAGATAATCACAATTGCAAATTGTAAATAAAGTTTTGATGTGACATATTTTGTCACTATACAATAAAGTGGGCGCATGTCTAGACGACCATGATCCAACCCTCCAGGATCAATGGTGGGGGATTGTATTCGCCGCCCCCTAGCCCCTCTAATGCTTAATCACTAGGGGGGTCTAAAAAGGTAGAAATATTCGGCGACGTGGCAACTTTTGGGCATTTTGCACCCTCCCCCTCCCCCGCCTAAAAATGCAAACCATCCCTCCCCCCTTCGAAAACTACCATCCCACTCACACTGACCGTTGAACCCCTTCTTCTCCCATGCCACTTGCATTCCTCCAAGTGGACCTCCCGTCCCCACCTCGCTCCTACATCATTCCCTATTCCCCCACTGCATGTCCGCCACCTCACATTGGCGAACCCATTTCCCTTCCACTAAAACGAACTCCCATCATTACTTCTCCCCCAATATAATGTTGTCGTATGGCACTCCTGCCACCACATCAGAAAATTGTTGGGTAAATAAATGCTTATCCACTCCCACGACAATGGATCTGCTCCGTTTAAATAGTTAATTAACAATGGTAAACTCGTTTCTCCTATATAACCCACCAAAGCCTGTTCAATCACCTCCTTTCGTTGTTTCAGGATAACAGGAAATCAGAAGTTCCATTGCACATTCAATCAAATATAGTATGCCCCAGCGCCCAGCCAGTGATCCACGTCATCACTGTAACTAGTCAGCATAACCAGTCACTCCAACCAAGTGCCTAGCCATCAATTTGCATCTAGATACTAGTCTTCGCCTATTTTTCCTGGGTAATTCTAAATTCCCTGTTCTTTTCTCTTCTATCATGGCACCTAAAGGAAAATCCAAGGCCTTTGATGACAATCCTATGCTTCCCCCTATCATAGACTTAGATCACCAACCACTGGTAGACCAAGGCTACAAAATTACTAAAATTTGTTGTGAATTTGACCTATATGAGCTTCACAACTAGTTAAAACATAACTTTTTGGACCATTGCAATGAATTGAGCCTCTGAGATTCTCTCCTACCCCAATTCATCTTTCCCTAGACACACCACTTCCCTGAATTCATCTCCTGGTGTCAATTTAGGTATATCCCTAGTCAGAGGGAAATTATGGCCCAAAACAATGACATCCTCTTCACCATGCAGAATACATCTCCCAAATAATCAATTTTGACTCTCTGAAACCATTTTCAGTAGATTCCCTTATGGAATTATACAAAAACATAACCTTCCCACAAAGAGCCAAGATTTTTGTATTTTTCTTCCTAAGGATGCCCAATTACCCAAGAAGAATCCCCCATACTCATCCTCTATGTTCCCTGAGATGACTAAACAAGTGATTTCAATTATTTCATGCATACTTGGCTATCAATTCGATCAGTGGGTTGATGAGGCCATTGTTGGTTTCTTATCAGTTTTTGAAACTCGTGAGAAACCCTCCATTTTCAATTACAATGAGTTCATTGCAAAATCAATTCATGAACAGTTCCTCTACTGAAGGGACTTTTAAATATGCTTAAGTGTTGGTTTATTTGTTTCTTTACCATTAGGAAAATAGGTTTTCACTCCCTTTGCAGAAATTAGATGAGAAAAGTAACCTACAATTAGTAATCCATTGGAAATACTTGGTGAGGAAAAATTCCACTAAGTACACCTTCTCTGATTATGTTAATCAATTTTTACACACAGTATCCTGTTTGTTAAATCGCAATATAGAGGCTAGGATAGGACTAGAGATACAAAGAATTTTTCATCTCAGTGAGCAGACCAAGACAGCAGATTGGTACTTGTACCAAAATTATATCGAGATCAAAGTTTATGGGTGTGAATTTCCACCATACAGACTGCCAAAATTTCTTCCTATGAGGATCTTCTGATTGGAATACATAAGGCACATGATTCATATGGATTGTCTCCATTTTGTTGCAGTAAAAAAGAAGTCTCGTTTTAAAATCAAGGCACAGGTTGGACCATTTATTTGTAACACCAAAGCAGCAGGTAAGAAGGTAGATTTTCTCCTTAAGCAAATGAACTTCACGTTGAGTTTCACCTGGTCATATGACCCTTTTGGGATCATTTACAAACTGAGAGTAGAGCAAAAAACCACTCCCTACACTCACACTCCTAGACCAAAGATAGAGAAGTTCATGAATCAAAGTCAGTGGGAGGATAATACGCTACAAGAGGAAAAAGAAAAGGTGATATCCATTACTGCCTCACAGACTCCAGTACCTCAAAAAAAAGGGAAAAGAGACCAAGGGAGGATGATTCCCCTTCAGTGATAGAGGTTGGAGTCAAAGAATTTCTAATATACAAGAAGAAGCAGAAGACTAATACTAAACTAGTTTTTCTGCAGGAGGATGAGGAGCAAGCCACCATAGTCCTAATAGGCCCTCATGTTTCTACAAGGGAAGAAGATATCCTCACAAGATCCCTAGCTTCCTTAGCTTCCCAAGATCCCCCAGATACAGTTCAAACAACAGAGTTGGTTTAGGACCAGGATGAACCAAATATTTTTGCAAAATATAGAGAAATTAAGAAGAAGAATGAGTTTCTCAAAGCCACCACATACTCCCAATTCTGGAAGCAAAAAACTTATTAATAGCACATACTTCTTTTAGCCTTCGATACCAAAAATGGGAAAATGAAAATTGCATTCCTTCAAGCATAGGTTCCATTTCCAAAGACTCCAGCTGATTACAAGAAATCTATATTCTCCTTTGATGTTGAGCAGATTCACCCCATTGACCAAATAGACCTGCATAAACAAACTGGTGAAATGTTATACTCTACTTTGACCAACACTGCCATGACAACTTCCAAGTTGCAGGCCTCAATCAACAACATACAATCACAATTGAAACTTGAAAAGATCTCATCTTTGGCTAAGGACACCAAGATCAAATCATTGGAGGACCTAGTAATTAAACTGGGGTATGACCCCAAAGATGTAAAAGCAGCAGAAGAAATTGTGAAGAGGAAAAATGCAGAGATAGTAGCATTAAGGAAACAACTCAAGCTTCCCTCCACTGAGAATCACCAAGTTAAGGAAGTTGGGGAGCTTCAGAAAGAAAAAGAGAACATGTTCAAGATAATAATTGAACAAAGTAGCCATATTAAGGATATGGAAGTGGAGATGGAGAGACTTCTCAAGGAAAAGGAGAAATCATCACAACTAGCGACAATTTCTCTAACAGTAGTGCCTATTTCAGTTGCAACTAAAATAGGAGCATCTACATTGACAACAACAAAAGCACAAACTATAGATTCCTCAAATGAGTTGGTTAAAGTTATGGAAGACATGTGCATTAGAGGGAAGGAAATTAAAAAATTATAAACCCAAATTAAAAGTTTGCAAGATCAAAAATTAAAGATAGATAAGTCATACATAGCAGAACTGCAGAAATATCATAAGATAACCCAAAGGATTGAGCAGCTAGAGAATGAGTCTGTGATGGCTCAAACACTAGCACAGGCTAAAGATTGCATATGGGTTGAGATAAATGAGGCCATAATAGCCCACGACTTTAGTTGTATTTATATGAGATTGAGGGAGCCTTATTTTCTTAGAGTCGAACAAAAACAAAATAATCTTGAATTTTGAACAACCATGTTTGATTAGAGGCCAACTTGTCCTAGTTCAGTTGAGATTTAATTTTACAACATCAAGACAACTTGTAAAATGGTTTTATATACACATACAATTAAATCGGTTTATACAAATTTGAAATGAGATCACATAATTGTCCATATTTTCTTATGACAAGATGCTTATGAATATCCTTTTGTGGCAAGAGATTCGGTTCCCAATATTAGGAGAATTGACAGTGCATTATAGATAATGTACAACAATAAGATATCTTTTGCTACAAAATTGTAGGTGTACATGACTATTTTGAACTCCCTCTCTCATTGGAAAGCTTTATAAGCCCAATAAAATAAGTTTGTAGAAATGTCATGAAGTCTTCCCCTGAGGTCTTCAGCTCCTCAACCAATGAAACTAACTCTGCAACTTTGAGCTTGTAATGAGCTTATTTCTAAAGGTGTGGTCTCCCCCTTGCATTAACATCAATGAAAATTCTTCAACAATCTCCCCCTTTCTCAATGATGGTTGTTGGGACAAGGTCCCTTGGGGTCAATTTTGCAAATAGTTTTTGTCATTATTGTAAAGACTCCGCATTTTGAAGAGCAGAGCACGAAGGTCATTAGGAAACAAATGGGCTATAGGAATGTCAAAGCCCCTTACTTTGTTAGAATTTAAGTTGTTTTATGACCCGCCCATGGTTCGTGGACCATGGTATTGTAATGGAAGATGCTATAAAAAGGAGTCATAGAGAGTCATAGGAGATATCGAAGAATCATTCTATAAGCAAGTGATCTAAGTTAGAGAAGTTTGTTTTCTGTACTTAGGCGAAGTGGAAGGCTCCTGCACCTGTGTGCGCAGGGAATAAAGAGTCTGTAACAAAAGATCTGAACATAACAAACACTGTGTTGGGGAGATATCTGTGTATTTACGTGTTAAACTTTATTTCTACATTTACTGTTTATTCTCTCTGATTACTACATTTATCATAAGAGGCACTTAATGGATGCGTGAAAGTGATATATCTAGTCAATTACATGGTGTTATGAATGTTTAGAACACTTAGCAAAGAGTTTAGATCTGTATCTGTAAGTTATTGTAATTTCCGCATTTCAAGGGTTAGGGTTCGCGAAGGTTGGGATAAAGCCCTAGAAGTAACATAAACACATCACATAGACCTCTGGATGCAGAAACCTGGTTCTGCCATCCCCCAATACTACCTCGAGTGAGACTGCAGCGTGCACTACACGGGTTGTTTCCTAAAGGGTCGGTAGTGTAGGGTTTTGTTGGTTAGCGCAGCTAACTCTGAACCTGGGTCCAAACCCCCTCAAGCCAACAAATGGTTCTATTGTCGGGATCGGGATCTATTTGAGGATTATGTGATGAGAAATAAGTGGATACCGACTAAGAAATAGATCGAGAAGTGGATAGATCGGAAGATGCATGAGTCTGTAGCCCAGGAAAATGGGAATTTGCGTCTATCAAAGGAAGAGTGGTTGAACAGATACCTATAAATAGAAGTACACAAAATTTTCTTCTGCTCTTTTCCATGCAAATTATATGAACGGTTGTCTAAATTGGTGGACATTCAAGGTACGTGGAAATTGGATAACCCTATTGTGTGGACTCTAGAACTGGTGAGACACCTAGAAGCTACAAAAAACAAGATCGCGAGGGTCGTTGATTATTGGATTGATAGAATTTTGGGCGGACTCATTACTAAGTTTGCAATCCATACATCTGTCAGTTATAGCGAAATTGAACGTCATTTTTTGAAAGGACCAAGAGGTAAGTATCTGAAGTCCCTAAAAACTTGGATTAAATTGCTATTGTGCGAGAAAAGGGTTATGCCCTTAAATTAATGTTTAGAAGAGACTTGACGGGAACTATGCGAAGTGGAAAGACGTTCAGAAGAGATCTAGATTCAGGTGTTGAGTATATTCCTCTATTAAGTGTCTGATAGTGATGAAGAAAGTATTCTGAAAATGCCTCAAGGTGCGCCGCAGACGGTAAATCAAGGTATCGCAGGAATACCACATCCATCCGCTCCACCTCCACCATCACCTCTGCCTCACACACCTACACCTACATCTCTACCTACACCTCCACCTCCACTATTCAATATGGCGAACACTATGAAGATGCCTGAATTTAAGGGTCTGGCGATAGAAGACCCTGAAAAGTTTTTGTTTGTAGCAGATGTTGTGTGGAAGTCACAACTTATAACAGATGATGACCTGAAGAAAGTGTAGATCGTCATAGGATTGCAAGATAGAGCGTTGAGCTGGTATATTAAGTATTGTTCAACTCATCTAAATGTGATGCTAAAGGAAAAAAAGGAAGCACTAAATAATGAATTCAAGAAGCCTAAGTCGCAAGCCCAGTTAGTAACAGAAGTCAGCGAGATCCAACAGAAGGCAAATGAGTCTACGTGGGATTTCGACCAGAGGTTAAAATGTTTGTTGCAGTAGGCTAATATGCAGATCACAGATGACCAACATAAGGACTGGTATATTGCTTCACTACTACCCCATTTGAGATTTCCACTGTCATAGCATAAGATTGGAATGCAGGCTGAGGTACTAAAGATTGCTATGGAATTGGAAGCCTCACCTATTCAGGATATGAATCTGGGAGTGCAGAAAATTTAGTCACAGTTGGATAGCCTGCATATGGAATTGCAAAGCCCTAAGAAGGGAAAATAAGTCCAAAATGAGGTCCACGCAAAAGTCATGATAAGGATCATTGCCCAGTGTACCAAAATTATCTAGTTGGGAAGGGTATTGTTCTCCTGAAGCCAGAAAATATCGTTAGGCCAAGTATAGGTGTAGTACCATGGTGCGTTATTTGTCAAATTACAGGAAAACATACAATGAACAATTTTCATTTGCTGCAAAATTTTGTGGAAATTCCTCAGCAGTTGTTCTGTAATTTCTCTAAGTCTGTGGGTCATGACTAACGTAATTGCCGACGTTATGAACTGATGATGGACATAACACCAACATATAAAGTACATATGGAGGCAATCCTCAGGATCATGGTGTAACTACAGCACGAGGAGAATTCCAAGGATGAGGAGGAGGATCTGGAAGAGGTCGTGGCCAAGTCATTTTTTATAATTGTGGAGAACCAAGTCACTTCGCGCGAGATTTTAATAATCCAACGCACCCTTCTTGTCAATATTGTCAACAGTTTGATCATGTCATAGAAGATTGTCTCATGCTCATAGCGAATATACAAGAAAAGAAGACCCATACTTAGCAGCTTACTCAGAACATCCAGATGATGAGATCAGAACAACGCAAAGATGGGCCAAGTGTTAATATTGTTATAGGGAATGGTATAGCTACTGAGGAGGATAAAGGGAAACAACCAGAGTAAAATGTATGGGTTCACAAGGCTGCTGACAAGGAGGTTGGATTCAATGTGAATAAATTAAAGGAAATGTTTATGGAGGCAAAAAGGAGCTTTGCGGATGCAGGAGCTTCTACATCAAGAACTCAAAGTACATGCACGAAGAAACCTGAAGGAGTCAGTACTGTGCAAGAAACAGATCCATCATTATTGGCATCTTTCTTACAAACCTGCATGAAGCTCCCGAGGGACCAAAAAGCAGTAAAGGGACTGTAGGAGTTGATAGATAATTGCACTGGCAAGGATAAGCCATTGTCGGAATAGCGCACGGTTGACAAGGTGGACAAAGGTAAGAAAAGGATTGGTCGCGAAATGAGATTGACTGCCCAAATCAGAGAATTTGAAATGGACCAAGTAATCCTTGGTTTGGGGTCTGATGCAAATATTTTTCCAAAGCAAACCTGAGAAAGAATGGGAAGTCCAACACTACAGTGGTCCTCGATCCAGCTAAGAATAGTGAATCAGTAGAAGATTATTCCTATGGGGTGCCTACATGGAGTGACTATGGATATTGAAGGGGTGCATGCCATAGCCGATTTTGAGGTGATCGAAATAGTGGATGACAGTAATCCATTCCCAACGCTACTTGGCATTGATTGGGCATTTGATATGAACACAGTCATCAACCTTAAGAAGCGCAGTATGACATTTGAAAATAAGGAACTAAGGATTATTGTTCCATTGGATCCAGCCGAGGGTGCGCGATATACTAAACCAGATCGCGATTATTATGAGGAGGATGATATTGAGAAAATATATAAGCTTACTGCGCGGGATGAAGATTGGATCAACCATATGGCCGATGGGCAAATTACTTAGGAGAAGGACAAATCCTATAATTTAGATTCAGATGAGGAGCTCGAACAATAGAAAAACAGGTTGCATGAAGTATCGCCGTTGCAATGCAACA
The DNA here is from genome assembly GCA_031772625.1 of Pinus tabuliformis. Classification (NCBI taxonomy): domain Eukaryota; kingdom Viridiplantae; phylum Streptophyta; class Pinopsida; order Pinales; family Pinaceae; genus Pinus; species Pinus tabuliformis. The sequence goes on from CM062809.1 coordinate 368,431,354, forward strand.
GGATTACAAAGTCACTCTGATGTATATCCACTAAGGTACGCAACTTACCATATTATGATGGGTTAGAAGATGTCAATTTATTTTTGGCTAAATTTGAAAGGGATGTACCAGAGGAACATTGGTTCAAGGAACTAGACATCGCGATGAGAGCTGTTATCACTCCAAGAAACTCTCCTAGGTTGCAGATCGGAGATGCCTAGTAACATATAATCTTCAATATTGTTCTCTGAACTATTGGAATGAATGATGGTTTGGATCAAGCCAGATAACCATTTCAACTCTGTTTTTACTCAAGACATGCATGAACACCCTCAACTTTCTAAGGCTTTAGACCACTAATGTTCAATAGTTTGTAGATTCAATGGATAGATGGAGAATACTGACCATACCGACAGATGCATATATATAAACACATATGAATGGCTAGCTACAGGCAGTAAATGAAGAATACTGACCATACCAATAGATGCATATATAAAACACATATGAATGGCTAGCTACAAGCAGTAAAAGAAGCTTGCAAATCTAATTTATCAAAGCAGAGATAAGATGACAGTTATCTGGCCTTAGACACAAAAGAAACATGAACAACCTGTTCAAGTGCAAGCTTAGAACAGAAGAGAAAATGGACATTGAACATATAACAACAAAAGAAGCTTATATTTGCTAGAATGAAGATGAGAAGCTTGAGTAGCAAAGTCTCAATAGTCTCCAGAAGTTGAACCCGTATTACATCTTACTTTCAGCTATTTATAGCTCTTTAAAATGCTCCTGAGCTCTCAGAGGCTCAAAGTTGTCTTAATCTATCCTTCATGTCTTTTCAACAACCTGATGCCATGACCAGGCACGCATGGGCTCGGGGGTTTATTCTTCTAACAAAAGAATAACCGCATTCAGATATTTTGGGTAGTTTGTTGCGCTGTTTGGGAGCTCTCTCATGTCAGAGATGCCCCTCAATCATTATGTTTGTTCTGGTTGTGTCGTGTTGTGGCTCCATGATCGCTTATGGTTGATTCGGTTATGTTGTGTTGTCTATGCTCCCTGATCGCTTTCCGACCTCTGCTATGTGGTGGAATGGCTCTTCGGGCCCATGAAATCCCTTTAAAATGCAAAAAATGATTGTGTTTTGTTATAAACAGAGAAATGATGCAATATTGTAAAAACCTGCCCATTTTGTTTCTTTCAGACTTCAACAGTCCTCAAATATGGTTTATTCATCCATCGGGTCTACCCTTAGGGTCGCTGTCGCAAATCGCACACAGCCTGTCCCTGTGTTCCCTTTGTATTTTGTAAACACATAAAAAACTGCAAAAAATATTGAACAATGGCCTTCTGCGGACTTGAAAATATTATATATTTTCATTCTCGAACCCTTTCGGGTTCGGGACCTATCGCATCATCACTTCCCCTTGTTTCCTTTGTATTTCGTTAAATAACGAAATACATTAAAAATGCATTGAAACTGGACTTTCTGTGGACCTCAAATATTATCAAACCATATTTAGAATATCGTCGGGTCTGCATCATCGCATCGCACATATGAAGGTGTAAAGGCTTTGCCCCTTGGTGTTGCTCTGCTACAATATAGCAATGCGATCAGATCGCAATAGCATATCGCCGAAGCCCAGGGCCACTGCTAGCGCTCTTTATAATTCTCCGATAGCGAAACCTCGATGGCGATTGTCGATGTGATCATCGAAGATCAGTGATTGGCGGTGCCTTCCACCCAACCTGAAGTCCTCCGTGATGGCCGATTTGCGATTTGCCGCTTAGATCTAGGCCTTAGATTAGCCAGATCTAACAGCTGCTGTGCATTTGGATTGTTAAGCCTACGACACATGGTTTTTCACTGATTTTTCAGTGTTTTAGCCTCCTGATCGTGTATTTCCGCCCTTCCAAGGGCTCTCCTCTTGTGCTTATTTCGATCTTTGGATGATCTTAAGCAATATTTGAAGACTTCAAGAGCATATATGGATCCATGGACATGATTTGTTGCAAATTCGAAGACTTTGGGGCATATTTGGATCCATTTTTGGGCCATTTTCCAACAAGGCTAACAAGAGTTACACCTACTAGGTGGTGGGGTACACAGAAGCACAACTTTGCAGATTGAAAGGAATATCAAAGGATGATGAAGCTGTGGTTTGGGTATGCCAATACCCGAATTATGAAGAAATATACAGGGAAGGACGATCCATGCAAGCATCTAGCTCGATGGACGAAAGCATGGGGAGAAGAACTACAGCCAGAATGGGTTCATATATTCTACCACACTTTGGATATGATTCCGTTGAACTGGTATCTCGAAACAGAGCTACGAGACGAAACCGCAAAATGGGATGTTCTGAAAGAAATTTTTCTGCTAACGTTCAGTTATGAGGATGGATTTGAGTGTATTGACGAAGCGTTACAAGAGATCAAAGCTTCAATATTCATAATGTCAGAAGAACCTGTTGCATGGGTACAATCAAACTGGAGTACGCAGTTGCGCCATGTGCTCGAATGCTACAATGTGACCACTGAGGAAGGCGAAGAAGATCCTAGGAACATCAATATTCCTGAGTCAGAAGGACAGCACGAAGTCACAGGGCCTAAGGCGAAAATCCCTGATATCTCAAAGCCCTTGAAGACTAAGCAGGTGAATATTGGATTGGAAGCGCAGCTGAAGTTTGCAAACATAAGTGATTATTGGGATAAAGACAATTTGAAAGGGATAGTAGGGGATCTGGGTGTCATGAAGATCACTCTGAAACCAAATGCGAAGCTAGTGAAGCAACGCCCCTACCGGTTGAATCCTAAGTATAAGGAAAAAGTGCGCGAAGAGTTAGATAAGATGCTTGCCACCGGAATTATTGAAGTTTTTGAAGAATCGAACTAGGTTAGTCCTACGGTGGTTCAGGAAAAGAAGACGAAGGGATAAATTTGGATCTGCGTAGATTTAAGGAAATTGAATGGTGCTTGTGTCCATGATCCATTTTCTACACCATTCACAGATGAAGTATTGGAGAATGTTGGCAGTCAAGAAGCCTATTCATTTACATATGGGTTCTTAGGGTACCATCAGATCAAGATCGTGTCAGAGGATAGGAGTAAGACTACCTTCACTACTGAATGGGGTTGTTTTCAGTATACAATTATGCCTTTCGCACTTAAAAATGACCCTCCAATCTTTTCTAGGGTGGTAGCCGCAACTTTGAAAGAATTTATTCACAAGTTTTTGGAGGTTTACTTAGATGATTGGCCAGTGTTTAGATTAATAAAGAGACATGTTGCCAATATTCGCCTCGTGTTGGATACTTGTCGAAAGTATTAGATATCCCTTAATCTGAAGAAATGCATATTCTGTGTACTTTATGGGATACTCTTGGGCCATGTTTTCTGTAAGCAAGGGTTGATAGCCAACCCTTCCAAAATTGTATTGATTATTAATGTGGAGCCTCCAAAGAATGTCAAACAATCTCTCACGACATTGGGCCACACAGGGTATTACAGGAAATTCATCAAAGCGTATGCGCATATCAGTGCGCACATGGAAAAATTGTTTAAAAAGGATGCGAGGTTTTGTTGGGACGATGATTACCAGATGAGTTTGGATGTCTTAAAGGAAAAAATGCTCACCGCGCTCATTCTAGTGTTCCCTGACTAGACAAAGGAGTTCCACGTACATGTAGATGCATCCTGCATAGCACTAGGAGTTGTGCTAACCCAACTAGGAAAAGGAGATATCGACCATCCAATAGCATTTGCGAGTAGGAAGTTATCGAAGGTAGAAAAGAATTATTCAACCACAGATTGCGAAGGATTGGCAATGGTATATGTGCTCCCGAAGTTTAGGCACTATTTATTGCGTGCACAGTTCAAGATGTACACAAACCATTCTGCTTTGAAGTACCTGGTCAACAAGCTTGTGTTGGGGGGGGGGGGAGGGAATCTGTAGATGGTTGCTGCTCTTTCAAGAATATGACTTTGAAGTAATTATGAAGCCAGGGTGACTGAATGTTGGACCAGATCACCTCTCGCGGATTGAGAATGGTGACGAACCTACAAATCTGGAGGAAGGATTGCCTGATGCGCAGCTCTTTGTTGTACGCGTCACAGATGACCATTTCGCAGACATAATCCAATTCTTGTCTACGGGTACAGCTCCTAAAGGGTATACGACACAACAAAAGAAAGAATTTGCGGTCCGAGCTACAGATTTCTCCGTTATCGTAAGACACTTATATAAAATCGGATCTGATGAAATATTGCATAGGTATGTCTCGGAGTATGAACGACAAAGTATCCTCGCTGAAGCACATGGAGGGGTTGCAGGAGGACATTATGCGGGAAGAGCAACTACGTAGAAGATCCTACGAGCAGGACTATAGTGGCCGATTGTGCATAAGGATTCCAAGGCTTATTGCAGGGCATGCGATGTCTGCTAGAGAATGGGGAGGTCGTCACAAAGAGATGAATTGCCTATGAACCCGCAAGTGTCATTACAAGCATTTGATAAGTGGGAAATAGACTTCGTGGGACCAATTCAGTCATTGGGAAAGAAGACAGGAGCCAAATACATCATTACAGTGACCGAGTATTTAACCAGGTGGGTTAAGGCACAATCTGTGAAGGATTGTTGCATGGCCATAGCTGCGAAGTTCATTTTTTAATACATTTTGTCTCGGTTTGGCTGCCCTAAAATCTTGATGAGCGATAGGGGTTCACACTTCTTGAATGAAACAATTGCTGCTTTGCTTGAAGAATTCCAAATGTATCACCAGAAGAGTACGTCGTATCACCCTCAATGACACAGTGGAAGCCTTTAACAAATCCTAGAGAACGCCTTAACGAAGATTTGCAATGCGAAGCGGAATGATTGGGATGTGCACATAGCAGTTGTCCTATGGCCGTATAGAACTACCTATAAAAAGTTGACGGGACAAATGTCTTTCAAACTAGTTTATGGGCAAGAAGTTGTAATGTCAATGGAGTACATCATGCCAAGTTTGCGGATTGCTGCAGTTACAGACATGGTTGATATAGATACCATGGAATAAGGCCTCACGCAGCTAGTTGAGTTGGAGGAAGATCGCTTCTTAGTGGGTTTTCATCAACAGATGCAGAAGGATCGCGAAAAGGCATGGCATGATCGCCATATTAAACAACGCACCTTTAAGAATGAAGATTTGGTATTGCTATATGACAGTAAGTTCACAAAGTTTCCGGGAAAATTCCAAATGCATTGGTTGGGGCCATATATTGTTAAGGAGATTATGGATGGATATGCAGTTCAACGTGCAAAGCTGAATGGGGAGCCGTTTTCGAGAAAGGTCAATGGGAGTCGGTTAAAGTTGTACAGGGGTGATCCTGCCCCTGCGCAATGACTATATGGATGCGGGATAGTCTTAGTACTCCAGGAAGTTGCAAGGGAGTGTGGAACTATAAACTACATTGCCAATAGGATAGTTTAATGAAGTGGATGGCCTGCACGACGAATCAAGGGAAGACGTAGAGGAGAATTGCAACTAAGGAGTTGCGCTAGAATGGTGGATCTCATGCAACCTAGCCCAAAAAGTAACTGTTGGAAGCACTGTAGCTGATTGGATGGTGATTTTTCTGTTAAAGGGAGAGGGGGGGAGCATTTAAGATGCATATCTTTGGAAATATTCCGCTAAAAACGCATTAATGACATGGATTTGGAGGGAACTAAAGGATTTGAATTCAAATTGGGTTATAAATACAACATCCTACCCCACATTCGAACACTTTTCTTCTTGAGATTTTGCGCTTTAGTTTGCACTAAGAGAAGTGTCGTATGTCTGTCGAGGATTGGGAAAGAATTAAAGAGAAAATTTCACAACCAATATTCGCAAATTTAACTGATTGGCAAAGCGATAGATTCCTTCAGAGAATGACTGCAACTTGACCTGAGCTGGAGCCAGCCCAAACTGTACCTACCAGTTTGCCTACTACAGCGCCTAGGTCATTGAGACCTAAACCATTTGCATCCACGACAAGAGAGAAGAAATAGAAGAAGCCCCAACAGGCACTGGTGCGGAAATCGCCGCGCAAAAATCCGACGAAGAACCGACAAAAGGGAAAGATGGATACATCCCAACAGCCAACGGAGCCCCTAAACCTAGATGAGGAAGAACTAACCAGGGGTATTGAGGAGATTGATGCAGAGGAGACTCAGTTGATAACTCAGCTATCACCGTATATCCTGCTAAGAAAATCCACGGATAAAGTTCCTAAAGACCTGGATTCAGTGAAGTTCATGGTCTCCACAACTTTGCTGCCAGAGAATGTGTCGTTTAAGGGCAATTCGATGAATCGGATACCGTACTTAAAAATGGAGGATTAGGACCTAGGGGACCATGCAAATTTCCTGTAGTTGGAGCTGAGCAAGTACCTGAAAAAGGTATATTATGAAGAATCGGAGGTCATGCGGCTTGAGCCAATGAAATGGGTGGTCGAAGTTGGGTGCATGGGGCTACTAAATATGTTGTGGGTGTTGCATTTTAGTCGAAACACTATTAATACAGGTTGTGTGCGTCAATTGTTGACGTTGGTGCACGATGGGTGCCTCTGGTTAGGAGGGCCCATCCCGATTATTGACATGTTGATTCACAGAATCACATTGTTGCCTTACTAAGGAGTGGACCCTGTGGAGGTTTTCATGGGAAAGTCGCAGGAGAATCAATTGGCAGATCAAATGAAGAGTGACTTCAGGCTGGTGAACAATTCAAGTGTTTATGCAATAAGTTCCATATCAGATGGCGCGGTGCATTTTGTTGCACAAATATTGGGTGGAAAAAACATGAGGATGTGCCGCGCCGATGAAGTGTCGGCGCTAGTATTCTCTTTGGCTGTGTAGTGCACCAAAGCAGTCCAATACAATTGGGCTTAGTACTTATGTCATGAATTTTTGGAGGATTGCAAAGAGGCACGGGATGAGGGCAAGGCATTCCACTACGCATGGTTGTTGCTCTTGATCATGTTGGTGACATGGAGGACGCCCGAAGAAAGTCAATTCCCTCAACATGATCCAAATCTACCTAAGGCCGCGAAGTTCAATTCGTTGTGGGCCACCAAAGACCCCGAGTGCGTTATGGAGATGAAGATCTTTTGGGTCTTATTTGAGTCAGAGTTGAGGATGGTGATTAACTAGTGGCCAAGGTTATCACCAAGTTTGCATGCGCAATATACCAATGTTGCTGACTTCAAAGCAGATTTTCATAATCTGCATATCCACGCGAAGAAATATAACACACGCACATGGCACAAGATGCCATACTTGGTCGCCGAGGACAATATTCTGGGGGTTTTCAGTAAATGGACGAGTGACTGGCTCACCCCTTCTGATGTCGGCATAGGAACTAGTAAGACTGTTGAAGGTGCAGCCGCGTAGACCACAGCAATGATAGTGGCAGTAAAAGAGAAGAAGAAGGAAGCATAGACGGATTTCGCGAAAGAGAAGGTCACGGCAAAATAAAATGCCACACAGCAGAAAGAAGTTGTTGCAAAGGAAAGGGAAGTGCCCAAAGAGAAGGTTTCTGCCAAAGAGACAGAAGTGCCGAAGGAGAAAGATGCCCCTACGTCGTAGGCCACTATTGACCTTTGCGAGTCTCACACGAAGCGCACTAATGTGGAGGGAGAGAGAGAGGGAGAAGAGGAAGGGAGTGTAGGCTTGGAGTCCCCCTTCATCATCAAAAAGAGGCAAAAGAGGAGTTCTACAGGGCTGCGCAAAAAGCAGAAGTCAGAAAAATCGGCGAGTGTGATGCCTTTGATCCTCACAAAGAGGTACCTAGACGAGATTGGTGATATGGTCCGCGATGCAACATAGGATATTTGGGGCCACATCGAAGAAAAATACCACCAAACTTTGGATAAGGTGCAACAGGGCCTAACGGAATTGCAGGTCCAAGGGGGGACCATTCAAGCAAGCGTTGGACAAGCGAGCCTAAAACAAGCGAGCGGGTTAGTCTTAGCAGCAGAGTTCACCACAGACCTCCACACAATGCAGTTTCCAGAGGGGTCACTGCACGTCGAGGCATCAGAGAGGACAGGGTGCGCCTCTTACACATGAAGGATTTGAGTTTGAATCTAGCAGCGCTCTCTATTCATACACTGCACGAGCTACATCAAGGGGTATCAGATGAGCTCAGAGTTCAGGAACAACGTGCATTGCTGATCATCAACAAAGTCAAAACCAATAATTAGCAAATGTTTGAGGAAAAGGCACAGGCCCTCAAGGAAAGGGAGGAAGTCATTGCCCGAAGTCAGCAACTGGAAGCAGCAATAGCACAGGCAGGTAGTGAGCTTCCCAAGCTCTAGATTCTAGCAGATGTGACCTCTACATAGAAGATTCAGAAGCTAGCTTCCGCAGTAAAGGATTTGAAGTAGGAAATTGGCAAAGTTAGATTTGAGTTACAACTGTAGATATCTAAACTCCAACTTAAGCTACAACCAACCACTCCCCTAGAAGTCAGAGGGCAGCGTGAGGCTGCTATTAAAGAAGAGATGGCTACCTTAGAAACTGCAATCAAGGGCTACACCCAATTGTTTAAACAAGCCATGGAATTATGGACCTCATTGCAGGAGGATCCAACTTTGCAGAAGATTGAAGTAGATATCAGAGAAAAGCAGAGGTAGTTCAATGAGATCAGGTCTACAGCGCGAACCTTAGCACTAGTGCAAAGGTTCACCAGATTACACGACGACAAGCTCATCCAGAGTGAGATCGATGAGTTGCGTCAAAAGGAAGCCATCATATCTTCAAGGACGTAGCCCGGGGTGGATGAAGCAAGTCAATTGACACTGCCAGTACAAAGCAAGTTGAAGGCGATGCAACAAACACAGAGAACCATGGGCCTTGCAGTCGAAGGCCCAACCACATAAAAATTTGTTGAGGAAGTTCGTCAGGCCGCTGCATAGGGGACAGTAGACCTGCAAGTGTTGAAGATCGAATTTAGTGATCTGTAGGCAAAGATCGAGGCACCACCAGTAGAGTGACTCAAGGACGAGTCACGACTTTATGTTGGAAGCCTGTTGGGACAAGGTCCCCTGGGGTCAATTTTGCAAATAGTTTTTGTCATTATTGTAAAGTCTCCGCATTTTGAGGAGTGGAGGGTGAAGTTCGTTAGGAGTCAAAGGGGCTTTAGGAAGGTTAAAGCCCCTTAGTTTGTTGGAAGTTAAGTTGTTTTATGACCCTACCATGGTTCGCAGACCATGGTATTATAATGGAAGATGTTATAAAAAGGAGTCATAGAGAGTTATAGGAGATATCGAAGAATGAATCTATGAGCAAGTGATCTAAGTCAGAGAAGTCTGTTTTCTGTACTTAGGCGAAGGGGAAGGCTCCTGCAACTGTGTGCATAGAGACCTTGGTAAGTCTGTAACTGAGTGCACGGGATCTTGCAGCTGTGTGCGTAGGGAAGAAAGAGTTTGTACCAGAAGATCTGAAGATAACAAAGACTTTTTTGGGGAAATCTCTATGTATTTGTGTGTTAAACTTTACTTATGCATTTACTATGTATTCACTTTGATTACTGCATTTATCATAATAAACACTTAATGGATTCACGAAAGTGGTAGATCTAGTCAATTACATGATGTTACGAATGTTTAGAACACTCAGCAAAGACTTTAGATCTATTATCTGTAAGTTACTGTAATTTCCACATTTCAAGGGCTAGGGTTCGCAAAGGTCAGGATAAAGCCCTGGAAGTAACATAAACACATCACATAGACCTATGGATCCAGAAACATGGTTTTGTCATCCCCTAATACTGCCTTGGGTGAGACTGCATCCTACGCTATGTGCGTTGTTTCCGAAAGGGCTGATAGTATAGGGTTTTGTTGGTTAGCGTAGCTAACTTTGAACCTGGGTCCAAGCCCACTCAAGCCAACAATGGCAATACTCCTACCATTTTTTCTTTTTGGTATTTTCTCTCTCTTTGAAATCAATGGAAAATGAGATGTTCCCCTGTCAACTTCTTCTACTAAAGACTACTCCCCTTGAGGGTGTGCTTCGTAACTTTCTATGTAACTTTGTTCTTCTAGACCAACTATGTCAATGTCCATTGTGTTGTTGCATGTTTTATTGTCTTATCATCTAAAGGAATACCTTTACACAATTTAACAATGTCAAACATTTTCTTAGTTATGTTTGTAGGTACATCCGAATCATTCCCAAACACCTCCAATTCCTTCAAAAAATTGAATCTTTAACAAGGTCTTTCTTGTAGCTCCTGATGTCCATCTTCAAAAAATTTAGTAAATGAATAATGTTGTACCTTTCCACATCTCTTCTTTTAGGATCCTTGCATGTCTTCAAGCAAGCATAACATACATCTGACCTGAGTATTCTCACAAAAATATATTGCTTTCTCAAGGTGATGTCCTTTTGAAAGGATAGAAGACCTAACACATTTTTAAGAATAGTCATAACTTGGCATAAAAATGGCTCATACTAGTTAGAGAGACGAGGACCATTATTATTTCCATTTTCCTTAACATCAGGAGACTTGTTCCTTATCGGAAATATAATGAAAGCTATACCCCGCATATTTTTATCACATAATGGACCAGCTGGTATACCTAACTCATATCCTAATACAACACTGCTCTCCAAACCTTCTACTTCTACAGTTTCTAGATCAACACAAGAATTTTTTTCTCTTTAAAAGAACCTCCTCGGCAACTACAAGAACCTGAACATATCTACTAGAAAGCTTCTAATTGCAACAATTGGCTCCAAACCTCTACCCATCATCAAATACAAGCCTTGCACTTTTGTTTGCAAATATTTACACTAATATTCCACTTTCAAAGGTTTTCAAAGGATTGTAGGTTGAAGAAGATATAAGCAATTTCTGACCAATATAGATCACACCACTCTTGCAAATCCAGGAAATCATTCCCAAAATCCTACTTTTTCCTTACCTATTCACATCTTCCACCAAATTGTTTAGACGTTCCCCATCAGAATCTTTGTGGAGAGGCACATTTACTGAAATATTCAACATTTTGGACTCAATGGAAGGTGCACTTACACTAGAATCACATGTCTTCATGGCTCTTTTTGACATAATCTAGTTGCAGAAGCACATTATTTAATACTTCTTTTCCAAGAAGAAGGCATGAAATAAGACTTGATTGAGCCAAAATAGGATCTAGAAATTATTTTTATCATAATTTTTCTTGAGAGTGGCAACCATCTGCTTATGACAGCCTGAAGAACAACTTTGGGGTCCTTATGTTGCATATCTTGACGAGTGATTGTCCTTGGAGCACTCAAACTTAAAGGTGATTTAATCTATGCATTGATAATATAAGACCAGGTCATGTTCTTCTATCCTTGACTCATCTTGTTTTCATTTCCAAACTTTGGTGGAATTTTCTTTGTTTCTTGTAGGAATATTTTCCTCTTTGACTTGCATAAGAAACCATGTCATGATGCTTCTACAAGCATGTGTTATGTGTCAAGGATTGTGACATTTGTAGCATTCAGTATTATATAATTTGAATAATGAATCAAATGAATTATAACTTCTGTTGTTACCAATAGGTCCTCTAGTGTTATAGCTTGCAGGTTGGTTTATGGAAAAGTGATAAGGACTTATTTTTCTATAATTATTCTTGGTATAGGCGCTACAATTTCTTGCCTTATGCCTGAAATTATACATGAAAAGCAATGTCCAAGGAATATGGTTTGATACTTGGATGATTTTCTGAAATTTCTTTTTCTCGGAGGAGGTTGAATCGTTGGTTGATTCTCACAATTACTTGTGTTGAGAGAGGATTCCTTGGTAACATCGACATGACTTCATGAAAAGATTTGTCCTTTGAAGGACAATGGATTTATTTTCATATTTTTCTTGAAATTTGACCCTTGGGGATTTGAGGTTTGTGTCTTCTTTGCAGGCAGATTCACCTATATAACCAAGTCCTCTTTTGTCAAATGGTGATCTTTAATGGATGAGAATGTCATCCAATCATTGAGAACTCTTCAGAATCTTGCATAGATTGCTAACTTCATTTCACAATGAGATAATAGATTCTTCAATATTTTCACAATCTTCTTCTTTCTTCATCAACTAAATCCTCATTACTTCTTATATTCTCTTAGCTTCTTCTAGTTGAACTTTAAGTTAAATGACTTCTTCTTCATATTTCCTTTGTTGTTTATGAAATGTTGTTTCAATCTTGTTAAAATCCTTAGATCTTTCTTTTACTTGGCACTTTAGGAGGACAATTTATTGCTTTGCATGATCAAGATCTTAATTCTTCTCTTCATGTTCTTTATTCTCTTTTTTCAATATACTTATTTATTTTAGAGATGCCATTAGTTTTGCTTCAAGTTTTACTTCAACCTTTACTCCAATTCCTTCTTCATCTTCATTTTGTGTGCCTTCACCTATTTCCTTTGATTCTTAATCATATTTGTGTTCTTGTTCCACATACTCAAGTTCTGGTTCAATAGACACAAAGCTAGATTTTCCATAAATTTTTTGTAGTTTTTCCCAAAGACACTTAGCCAAAGAACATTGACCCACCTTGACTTTTACAGAATCTGATAGACTACTCAAGATTACTCTCATTTCTTTTGTATTGTATTCTTTTGACTCCTATGTAGTTATGTGTCTAGTAACTATTGATTACCATACTTCACATCCAAGAGTCATAAAAAGGAACCGCATTCTTGATTTCCATAATACATAGTTTGTTTCATCAAACAATGGAGCTTTGCCAACTTGATTGACTTCTAATTTCATGACTAAGGAGGAAATATCTTTAAAGATTTGGAGACTTTCCCTCTTGACCTTGCCATTTGTTTTTGGGGATATTCCTTCCAGTTGTTAGGTTGAGACTAAAGGAACTTGGTTTGAAACCAGTTGTTGAAAATACTTGGGGGGGGTGAATCAATATTTATTTCAATTGCTAAATTATGTCAGTTAATATTCTTCACAATAGGGAAAAACAACATTGCCAAGAGAGTGTGGGATGCCCTCCCATTTGCCCTCTTATGGAGGATCTGGATTGCTAGGAACAGCAAGATCTTTAAAGATAAAGAGACCACAATCAGGCATCTTTGCAGCAAGGCTAAAAGCCTTGCGATAGAAACCATCGCTTCTAAGAGCACAAAAAAAATGGACATGACAAGTCTTTGGGTTGAAGAAAAAGATTTCATAAGGAGTCTGATAGATAAGATCAGTATCCTGCCAGCAGAGAAAATCTACAGCAATCACAGTCACAACTGAAAAATCCAACTAAAGCAGGATGACTTCAACAAGTGGCTCCGCACACCCACTCCTTGTTCTTTGACGATGCCTCCAAATCAAATCCAGGAGCAGCGGGAGTAGGGGGAGTTATCTACAAACCCAATGGTGAGCCCTTATTCACCTTTGAGTGGGGATTAGGGATCCTTTCAAACAACAGAGCAAAGGCTCTGGTGCTCTATCAAGGAATTCTTCAACTAAAAATTCATGAAATCAAGAAAGTTGTGATCGTCAGCGATTTTGCTATCATTATCAGTTTAATGACTAGCAAACGAAAAGCCTCCAACATCTTCTTACAGCAAACCATCAGCAGATGCCAAGTTATGATCAATCAAACTCAGGATTTCCAATTTTACCATATCCTTCGGACCATCAATCGGGAAGCTGATAAACGCGCCAGCCAAGCTTGTATAAGACCAAAAGGAAATATCCTCTGTAACAAGGAGGAACAATTCCAATTTCTTCCATGATTCCCATGACTTATAAAAAAATTTCATATCTAAAGACTCACATCTTGCTCAGGGCGTACCCTGACCAAATAAAAAACAATCCCGAGACTATCTGCTCCACGCTGCCGGAAATCCTCCCTTTTCTCGCTGCAGTCTCCTCAGATTTTTTGAATCTATGTTGCCCGTGCAAAATTCGTGACCACCTCAGCACTCACCTCGTGATCATGTCCTTCACGCATCTCTATTTGCTTGCTACTTATACCAGGATGCATTCTCTTTACCCCCAAGCCTCCCTTCCCATCTTCGCTTGTTCCGCGGATCTTTCGATCATTTCGGATCGCTGTTGTTTCACAACGCTCTTTTTCAGTGACTGCCCCTATTTTCCCCCATCGCATACTTCTCCCTCCGCAGTTCCTTCCTTGCCTGTTCTTACTTCTCTGCTTTTCCTGAGAAACGAAGGCCTATGTTCTCCCCTCTCTATTTATATACCCCTCCATTTTTTAAAGCAAAAAAAACGAAACAACAGAAAAGGAACAATAGAAAATACAACAGAAAAAGAACAGCAGGAACAACGGAACAACAGAAAAGAAAAACGCAGCTCCAACAAGTTCGTCAAGCTTGAAGCAAGGCGGCGCCGACGACAAACTTGAAGAGTCCATTGCTCGACACATCAGCCACAGTAATATAGACTGATGCTTTGTAAATGTTGTTATTTATTACTGCAGTTTGTTAGGATTTACCTTTGGTCTTTGGTTTTTAGAAGCCCAAAAGGCAGGATTAAGGAGGAATTTTGTTTAAGTTGTAACTCCTTCTTCCCTAGCTCTTATTGGCACCTCAGCATGTATTTCTGGAGCTCAGTCTCCCACCTTTTTTTTAGATTTATAATAGCAACCGAATTTGTCAAAAAAAATAAAATATATATATATATATATATATATAGTCTTCATAATAGGAAGCATAAGATGTACCAAAACTCAAGGAGCAAAATAAAAATACCTTATATTAATATTAATCAAACAATGAGGACTCCAATCCTCTTATTCAAAAAATTCAGGCTCCAACCTGTGCAACAAAAATTGTGACTTCTTCAAGGCTCCAACCTTGAAAGAGGACTTCAATCCTCAACCATGAATATAGGCACCAACCTGGTCCTAATGAGGACACCAATCCTCTTAATTAAATCTAGGCACCAACCTAGTTTTAGGCTCCAACATGTATAAGGTTTTCTTTAGAAACACTTCAAAAATAATTCTTCGAGAATCACATCAAGATTTGGTTTAAGGTCTGCTCAAAATTTCTTCAAGGGTTACTTAATGATGACTCCAAGTTCACTTCGAAACTAATCCAAAATATGCTCTAGACTACTCTGAAATTATTTCAAGAATGTTTCCAAAACAAATCAACAAACTAGCTTCAATTCAGCACCAAAGGTATCCAAGTTTGCTTCAAGAGGTCTCCAATGTCTATTCCAAAGTCTCCAAGGTCTGCTACAAATAATATCACAAGTTCTAATTCAGATAATTATAGTTATGCTTTCAAATCATAAAAGGGTCTATCACAAATACATGCAACTACTCTAAAAGGTTATCAATATAATTTTTGACTCTACTTTAGGTATGCTTCAAAGAATGGTCTCCTAGTTTGCTTTAACAAGCCTACTCCAAGGCTCTTCAAGATCTGCTCTAAATTGTCATAAAAGTATGCTCTATATTTTCATCAAGGTCTACTCTAGATTGTCATCAAATTCTGCTCCATATTGTCATCAAGGGAAGCTCTAGAAAATCTTCAAAAATTACAACAAAGGGACATTAAGAATCTTCATATCTTCTTCTGGTCCAAGGTCTAGCTACAAAATTTCTTCAAAAAGCTCTTCGGGAATACTTCCAAAGATTTCTTAAAGTCTTCAAACGAAAATTCAAGACATATTGAGATCAGAAGGCCGAAGTTATTTTTTAACAAAAATAATCACAAATCTCATTCATATAACAAGGAAACATACACATTGGATATGCTTAATGCATTTTAAATATCCTCTCATAAAGGGTTCTTTCATCAAATTGCATCATACAAATGATGACTTATTGCAAAAACCAGGCTCAAACAAAATCCACATAACAATGGTCATATTAATGCATCTATACATCCCATGAAGATTTTGACGGACACTTGAGTCATCATGTCATCAAAAATTCTAAATGATATTGTTACACGGCATTTTGTCAATGTCCTTGTACTCCTCGTTCCTTGATCCTGGAGGACCTCTACAGCAAACCATACATGCTTTCCCTTCATGAAGAAACTCTCGTTGTGTCCCTCTTCATGAGCAGAACAATTCCCTTTTGCACCATTTCCCGTGAAACTTCTGTTTTGCCCAGTATACAAGACCAACACTAATGGCCCTTGTCTTCATCGCGCCGATATGTAGGGATTAACATTGTCCCTAGCGCCGACCGGGGCGACTGAGCTTTCTTCCAGTCGCGCTGATCCTCTTATGGAAAGTTTTTTAAATAAAGAGCCGAAGCTTCCAGTTCTAGAAGCTTCGTAATGGAAGTCTGGTAAATGGTTTGGCCGGACGAGGTCGAGGATGTCAGTTTGGGTTCCTTTCCCCTATAATGATGGAACTACCTCAAGGGATAATACCTTCTCCCATGAGAAGAGGATCCATCTCCCATCTGTTCATCCTATATAAACCTCCCTTTTTCCCAAGCACAAACTAGTGTTAGGGTTGAAGTTTTAATATGGGTGTGTTAGTGCTAATTAAGTTTGGAGTAAACAACAAGCTATTCATAGTTGTAGCTCTCTAGTTGTGTGAGGGAGACGTGTGATTTGGTTTGAAGTGAAGCCTAAAGGGAAGATCCTTAAAACTATTGTTGTTGAGGCCATCATGGAATGCTAGCAGAAGTGTGTGGGAACCTGGTCCTGTCAGAGGAGAATGGCAACGTTAAGACAATGGTTGTAATATCTTCTTGATTCAATATATATATGCAACTATTGATTGATTTCCTACATGATTTGTCATCTTACATATTCATGGCTTAATGTTTCTTGACTTGTTAAGTAGGTTGAATTACAATTTGTCTATTATCACGATTGTTTTTTGCTGTTTTTTACTTGTTTCGGGTGTTTGAAGAAGGAAGAGAGAGATAGCTAGAGCGAGCAAGCAAGGACATCATCAAACGAGATAAGTGTACTAAGAGGTAGGCCCTCTTAATTGGTTCTAACCTAAGGAAATATTCCATAGAATGTATCAGTTATGGCTAGACCCATTATGGGGCTAGAGGAATTTGCTTATGTCGGCACTTATAATTTTACTTCACCACAAACTGGCGACCACACTAGGGAGCCAACCCTTTTGTTTGTCTTAGATTTCATGATTTCGTGTGAAATTTTCTAGCTCCACTTTTTCCTTTTGGTTATGTTTCTTTTATCCTGCTTATTGGCCTGAATTTGAAATTCATAGTAGCAGATCTTGTCCCTGTTTCAATTTTTTTTTCTTGTCTCCCTCGATTAGCGCACTTAATCTACTGACAGTCGCGCCGATCAGTGCAATATGCTGAAAAACAGTTGCATCGACCTCCCTCTGGCGCTTGTTGTCAGTTAGGCAGTCGCGTCGATGCCTGTAAGTGAAGATTAGGGTTTGTCCCAAATCTTGGCCAATGTGTTTTTCTCTCATGATTTCGACCCCGTAAGCCTTTTAGACCGTGTTCTCCCTAACTAGAAAGCTTCATTTAGCTTTGTTTGTGTGCTTGCTTGGTTTAGCCCACCCTATGATGTGTTAAGTCTGGCCCTGTGTGAAGTTCTTTTTTATTTTTTCTTTGAATCCCTTGATTAGCGCTATTTTTGGCCAAACAGTCGCACCGATCAGGCCTATCAGCGCTAGTTTTAGCCTGAAAGTCGTGTCAATCGTGCCGATCAGCGCTACTTTTGGCCCAAAAGTCGCTCCAGTCTCTGAGTTAAGAAAAATCAGAATTTCTCCCATTCTAGTGCCAGTGTGTCTTGACCCTCAGACTCTCTTCTTCCGCCCAGAAGTGACTAGGATGCTTTGTTTTCAATTGAATGAGTAAAAGAGTCTCGTTTGTTCTCTTATTTCAAGTGTCTCTTTTCTCTTTCCAAGCATAGATTACATTGCTTGGTTTGTCGATTGAAACATTTATGTGTTTGGTTTGTTCAATTCAAGGAAGAAGTTGATTTTAGTTTCATTTATAATGCTTTGGATTTGATTGATGCTTGTTTGTTTGGAATTGTGAAATATTTCATTTAAAGTGATTTATGTGAAAGATTCATTTTGCATTTTATGAAAATGAGAACATCATTCTAGTTTACTTAAACGAAAATATTGCATTAGTAGCATTATTGAGAAGCTAGAATTGCATCATCATAAGCATTGGAAATGAAATGGAACTTCTTATGTTGTTATAGGAAGATTAAGTGAATTTAGGAGATTTATTAGTGAAATATTTCATTAACTTTGTGTTCTCTCTCTCCCAATTAGTGATAACTTTCATCAAAGACAAAGACCTCTTTTCTCATATAGCTGCATATAGGAGTTTTCATATGACAGAGGTAGGGCCTTGTAATTGAAACCTAATTCAAGATCAACCATTAAAATTTATTGAATTAACCTAAGGAAGCATTGAAACTTAACACTCACATTTAGTGGTCTAGGCTAGAGACGTGTTCCAGCATCTTTAGACCAAGTAGTTGTCATTCACTTCGGCATTAGACAGCACTAGTACGGACTTGTGCTCCCCGTATCGTTGTGTATATAAAGGGAGACCCCACTAGGTCTGCAATACTTTATTCGTAGGAAGCCGAGTCCGCCACCTTGTAAACGTGAGACACCGAACACAACATTCAGGGAGATTGCCTACCCGTACTTCTCGGTTCTCCAGGAGGTATTTTGCAGTTCACGGTTACTTGGTAATCCTTTATGCCTAGAGTACCCTGAGGAGTCATTTTTATCTTTACTAACTCTTTAAATTTGAAAAGATCATCGAGCACTTGTCCTTCCAAGATCATTAATTCCGAAAGCAACTAGAGTCACCTTTCATCCTTTTCTCGACTCTTAAAATATGAAAAGGCAAAGTTTTGTTTCTTTTGTCTTAAAATTAACTACCCACGAAATATTCCTGGTTAAAGTTATCTTCCTTACTAACTCTTTAAAAGTCGATTCCAATGGCAACATTCCCAGAGTCTACCAGTCAAGGGTTCCCCTCAGATGGGAATCCTGGTCCTTTTGCTTCTTTTGGAAACATTGGTGCTCCTTATATGGTGACGTTGTCCCTTCCTGGGTTAACCATTGGTCTGCCTGTCTGGTTGTTTTTGACCTCGGTGGTCCCGAGCGTCCCGGCTCCTGTCCAAACGTCTCCTTCATTTGAATCATGTCATGATGATTCTAAGGTTGACCCCTCGCCTTCTTCCCCCATTTCTTCACCCTCCTCTTCTACTTCGCCTGGTGAAAGTTTCAAATCTAGTAACCAGGAGGCTAAGAAGAAGAAGAAGAAGACGAAGAAGAAGAAGTCAAATAAGTGAGAGGCCAACCATGCGGCTGTTACTCCAAATGCACCTCTTATATACAAACCTTCTGATCCTCCACAGAAGTTCAGATTCCCTTGCAAGTTGTGTAAGGGTGACCATATCCTTCGAGACTGTCCTGGCGTTCCTAGAGTCTTAGAGGTATGGTCTCAAAACTTGAGCCGGCCATCCCCATCGACCTTTGGAGATCATTGCGATGCTACACCTTCAGATAATGATGGTAAGATGAAGGGAAAGATTAGTTTCCCCTATAGGTTATGTGAAGGAGAGCATCTTCTTCACCTTTGTCCTCTTATGGATAATGCTTCCAAAGTTTTGGAAAACCTTACAGCTCCTCAACCCCAACTTCATGTTGGTTATCATAGGCTTTCTTCTAACCCTCTCCTAGTTGGTAAGGAGATTGACTTGGATTCATCTCTTGCCCATCCTGCTCTTCCTGAATGAGACTCTCTTGTGTCTATTCCCGATCAACCATTGGTCGAAAAGAGTGTCAACTTGATTCCACCACCAGTTGCTCACTCTGTTCCAGAAGAGAGTGGTGATCATACTGCTCATGTTCTTCTTGTCTCCTCAGATTCTCATG
Organism: Pinus tabuliformis; assembly: GCA_031772625.1. Lineage (NCBI taxonomy): Eukaryota > Viridiplantae > Streptophyta > Pinopsida > Pinales > Pinaceae > Pinus > Pinus tabuliformis. The sequence continues at coordinate 368,451,186 of CM062809.1, forward strand.
AATCAAAGAGTGACCCTCCCGTCCCAGTTGTTCAAGAGAGTCCTTCTCCTATTCCTGTACAACATGGGGGCAATCATATGATGCCCCCACCAAGTAGTTATGTCGTTTCTTTCGATTGGGGTCCATTGACTGCTTTCCGCCTCCCATCTTATGTGCCTTTCCACGTCACAATACAAGCCTATAATATGGTAGTACGTGGCACTATATTAGATGAAAGCACGTCTATTAGCATCATGTATTCTACTGCTTTGTAAGTTTGGGTTCCCCACAGCTTGTGCCTGTCACCCAGAATCTGTTGGCTTTCAACGGAGGAACCAGTCAACCCTTAGGGATCCTTGCAAAATTCCCTATTACTTTGGGAGGAAAGACCGTCTATATAGACGTGATGGTAGTCCAAGGTCCCTTATATTTCAATCTTTTCATTGGATACGACTATGTTTATGTCATGGGAGATCTTGTTTCTTCACTTTTCCGTGTGGTTTGTTTTCCGCATGAAAGGAGAATAGTGACCATTGATCAATTGTCATTCATTGGTCACCAAGCACCTCCTTTGCAACCATCGTCCCCTATCGGCTCTTGTTTGCAAGTAATACCTTCCCCGCCACAGGTCAATTATGTGGCTACACGTTCCGTCTCCACATCTGCTGATGATCACACATATGGTATGGTACATTATGTACTGAGGGCATTGGAACCTGATTTTTCATTTGTACCAGTCGACATGTGTTCCTCCCAGAGCATAGTTCTTCCGTCTAGTGAAGACCTATTGGGAGCCATGTTCTCGTATGGTCCATGATCCAATTCAAAGGATAGTTCTTTTTCTATGTCAACCTCGTTAAAAAAATGAAACAAGAAGTCGTGAGCATAGTTCCTTGTCTCGTGTCAAGCTCGTTAAAAAATGAAACAATGGTCATCAGGATAGTTCTTGGTCTTGTGTCAACCTCGTTAAAAAATGAAACAAAGGGTGTGAGTGTTAGCAACCTATACCAATAGGTTTCATATTTCATGATTGGCAAAGAAAGTTCCAAATATGCTCTGCTTTGGTGATGCAAAGATCCCATATTTTCAAGGGAAGACAATGTGTGTACATAGCTTGATGATGACTCAATTTTGGATGGATGGTCCAACAGCCTAATCTGGATCATGCCATGTTTCAATTTTCTGTGGTAGAATAGAGAAAGAAGTCTGTCCAAACTGTTTAATCTTGGCAGACCAGTAGTTAGGTAGAGAATTAAGGTTCCCAATTGCTTAATCTGGGGCCTTGGAAGCAATAAGGGTAGTTCTAGATAGAAAATCAAAAGAAAAAGCCAAAAGAAAAGAAAAAGGCACATAAGGGTCTGCAAGTCTAAGTGCACCCTCCATGAAGAAACAAAAAATGCTAGGCAAGTAGATGGGTAGGCAGATGGGGTTGCAGAAATATCATTCCTTTCAATTGAGTGTTTGGTAACCTTTTATAAAGGAACATCAGTGGATAGAGAAGGTCCTCTTCTCCATCATTTTGCAGCAAAACAAAGGAGCATGTCTAACTTCCTGTTTCCCCCCATTCACATTCATTGCTAACAATCCCATCACCAGTTGTGTCCATGAAAGAGTTCAAGGCTTTATGTTGGTTCTTGTTTCTTTAAAAGCCACATTTCTTGTGTAAAATTCTTTTCATTTTGATCTACTTCCTAAGCTAAGTTGTTTTCATATAAACTTAGTGTTATCACTCCTCATTAACATTTTCCACTCATATTAACCCCTAACTTCTTATTATCTAAATCCCTATGTTCCCCTTCTCCCTTACTATTATAAACACTATGGTGTATAAACCCCAAGCATTCTATAAATATTCCCCCCCCCTTGGCATTATAGCCATATGTCCAAAGTCAGGGATTAAATTGACCTCTGGTCAGTTTAACAGCCTAAGCATTACCCCTGTTTTCCCTTCACAAATCATTTAAACCATTTGCCCCTTCATTTGCAAAAGAACCTTGTAAAAAACCCCACTTTCACCCCTAACCCGCTTTATTTGCAAAAATACATCAAAAACCCGCTTTTTCGGCTTTAACCAAAGTTTGGCGCAAATGCGCATTTTTATAAAAAAATACATTGAAAACCCATATTATCCGCCGAAGTCCTAAGTCCCGCCAGGCACGAATTTCACAAAAAATATTAAAGTATTCCCGCTCGCTACCCGTATCGTCCGGACGACTTGATGACCCGTCGACCGTCGGATCTGGGACTTTTCATTGGACGGCCCACATCCATATCGGGTCGGGCCCGACGTCCGTAAGATAGCACCCGAGAAACTGTCAGAGGGTGACGTCACGCCTCTGCCACGCGTCACCCCCACATGTTCTCGGGTCACCCTCTGACAAAACAACTTCCGTATTAAGGGCGGTCCGAGAAAATCCACTTATCGCTAGTGGTTTTAGGCCGGTCCCGCCACGCCCACGTCATTGCCACGAGATGCCCACGTCATTGCCTCCTCACCGCCGCATCATGGCCCGGCCCATCATTGCGCTGACCTGTCCGCCACCTCACCATCCCCGCGGACCATTCACAGGATGCCACGTCACTCGATGACGTCATGCTGACGTCATCCGACCCTGACCCCACCTGATGACGTCATGCTGACATCATCCAAAAAAGCGCCAAAAATCCCAAAAAAGTCCATATTTTGGCCGAAAATCGGGTTTTTAATAACTTTTGTTAAAACGACTGTTGCTCACCTTTGCATGCATTTTACGACCAATCTGTCGCCAACCTGCAGAAATCGACCCGAAGACCGTTGGCGCGCCAATTCCACCTACATTTGTGACCATTGCCGGCAATTCACGAGGTATTTATCCGAATTATTCCCCCTGCGCCTGGTTTTGTCCATAAATGTCCAAAGATAGCTTAAAAGAGTAAGAAAACACTGAATTTACCAGTAAATCCCCGGTGGTTAGCCTTCATGTTCAACTGTTGAATCAAAATTCACCTGCAGAGCCTTGTTTATCCAAGTTTTCACCAAACCTGCAGTCTGTCCGCGCATTCGTGGACTTAAAACCCGAACTGCTCTAAATCACCATAAAGAGAGTTTTTCAGGCCGAGCATTTGCTCTATCAGTCCTCTGTGCAGTATTTCAATTGCTGTCACTGCAGTTTACCCCATTTTCCTTGCAATTCACCTCTCTGTGCCAAGAAATACTCCTCTGTGTTGGTCTGTTCACTGAAACCAGTTCTAGTACAAAGCAGAGTCCTAAAGTAACCATGGAGACACCAGTAGCCCTGAATATTCAACCTCTGAATGCTCCACAAAGAGAATTGGAATGGAAGGCCATGGGGGATAGGGATTATCAGATGATAGACACCTTCCAAATGGGTTCCAAGTTTAACCTTCATATGCTCAATGAATTAAAAGCTCAACACCTCAGTGGAGCTGACATTTTGGGAATTTGGGACTCCAATTTGCCCATCTACAACCTCCCTCAAGTCAAAATCCTTCCAGACTTGATCCATAAATGATGTGAGAACTATGATCCCTGTCAGAGAACTGTCCTTAATTCCTCAGGTGCAGTCCTGTTCCATATCACCCCTGAGGCCATAAATCAGATGCTAAACTTTCATTCTCCAAGGCCATTGACTACTCTATCCATGATGGACTTATTGAAGAAAGGGGGCAAGCTGTCCAGTGCCCAGGTTATCAAAATAAATCAGTTATTTGTCCAGCCCAGCTCTGAAGCTGTAAGACTGCCTCCTATTGGAAATCCATATTTGAATGACTTGGGCAAAATGCTTGTAGACCTGATCAGCTATGTCCTAGGGTACAAGGGGATTGAGGATGTTGATGACACCATCATGGCCATGCTGTCCATATTTTCTCCTGGGAAGCCTCCTGTTGTGCACTATGACTATGCTGAATATATTGCAAATAAGATTCATGAGCAATTCATGAACCTAGAAAGGGAAAGGGTGTTTAGATACACCTCATACATATATCATCTGTTCCTATTTTATCAACCTGATGGTTTCCCTATTCCTCTCAAGAAACTTGATGCCCAGGGAAAACCAAGGTCTGTTGTGTTTTGGAGTTCAGTTTTCCATCATGTCTCCTATTCACCATACACTTACTGTGAATTCATTAACCTTTTCATTCATCCTGCTATGACTTTGTTATTTGGTGTCCCTCCTCCAAGATTGACTGATGAAATGCAAAGAATACTTCATCTCTCTAAGACCTACAGCATTGGTGATTGGTACTTTTACCAACACCACACAGTAATCAGAGTTTATGGCTGTGAGCTGGACCCTTACAGGCTGCCAAGATATGTCCCCATGAGACTATTTGCCTTGGAATACTTCAGGTAGTTTGGAAATGCAGATCAGATCCATTTCCATAGTAAGAACAAGAAAGTGCAGCTAAAGGTCAGGAACCAGCTAGGCCCATTCCTGTACAACATAAGAGAGGAGGGGTGGAAGGAAGCAGACAGAATCCTAGAAAGCCTCCATTTAGAAACCAGTTTTCGTTGGGTACCTTATGACCCTAATCATTTCATCTCTCTCAGGAGGGTAAAACACAAATTGGGTGGCTATCCCCATGTAAGATTGCCTCACATTGAGAAGTATGCCAACTTATTGAGTTGGAAAGAGGGCACCCTAGAAGAAGCAATTTCTAGAGAGAAAATGCTGCAGAGAGAAGCAAAAAATATTGAAAAAGAAGCTGACTTGGAAACTTGTGGACAGGTTTCCTCTTCACATCAAAGGCAAATAGGAGCAGCTGCCTCTTCCTCCACAGCACATCAGCAAGCAGCCAGGACCACTTATCAGGCTTCAAGCAAAGGCAAAGAGAAACAAATGGATCCAGAACAGGCACCTCCTACAGAGGAGCAGCAAAAGCAGGAAGTACAACAGCAAGAAAAAGAGCAATCAGGGCAGCAAGAACAAACTTTAGAAGCCCCAATATCCACTGAGCAACAGGCTCAAGAAAATGTGCCCCCTAGGCAAGAAAAGACAGTGGAGGCCTCAGTACTACAGACTCCACAACAAGAAGAAAAGGGAAAAAAGAGGGATAGAGAGCAGGAGACTCCCCTCACCACCTCCACAACTCACGGGGAGAAAAGGCACAGAATGAATCCCCTTTCAGAGGAAGAAATGCCTATAGGGAAATCTTTAGGCATGGGCCCTCCAAGCATGGAAGCATCTGCAAGTTCCTTTCAGCAGGAACAAGAAAGAACAGTTGGAGGAGAAGTCAGCTCTTCAAGCCAGCAAAGGGGAGCTGAGGCAGGCATCAAACAGCAGTTTATTGATATCAAAAAGAGGAATGAGCCACTCAAGATACAGCTCTACAATCACTTGTTGAAGATGGCCCCTACAAATCAACAGAGGTTGATGTCTGCATACGATGTGCATGAGGTCAAAATGATAATGAGTCATTTCATGCCAACCATGTTGCAGCCTCAGTCAGCTGCCGACTACATAAGGACCAACCTTGAGGTCCTTTCCAAGGACATCCACCCAATGGATCAAATTGAATTGCATAAGCAAACGGGTGAGATGGTGTATGCCACCTTGGCAGACAAGACATTGGTGAACTACAGGCTGGAAAATAGCCTAAATAATACAACTGCCCAAATTGAGTTGGAAAAAGCTTCCTCCCAGGCAAAGGACAACCGAATCAAAGCGCTGGAGGACATCATCATAGAGGTTGGGCATGATCCCATGGACATCAAGGCTGTTCAAGCGCTATTGAAACTAAGGGATGCAGACATGGCAGCATTGAGGAAAATGATCAAGATTCCAGCAACTCTTCATCCCCAAACAGAAGAGGTTGCCCAGCTGAGACATGACCAGGATGCATCAGCTATGCTGATCTCATTATATAAACAGCTGATCCAAACTGAGGAGAAATTGGGAGAATCAGAGGCTGCACTGCAGGCAGCATTACAACAGAAGGAAGGAGGCCAAACTTCTCAGCCCCCTCCAGAGATAATCAATCTTGAGGAACCTCCTCAAACTACTGCTCCTCCCACAGAACAGACAGCACCCTCTACATCAGCACCAACACCAACAACAGAGCAGGCTCCAAGCCTTGACATGCAGAAGCTAAAGAATGAAATCCAGGCCTTAGAAGCCCAAATGGCAGAACTAAATGAGGCCAGGGAGAGTCTAGCTAAGCTAAATGAGAAATATGACAAGTCAAAACAAAGCATAGCTGAGAAAGGAAGAGAGATAAAGGCTCTCAAAGAGAAGATAAAGGAGCTGGAAAAAGAGCTCACCCTGGACAAAGTGGTGGCTCAGCTCAAGACAGTTTTATGGGCCAACATTGGCCAATCAATCACAGATCAGTGGCAATACATTGAGACCATTCATGAGCAAATAGAACTCATAGGAAAAGTGTTGTTGGGAAAAGTATCCAATACGGAATGACCCTATCCCACTCTAAGGGTGATAGTACCTCAGCAACAACTGAATGCAAAGCTATTCAAGATTACTTCTTTATGAGATGTAAGAGAGAGGAGAAAGGGATCCACTAACCGTTGTCTTCCGCTAATGGTTGATCCAATCTTCCCTCTTTGCTGCTTGCTCCCAGTGCCTTTCTCTTTCACTGGCCCAGCTACACAAAGATCCTGCAAAAGCACAAGAAAGGGAAACTACAAGAAGCATACATCCATAATTGATTCAAGGATTAGAATAAATCAAATATACAAGCATCAATACACCATTAAGACACATGCATATAGAAGAACCTCAAACGCTTTATTAATGGAAGAAGTAAAGTTCTGAGAGTGTTACAACCATAAGAGGCCCAATCCAGCAACACCTCCCAGCAGAAAGAAATCTCCTCTTCACCTCCTTCAAAGCAATCACCCAATAGTTCTATGCACAAACCAACAGCACTTCCTTACATTCACAAAAATTCCAGCCTCTATAGACCTCATGAGAGAGCTCTATATATAGGAGATTTGGAGAAAGGATGAGTCAGCTTGAGTTTGGCATGAAGCTGACTAGTGTCCTCTCCCACTTCAGTTATACTTCAGTTCTTGAGTCCACTTGGAGTTTCTTGCTTCCACTTGGAGATCTAGATCCTCTTACTCATCACAAGGCGAATTCCCTGATCCAAGTGTCATTTTGGAAACTTCCTGGGCATTTGACACCTTGCAGAATGACTGTGCCACTTGGCCAATCTCGCCCAGCGCAGGTAGCCTTCATTGCTTTTGACATTCAGCGCAGGTACATAGTGGAGCAGTTGACATTCAGCGCAGATGCTCAGTGGAGCAGCTGACATGATCCAGAAATAGCTTGTTTTTGAGTGTTTTCAGGTGGAGAACTGATTTTCAGTGCTGTGGTTTGCTGACCTTGTTCCTCTAGGGGTAGGAACAACATGTTTAGGGACTTTGGATCCCTCAGATTATTGACATTTCGTGCTTCATGCTGTTAGGCACAAAAATGTCTATAACAAAAAGCACACAGAGAAGTCCAGAGAGCAAGGGCATCTCTAGGCAACATGCCTGAGGTAGCCAATAGAATGATTAATGTGCTAAATAACCATACAGGTCCTCAGCTGGCAGCAATGGGAATTACCAGCAGAACTGAAACCATTTTGCTGATAAAGAGGGTCCTTACATTAAGAAGCCTGGTACAAACACTGGAAAGAAGAAGCCAAGACATGCAGACAGAAGTAAACAGGTTCATGGACAAGTTTGCAGCACTACAAAGCAGAGGTCTTCCTGGCTTACTGAACAGCGCAGGTAGGCTACTTTCACATGAGAACTATGCAAAGAGGGTCAACACATTTGCTACAAATCAGATCACTGAAAGACCTAGTACTTCAGAAGAAACAGGGCCAGCATCTGGGCAAAATCTCTATGATAGAGTAGAGAATTTATTTTTTATTATGAATGAGATCAAGCATTTGTTTGAAGTGCCTCCAAACTTCTACAAATATACAGAGGCAGATGAGACCTTGGATGCAATTTTGAGACATCAACTGCCCACACAGGAATGGTGGACCAAAATGATACAGATGATATTGTAATCATAAGCCTTTCATCAAGTTTTTTCATCAAAAAACATAAGTCATCACCTTCAGAAAAAGTGATGCACACAGTATGATTATAGAATAGTGGACTGAGCCAACTCAGCAGAAAGATTCGGCCACCAAAGCAATACTGACAGCTGCAGATGACAGGGCCGAGAAAGCTACAGCATGACAGAGCACAAAGACACATCATTCAGCATTTATTCAGAACGCTAAACCGACTCAGTGGCCTCCAAAGGTCAAAAAGACTTCAGACAGCATTAAAAAGCATTCATTTTGTATTCATAGCAGCAATAACTTCCTTATCTGCTATTTTGTAAAATTGGTGAACGTATTTATTTCCCAAGTGACTCAGCAGTTCAGATATTTTATGTAACCGATTGTATATATTCCCCCTCGCTTAAGCTTGCAGGGGGTGGTTGTTGATTTTCTCTTCTAGAGATCTTATGTTGTAAATTTTCAGAGGATTAATACAAAGGCTGATGGAATTTCCTAAGTTCTGTGTTGTCTGAGGTGTTATAGTGTGTTTGCTGAATGCTACAGGATTCCTGCGTATTTCATGGCTCAATAAGTTTCCTTTAAACTCTTCGTTATGTGTTTTTGTTACTTTTTCATAACCAAATCATTGCTATGTTTCACAATTAATGGTAGAGAAAAAGAATAGTTCCAGGATTTATTCATAGAATACCCTGAACTCAATCTACGCTATTATAAATGTTTTCTTCAGTTATAGTTATAAAGGTGTAATTCTTAATTGCTGCATCTTCAAACTATATCTTTCACATGGTCTATTATTCAGGAATTCGAATCTGCTCCTGTGCAATAGATCTATCTCTCACTTCCCAGCTTAGTGGAAAATTCTTAATTGCTTTTCACTGGCTAAACATGTTTCACCATCACAATTTCAAGTTTGTTTCATGAAATATTTATATGGCCCTGCAGTTTCAACAACCCAACTCAATATTTCAAACAACCTATAGCCACAGACTCCATAGCCCAATGGATTAGAACTATCTGAAGATTTCCCCCTTAGGTACAGAGAGACATCCCTCAACCAAAACATAAAACCAAACCCTGAACTCATAACTAGCCTTAAATCTTCACAAAACAGAGACAAACCTTAAAGAGAGAGCCCTCTCTGATTACAGTTGGGCTAGAAACCGTAATCAAAAGATTGGTTATTGGTTACCCCGGCCGTATTCCCTTGGGAGTCAAAGGGAACAACCTGGGTGTTAACATAAATGGCGACTCCACTGGGAACTGAGCATATTTTTTCAAACTGCTGTCTGTCTTTAGACAGTGGTTCTAGAAATAGCTTGAGCAGTGCCTTGAAATAGTTCTAAAAATATCATAAAATACCAAAAGAAGTTCAGAAGCTGGCTCCCAAAAGGAAAACTAGGCACACCAGGTTAAATCCTGACCCAAATCCTCCTCCTGTTTTCGAGAATCCAAATTTAATCCATAAAACTCAAAAGAGCCAAAAGGAACCAGAGCAATCTCCTGAATCTAGCCCTGAGGCAGTTCAGCATAGTTTTATCCCCACCCCTTCCAAACCTACCATTCACCTCCATACCACTCAGTCCTCCCCCTCTTCATCATCCACTTCACAAAATATATTGGCAACACCCAACACCCAAACTGCTATCGTTGTTCCTGTTACTCCAGTTGTCCTACTTATCCCACCAAATATGGCTAATCGTTATGCACCCCTCCAGCTGCCTAACAATCCTGGGGCCATGCCTCAGGATTACCAAGGCAAAATCACTTATTTTGATGGAACCAGCACATACACTGCCTTACAACATACCAAAAAATTGCAAGATTATTTCGAAAACTATGAGATAGATGATGATGATGTGAGAATGAAAATCTTTGTACAAAGTCTGACAGGTGAAGTAAGAACTTGGTTCAGGGCACTGGCTGCAAACTCTATAGCTAATTCAGCTGCCCTTTACCAGTCCTTTCTAAACAGATGGGAAAAGAAAAAGGACCCTTTACACATTTTATCTGAATATGACACCATAAAGAGAGGTCCACAAGAAACTGTCTCGGACTATTGCACTAGATTCAATTCTATCTATAGTGTTATTCCTCAAAACCTTAGACCTCCACCTGATTTAGCATTAATAAAGTTCCCTGATGGGTTTGATGCTGATATGGCATATCAATTGAGAGAAAGAGCTCCTGCAACTTTGACGGACATGCAAGACATAGCAGTAAGTGTAGAGGCAAATCTGATTGCCAAGAGAAATAGGGCAAGAACTGAAAGAAGAACTACATTTAAAGAAGAACCCTCAGCATTTGAGCAGAAGTTAGATGCAATCATCAAAGGTATGGATAGACTTGGGGATAGAGTGGAAACCATAGAAAGAAAGTCATCATGGGAAGGGCAAACAAGCAATGTAAGAAACCAAAACTTTAGAAAGACTCAAAATCCCAATGTTGGAAGGACTGATCCTGACCAACATGTCAGACCCCCTTTCCAAGAAAATTATGCTGAGGCTTCTACATCTAATGAACCTAATGAAGATCCTCACATTAATCTAATGGGTTTGGATGGTGAAAATCAAGTCTTTTTAACACAAGAAGATCATAAGGATGATGACATCAAGCAATTCCAAACCAAATCAGGTGAGTCATTTGATTTCAAACAAGGATATGATACAGCTGTTTTTGAAGTTCATAAGCAATACAGGTTGAGGAGTAGAACAATAAATGTGACACAGCCTGACAAAACAAAGGATACCCCATAGCCTAAGAAAGCTATTGTCATAGAGCCAAGTGACAAAACTGGTCCAATTACAAATGAGGTAACAGTTGAGGAAATAACTGAAACATCTCCCTCAAATCAACAACCAGTAGATACAACACCCTTCCAACACAAGCCAAGCAATATTTCTCAAAAAATAAGCAAAAAGGACAAGCCTCAAGATCAGAAGGAGAATCAGGAGGAAGGCATTAAGGATTCCATGGAAAGGGAAAAGGTTGTTAATCAAAATACTAAGACCCAACCTGATAAACCTTTTGACTTAGAAGCTGAAATTGGAAAATTGAAGATAGCCATTCCTCTTTCAGAGTTGGCCAAACATAATATCTACAAACAACAAATCAAGAGATCCCTTCAACTCACTCATAACAAAGATGATGTTAATGTGTTGGATGATACCCCTGAACTACTTTTCGGTCCAGAGGTTGATCGAAAAACAGCAGTTACAGGAATCCTACCTTTTTATGTCAGCTTGCATGTTCATGATAAGATATTACACAATGCAATGTTTGACTCAGGTGCTTCCCACAACCTGATGCCCAAATCAGTCATGGAAAGATTAAATCTAGATATTACAAGACCATACAAGGACCTATTTTCATTTGACTCAAGCCAAGTCAAGTGTTTAGGCCTGATAAAGGATCTTTGTATCTCACTTGTTCAATACCCCAATAAGACAATCTTGATGGATGTTGTAGTTGCTGATATTCCACCTAAATATGGAATGTTGTTATCAAGATCATGGGGGGCTAAACTTCAAGGTTCCCTGCAGTTAGACATGTCATATGCCACCATCTTTGTCTTTGGGCAACCAAAAAGATTATACAGAGAAACCCTCATGAAATACATGGTCAGCAGTGAAGAAAAACCTCAAAACTTTCCAATATATGTTGTCCATTCTGACTTGAACTCATATATTCTCGTCAATAATAATACAGGTCCTACAAATTATAATGAAACCAAGACACTCAAACAAGATCAGGATATTAATGAACAAATTGCTGTTCTAGAAATAATGGTTGAAAAATCAATAAACAAACATGTCCTAGAAGACAAACCAGATGAAAAACCAGAACTTCAACTCACAATTCCAGCTTACAGAGAAGCTATTAAGTTTCCCCTAAAACAAGAGATCCTATGGTTTCTTGAATTTGATGGATCAGTCAACAAATTAGGGGCAGGAGCAGGAGTTTGGATATATAACAAGCAGAACAGTCATGCAGAGGGTCGGGCCTATAGACTAAATTTCCGCTGCACCAATAATATGGCAGAATACGAAGCTCTTTTACTAGGCCTCAAACTAGTAAAATCTTTACAAGCCACAAAAGTTTCAATCATGGGAGATTCAGACCTAATTATCCAACAAGTAAAGGGGAATTTTGTCACTAATGACAAGAGATTGAGAGCTTATAGGTCTGCTGCTGCTGAAATACTAAACTCCTTTACTGAATTTCAAATCACCAAAATTTCTAGGACCCATAACCTTCATGCTCATAGTTTGGCCACATTTGCAAGCACCTGTAAACTACCCTTTGAACCTAGCCATTGCTTCACAGCTGAGATAAAATACAGACCTTCTGTCCCAAACAATGTTAAAGACTGGCAAGTGTTTGAGGATGATACACAAATAAATAATTTCTTGACCTTGCAACAAGAATTTGCAGGACTAAACATTGACACTGAGGGTGCAAGTCAATCACAAATACTTAGTGAACAGAACCACAGGGCAATATCACCCAAAACAGCTAACCAAATGCTACATCCAACAATTTTTAACAAAGACAACATACAAGAAATTCAACAAATCAGTTGTGAAGAAGTAGCTGGTGCAGAGGCTGAAATCATAGAGCTGAAAGACAATTTTCGTCCAACGGGCCTAACTCCATTGGAGGACATTTTTGATTCAAATGATATCCCTAGAAAACCAAAAATGCAGCCCCTTAATGCTGCCATTGAGGAATGCAACATTGGAACCATTGAGAAACCCAAGATAATAAAATTGTCTGCATCCTTACCTCCTGATCAAAAACCTAAATACATTGACCTCTTCAAAGAGTTTCAAGATGTCTTTGCATGGGGTTATGAGGATTTAAAATCCTATGACACCTCTGTTATCCAACATACTATCCCTCTCAAGCCTAATCAAAAGCCATTTAAGCAGAAATTGAGAAGGATCAATCCCATGCTTCTCCCTTCAATTGAAAAAGAGCTGCAAAAAATGTTTAACGCTGGCATCATAGCACCAATCAGGTTTTCAGACTGGATCTCAAATTTGGTGCCCACAAGAAAGAAAACTGGTGAAATAAGACTTTGTGTTGATCTTAGAAATCTAAACCAAGTGTCCCTCAAGGATAATTACCCCTTACCTAAGATGGATCACATTCTCCAAAGAGTGGTAGGGGCTTCAAGGATCTCATTACTTGATGGATTCTCAGGCTTTAATCAGATCCTAGATCACCCTGATGATCAAGACAAAACTGCATTCACAACCCCATGGGGAACTTTCAAATATGTAAAAATGCCTTTTGGATTGAAAAATGCAGGGGCTACATTTCAAAGAGCAATGGATATTGCTTTTGCCAAGGAGATTCATGACTTCCTTGTTATTTATCTAGATGACCTCACACCCTTCTCAAAGTCTGACCAAGAACACCTGAAACATTTGAGACAGATATTCTTAACATGTAGGAAATATGGCATTTCCTTAAATCCCAAAAAGTCTCTATTTGGCTTGGAAGAAGGTAAGCTGTTAGGCCATATCATTTCAAAGGATGGCATTAGAATTGACCCAGACAGGATACAAGCTATCTTACAAATGCCCCACCCTAGAAACATCAAAGAATTGCAAGCCTTCTTAGGTAAGATCAACTTCTTAAGGAGGTTTATCCCAAACTTAGCAGAATTGATCAGATTACTAAATAACATGCTAAAGAAGGATTCAAAAGTGAAATGGACAGTAGAAGCAAATCAAGCTTTTGAAAGTATAAAATTGGCCCTTACCCAAACCCCGGTCTTAACAAATCCTCAATTTGACAGAGAATTTATCATTTTCTCTTTTGCCTCCCAGCATACTATTGCTGTTGTTTTATTACAGAAAGATGACCAAGGAAATGAAAAACCCATTGCTTTCTTTAGTAGAGCTCTTAGAGATGCACCTCTGAAATATCAGATCATGGAGAAACAAGCTTATGCTTTGGTCAAGGCCATTAAAGACTTTAGGATTTACATCCTGTACTCCCATGTTATAGCTTATGTGCCAAGTCCCATTGTGAAAGACATACTCACTCAAGAAAACTTAGAGGGCAGAAGAGGAAAGTGGATTGCCAACATCTTGGAATTTGATATTGAAATAAAACCTACAAAACTGATAAAAGGGCAAGGTTTGGCTAAATTAATGACAGATGCAAACTTCCAAGCCTTAGACATAAACCAGCTGGACAATGAACCGGAGCTGGCGACTCCAAAGATCAATGTAGCCTTTGAACAATCCCCTTGGTATTCTGATATATGTTATGTGTTGCAAAACCTGTGTGCTCCCCCAGGATTGTCCAGAACTAAGTGTAGGTTCCTAAAAATGAAAGCTTCAAGATTTTGTGTCATGGATGGCAATTTACTTTGGAAAAACCATGAGGGTATACTGTTAAACTGCTTGATTGAGAATGAGACTAACAATGTCATGAAAGAATTTCATGCAGGTGATTGTGGTGGACACTTGTATTGGAAGTCCACTGTGGATAAGATATTGAGGGCTGGTTACTATTGGCCCACTGTCTTCTCTGATGTTAAAAAATTTACTACCTCATGTCATAAATGCCAAGTGTTTGAGGGAAAGAGAAAGTTACTGCCACTTCCTTTGAGGCCTATTGCAACAGAGAGACCTTTTCAACAATGGGGCTTGAATTTCATTGGGGAAATTCATCCCTCATCTTCAGTCCAGCATAGATGGATTCTAACAGCTACAGACTACTTTACTAAATGGATTGAAGCTGTTCCATGTAGACAAGCAAATGATTCTACTATTATTCAGTTCCTTGAGACCAATATCCTTTCTAGATTTGGTTGTCCTGATAAGATAATAACAGACAATGCTGTTGCTTTCAGATCTAAGAAGATGGTGAATTTCTGCCACAAATTTCACATTACCTTGGGCCATTCTACTGCATACTATCCCCAAGGAAATGGCCTAGCTGAATCATCAAACAAAAGCCTTGTAAACATCATAAAGAAGGTGCTGGAAGAAAATAAGAAGAATTGGCATAAGAAGCTGGTCAATGCCTTATGGGCAGATAGACTAACAACCAAGAGATCAATTGGGGTCAGCCCATATGAATTAGTCTATGGATTAGAGGCCAAGTTTCCTTCATCACTAGGGGTTCCTGTTATGAAACTACTTCAAGAAAGTCAAGCTGAGCCCAATGACATGCAAAGAAGGATCAATCAAATAATATGTTTGCAGCAAACTAGAGACCAAGTTTATAGCAGAGTTCAAGTTTTACAAGAAAAGTTAAAGAAAGCTTTTGATAGAAGGACCAAGGCTGAAGATTTCAACATTGGTGACAAAGTCCTCAAGTGGGATTCAAGAAGGGAAGATAAAGGAAAACATGGAAAATTTGATTCCCTTTGGAGAGGACCATTTGCTGTTCAAGCAGTACAAGGAAACAACACTTACTTCCTTAAGAATCTTGATGAAACTGATTTGGATGAAGGTCCTGTGAATGGCAGGATGTTGAAACACTATTTTGACTACTATCCATGAGTGCAGCCTAAGTCTCCCTTGTACATACTCAGTTGTATATATTACTTTCTGTTAACATGTAAAAATGCAGTTTTCCAAGTTTTATAAGTTATCAGCAAAAGGCGAATAAATTCACAGACCTACTAAGATGGGAAGAGCACAATTTTGAGATTTCAAAGAGCAATACTCCAAGTTTTGGTAAAAGAAGTCAAGGGCCAAGGCATTCTGACCTGCTGTTCTTGGTCTTCCAAATTGAAAAACCATCCCCATGTGGAGCCACTGTTAGCTACCTATACCAATAGGTTTCATATTTCATGATTGGCAAAGAAAGTTCCAAATATGCTCTGCTTTGGTGATGCAAAGATCCCATATTTTCAAGGGAAGACAATGTGTGTACATAGCTTGATGATGACTCAATTTTGGATGGATGGTCCAACAGCCTAATCTGGATCATGCCATGTTTCAATTTTCTGTTGTAGAATAGAGAAAGAAGTCTGTCCAAACTGTTTAATCTTGGCATACCAGTAGTTAGGTAGAGAATTAAGGTTCCCAATTGCTTAATCTGGGGCCTTGGAAGCAATAAGGGTAGTTCTAGATAGAAAATCAAAAGAAAAAGCCAAAAGAAAAGAAAAAGGCACATAAGGGTCTGCAAGTCTAAGTGCACCCTCCATGAAGAAACAAAAAATGCTAGGCAAGTAGATGGGTAGGCAGATGGGGTTGCAGAAATATCATTCCTTTCAATTGAGTGTTTGGTAACCTTTTATAAAGGAACATCAGTGGATAGAGAAGGTCCTCTTCTCCATCATTTTGCAGCAAAACAAAGGAGCATGTCTAACTTCCCGTTTCCCCCCATTCACATTCATTGCTAACAATCCCATCACCAGTTGTGTCCATGAAAGAGTTCAAGGCTTTATGTTGGTTCTTGTTTCTTTAAAAGCCACATTTCTTGTGTAAAATTCTTTTCATTTTGATCTACTTCCTAAGCTAAGTTGTTTTCATATAAACTTAGTGTTATCACTCTTCATTCACCTTTTCCACTCATATTAACCCCTAACTTCTTATTATCTAAATCCCTATGTTCCCCTTCTTCCTTACTATTATAAACACTATGGTGTATAAACCCCAAGCATTCTATAAATATTCCCCCCCCCCCCTTTGGCATTATAGCCATATGTCCAAAGTCATGGATTAAATTGACCTCTGGTCAGTTTAACAGCCTAAGCATTACCCCTCTTTTCCCTTCACAAATCATTTAAACCATTTGCCCCTTCATTTGCAAAAGAACCTTGTAAAAAACCCCACTTTCACCCCTAACCCGCTTTATTTGCAAAATTACATCAAAAACCCGCTTTTTCGGCTTTAACCAAAGTTTGTCGCAAATGCGCATTTTTATAAAAAAATACATTGAAAACCCATATTATCCGCCGAAGTCCTAAGTCCCGCCGGGCACGAATTTCACAAAAAATATTAAAGTATTCCCGCTCGCTGCCCGTATCGTCCGGATGACTTGATGACCCGTCGACCGTCGGATCTGGGTCTTTTCATCGGACGACCCACATCCATATCAGGTCGGGCCCGACGTCCGTAAGATAGCACCCGAGAAACTGTCAGAGGGTGACGTCACGCCTCTGCCACGCGTCACCCCCACATGTTCTCGGGTCACCCTCTGACAAAACAACTTCCGTATTAAGGGCGGTCCGAGAAAATCCACTTATCGCTTGTGGTTTTAGGCCGGTCCCGCCACGCCCACGTCATTGCCACGAGATGCCCACGTCATTGCCTCCTCACTACCGCATCATCGCCCGGCCCGTCATTGCGCTGACCTGTCCGCCACCTCACCATCCCCGTGGACCACTCACAGGCCGCCACGTCACTCGATGACGTCATGCTGACGTCATCCGACCCTGACCCCACCTGATGACGTCATGTTGACGTCATCCAAAAAAGCGCCAAAAATCCCAAAAAAGTCCATATTTTGGCCGAAAATCATGTTTTTTATAACTTTTGTTAAAACGACTGTTGCTCACCTCTGCATGCATTTTACGACCAATCTATCGCCAACCTGCAGAAATCGACCCGAAGACCGTTGGCGCGCCAATTCCACCTACATTTGTGACCATTGCCGGCAATTCACGAGGTATTTATCCGAATTATTCCCCCTGCGCCTGGTTTTGTCCATAAATGTCCAAAGATAGCTTAAAAGAGTAAGAAAACACTGAATTTACCAGTAAATCCCCGGTGGTTAGCCTTCATGTTCAACTGTTGAATCAAAATTCACCTGCAGAGCCTTGTTTATCCAAGTTTTCACCAAACCTGCAGTCTGTCCGCGCATTCGTGGACTTAAAACCCGAACTGCTCTAAATCACCATAAAGAGAGTTTTTCAGGCCGAGCATTTGCTCTATCAGTCCTCTGTGCAGTATTTCAATTGCTGTCACTGCAGTTTACCCCATTGTCCTTGCAATTCACCTCTCTGTGCCAAGAAATATTCCCCTGTGTTGGTCTATTCACTGAAACCAGTTCTAGTACAAAGCAGAGTCCTAAAGTAACCATGAAGACACTAGTAGCCCTAAATATTCAACCTCTGAATGCTCCACAAAGAGAATTGGAATGGAAGGCCATGGGGGATAGGGATTATCAGATGATAGACACCTTCCAAATGGGTTCCCAGTTTAACCTTCATATGCTCAATGAATTAAAAGCTCAACACCTCAGTGGAGCTGACATTTTGGGAATTTGGGACTCCAATTTGCCCATCTACAACCTCCCTCAAGTCAAAATCCTTCCAGACTTGATCCATAAATGCTGTGAGAACTATGATCCCTGTTAGAGAGCTGTCCTTAATTCCTCAGGTGCAGTCCTGTTCCATATCACCCCTGAGGCCATAAATCAGATGCTAAACTTTCATTCTCCAAGGCCATTGACTACTCTATCCATGATGGACTTATTGAAGAAAGGGGGCAAGCTTTCCAGTGCCCAGGTTATCAAAATAAATCAGTTATTTGTCCAGCCCAGCTCTGAAGCTGTAAGACTGCCTCCTATTGGAAATCCATATTTGAATGACTTGGGCAAAATGCTTGTAGACCTGATCAGCTATGTCCTAGGGTACAAGGGGATTGAGGATGTTGATGACACCATCATGGCCATGCTATCCATATTTTCTCCTGGGAAGCCTCCTGCTGTGCACTATGACTATGCTGAATATATTGCAAATAAGATTCATGAGCAATTCATGAACCTAGAAAGGGAAAGGGTGTTTAGATACACCTCATACATATATCATCTGTTCCTATTTTATCAACCTGATGGTTTCCCTATTCCTCTCAAGAAACTTGATGCCCAGGGAAAACCAAGGTCTGTTGTGTTTTGGAGTTCAGTTTTCCATCATGTCTCCTATTCACCATACACTTACTGTGAATTCATTGACCTTTTCATTCATCCTGCTATGACTTTGTTATTTGGTGTCCCACCTCCAAGATTGATTGATGAAATGCAAAGAATACTTCATCTCTCTAAGACCTACAGCATTGGTGATTGGTACTTTTACCAACACCACACAGTAATCAGAGTTTATGGCTGTGAGCTGGACCCTTACAGGCTGCCAAGATATGTCCCCATGAGACTATTTGCCTTGGAATACTTCAGGCAGTTTGGAAATGCAGATCAGATCCATTTCCATAGTAAGAACAAGAAAGTGCAGCTAAAGGTCAGGAACCAGCTAGGCCCATTCCTGTACAACATAAGAGAGGAGGGGTGGAAGGAAGCAGACAGAATCCTAGAGAGCCTCCATTTAGAAACCAGTTTTCGTTGGGTACCTTATGACCCTAATCATTTCATCTCTCTCAGGAGGGTAAAACACAAATTGGGTGGCTATCCCCATGTAAGATTGCCTCACATTGAGAAGTATGCCAACTTATTGAGTTGGAAAGAGGGCACCCTAGAAGAAGCAATTTCTAGAGAGAAAATGCTGCAGAGAGAAGCAAAAAATATTGAAAAGGAAGCTGACTTGGAAACTTGTGGACAGGTTTCCTCTTCACATCAAAGGCAAATAGGAGCAGCTGCCTCTTCCTCCACATCACATCAGCAAGCAGCCAGGACCACTTATCAGGCTTCAAGCAAAGGCAAAGAGAAACAAATGGATCCAGAACAGGAACCTCCTACAGAGGAGCAGCAAAAGCAGGAAGTACAACAACAAGAAAAAGAGCAATCAGGGCAGCAAGAACAAACTTTACAAGCCCCAATATCCACTGAGCAACAGGCTCAAGAAAATGTGCCCCCTAGGCAAGAAAAGGCAGTGGAGGCCTCAGTACTACAGACTCCACAACAAGAAGAAAAGGGAAAAAAGAGGGATAGAGAGCAGGAGACTCCCCTCACCACCTCCACAACTCACGGGGAGAAAAGGCACAGAATGAATCCCCTTTCAGAGGAAGAAATGCCTATAGGGAAATCTTTAGGCATGGGCCCTCCAAGCATGGAAGCATCTGCAAGTTCCTTTCAGCAGGAACAAGAAAGAACAGTTGGAGGAGAAGTCAGCTCTTCAAGCCAGCAAAGGGGAGCTGAGGCAGGCATCAAACAGCAGTTTATTGATATCAAAAAGAGGAATGAGCCACTTAAGATACAGCTCTACAATCACTTGTTGAAGATGGCCCCTACAAATCAACAGAGGTTGATGTCTGCATACGATGTGCATGAGGGCAAAATGATAATGAGTCATTTCATGCCAACCATGCTGCAGCCTCAGTCAGCTGCCGACTACATAAGGACCAACCTTGAGGTCCTTTCCAAGGACATCCACCCAATGGATCAAATTGAATTGCATAAGCAAACGGGTGAGATGGTGTATGCCACCTTGGCAGACAAGACATTGGTGAACTACAGGCTGGAAAATAGCCTAAATAATACAGCTGCCCAACTTGAGTTGGAAAAAGCTTCCTCCCAGGCAAAGGACAACCGAATCAAAGCGCTGGAGGACATCATCATAGAGCTTGGGCATGATCCCAAGGACATCAAGGCTGTTCAAGCGCTATTGAAACTAAGGGATGCAGACATGGCAGCATTGAGGAAAATGATCAAGATTCCAACAACTCTTCATCCCCAAACAGAAGAGGTTGCCCAGCTGAGACATGACCAGGATGCATCAGCTATGCTGATCTCATTATATAAACAGCTGATCCAAACTGAGGAGAAATTGGGAGAATCAGAGGCTGCACTGCAGGCAGCATTACAACAGAAGGAAGGAGGCCAAACTTCTCAGCCCCCTCCAGAGATAATCAATCTTGAGGAACCTCCTCGAACTACTGCTCCTCCCACAGAACAGAAAGCACCCTCTACATCAGCACCAGTACCAACAACAGAGCAGGCTCCAAGCCTTGACATGCAGAAGCTAAAGAATGAAATCCAGGCCTTAGAAGCCCATATGGCAGAACTAAATGAGGCCAGGGAGAGTCTAGCTAATCTAAATGAGAAATATGACAAGTCAAAACAAAGCGTAGCTGAGAAAGGAAGAGAGATAAAGGCTCTCAAAGAGAAGATAAAGGAGCTGGAAAAAGAGCTCACCCTGGACAAAGTGGTGGCTCAGCTCAAGACAGTTTTATGGGCCAACATTGGCCAATCAATCACAGATCAGTGGCAATACATTGAGACCATGCATGAGCAAATAGAACTCATAGGAAAAGCACACAGAGAAGTCCAGAGAGCAAGGGCATCTCTAGGCAACATGCCTGAGGTAGCCAATAGAATGATTAATGTGCTAAATAACCGTACAGGTCCTCAGCTGGCAGCAATGGGAATTACCAGCAGAACTAAAACCATTTTGCTGATAAAGAGGGTCCTTACATCAAGAAGCCTGGTACAAACACTGGAAAGAAGAAGCCAAGACATGCAGACAGAAGTAAACAGGTTCATGGACAAGTTTGCAGCACTACAAAGCAGAGGTCTTCCTGGCTTACTGAACAGCGCAGGTAGGCTACTTTCACATGAGAACTATGCAAAGAGGGTCAACACATTTGCTACAAATCAGATCACTGAAAGACCTAGTACTTCAGAAGAAACAGGGCCAGCATCTGGGCAAAATCTCTATGATAGAGTAGAGAATTTATTTTTTATTATGAATGAGATTAAGCATTTGTTTGAAGTGCCTCCAAACTTCTACAAATATACAGAGGCAGATGAGACCTTGGATGCAATTTTGAGACATCAACTGCCCACACAGGAATGGTGGACCAAAATGATACAGATGATATTGTAATCATAAGCCTTTCATCAAGTTTTTTCATCAAAAAACATAAGTCATCACCTTCAGAAAAAGTGATGCACACAGTATGATTATAGAATAGTGGACTGAGCCAACTCAGTAGAAAGATTCGGCCACCAAAGCAATACTGACAGCTGCAGTTGACAGGGCCGAGAAAGCTACAGCATGACAGAGCACAAAGACACATCATTCAGCATTTATTCAGAACGCTAAACCGACTCAGTGGCCTCCAAAGGTCAAAAAGACTTCAGACAGCATTAAAAAGCATTCATTTTGTATTCATAGCAGCAATAACTTCCTTATCTGCTATTTTTTAAAATTGGTGAACGTATTTATTTCCCAAGTGACTGAGAAGTTCAGATATTTTATCTAACCGATTGTATATATTCCCCCTCGCTTAAGCTTGCAGGGGGTGGTTGTTGATTTTCTCTTCTAGAGATCTTATGCTGTAAATTTTCAGGGGATTAATACAAAGGCTGATGGAATTTCCTAAGTTCTGTGTTGTCTGAGGTGTTATAGTGTGTTTGCTGAATTCTACAGGATTCCTGCGTATTTCATGGCTCAATAAGTTTCCTTTAAACTCTTCGTTATGTGTTTTTGTTACTTTTTCATAACCAAATCATTGCTATGTTTCACAGTTAATGGCAGAGAAAAAGAATAGTTCCAGGATTTATTCATAGAATACCCTGAACTCAATCTACGCTATTATAAATGTTTTCTTCAGTTATAGTTATAAAGGTGTAATTCTTAATTGCTGCATCTTCAAACTATATCTTTCACACGGTCTATTATTCAGGAATTTGAATCTGCTCCTGTGCAATAGATCTATCTCTCACTTCCCAGCTTAGTGGAAAATTCTTAATTGATTTTCACTGGCTAAACATGTTTCACCATCACAATTTCAAGTTTGTTTCATGAAATATTTATATGGCCCTGCAGTTTCAACAACCCAACTCAATATTTCAAACAACCTGTAGCCACAGACTCCATAGCCCAATGGATTAGAACTATCTGAAGATTTCCCCCTTAGGTACAGAGAGACATCCCTCAACCAAAACATAAAACCAAACCCTGAACTCATAACTAGCCTGAAATCTTCACAAAACAGAGACAAACCTTAAAGAGAGAGCCCTCTCTTATTACAGTTGGGCTAGAAACCGTAATCAAAATATTGGTTAGTGGTTACCCCGGCCGTATTCCCTTGGGAGTCAAAGGGAACAACCTGGGTGTTAACAGTGAGCATAGTTCTTTGTCTTGTGTCAAGCTCATTAAAAAATGAAACAAGGGCCACGCGAATAGTTCTTTTCTGTATCAACCACGTTAAAAAAAAATAAACTGATTTGAGGATAGTTCTTTTATTGTGTCAACCTCGTTAAAAAATGAAGCAACTCCCTTTTCCAAATAGAGTCTTTGATTACGATCTCGTAAAATCCCAGTTGAGTCTTTCCAAGATCTCGAAAGTGAACCTTCATTCCATTCACCTAGTTGACTGAAATGAAGCTTGGGGGGCATGTACCTCGATTGAGTCATTATGTTGGGGGCATGAAAACTTACAACAAGCATAGTTTTTTGTTTCAAGCTTGTGTAAACATGAAGCCGAATCCAAGCAAAGTTCTCCATGGGTCAAGCTTGTGTAAAAATGAACCCATGCCTAATTTACATCTTGTGATTGTCGTTTTTATAACTAATTTCTGCTAGATGAGCCTTGGTTGTTTCATTCCATCGCCACCATCTATTTGGCCGATCATATGCTTTCACTTGGTTGTTTTTTCCTTTCCTGAGGAACCGCAGCGATGAGTGGTTTTATTAGCGAACCTCTTGACCATTACATGTTTTGAGCAATTCCACCATTTCTAGAACCAGTTGCTACCCTTTATACCACTCGTTCCTCCAGGACGAGTCACCTTTAAGCTCTTTTCTGACTCGTAAAAGATGAAAATATTGCCAAGTATTTTTTCCCTTTTTAACTCGTAAAAGAGAATAAAAATGGGGGGTCTGCTTTCAAGCTCTTTTCCGGCCCTTTAAACACGAAAAGATAGCCGAGCTCTTGTCGTCTCGAACTCATTAACAGATGCGAAACGTTGTGCACCCAGTATACGTTTACCCCTTTTTTCAGGCTGGGATACACTTTTACGAAAAAGGTACTCCTTGACTAAAATGGTCAAGCGGTTCTCGCAAGTATCATTTTCCACCTTTTTGGGCTCGAGAGACACAACTGTACGAAAAGGGACCATGTGGAGTTTTCTTTTCCGTGTCTTTTTCAAACTCTCTCAACATGAAAAAGATACCGATTTACACCTTTGTCGGACTCGTTAAAATATTAAACGACATCATATTCGTCACCATGACGAACATGAGCTTCTCCTTCCTAGGGCTCGTTAAACTTACTAGGTCAGCTTTGTCCGAAGGATGAACTTACAATGCAAGCATATGTTATCCCCTTCGAGCTTGCAATTAAAAAATAATTGGGGTACCTGCCAGAAATTGTGGGGGGAAATTTGGAAATCTAATCAGTTGTGTCGGCATCTCACTCTTGAACATGACACTTTTTGCTTCATGTTGGGTTGGGACATCCTCCTTTGTATCGTTGACCTTCCTGCGTTGTGTCGTTCATTTTTTCCTTCCATTTGATCTCTGCCACGTCATCATGACCACCAATCCTATGGATCCAAAAGCTGCCAAATTTCCAATCGTGTCGCCGATATGTTCAAGAGTTGTCCTTCTGCAGTTACACATACCTCTGATTCTCTATATCACCCAAAATCATTTTGCATCCTTTCGTCTCATGTCGATGATGTGGGAAACATTATGGCCCTCCTTCAACACGCTCGCTTCCTATCGACTTTAACTCATTATCCAGGAAGTTGACCGAGAGACTCCCTTACATTACCTTAGAGCTTGCATGCCCTAATGGCAAGTTCTTCGCTCTCGATGACAAGTTCACATCATTGGCTTTTGATCGAGTGATTTCACGAGTGTTGGACTTCAGTTCCTCTATTCACATTTCGTGGATTGTGCTGATAAGTACCTTGAGGACCATTTTCATTATTGGTGGTTTCACTTGCGCTTGTTAACAGTTTACATCATTGACTAATAATCAAGGGACTTTCTAGCATGTTTGACATCAACACATCTATTCGCATGTTATAATTTGTACTTTGATTGGGTCGTGTTGGGGCACAAGATCCTGGGCTCAGATCACAAAAGTCCAGGTTGCGAAGTGATGTGACATGGCTATGTTGATATGCATGATGGATGGCTGCGACCATACCATGAGTTATCATATGTGATCCTTCTCATTATTGGATGGTTGTGACCGTACCTTGGTTTCATAATGATCCTCTTTGATGGATGGTTATGCCCATCCCTAGATCCATTCACATGATCATTCTTTGGATGGTTGCGTCCATACCACGATTCATGTATCATTTGACAAGAGTTCTCAGTTATGTATATGTATCTGTACTTCCTTGCAGGTTTTCTGACGACAAACTATGGTTCCCCGCACTGGTTCATAAAGCATTTCATCCCTCACTCTAGTTCGGCCTTCACGTTTTAGGGGGCATCTGTTACACGGCATTTTGTCACTGTCCCTGTACTCCCCGTTCCTTTATCCAAGAGGACCTCTATAGTGAACCCTACATGCTTTCCCTTCATGAAGAAACTCCCATTATGTCCCTCTTCATGAGAAAAACAATTCCCTTTTGCACCATTTCCCCTGAAACTTTTGTTTTGCCCAGTTTAAAAGACCAACACTAATGGCCCTTGTCTTCTTCGCGCTAATATGCAGGGATTAACATTGTCCCTAGCGCTGACTGGAGCGACTGAGCTTTCTTCTAGTTGCGTCGGTCCTATTATGGAAAGTTTTTTAAATAAAAAACCGAAGCTTCCAGCTCTAGAAGCTTCGTAATGGAAGTCTGGTAAATGGTTTGGCCGGATGGGGTCGAGGATGTTAGTTTGGGTTCCTTTCCCCTATAATGATGGAACTACCTCAAGGGATAAGACCTTCTCCCATGAGAAGAGGATCCATCTCCCATCCGTTCATCCTATATAAACCTTCATTTTTCCCAAGCACAAGCTAGTGTTAGGGTTGAAGTGTTAATATGGGTGTGCTAGTGCCAATTAAGTTTGGAGTAAACAACAAGCTATTCGTAGTTGTAGCTCTCTAGTTGTGTGAGGGAGAAGTGTGATTTGGTTTGAAGTGAAGCCTAAAGGGAAGATCCTTAAAACTATTGTTATTGAGGCCATCATGGAATGCTAGCAGAAGTGTGTGGGAACCTGGTCCTGTCAGAAGAGAAGGGAAACGTTAAGAGAATGGTTGTAATATCTTCTTGATTCAATATATATATGCAACTATCGATTGATTTCCTACATGATTTGTCATCTTACATATTCATGGCTTAATGTTTCTTGACTTGTTAAGTAGGTTGAATTACAATTTGTCTATTATCACGATTGTTGTTTGTTGTTGTTTACTTGTTTCAGGTGTTTGAAGAAGGAAGAGAGAGATAGCTAGAGCGAGCAAGCAAGGACATCATCAAACAAGATAAGTGTACTAAGAGGTAGGCCCTCTTAATTGGTTCTAACCTAAGAAAATATTCCATAGAATGTATCAGTTATGGCTAGACCCATTATGGGGCTAGAGGAATTTGTTTGTGTCTGCACTTATAATTTTACTTCACCACAGATATCATAAAACATCCCTTATCACATTGTAGTTGAAACTAGGAACAACAACTAACAAAATAGCTAATATCAACCTGGCTAATAAATATTAAAAAGATAAATGATGTTTAGTTATTTCTCCATCAATTAATTTTAGCACATACCAAATTCTTGAATTTAATTGTAGGTCATCATATATACCAAATTCAAGAATTTAGTTGTAGGTCATCATTAGATTTGCTTCTACATTCTACTCTCTACTAGAGTAATTGAGATTAAGTTAAATACATATTTAAAACTTTGAATTTCCTTATAAATAAACCTTAAAACAAAATTTTCCATAACGTAATCTTCATTCATCCAATTTATCACTATTATAAAATTACCAAAAATTTAGAGTTAAGCAACTCCTTTTTCACATAAACATAATCAATAACTTAAAAACAAAATGTTTAACAAATTTTTTTGATCCCCTATCCCAACTTAATCAATAAAGCCTCCATAACTTAACAACACCTAACAAATCAATGAAACCTATGTAACTTAATAATCCCATGTTCCACTTTTATTAATAACTTCTTTGCTAATTTGTCCATAATATGTGATCTTACATTGAGACTTTAAAATGTTAAAAATAGACATATTTTATACTACACATTAGAAATATGGAATGATCTTATTCTCAAATAAAATATATTAATGATTCAAGCTAATCACTCTTAAAAGAAAAAGAATGATAAAAGTAATATATATATATATATATTGGAACATATTATTTATTTATTAATTTTTCAATTTGTAGGTAAATGTAACATATTTTTCAAGACTTAAAGCTATATAACAACAAGATTCCAATCCATTGCACTAATATACTTAATATGAACTCAACATATCATTTCTTGTATGTGTCGAACGAAGGTTATATTATTTTTGTTTTTGGTCAAAAAGTTTTGATTTTCAATTAGTTTTGAACATTTTAAACAAATTCTATCAAATTTATTAAAGTTTTGAAAAAATAAATATTAAACTGAATACTTTGAAGAAAAAACAAATTGATAAAATTTGAATTTTTATTTTTTAATTGGTTCATGTACACAAAATGAATAGTTGTACCTAGTTTTAAATAAAATTGTCAGAAAGAAAATTTATTTAAAAAACAAAAAATCTCCTTGCCATCAAATGTTATAACAATTAATTAACACTACACACGTCAAATCTCAATATCTATGAAATATTGAATTCTTTATGTACGAAGGACCCAATTCACAATTTGTCAAATTTAGTATCTTGTAGTACAAGAGTGGTTCAACACTGTGCGCACATATTGTGTTTCTAACATCCTCACCCATAAAATGCTTGATCCAATCCTCACCTACTTTGGAAAAGGAAAAACATGTTGCCTCTCTACCGATCCAAATACTTTGGTTAATGTGGTTAGTAATTATAACATAGTGGACAAATATTGCATATCATCCCTTTCATAGTATTTTGATATTGTCATTTTTCTTAAGTGTCTTAACATTTGAATCAAAATTACAAGTACCTGTAGACATGGTTGTAAACGTAACCCTGGAAACCATAGCTAAACATGTTGGCAAACCTAGCCTACAAGTCTATCATGTTGCTTCTTCCATTGCAAATCCTATAAGATTCCAAGAAATCATGAAAATAACATTTGAGCACTTCGGATGTAAACCATACTTTGATAAGAAAGAAAAACCTATAAGATTGTTGAAGGAAATGACCTGCTTTCCAACCATGGAGGACTTATGTGGTGAAGCATTGGACATTGCTAAAAATATGCCCCATAAGCATAAGAACATTTTCCTTTGATCACTTGAGCAAGCAAAATACATGTCCAGGGTCTACGAGGCATACTTGTTCTACAAAGGAAGGTGATTTGTCAAAAATATTATTTGCTACCACTGTTAAGATAATTAAATTAAACTAAAAAAACGATTTGGACACAAGTACAATTCTAGATGAAATGAACTTGTAGGGGATTTAGGCACCAAAGTATTATTGACTTTGAACAAGAAGTATAGATTATATTAGATATGTCATTGTCAATATCAGGATCGAAATAATAAAGCATAAAAGATAAGTGTAATATCTCTTATAAGCTTAGCACCTACAGAAAGGCATAAATTCTTATAACTATGAGGACACTAGGGACTATCTATATGTTTTCCCTTCCATTTGACTAATAAGATACTAGGGACTATATCTATCCCCGTTCTTCCATTTAACTAATAATATACGAGTTAACATGTTTTTATATTTCTCCAGATTTGATATCTCAAACTTGAAGAAGTTGTTCTAGGAGCTTTCTAAAAAGGAAAAGGAGAATTTCAAATTTGATGTTAAGAAATTTGAGTGGAGAAATTACCTTGGAAATATCCATATGCAAGGACTTCGCCAACATGTGATGAAAGGACGCGATGCAAGAAAACACCTCGTAAATATATGTTGCCAGTAACTCCCTCACTGTCATGGTTCTACAAGAAGTTATTTAAGGCTTTATGGCAGATGACACAAGTCATTTCAACCTTTACGGAAGATGACAATCCATGACACAATTTGTTAAAGCCTTTATGGTAGAATGACAATTAAGGAAGTAGAATTTAAGTTGTGTGTTTTTAAATTTTATTCATCTCATTGACCTCAAAACACCCTGCACAAAAGATGTATTGGTTGTTAATATATTAAAAATATTTCAATGGTGTTGTTAACTACAACCAATCTTTCATGTTTATTATACGTGCCAAAGGCACGTTATATTGTTTTTGTTTTTGGTCAAAAAGTTTGGACTTTCAATTAGTTTTGAAATTTTAAACATATTCTATCAAGTTACATTTTCCCGCCACAAAAATTAGAATATCGTTAAGTGTTTGAAGAATCATTTCATGTCATGTAATGTTTGTTAAATTGTAATGACCCTCTTTACTTTTATTATCCTTTCATATTTTATAATTTTGGTGTCTCCCTATTTACTTAGTATGAAAAAGAAAAATGATGTTATTATCTAAAACTATTTTAACTTTTTTTTTTCTATAACTTTAATTATACAAAAACAAATTTTGAGAAAATAATATATAAGTATAGTTTTCATAATTATTATTTAATCAATTTTAAAATTTTACAAATAAAAAATATATTTATTTTTAGATAATTTAACTACTTTTATATATTTAAAAACAATAAGAAGTATGCTAAATAAATTGTAAAAATTTAAAAACAATAAAAAAATATGTTAAATAAATTATATTGGCATATTATTATATTTATGGTAGATTGGTGAGAACAAATTTAAGTTGAGTGGAGTTACTTACAATCTAAAGGTTCATTTTTTTTCATATATTTATCTATTTAAAAAAGTGAAATTTTAAGGAAATATCATTTTAATAAGGAAAAATCAATCTAAAAATATAAATACTTTTATATTAAATATTCTCTATAATGTAAATGAGACATAAATGTCAAGTCGTATATTATTTTGTTTGATTTCATAAATGCAAATTTCAGGAAACATCATTTCAATAAAGAAAATTTAATCTAAAAATATAATATTTTTTATATTGAATATTCTACATAACGTAGATGACACATAAATGTCAAGTCATATATTACTTTATTCAATTTCATATTTGTTTGGGCATCAAATCAATTGTATAAAACACTTATCAATTATATAAAACACTTATGGATAGAAGTCACTGAAAAGATTTTGAATCAAGGACATTATAACTTTTTCAATGTCAATATATTAAAATTCACATGTAAATTAGAGGGTTGAAAATTATTAAAAAGTAGTGCAATCATATAAATTAAATCGTTGGTAAACACAAATAAAAATAAATCCACATTAGGTATTAAGATACTTATCTCATTATTTAAATCATTGGTAAACATAAATAGACATCAATCCACAACAAGCATTAAGACACATATCAAGAGGCTCTTTACAACTTAGTATTTATCGAGGTAGCAAGTTAATTAATTATTGTTATTTTTTGGTTTGACTCATGGGAGGTTTGAACCTTGAATCACATACTTTACATAATACTTCATAACATGGCGATCACCAATTAAGTATTCCCCACACGTTAAGTTAATTATTTTATAAAAAACTATTTTGACAACATTCAATGTTGAAAGGAGTTGGCTAGGGCGGCCAACAGGGCCTAGGGCCTAAGGCACCACAGTCAAGGGTTTAGAGACGCTGACGGAGACAGGCAAGTACGATGAAGGACAATGGAAGATTACAGAGGAGCAGGTGGCAGATCGAGGCACCAGATGGGGACATCTGGCCGGTCATAGATGGGTCGCCTTGGAACGTGGACGCATATGTTTTTCCTTGTTTTCGGCAATAGGAAAGTGCCTGAAGGTTCTGTTTATGGTTGCCATTGTGCTGTCGCCATCTTTGGTTTACTCGAGGTCTTTACCCTTGTTACTGAAGGCGGGAACGGTCCGTTTGGCGGTTTTAGCGTTTAACCTGCTGCATTTTCTTTAATCATGGTCAAACCTAGCGAAGCTGTTGATCTTGATCCCGAGCCGGAAGACATTCTGTCGGTATGGGGGAAGGAGTTAACTGCTCAGAACATTGACCGGTTTTTTGGGACAATTGGTCGCCATGGGAACTCGAAATCTGTTTCGGAAGGGCCGTGGAGGAACAGGACATCAAACGGATTGTTGGAAGAAAGCTTGGGGTTGGCCGTGCTAAACAATCAGGAGGTTCTTGGTCATTTCGAACCCCAGGAGCCGAGTCCACAAGAGGAGGGTTTCCCTCCAGCAGATGCACTCCATTCTCTTCAAGTAAGTAATGTAAAATCCCACTCTCTTGCTCGTTTTTTCTCCGGAGGCCTTGAAGATGTGATTCTTAGCTATGGATCGAAAAACTGGAACTGGAATAGCCCGGGAGGTGGTCTCAAAACTGACCTAGGGTCGATTGAGGTAGAAAGGTCATCGGCCGTAACCAGATCCACTCTTGCAAGAGGTCTGGTAAACCCTAGTTTGGTTGTTGGGTCGGTTGGCACGGGGTTTGGAGGGGGTTCGAGACTAAGGAAGGAAGGCCCCGAAACCGAATTTGATAGGCAGTCAGCAGATTTGGGACTAGCAAAAGGATTTGAAAGAGGATTTGGAAGCAGGGCTTTAGCAGACATCACTGTTACAGGAAACCCTTCATCAGATAAGGACGCTCTCACGCAGCAAGAAGAAGCGAAAATGGTGCTGCTGTCACCAAAGTTAGGGAGGAGGTCTCTGGCAAGAGGCAGATCGGGGAGAAAAGGAAGAAACAGAAATTTATTAAGAAAAAAGAGTTTGAAGCGAACCTAGTTTTGGGGATGGATGTTCAAATAGAGGAGGCTATTGGGGTGGTTGAATGTACTTTGGTGGGGCGAGTGAGGGGTAAGAAATATTCAGCCCAATTCATCCAAAATTGGGCGGCTTAGCAATGGCAGTCGGCCCTAGACAAAAATTTCAAGGTATCAGTCTTGGCGAAAGGATGGTTTATGGTGAAATTTGAGAAGAAGGAAGTGGCAGACTGGGTAATGGGGAAAAATTGGGCTTTTGGTAACCACCCTGTTCTTTTCAGGCGATGGACTCCATTGTTCGACGCACAGCGAGAAAAGGTCGAAATCTTTCCGGTTTGGGTACACGTTCCTGGTTTGCCTCCTTTCCTATGGGTGGACTCAGTTTTCAAATCTATAGGGAATATGCTCAGTACTTACCTGGAAACGGATATGTCATTCATTGAAACTAAGAATAAGGCCATGGCTCGGATTTTGGTCAGTCTAAACCCCAGAGAAGGCCTTGCGGAAAACATCAAAATTCAATACAGAGACCTCATTTTTTAACAGCCCTTGGATTATGAACATCTGCCCTTCAAATGTCATAGATGCCATGTGTATGGCCATCTAGCAAGGGGCTGCCCGTTGGGTATTCGTCGCAGAAGGGAATAAAAGAAAGTTAAGGCGGAGGTGTTGGCAGTAGAGAAGGAAAAAGCTTTTGGGCCAAATGTGGTCCAAGAGGCGGTTGTCATGGATGTGGATAGGAATAAGGAGGATAAGTCTTCGGAGCAGGCTCAACAGGAGATCCCAGGCCTGGAGATCGCCGCTGAAACGCCTCTTGGGACCGGGAATTTTGTCCAGGAATCCACTAAAGATCTAGTAGCAACCCTCCTTGAAGACTCAAAGGGTATGCGCCTGGACTCAAGTAATTCTTCTCTGTCTCCTCCCTGTGAAATTAAAGATGCATGCTTGAAGTCTAGTTCTCATAGTCATTTATCTGTTGGACATGCTCAAGTTGATAGCATCATTTCATCTATCCCCAAACTAGACCTGAACTGTGAAGGGGTTCCGAATGAAATCTGTGAAGTGAAAAAATCTCCTCCCAAAACTGCATGTCATTATAATCTTCGTTCCCTCGATAAAAAACCTGTTCCCGGAGAGCCGGTGGGAGGTTTAGGCATGGATTTAACCCAGAGCTCTATGAGGAAATCTCAGGGTAGGAAGTCTTACCTGTCAAAGGCTCAGGTGAAAGCAAAGTTTGATGTGGCGGATGGTAAACAAATGTCTATTCCTGGGGTGCTTAGAGCTGTGAAACCCTGTGAGGAGGTGATAAAATGATCTTTCTTTCTTGGAACTGCAGGGGTTTAGCCAGTAAACCCAAAAAATTGGCTCTAAAGGAGATGGTTCAGCGTTGTAACCCGGATGTCCTCATGTTGCAAGAAACTTTAGGCATGAGCCTGGAAGTCTCATCAGCTCTAAGTTCTCTTCTCACAGGTTGGCACTTTCAAGCCTTGGATTCCATTGGTCACTTGGGAGGCCTGGCTATAGGCTTTAGGGAAGGAAGATTGAAATTAGTAAACCTGTGAGGGATGGAACATGTGTTGGGGATGGAAGTTCAGTCCCCTGATTTTGGGTTCCCTCTGATGATTTTAAATATTTATGGGTCGTGCCAGGAGAGAGTCTCCTTTTGGAATGACCTCCTTTCTAAATCGGTGATGGGAAGCCAAAATCTTGTGATAGGTGGAGACCTAAATTTCTCTATTGGGAATGCCGAGACTTGGGGGCCTTCAGCCAGAGAAGACCCGCTATCAGATTTCTTCATGAATGCCCTCATCTCGCATAATCTGATAGATGTAAACCTAATAAAATTAAAACCCACCTGGAGGAACCGTAGAACAGGTGAAGCTAGAATCGCAAAAAGATTGGATCATTTCCTCCTCTGTGAAGATTTAGCTTCCAGAATTCTGGTTTTCCGGCAATGGGTGGGAGAGGGTGGTAACTCGAATCATTTTCCAGTTCTTCTTGAGCTCTCCAAGCCTCCCCTTAAGCCGGCAGCTCCCTTCAAATTCAACGCATCTTGGCTGCAGGAGGAATCCTTCAATAAGCTTTTTAGAGAAACTTGGAGAACTCCGTGTAGGAGCTCTATGGAGGATAAGAGTTTCCTCTTCATGGAAAATTTGAAAAGACTGAAGAAAGCCACAGTGGAATGGGCGAAGAATAGGAAGCAGAAACAAAATGAGGATCTAATCAAAATCGACATGGAACTTCGGGAATTGGAAAGTCCTGAATCGGATGGCTATGAATCTCAGGAGTCAAAGGATAGAATTTTGTTGCTAGAAAAACATAGAAGTCAAATCCTACTGGCCAGAGAAGAGGAATGGAGGTTGAAAAGTAGGGCGATTTGGCTGAAGGCTGGAGATGAAAACACAAAATTTTTCCACAATTATGCAAAAGGGAGGAAGATATCGAATACCATCTGGAAGCTTAAGAATGAAGAGGGCAGAGAGGCCAATACCTTTGAATCTCTCTCATGCATGGGGAGAAGCCATTTTCAAAAGTTATTCACTGATCAAGGGGAGATAACATTAGTAGAGGTTATCAGAACAACACAATGTTTTCCCCGGTATGTGGAGGAGGAAGAAGCGGAGAATTTGATGGGAGAGGTCACAAAGGAGGAAGTCGAAAGCATTATAAAATCTATGGCCAAAGACAAAAGCCCAGGCCCAGATGGGTGGAATATAGAGCTCTTCCAACACTTTTTTGACATGATTGGAACATAATTAACAGAGGTGGTTGAGGAATCCAGGAGGAAAGGTACGGTCTATCCTCCTTTCAACTCAACCTTTATAGCCCTTATTCCTAAAAAAGAAGAACCAGGGTCGTTTGAAGACTTCAGGCCTATATCACTCTGTAATAGCATTTATAAAATCATAGCAAAAGTGATAGTTGTCCGTTTAAAGCTGATTCTGTCAAGATGCATTTCAAATGAACAGTTTGGATTTTTGGATGGGTGCCAGATTCATGAAGCCATTGGGGTGGCTCAAGAGACAATCCACAATGTTAAGCAGATGAAAAGGAAAGGAGCGGTGGTGAAAATTGATCTCTCAAAAGCCTATGACAGAATCAGCTGGACCTATCTCAGGATGTTGTTAACACATCTGGGCTTCAAAATTGACTTTATCAACTGGATCATGGGGTGTATCACCAGTGTCAGTTTTGCGGTTCTAATTAATGGAGCAGCCTCTTCTTTCTTCAAAGGGCAAAGAGGGTTAAGACAAGGATGCCCTTTGTCTCCTTTGCTTTTCCTTCTAGTTGCAGAAGGGTTGAGCCAATTAATTCTGAAGGCCAAAAGGGAAGGAATTGTGAAAGGTTTGGAAGTTGCAGTCAATTTGTTTATTTCACACCTTCTCTTTGTTGATGACATCTTACTTTTCAGCAATGGGAATATGTCTGAAATCAAGGAGCTCAAGAGGATTCTTGAGCTTTTCATGAAAGCTACAGGGATGCAAGTGAATTATAGGAAATCTCAGCTAATTCTGGAAGGATTTAACAGGCAGGAGAAAAGCCAAATTACCTCAATTCTTCCTTTTGATGTTTATAAACTTGAGGATCCTTTCAAGTATCTGGGGTTTTGGCTGAAACCGAATAATTATAGGAAACAAGACTGGAATTGGCTGCTAGCTAAAATTGAAGCCAGAATATCACATTGGAGTTTCAAGTGGCTCTCCAGAGCAGGAAGGCTAACTTTAATCAAATCAGTCCTCTTAGCAATTCCAATTTACTGGGCTGCATTGACATGGGGACCTAAAGGAATACTAGAAAAGATAAGAAGGATTTGTAGTAGATTTCTCTGGGCAGGATTAAAGGAGGATTTAGTGCTTCTTTGGGTCGCCTGGGAGAAAGTGGCAAGACCTAAAGAATGGGGAGGGTGGGGAATTAAAGACCTCATTGCTTTCGGACCCTCTCTGGCAGCTAAATCAGGGTGGAGAATCATTAGAATGGAAAATCTCTGGACGAAAGTGGTTAAACGGAAATACATAGACCCTGCCCCTCTAGAAGATTGGCTAAGGAATCCCAATAAGAAAGGAGGGAATGTGTCGGTGGTCTGGAAGGCTACTATAGAGGCTTTCAAGATTATTGAGCAAGGTTTGTCGTGGCAGATTGGAAACGGGGAAAATCTTCGGATAGGAAGGGATCCCTGGGTGGGGTGCAATGAAAACTTTGCTCTATCCCTGGGTCTTATCAAGCACCTAGAATCCAAAGGAATTCTCTTCCTTAATCAGGTAGAAAAAATTGGTCATTCAACAATCTAGGGACAAGCATGCAAATCGGGAGAGGAATTGGATCTCCGACCCCATTGGTGGAATGAGTGGAAGGTCTACACTCAAGAACTCTCCAGATCAAATGTGAGGCTGAAAGACAGACCAGATCTACTGGTGTGGGCCCATGCTAATTCTGGATTCTATACTCCAAAATTCGGGTATAAGTTCCTTATGTCAAAGAAAGGTTGGGGAGATCCGGAATGGTGGGCAAAGTCATTATGGAAGTTAAAATGCCCTGCAAAAGCCAGACTCTTCTTCTGGTGTATTCTAAAAGGAAAAGTCCCTACATGGGACATCCTCCAATCCAGATATAAGTCAGGGCCGGGGAGATGTTCTCTATGCAAAAATGATTCTGAAACAATAAGGCATCTATTTATAGATTGTCCTGTTGTTAAAAAAGTGTGGGTGGAGGTTGAGAAGCTCATTCAAAAACAGGTAGCCTAGGAGGGGGAAAACATCACTGATGTATGGTACAAATGGTGGCGCTTATATCCAGAGGGGAAACTGCGGAATTTACCTCCAATTATTTCATGGGGCATCTGGATTGCCAGAAACAGATGCATCTTCTTGGATAAGGAAACCTCTGCTGAGTCAATTGCCATACAATGTACCTCTATTTACTCAAACATTCCCGATTCAGAAGAGGAGAGGAATCCCAGACAGGTTAGAGAGGAACAAATCAAGGAAGGAGTTCCATGGGCTTATTTTGATGGGGCTTCTCAGAACAATAAAGCAGGAGCAGGATTGGTCATTCATCTAAATGAAAGATAGATTCTAAAAGCATCTGTGGGTTTAGGCACTGGCTCAAATAACTTCGCAGAGTTATCTGCACTAAAGCTGCTCTTATGTTGGCTTATCCATAGGAACATCTTCACAGTTCAGATTTTTGGGGATTCTTTAAATGTTATTAAATGGGCTAATGGGAAATGTAGATGTCAAAACTATATTTTGAGACCTTTATTAGAAGAGATTCAGAACTTAAAGCTTACATTTAATGTTTTCTCTCTATGCCACATCTACAGGGAACGCAATGATTCAGCAGACAAGCTTTCTAAAGAAGGTTTACAACAAGATTTGGGCAGCTGGAGAATAGTGGAGGAGAACAATGGAGAGATCCATGTCTCGGATCAGCCTCCTTACTCATAGACTGATATATTTCTTGAGACTTCGCAGGCTTGTCAAAGCCGTTTTTTGTTAACAGTTGATATGGTGTTTTTTGTAAAATTGTTTCTCGTCTTCTGTATGACTTGTGCATCTATTTTCTGTTTGGGTTGTTTTCCTTGGAAGAGGAGACCCGGGAAATAGATGCTCGTTTTTGATTTTGTCATGGATATGCAATATATGATAACTGTGTTCTTTTTTACGGTTCTGGGGATGGGAGTTGTTTTCCTCATTATGAGGAGGCTCACGTTTCTTAGGGATTCCTATCTCTCTTAGTTTTGGACAGGAAGGGCAGCCTCTTCTTGCAGAGCTTTATGATTCTCAATCATACAGCAAACAGAATGCTCCGGCATATGCTATGTAACTTTTTATTCAGTTTATAAAAAGTTCAATTCTTTCTTTGGAAAAAAAAAGTTAATTATTTTATTAGAAAAACAATTTAATTTTTTTTTTGTAAGTCAAAGATTTGCTATTAATTCAAAATATGAGTACATCGTGAGAAGAGCAGCTCCCATTAGACAAAGGCCTCACTCCTACTGAATTTGTTGGCCAAGAAATACATACAAAAAAAGATTGATACTAACAGGACAAAACTCGGAGATTTTATTTCAACAACCCAACAAACACAAAAATGAGAAGAGACAAAATGTATCCAACTTACTTCATTCCATATAATGATCATTGGGACCCTGCGATGCGTTACCTTCATCAGTTGTGCGATGAAAGCTATCATGAACATGGGACTCCATATGCGCCATATGTCCTTCAAAATTGTCTGTCTGATCTTACAGGTGTTTTTGATCATGACGTAGTGATTCTTGTCTATCTAATATGTGTCCTTGATTATGCAAAATATCATTAAGAAAGTTGAGAAGTTCATTGCAATCATTTTGACTGTCTTGAGCTTGTTGGTCCACCGAAGCTTGGACAAGGCAAATATGAACTTCTATTGACTTGGATGGGGGTGATAGGTCCACTCTCCCAAGAGAGCCACCAATAGGTTGGTCAAGCTCGCCCTCTTCCGCTGGAGGAGCCCCTTGCAATCTATCTTCTTGGCCCCGTTGGCCACCCCCATGATGAGGATGACCACGTTGTCGCAACATAGGTAGCCTATAGAGTAAACTGCCTCAACCCTCAACAGTTGTATGTTTTAACTGTATACAGATGAAGCCTCTCTCCCAGACCCACCGAGGTTTAAGAATTGAGGAGGGATCCACCACTCCTGGCCGAGAATGGATGGTAAGTTATAACCGCGCCAGGAAACACACCTTAAACCCAAAATACACACTCCAAATAGTAAACAATAGACACCCACCAGGCACTGTGGCTACTATGTTGAAAAAACAAGAATTTGAAAGGGTGTTCCTAAACCCAATAATCCAAAGACTCCAACGGTCGCACACCCAGAACACCAATTTTCTCCAGCCTCTCTACCCTAACTAACGATGAATGAGAAATGTTAAGGTAATCTCTAATCCATACCTCTCTGACATAAGAAAAACAACACTAAACTCCTAAAATAAGGATAACACGGGATGATTATCCCCTTGAAACCTTTTTCATATTGTATTGAACACAAATTTAAGCAACCTTTGGAGAAAACTGGGTCGAAACACTAGAGAAGCCCGAATAAACCACCAAAAATGGAGATATTAGCAACGAATTATGTGAGACAGTCTAGTGGCATCCAACACGACCTTCCTTGCATTATATAGCCAGACTGCCTAGTTGGAGTCTTGCAATGGGTTGCCACCCTCTCCATGAAAATTACCATCTGCGTAGAGGCCCTACAAACCAATCGAACCCAGGTCCCAGATTACAAATTGGGCAACAAAATGCACTTGCAATTCATCCTTCTCAAACCTCTGTACCATAATGTAGAACACACCTCTACTAGTGAAGCAACTTGGGGCTTCGAGAAGGCCGCTCACAGAATTGGAGCCAACACATCCGTCATCTGCTACAAATTTCATTTCCCAACTATTCCAAATGATTGTCAAGCCAAAAGCCTTCCTAATATTCCTTCCATTGTCTCGAGAACATTCGTTGGGTAGTTTCCCAACACTCTTGCACTAACACGTTTATGCATTAAGATGGTTGCATGGGGCATGATCATTCCCTTCTGCCATAATACTTCCCTTGATCGTCACACTAAACGAGGAATATTTGTCGTTATTGATCAATGTTTCTATTAGCTCCAAATTCCTAAGGTTGAATGCTGGGGACCAATTAGAAGAAAAGTCCTTATTTTCCTTCGGGAGTCCCCAATTTTCTAGCCAATCTGCCACTTTGTTTCTCGCCCTAGTGTGTGATGTGATCACATAAGGGAAGGAGAGCATCAATTCTTTGATGTGTGTGATCTACGTCTCCATGCACCAACATTTAATCACCTTGAATGTGGGAGTGCCATTTCTTATTCTTTGAGTCGCCTGAATTACTATTGTCGAGTCCCTTATGAGTTGGATCTCAGATAAATTAATTGTTCGAGAAAGTTGAAGACCTTTCTCTAAAGAAGTGAATTCTACAACATCTTTTTGTTGTGGCTCCACAAAATCCCACGAAAAGGCCAATTGAATTTCCTGACGAGTCGTGAAGGATTCCTTTGTAACCTGCTGGACCAAGGTTTCCTTTTGAAGCCCCATCAAAATTTATTTTTACAAATCCCTATGGAGGAGGTATGAATATCGATGGAGATTCCATCAGCTCTCTGACCATATATGGGGGCTACAAACCCATCATTTACATGGCTAGATCGAGAGTTGAAAGGATCAATGTTTCCTCCCTATCGGCTTTCCAATCATCTTCCGCCCATTTTGCAGCCAGGATGGTTTCTTGGATGTTCTCCTTTGTGGTTTTCCATATATATGAGTTGTGGTGATCTATATTTATGAAGGAACGAAATGAAATATAAATTTAAACATAACACATAGATACAATGAAAAAACATAATTTCAATTAATTAATAACAAGTACTAAAAGTTGCTTACATGCAGAATGGAACAAACTAGCTTGGCTTTGGTATCTTATCTTTGAGAATAGATGTGATGACCACATGCCTTCTGAACTGTGTTACAATGAGGCTAAGATTTTTTTTTTATCATAGATAAGAAGTGTGAAACCCTAAACCTCGGAGATGAATTGCCAATGGTTTTGGGCCCCGTTGGGGTAAGTTGGATTGCCAACTTCCTAGGGTCATAACTTTGGCATGTGATATTTTTTTGGCTATCATAATACCTTATTTTAAATATCTCCATGAGTAGATGAAAAAATAGAATATGTGAGATAGATTTTGACACTTTTTTGGTCTCTCCATTTTCCCATAAAACATCTTTTAAGACCTCAAAATGGCACCCAAAGTTTAGGACCCAAAAAACTGCCAAAATAGAAAGTTGTGCTAGAATTAAGGAAACTAAAGGGAAATAATGTTGGGGGTCCAAATGGAATAGGCAGATGGCCACCAATATCCACCTGGACCATGTGGGCTTATGGTATTTAAAATTTTCCTTGTTACGCCCTTTCTAGATATTCCATAAGAGGAAGCCCATAACAAGAACCCAAGCTCTATTGACGATTAGATTTTTAAATAGAGACATCCTCCATTGTTCTATGGTCTCAATCAAGTTGTTCCTTGAATGGTCCAAGTGTCCAAAATTATCTTTTATAAAATCCTATAGGGTTTCAACCCTCAAACAAGAGTTCAAAAGGTGTTCCATATTGTCCTCTTATTGTTGACATATTGGACACCTCGAAGGGCCATGATACCCTTTTCTAAGTAGTTAATCTCAAGTGAGAAGGCGTCACTGACCTACCAACCACAAGAAATGAGATATATTTGGCTAGAAATTGGAGCCCCAAATTTTTCTCCAAATGGGGTCACGTGGAAGATTCCCATGGTCAGCGGCAATAGAATATGCTTCTTTAACTGAGAACATACCCCGTGACTGGTATCCCCACATTAGTTTACCTGGGGCCCTTGAAATGGGGATATGACACTCTCTTAAGTTTAAGGGGAGTCCAATCTTGTATTTCCTGTGATGCCTGCCAATCTTCTTCAATTTTCCATGTTCTCCATTCATCCCATGGGTTAGGAGCCTTCCAGTAATCTGCTACCCTGCTGACATTTTGGGACCTCAAGGAAGCTTGAAAAACAACTAGCTTTGCATTCCTTGCCAACTTGGGAAGTTGTTTCCATAAGTGGTCCCAAAATAATGCAGATGTCCCATCATGAATTTCCCAAAAGAAGTGATCTTTTACTAGATGGATGTTTCATCGAGCCAAGTTCCATAATGCAGAGCCTGGGGGGAATCAGAAGATCTGATTGTCTCTTCAAGGTTATGAGCCAGACCGTCCTTTTTTCTCCAAATTTTGGTCCTACCTTGAAACCAATGCCACTAGAGTTTGGCTCCCATCACATTATTGAGTTGTTCTGGGTTGCAAAGCCCTAGACCTCCAACTAGCTTTGGTAAACATAGTTTCTCCCATGATACTAAAGCCAATTTTTCAACAGGATTGGAAACTTTTCAAAGGAATATTCGAAAGATGGAAACGATTTCATGATAAATTCCTTTTGGGGCTAGAATAGTTAATAAATGATAGATCTAGATTGCTTGGAGAATCACTTTCAGGAGGGTAGTCTGACCTACTAAGTTAAGGGATCGAAAGGTCCAATTGGAAAGTCGTTTTAACAATTTGTTCCACACTTCCTTCCAACAGAAGATCCTCAGGGGATTAGCCACCAGGGTAACCCCTGGATACTTCGTCGGAAAAGAGTCAATAGGGAAGCCCATTAAGTGGGCTAGATGTCTCTGCACTAGAATAAGAGTATTAAAGAAATAGATATTATACTTTTCTTTATTAAGTAACATACATGAGGCTTCTTGGAACTCCTAAAGGATGGAGGAAATAGCTTGGGCTTCACGGATAGTCGGCTCACCAAAAAGTAGATTATTGTCCACAAATTGCTGGTGCAACATCGAGAGATGTGTATCTAGAACTTTCATTCCTTTAAGCTAACACGATCCCATCATTGCTTGAATTAGTCTCCCCAAACCTTCCGCCACTATGATAAATAAAAAGGGAGAGAGAAAACCGCCTTGACGTAAGCCTCTACTTGGTTGGAAGGTTCTCAATGGGGATCCATTGAGGAAAATTGAAAAGAATGGAGTTGATATCATCGATTTAATCCATTTGATTCAACCTTTTGAAAAACCAAACGTTGCTAGGATTCAGGTGAGGAAATTATAGCTTAAGTGGTCATGGGCCTTTTAAAGGTCAAGCTTAACTAGCATACCTAGCTTTTACTATTTTTCAATGAATGGATAATCTCATGAGCTGAAGCAATCCCGTCCAGGATTTGACGCCCCTCCAAAAAACTAGATTACTTAGGGCTAATCATGAGGTGGAGCATGAGCTTCAGACGTCTTACCATGACTGATAAAATAATTTTATAGATCATGTTACATAACGCAATGGGTCTGAACCCGCTAGCCTCATTAGCTTCATTCACCTTCGGTATTAAGGCAAGGAAGGTCGCATTCAGCCTAGACCAAATTTGTTGTGTCCTTTAGGATTCCTCCACCAAGGCTATTATGTGTTTTCCAAGGAAAGGAAAATAGGTTTTGAAGAATTTAGATGTAAAGTTGTCTGACCCTAGAGATTTATTATTGGGAAACTCCTTTACGATCACTTCCACCTCCTCTCTCGAGATCTCCCTTGACAAGACTGCATTTTCTTCATTAGAGATCAAAATCAGGATATGATCTATTACATGGTCAATAGCTTCCGTCTGGTCTTGGTCCCCTTTGATCATAATATTAGAGAAGTGAGAAATCAGTTCCTCCTCATAAATTATAAATTATCATGTTTATGAGACAATTACAAATTTCCCGGAAGGGTCTCATAAACATGATGTTGACTCCATTGAATCATGATAATAATTTCTAAGACCTAACAAACCCTACAAGCACGAAGAACATGCTTTTACATAGAAGACCATTAATAATGAACATGAAACCCATTCTTTAATAATAATAATAAGTTTTCATTCTTCTTTTCTTGTTTGTTAAATAGGATACATATTGAAATGAGTACAACAATTATAAACACCAAAACTAGTTACATTTCTCAACACAATGATGGGGTTTGATCACCATTCTTTAATGATTTGACTTTGCAATTCTTCGAACTTTGCTTCCATTTTCTTTATTTCCTTTAAGATATCCCTGAACTCCTGTTTTTTCCAGGATTCGATTCTGAGCTTCAATTTTTTTTTTTTCTCAACACAATGATGGGGTTTGATCACCCTTCTTTAATGATTTGACTTTGCAACTCTTCGAACTTTACTTCCATTTTCTTTCTTTCCTTCAAGATATCCCTGAACTCCTGTTTGTTCCAGGATTCGATTCTGAGCTTCATTTTTTTTTTTTAAATCTTTGCATATGGATGTCACATTTAACCATGATCCCCTTCCACCATTGATCCAACTTGTCCACAAACCCTCAATGCCTTGGCCAAAATCCCTCAAATCTAAAAGGACTTTTCTTGGGAGTTGATTTCATATCTATCTCTAGATGAATCAGACAGTGATCCGAACACATACTAGGGAGAATCATAGCTTCTATGAAGGCATCCCGTACAATGACCTCTTTTGAAATAAGAAAAGTGTCCAATATGCTTGTAATTTGCTGTTGTCCCCCTCTCTGGTTATTCCATGTATAAATGCCATTACAGGTTTCAACATCTATTAACTTCAAATCTTGGATAATGTCATTAAACAAGGTCAAGATTGGGTCTACTCTACGAATCTCGTTGTGTTTCTCCTCCAGATTACGGATCATATTAAAATCCCCCCCACTATCCAGTTGGAGTCCTCAAGGGCTTATCTCATTCTCCTTAGTTCCCTTAGGAATTTTTCCTTCTGGTTCAGGATGGGAGGGCCATAGACCGCGATTAAACTTGTCCACTCCTCTGATCCAATACAACAAATTTTTCTTATCAAGGAATGATCTGTGCCTTACTAGTCCTGAAAATCCACCAACGACGGGTCCTAGAGAATAGCGAGTCCTCTCGCAGATCCCCGGGCATAGATGGTCATGCCCTCACATCCCCGCCAACACTTAGGCAAAATTTTATCTAGATTTTCACTTATTACTTTGATTTCACATAGCAAAATGATATCTGGTTTTTCCCTGTTAATCTTTGTTTTTAAGTAACAAAGCTTACCTTTACTGTTTATGATCCAGGTGGATATTGGTAGCCACCCACCTATTCCACCTAGACCTCCAGTTGGTTTCAATTGTTTCCTTGTTTATTTCAGCATTTACTATTTTTAGCAGTTTTTTTGGGTCTTGAACTTTTGGAGCAGTTTTGATCCCCTAAACGACGTTTTTTTGAGGTTCGTTGCAGGC
Source organism: Pinus tabuliformis (assembly GCA_031772625.1). Classification (NCBI taxonomy): domain Eukaryota; kingdom Viridiplantae; phylum Streptophyta; class Pinopsida; order Pinales; family Pinaceae; genus Pinus; species Pinus tabuliformis. Next base: position 368,495,785 of record CM062809.1, read on the forward strand.
CCATACCCTCAAGAAGGGCCCTGCAGCAAAACCTGTAGTACTTAGAGAGACCTTCCCAACAAGGTATTGTGCGTGCCAAACGGAGATAATATGACCAAGTTACGACCCCGGGAAGTTGGTTGCCCAACTAACCCAAACGAGGCTCATAAACTCTTGGTGTTTCATCTCTTGGGGTTAGGGTTTTCTCATGTTTTTCAATAATAAATAGGCCCTTGAGCCTCATTGTAACACAGTTCAGAGGCATATAGCCACCACATCTCTTCTTAGAGATAAGCTACCATCGCCTGAGCTAGTCTTATTTCCATTCTATTTGTAAGCATATTTCAATATTTGATATTAATGAAATGAAGTGTTATTTCTGCTGCATCTTTGTGTTTATGGTTATATCTGTAATTTGTTGTGTTCCTATTTAAATTCAGATCAATTTAAGCCCCAAATATTCCATGAGACCATTTTCATCGAGTAAGTTGAATGGTTCGGGGATAATACTCCATGAGCTGGCTCATTTATCCCAAGTTTAACAATAATTCCCCTGCTTCCTTCAACACTTCTTTTGAGGTTTTCCTCCCTCGTTTTCCTCTTTCGATTATAGGTAGCTCTAATTGGGAAAGGCTTCGTTGTCCACTATCTTTACTTGGAGTAGGTTGCGTTGAATCTCCTTCTAGTTGGGATAATCTAGCACACCATTTCCCAAATAAGTTCTAGAAATGGATCAACTGGTTTGACATTATGTCTTTGACATCTGCCTTAACCCATACATGGAAGAATTCCAACATTGTTTTTTCATCGACATTCAACCTATTATGTTTCTCAGTTTCTAGTATTTTGCTGGTGTGAATTAAGAATTCCTTTAGTTTCCAGTTCTCTTCCAAGTCTTCGAGTGTTTTCTTTTGGAAGTGATTTTCTCCTCCCCCTTACTTTTTGTTTGATCAACCTCCATAACTTAAATTTCCAACTAATTTGTTGGCTTATCTTCATTGTCGCTTGTGTCCAACTATTCCAAAATAGAGAAGGGGTTGGAACTTGGATTCTCCTGAGGTTGGCCTTGAGATGCACTAGGCCTAGGCAGGGTCATATTAGATGGAGCTAAGCAATTACCTTGTTGGGTCTATTGTTTTCTTGCCGATCTATCCCTTCTCAGTCCTACAAGTTGAAATCCTTCCTCATCTTTCATTGCTTTATCCTTTTGCTCTTCAATTACTGTCATTGGGCAATCTTTGAACAAATGACCATATTCATGGAAACAACAACAATTGAATGACACATGTTCATAATCCAGAGGATGAGTCCATATCATATCATGATATTCTAGGTCAATTGATTCTAGCAATGGTTGTGAAATGTTCATATGGACACATACTCAAGCGTAGGCTGCATGTCTCCTTCTCTTGGTGATCTCCAAGATCTTCAAAAATTGTCCTATAGAATTGCCAATACCCTCTAAAATATCAGGTTCCTAGAAGTCTTCCGATAATGAGAAGAGAGGGTCTTCCGATAATGAGAAGAGAGGAACCCACACTAGGGTTGCCAAGAACTGGTCCTTTTTCCGGATCATACCATTCTTCCCAAAAAATAAATAAACAAGCTCACATTATTCATGAAATACAACTCTTTTTCAAAAACCCTTTTCCGATCTGTTAGATATGTAAAAACCACTATAAAGAAACCCTTTTCTCTCATATTGAGTTCAATTGGCCCCTTAGGGTTCCATTTTTCCTAGATCCGTTGAATAATTTCTTGTTCTTTCAGCCATATGCCCATAAACTTGCAAATAAGGGCATGCTCTTTCATGAATTATCGAGTCTTTTCCAAATGATTATCGGGGATCACAAATTTTGGGTTTTGGGAGGATTTTGGCAGGCATCACCTTGGGCCTTGCTTGCCATCGAGCTCCCATCATAGGCAACTCCTCATTTTCTTTTTTGCCTATGACATCGCTAGAAACTCCTCCCATTCCTTTGTTAGATCCATTGACTGCATTGTTGTATGAGGAGGGTCCTCCTCTCCCCCCTCATGGGGCCGCTCATGAGGCGACCAAAATGGAGGACAACAATGACTCTCACTTCCCAAAGGCTTGAATTCGTCAAGAGTTACTTCAAATTCCTGCAAAACTCTGAAAACTGAACAAACCCTATTTTTTCCAAACACTATTAAGTCTTTTTGTTAATAAAAATATTTAATATTTATATAATTTACTGTTATTAATTAAGAATTGAGATTGGAGATTCTTTTCAATGAATTAAGTTTAATAATAAAAACAACTTAAAACTAATTCATTATTGTTAATTTCGAAATTAAAAATTAAAATAAGTATTAAATATACTAATAACACACACCGAAAAAAAATATTTAATACTTCATTTTTTTAGATGTGTTTTATATGAAACTATTCTATTTAAAGATTAATAAACCTAAACTAAAGTTCAAGTATTAAGTGCATAACTCTAGACCATGTTAAAGTTTAGTTAAATTTTCATCCATGCTTTTTAGAAGACTTAAATCCCTAAAAGAAAAGCTTAGTTTTATAGTAACTTTGTTTTTGTTGATTCATCATATTTCAACACAATGAGATGATTTAATATCCTCTTATTAAATTCTAAAAATAACGAGTGAGACCCATTAAAAAATTTATTTCTTTTAATATATATATATATTTTTTTTGGAACCAAGGAACTATTTTAACTTGTTCACATTCACTATTCTATATTTCATCATCTATTCTTCAAAGCTTAGGTTCACATATTCCACTTTTAAATTGATATAAACATGAGACAAATATAGAGGATATCAGGGTTATAAAAGGCACCATACCCATTTATGTTCAATTTCTCTCACATCTTTTTGGGCTTTGCTCACCTTGCTATTTATGTAGCAAGGTATCATTTTCATAATATATAAGAAAATAGTATGATTATATTTTCTTTTGTTTGCTAGGTAAAGTGAGTCTTGAGATGATTGACACACATAATTTGTAGCTTGAGTAACTTCAACCCAGGGGATCTAAACTATCAAAATCACCCGATGCTCACAACTAGCTTAGGCCACACCAACCCTTAGCATGGTTGAATTTTTCTCACAAAGTTTAGAACTGGTAACTTTTATACTACTAGGGCCTCAACAAAACACCCTTCACAATTTAGTCCTGTAAATTAATAAAAATTATTTATATAATATTAAATATAAATAAATGAATATCTTTAGAGCTTCTAAAAATTACTTAAATTATATATTACATAAGTTTAATAATAAAGTAATTTTTATTTTTATGATAAAATAATTCATAAATTTAAATAGTCAAACTTTCACTAAGTATAAAATTATATTTAAAAACTTTAAAAAATATTAATTATAATATACTTTAAATATATTTCATAAAGATATTCATAATTATAGAATTAATTTAAAAATATTTTTTTTTTTTCCTTGGAAAAAATCTGCAACTTTTTATTAATAAAAATAAAAAGTTACATAGAGAAGATGCACAAGTGCATTCAAATATTGTCCCGCGGGACCAGTGTATGTGCTTTAAGCACACATAGTAGCTAGGCTAAAAAAAATAAAAAATAAAATTACATTTGACCAGATAAACTGGTTTTTTTCTTTTTTGTTGGACTTTTTTCCAAACCCTTAGAGATGGAGTAGATGAACAATTGCCAACTCATTATTTTTTTTAAGTGTTTGGGGTTTCTTTATTTGAATATGAGCTCTTAGAAACAGGAGATCGCTTTGTTCCACCTAGGCCTTGATTGTTGCTCTTGTCCTCTTGTTGGTTCTCATGGATCGAAACCATGACTGAGTTATTGGGAATCTCTGCCCGTTTGTTACGATCCTTCTGCTTCTCTTCTCCCTCCTGTTGAGAACCTTGTTGATTTTGTGTCTTTGGATGTTGTTGGGTCTCATCCATTTCTTCATCCTCATCATCTGAAGAAGGAGGGTCAGGGAATTACCATCCTTTTTGCATTTGCGGTATTTTCTTTGCTTGTTTTCATGTGTTCTGCAAGTGCCCTGTTTGATGACAAATATGGCATCTAAAGGCGGTATTTTCAAAATCTAACCATTATGTCCATTTGAAATCTTGATGTGTCAGGTGAATACGATCAGGAAGGCCTTTTCGTAAATCCATATCAACACATATGCATGCAAAAGTGAATATACCTTTGTCCATTCTTTCTCGATCCATATTTAGGAACCTTCCCAAGAGTTCCCAATGCTTTCTAGGACTTGGTGGTGCCAAAAGGGGAGCGAAAGATTATGTAGTGAACAACCCTGGTGAAAATTCCATGTAATAAAAGTTAAAAAAAATAACCACGGTTGATGGGACACTTATTCAAAGCTAAATGTTGGGCAAGACATCCTAGGGGGTGTTCATTTGGTTGTTTATGGCTAAGGAAATTGGCAAAGCCAATGACTAAGGCTTTGGAAGGCAAAATGGCATTTTTGGCACATTTATTTATGAAAATAATGGAAATTAGGAGAAAAAGGAGGTGAAAGGTCAGAGGCTGCATGTGAGGAGGAAAATGAAGGAAAATAATGGAAAATGAAGAAAATAGAGGCCTCATTCATAAAAAGGCTTATGAGGATCACTTGGTAACCTTTTGTTAGTTTGGTTTTGGAGCTCTCTCATTATTCTCTCTCTCTCTTGGACACTTAGAGTTTCTTGGAGCACTTTGGCATTGGAGCAAGAAAGGCAAAGAAGGCAAGAGGAAGCAAAGATCAAGCAGGGAAAGACAGGATCAAGCAACTACAACATGATTCATTGCAGGTATCAATTTGCATGTGTATTTTCCTTGCTATATTTGGCATGCATGGTATTGCATGTGGTTCTTTTCTATCATGGCATGGGTTTTTCCAGGTGTGACAATGTTCTTTAGCCTAACCTTGCCATTTCCTGATAGCCTTGATGAGATGGGTTCTCATACTTCGGTTGATGTGGGATGGTCGGATGGATTCGAAGCTGAGTGGGGTGGATCTCCAAAATGACAAACACATGGCCTAGTGGTCCTTGAACCAAACTGTGGATCACGATAAAGCCACTAGCCTAGTAACCCCTGAGCTAGACTGTGGGTTGTGTAAAGTCAGGATTGTGTGCCTCGGTGGGCCTAGGAATCCTTTCCGGTGAATGACAGGATATACGGTAAAGCCAAGAGGTGGATTTCTCTTTGTTGGGCCTAGTAGTCCCGGGATGGGATGTACGGTAAATCCTGGAGAGTGTGTCTCGGTGTAGGGCCTAGTGATCCTTGGATCAAACTGTGGATTACGGTAAAGCCTGAGAGACTAGGAGGCACTCAAATTCCTCACGGTGTAGGTGGAGAACTCTGATGGCATCCATGCTTGTTTGGTTCTTTTTGGTGTGTTCTATGAGTCCCACATTCATGCTTGGAATATGGCACGAGGGTGATTGGTTGAAGAGAGACTTGGATGAACCAATCTATGGTGGGGTGGAACATGGTAGTCTCATCTCCATTTGGTTGGTTGCATTCATTAATGAGAAATTCATTCGCTTGGTTTCATGTGTAAATTTTCTTATTTACATTTGGATTTTATGGTTGATATATTTATGGTATTTCCATTGTTACTATGTTGGTTATATGTATGTTTTGTGACAACAACTATGTATGGCTCTCAGCATGTTTTTACTTATAAATGTATGGATAATGTGTCTACAACCTAATAGATGATAATGCAGCAAATGACATGAGATAACAATGTTTCCTAGCGATTCTCAGATAAGTAAGAGACGCCTATGCTTAATTCTATTACTTACACCCGTAGATTACATGTTTGCGATATGTTTGACGAAATGCTTGTCATGGCTAGTAGGGGTCTGATTAAGGTATTGTTTAACTTATTGTTTTTGCATCATTGTTTCCCTGTTATTTTATTGATCCTAAGTTATCATTCCATTTTGGGTAGTGACCTAGGCTCTAGGCATGAAAAAGTGGCTCAAATCACGGGGATGTTGGCACAACACTAACAAAAAGAGTTTATGGATGCTGGCAGACAAGTCTATGAGAGCGACTGGAGGTACTTGGATGTTGTCATGCTTATAGAATGAGAGTGACTAGGGGTTAAGTTGGTCAAAATCTCAGTGGGACCCAGGGGCAAGCTCCGTGAAGTGTTGGCATGGTTCTTTGGGGTCCTGTAGCTGATGTAGAAGGTTTGTGTGTTATGTTTTCGTCGATTCCACTTCCTTAAGGTCACATAGGAGGTTGAATCCAACCATAGTAGCCTCTTGTCGCATGTTTACCCTGGTTGGCCGGTTTCTTGGGTAGATGTGGGAGGAGGGTCTTACATGTAGCCTTACCCAAACCAACATTTTTGTAACCACCATTGAGTTGGCATCAAAACTAGGAAACCATGGGGTTACAAAGAGACCCGCCCTTCCCCAAAACCATGGTCCTCCATTTATGCCATAATCAAAGTCTTTCTGGTTATCAAACTAAACCACAAAAAATCCTTTTGCACATAGATAAATGTCACAATCTCTGGTCCAATTTAGGTAGATCCACTCATTTAGATCTTCATATTTGGGCCAGAAACCATTAAATCGACATATGATAGCTTTTGCTTTCAAATTAGTGAAAATACCACTTACTTCTGGTAATTCTATGGACATATCTAGGGATTTCTCCATCTTCTTTACAATGTACGGACATGGGATTGTCAGATTTGGGTTTTGTTTGTCCCTTGTGGCAACATTCGCTCTCAATGCATCCTTGAACGAGGCCAGACCCTTGCCAACCGAAGATGATCTAGGTGGAAATCTCGCTCCTGGGGCACCACCTTGCAGTCTTAAATTCAAGATGATGGTAGAATTCCTTTGAATACCATAGTCTTTCAAATGGACCACATCCTGCAACACTTTCCCTGAAAAAATCAGACTTTGTAATGGAGTAGGAATACTTATGATATTTTGGGCTCTCTGCTTCAGATCTGTCACTAGATCTGTTCCCCTAACCCTTAGCAAGATCAATTTTCTAGTAATGGTTTTGATAAAAATCTGATATAGCTCCTCTACATCTGGATCTGTGCCTTGTGATCTCCCTTCTACTTGTCTCTCATTTGGATATGGACCTAAGCGATAGATCTGGGTTTTTTTATGAGAGGAGGGGGCTCTCCGCCATGCAAGATGAATTGGATCCTTGATGCATGTAGGTATCTAGCAAAAAGCCCGAGATGTAGATCTGGAGCATATTTGATTCAGACCCCACTAATCCAATCCAACTTCTATCCAAATACAAGCGCGAAGCTTTACCTGGGTTAGGATCTGATAAAAGAGAACCCACCACCATGCAATAAGACGTGGATCTTGATCACTTATGCATGCAATACATTGAGTGTGAATCTGGCATGGAGCCACTGGTATTGTCAACGCCTTCTTCAGGATGAGGTTTTGGCATACCCCGCTATCAAAAACTTCAGACATAATCCATTGCCCATTTGCGTTTTCAAGAAGAAGGAAAACTGCATAAAACTTGTTGAATTTGACACGCCTAATTTCCTTTGAGCCAGTAGGAGAAAAGCTAATGATAATGCAGATGCCAGGTTCGTCTTCTTCCACCCACTCTTGTTCTTGATCTTGCTCATGTTCACTTAAAATGCCACTTACTCTGAAATCTTCAAGCTTAGCTATGAACTTTCTCTTGACATCCAACACGATGCTGTCAATCCCTTGAACTCCAACAGTTGCGTTGCCCTTCCGTACGGCCTCTAAGGCATACTCCGCTTGATCCAGATGATCATCTGGTGAAAACACCATAATTGTTCTGTTGTATCTCACCATTCTTTCAATCCCAGTTCCTTCCTTTTTAAAAATGTTTTATTACTTCAATTTAATTTATTTATATTTATAGATTTTAATATTATATTCTCAAAATAATTTTATCTAGATAATAATGTAAAAATTGATTTGCTTCTCAATTCCATGTATAAAAATAATTTTATTACTCAACATAGTAATCTACTTAGAAAAATATGTTAAAAAATAGCTATAAATATATATATATTTTACAATAACTTCTGCTATTAATTACTTGGCATAAAAACAAATAATTAACCTAACTAAAAACAATAACAATTATTTCTTCAAACCATTAAAAAAAACTCGATTAATTTTTTATTTTATTTTTACACTAGATTAAATAAAATTATATCATTCACCTAAAGAAATCTCAAACTTTTGCTCGTATATATCATTAAAATCTTATCTCATGTAATTTTGTTTAACTTAATGATGGTGAAATTCAGAAATATTAACTCACAAGATTAAAAATAAAGTTAACCATTGAAAACTCGTATCTATATGTACTTGTCATTTGAATCTTGAACTAAGAATCCATATGCATATGTAATGCATTGGATCGCGAATTGAGAATAACAATTTGGAGGGCCCGCTTCCGAAAGCAGAGCCAATTTGACAGCCAGACAAGACGATCGTCTCTCATGGCGTACGTAATCTTCTTATCATCGAAGGGCTCACATGCGACTTCCCGACAACATCGGACGGACAAACTCTCAGCTTTTGGTGTACAGTACACTTGAATGGAGTAGAATAATAATATGAAGGATACAATGTCGACACGACACTTGACTGTGAATGCCAAGTCAATGGACAGCATTGTATGGGTTTTTTGTTTCGATTGAGTACAATTTACGGCTCTTCATGAAGGGAGGGTTTATAAAACTGCGGGTGGGGTTGAAGCCCTCTGACAGTAATGTAAGGGGGGCACAGAATTCATCATTAATCCTGGTGCCCTGCGGAACCCTTTTCAAGGTCAGTTGATTGCGTTCTTAAATTGGTTAATTTTCCTTTCATTCTCGCAAAATCTCATCTTGATTTCATTTAATCTGGTATCTCTGTGCGAGTTGGAGTATTGGTGTTTTAAACCATTTTCCAAGCATTTGAAGTGCTATGCCCATGAAAACTTAGAATTCATTTTTGTTGGTCATGCCAGTTCTTTCAGTATACCACATCAGTATCCCTATTTCAATACTCGACAGTTTTTACTATTTTATTATTATGTGGGTTATGATTTTTGTGACCGTAACATGATAATTATTTATTTCCAAGGAAAGCTTTAAAGGGAACCTTTGGGAACTTGTCTGTATGGCCCCCCATATGAACTTAAGGAAAACTTTACAGAGAACCTTTTGGAACTTGTGTGTAATTCATGGATGGTGTCCCATGTAAACTTATCCGTGCTGATTATAACACCTCAGTTAGTAGACACATTGAGTGAGATACACAGTACAGGGAGCCAGCCCGGGAATTGACCCCAAGATTTACTGAAAGAAGCTTAAAACACTCAACACGAATATGACAACTATTGCTGCAAGGAACTAAGAAATTGTAGAATTTATGCCCAATTTGCGAGGATTCCTGATAAGAGGATAATCTGAAATTACTTAATCTACTGGGTTTCTCCTGATAATAGGAGTGATTAGTAGTACTCTGTATACTTCAAATATAACAGTCTCTATTTGAAGAGTGATTCGGTTCAGGTGGAAGAGTAGGAGTTGACTTGGCTGTGACGAAGAAATACCAAATATATCAAAATTTTGAATAAAAATTATATTTTTGCGTCTATATAGTGTAATATTATTTTTGAATATAAAGTTTAAACTGTGTGAATTTGCAAAAAATGTGATTATATGTTTAAACAAGTATAATGATACTATATATTATAATATTACAAAAGGCCATGGGTTTTGGACGTTGACTGGTATGCTGGTTTTCTGTTGTGAAATCAGGACAAAATATAAGCAAAATGAGTTTTTCCTTTTGTTTTTTTCCAGTGTCTTATATACAGGCAGACTTGCCAAGTTAATCTGAATTGATTTCGACTTGTGAGTCTGAGTTATATTATCAGTCAAAATCACGAGTATGACTCAAGGCCAAGTCAGATTTAAAGGAGCTGATTTGACTTGGTTTCCTCAAACAGTAGAGTGGAACTTGGAGACTGAGGCTTGGAAGAGTCTGGTAATACTGCGTTGTATATCGCTTCAGATTCCGAGGGCTGTTAATTCCCAAAACTTGGGCTCTAACAGCTCTCATGCATTCAGTCTACAAAGGACCATTTTCTACAAATATGCCTATACAGATTTCAAAACAAATATTCCCCTTTCACAAAACATGTCACCAAAAGCTTGACATACATAGAATGTATGACCAACTGAACCAAGTTTTATTTAAATTTTATTGTTTGTTGGGAAACACTGCTTATAACTGTCTCTTTAGGTAAGCTGCTGTGTTATAGAATTTCTCTGTGATCAAAATCATCCAGGACTTGCACCTATCCTCATTCACATCTATTCGTGGTGGTTTAAACCCAGGTCTCTGTGTTAATACAAGCCTGATCACCTTGCTGCTTACTGCTAGGCGATACACCCTTGGGCTAACTCAACCAAGATTCCCATTAATCATGGTAATTTAGTCAACCAGCTCCAGGAAGTCGAGTGTCAGCACGTGCTTCTTATCTGAAATAGCGTGAAATCCATTCATAGGCTCCATGTAAATGAGTGAGCAATAGGGGGCTGGACTTTGCATGCCCCGCTGGAGGAAAGTAGATCTCTTTTAGGAAAGTCTATTTGAAATGAAGACCTGAAACATAAAAGGCAGCTCGTGGAGTGGTTAACCGAGGTGTTTTAGTAACCTCAAGGCAGTTGGAAGTCGAGTAAATCGGGATCATTCATGGATTTTAAGGATTAATAATTGCTTGCTTGAGCTTGCAACGATGTCAGGATGGCTTTATCATGAAGTTGTATGCCAACACTTTGTCTGGGCAGGGGTTGCTTCACTATTATAGCCGATAAAGTGGAATTCCCTTCTTGGCTATAATGGTTGGAAAAGGACATGACATGATAAGATGGGTTGGCAAATCCTCGTGTCCCTATTGTTGATTGATATAAGCAGCTGAAGGGCATCCATTTGCTGTATCTTCAGATAGAACAGTGCAATAGAATCCCCTTACAGTGATATCCCCGATATCTACAGTAAGTTGAGGGAGAAAGTTAGGACGTTGGGATCTCTAGGAAAAGACAGTTGAGGGCAGAGAGAGTAAGAGGACGGCTCAAGTTAGTGCTTGAGGACCTGGGACATTGGAGGTCCACAAAAAAATGCTAATGTGTGCCAAGTTGTCAGGATTTCAATCAAATGTATCAGTGCTTATGGATAAACTGAAGAACACAAATTGGATGCATGAACATATGCCACGATAGTTACCTTCACATCATCAAAATCATCCCCTGTATTGGGATCCTAATCATTAGTAGTACTCTCTGCATCATCCTCTAGCTTCTGCATTGGGGACCTAACAAAGAGTTCTTTAGAACTTGAACCTACAAAACATCTCCACAGACAAAGGTGAAGCAACAAGAGCCCATTTACACATGGTTAGAACTGGGTTCCCAAAAAGAACTGTCAAGAATTGTGTCCAAAAACATAGTGCTATCAACCAAGCAAACTCAATCATGGAAGTTGCAAATGTAAATGCTCCCAAATCATGCAAGAAGGGCATCGACCATAGCCAATTATAAAGCTATAAAGAAAGTACAAAAGCAATAACAAAATAATCTATATATATATATATATATTTTTTTCTTTTCAAAAAGCCCTTTTGATTTATTGCTATGTATCGAAAAGCAGTTCCTTGATCTATCACTAATATGAGCAGTCCCTAGGCCTTCACCCACTTCTTCAACTTCCGCTCGACATCTGTCATCAAGTTAGGCTTACACATCCCAACAAGTTATATAACATCCCCCTTAAATCATAGGTTGAGGGATCACAATGGTCAATGAGACTCACATACAAGGCCTGTAATCCAGTTATTCAGCATGCAAAAGATGCCAACATCCCAACAACATTGTTCAACAAAATAATCCACCAGAGACTGTGATAGCAGTCAACCAATCAATCAAGAATAAAGAGGAACATGCTATGAATGCATATTTGATGACACATATCCATATGAAGTCCTCAAGCACTTTTCAAATGTTGCCATGATCGCTCATCTGTCCAACCACACAAGCTTGGTAGTAAACATTGGGCCAAAATTCTGCCTCTTAGAAAAATCTATAAACATCATTGCACCTTACCAAGAAATTTGACCCTTGGATGAAATCTTCCTATCTCTATCTTCCCATCTCTATGATGAAGATGTTGATGTTGGAGTCATGATCCCATGGAACAAAAGGTGCAAGATGCGATTCCTACTTAACCAAACATTTGGGTTTTCCTACAAATCAACAAAATTGTGATCTGTCTCCAACTCAAGCATACTATCATCAACCAAAACATTAGTTAATGCAGGTTGTGCCCTCTACAACTCCATGGTAGGACCTTCTGCAACAAACAATTTAGTTCTAGTACAGGGTAACCTTCCTATAAATCAGTGGTAGAATGACCTCTATTTGGAAAATCAAATGTTCCCCATTGATTAATTGCCCAAGGGAGGACGAAGTTGCTTATCCAACCCAATAGGCTATAGTCAATGATAAAGGGGGGAACCCATTATCTGTTGAAGTTTCTAAGTCTACTTAGAAACCCTCCATGCACTTTATATGATTTATTCCTACCTACTTGTTCCGTTACTTAACAAGTTATTTACAATGTAAATACTGAAAATAAACACTAGTGCATGCTCAACATATTACAAATCAACAACTGAAGGAAACAGAAACAATCACATCAAATGACACTGTTATTTTTGGACCAATGTCCCCGGAAAAACCAATGTTGGAAAACCGGTGCAGCTATTTGAGGGTTTTCTTATTAAGCAATATCAGAGTACAATCTGGGTGTCGAAACTGGCCTACCCAACAGAGAATTTTCTTGGCAGTAATACCTCTCAGTTTGAGACAAATCTCCCGGCTGAAACCCCGGATAATCCTTCCGGCAACTCCTCAACTACAATCTGCCCCAGAAACCCCAACGTCAGCCTTCCTGGACTGTGTCAGACCCTCTTTGCCTAGCGCTGGCCCTGCGTCACCCCGGATGGGTCTGTGTCAGCCTTAGGAGGCCCTGCGTCAGCAACGCTGGCCTCTCTGAAGCTCTGCGCAACTCCTGGCTACCTCTGCGTGGCCCTGCGTGAGCTCTGGCTGCTACTGCGTCACTCTCCCCAGCTACTGCGTTGCTTTCTTGGCACTATCTCTGCCTCTCTGTCTCTAAGTACTCAATGCCCCTCAGCTGCAACTCCAATCACTGATTCTATCTCTCTTAGCAAACCCCGCTCTAGAGAATAGAATGACTGATCACTCTGGCGTATTCTCCAAGTGACCCTCAAGCCCCCTCTTATACTTTTTTGGTTGACATATCAACGGCCGAGATTAAGTCCCTAATCAACGACTAAGATTAGATCTGGCTTGATCCATGTCTTTTGGACCATTCTAACACAGTTTTATATTAATCCACATTAATATTTTAATTTCCCTAAGTTTAGACTTAGGGACTCCATTAAAAATATTAATTATTTTAATATCTCCTAAATTGTTTAGAATCTGCCCAAACCCTTTCTGGGTATTAGAGATCTCATGTGCCCCAACCTCTCCACCAAATTTCGAAATTTCGTGGCTAGAGCGCATCTGATGCTACCCCAAATCAACACTCCCTCGTAGCGAGGACTGTGCTCTAGCAATACTCTTCACTGAGTATTACTCTGATCATCCGACATCGGTCCTTGTGCTGATGCTAGGCCAGCTGCCCACTATCCTCTGCACTGTTGTATCTTGTACTGCTGCCCATGGTTCTGCCACTGCCACTGCTGCATCTGTACGACAACTCCCTCTGCGTCTGTGCTACTACTGGTCCTTTCTCCCAACACTGCATCCACATTGCACCTCCTCTCATCATGTTGCATCGTGCTTCCCGTTGCTGCACTGCAACTCAGTTATTGAGAAGTAAGTAATTGATCTCCCAACTTTGACCTCCCTGTTGGGCTAGAGACCCTCCTGATGCTGAAGCTCCCTCTGCCACTGACAAGTGCTCCCTCTTTGACCTCTGTGCTGCTGCAACAACTCCCTACATCTCGCACCGTTGCACACCTCTCTGTGCCATCCTGCATTGGTGCAACACTCCTGTGCCTCTCGCACTGTTGCAGCCTGCTAGCCTCGCGCTGTCTCGGGACTCCTGCACTGTAGCTCTCTCTGCCGCTCCATCCGCATCTGTCTCTACCGACTCAGCTAGGCTTGCTACTCCTCTTCGGGGCTCCGTAGCAAGGTCTAATCCAAGAGGCTGGGTACATCAAGGATCTTGCGCCTCATTGCCTATAGTCTCCCTGACTACAGCTCGATGTCTCCCCACTTTCGCTCAAGTGGTGCGTGTGCATTCATGGCACAATCATCGTCTGTCAACACTTTCTTCTCTGCCCTTGCTGGCACTGCCTTAGTCTCGTAAGACTCTCCCTTACTCTTCTTCCTTGGACACTGGGTCGCATAATGACCTAGTTCTCCACAATGGAAGCACTTGATCTTGGAGAGATCCTTCTTCTTCCGCTTTTCCTGCTTTCCCTCAAATGCTAGGGCAACATCTTCCTCCTCCTACTTGTCTTTGATCCCCTTGCTGCTGCTACCTTTTTTCGACTGCCGTCTGATCTCTTCTTGGCGAAGAGCAACCCACATCTCATCCCAAGGTGGAAGTGTCCCTTTGCCTAGTATACTTTGGACAAATACCTCCCAGTCTTCTGAGACTGCATTCAGGGCCGTCCTCACCATCAATTCCTGATTCGACGTGGCTTCTATATCAGTCAACTGATCTCGGATCTCGTTCAGTCCTCTGAGGAAGCTGTCAATCGGTTCTCCCTTCTTCATCTGATACGACCTCAATTGATTCTCTAGTAACATTATTCTCTGCACAAAAGTATGCTGGTACAATTTCTTGAGGGCCTCCCACATCTCATATGTCGTTTCCTTTTCGGCAATGTGTGGTACTACATGGTCCTTGAACCCGTCAAGGATGAGGCTCTTGGCCCTCACCATTGCCTCCTCGTACTTGTTGTTATCATTAGGGTTGACTGGGATAGCTATAACCTTCAAGGCGATGTTCTTGACACGATTTCTGTCAAGTACAAATAAGATTCTGGCCTTCCAGACTGCGAAGTTCGACGCTACGTCCAGCTTGTCTTGGTCACTTACTCCGTGTAGTGCCATGATGCTCTTCTACTTCCCTCTTGGAAGTTCTCGATCTGACTTTCTCTGAGTCTCGATTTCCCTCCTGGAAATCCTTCTGCAGATGTCGAGATGCCCCCAAATCAACATTATCCAATGTTTTGGGGCAACATTGGGTAAATTTGGGTTCACTGGGGTGAAAACCCATAATTGGGGGCTAAAATTGTAACCCCCTCACACTAAAATAAGGAGGAGGGACCCCATAAGGAATCTATAAATAGGAGAGATGGAATAATTTTATAATCATTGATTGAATTGGAATATCTATGTTTTTTGAGCTGAGGCTCTAAGGGTTTTAAGACCCCTTCCCCTTTGATTAGTTTTGGTGGAGATGATCCCACCCTAGCTAGTCTTCTTCCTTTTCTACCCTGTTGAAGCATAATATTCTGAGGCATTTCTTGTCTGGTTTTTGGCAAAGAAGGATGAATTCTTTGGGTTGTTTGGACTAAGATTTCCTGTGGCACCAGGCACACTATCCTGAAGCAACAAAGGCTATTCTTGTTGGAATAATACTGAGAGGGGGGTGAATCAGTATTATTAGATCAATAATTTTATTTCTCAAACAGATTTGTATACGCTACTTCACTGAAGTGAACTAGCGTGTACATGTAATTGTGATTTAAGAAACCAGTGTATATCTAGAGAACTTGTGATTTAGACAATTTATCATGTGTTGATCTTAAACCAGTACATCAGTAACTTATTAGACAGTGCAGTAAAAGCAGAATAAAGCATCACACATAAGCAACACACATGAACACCAAGATTTAAGGTGGAAACCCAATGTGGGTGAAAACCACCTGCTGTTGTCGTCTTTGTCTTCTTTTAATAATAAGAAAATCTGTTTACAATCTTGTACTGGTGCAGACTCATACCAGTACGCAGGCACCCACCTGCAGAAGGCTACATCCTTCTCTTGTTTTCTAGCTTCTACTAGGAAGAGAGTTGCAACCCCTTAGCTCTTGTACTAGCCAATATGTTTACTAGTACGTAGGCGTCGACCTACAGAAGGCTACGACCTTCTTTCTTCTTCTAGGGACCACGTTTCATGAATTTTCAGACTGGATACTCCTGGATCACAACACCAAAATCTGAAAGCCACTTTTGATCCAATTTTCATACTGGACCCATCAATTTTTTTAAACTTAAACTGCATCAATTAACATTCAGTTAATCTGAACAATTAGATCACTGACATCAGAACACTGTGCTGTACCCAAAACCCTACATCATCATTCAGAACTAGTTGTAACCTCAAAAATCATGCATTAGAGTGTATACGCTACTTGGCTGAACCCAAACTGCGTGTATACGCTACTTCCGTTAATCAAACCTGCGTATACCTTCAAAACTACTGCAAACATAAACTTTTGAATCAAGTCTGTACCAACCAGCAATATACTGAATATCTACTGTCAACTTATAGAGCTTTACACAAGCAGGGACAGAGATCACTTCTTCTCACTTATACAATCAATCAATCAAATGCCAGCCTCCTTATGCATTCAGTTTTACATTCAGATCTAAGAAGACTTCATTGACAGACAACAGTAAAACAATAGAATTTGATCAGATAGATCAGTCAGATCTGAAAAAGAAGCTTTTCTTTTGTATACGCTACTTGAAAGAACAGAACTTGCATGTATACGCTCTTTGGCTAAGACAAACCTGCATACAGATCTGCAAATATTGACTCAGAACTTTGCTGCAATTCCAGACTTCAAACAAACCCAGATCATGATAGATAACGAATAAAACAGGCGCAAAACATCAGATCTAGTCTCAACCAATATCAGATCATTCAAGAATAAGTCATTTCAGGTCTCATGATCCTGATCCAATATTGAACTCAAGGTGCACATGAATATTTCAGATCTAGTCCTAAACATAACCCTGCAACATAAAATATACTTCAGATAGAAGTATTCCTTAGAATCTTATTGCTTGCACACCTGGCCTTATGATCTTCTCCTCTTTATATAGCTTTAGGCCCTTTGTCAATACCTTGGACCAAAACCACTTAGGACCAATACCTTGGACCAAATACCTAGGGTCAATACCATGGACCAAATACCTTGGACAAAAACCTTGATTTTCCATCCCATACGTGCTTTTCCTTCTGTGAAAGTGCGTGTATACGTATACACTCTTTTTGATCTGTGTTCCCGCGTGTATACGCTACTTTGACAAAGTGAACTAGCGTATACCTCTCTTTCTTCAATCTTTGGAGTCTGATTTGTAATCCTTTGTTGTTAACCTGTTGCACTGTGAACTGTCATCTGTGTGAGTTGCCATCAAGGACAACACTTGTATCATAATGCCAACAATCTCCCCCTTTGGACTTGATGGCAACAACAACACCAAGACGCAACAACAACACCAAGACACTCTCCCCCTTTGACATCAAGGGCAAAGGGTGGACCAAGATATTCCCCCCTTTTGATATACATTATGCTGTCCATGCTCCCCCTGAGTACATGCTGAATTCTCTGGTTAAGCTCCCGCTTTGTACATGTTGAGATGCACTAAACTGTTCATGTGAAGTCCATGCGCCCCCTGAGCATTTGCAAAAAAATATTTCAAAAGAATAACATGACTCTATAACTCGACTAAGTGAGTATGACCTTCCTATCACCAATGACTCATACATACATCAATCTCCCAACCAAGTGGGGATGCACCAAATTTGACTCATCCACCCAACCAAGTGGGGATATACCAATTGTTTATACATGACAGAAATACAATAAATATTACATCATCCATCCCATGCAAAGTGGGGATACAAATTACATCATTTGTCCAATAGGACTCCTTCAAATGTATGAGAAGTCATATCACACCCTAGACTTTTACATGACTTAAGCAATAAAAGGTATAAATATCTGAAGCCATAGCTGGACTCAGCAACCATAATGCCAACAATGCAGAATGCGAGTGAAGGCTAATGCTCCCCGTGAACTTGTGCTACCTGTGCATTGTTAACAAGTCATTAATCAAGACATCTTTTGTCAGTCAGAAAAAAATTAATGAACAAAGCACATCGTTAGATTGTAATCATCAACATCAGACAGAGCACCCATATTAGAGTTTGACCCACTGTTTTTCCTGTCAGAAAAACATATACGCTTCTTCAGCCACCGAAACCTGCGTGTATACGCTACTATACTTCATGAAACACGTGTATAATAACCTTCTTCTGAAAAACCGGATTTTAACAATAGGATGATGCAACAACTACTCCCAACTTTTGTCTGAAATATTCAAATGTTTCTCTAGTAGTGGTTTAGTGAATATATCAACAACCTGTTCTTTGGGGGGAACATACTCCAATTTGACCTTTTGTTCAAACACTTGTTCTCGTAGAAAATGGTACTTGATGGGTATGTGCTTGGTCTTGGAGTGCATGACTAGATTTTTTGAAATACTGATGGCACTTGTATTATCACATAGAATGGAGATGGGTGGAGTACATGTGATTTGAATGTCTTGCAAAGTTTGCATCATCCAAAGTAGTTGTGTGTAGCAAGATGCAACAACCACATATTCTGCTTCAGCTGTAGATAAAGCAATTGAACTTTGTTTCTTGCTGAACCAAGACACTAATCTGGAACCCATATAGAATGCACCACCACTAGTGTTTTTTCTATCATCAACACTTCTTGCCCAATCTGCATCTGTATATGCATGAAGAGTAAGATCTGCATCTCTATGATACCATAGTCCAAAGTCCTGAGTTCCTTGAAGATATTTGAAAATTCTTTTGACTGCCTGAAGGTGTGATTCCTTTGGATTTGTTTGGAATCTTTCAACTATTCTTACTGCATGCATGATGTCAGGTCGGGTACCTGTTAAATAAAGCAGACTACCAATCATGGATCTGTAATTTGGTTGATGTATTGCTGCTGATTCATCATTTGAGCTGAGACTGCATCTTGTAACCATTGGGGTACATACAGGTTTAGAATCTTCCATTCTGTACCTTTTCAAGATCTGTTTGAGATATTTGGTTTGTGAAAGAAAAATACCATCTTTAGTTTGTTGAACTTGTATACCAAGAAAATAGGTAAGTTCACCAAGCATGGACATTTCAAATTCTTGCTGCATTACTGAAGCAAAATTATGACTCTTGGATTCTTCATCGCTACAAAAAATGATATCATCAACATAAACAATAATTATAAGAAGAATTTCGGCGTAAATCACATGTAGAAAATCACTGTCGATGCGTTTCGAACCAACTACTGTGGTTCATCGTCAGGACAAGTTGAGGAGTCAGACCATGGCTACATAATAAATAGGGGAGAAGATCTTCCC